>CM053140.1:8757500-10007500 GCA_028571685.1 Heterohyrax brucei
GGGGGGGAAAAAAACTTTGAAATGCTTAACAGATACTACGATTAAGGAGATTTCTGAAAAGGAAGAGAATGAGAACTATCACCCCACTTCCCTTCTGAGATTTAAATTTGTTAGACCTACTTGGGTAGTTGAGGATGATCCTCACTCAGGTTCACAGGAATAAATGGACCCCAGTAACTCAGTGACTCCAGAGGTGGAAAGGTGAGTCCAGACCAGGGGCTAATTGTCTGCAGCAGGTTTAGATTGTCCTAGTACCACGTATGGAAACTCTGCTGGTGTCATTGTTAAGTACTATGGCTGCTAACCAAAAGGTCAGCAGTTCAAATCCACCAGGTGTTTCTGGGAAACTAAGGGTCCGTTCTACTCTGTCCTATAGGGTTGCTATGAGTTGGAATTGAGTCGATGGCAAAAAGCTTGGTTTTTAGTTTAGTATCACGTATTATACATAACTGCCTCTATGGAATCTTTCTGATCCAGCCACAGGAACATGGTGGGTAAATGAGGTCTGACAATTAAGTCCACGAACTTAATTGTTGTAAGTGCTACATAGCTCATTGCTGAATATCACTATAGTCAACTTCAAAGTACTCCTCCTGGGAAGCTATGCACCAATGCCAGCTCCTAGTCCATGCTTCACAACAATTTTGGAATTTCTTTCCTGGAATGGTCTTTGCATACAATGGCACAATGGCAAGTTTGCAAACTTTGTTGTATAGTTGTCTGTGAGGCAGAGTTTAGCCAGTAAACAAATTAGTGTATTGGAACATCCTCCTTACTCACCTGACCTGGTCCCCAGTGACTTTTTCCTTGACTCGAAGATAAAGGAAATGTTGAAAGGAAGACATTTTGATGATATTCAGGACTTCAAGGGCAATACGATGACAACTGATGGCCATACCTACCAGAAAAAGAGTTCCAAAATTGCTTTGAAGAGTGGACTAGGTGCTGGCATCGGTGCATAGCTTCCCAAGGGGAGTAATTCGAAGGTGACCACAGTGATACTCAGCAATGAGGTATGTAGCACTTTTTCTAGGATGAGTTCGTGAACTTAATTGGCGATCCTCGTATTCTGAAGTACTCTCCACCATACCAAGGAAATTTGAAAAGAGGATGATAGCTGGTTTATCCCATTGAGTTTATATTTTGAAAGCAGAGCCCTACTTGTGTAGAATGTCCTTGTAGAAAATCTTCAATGCTTGGATCTAAAAGATTTCTTCATTCATAGAACTCTACTATGCCAGGAATCAGATCCCTTTATGGGTTCCATTTAAAATGTCTGCTCAGCATTTCTTACCTATATTAAGCTCAGGGTTTTCATGCTTTCCTGGAGAAGCAGAATTCTCATTCCATACGGTTAATTCCACCTCCTGAAGTAGCTGAGTAGCAATCTTTGCAATGTCCTTTTTGGTTCCATTGTTCCCTATAGTTTTCTTTAAAGGAAGTAAAGCTAATTAGGCAAAAACATACTGTAACTTAAGAAAGTGGGTACACGGGTTCAGAGTGGTAGTGTGAGGCCAGAAGGTGTTGTTTTGGATCACAATGGTCCCACCTTGTCGTGCATAAAACTAAAACCAAACCCAGTGCCGTCGTGTTGATTCTGAGTCATAGTGACCAGCTAACAAGAATGACAGCAGCTTCTGTGCTATCAGCTTGGTACATGGTTTCTCATTTATCACACACAGCCCTGTGAAGGTTATGTCATTAGCTTCATTTTATTTGTGAAACCATGAGGGTTTAAAGGATGAGCTCTCTGGAACCTACAGGGAGTGCCTTATGGGGAAAGAGAGGGGATGGGAGGTGGTGAGGGGTGAGTCTCTAGGTATTTGATGCAGGTCTTTGAATGACAGCTGAAGCATTTTAACTCTACTCCAGGCTTTCTTAATCTTGCCAATATTAACATTCGGCACTGGGCAATTCTTAGTTGCAGGGGGTGCTGCCCTGTGCACCGAAGGCACTGAGCAGCATCCCTAGTCTCTCTACCCACCAGATACCAAAAGTACGCATGTGCATGTGCACACACGCACATATACCCACACACTCTTCATCAGTGATGGTGACCAAAAACACTTCTAAAAACATGAAACCAAACCTGCTGCTGCTGAGTCAATTCGGCTCATAGCGACCTTACAGGATGGAGTAGAACTTCCCCATATAGTTTCCAAGGAGTGCCTGGCGGATCCAGGCACTGCCAAATGCCCCCTGAGGCTGGGAATGAATTCAGCCCCAGTTGAGAAATGCTCTATTCTGAGAGTCCCAGGAGGCTGGGGTAGTGACTGAGCAGAAGAATGACATCGTAAGACTGACCAACTGTGTCCAAGTCCTGGCTGCATTTCTGCTCCTACAAACATCCGTTGGTGGCTGACTCTTCTCACCATTGTCCTCTGGGAAATAAAAATGGCCATTAGAATGGAATATGGGAGAGAACACACCAGACTGCTCCCAGCCCTTCTTACGGTCACCCTGGAGGTGGGTATTTCCTTGGTGCTTCTACCAGCACCATTACCAGATACTGTAAGTTGATCTTGACTCTTGGTGACCCCATGTATGTCAGAGAAGGAGTGGACCCCAGAGGGTTTTCAGTAACTGAGTTTTCAGAAGTACATCACCAGGACTTTCTTCTGACGCACCTCTTTCTACATTTGAACCTCCAACCTTTCAGTGAGCAAATGAGTGCATTAACTCTTTACACTACTGGGGGACTCCAGTGTTTCCACAGCCCACCCTAACTCCTCTGTAGACATAAAAAAACAAAGAAGCCCATTGCTGTCAAGTCCATTCCAATTTATGGGTACCTCATGTGAATTGATGCCTTTGAACTGTGGTATTGGAGAAGAATGTTGAATGTACCGTGGACTACCAAAAGAACAAACAGATCTGTTCTTCAAGAAGTACAACCAGTCAGTGACAAAAGGACAAATATTGTATGAGACCTCTACGATAAGATCTCAAAAACAGACTTGTGTATAGAAGAAAAGACTCTTTGACAGCTGCAAGGGAGGGAAAGGAGGGAGGGAGAAGGGAGGGTATAGATTAGATAGTTGTGAGAAATCTGGTTGGGAGACAGCGGTGATAGCACACATGAGGAACAAGAACAACATTAAGTGGACTTCAGCATAACTTGAGTACTCCTTCCATCTTAACCCAATATTGCAAGGATAGAGTAGCTGGGACAGGGGGCAGGGGACCATACTCTTAGGCGAAATCGAGGCCAATTGGCACAACTGGTGTTTTGCTAAGAGGGCTCTCTGCACCCCACATTGGTGAGTGGCGTCTGGGGTCTTAAAAGCTGCCAAGCTGCCAACCAAGGACACAGCAAATGGTCCCAACTCAGCAGGAACGGATGCTCACCGAGGACCAAAATGACAGGGGGTAAAGACAACCACATCGGTGGGTGCCTACATTGGCTTGGGACTGGAAGAACCGGATGGTGCCTGGCCACCACCAGTGATAGCCGTGATGGAGCTCACTAGGTTGAGTCTCACTGGCAACACAATAATAAAAAGGGGTGCATCCTGAGATCTCCACTAAAAGACCTCAATTGATGGTCCAATGGTTTCGGGGTTCCCCTGAGAGCATAGCCCCTGGCCCTGATGCTGCCCTTGCCCATAAATCATAACGAAGGTCCACGCTTCAGACAAGAATGGATTGGACTTGGCGATGCAGAGTGACCATATATTGGATGCACTTTATGGTTCTGTACATCCATAGGATATCATCCTGCTGACCTCTGGCTGGAGGAAGGAGAGTGGGTGGAGAGGAGGGGAAAGAAGGCTGTTGGGAGGATGAGACATGTATGGAGCAGAGAGGAATAGTGTGCTGTCACCGGACAGGGAGAGCTGTGGAAGCTGCATATAGGTGGGCATGTAAATTTATACGGGAATGTACGTTTTCACTCAGTTATATTAAATTAAAAGAAAGTACAACCAGAGTGCTTCTTAGAACCAAAGATGGCAAGACTGCGACTTACATACTTTGGACATGTCAGGAAAGATCAGTCCCTGGAGAAGGACATCATGGTTGGTATACTAGGGGGTCAGTGAAAAAGAGGAAGACCATCGATGAGGCTGATTAACACAATGACTGCAACAATGGGCTTAAGCATAAAAATGATTGTGGACATGGTGCAAGACCAGGCAGTGTTTTGTTCTGTCATTCATAGGGTCGCTATGAGTCAGAACCTACTCGATGGCACCTAACAACAACATTTGACAGGGTAGAACTGCTCCATCAGGTTTTCTTGGCTCTAATCTTTTTGTTTTTTAATTCTGATTAAGTGAAAGTATACAATCCAAGTCAATTTTGCATGCCTACCTATCTGCAGCTCCTCCTGCTTTCCTTGCCCACTGATGGCACATTCCTCCTTTTCATTTTATACTTCTGGTATCCTCTTAACAAACTCCTGTCCCCTCCCTTCTTCCAACCCTTTTCTCTCGCATCTAGAAAGAGACTAGTAAGACAGCATCCTAGAAATGCACAGAACTACAATGTATGCACACCATATGGTCACATCATGTCTCTGTGTCCAGTCCATTTTTGTCTGAAGAGTTGACTTCAGTAGTGTTTTCTGGTCAGAGGCAGCAGCAGGGGTAGGGCCATGCTTCCAGGGGAACCACCAGGTCTTTGATCTTAATGGAAGTAGACCACTGGGGTTTTCTTCCACAGCACCATTGGGTGGGCTTGAACCGCCAACATTTTGGTTAGTAGTTAAGTGAAAACTACTTGTACTACCCAGGGATCTTAATTTCAAAGGATAGATTCTGCATATGAGGTCACTATCTCTGTGCTCACTCACTTCTTTCTCCCCTTGTCTCTGGTAAGATAAAAGGTGGTGCAAGCCACACCCCAGAGAAACTCTCATACAATTGGATCAGAGCTGTGACCTGAGTAAGGGTGTTGTATCCCACCCTAATCCTTTTTTTACCATAACTTAATCTTGTCTCATTAGTGACACAATATGAAATATGGGAATCATGACCTAGCCAAGTTGACACTATTCAGGTTGTGACAACATGCTTTTAAAAAACAGGGCAGAGTGATTTGGGAGTAAACAGCTGATGACACCAATATGTGGGGCAGGAGATGGGGTTCACAGAAGCCTTCTCTAGGAATGGCTGTTCACTGAGATAGTATAGAAGCAGCAATAATGCAGTTGTCTATACATCACAGTATAAAGTGTCTCCACATACACTACTTCATTTAAGGGAACACGGAAGGTTCTAGAACATATTTATGTTGCATGTTGGCAAGTATTTATTGAGCCTTTCTAAGTGCCTAGCACTGCACTAAACCTTTTTGCTGCATTCATAATCATTGAAAGAGCTCTGGCAGTACAGTGGTAAGTTCTCTGCTGCTAACCTAAGGGTTGGCAGGTGGCTTCAAAAACTTGACGTTATGCCCCTGTAAGGATTGTCGTCATTGTTAGGCACCATTGAGTAGGTTCCAACTCACAGTAGCCCTATGACCAATAGAAGGAAACACTGCCTGGTCTTGCACCATCCTCAGAATTATCACTATGCATCGGCCTACGGTTTCAGCCACTGTGTCGATCCCTCTTTTTGAGGGTCTTCTTTTTCGCTCACCCTCCATTTGAGCAAGCATGATGCCCTTCTCTGGGAACTGCTCCCTCCTGATAACATGTACAAAATACGTGAGGAGTCTCATCGTCCTTGCTTCTAAGGAGCATTCTGGCTGTACTTCTTCTGAAACGGATTCGTTCATTCTTTTGGCAGTCCCTGGTATATTCAGTATTCTTCTCCAACACCACAATTCAAAGTCATCAGTTCTTTGATATCTGCATTCATTGCCCAGCTTTTGTATGTATATGAGACAACTGAAAATACCATGGCTTGGGTCAGGCACACCTTAGTCCTTAGAGTGACATCTTTGCTTTTCCAGACTTTAAAGAGGCTTTTTGCAGCAGATTTGCCCAGTGCAATGCAGCATTTTATTTCCTGATCCCTGCTTCCGTGGGTGTTGATTTGTGGAACAAAGTGAAATGAAATCCTTGCCAACTTCAATCTTTTCTTCGTTTGTCATCATGTTGTAAGGATTTTTGTTTTCTTCACATCGAGGTGTAATCCATACTGAAGGCTGTGGTCTTTGATCTTCTCAATAAGTGCTTCACGTCCTGTTTTATCAAGCAAAGTTGTGCCAGGTGCATGCTGTAGGTTGTTAATGAGCCTTCCTCCAATCCTAGGGCCATGTTCTTCTTCATATAGTCCAGCTTCTGGGATTATATGTTGATCATACATAAGTATGGTGAAAGAATACATCCCTGATACACGCCTTTCCTGATTTTAAACCATGTAGTATCTCCTTGTTCCATTCAAGTGACTCCCTCTTGGTCTATGTACAAGTTTTGCAAAATTAAATGTTCTGGAATCCCCATCCTTTGCAAAGTTATCCATAATTTGTTATGATTCACACAGTCGAATACCTTTGCACAGTCAATAAAATATAAGTAACCATCTTTCTGGTATTTTCTGCTTTCAGCCAAGATCTATCTGAGATTAGCAGTGATATCCCTGGTTTCATGTCCTTTTCTGAATCCAGCTTGAATTTCTGGCAGTTGTCTGTGAATGTACTGCTGCAGCTGCTTTTGAATAACCTTTAGCAAGATTTGGCTTGCATGTGATATTAATGATACTGTTTGATTATTTCTCATTTGATCTTTGGAATAGGCTTAAATATGGATCTCTTCTAGTCAGTTGACCAGGTAGCTGTCTTCCAATTTCTTGGCTAAATGGCAGATACTTCCAGGGCTACACTTATTTGTTGAAGCATCTCAGTTAAGATTCTGTCAATTCCTGGAGGCTTGTATTTTGACAGTTGTCTTCAGTGCAGCAGGGACCTCGTCTCTCAATACCATCAGTTGCTGATTAGATGCTACTTCCTGAAATTATTCAACATTGACCAATTCTTTTCGGTATGGTGACTTTGTGTATTCCTTCCATGTTCTTTTGAAGTTTCCTGCATTGCCCAGTGTTTTGCAACTCAAGGCTTGAATTTTTTCTTCAGTTGTTCCAACTTGTGAAATGATTAGTGTGTTCTTCCTTTTTGATTTTTTAATTCCATGTTGTCACATATGTCCTTATAATACTTTACTTTGCCTGAAAGACTTTTGTTTTGATTTTTTAATTCATTATTTCTTCTTTTTTCTTTAGCTGCTCCAAGCTCCAAAACAATGTTCAAAGTGTCTTCTGACATTCATTATGGACTTCTTTTTCTTTCTTGTCTTTTTAATGCCCTTTTGCTTTCTCCATGTGTGATATCTTAATGTCATTCTACAAGTTGCCGATCTTTGGTCTTCATTAGTGTTCAATGCATCAGATCTATTCTTCAGTTGGTCTCTAAGTTCAGGTGGGATATACTCAAGTTTGTACTTTGGCTCTCATGGACTTGTTCCAATTTTTTTCAGCTTCAGTGTGAATTTGTATATGAGACATCGGTGTTCTGTTCCACAGTTGACATTTGACCTTATTTTGACTCATGATATTGAGCTTCTCCACCATCTCTTTCCATAGCTGTGATTAATTTGATTTCTGTGTATTCCATGTGGTGAGGTCAATGTGTATAATAGCCATTTATGTTATTGAAAAAAGGAATTTGCAATGAAGTTGTTGGTCTTGCAAAATTCTTTCATAAGCTCTCCAGTGTCATTTCTATCACCAAGGTCATATTTTCCTATTACTGATTCTTCTTCTTTGTTTCCAGGTTTCCCATTCAATCATCAGAAATTTATCAGTGCACCTTGAGTGCATGTTTGATCAACTTCATATTGCAGTAACCAAACCAAAACCAACTGGCTGCCACTGAGTTGATTCTGACTCATAGTGACCCTTCAGATTGCAGTAGTTAGTGAAAAGTCTTCCATTTTCTTACTTTTGGCATTAGTGGTTGGTGCATAAATTTGAATAATGGTCATGTTAACTAGCCTTCCTTGTAGTTGTGTGTATATTATCCTATCACTGACAGCTTTGTACTTCAGGATAGATGTTGAAATTGTTCTTTTTGATGATGAATGAATGCAGTGACATTTCTCTTCAATTTGTCACTCCCACACATTGACAGGAAACTTCCAGCTCAAGCAGGATTTAGAGGAGGATGTGAATGAGGAATATTGTTGTTGTCAGATGGATCCTGGCTGAAAGCAGAAAATATCAGAAAAATGTTTACTTATGTTTTATTGACTATGCAATGGCATTGGACTGTGTGAATTGTGACAAATTGTGGATAACATTGTGCAGAATGGGAATTCCAGAATACTTAATTGTGCTCATGAGGAAACTATCCATAAACAAAGAGACAGTCATTCAAAAGAATGAGGGGATATGATGTAATTTAAGGTCAGGAAAGGTGTGTGTGTCAAGGTTGTATAGTTTCAACATACTTATTCAGTCTGTACGGTGAGAAAATAATCTGTCTTAGTTATCTAGTACTTCTGTAACAGAAATACCACAAATGGATGACTTTCAAAGGAGAAATTTTATTTTGTCCCAGTCCAGTAGGCTAAAAGTCTAAATTCAGGGTGTCGGCTCTAGGGTAAGGTTTTCTGTGTTGCCTCTGGAGGAAGTTCCTTGTCATCAGTTTTCCTCTAGACTGGGAGCTTCTGATGCATGGGTAACCAGAGTCCTTTCCAAAGGACATGCTCTACTCCTAGCACTGCTTCTTGGTGGTATGAGGTCCCCAACTCTATCTGCTAGCTTACTTATTTTGTATCTCAAGAGATTGCCTCAAGGCACAATAAGTCTTACACATTGAGTCCTGTCCCACCAACACAACACAACTGCTTCCCATTCTCCCTCATTAATGTCATAGAAGCAAGATTTACAACACGGAGGAACTTCACACAGCATCAGGAATCATGGCCCAACCAAATTACCACACACATTCTTGGGGGGGACACAATTCAATCCATGACATAACTCAAGAAGCTGTACTGTATGAACAGGAACATGGTATTAGGATTGGAGGAAGACTTACTAACAATCTGTGATACGTAGATGACACAATTTTGCTTGTTGAAAATAAAAAGGACTTGACACACTGACAGACATCAAATAGAACAGCTTCGCTATGGGTGATACATCAATATCAAGAAAACAAAAATTGTTGCAACTGGACCACTAAGCACCACTGTGATAAACAGAAAAAAAAAGATCGAAGTTATCAAGGATTTCATTTTAGTTGGATCCACAATCAATGCTCATGGAAGCAGCAGTTAAGAAAGCAAAATGATGCATTGCATTGGGCAAATCTGCTGCCAAAGACCTCTTTGAAGTGTTAGAAAGCAAAGATGTATCTTTAAGGACTACAGAGTATCTGACTCATGCCACGCTATTTTCAGTTGCCTCTTAAATGCATGTGAAAGCTGGATGATGATAAGAAAGACTGGAGAAGAACTGAGGCCTCTGAATTATGGCATTGACAAAGAGTATTGAATATTCCATGGACTGCTAGAAGAACAAATAAATCAATCTTGGGAGAAGACTTCTCCTTATAAGTGAAGACGGAGACTTCACCTCACACACTTTGGACATGTTATCAGGAGGAGCCAGTCCCTGGAGAAGGACATATTAGGTAAAACAGAGGGTCAGACAAAAAATGAGGAAGATCCTCAGTAAGATGGATTAACAACATAGTGGCTGCAACAGTGGGCTCAAGCGTAGCAACTATTGCGAGAATGGCACAGAACCTGGTGTTCATAGGGTCACTAAGAGTTGGAACTGACTTGAGGGCACCTAACAACAGGTTGTTAAAAAAAGTCTATGAGAGCCATATATAAACTTGGGTATATCCTGCTTAAATTTGGAGACCATCTCAAGAGTAGATTTGATATATTGAACACTAATAATTGAATACCAGATGAACTGTGGAACGACATCAAGGACGTCACACATGAAGGAAAAAAAAGGTCATTAAAGAAGACAGGGAAGAAAAGATGAAAAGAGATGTCAGAATAGACTCTGAAACTTGTTCTTGAAAGTTGACTAGGTAAATTGAAGAAATGATGAAGTAAAAGAGCTGTACAGAAGATTTCAATGGGGAGCTTGAGAAGAGAAAGTGTTATAAAGAAATGGCTGAAGACCTAGGGTTAGAAAACCAAAGGAGAAGAACGCACTCATTTCTCAAGCAGAATGAACTGAAAAAAAAAAAAAATGAAGCCTCAAGTTGAAATACTGAAGGTTTCTATGGGCAAAATGTTGAACGATGCAGAAAGCACCATGAGAAGATGGATGGAATACAGAGTCACTGTACTGGAAAGAACTGATCAATTTTCAGCTATTTCAGAAAGTAGCATATGGTCAAGAATCGATAGGAAGGGAGAAGTGTAAGCAGCACTGAAGGCACTGGCAAAAAACCAAACCAAAAAATACTAAACTAAAGGAATTGATGGACTACCAGCTGACATATTTCAACAAATAGATACAGGTCTTGAGTTGCTCACTGTCTATACCAAGAAATGTGGAAGACAGCTACCTGGCCAACTGCCAGAAAACAAAACAAAACAAAACAAAAAACCCAAACCCAGTGACGTTGAGTTGATTCTGACTCATAGCGATCCTATAGGACAGAGTAGATCTGCCCGATAGAGTTTCCAAGGAGTGCCTGGTGAATTTGAAGTTCCAACCTTTTGGTTAGCAGCCATAACACTTAACCAGTATGCCACTAGACTTTCCAACTGACCAGAAGAGATCCATATTTATGGCCATACCAAAGAAAGGTGGTCTATAATTCTCCTCATTCTACAGATGAGAAAGCCAGGCTCAGGGAGGATGGAGGACTTGCTCAGGCATCTCCTTTAGCATTTTGGGCTCTTAACCACCCCGCTCTACTCTGTACACATGTGAGGACCCAGGAAAACCAGAAATCCAAAGGGAACTTGGGAGCAGATCCCTACACCTGAGGGTGAATATATGCCCTGCCTCACTGGGATGGGCTCGCAGTTCTCTGCACTTTAAGGAGAAGCAGAGTTTAGCGAACCTGGACCCTCTGCCTAGTAGTCTGCTATTTTGAATATTTTATCATACTGTTTTCTGGAAGCAACTTGAACAAAATAATCAAAATAAGCATGAAGTCAGAGTTCTCTTAAGGGTTCTTAGTGTTATTCTCTATTGAATTGAGTCAAACTATCTCAACATGCTAACCACATTTTTGTCTTACAAAAATGGGCCAGGAGTTTAAAGGTCAAAACTATCACCTTCCATACTTTAATTTTTCCATCATGAATGACTGAGTGAATTTCTAGTAGCAAGACCTATTGAACACACAGCTCTAAATAAAGTATGTGGACCAGGGTTCTTATACATACACTGTGTTTTTAATTGACAGGATATTATTGCTCAGATTAATTCACATTTCTTAATATAGGCCAGGCTTCCCTTTTTTTCTCTTTAAAAAGCAAAATAAGGCTTTGTTTCAGAGCTGAAAACACATTACAGTGGTTATAGTGACTACCAGAGGAGATTTACTTAAGAATGGAAAATTGGGTAGAATATGATTTATTTTATCCTTTAGAAAAAATATGTATGTATTTTCTTTCAGAACATATGAGTTGAAGTTGACTGGATGGCAATGAGTTTGGGTTTTCTTTTATTTTTACTTAGACAACTTCTGTTTTCTTCTTAAATCCGTTGTCTGTTGATTTATCATATGTATATCAAAACCAAAACCACTGCTGCTGAGTCGACCTATAGGACATAGTGACCCTATAGAACAGAGTAAAACTGCCCCCTAGAGTTTCCAAGGAGCGCCTGGTGGATTTGAGCTGCTAGCCTTTAGGTTAGCAGCTGTAGCACTTAACCACTATGCCACAAGGACTGGTTAAAGTTGCTGAAAAAATACTCTTTGCTGAGGAGTCAATTCCAACTCAAGCCACCCTAGAGAACAGAGTAGAACTGCTCCATAGGGTTTCCAAGGTTCACCTGGTGGATTTGAACTACTGACTTTCGGTTAGCAGCTGTAACTCTTAATCACTTCATCCTATATTGTAATAAAATAGTCATGGTATAAACAAATCAAAATATACCAGTGCACTAAAACAGAACTAATGAAAATAGATCTTAATGCTGAGGGAAAACAATAAAAGGGAAAATTAAAATGACTTGGAGCCAACTTTTGAAGCTCTGGCCCAAAGAAAATTGATCATAGAAGAATGAGGGAGACTTCACGATCACCGTCTTTTTCTATATTTGCAAGTTAAATAAAAATTCTGTTTGCCAGAAAGACCCCAGAATGGGAAAGCACGAGACCAGAAGAACAAGATGGTGCCTGGCCACCACCAAAGGCAGCCATAATGGGGACACAATGTAGAGTCCCTGAGGTAACACGAGAAGAAGAGGTGTGCAGTTCAGTAACTCTACTAAAAGAAAAGAACTGATGGACCTTCAGCCTAAAGAGTCCCCTGAGAGTGTGGCCCCTAGACTTGCTGCTGGCTCTAACTGGAAACCAGTACTGAGGTCAACTCTTCAGACAAGAATGGACTGGACTTGGGGATACAGTGTGAGCATGTGGTGTGTCTACTTTTATGGTTTTATACATTTATAGAAGGCTGTCCTACTGGTTTCTTTCTAGATGGGAGAGGAGACAGTGGCAAGGAGGGGACAGGTGTTCATTAAGAGGATACTAGAAGTAAAGAGTGAAAAGGTGGAGTGTGTTGTAACAAAGTGAGGAGAGAGCAGATGGTGTTGCAGATAGGTGGGCATGCAACTTAATTTGGACTGTATACTTTCACTTAACATAATAAATTGTGTTGCAGGAAGAGTAATTTTCTAAAGAAAACAAGGCCTCAAGCTAAATTTATATCCTCGATTTGGAATTTTCACATCATCTTTTCATTTCACACAACTCAGACAGTAACTTATGTGGAGCAAGAGCACCATCCAACCTACACTGTCCTGGCTTATCTCAGAACCTATATCAACTGACAACAGCACTATTGACTCTCTCATGTGCAAAAAAGGAGAAATAGGAGTGATGATCACATGCACCTGACCCAGTGGTTCAAGTTAATTAGACTATGCCATGCACATTCTGAGTTAGAGTCCTTTTCATAATGTAATTATATGCCTTGGAGACATCAGAGGCCCTGATGGCACAGTGGCCAAAATGCTTGACTGTGAACCAAAAGATTGGTGGTTTGAACCTGCTAATTGATCTTCAGTAGAAAGACTTGGCAGTCAGCTTCTGTAAAGATTTACAGTCTTGGAAACCCTACAGGGCATTTCTACCCTGCTTATACAGTCAGTGTCATTTGGAATTGACTTGATAGCCATGTTTGTTTGTTTGTTTTTTTAATGTTTGTTTTTTAGGGAGATATCTATTAAGAAGCTGAATGGGACCATTTAAATACAAAAATCCCTAATAGAAGGCGACTGTATTTTTCATACTAAATTCACATTATAGGCTTCTAATAGACACTTTCACCAGGCATGGATGTAATCAGCAATATTTGGCAGAATCTGTCACGGTGAAATATTCATTAAGTGCAACTTTTGACAATCAATGTGAAGTGTTTAATCAACAGTCAGATTTCAGTGAGAAGCCAAAGGCTAAGCGAGAAACTAAGTAGCCCCAAACAAAGCTCCTCCTTAGGTGCCATACAAAAATGCGTGGTCATCTCATCTTCTGCACCCTATATAAGTGAGTGGTGTCTGGGGTCTTAAAAACCAGCAAGCTGCCATTTGAGGAACATCAATTGGTCCCAATCAATCTGGAACAGATGATGAGTGAGGATGTCAAAGACATGAGGAAAAATGAGCCCAGGGATCAGAAGGACCCATATAATTGAGAGACTACATCAGCATCAGACCAGAAGAACCAGATGGTGCCTGGCCACCACTAAAGACAGTCTTGATAGGTGACACAGTGTAGAGTCCTTGAAGTAATACAAGAAAAAGAGGTGTGCAGATCAAGAACTCTACTAAAAAACCAGAATTGATGGTCCAATAACCTGGAGGGTCCTCCAGGAACATGTCCCCGAGACTTACTGCTGTCCCAGAACTGAAACCGGTACTGACGTCAATACTTCAGACAAAGAATGGACTGGACCTGGGGACACAGGATAAGCATGTGGTGTGTGTACTTTATGGTTTTATACATTTATAGAAGGCTGTCCTACTGGTTTCTTTATAAAGGGGATAGGAGAGGAGGGGACAGGTGTTGTTGGGAGGATACTAGTAGTAAAGAGTGAAAAGGAGGAGTGTGCTGTCACAGGGTGGGGAGAGCAGATACAGCTGTAGAGAGGTAGGTATGTGAAACTGACTTGGATTGTATACTTTCACTTAATCATAATAAAACAAGTAAAATATATATATACGGCCAGGAGGTATTTTTTGTATCTCATAATTGTCATACAACTGGCTTCTCTTTTGTTTTTTATGCTTAGAGGCACTCTGGTAGAAGGTTGTCCTAATGCTCTCTAGAATGAGAAAAAAAGGTCTACACTAATTCCTTCTTCATGAGGGAACTCCAATGGATGTGATTATGTGTGGATTTGTATGCAACTCATGGTCAGTGGGGCAGAAGGAGAAAGCCAGAGAGGGTCAGGGAGTCACTGGAGATGCTGAGACAGAAAAGGGATACACAGAAGGCCTGCACAGCCCAAGGGGCAGTCAGTCAGAGGCCAAGACAGAGCCACCCTAGGAGATTCAGCTGAGATGCTTACCAGTAATTTCGCAGTTGGCTTCCAGGGCAGGCTGGCAGCAATATGATTTGCCATGCAGTTTATGTTCCTTCTAGGTAGTTCACAGTGTTCCAATCTATTTTCTATAATCTCCCTTAGTTACTCTTAGCTTGGCGTGGGCACTTCCAGAACATACGTAGATTCGATGGCTTGGTTCCGGAAGCATTTTCTCATCTCCATATGGAAATGCTTGAGTAGCACAAGGTAAGCGGAACTTAGTTCTCTTTCTGAACTCAGCCTTGCTCTTGACCACTCTTTTCTGCTTTTCTGTTGTACAGACTCTGAGCATTGTCAACACTTGTCAAAAGCTTTGCTTTTGGACAGAATTCCACATATAGGACCAAATACCAGGGAAGATCATCATTCCCATTTCCTGGACCATTTTTATTGTCAAAATCTTGATTCTGAAAGCCACTGGTGTTCCAGGTTAACAAAAATGGCAAGTCATTGTAATATCATCAGAAGTCACTTACATATTAAAATTAAAAAAAAAAGAAGAAAGAGGAGAAGGGGGAGAAGAGCACACAGAAGATGACAGAGGGAAACAATAACGGAGAACGAAGAAACAGCAAGGAATCACAGCTCAGTGCAGTTGATTACTGTGTAAAGACACTACGTATTAATGAAAATAAATAAATAAAAACACTGCCGTTGAGTCAGATCTGACTCACAGAGACACTAGAGGTCGCAGTAGAACTGCCCCACAGAGTCTCCAAGGAGAGCCTGGAGGATTTGAATTGTTGACCTTTTGGCTAGCAGATGTAGCACTTACCCCACTACACCACCAATGAAGTTGGTGAAAACCCTGTATCCGGGGCATTCTTCCAAGAAAAGCAGATTTGATATAGCAAGATAACAGAACTTAGAAGGGTTTCTCTCAGAAAGCATTAATTCCAGCTATTTTCTAGCCAGATAGGAAGGGCAAGATACAGTCACAGATTTATGTAGATTATTATACCAAACACACAATAAAGATTTTTGAGAGTATGAAAGTAACTGAAAGATCTGTTGTTTGAACTAGTCAGAAGAGTCTGTTTTCACCGTGCTGAAATTCAAATTGATGTTTATTTAGAAAACAGTCAGATGAAGATGGGATTGCTTCACTGAATCCATGACGGTATTCAAAAAGATAAAATAGATCTTCAGTTTTGTTGTTGTCAGGTGCTGTTGAGTCAGTTCGGACCCACAGGGACCCCATGTTCACCAGAACAGAACCCTGCCTGGACCTGTGCCATCCTCACAATTATTGATAAGTTTGACCGCATTGCTGGAGTTGCTCTATCAATCCATCTCCTTGAGAATTTTCCTCCTTCTCTGACCCTCTGCTTTATCAAGCATGATGTCCTTCTCCAGCCACCAATCTCTCTTGATAAGACGTCCAAAGTATGTGAGATGGAATCTTGTCATCCTTGCATCTGTGGAGCATTCTGGATGTACTTCTTTCAAGAGAGGTTTGTTCATTCTTCTGGTGGTCCATGGTATAGTCAACATTCTTTGCCAACACTGCAATTCGGAGGGGTCAGTCCTTCTTTGGTCTTCCTCACTCACTGTCCCCCCTTCAAATGCGTATGACCAAAAAAGAAAAAAACAAAACAAGCAAGAAAACCCAAACCTGCGGCTGTCTTGTACCTTGGTGTAGGTTAGCAGCACCTTAGTCCTCAAAGGGACATCTTCGCTGTTTAAGATATTTGAAGATGTCTTTCGCAGCATACTTGCTCAATGCAGTAAGTCATTTGATTTGACGGCTGCTGCCATGGGCATTGATTGTGGATCCAAGTAAAATGAAATATTTGACAATTTCAATCTTTTCTCAGTACATTGAAGAGTTGGAGATTAAAAAACAAAAAATAATCCAACAATTAATGTATGTCAGGTATTATGCACATTCTTTTTCCTTAAGCCATGTGACTGTTAGTGAATAGAGAGGCTCTTATTAGAATTAACATCCTAAATGTTTTTATCTTATGAAGTGCATGCTATTTTGTTATATTTGGAAGATAATATGGTTGTCATGGGTTGAATTGTGTCCCCCCCAAAATATGTGCAGCCGTGTGGCTGGGACATGATTCCCAGTATCTTGGGACTGTCCTCCATTGTGTGGTTTCGCTAAACTGTATGTTAAAGGGGCTGTAAATTCCTGCATAGAATTACTTCCTTGCTCTGAAGTAGGGGGAGTTTCCCTGGAGTGTGGCTTGCCCCACTCTTAATGCTATCAGCTTGCAAGAGATAAAAGGAATGGGAAACAAAGAGAATTAGGAGCCTCGCATCATCAAGAAACGTGCACCGGGAAAAGAGCGCATCCTTGAGACCTGAGGTTCCTGTGCCAAGACACTCCCTGGACAAAGACTGATGCAATACCGGACTTTCCTCCAGAGCTGACAAGGGGAAAGCCTTCCCCTGGAGTGGACACCCTGAATACGGACTTGCAACCTACCGGACTGTGTAAGAATAAACCTTCCTTTGTTGAAGCCATTCACTCTGTGGTATTTCTGTTAGAGCGGCCCTAGCTGACTAAAACAATGTTCTTACCATTTCAATGATCCCTAGCAGATGGAGCAGAGTGTCATTTGCCAGCTCCCCTCCAATCTCTAGAATGCTGCCAAGAGTGATCCGTTAGAGACAGATGAGGATTGCCAATTAAGTATGTGAACTCATCCTAGAAAAAGTGCTACATACCTCACTGCAGAATATCACTCGCTCAATTGCAAAGCATTCCCCTTGGGAAGCTATGCACTGATGCCAATGCCTAGTCCACCCTTCAAAGCAATTTTGGAACTCTTTTTCTGGAATGGCCATCAGAGCTGTCGCTGTATTATCCTTGATGTCTTGAATGTCATCCAGATGTCTTCCTTTCAGTATTTGCTTATCTTCAGGTAAAGAAAAAAGTCACTGGGGGCCAGATCAGGTGAGCAAGGAGGATGTTCCAATATAGCTATTTGTTTACTGGCTAAAAATTCCCTCACAGACAACTATACAATTAAATTTGCAAATTTGCCACCTTGGCATAGTTCCCAATGGCTGTTCCAGAAAGAGTTCCAAAATTGCTTTAAAGGGTCAATTAGGCATTTGCATCGGTGCATGGCTTCCTGAAGGGAGTACTTCAAAGGTGACTGTAGTGATATTCAGCAATGAGGTATGTAGGACTTAGAAAAATCAAGTTCACGGACTTAATTGTCAGACCTCATCCATCTCATTAAGATGCTCCTTGGATTAAACTTCTTCAGGGATCGTCCATCATCTCTGGCTTGAAGGTAAGTATATACAGAATAAAGAAGTAGCAGGCCTTCCAGGATTTAGGCACTTTCTTTCCCAGTGCCATTTCTTTCTCTATCCCTTGAAGACTGTGCTCCTGACACTTTGTTCATAAGCATCTCTTTAACACAAACTTCATCCCTGTGACACCTGCTTGTGTGTTTTGCACAAGCTGTTCCTGCCTTTTGCAAGGCTCTGGAAAGGGTAATTGATCACCTTTTCCAGGTTATAGCTTAAACAACCCTTCTTCTGTGAAACCTTCTCTTTATTTCACCGGTCCTTTGATCTCTTTGCTCTGCTTTCAACTTCTCCAAAATTCTGGGATTGAACTTCTCACGTTCTTTCAGTTTTTTTTTTAAATGTTTTTCTTTTTTATTGTCTTATAATTCTCTTAAGGATACAACTTAAGGATCCTGGGTCCTTTTATACCAAGTGCTGATCCCAGTGCCTCATATCCACAATTGCACAGCATTGAAAAGTCATGAGTATTTCAGTCCACTGGACAAAGCACTGTCTACTGGTTTCCCTGACTTGACAATAGTGTTCCCCACCCTTGAATTCCTTCATTAAGAGCATGAGTGGAAGGTAGCATTCACAGTCAGGAAAATGTCCAGCCACGGATGTTGTAGTAGACATCTGCAACTTGGACTGCCTAGCATCCTACCCTTCCTTGTTATTTTAGAGATGCTCTTGCCTTTTTCCTTTCCAGAACAAGTTCCACTCTGTGTCACGTGGGTTGGACAGGAACACCAACTCAGAATTTTATTGTGTTTGCTCCATCTTCTCTTACATTGTGTGACCATCTGACTCAAGAAATGTCAATTAGGTTCTTCTCTTGGGAAACAGAATCTTGACACAAGGAAGGAAAACACATGGAGTCGGTCCACTGACAGAGCAGCACCTTACAGGATCATTCTGACATTCTGATGCTGGTTCTTGCCCCTTTCCAAGCCCTGATTATTGGAATTTTTCAATTCCTTATGCTGTTCAGTGTCCTTCCGATTATCGTTATGCTACTTAAGTTTACCAGAGTAAAACGAAGGATTTATCACATGGACAGAATGAAATGTTTTATTTCAAGATTTTTCCAGCCATTGCTGTTTCTTATCATGAGCAGTATCAGTGTAAGGGCACAGCAATGCAGCTCCCTTTACTGTCTTTCCATTATTGCAGAATTAGAGGCAAACCCCATGAGATATTTCATCCACCTTACTTCCTTCTCACAGTTATTAAATCCGGAGACTCTTGTGAATTGCATCTTGTTTCTCATCATCACCTAGGGATCCCCTCCACAGCTTGGTCTGGGTCACTGTCTGATTTGACAATCATTCTTCCATTAACCACATTTCAAGTTACTATCTTCATGTCAGCACAGGCCTCATCACTGGTTTCTCTATAAGGCTAGGCATTTGATGAGAAATCAATAGGGTGTATTTATCAAGTCATGCCTTGGTGTGCACATGATGTTTATGAAAGAGAACAGTGAGTGAATTTGCTGTGCTAAGAGGAAATTATTACTCATCTTTCACTGCAAACCAAAACCCAAACCTACTGCTGTCAAGTTGACTCATAGTGACCTTACAGGACAGAGGAGAACCTCCCCATAGCTTCCAAGGAATGCCTGGTGGATTTGAACTGCCGACCTTTTGGTCAGCAGCCATTACTCTTAACCATTATGTCACTAGGGTTTCCTTTTTTTACTCAGGGAAGACCAGTTTCTTACATTTAACCCCTTTCATCTCCTTTCAAATAAAAAAGAAGTGTCATTGTTCTCTCCCTAGTAGGTCCTTCACAGAGCTGTTATTCTTTCTAAGGGGCTGTGACCCATGGCTTCCAGGGCAGGATCCTGGGAAGAAGAGTTCATCCATGCACAGCATGCAAAATAGAAAAGGAAGATGTTGAAATTAAATTAGGCCAACTAGAAAACTTGCTATAGAAAGAACTACCCATATACACTAGATTTCACCGTGGAACCAAAAAAGCCAAAAACTAAATCCACTGCCATCAAGTCAATTCTGACTCATAGTGACCCTACAGACAGAACAGAACTGTTCAATAGAGTTTCCATAGAGCACCTGATGGATTCAAACTGCTGACCTTGTGGTTAGCAGAAGTAACACTTAACCACTATGCTACCAGGGTTTCCCCACTATGGAAGAGTGGATGCTTTTTTAAGGACCAACTAACACTTTTGAAGCACTGCTTCAGGAGATGGTCTGCTGACTGCCAAAATCTCCCAGCCTATGACCTTGAATCAGGGTCAGAGTTAGCCCTTGATCTGTACCCATCAAAGCTTTCCTAGTCCCCAAGAGCAACAGTTACCAAGAATCAGAAATGTAGGACTTCCTCTTTTTCTATTAAAGGAAAAGAGGAAATTATTACTGAACAGAAAACACTGCATTTGAGTTTATCCACATGAAATGACCAAAGGAAGAAGGAAGACTCTACTGACCTTTAATCTGTAGGTGTATGGTGAGTTTCTGATCATTCGCCCAGCCTGGGTGCTGAACACGACAACAGTACAGATTACTGTCCGCCTTGACTGCGTTCTCTATAGTCAAAGATACATCCCCTGTGGAAAGGGACCCCTTTAGCTTATAACGGTCATTTCTCTGAAAGGTTACATGGGATCCATTGGTCCGGACGTAAATTAAACTTCCACAGCCCAGCATAGGACATCTGCCTTCTCCCCAGCACGTGGATGTGAGCCTTCCTGAGTACAAGCAGGGTAGTGTGACAGGCTGACCCACTACTCCACACACCAGTGTGTCAGAAACTACACCATCTGCAAATAAAAAGAAGAGAAGCAGAATGAGGGCTCAACATTATTTTAACACTTTTTAAAAATTTATTATGTCTCTTTCCAGATTTCCTTTGTATAGTTGATTTGCTTTGTAATCATGTGACTTTATAGCTTCTATTTAAAAAATTAACAATGATATGCATTTTTCTACATAAAAAAATTACTAAGATGTAAAAGTATTCACAATGAAGTCTCTAATGGGTGAGGTAGTGACCTGAAATAAAAAGTACAACTGCAATGCCAACTTGCAAATTCTAAGAAGAGAATTTAACTTACCCAGAGAAAAGATCTTTATTGGCATACTTTTTTCCTTTAATTTGAAAATGAATGGTACAGTTTACCCCAAACACGATAAAACCAATTAAGAAACATGTTAAACCTTGCAACACCTAGTTGCTCCATTTCTGTGAACTATAAATGAAAAATATTCCAGAACCCTGTTGAACACTTACTGATGAAGATCAAAGATCACAGCCTTCAGTATGGGTTACACCTCAACATCAAGAAAATCAAAATCCTCACAACTGGACCAGTAAGCCACATCACGAGAAATGGAAAAAATGTTGACAATGTCAAAGATTTCATTTTACTTGGATCCAGAATTGATGCCCATGGAAACAGCAGTTAAGTAAGGAAACTAGGTGTTGCACTGGGCAAATCTGCTGCAAAAGACCTCTCCTTAGAGTGTTGAAAAGCAAAGATATGGCCTTGAGGACAAACGTGAGCCTGACTGGAGCTGTGGTATTTGCAATTGCCTCATATGTGTGTGAAAGCTGGACAAAGAAAAAGACCAGAGAATTACTGACATCTTCAAATTATGGTGTGGGTGAAGAATACTGAATATACAATTGCCTTAGTCATCTACTGCTGCTATAAGAGAAAGACCACAAGTGGATGGCTGAAACAAAGATGCATTTTATTCTGTCATAGCTCAGTAAGCTACAAGTCCAAATTTAAGGCATCAGCTCCAACGGAAGTCTTTCTCTATAGGCTCTGGAGGAAAATCTTTGTCATGAGTCTTCCCCTGGACTGGGTGCTTCTTAGATGCAGGGACCCTGGGTTCAAAGGATGCACTCATTCCCTGCACTGCTTCTTTCCTGACAGTATGGGGTTCCCAACTCTCTGCTTGCTTCCCTTTCCTTTCTATCTCAAGAGACTGCCTCAAGGCACAATACAGTCTTACACGTTGAGTACTGCTTCTCTAACACAACTGCTGCCCATCCTCCCTCATTAACATCATACAGACAGTGTTTGCAGTATATAGAAACATCACCAAATGCCAGGAATCATGGCCTAGCCAAATTGCTACACGTAGTCTTTGGGGGACTCAGTTCAACCCATGACAACCATGGACTGCATAAAAGAGCAAATCTATCTTGGAAAATGTACAGCCAGAATGCTGCTTAGAAGCAAAGGTGGCAAGACTTCATTTCAAGTACTTTGGACATGTTGTCAGGAGGGATCTATCCCTGGAGAAACACATCATGCTTGGCAAAGTAGAGGGTCAGCATAAAAGAGGAAGATTCTCAAGGAGATGGACTGACACAGCAGCTGTAACAATGGGCTCAAGCATAGCAAGGATTGTGAGAATTGTGCAGGACTGGACAGTGTTTTGTTCTATTGTACACAATGCTGAGTCATAACCAACTCAACAGCACCCAACAAAAATCATAGCTCTCTGTTCAAATTTTTGAGGAACTGCCAAACTGGTTTTCACAGTGGTTTTACCATTTTGCATTCCCACCAGCAATGGAAGAGGGTTCTTATGTTTCTACATCCTAACCAACATCCAAAATTTCCTGTGCTGTTCAGAGCCTGGCATCCACATCCCTACATCTTTTGCCCTCTTGTGTTAGCACTGCCAACAAGTCAACCAGAGAAAATTAGAGCAGTAGTTTTTTTCCTAATGCAGATATCTGCTTATTTTAGTCAACTCAGCTACCACATACATAGAGAAAAGGCCACTGGTTCGCTGTTTTTGTCAGGTGCCGTCAAGTCACTTCTGACTCATAGCAAACCTATGAACAGCAGAACAAAACACTACCCAGTCCTGCACTATGCCTACAAGTTTTCATGCTTAAGTGCATTGTTGCGGCCACTGTGTCAATCCATCTCATTGCAGAACTTCCTGTTTCTTGCCGGCCTTCCACCAAGCATGATGTCCTTCTCCAGAGATTGATCCTTCCTGACAACATGTCTATAATGGTTAAGATTCTGTGTCAGCTTGGCTGGACTGTGATTCTCCATGTTTGGCCACTGTACCAAGTGGCAAGGGTGTGGCCTATGGTGGCTTCCTGCCCCTCAGCTGTCATCTCTCTGCCTTCTATCGCTTACTTTCTGTTTTACATAGCCAGTAGCACCTCACTCTCTCTTTCTCATTTTTCTTATGCCTGGTTCTTGGAACTTGAACTACAAGCTTTTGGGATTTATCAACTCTCACAGCCTGCATGTGTGTAGGAGTCCTGTTCCCTGACCTGCCAATCCTGAGTTTGCCAGCCCATGCAGCTCTGTGAGTCAGCAGAAGCTTTGCAGTCTCCCTGGCATCTTGGAGCCCACTCAACTAATCTCAGACCTTCTCTGTGGCTGTGTGAGGCTTTTATTCTGATTCAGGACTTGGAACATCTCAGCTTCTACAATTGAGTGAGCTGTTTCCTATACATAAATCTTTCTCTATACATGTTATACATGTTACTGGTTTTGCTTCCTTAGAGAACCCAGACTAAGACAATGTCCAAAGTCTATAAGACCCAGTCTTGCCATCCTTGCCTCTAAGGAGCACTCTGGTTGTGCCTCTTCCAGGGCACTGCCAGATAGTAAATATTACTGGATACTTTTGAGCTCACTGGTCACAAACTGTTTAGTTAAGTGTCATGGATGGAGAGCAGAGACGGATCTAAGGAAAAGAATGCCTATGGCTAGTATTGACTGTTGAAATGAGGCATAAGTGACTCCATTTTGAGGAAGGGTGCAGTAAAAATTCAAGGTATTAAAGAAAGCCCCAGGAAACAACTTAGTAGCAGAAAATACCACAGAGTAATCTCACCTTTGTCTTACAAAACATCTGTCACAAGACAAAGCCTGGGACAGCCTTGCAAGTGACCCCTAGACCTTGACTACATTTTACAACTAACAGGAATTCCAGGTGGCCTTAACCAATCAATGTAAAGGTCAGTTCCCCCTCCCTGGTTTGTAATCTCACGACTTAAACACTGGGTGTTGAGGAAGCTCGGGGTCGCCCCCTGCTCTGCGTAGTTTGGGGTGTGTCCCTGGTGCACCAGTCTTTTTCTTATTGGGCACATTTTTAATAAAACATAACTTTAATAAAAGGAAACTGCATCATGTCTTGAACCCCGACCCCTAACATTGACATGGCACCCCTGTTCACACTTCTCACACCCATTGTTACAAAACTTTACCATAGCAGCTCAAAAATAAAAGTCAAGCTGGTTAATATTTCATTTCACACCTTATGGCACTACATGAAAACTATAGCTGCACCTTCTTTGTTTTCTCTGATGAAAATCCATCTATGATGTGCTCTAAGTCATTTCTCCCCCTAGTTTCTTCTCTTCCTAGGTTCAGAGAGCAAGATCACACAATCTTCCTTGACCCATCCTACCCACTGCTGTCAAGTTGAATCCAACTCGTAGCGACCCTAGAGGTCAGAGTAAAACTGTCCCCTAGAGTTTCCAAGGAGCACCTGGTGGATTTTAACTGCCAACCTTTTGGTTAGCAGATGTAGCACTTAAACCACTATGCCACCAGGGTTCTCCTTGACCCCTGGAGGCCCTCAAATGTGAAAACACTAGTTTTAACTCACGGAATTCTCTCTCGCAGCTGGTGATGGAAACTGTGATGGTTATCAGAAACTGATCAGATGAACTCCCCCTACTTCGAGTGACACCTAGGGCATGTGTCATACCTGCTATACCTTAGCTACACAGTTCTGATTGCTGATGATACTGCTGTTGATGTGAGAACCGTGACCTGCTGCTTACCAGCTGTTTGATCTGGGGCAGATCACCTAGACTCAGCTTCCTTATCTGTAGAAACAAGCAAACAAACAAAACCCAAACCAATCACCATTGAACTGATTCCAAGTCACAGTGATGCAAAACGACAGGGTTGAGCTGCCCCATCAGGTTTCCAAGGAGTCGCTGTGGATTCAGACTGCTGACTGTTCAGTTAGCAGCCGAGCTCTTAACCAGTGTGCCCCCAGGGCACAAATCTGTAGAAAAGGAACAATGCATAATATCCATCTCTTAAGGTCACAGTGGGAGGTAACCTAGGTAAAGTGCTTGGCCCAATGCCTGGTGCACAGTACACTGGCCATCAATGGAAGGGGTAACTGGATTGCTAAGTGATCAGCATTAATAAATTACAGTGACCAGTGCCATGTTGAACTTGCTCTGGGAGGGGAAAGAAGATCAACCTGAAGAACACTAGCCCCAGACTGGAGACCCACCTGTCACCAGAGATGTGTGACCTGGGGGCCTTATCACAGAGGGTTGGTCCCAGACAATCTCTCAGGTTGCTAACTTAGTCCAAGGCCAAACTACACCCAGCTCAGGCCTGGGGGTCTGCCCTGCCCAGGTGTTGGCCTCCTGCAGGCCCTGCTACCTACTCCAGAGGCACTGTCTCTGCAAGCCTTCCTTCTCCTCCAGCCCTTGGTCTGGCACTTGGCACACGGTGAGGATCCAAATACGAGATGCCAACAACAACTGCTGCTGCTCCTTTCTCTGTTATGTTGGTGGTGAGGATTGTCTGATACCCACTTAGGACCTTCCTTAACTACTTTGTAGCCCTGATGTTATTTAACCCTTGCCTTAACCCAGTCCACAAGTATTTGCTGGCTGAATGCATGATTATTTCTTTTTTATAGGAAAATTCGTGTTCCTGTCACCTGGATGGTGACCACAACGCATAGTTTTAAGGAAAAGGACTTCCGTGCTTGAGAGTGAAGCTTGCTGACTGAAACAAAGAGGAATGAATACTAGTCCTTGGTGAAGATTTCCGGAATCTCCTAGATCTCAACTACTACTGGTTCCTGTTTTGTGTGAAAACAGATTTGACTCTCTCCACCTCCCTGCGGGTGTAAAAGGGAAAGAAAGCGCCCCTGGCTGTGGCCACAGCTGCCGGCAAAGCCCCTTGTCGCTTCTTCCTCCGGGCCTACCCAGTGTCAATCCGTGTTCAGGCACCCTCAGGACACTGAGAAACTGTCCCGACAGCAGGTGGCGAACAGCCAAGACACCAGGGTGTCCACTTAGCAAGGTAGGATGGGAGGTGCAGGGCGCTCAGTCTTACCCTGGAGTCTCTAGAAACGTGAGTCAGCGGTCTGACCTCCGATGAAACATCTACCCGGGGCGATGGAGACTGCGCTCCCTGAGGGGAAGGGCTTCCCAGAAAAACGGCATTCCTTAGTTTCCACTCTGATAGCCCAGCCTGCTCCCCCAGTCCCGGGTGCAGGGTTCCAGGCTGCCCTATGAAACTGGCCAACACATGTTTGCTCGGCTTCTGCTTTCGTTGCGCCATGCGCGCTGCTGCGCGTTCCCCGACCCCTTGCTCTGTCCACCTCGGTGGCGTCGGAAGGGCAGCGCTGCCTCGGAGCGCAGCGGGGCACAAGGCCAGGGCAGCGACCGGTCCTTCCCACCGGTGGGCCCGGGTCCTCGCTTTCCTCCCTTCTGACGGCCGTGCAGGACCCGCTCGGTTGCCACCGCCACTGCCGGCGCCGGGAGGAGCCGCTGCAACCAGCTGTCAGGGCAGAGCGGCACCAAGGCCAGGGTGAGGGCGGCCGAATCCTGGCTACTCTGGCCTTCTGGTCCCCGATTCTTCCTGCTTTCTTCCGACAACCTCCCCTCCGCTGCCGCCCTCCCCTCTCTTTCTCTCCTTGTCGGCCCTGCCCTTTTCGCCCCTCCCCTCCAGTACAACCCTCGCCTGTCCTCCTCTCTCCTCTCCCAGCCAGCAAAGCGCAGCCTGGGTCCCTTTCCTTTCATGCAAAACCCAAAACTTCTCTGCCTGTGCCCTCCGCGTGGACCCCACTTCTCTTCTGCAGATTCAGAGTGAGGCCGAGGACCACAGCGGGGCTTTGGAGAGCCAGAAGCAGAGCCCTGGCCTCGGCCGTGTCCACAACCCCAGTGCATCCAGCGGTCTCAACTGTGGAGGACCTCCCGCGACCTTGTAGCGGACCTAGGAGGATCTTGCCGCTCCGAGGGACCAAGTAGTAGGAAGAGAAGGCGACCGTCATTGAGCACCGAGGAGGTGAAACGCGGCCACAGCGTGTGGGTCCTGGGCCGCTGGTCACCTTGTCCTCACATAGCATGAAGGGTGGTGGGGAAGGCCAGTCCCTCCTGTCCATCTTCACTTTAGTTTGTCCAAGTTAGAGCAAACACTGTACTGGGATCAGAGAACAAGGCTGCTCCAACCTTTCCAAAAGGTTGTGTGCAAACTAAGCCCAAAGGAGGCAGAGCAAATATTGCCGATTGCACCCATCTCTCAAATGGACAAGCAAGTCATATTCCAGAAAAATGGATTTGTACAAGTCATTCAGTTCTCCTTGGTTACATAGACCCCTTGGCAAAGGTAACTAGTAGCTAATCTAAGTAGCACCCTTGAAATCTCCCTCTCCCCCAGAATTGTTCAAATAATGGGCAGATTTATAACATGATATGTTAGAAACCAGGTTTGCAGGCACCGAATATTCACCGAGTCAGTGTGAAGGAACTGAGTCCCAAGAAAAAGAATTAGTTTTTCCTTTTTTCCCATTATACTAGCATCAATCACCAGGAGGGATAGAGTTAAAATAAAATGTCAAAACAACTGTTTCAGTGTTTGATAAATCCAAAAAAATCCAAACCTACTGCCCTTGAGTCAGTCAGTTCTATAGAAGATGTTTAATAAATACTTAGTGGATTCCAGAATGTGGAGACACAGAAATGCTCAATTATCCAGCAAGGGTCAAATAGCAGCATCTCTATTCAATATGAACATGAAACTCCAATCTCTTGATCCCAAAGTGCCTATTTCAACAGGTGTAGTTCATGGGAAATGAGTCCCCAGGGACTGAGCAACCTTCCCCCTTCACTTGTGTGTTCAATTCTTCCTCATCTGCTCATTGGTACCCTCACTCATCAGTTATCATTGAGCATCTTCTGTGTGAAAGGCATGGCAAAGTTTTCTAGGGTACATAAGGATTCAGACCCCATTAACCCACCCCCCTTTTTTTGCCCTTGTGAATCTTCTATTGAATAAGGTGTGTTGGAAGCAATGTCAGTCAATCAATAAATGAAAGCAAAGCAGCCTGGAATCAGAGAGGTTTTATGGAGAAGATGACATCCGTGCTGAATCTTTTGGGGACTAGAATTTGAAGAGAAAGAGAGGATTAAGTAAATGCACGTGAACCACGAATAGTAGTTGTAGCATCATGCGTGTTAGGCTCCAAACATGTAGATGGCAACTACTGCTTTAGTACTCCTCTATTCCTCATAGTTACTATTGCTTGGTGCCTAATTAGGACGTCTGTTGGCTACCTCATAGCCTTTAATTTATTTAATCCTTGCCCCCACCCTGTATACAGTTGGTACTGCACAAAGTATTTGTTGACTGAATGAATGACTATTCTCTTTATAGGTAAGTAATACAATGTTTGACCGACTCCAAAGCTCACCTTCCTGTCTTCTGTACTACTTGCCTTTTATAAGAAATGGTGAGCTGAAGAATGTTTTAAGCACGCTTAGAACTATGCTTTCAGGAAATTGTTGTTAAGTGCTGTCGAGGTGGTCACAACTTGTAGAGACCCTGTGTCCAGGAGAATGAACTACTTGGTCCTGTGACACCTTGTAACCTTTGTCATATGTAAGCCTCTTGTTGCAGTCACAATCCGTTTTATTGAAGGACTTCTTCTTTCTCCCTGACCCTTTGCTTTACCAAGCATGATTTGCTTCTCCAAGGACTGGTCCCTCTTGATAACATATCTAAAGTATGTGAGAAGATGTCTTGATATCCTTGCTTCTAAGGATTATTTTGCTGTGCTTCTCGTGACATAGATTTGTTTTATTCTTCTGGCAGCCCATGTACATTCAGTATTCTTTACTAACACCATAATCCACAGGTATCAATTATTTGGTCTTCCTTATTCATCATCCAGCTTTTACATGTATGTGAGATGATTGAAAACATGGTTTAGGTCAGCCACATCTTAGTCCCCAAAGTGACATCTCTGCTTTTCAACACTTGAAAGAGGTCTTTTGTGGCAGGTTTGCCCAATGCAATGCACTGTTTGATTTCTTGACTGCTACTGCCATGGGTATTGATTGTGGATCTAAGTAAAATGGAATCCTTGCCTATCTCATGAAATTAACTAGATAGAACTATGTAGTCCAGGAAGGATGGAACAGATGTGGGAAGTGGACAGACTTAAGAGACTATTACGGTTGTCCAGGCAAAGATTGCATGGGTCTGAATAAAGCCGGTATAGTAAGACTGAAGCATAGAAGATGGGTGTAAGCAACATAACTTGTAGGTATATTCAGAAAGACACTATTGAGAGGGAAAAGTCCAAAAGGAATCCCAGATTTTGTGGCATAGTGGTTAAGAACTATGCCCACTGAACAAAAGATCGGCAGCTTGAATCTACCTGGCACTCTTTGAAACCCTATGTTGCAGTTCTACTCTGTACTATGGGTTCACTGTGAGTTGGACTCAACAGCAATGGGTTTGGTTTAGTTTTAGAGACATGAAATTGTTGTTAAGACCAGAAGTCAAGAAGAAAGACATGAAAATTCTGCTTTGGTCATGTTTGATATACGGAAGAAAGGGCATCATAGATAGAACTGTCTTTATGCAAGGATAGAAATGATCTACACCTCTGTTGTCCAAAATGGAAGCTACTAGCCACACGTGGCTATTAAGCCCTTGAGACATGAGCAGTATGACTGAGGAACTGACTTGTTCCATTTTGCTTAATTTTAATTAAATTTAAATAGCCACATTGGGCTGTTGTTAGGTACTGCCAAGTTGGTTCCAACTCATAGTGACCTTGTGAACAACAAAGTGAAACACTGCCTGGTCCTGCACCGTGCCCGCAATTGCTTTCATGCTTAAGCCCATTGATGTAGCCACTGTGTCAATCCATCTCCTTGAAGGTCTTGCTCTTCTTTGCTGACCCTTCACAAAGCATGATGTCCTTCTCAAGGGACTGATCCCTCCTGGCAACATGTCCAAATTGTATGAGACACAGTCTCTCCATCTTTGCTTCCAAGGAGCACTCTGGTTATACTTCTCCCAGAAGTACATTGGGCTTTTGGTTTCCATTTCAGAGAGGGGATCTATGTATCCCTGTTTACATTTTTTTCCATAGTACTCTAGTAGTTACTAATGCCTTGTGGATAGGGCCAAGGGCAGATAGAGGAGATTCAATGTAAAATATTCTTTCTGCAGTTTGTCCATTTTTTCCCCTGTGAACACGCAGGAGGAACTCATTATCTTTACATACTAAGAGTGTACAGCCTGGGTTGAAGATTAATAGGTTGCATACTTATACTTGAAGATAACAAAAATAATATATTACCTTGTATCAGATTCAATATTTTAGACAAAAAGGCCTGACAATTAACTTCATGGACTCATCCTAGAAAAAGTGCTACGTACTTCATTGCTGAGTATCACTACAGTCACCTTTGACATACTGCCTCTGGGAAGCTATGCACCAATGCCAGTGCCTAGTTCACCCTTTAAAGCAATTTTTGGACTCTTTTTCGGAATGGCCATCAAAGCTGTCATTATATTACTCTCGATGTTCTGAGCCAAGCCAAACTGGATCGATGTTCTGAATGTCATCAAAATGTCTTCCTTTCAATATTTCCTTTATCTTCAAGTAAAGAAAACAGCCATTGGGGGCCAGATCAGGTGAGTAGGGAGGGTGTTCCAATACAGTTACCATGTGAGCTGGAGCACTGTTGTGATGCAAGAGCCATGAGTTGTTGATGAAAAGTTCAGGTCGTTTTCATCTGACATTTTCACATTGCCTTTTCAGCACTTCCAAATAGTAAAGTTGGTTAACTGTTTGTCCAGTTGGTACAAATTCATAATGAACAATCTCTCTGATATTAAAAAAGGTTATCAACATCGTTTTGACTCTTGCTTTGGACTAATGAAACTTTTTTGGTTGTGGAGAATTAGCTGACTTCCATTGTGCCCTTTGACATTTTGCTTCAGGGTCATATTGGCACACCACATTTCATCACTCATGGTAACATAGCCTGAAACATCGCCTTGCCTCTCCAAAAGGTCTTGGCAAACTTCAACTCTCCTTTCCTTTTGTTCATCCATGAGATTCTTTGGGATCATTTTTGCATATACCTTTCTTATGCCAAGATTTTTCAGTTAAGATTTTCCTGTTTCTCTGTGGACATTTACTTGGTCTGCTGTGCTACTCACAGTCAGTCAATGATTTTGACACACAATTCAACGAAGTTTTGCAATATTTTTGTCAGTTCTGTTCACTACTGGCCACTGTGACCTCTCTTCATCAGTGATGCTTTCTCTCCCCTCAGAAAAACATCTAATCCATTTGTACACTGCCATTTTCTTCCTGGCGTTATCCCCGTAAACTTGGACTGATATGTCCCTGATTTCACTTTCATTGTTGTCAAGTTTAGCAAGAAACTGACTGTTTGTTTGTTTGTTCTAATTCAAGCTCCGACATTCTTGTGATGGCATACAAAATCAAGCAATAACAATAACGAACGCTACTCAGCAAGACACTGCCACACATCGACACAAACACAACTTTGAGACACTGATATACCAAGATTATGAAACCTTAGTGAGTTGTTTGTACAGTGCTGCCAACATAACTGGTTGGTGGCAAGTTTATGAACTTCATTATCAGACCTCATGTTCAGACTAAGGTTGTCCTAACTGACAAAACCTTCAATTACTCATGATTTTCAGTTCTATGCTCAGAAATGTGGGTTTGTCCAGTCCTGAAGCCAAATTTTCAGATAAAGATTGGACTAGACTACAAGACATAAAATTATATTGGCAATGAATGTGCTTCTTGGCTTAAGTATGTATGTAAAGATAACTGAGTAGCACCTGTCCAGGGGTGAGATGAGCAGGCTGAAGGGGACAGGAGCTGGTTGAATGGCCATGGGAAATACAGAGTCGGTAGAAAGAGTGTGCTGTCACAGGGTGGGGAGAGCAGCTGGAGTTACACAACAGTGTGTGTGCAAGGTTTTGTATGGCAAGCTGACTTGGACTGTAAACTTTCATTTAAAGCACAATATTTAAAAAAATGTAGGTTTGTTGCTCATGTGAATAAGTACTTAACACGGGAAAATATGATTCAGTGGAAAATGACTTTGTTTATAGTGAAAAAAGATGTTAAATGAATAATGATTTTAAAATGACTGCAGAATTGTACTGACTTTTAACCTTACGCTTTCATAAAAGTGAAAAAAAATGAAGCTGCAATAATTAGGTGAGAATAAAGACCTGGTAATAACAACCAGCAATGACAAATGGTACCGGGATGCAGCATCTGGCTGTTTGATTAGATTATAAACAAATATACTTTCTTACCCAAATTTTTAAGAAAACCAACTAGTACTTTAGATACATTGGTGTACTGTTTTGAGGGAAGTGAGTAGGAGAGAGAAAGAAAACATTAGACAAAACAAAATGATCTTAAAATGAGATGAATTAGTAATCAACCAAATGTCAGCATTAGCAGCAATATTTGTGGGAAAGGTTCATAGTAAAAAAAAATACATAGTAAAAAAATCAGAAGCAGAAAACACATCAGGGTCTTCAATAAAATACAGTGAGTTGTAAAATGACTGGTATGTATTTGGATGTTGGAACTGCGGTGGCAGAGTGGTTCAGAGCTCAGTCTGCTAACAGATATGTTGGCAGTTTGAATCTGTCAGCTGCTACTTGGAAACCCTATGGGAGTAGTTCTACTCTGTCCTATAGGGTCGCTGTATGTTTTGTTTTGGCTTGGGTTTTAATAGAGAACTTTGTAGATGATTGACTGAAGGTGACCTGCATTATAATATGGAAACCTTGGTGGTGCAGTGGTTAAGTGCTACAGCTGCTAACCACAAATTGGGCAGTTCACATAAGATCAGACTATCTTGATTCAGTCTCTCCTGAGATCTAAAAAAGAGAAGAAACCAGGGAAAAGAAGGAAGGTGAGGGACCAGATACTACCAAGAAAGAAGAGCTGAGAACAGAGTGCTTCCATTGGACCCAGAGTCCTTGTTCTGAGAAGCTCCTAGATCTAGGGAGGGGCTGATGACAAGGACCTTTCTCCAGAGCCAACAGAGAGAGCTAGCACCCTAATTTGGACTTGGAACCTCCTAAACTTTGAGAGAAAAAATTTTTGTTTTTTAAGGCCATCCACTTGTGATATTTCTGTTATAGTAGTACTAGAGAACTAAGACACACTCTTTGTTGTGACACCACTCCAGTTACTGCCTCTGTCTTCGTGTGGCTTGTCTTCTTTCTGTCTCTTCTAAGAACAATTGTCTTTGGATTTGGAGCCTACACAGACAATCCAAGATGAGCTCATCTTCAGATGCTTAATTATGTCTAAAGGACCCCTTTTCCAAATAAGGTCACCTTTAGAGATTCTGGGGATTGAGATACGGGCATGTGTTTGGGGGGACTCCCATTCAACTCCCTATACATTTTAAGAAGGCATATATGAAAAATCATTAGTTTCTAAAATGTCACTTCCCTGATGATTACCCAGAAGGCTATGATGACTTTCACTTAACTGTTGTGCGAGAAATACTTGACCTGGAGCACAGTGTTTTCTTAGAAATACTCTAAGCTTTCAGCAAAAAGATTTACTCTCTTCTAATGAATGCGGTGGCTTACACAATGATGTTTGAGAGTGTAAAAGCCTGGCTGTTTACTTATTTACATACATTAATATTCAACGGAGCAGAAGAAATACAACCAAACTCTTTGTTAAATGATTTGTAAAACAACCTGCCATTTCTCGTTTTTGGAATGTTCTCATTCCAGTGACACAGTAAAATGCTGAGTCTAGGAAAGCACATTCCTAGTGAGTTGGTAAAATCTGGGGCAATATATAATTTTTCCAACTATGTTTAAAGTACTTTTTTTGAGATTTGGGCTTTATAGAATTAATGGCCCCTTTCCAGTGATTGTGTTGTCTAAATGAAATACATAAATAAATATCACATACTAGATCTTCTATTTGATTAGCTGATTAATGTTTTGGGATAAATGCTGCTAGAAATAATAGATTCTATTCCAGCTGATATCATTAATTTGTCAAATTTCTCTATACCAGTCTCAAGACTAATGTTTGTCTGATTTTCCGCATTTGTGAAACAAAGTAGTTATTAAAACACACTAACCCACTGCTGTTCAGCTGATTCTGACTCTTAACAACCCTATAGGACAGATTGGAACTGTCCTATAGGGTTTCCAGGGAACAACCGGTGGTTTCAAACTGCTGACCTTTCAGTTTGCGTAGCCCTTAACCACTGTACCACCAGGTCTCCTTTATAAAACACCCAAGAACACAAACACACAAATGTAAAACTTCACCTGAAACACAGAAAGCTCTTAGGCTGCATTATCTAATACAGTCTACTGCTTTTTAAAGAGTATATTTCTCTAAATTCTTAACTATGTAAATTCAAATTATCTAAATCTTGTATGTCCCATATATTGCTCGCGGCCCTTCCTGCCCCCAAATAAAAAATTAAACGCCCAGCACAGGCCTAAGAAAAGGAGAGATATTCACATGATCATGAGATGTTTGAATACAAAGTGGTGTAACATGCAGTGGAAGACAGGATAGATGGCAGAATAAATCAAGTCACTCCCGCAACTGCCCTACACAAAAGTGCCCCAAACCAAACCAAATCCATTGCCATTGAGTCAATTCCAACTCACAGCAACCCTGCAGGACAGAGTAGAACTGACCCATAGGGTTTCCTAGTAATTCAAACTGCTGACGCCCACCAGGGTTTCCATAAGACTGTAGTTATATTTAAATTGGTTTGCTTTCCCTAGACTCTTCGGTCTTGTGTTTACCGTATCACTTCTCTTCCTATGACAATGAATCCTACCCAACCTTCAGGTAAAAATTGTCAAGACGGTGTTTCTACCACAACTATCCAAACAATCTCATATCAAAATAACATTCCAAACTCTAAGTACAATTATTGTTCTTGTAGAAAACTTGTGACCCCATCTATGCTTTTCAAGAAAAATTTTTAGTTTTATCAAATAAGACTTTAAAAGCCTAGAAGCCAGAGAAAATACCTTAAGTTTTCAGTATTCCACGGCTTTGCACAAGGCAGATTGTATTTAACAATCATTAGATAAGTGTTTTTTATGTAGTAATTTTGGTAATAAATGATAAGCCATTTGAAGTTTTAAGACATTAGCTTCACAAGAAGGGTATAGATTTATTTTTTCTAATAAAGCAAATGTCTAAAATACGGAAAATGCCCCCATTTTGTGTTTTGACTAATGTCAGTGTCATAGATTGAACTGTGTCCCCCCCAAAATGTGTGTAGCCATTTAGCTGGGCCATAATTGCCAACATTTTGTGATTGTCCTTCGTTTCGTGATTTTCCTATGCTATAAATCCAATGTCTGTCTTTAATAGAGTGGATTATGATAGAGAGAATTAGGGAAGGACAGTAACACCCTTCCAAAGGTCACCTCCAAGCCCCAATGTAAGGGGACTTCCCTTGGAGTGTGGCTTGTACTAACCTTTATCCTTTCACCCTAACAGAGATCGAAGGAAAAGGAAACAAGGAAGCAGAGAGTTGAGAACCTCACACTGTGAAGAAAGCAGCACCAGGAGTAGAGCACATCCTGCAGACCTGAAGTTCCTGTGTCAGGATGCTCCCTGACCAAGGACTGACACAACACAAGCACCTTCCTCCGGAGCCAACAAAGAAGGAAAGCCTTCCCCTAGAGTGGATATCCTGAATTTAGACTTAATAGCCTACTGAATAAATTTTTGTTTGTTAAAGCCATCCACTTGCAGTATTTTTGTTAGAGCAGTACCTGATGACTCAGACCGTCAATTACTCAAAAACTCATTGCCATCGAGTTAATTCTGACTCATAGTGACCCTATACAGGACAGAGCAGAACTACCCCACGGAGTTTCCAAGGAGCACCTGGTGGACTTGAAATATTGACCTTTGGGCTAGTAGCGGTAATGCTTCATCTCTATATCACCAGGGTTTCCAGTGTCAATGAAGTAGGTCATGAACATTTGGAAATGAAACTACGGAGGTAATGGTGCATTATATTCTGTTGAATTCATCTAGATCTGTAAGATGAAAGCATTGAAACCTGCTAAGGTGGCTTTCAAAGAGACTCTACAGTACTGTGAAAAGAAGAAAAACAAGGAGACACGCTGTCCTTTTGACTAGTTGTAAAGTCCACATTCTATTCACAAAGTTTACCATATAGAAATTGAACAAGTAGTATGGATTGAGAGAAATAATGAGCCACAAAGATGCATGAGCTATGTAGGTCATATACAAGATAAAAAATAGACATTCATAGTTTCCCATGTTGTTGTTGTTAGGTGCCATCAGGTGGGTTCCAACTCATAGCGACCCTGCATACAACAGAACCAAACACTGCTCAGTCCTGTACCACGCCCGCCCACAATTGTTATTCTTCAGCCCTTTGCTGCAGCCACTGTGTCACTTCATTTTGTTAAGGGTCTTCCCCTTTTACACTGACCCTGTCATATCCAAAGTTTATAAGATGTAGTCTCATCGTCCTTGCTTCTAGGGAGCATTCTGGTTGGACTTCTTCCAAGACAGATTTCTTCCTTCTGGTTGGACTTCTTCCAAGACAAGATTTCTTCCTTCTTTCGGCAGTCCATGGTATATACAATATTCTTCGTCAACACCACAACTCAAAGGCGTCAGTTCTGCTTTGGTCTTCTTTATTCACTGTCTGGCTTTCTCATGCATATAAGGCTTGGGACAGGCACACTTTAGACTTCAAGGTGAAATCTTTGCTTTTCTATACTTTAAAGAGGTCTTTTGCAACCAGTTTGCCCAATGCAATGTGTCTTTTGATTTCTTGATTGCTGCTTGCATGGGTGTTGATTGTGGAACTGAGTAAACGACATGCTCGACATCCTCAGTATTTCTCCATTTACCATGATTCAGTTGGGAGGATTTTTGTTTTCTTGATGTTGAGGTATAATCCATACTGAAGGCTGCAGTTTCTTTGATCTTCATCAGTAAGTGCTTTAAGTCTTCTTCACTTTCAGCAAGTGAGTTTGTGTGATCTGTACAACAGGTTATTAGTTAGTCTTTCTGCAGTCTTGATGCTCTGTTCTTAATACATTCCAGCTTCTTGGGTTATCGGCTCAGCATACAGCTTGAATAGGTACGGTGAAAGGATTCAGCTGTGACGTACACCTTTCCTGGCTTTAAACCATGAAGTATTCACTTGTTACAGTCAAACAACTGCCTCTTGATCTCTGTACAGGCTCCTTATGAGCACAATTAAGTGTTCTGGAATTTCCATTTTTTGGTGAAATGCTATCTGTGATTTGTTATGATGAACTCAGTCCAGTGCCTTCACATGCTTAATAAAATACAGGTAAACATCTTTCTGGTCTTCTATGTTTTCAGCCAGGATCCGTCTGGCATCAGCAATGAGATTCCTGGTTCCATGTCTCTTTTTGAGTCCAGTCTGAATTTCTGGCAGTTCACTGTTGATACACTGCTGCAGCCACTTTTGAGTGATCTTCAGCAAAAATTTACTTGCATGTGACATTACATTGTTTGATAATTTCCTTGTTCTGTTGTATCACCTTTCTTTGGAGTAAACACAAATATGAATCTCTTCCAGTTAGTTGGCCAGGTAGCTGTCTTCCAAATTTCTTGGCATAGATGAGTGAGCGCTTCCAGCACTGCATCTGTACGTTAAAACATGTCAAGTGGTATACCATCAATACCTGGAGCCTCATTTTCTTCCAGTACCTTCAGAACAGGTGGGAATTTATTAGTTCTTTGATCATATGCTACTCCTGAAATGGTTGAATGTTGATCAATTATTTTTGATATAATGACTCAGTGTATTCCTTCCACCTTCTTTTGATGCTTCTTACATTGTTTAATGATTTTTGCCCACATAATCCTTTAATATTGCAACTCAAGCCTTGAATTTTTTCATTAGTTCTCTTAGCTTGAGAAATGCAGAGCATGTTCTTCCTTTTCGTTTTCTAATTCCAAATCTTTGTACATTTCATTATAATATTTTACTTTGTCTTCTTGAGCTGCCCTTTGAAGTCTTCTGTTCCATTCTTTTACCTCATCAGTTCTTCCTACTTTAGCTACTCAGCCTTCAAGAGCAAGTTTCAGAGTTTCTTCTGACACCGATTTCATCTGTTCCTTCCTGAATTTTTCTTTCTTTCTTTCTTTGTTGTGATTAAGTGAAAGTTGACAGTCCAAATCAGTTTTTGCATGCCTGCCTATCTGCAACTCCATCTGCCCTCCTCACCCTGTGAAAGCACACTCCTCCTTTTCACTCTTTACTTCACAAATACCTGTCCCCTTCTCTCTACCCTCTCCTCTCCCGTCTAGAAAGAAACCATTAGGACAGCCTCCTATACATGTATAAAACCATAAAGTACACACGCCACATGCTCACACTGTATTTTAATGACCTTTTGTTTTCTTCATATATGATGTCTTTGATGTCATCTCCAAACTAGCCTGGTCTTCGGTTATTGGTGTTCAGTGCATCAAATCTATTTTTGAGACAGTGTCCTCATTCAGGTAGGATCTACTCTACGTTGGATTTTGACTTCTGTGTACTTGTGTTAATTTTCTTTAGCTTCAACTTTAACTTGCACATGAGCAATTGATAGTCTGTTTCCTTCTTGGCTCTTGCCTTTATTCTGAGCTTTTTCATCATCTCTCTCTGCAGATACAGTCTGTTCAATTCCTGTGTTTTCCATCTGTTAAGGTCCATGTGTGTAGTTGCTGTTTATGTTGTTGAAAAAATGTATTTGCAGTGAAGAAGTCACTGGTCTTACAAAGTTCTGTCATGGGATCTCCGCTGTCATTTCTATCATTAAGACCATGTTTTCCAACTACTGATTCTTTGTCTTTGTTTTCACCTTTTGCATTCTAATCACCAGTGAATTATCAGTGCATCTTGATTGCATGCTTGGTCAATTTCAGGCCACATAAGTTGATAAAAATCTTCAGTTTTCTCATCTTGGGTGTTAGTGGTTGGTGTGTAACTTTGAATAATAGTTATAGTAACTGGTCTTCCTTGTAGGTGTATAGATATTTCCCTACCACTTACAATGCTATACTTCAAGAAGAAGAAGCACACTGTTGTCAAGTTGATTCTGATTCCTAGTGACTCTGTAGGATGGGGTAGAACTGATCCATAGAGTTCTTTCAAGGAGCGCTGATGGATTCAAACTGCCAACCTTTTGGTCAGTAGCCTGAACTCTTAACCATTGCACCATCAGGGCACCAAAGAACAGACTGACATTTGTGAAATGCTTGAAAGAAAGGTACTGAGTAGCTGTCCGTAAACTACAAAAAAAAAGCAATGTAAATTAAGATCTATATTTTGTTTTAATCCAAATAAAATATTTGCTTAAAAAATACAGACAATGAAGAGAAAGTTTTTTACTGCTTGAATGGCTGAACTTAGTGCTGGTAGGATGAGAGACCCACATAATCCCTTATTTTATCCATTTGATTCTACAAATACCAATGTGGGTTGTAAAAGAGAAAAAGGGAATATAAAGATTATAAAAACGAGCAGCAAGAGGGGAGATTTAGAAATATTTCTTAAATACTGTGTTCATGTTTTCTACTCCAAGCTAGATGATCTTTTCTCTTCTTGTTCAATCACAGTAGTCACCTTTTGTAACTGATTCTTCTAAATAGCCCCGGAAAATTCACGATGTGTAAGAGGACACATCTGCCTTGGAACTCAGGAAGTAGACTGTGATAAAACAATAACAAGTACTACAGTATTATTAATAAATTACTGAGGCTGTCCTTAAGGACTGCCTGAAAATGTCTATAACTTTAGAAGACAGTAACCTAAGAAAAAATTGGTGTTGGAAGAAGTATAGCCAGAATGCTCCTCAGAAGCAAGGATGTGAGATTATGTCTCACATGCTTTGGAAATATCATCAGGAGGCACCAGTCCACTGAAAGGGACATCATGCTTGTAAAGTGGAGGGTCAACAAAAAAGAGAGAGACTCTCAGTGAAATGGGCTGACACTGTGGGTGCAACAGTGAACAGAAGCATAGCCACCAGTGTGAGAGTGGTGCAAGATGGTACAGTGTTTTGTTCTGCTATACAGAGTTGCTACAGATTGGAAACAATTTGATAGCACCTAATGACAATAAAAAATCTTTATTGGAACAGATTGCCAGGTCTTTCTCCTGCAGAGCCCCTGGGTGGGTTTGAAGACACAACCTTTTGGTTAGCTGTTGAGTACTTCACTGTTGCACCTCCAGGGCTCCTTCCATAAAGACGTCAACCAAGCAAACCCTGTGGAGCCCAGTCCTACTCTATAGCACGCGGGGTCACCACAATTCGAAATGAACTCAGTCTCAGTGGGTTTTGTGATTTGCTTAACAACAGTAGGGACGCAAAGTAAAAGCTAAATAAACGTGGTGATGACAGTGATGAGGGAGGACAGAGTCAGTCTTCAGGAACTCAAAGAATGAAGCACGGATCTGGTTGCAAAGGGATCCTTCATTCTCCTGAAGGAAGGCTCCAGATCCCAATATTTTTCCCCTTGGCCTTTGGCCATGAGTAGACTTACCTCCTAACAGAGCCAGCAGGATGCTGAGACCTGGAACAGAGAGGGGAGGGGACAGTTGAGATTGGCCATGCTCAGGGCTCTGCTTGGGGCGTTTTCCCCTACCGCTCAACCATACATGCCAGCTTCATGGCACACCCTCCCAGCCAGACAAACCCAGGGCGTCATATGTTACTGGGGTATGAGCAGAGTGTGGGGCTGCAGCTGTTCCAGATTTCTGATATTCTAGCAGCAATTTCAGCTTTTTCTTTCAGTCTGGCATAAAAAAGCCAGTCTCCTTTCTGTATTCAACAGTAGAGCTTTAACAGGAAGCGCTGGTGGTGTAACAGCTAAGTGCTCAGCTGCTAACCAAAAGACTGGCAATCCAAACCCACTGTGAGAGAAAAGGCTGGGTGATCTGCTCCCCTAGAGATTACAGCCAAGAACACCCTACAGGGCAGTGCTACTCTGTCACGTGGGGTACCTTTGTGGTGGAACCAGCTCCATAGCACCCAATGGTAACAACAATATCTTTACTAGTTTGGACTTCTAACCCAGCATGGTCCGTCAGAAATATAATGTAATGTTTTGATACCACTACAACATGGATGAATCTTGGAAACATGCTGAGTGAAACTAGTCACGAAAGCACAGATGTTGTATGATCCCACTTACACGAATTTTCTGTTGTTGTTAGATGCCATCGTGTCAACCCCTAATACACGGTGATCCCACGCACAGTGGGATCAGACGTATGGGATCCAAAGGGTTCTCTTGGTCTAATTTGTGGAAGTCGATAACTAGGCCTTTCTTCCTCGAACATATCTATCTGGATGCTTCACTGAAACCTGTTTAGCATTCTAGCAACACTCAAGCCTCTGCTTGAGTGTTGGGTGATAGCTGCACATGAGGCGCATTGGCTGGGAATTGCATCTGCGTCTCCCATATAGGAGGCAAGAATTCTGCCACTGCACAACCACTGCCTCCTCCCAAAGTCCTAACTCTTCATGAACAAACCTTCACTGGCTTCCCCTTTCCTACTTCTCCTGGGATCACCATCCAATAAAGGGCTTGCATCTAAGTCCTCGTCCTAATGTCTTCTTTGAGGAACCCAACTTAAGAGACTCAATGTGAGAGAGACTAATAGGATAAACAGTTATTTCTGGAGAAAGTGCCAAATTTGGGGGCACAACCACACTTAGCATGCCAGGTAGGGGAGTTTTCTGTTACACTCACCTGAGAGGAGAAGTAGGTCCTTGCTGCCCATAGTGCAGAGACCTGGGTGGCCGCAGCCTGAGATAATAAGGAGAACATTAGTGCGCTATTGTAGCTGTTGAATGCCACTGAATCCATTTGGACTCACAAAGACCCCCTAGGACAGAATAGATACACACACATACACATGCACATATATTAGCATGTATATGCCAAGCCAAGCCAATATATATGCAAGTATTAAAAAAATTGCTGTCAAGCTAATTCCGACTCATGGCTACTCTAGGGGGACAGAGTAGACCTGCCCCATAGAGTTTTCAAGGAGCTCCTAGTCGATTGAACTGCTAATCTTTTGGTTAGCAGTCTTAAAACTGAATGGTTGCATCATCACGGTTTTCATATATATACACATACACAGATATGTATATACATACACAAACACACACGTATATATACATATATTTATATAAATATATATAACATAATGTATTTATAATAAATATAACACATTTATAATTATAAATATAATACATCACATATATAATATATACTATATGCATATATATACACACATGTATACATACATGTGTATATATCTGTGTATGTGTGTGTCCATTCACAAAGCCATACGTACATACATGTGCAAGCATATATAAACGCATGAAGTGTACACATATACGCATACATGACTGTGCATTTGCAAGAGCTATTCCTGGAAAAAGCCTAAGAATCTGCTAACACCAGTTGTCTTTGCACAGATCTGAAGACCTGGACGGCAGTGCAGGAATGAAATTTCAGTTTGACCTTTCACGCCTTCTGAATCTTGAGCCCTGTGATTGTATGTTATAATGAGAGAAGAAATAGTTTCTAAAGGACAAAAAACGAACAGAGGTGTTGGATATCGCTGAAGCCCCTGGGTCGTGCAAACAGTTGGTGCACTCAGCTGCTAACTGAAAGATTGGAGGTTTGAGGCCACCTACAGGCACCTCGGAAGAAAGTTTTCATTTCTGAAAACTCAGCCACTGAAAATCCTATGGAGCACAGTTCTACTCTGACACATGTGGAAGTGTCACGAATTGGAGTTAATGCAACAGCAAATGGTTTTGCTATTTTTTTAGACATCACTATCAGCTTTCAAAAAAGACTTTAAAAAGCAACGCGACAAATGTTTGCCCTGTGGATAACATTTTAAAATTGAAGAATTGTCCTAATGTTATGTCAATGTGTGAATGGGATTAGAATAAAGCTTTAAAAAATACATTTTATTGTGCTTTAAGTGGACCTTTACAGTACAAGTCAATGTTCCATGCAAAACCCGGCACACACACCACTGTACAACTCTAGCTGCTCTTCCCACCTTGTGACATCTCACACCTCCTTTCCACACTGTACGTCCTGTATTCAGTCACCCAGTGCCTGTCCCTCCCACTCGACTCTCTAGAATAAAACTTTCAGTGCCCGTTGGGCTCATTACCAAAGATGATGTGCTCTGCAAATCTGCTAAGGCACTTGAAAAGTGGTGCCATCAGTAATAAAGATACTCATGGAGAAAGAAGATGCATCTAAATACAGCTTCTAAGTGTTTGAAGACAATCATTTCACAACATGTAAGTGGGAAGAAAGGCAGCACTTAAATGCATGTAACAATGATAAATCAATGACAGAAATGAAGATACTATTATGAAAGGCTATTAAAATATCATAGGAATTACTGAAAAATGTTGAATTGACAAAAGTTGTTTTCTATAGCTTTACAGTGATAAACCGCAACATGCAAAGCAACAATAATGTAGCATTGGAATAAAATTCCAGTTACAGAGCAAAAAGCATAATGCCACATTTAAAGGAATTATAAATGCTAACAAGGAAATGGCATTATGAGTGATTTTAAATTTCTTCTTAAAACCCCTAGGGCCGCCATGAGTCGGGTCTCCGTGAGTCAGATCTGACTTGATGGCACTTGGCTTGGCTTGGCTCAGCTACAACTTCAAATTTTGTAAATTAGGCTGCTAATGAGAAAATAATAATAGTAATAAAATATTTCCTAGAAGAGGAAACAAAATGGTAAACATCTTTGGTTTCTTTCGCAAGTCCATCCCTTCTCTGTACTCCTGTCTTGATGCAGCCACTCTGTTTTGGTTTCGAAGTTTGGAATCCTTTAGGGCCTGCCTGTGTGCCTGTGGGATAATTCTCAATGGCTCACTCACAGATATACTCTGGCCCTAAGATACTTAGGTGGCATTCACTACACTTGAGTTTGAATCTCAAGTCCACTGTTACTGCCTGAGTGGCTCTAAGGTGGTGACTGTACCACTATGCCTGTCTGTAAAATGAGACCAAGAAAGAGCACATACTTCATGCTTCACATACACTCACTCTGCTGATTCAGGGAGATGACCTTCCACAACATGTGACTCCTGGCCATGGCAGCTGCTAGATAATATTATCTCAGATGAGGACAGCAAATGATAATGGCAGGGATGGTGGTGATGGTGTTGTTGATAGTGGTGATGCTGATGGTGTTGATGGTGAATATGATGATAATGGTAGTCATCGCAATGGTTGTGAAGGAGGCAGTGGCGATGGTGATGGAGTGTTGGTGGGGGTGATGGCGAACATGACGGTAATGGTGGTGGTAGTCATAGTGATAGAATCGTGGTGATGCTGCTGATGGTGAAATATTGGTGGGGATGACGATGAACATGACACTGGTGGGGATGACAGTGGTATTTGTGATAGTGGCGGTAGTGAAGCTGATGGTGGTGGTGGCAAACATTGGTAATGGTGGTGATGTAACGATGGAATGTTGGTGGTGAGGAGGACAATGGTAGAAGTGGTGGTAACGGTGACTGTGTTGGAGCTGGTGATAGAGTTGGAGGTAGTGGTGGTGACAGTGGTGATGGTGTTGGTGATGCTGACTGACACGACACAATTGCTGATCGTGGTGGTCGATTGTGGACAGAAGATGGGAGAGCTGGTGGAGCTGGTGGCAACAGTGACGATGGTGGTGGTTACAATGGTAGTCATGGAGACCACTCATGCTTATTCTCTGACTCCAGTAATAACCATGACTTGGCATGCTGAGGACTCATGTCTCACCCAGTGATGGTGAGAACTGAAAAGGGTCCTGTGAGGCCCACATAGTAACAAAGCAGTGCTCTGAGAGGGACAGTCACAGAGGACTCTCTGATTCCTCACAGCCCTGAACAGCTTAACTGCTCATTAGGCACTGGAACACTGAATGTAAATCAAGTTCTACTAAAAAGACTTCTCTTACAGGTTTACTTTTTTTTTTTTTTATTGTGGTTAAGCAAAAGTATACAATCCAAGTTAAATTTGCATGCCTGCCTATCTGCAGCTCCTTGTTCTGTCCTTGCCTGGTGAGAGCACACTCCTCCTTTTCATTCTACACATGTCATATCCTCTTAACAATCTCCTGTCCCCTCCTCTCCACCCTCTCCTCTCCCTTCTATAAGAGGCCAGTAGGAAAGCATCCTATAGATTCATAGGACCATAAAGTACACACACCATATGGTCACATTGTCTTACATATTTCTTTACCTAAAAAAAATACATGGAAATTCCACTGTGGGCCAAGCACCTTATTCAGCACTTTATAAATGTCATCTGACCGAAAGCTCACAACCACTCAGTGATATAGAGGTTGTAATTATTTCCCCACTTTTCAGAAGAAGAAATGGAGGCTCAATAAGATTGTATCACTAGCTCAAGGTCCTGCTCCTAGTTAAATGTAAAGATAAGACACGAACAAAATCTGCCTGAGTCCAAAGCCCATGTCCAGCACCACATCAAGGTCATGTACTCCAATGCCTTATGGGAGTTAGGCATGCAACATAAATGAGGCTACCAGAGAGAAGCAAGAGCCTTGGTGGTGTAACAGTTAAACACTTGACTATTTACTGAAAAGTTGGTGGTTTGTACAGGAGAAAGAGCTGTCGATTTGTTCCCATAAATATTACAGCCTAGGAAACCATATGGAACAGTCTACTCTGTCACATGAGGTCACTAGAAGTTGAAAATCAACTTGGCCACGCTGAACAACAATGACACAGTGGAGATCTGGAGGCCAAAGTCTCTATCTAAAGACTTTCAAATCCACTTGTTCCTTAAATATGCAACCAGTGGACCACCAGCTCACAACTTCTGCAGTGGACAACACTACCTGATTGAAAAGCAAATTCTTTAAGTGAGGTTCTGTGTCCCTTAGAGAAATATACCTGGTGACTCCCTGGTTGCCTTCCCTTCTCTCAACATCGATCTATCTTTTTTTGATGCATAGCACTCTTTCCCTCAAAACATCTACTGTAAAATATATTGTAGGCAATGTTGAAGAAGCCAGCACAACTTTTACAGGGCAAGGTCAAGGAAGCCCCATGGACACATCCAAACTCCCTGAGGGACCAAATTCCTGGGCTGAGGGTGGTGGTGACCGTGGTCTTAGGGGACATCTAGCTCAATTGGCATAACATAGTTTATAAAGAAAATGTTTTATATCTTACTTTGGTGAGTAGGGTCTAGGGTCTTAAAAGCTGTGGTAGGTCATCTGTGATACTCCACAGGTCTAACCCCTTCTGGAGCAAAGGAGAATGAAGAAAATCAAAGGCAAAAGTGAAAGATTAGTTCAAAGGACTAATGAACCACAACCACTACAGCCTTACAGAGCCTAGTGCAACTAGGTGATATCCAGCTACCACCGTCAAATCATCTGACAGGGATCATAATAGAGGGTCCTGGATATAGCTGGATAAAAATAGAGAACAAACTATGCATCACAAAAAACTCCAGACTTACCGGCCTAATAAGGACTGGAGAAACCCTGAAAGTATGGCCCACGGACACTTGTCTAACTCAGTACACTCCTGAAATTCACCCTTCAGCCAAGGATTAGACAGGCCCATAAACACAGTGAGACTAAACACCCCAACTCAGGGTCAAGGACGAGAAGGCAAGAGGGAAAAGGAAAGTTGATAATGGGGAAACCAAGGTTGAGAAGGGGAGAATGTTGCCATGTCACGGGGCTGGCAGCCAATGTCACAAAACAACATGGGTATTAACAGTTTAATGGGTAACTTGCTCTGGTAAACCTTCTTCTAATGCACAGTTAAAAACAGTACTGCAGAAACTACCCTTATTAAGAAGTGATGACTGGATGAGAACAACTCTTTTTTGAGGGTTTGTTGGAAAGCAGTTTTACTAAAAAGAGTATTTTATGTAAAACAAATGATAATTTTTTAAAAACAGAAGAAGCTTTTAGCTGTTGTTATTTGGAGAGATTCTGGCTGTGCCTCACAATAAGAAATAATATATTGATGATATAGTATTCATGTATAGACACTTACATAGTTGTATATGCATACACATACATACATATTACAAGTTCAAAGTCACCCAGAAACACTGCAGGAGAAAGGACTGGTGATCTACTTTTGTAAGAGCACAATCACTGAAAACTCTATGAAGTGAAGTTGTATTCTAACACAGACGGGGTGACTGTGAGTTGAAATTGACTCTACAGCAAGAGATTTAGATATATAGAGAGATACAAATCAAGCTTCACAAAACAGTACTCACTACATGTAGTATCTGATATTTTACAATTGAAGTCCTTTTCATTTCTTTTTAAATGCTGGGTGTTACCTCCTGTCTTAGCTATCAAGTACTGCTGTAACAGAAATACCACAAGTAGATCACTTTACCAAAGAGAAATTTAGTCTCTCACAGTCTAGGAGGCTAGAAGCTGGAATTCAAGGTGCTTTCTCCAGGGGAAGGCTTTCTCCCTTTCTTGGCTCTGGGAGAAGGTCTTTTTCAGCAATCTTCCCCTGGAACTGGAAGCTTCTCAGCACAGGGACCTCAGGTCCAAAGGACATGCTATTCTCCTAGCTCTTGTTTCTTGGTAGTCCCTAATGCCTCTCTGTTCCCATCTCTCTTTTATATCTCAAAAGAGATCAGCTTAAAACACAGACTAATCTTGTAGGTTGAATCCTGCCTCATTGCTAAACTGCAACTAATCCCGCTTCATTAACATCAGAGAGGTATGATTTACAACACATTGGAAAATCATATCAGATAATAAAAGAGTGGTCAGTCACACAATACTGGGAATCATGGTCCAGCCAAGTTGACACCTATTTTTTGGGTGGGCACAGTTCAATCTGTAACACCCACTAAGTTGGTTTCCTGACCCTGTAGGAAGTCACAATCAGCTGGTTACAAAACACTGACCTGTATGTCACTTTGCTTTGGCCGTGAAGACAACACACCATCCTTTACTGTGAACTCAGCATTTAATATGTTTCTGTGTTTATTGGGGGAATGAGGTACACGGCATGTGAAGAGACATATTAATTCACTATGTGGCCTCGGCCAACTTCCTGTTGATTTTAGAACCTATTTCCCACATTTTAAATAACAAATTAGCTACACTCCGGTTTTGTTCAGCTCTTCTTAGAGCCTTGTCGGTTTAGTTCACCTTTAGCTCACAGTACTTACAACTCCCCATAGTCTTCCAGTGTGCTAAAACGTCTCAGTGTTTTCCATTCTGTCACAAAACAAAACACGCATTTTTTGCCCAAGTAGAAGTGGAAAAATGAAAGGTAGGTAGATGCCTAAGGGTAGCCTTCAAGAAATAAGATAGATAGCTAGACATGTAAGGAGGACTCCTGAAAACTTTTAGAAGCAGAACGTTTTCTAGGCCTAAGATCACAGTTAAATATTTTCTATTTTTTGTAAGAAGATACTAAACCAAGGTTGACTTACCTACAAGATGAAAGCCTCGGCTTCTCACTCAGTCTGACAGCTTCTCTGAGGCAACAAAAAGGAAATAAGTCTCTTTATCTTGAACTCTAGTTTCTCAAAGAGGCTTGTGGGTGGGGGATGGCTTGGGGATGTAGGCTGGGGTGTTTGCATGATATTTTGTCCATTACTTCTGTTTTCGTGAGTCATTTACAGAACACGCTAGCACCCTCACCCCCACTAAAGTGTCTCAGGAAATTAATTGGGAAATAGGAATGGGGTCCAATGAGGAAAGCCTTGTGGTGTGGTGGTGAAGTGCTACATCTGCTAACCAAAAGGTCAGCAGTTCAAATCTGCCAGACACTCCTTGGAAACTCTATGGGGAAGTTCTACACTGTCTTGTAGGGTTGCTTTAAGTCGGAATCAACTTGAAGGTGTTGGGGAGAGGGTGGCCCGAAAAAGAGGCAGGGACACACCAGTCCAACAGTCCAGGGAAGTTTACTGGAAGAGAAAGAGAGTGAGGTCTGAGCCAAGAGTGGTTCAGCTCGCCCCTCCCTAGTAGGGCAGATTTTTTATAGTTTTAAAGTTTCAGTGAGGTAATGTCGGGTGAGGGGGTTTATGGCCTGAATAAGGGAGAAGTGTTGATTAGAAGTGGAAGAAGGGCTAAGGTTAGTTATGGTCACAATTTTGAAAAGGGAAGAATTTTCAGTTAGGAGGGTAGGAAAGACAGGCTTAACGTTATTTATGGTTATACCAGATGGGGCCTACCAGGCTGTTTTTAGCTGATGGTAGGTCTGATCACTGGGTAAGATGACCTCCCTGAAGGACAGAGTCCTCTCAATGACCTCCCTGAATTTCAGGGACAGAGTTCCCTCAGATGGCAGAGTATGTGGGGAAAATCAACTAGTAGAGACTGGTGCTAAGTCCCAGCCAGACTAAGAAAACGGGTTCAACTTTGAAGAGGCTCTGTTAGTTGATAATTTTTTCAGTACAAGACTTACTGTGGAAAGAAGTCAGTTCCTTATTACTAAATCACTTCATAGTTTGCCCTCTTGTAAAGTGACTTATCCACCATAGTCTTGCTCTTTAGGATGGGGGCAACCAAACATATTACTCTGATCTACTTGGCTTGTAAGGAGCCCTGGTGGCACAGTGGTTACAAAAACTCATTTCAAATCCACCTGGTGTGCGTGAGGAAGAAAGACCTGGTGATTTGCTTCCCTAAAGACGGCAGTCAAGGAAGGGTAAGGCCTACTCTGTCACCCAGGGTCCCTATGAGTCAAATATCAACTTTAAGTCACCTAACAACATGTGGCTGGTGAAATGCTTAACTGGTCTTTTTAGCATGTTATCTTGAAATTTTCCTCTCAACTGTATTAGAAGAATCTTAGTGAGATCTAGCACAAATAGAGGGAAGACACCTTAGTTTGGCAAATTTAAATACACAACTCATGATTTCTTTGTTCTCAATTTCATTACATTTATGAAACATTCCCTCATGTCCCAATGTAACAGCAAAACAAAACATTGCCCAGATCCTATGCCATCCTTCCAGTTGCAGGTATGTTTGAGCCCATCGTTGCAGCCACTGTGTCAGTCTGTCTCCTTGAGAGTCTTCCCCTCTTTTGCTGACCGTCTATCATGCTTGATGTGCTTCTCCAGGGACTACTGTTGTTGCTGTTAGGTGCCATCAAGTGAGTTCTAACTCCTAATGATCTTATGTACAACAGAATGAAACACTGCCCGATCCAGCATCATGCCTACAATCGTTGGTGTGCTTGAACCGACTGTTGTAGCCACTGCATCAGTCCATCTCATTGAGGGTCTTCCTGTCATTGGCTGACCCTCTATTTTACCAAGCATGATTTCCTTCTCCAGGGATCCAGCTCTCCAGACAACATGTCCAAAGCATGTAAGACTTTTCTTGCCATCCTTGCTTTTAAGGAGCGCTCTGGGTGTAATTCTTCTGGAGCAGATCTGTTTACTGTTTTAGCAGTCCATGATCTATTCAATATTCTTCTCCAGCACCACAATTCAAAGGCATCAAATCTTCTTCTGTCTTTTTTGTTCACTGTCCAACATTCATAAGTATATGAAGCTACTGAAAATACCATGGCTTGGGTCAGGAGTACCTTGGTCTTAAAGATGATGTCTTTGTTTTTCAATACTTCAAAGAGGTCCTTTGCAGCAGATTTTCCCATGCAACGCATCTTTTGATTTCTTGACTTCTGCTCCCATGGCTGTTGATTGTGGATTCCAGTAAAATAAGGTCCTTGATAACCTCACTTTTTTCTCCATTTGTCATGGTGTTGCTTATTGGTCTAGCTGTGAGAATTTTTGTTTCCTTGATGGTGAGGTGCAGTCCATACTGAAGGCTGAAGAGCTTCAAATCCTCTTCAGTTTCAGCAAGCGCGGTTGTGTGTCATCTGCATGTTGCAGGTGGTAATGAATCTTCCTCAAATCTTGATGCCCCATTCTGCTTCATGTAGTTCAGTTTCTTGGATTACTTTCTTGGCGTACAGATTGAATAGGTCTGGTTAAAGGATACAATCCTGCCACACACCTTTCCTGACTTTAAATCATGCAGTGTCCCCTTGTTCTGTTTGAAAAACTACCTCTTGATCCATGTACAGATTCCTCCTGAGCACAATTAAGTGTTCTGGATTTCCCATTCTCTGCAATGTTATTCATAATTTGTTATTATCCACACAATCAAATGCCTTTTCACAGTCAATAAAACACAAGAAAACATTTTTTTTTGGCTTCTCTGCCTTCAGCTAAGATCTATCTGACCTCAGCAGTGATATCCCTGGTTCTATCTGGACTGAATTTCTGGCAGTTCTCTCTGTCAATATACTGCTGCAGCCACTTTTGAATGATCTTTAGCAAAATTTTACTTATTTGTGATATTAATGATGTTATTTAATTATTTCTGCATTTGGTTGGATAACCTTTCTTGGGAATAGGCATAAATATGGATCTCTTCCTGTTGGTTGACCAGGTAGCTGTCCTCCATATTTCTTGGCATAGACAAGTAGGCATTTCCAGCACTGCACTCATTTGTTGAAATGTCTCAGTTGATATTCCATCAATTCATTGAGCCTTGTTTTTCAGCAATGCCTTCAACTGCAGCTTTGACTTCTTTCCTCAGTACCACCAGTTCCTGATCATATGCTGCCTCTTGAAATGGTTGAAAGTCGACAGTTCTTTTTGGTATAATGACTGTGCATTCCTTCCATCTTCTTCTGATGCTTCCTGAGTTGTTTAATGTCTTTCCTGTAGAATCTTTCACTACTGCAACGCAAAGCTTGAATTTTTAATTCAGTTCTTTCAGCTTGAGAAATGTTCGTTTTTGCTTTTCTGTCTCTACCTATTTGCACATGTCATTCTAATACTTCACTTTGTCTTCTTGTTCCACCCTTTGAAATCTTTCATTCAGTTATTTTACTTCACTATTCCTTCCTTTTGCTTTTGCTACTGAACATTCAAGAGCAATTGTCACAGTCTCTGTAGACTTCTGATTCGGTCTTTTCTTTCTTTTCAATGACATCTTGTTTTCTTCATGTATGATGTCCTTGATGTCATTTCACAACTTTTCTGATATCACTTATTAGTGTTTAACATGTCAAATATATTCTTGAGGTGGTCTGTAAATTCAGGTGGGATATACTCAAGGTTGTACTTTGGGTCTCATTGCCTATTTCTAATTTTTTTTCAGTTGCAAGTTGAACTTGCATATATGCAGTTGATGATCTGTGCCACAACTGGTATCTGGTCTTGTTTTGACTGCTGATATTGAGCTTTTCCATTGTCTCTTTCCATAAATGTAGTTGATTTGCTTCTTTTGTATTCTATCTGGTAAGGTCCATGTGTATAGTTGGCATTTATGTTGGTGAAAAAGCTATTTCCAATTAAGAAGTCATGGGTCTTGCAAAATTCTGTCATGCGATCTCCAGCATCATTTTTTTCATCAAGGCCACATTTTTCCAGCTACAAGTCTTTCTTGTTTCCAACATGTGCATTCCAATCACCAGCGATTATCAATTCATACTGATTGCATGTTTAATTGACTTCAGACTGCAGAAGCTGGTGAAGATCTTCAATTTCTCTATCTTTGGTCTTAGTTGTTGGTGTGTGAATTTGAATATAGTCATATTAACTGGTCTTTCTTGTAAGTATATGTCTATTGTTTTCATGCTTCAGACTATTGTTGCAGCCATTGTCTCTATCCATCTCGTTGAGGATGTTTCTCTTCTTTGCTGACCCTCTACTTTACCCAGCATGATGTCCTTCTCCAGGGACTAATCTCTCCTGATAAAATGTCTGAAGTATCCACGATGTAGTCATGTGTAACCTTGCTGGTGTTTGAATATCAGTTGCTTAGTTTCCAGTCACCATAGTACCACAAATTGAAAGACATGTGGGGGACACATGTATTTATGTTTGCTAGTTTTTATTGGTAGTGCAGCAAAATGAAATGTTACCTGATCCTGTTCCATAATCACTGGGATGTTTGAATCCACCGTTGCAGCATTCCAACCTGGGGAACTCATCTTCCAACTCTATGAGAGGTCTGAAAATTAAGTTGGTAAATTCATCCTATAAAAAGTGTTATGTATGTCATTATTGAATATCATGATTGTCACCTTTGAAGTACTCCCTTTGGGAAGCTTTGCACCAATACCAGCTCCTAGTAAACCCTTCAAAGCAATTTCGGAGCTCTTTTTCTGGAATGGCTAGCACAGCTGTTGTCGTATCACCCTTGGTGTCCTGAATGTCATCAAAATGTCTTCAGCTGCCTAATGGCAGAAACCTAACGTGATCTCTTTTTTTCAGGTGAAGGAACCAGGAAGCCATGGTAGCACGAGATGTTGGGTTCAGACAAGTCCATGACATTACAGAGACAAGGATCTTACCATTTTGGTGTGAGTGTAGCATGAGACAACTCAGTGCTTTCTACTTCACCTCCTTTCTACATCCTGCTAAAGCACTTCTTGTCTTCCATTCGCATCTGGAGGTTTGAAGAATACAGAGGTTGCATTACACCCAGATCTTAGAACAAAAGAAAAGACCCTAAGGTAGGAGACTACAGATACAGATGCTATGCCCTGCCCTCTGCTTCTCTTTCTGGGTTTTTATGTACAATCTTGGTGATACTCAACCTTGTTCACGTTAAAGTTCCTCAGCTGTAGATAAGGTGCTTACTAGTAACAGGCAGCAGGACAGTGATGACAACGATCATGGTGATGGTGTAGATGGTGATGATAAAGGTAGTTATGGTGATGAAGGTGATGATAATGAAAGTGCTTTTGGTGATGATGTTGATGATAGTAGTGATGATATAGGTAGTGATGATGATGGAGATAATGAAGGTGATTAGGGTGATGAGAATGACAGTGAAAATGATTACAGTGAAATATGATGTTGATGAAGATGGAGATAGTGGTGGGATGATGACACTGATGATGAAGGGCACCTTTTATGGAATACCAGCTATCCAGAAAATCCTGGTGGCATAGCAGTTAAGTGCTGTAGCTGCTAACCAGATGGTCCACGGTTCAAATCTGCCAGGTGCTTCTTGGAAATGATGGGGCAGTTCTCCTCTGTCTATAGGTCAGCATGAGTCAGAATCAACTCGACTGGCAGTGGGTTGAGGTTTAGCTATTTTCCAGTGAGCCCTGATTGTGTAGCAGTTAAGCACTCAGCTGCTAACCAAAAGGTTGGTGGTACAAACACACCTGTTTGTGCAAACCCAGCCAACAGTTCCATGTGAGTAAGACCGAGCAATCTGCTTGTACAAAGATTACAGTCTAGGAAATCCTACAGAGCGTTCTGTCCTGTCACATGGGATCGATATGAGTCAGAATGAATTCAACATCACGCAACAAGAGCAAGCTATGTTCTAGGCACTTTAGATGTACTGTATCATTTAATCTGATGAGGAAGGTGTTCCTCTCTCCCTCAATTAATGATAAAGAAGTTGAGACTCTTACAGGTAAACTGATTTGTCCATGGTTACACACCCAGCATTCAAAATCTCTTTATTCTTACGTCAGAACTCTAGTGCTAAACACTGAATAACACCCTTGCCATCCATGAATTGCCTTCCTTGAACCTCATTAGCATGTTAAAAATGACTCTTAAATGGTTAAGGCTCAACTTCATTTTGCCAAGACACATAAGATGCTATTTTGCTTCCTCTGTGCATGAAGAATATCAAGATTTCAGAAGCTACTAAGAGACTGGAAAGGAGTTAATGAAGTATTTGTAACTAGCATCTTAACTGCTATTAGTTCTACTCAGTCACAAAGGACAATGTCAGAGAAGCTATTCTGAATGTACATGAAGTGTAAAATTACAGTAATAACTCTCTTGAGAACATAGTGTCTGCCAAAGATTGTACTGGGAGACCTATATTGCATTATCTCATTTAATTCTGAACCCCATAAAGTAGGTATTGCCACATTTGCAGATGAAAAAAACCAAAGCTCAGAAAGGCTAAGTAGTCCATCCAGTGTTACACAGCAACATACTCAATGGAAGAATTTAGAGATTATGTGCCTCTGTGCTTGTGGTAGATTGTGTCAAAAGTCCAACGTCCCTCCCAACAGTGTACCCCACTACAGGAGTGTTATTTATTCTCTCCAAGGTGAATTCAGGTATGACCCATGATTTGCTTTGGCCAATGGAACGAGGGCAGAAGTGAAGTGTGTCACACACATTAAGCAGAAGCTTCAAGAAGGTGAAGCTGTGCTTTGCCTTAATCTTTCTCCTTGGCCATGAAGTCACCCACGTTTTATATCAGGTCTGCCCCCTCAGTCTAGATCCCAGAGTGAGTGCAAAGAATGTCAACTCACAGCTATGTCCCATGAGCAAGAAACAGACCTTCACTGTTGTAAACCACTGAGACTAGGGAACGGTTAATTGTTTTTTTGTTTTGCTTTGTTTTGTTTTTGGTAAGAAGACACACATCAAAATATACACCAATTCAACAGTTTTTGAATGCACAGTTCAGTGACACCAGTTACATTCTTCAAGGTGTACTATCATTCTTGTTATCCTTTTCTGAATTATCCCATTGCCGTTAATCCCCCTGTCCTCTGAGCTCATCTAACCTTTCAATTTGCTTTTGCCAATTTGATCACTTATGGGTAGATAATTCTCTAAAAGAGCCCAATCCTTGAGGCAAATATTCTTTCCTAATTGAGCTGAACTAGGGTTGCTATGAGTTGAAATCAACTTGGTGGCAATGGGTTAGGCTTTTTGGTTTTATTGTTTGTTTTAAAGATGATTTCAGGGTATAGTTTCAGTTTAAGGTTTAGAGATTACATCAGAGAAATATTTTCAGGGGATCATTCAGTCTTAGTGACTTAAGTCTGGATTCTGTGAGATTTTGAAATTCTGTTCCACATTCCTACTTTTGATCAGTAGATGAGTGTTATTTGCTACTGCAGCATAACTGGCTTTATTCTGATCCTGAGAAATATGTTGGGATGCTGAAAAGATGAGAGCCAGAGCACATGGTAGACCCAAGCAGCAGCCAACCCCTCTTCTCAGAATTGGGCAGCACAAAAATAAAGGGTGAGGGAAGGATTAGAATGTGAGTAGCCATTCAGTAAGCTTTTCGGGCTGGTTAGCAAGAGAGGAAATAATTACTCTTACCTGGCGATTAAGGAGACAGTGTACAACAAATAGCAAAACTCCTTGCAGGACATTGATGATGGTGAATACACAGGCAATGACTAATCCAGCTGTCTCCCCTACTGCTTCAACCATAAAGAAACGAAGGCAGCCCGGGATAAATAGCTGAGCAATGGCTTTAAATGCCATAACCGTGGGGAAAACAAAAAACAAAAAGCACCATTTATCAGGCACGTAAGGAGTCTTAGGTAGTACAAATAGTTAAGTTCTCAGCTACTAACCAAAAGGTTGCTGATTTGAACCTATTTAGAGGTTCTTCAGAAGAAAGCCCTGGAAATCTACTTTTGAAAGGCCATGGCCATTGAAAACCCTGTGGAGTACAGTTCTGCTGCAACACATGGTATCACCACAAGTCTGAGTCAACTGGATGGTAGCTTTTTTTTTTGGCAATATATTTTGTTACGATACACTTATTTATTTAGAATATATTTACGTATTCTCTTTCTACTGTTATACACAGCTATGAAATCATACTATTTTATATTACATAGTATCTAATGGAAATAGTTATATATAAGCTAAATAACATTTTTATTATTAAAAGATTTAAATGTGATGTAAATATTTTAAATATAATGTCAACATATTACATATGTTCTATATAGTAGCTACTGTCAATTCAGCTTTGATATATGGACATGCTATGTGAGCAAAGTAGAACTTAGAATTGCCCCATAGAGTTTTCAATGCTGTGACTTTTATGAAGCAGGCATGTTTTCTGAAGTGCCTCTTGGTGGATTGGAACTGCCAGCCTTTTTTTGTAGCCGAGCACTTAACCATTTGCACAACTTCAACCCTCTCCCCTCAAACCAAACTCATTGCTATTGAGTCGATTCTAACTCATAATGACCGCATAGGACACTGTAGAACTGCCCCATGGGTTTCCAAGGAGTGGCTGGTGGATTTGAACTACAAACCTTTCGGTTAGCAGGTGAATGCTTAATCACTGGGCATCGTTACATACAACCCGTTGCCACTGAGTCAATTCCTACTCATTTTTTGCTGTCATTATTTTTAATAGTTTAAGTCAGCACCTGTGAGAACAGTATTGCTCAACCAAGGAGAATGGAGTCCAGAAGCGGGCAGACTCTTGGGGCACAAATGGATAATGTTGACCATCTTGGCACTAATTTCATATGAAGAACATGTCACACAAAGGAGACACTCAGTGGATGTCTGCTGTGTAAACACATAAAGGCAGTGAAATAACCCCCTTGAAAACCACAATTATTACTTCTCCTACAAGTTCTCTGTGTATGCTCTTCCTCGACTGTTATTGTTCAGTGCCATTGAGTCGGTTCTGATTCATAGCAACCCCATGTACAACAGAACAAAACATTGCCCAGTCCTGTGCCACACTCACAATCATTTTTATGCTTAAGCCCATGGTTGCAGCCACTGTGTCAATCCATTTCCTTGAGGGTCTTCCTCTTTTCTGCTGACCATCTACTTTGCCAAATATGATGTCCTTTTCTAAGGATCAATCCTTTCTGACAACATGTCCAAAGAATGTAAGATGCAGTCTTGCCATCTTTGCTTTCAAAGAGTACTCCAGTTGTACTTCTTCCAGAACAGATCTGTTCATTCTTCTGGCAGTCCAAAATACATTCAATATTCTTTACCAACACCATAATTCAAATTCATCAGTTCTTCTCCTGTCTTTCTTATTTATTGTTCAGCTTTTACATGCGTGTGATGTGACTGAAAATACCACGGCTTGGGTCCGGCACACCTTAGTTTTTCTTTAGACCAGGAGAAATCACATGAGGTCCAGCAATTAAGTCCATGAACTTGATCGTTCTAAGTGCTACATACATCACTGCTAAATATCACTACACTTACCTTCGAAGTATTTCTCTTGGGAAGCTATGCACTGATGTCAGTGCCTAGTCCACCCTTCAAAGCAGTTTTGGAACCCTTTCTGTAATGACCATTACATTCAGTGACAAGGTGGCAAGTTTGCAAACTTAATTAATGGTTGTCTGTGAGAGAGTTTTTTAGCCAGTAAGCAATTAGAACACCCTCCCTACTCACTTCATCTGATTTCTACTGACTTTTTTCTTTACCTGAAGATAAAGGAAATATTGAAAGGAAGACATTTTGATGACATTCAGGACATCAAGGATAATATGACAACAACTCTGATGGCCACTCCAGAAAATGAGCTCCAAAATTGCTTTGAAGTGTGGACTAGGCTCTGACAACAGTGCATAGCTTTCTAAGGGGAGCACTTCGAAGGTGACCAAAGTGACATTCAACAATGAGGTATATAGCACTTTTTCTAGGATGAGTTTGTACACTGAATTGTCAATCCTCATATTTTTTTCGACAGGTGTCTTCCTTTCCAGGCAGAGTAGTCCTGGAGAAACACCCTCAAGGACAACTCAGTGAGTACCACTGAGTCTGTTACTTTCTTACCTCGTATCCCGAATGGTAGAAACTTCTTTATTGAGGGAAGAAAGTTTGATTTTCAAAATTCACAGAATTAAAAAGTAGAACACCAGGTTTATCTGTGAAAACAGAATGAAATATCAACTTAGAACTTTTTTAACGTCTACTACTTGCCACCTAAATTGACATGATCACCACCTGTCTGTAGCTTGTTGGATTGTGATGGCTTACATGTTGCTGTGATGCTGGAAGCTGTGCCATCAGTATTTCAGGGTCACCCGTGGTCACCACCACATGTCTCTCAGTTTGTTGTGCCGTGGTGGTTTGTGTGTTGCTGTGATACTGGAAACTTTGCTACCAGTGTTTAAAATACCAGCAGAGTCACCTTAGGTGAGCAGGTTTTAGCTGAGCTTCCATACTATGTCAGGCTAGGAAAAAGAGACTGTGGTCTTACGAAAGAACAAACACATATGTTTTGGGAGAAATATAGCCAGAATGCTCACTGAAAGCACAGAACATGAGACTTTGTCTCATATATTTTAGGCATGTTATCATGAAGGATCATTTCCTAGAGAAGGAAGTCATGCTTGGTAAATTGGAAGGTCAGTGAAAAAGAGGAAGACCTTCAACCGTATGGACTAAAATAGTGTCTGCAACAATGGGCTGAAAGCATTACAATTACTGCTAGAAATTAAAGTTGGATTCAGAAGAGGACTTGGAACAAGGACTATCATTCCTGGTGTTAAATGGATCATGAAATAAGAGAGTACAAGAAAGATCTTAACCTATGTTTTGTTGACTGCAAAAATATTTGATTGTGTGAATCACAACAAGTTATGGGTGGTATTGTGAAGAATGGGAATCTCAGACACTTAATCGTGTTCATGAGTAACCTGTACATAGATCAAGAGGCAGTATTCAGACAGAACAAGTAGATACTGGACAGTTTAAAGCCAAGAAAGACATGCCTCGGAGTTGCATTCTTTTACCCCATTTGTTTAAGTGGTGTGCTAAGCAAATAATCTGAGAAGCTACACTACATACAGGAGAATGTTGTGTGAGGATTGCAGGAAGATTTATTAACCTAACACAGGCTTGCTTGCTGAAAGTGAAGAGTACTTGAAGGACTTCTTGCTGAAGATCAAGCATCACAACTTCAGCATGGACTACACTTCAACATAAAAAAAAGAAAGTCCTCACAACTGGACCAATAAGCAACATTAAAATAAATGGAGTAATCACTGAACTTACTGAGGATTTCATTTTATGTGGATCCACGATCAATGCCCATGGAAGTGCAGTCAAGAACGCAGAAGATACATTGCATTGTGCAAATCTGCTGCAACAGACCACTTTAAAATGTTAAAAAGAAAAGATGTCACTTTAAGGACTTAGGTGCTCCTGACCCATGTCTTGGTGTTTTCAATTGCCTCCTAATTACATGAAAGCTGGACAGTGAATAAGGAAGACTGATGAAAAATTGATGTCTTTGAATCATAGTGTTGACAAAGAATACTGAGTCTATAAATTCGGGAGTTGTCAGGATAAGGTAATTATTGAAAGCCATCCCCAAACCAAGCCAATCCAAACCCACTGCCACTGAGCTGATTCTGACTCATAGTGACCCAGTGGGCCAGAACAGAACTGCCCCATAGAGTTTTCCAAGGAGCACCTGGTGGATTTGGACTGCCAACCTTTTGGTTAGAAGCCATAGTTCTTAACTACTACTCCAGGATTTCCCATAGACTGGAGGAAATCACAATGGAGGGAGGGTAGGTAGGAAAGAGAGGAGGTTTATGGTCAGTCCTGATCACTGTCTTCTTGACAGGAGGAACCTACACAGGTGGCTGAGTGGGAGCAATCCACACTCTACTGCTCTAGGCCAAATCCAGCATCCATTGCCTTTCTTGTTTTTGTAAATAAAGTTTTATTGGAACATAATCACACAGATTCATTTACATATTGTCTGTGGCTGCTTTCATGTTGACTTACAGTATGCTTACATATTGATTTGGCTACCTGAAGTCTAAAGTCTTGGATGGCACAAAAAGTTTGTGCTTAGCTGGTAACTGGAATGTGGGAGATTTGAACCCACCAGCGACATCATCATAGAAAAGCCCTGGCAACCTACTTCTTGTAAAGATTACAGCCAAGAAAGCCTTATGGTGCAGTTCTACTCTATAACACATGGGGTCTTCATACGTCAAAACTGACCCAATGACTCTAGACAACTTGACTTCTAAACTTAAATATTTCACAGGCATCTTAAATGTAGTGTGTTCTATTTTCATCAGTGGTGTCTGGGTTTCAAAAGCTAGCAAGTGGCCATCTAAGAAGCGTCATTTTTTCCCAAGCCCCCTTGAATACAGGAAAGTGAAGGACATGAAAGACGTAAGGAAAATATGAGCCCATGACACAGAAAGAGTCATATAATCTAGAGGCTACATCAGCATGAGACTGAAAGAGCTAGATGGTGCCCAGCCACCACCAGTGACTGTCCTGACAGGGAACATAACACAGAGTCCCTGATGAAGTGGGAGAAAAATGGAGTGCAGAACTTGAACCCTATTAAAAGGACCAGATTTAATGGTTCAACAGATTGGAAGGTGCCTGGAAGACATGGTCTCCAGACTCCTGGTTAGCCCAGAGCTGGAACCGTTCCTGAAGCCAACTCTTCAGACAAAGATTGGACTAGACTGTAAGACACAAAATGATCCTGACAAAGAGTGCTCATCTTGGCTTAGGGAGATACATGAGATCAACTGGGCAGATCCTGTTGAGAGGCAGGATGAGAGTGTGGAGGGGGACAGGAGCTGGTTGAGTGGACACGGGAAATACAGGATGGTAAGAAGGAGTGTGCAGTCACAGTGTGGAGAGAGCAGCTAGAGCTACATAGCAACGTGTGCGTAAGTTTTTATACGACAAATTGACTTGAATTGTAAACCTCCACCTTAAAGCACAATAAAATATGTAAAAATAGTGCCTTCTACCCTGAACTCTTGCTAGGCATAGCCTATCTAAGACAGTATTTCAAAGATAAGGAATAGATTACATTAGGGTAAATTTCCTTATCTTCATCTCATGTCCACCTTAACAGGTAAGAAATAATATTCTCTATGCTTTAGCAACCCAGGTCTATTGTGGTTGTTGTGTGTCATGGTGTCAGCATGAGTCAATTCCAACTCATAGCTATCCTGTATGATGGAATAGAACAGCCCCAAAGAGTTTTCTAGACTGATCTTTACAGGAGATCTCCAGGTCTTTCTCTTGCAGAGCCACCTGGGTGGGCTCAAATGGCTGACTTTTTGGATAGCAACTAGAGCACCTAACTGTTTGTGCCCCCAGAGCTCCTTACCCAGTACTGCCATTGCTGCTGAGTCACTTCTGACTCACAGTGACCCTACAAGAGAGTAGAACTGCCCTTACAGGATTTCCAAGGAGTGGCTGGTAGATTCAAACTGACCTTTTGATTAGCAGCCAGAGCACATAAGCGTTTGTGTCCCCAGGGCTCCTTAACCCAACACTAAACCCAAACCTAACCAAACCCACTGCCATCGAGTCGATTCCAATTCATAGCGACCCTATAGGTTAGAGTAGAACTGCTCTGCAGAGTTTCCAAGAACCATCTGGTGGATTTGAACTGCTGACCTTCTGGTTGGCAGTCGTACCACTAAACGCCACACAACCAGGGTTTCCTACCAAACACCAGTGCATCAATACCTGCCCCTGGATACCTACCGAGATAATGATGGCCACTGGCCCACAAAGCTCCAGATAAAGCCTTTTTCAAGTTTCAGTCAGCAACTGTAGAGAGAGACAATGAAAAGTTGGATGCGGAGGTCCGCCATCAGCCTTGTAGACAAAGTCACGAGCTCCTGCAAATGACGGGCTGAAGCATCTCACCTGTGACATGTTTTTTAGCCTACTGTCCTTGATATTATTTGGCTTCCTAATCAAATTTTCTTCAAAAAGATACCCCCTCCTCTCCTGGCACAAGGATCAGGGGAGATGCCTTCTGAGAGGGGCCCCTTTTACTACCCCCTTGGTCTATGAAATAATATCGGGAAAACTGTACAGGAATTTTCTGAGGAAAAAGAGCTCAGAGGAATGATCTCTAACACAGCCAGCTTTGAGAGCAACGAGGCCGGCCCAACCCCTGCTGACTTCCCCCAACTGCACATCCCCACCCATGTGAAAGGAATTATCCTTTTTAGAACAGCTTGAGAAGAACATAGGGTGGGGGACGGTAGATGTTTACTATCCCCGCAGGAGGAGATAAAGAGCAAAGTAGGAACAAATAGAGATCATAAACTTTAGACCCTTCCTCGTGAACCTTTTAACCTTGAGGTATAAGTAGGGCTGATTGAGCTCGAGGCATCCATAGGCCATTATCTAAAAAGCTTTGACAGTTAAAAGGATCACCAGGTTTCAGTTAACTAATAGCTCATGTGGCAGGGTAAAAAATTACATCACCTCAAGACCACGAGGATTTTGGTTTCAAATTTGCCAACCACGAGGTTTTGGTTTTGAACTAGTCAATAGATTGTGTGGTCAGTGGGCAGGGTAAAAATCACGTCACTCTTACTATAAAAACAATAAAGACAGACAGCCTTCTCTCTCTTGCTCTCTGGGTCGGGCTGCCTTAAACCAGAAAAATCTTTTCTGTCTCCTTGATTCATTTCCCGCCGCGCCTCTCCCTCCCTCCGTGCGTGACCCTGTAAAGTGTCGGGGCTGGCCCCCGGCAGTTGGAGAAGGTGATGAGTTACCAGTTATCCTCGAATCAGTTCCACATAGCCTCATATGGGAAACAGTCTGGTTTCGAATCCCAGCTTCCCTGTCACTCACTAATTAGGCAAGTTACCCAAACTTTGGTGCCACAGCTTAGTAAGTTGAGCTGCTTCTGATGATAATACTAACATGTCTTGTTGATGTGAGAGTTAAATGAGCCAGTAGACACTGTTGTTAGGTGGCATCAGGTTAGCTCTGATTCATGGTGACCCCGTGTACAACAGGAAGAAATTTCGCTCAGTCCTGCACCACCCTTGCAGTCATTGCTATGTCTGAAGTTATTGTTGCAGCCACTGTGTCAGTCCATCTCGTTGAAGGTCTTCCTCCTTTTTTTGCTGATCCTCTAGCAGGCATGATGTCCTTCTTCAGAGACTGGTCCCTCCTGATAATGTGTCCAAAGTACTTGAGATGAAGTCTCACCATTGTTCTCCTAAGGAGTAGTCTGGTACTACTTCCAAGACAAATTTGTTTATCCTTTTGGCAGTTAATGGTGCATTCAGAAGTCTTTGCCCACACCATAATTCAAAAGTAAAGATGTCACTTTGCTGACTAAGGTGTACCTCACTGAAGCCATGGCCTTTTTCAATCATCTCATATGCATGTGAAAGCTAATAGACATGAAGTTCTTAAAATAGTGCCTAACAGACTGTAAGCACTCACAATTGTCAGATATTAGTATCTGGACTTGATCACCATATTTATTTGTTTATTTACATACAGACAACAGTTTCAGGACACAAGAAGCCAAGACCACTGTTTTTTACTGCCTATTTATTCTCTAATAGAAACTCTGCTGGCACAGTGATTAACTGGTTCGTCTGCTAACCAGAGGGTTGGCAGTTTGAATCTGCCAAGTGCTTCGGAAAACTCTATGGGGGATTTCTATGGAAACCTTGGTGGCGTAGTGGTTAAGTGCTAACTGCTGGCAACCAAAAGATTGGCAGTTCCAATCCTCCAGGCACTCTTTGGAAACGCAGTGGGGAGGTTGTACTCTGCTACATAGGGTTGCTGAGTCAGAATTGACTCAACGGCAGTGGGTCTGGTTTTGGTGGTTTTATTTATTCTGCGGTGGTGCAGTAGTTAAAGTGCTCACCTGCTAATGCAAAGTTTGACAGTTATAACCCACCAGCTGTTTTGTGGGAGAAGGATGTGGCAGTCTGATTCCATAAAGATTTACAGTCTTGCTCGTGACCAGAACCAGATGCTGCCTGGCCACCAGCATTGATAGCCACAATGGAGCACACAAAGTGGCGTCTCACTGGCAACAAGAGAATAAATAGGGGTGTACCCTGAGATCTTCAGTAAAAGACTGCAACTGATGGTCCAGATGCTTCAGAGTTTCCCTGGGAGCATAGCTTCTGGCCCTGATGCTGCCCCTGTCCATAAAACATAATGAAGGTCAACTTTTCTGACAGCAATGGATTGGACTTGGTGACACACAGTGACTGTATCTTGTGGGAATTTTATGGTTCTGTGCATCTATAGGATGTCATTCTGCTGACCTCTTGCTGGAGGAAGGGGAGTGGGTGGAGAGGAGGGGCTAGGAGACTGTTGGGAGGATAGGACATGTATGGAGCACAGAGGAGGGGTGTGCTGTCACTGGGCAGGGAGAGCAGTGGGAGCTGCATATAGGTGAGCATGCGAATTTATATGGGAATGTACATTTTCATTCGATCATAAAAAAAAAGATTTACAGTCTTGGAGACCAGATGAGACAGTGTTACTCTGTATTCTGCCCTATAAGGTCATTACGAGTTTGAGTTGATTTGACTGGGTTCTATTTCTTACCTAAGACAACATTAAGCAATATTCAAACATCATCTTGTTTTTCAGTTTTCAGCTGCAGATGGGATATTTCCTTTATACTTAGAAGCTCTACCACCACCACCATCATCACCACTACCAGTTGTCATTGAGTTGATTCTGATTTCTGGAAACCCCATGTGTCTTAGTCACCTGGTACTGCTCCAATAGGAAATACCACAAGTGGAAGCCTTCATGAAGAGAAACTTCTGTTCTTACAGTCCAGTAAGCCACAAATCTATTTATAAATTACAAGTCTATTCAACAAGAGAAGTTATTATAGTCTGGTGGGCTAAGTCAAAATTCAAGGAGAGCATCTTGGCACAGGATCCTCAGGTCCAAAGGACATGTTCTGTTCTTGATCATGCTGTCTTGTTGGTGTGAGTTTCCCAACTTCTTCTGCTCACTTCTCTCCCTTATACCCCACAAGCTTGTAGCTTGAGTCCTGCCTCACTAACACAACTTCAGCCCATTCTCCATCATCAATATCACAGAGGCAGGATTCACAACACATGGGAGGAATGGCACCATACGGGACTCCCAGCCAAGTCAAATCAACACATACACTTTTGGGGGGACACAATTCAATCCATGACATCATGTGTGTCAGAATAGAACTACACTTCACAGGACTTCCAATGGCTGAGTTTTCAAAAGTAGATCAGCAGACCCGTCATCTGAGGTACCTCTGTATGGACTTGAACCTTTGGAATAAGGTAGTGGGTTTTGATTTAGGCTCTCTTAGTAGAGTGGGAGCAATGGCAGGGGATATTAGCTTAGGATCTGAATTTTTAATAGAGTCAGACATGGGTCCTGCCACTTGCACGCTGTATACTCTGGAGTTTGGTTTCAGTGTAAAATAGGGCCAACGGAATTTCTAGAGATTAAATAATACAATGCACGTAAAGGATTTGGAAACCCTGGTGGCTTAGTTGTTAAGTACTACTGCTAACCAAAAGCGTGGCAGTTCAAATCTTCCAGGTGCTTCTTGGAAACTCTATGGGGCAGTTCTACTCTGATCTATAGAGTTGCTATGAGTCAAAATAGACTTGATGACAGTGGGTTGAGTTTATAAAGGATTTGTCTGAAGTGTCTGGCAATAGATAAGGCTCAATGAATATAGTTAAAAATGTGCCTAATACCAGCATTGATTACAGCATGATTGGTAATAACTAAAAGGGGAGGACAACCCAAGTGCCCATCAGTGGATGCACAGATTAGCAAAACATGGTGTCTCCATATGATGGAGTGTTATTCAAACACAAGGACAAATGAAGTTCTGATCCATGTTACAACATCGATGAAATCTGAAAACATGTTATGTGAAATAAGTCAGCCACAGCAGGGCCAATAGTGCTTGATTCCATTTATGTGAAAGCAAGTGTATAAAGAACCAAGGTTGTTGGTGGTTATCGCGGCAAGTGGGTGGAAGTAGGGGCACGGAGCTGTTATTGATGATGGGAATTTTGCGAGATGGACAGTGATGACGAACATAATTAATGCACCAAATTACACACATAAAAAAGGTTGAAATGGCAAGTGCTTTGCTTTATATCTATGTCTGCCCATCTACATGTCTAATGTTTTGCTGAATGGGAGAAGAAACTGACAGAAAAGAGAGAATGAGGAGAGATATGGAATGGATGTCCCTCGCTAACTAACGCAGCACAATGTGGCCATCTTGAAACACAGCCAGTTGTGACTCCAGACAGGGAGTATGGGAAAGCAAATTCGCAGAGCTCCCAAAAGAAAACAGCAATTGGTAACCAGGGAAACACACCATTCCTTCTTTCCCCTTATGATGAGTAGAAGCAAAACCCTCCCCATCCCAGCAGCTCCCACTACCAGGGTCCACAATACAACCCCCTCGCAAGCCTGCCCATTCCTCCCACTGCATGCTGTTTTTCTGTCTTCCTCCCACCTAGTTCTGTGCACACCCTCATCTCCATTCTTAGTGGCCCCAAGACCCCCCCATCCCTACTCACTCACCTCCACTATACCATATTCCCCCATGTTTCTTCCTTTTCTTTCCCCCTCTTTCATAGCCCCATACACTACCTCTTCTCCCTTCCCAGTGGTCCCTTGATCCATCCCATCCCCATCTGCTAATTCCCCAATGCTACCCTTCTTAATTTCTCTATCTTCTCTCTCTCACCTAGTTCTGTACATTACCTACCACCCTTCCTGCTGGCCCCTAACATGCTGCCAAGAGTAGAGTGACCATGGTGCTTATGTCTACCATTGAACTTGGCCTGCATGACTCCTGCCTTTCCATTACTTAACCAGCTGCTGAACGGTGGGTACCATATGCTGTACCATGTACCATCTGACATCCCCACCCATCTGTTGAGGGGCGGAGAATGTTCCCAAATTAGGAGGCAGACAGCACTCATCCTGTCCACTCTCAGCTGCTCCCCCCCCAAACCAGTGTATACTGAAGCTGGCTCATCTTGTCTCCTGCTTCCCTGCCTCCCTGGATAAAGTGGTGAGAGCTACCATGCTCACAGATAAGCAAGCAACAAAACATACTTGTTCCACCTTCCCTGATATATCAAAACAAATCAAGAAATCAGGAGGAAGCAAATGAACATACAACTGATAAAGGAAACAATAGCTTAACATCCCAGAGACAGTAGATGATATTAAAAAGATATAAAAGATCAGGACAAGAAGGCTCCAGCCAGAAACCAAAATAAAGCATCAGATAATTTTTTAGGTGAAGAAAACACACTGCAACTACCTGATATGGGACTCAAAAGTCAAGTATTTAGGGCTCTCTAAGAGGGAAGGAAGGAGATCAAGGAAATACAGACAAAATCAAGGAAAAAAGAAAAACTCATGGTATACACAGATAAAATCAATGAAAACATATCTCAAATCAGGGAAAACAGACAAAACCATAGGACTCAGGAAAAATAATGCAAGAACAAAAGGTCAAAATAAATAAACACTTCAAAATCATACAAAAAGAGTAACTAGAAATCTGAAAGATGGGTACTGCAATGAGTAGCTAGCCAGCTGAAAAAGAGTTTCCTTGGTCATGTGGCCTGTACTGAATATAAGTGGACATACTGAGCTGGCCCCTGTTCATCTGACCTCTCAAGCTAGCTGCTTACCTGTCGTTCTGGCTGCCAGTCTTGGGATTTATGGGTCTTTGTAGCCTTAAGCAACAGCCCTGCCCTCTGACCTGCTGATCCTGGGTTTGCCAGCCCCCAAGACTCTGTGAATCAGAAGGCACCTCTATCCTGATTCATAGACTTGGGACATTTCCATTTCTACAACTGTGCATGTCAGTTTCTTGATATAAATCTCTCTGTCTCTCTATATTCATTATACATATATTGGGGGTGGGGGTGATCATATAGGGAATCGCAACAGGGAAGTTATCACAACAATATACAACTACCAAAACACTGAGAATCGTGACCAAGCCAAGATGACATACAATCTTAACCACTACAAACAGAAATTAAGGGAATTAATAAAAACTAGACCAAATCTTAGAGGAAGTAAATAGTAACATGTGCTCTTAAGTCAGAGAACCAGCAACGTCAGACAACAACCTGAGTCTAGGACACAGGACAGCATCAGCCAGATATCAGCCTAGTGAAGAAAACTTGATAATGAGTCAAAGCTAGAATGCACCTTACATGCAAGGATTGCAAGACTATGTCTCACATACTTTGGACATGTTATTATGAGAGAACAGTTCCCAGAGAAGGACATTATGCTTGGTATAGCAGAGGGTCGGTGAAAAAGACGAAGACCTTCAATGAAATGGCAAAAATGGGCTCAAGCATAGTAACAATGGTGGGCACAGTGCAGGACTGGCCAGTGTTTTGTTCTGTTGTACATAGAGTCACTACGAGCTGGAAATGACTTGATGGCATCTAACAACAACAATAACTTATTCACTGCAAATATCTTTTTCCAGCAATGTAAAGGGTGACTATATGTGTGGACCCCAAGCATCTGTCAGTTTATTGTACTATGGAGATTCACGTGTTGCAGTGATGCTGGAAGCTATGCCACCAGTATTCAAGTACCAGCAGCATCACCCATGGTGGACAGGTTACAGCTGAGCTTCTAGACTAAGGCGGCCAAGGAAGAAGGACCTGGAAGTCTACTTCTGCAAAGAATTAGCTAGCGGAGATCTCATAAATAGCAGTGGAACATTGTCTGACATGATGCTGGAAGATGAGCCCTTCAGTTTGGAAGACACTCAAAAACTGACTGGGAAAGAACTGCCTTCTCAAAGCAGAGCTGACCTTAATGACATGGTTGGATTCAAACCTTTGGGACCTTCATTTGGTGTGGCATGACTCCAAATGAGGAGAAAGAGTTGCAAACATCCATAAATAACTGGAATATGGAATGTGTGAAGTACGAATCTAGGAAAAATTTAAATTGTTAAAAATGAGGGCCAGTCTGAATCAGACAATCATATGATCTACTATGCCAAGAAAGACAACGTGAAGAGAAATGGTATTGCGTTCATTGTCAGAAAGAACATTTCAAGATCTACCCTGAAGAACAATGCTGTCAGTAATAGGATAATATCCATATGCCTACCAAAACCAAACCAAGCCAGCCAACCCAAGTGCCGTCAAGTCAGATCTGACTCATGGTAACCCTAAACAAAACCCACTGCCATAAAGTTGATTCTGACTCACACTGACCCTGCAGACAGAGCAAAATTGTCCCATAGAGTTTCCAAGGAGCATCTGGTGGATTTGAACTGCTGACCATCTGGTTAGAACCGTGGCATTTAACCGCTACACCATCAGGGTTTCCATAAGGAAGACCAATTAGTGTGACTATAATTCAAATTTACACACTAATCTCTGAGACCAAAAATTAAGAAATTGAAGATTTTTATGAACTTTTGCAGTCTGAAATTGATTAGACATACAGTTAGGATGCACTGATAATTACTGGTGATTGGAATGCAAAAATTGGAAACAAAGAAGAAGGATCAGTAGTTGGAAAATATGTCCATAGTAATGGAAATGATGCTGGAGATCACATGATAGAATTTTGCAAGACAATGACTTCTTCACTACAAATACGTTTTTTCACGAACATGAACAGTGACTATACATGGGCCTCACCAGGTGGAATACACAGGAATCAAATCGACTACATCTGTGGAAAGAGACGATGGAAAAGCTCAATGTCATCAGTCAGCACAAGGCCAGGTGCTGATTGTGGCACAGACCATCATCTGCTCCTATATAAGTTCAAATCAAAACTAATGAAAATTAGAAAAAGTCCATGTGAACTAAGGTACAACCTTGAGTATATCTCACCTGAGTTCAGAGATCATCTAAGAACAGATTTGATGTGTTGAACATGAATGACCGAAGACCAGATGAGTTGTGGAATGATATCAAAGACATCATATATGAAGAAAGCAAGAGGCCATTAAAAAAAAGAAAAGACCAAATTGGTTATCAGAAGAGACTCTGAAACTCGTTCTTGAATATCAAGTAGCTAAAGCAAAAGGAAGAAATGATGAAGTACAAGAATTGAAGCTTTCAAAGACGAGTTGAGAAAAAAAAGTAAAGTGCAAGCAGCTGGAGACAGAAAACTAAAGGGAAGAACATCCTCAACATTTCTCAAGCTGAAAGAACTGATGAAAAAAATTTAAGCCATGAATTGCAATAGTAAAGGATTCTACAGGGAAGATATTAAGCAATGCAGGAAGCATCAAAAGAAGATAGAAGGAATATAAGGTCATTATACCAGAACTGGTATAAAGAACTGGTCAGTGTTTAGCTATTTCAACTAACTGTAGTACACAAAGCTTTTCAAACGTCTTTGTTGTTGTTGATTGTCATCAAGTTGGCTCTGATTCATGGCAACTCCGTGTGCAGTGGACAGAAATGTTGCCTAGTCCTGTACTGTCTTCACAATTGTTGGTATGTCTGAGTCCATTATTGCTGCTCTTGTGTATCTGGCGTGCCTTCCAACCCAGGGGGCTCATGCTTCAGCACCCTATCATACAATTTTCCAGTGTGATCCATGGAGTTTTTATTAGTTAATTTTCAGGAGTAAATCACCACGCCTTTCGTCTTAGTGAAGTGTAGTCTGAAAGCTCTGGCACGTCCTTCTCCCGTGGTGACCCTGCTGGTATTTGAGGTATCAGTGGCATAGCTTTCAGCATCATGGCAACACACAAACCACCACAGTGCTACAACCTGGCAGTGGGATGGTGGTAGAACTTCTTCTTCTCGTTATTATTATTATTTTTTTGTTTGTGCTTTAGGTGGAAGTTTACAGCTCAAGTTCATTTTCTCATACAAAATGTATGCACATATTGTCATGTGACAGCAGTTACACTCCCTATAACGGGAAAGCGCACAGCCCCTTTCAAGCCCAGATTTCCCATGTCCATCCAAGCAGTTCCTGTCCCTGCCTTCGCCTCCTGCCTCTGGAGAGGACCTGCTTGAACTAAGAAACACACTCTTCAAGAATGCTATTTTACAGTCCCGTCAAATCTTTGTCTGAAGAGTGGGCTTTGGGAATTGTTTTAGTTCTGGGTTAACAGAGAGCCTGGGAACCACGGCCTCAGCGGTTCCTCCAGCATGAGTCAGACCATTGAGTCTGGCCTTTTTGTATGAATATTTGAGCTTTGCCTCATGCACTTTTCTTCAGTTACATCACAGAGTCTCTGTTGTGTTTTCTGTCAAGGGAGTCATTGGTGGTAGCTGGGTATCATGTAGTTTTTCTCTTCCCAGGCAGATGGAGTCTCTGGTTTGCATGGCCCTTTTGTCTTTTGGGCTAATATTTTATGTGTCTTTGGTATTCTTCCTTCTCCTTTGCTCCATGTGGGGTGGGACCAATTGATGCATTTTTTAGATGGTTGCTCCCTGGCATTTAAGACCTCAGATCCTACTTACCAAAGTGGGATGCAGAACATTTTCTTAATAAACTTTGTTATGCCGATTGACCAGATGTCCCCTGAAATGATGGTCTTCAGCCCCCAACTCCAGTATTCTGTCCCTCAAAGTACTTGGTTGTATGCAGGAGACTTCTTAGCTTTTTGTTTAGTCCAGTTGTGCTGTCTTCCCCCATATTGTGTGTTGACCCTCGCTTCACTTACGATGATTCTTGTTTACTGTCTAGTAAATGAATTTCCTTCTTCTTTAGAGAGGCAGTTAAGACATTAAGAACACTGCTTTGGTAATGCTAACTTCCTCTCTTGTCAGCTTCGATCTTGGGGAAGTTGACTAAACAGACTGTGTCCTGTGCCGATTTTGGAGACTGTATACATGAAGCACTGTCTTTGGTGCACTAGAGACTTTCTGCAGTTGTTGCTATTAGTGTTGCTCTTTACATTTTGTAGATCAACCTCAACCTATTGAACCTATTCTTTCAGAATTATGCAGAACATGTAGCTCACAGGTTCTTAAAGGGGGGGACATAGATTAGCATTACCTGTCCACAAATTTCCTGGAGTTGTATTCATATACTCATACATAAGTTTAGCCACTAGTGTAAAGACTGACTGGACCCAGCTAACTGTGCCTTTCAATATTTCCTTTGTCTTTGGGTAAAGAAAAATGTCATCGGGAGCCATGTCAGGTGAGTAGGGAGGGTGTTCTAATACAGTTATTTGTTTACTGACTAAAATCTTCCTCACAGACAACTATACAATTAAGTGCATGAACTTGCCACCTTTCCAATGTGCACAGAAAGTTTCAAAATTGCTTTGAAGGGTGGACTAGGTGCCGGCATCAGTGCACAGCCTCCCAAGGGGAGTACTTCAAAGGTGACTGTAGTGATATTCAGTAATGAGGTACGTAGCATTTACAACAATTGAAGTCCAACAACTAAGTCCAGGAATTTAATTGTTGGGCCTTGTATTTTTTTGTTGTGGTATGCGTGTGTGTACCACACCCACTGCCACTGAATCGAGTCCTACCTGGGTAGAGTAGAACTGTCCCATAAGGTTTTCAAGGAATGCCCTGTTGCTAGAGTTAATTCCAAATGTTGTATACCACCTAGAGACGTTCTGAGGAGGCCAAAACAATAGAATTTGTGGGGCAAAATACCAGAGAGGAGGGATCTATACACAAAGGGATAATGAGATTGAGAGAGAGAGAGACAGAAAGGGGTCTGCAGAGAGTTCCCTTTGAATCTCTGCCTGAGAGCTTATTAGCAGATGCTTATGAAGAAACGGAGACTAAGGAAAAAATTCCTAGAAAGAAACAGGAAGAACCATCTTCAGCTTAAATGGGGCTTGAACTGCCTCCTCTAGGAAGCAAACTCTGGTTTCACTCTGTCCAACCTTGTCTTCACTCCTAGTGAGTGCCGCTGTGACAGAAGTGTCACAGGTGGTGGCTTTAAGGAACAGAAATTTATTGTCTCACAGTTTAGGAGGCTAGAAGTCCAAATTCAGGGTGCCTGTTATGGGGGAAGTCTCTGTAGGCTCTGGGGGAAGCTCCTTCTCTTCTTCTAATCCCTGTGTTCCTTGGTTTCTTGGTGAGCTTCACATGGCTTCTATCTCCCCATTTGTACTCACTTGTCTCCGTGTCTATGCTGCTCTTCATATCACTCAGAAATAGAAAACCCTATGAAGCACAGTTCTACTCTGTACACAGGGGGCTGCCGTGAGTTGGCAAACTCAAGAGCACCTAACACCTATGCTGATATAGCCTTATTAACATGACCAAGAAAACCCCAGTCCCCAGTGGGATTGCATTCACAGGTGTAGGGGTTATAAATCTAAGGCATATTTTTGTACGGACATAATTCAGCACACTGTGATCCCTCCTAGACTCTAAACTCCTATTTCCAATGCTCTGTTGTCGGTCTCCACCCAAATGTTTGATAATCACCTCCAGTTTAACAGATTTAGACTTGAATTCACCTTGTTTTCTACCCCACACCTGTTCCTTCTTCTCTAGCTTGGTTAACTGACATCACCATCCCTCTACCCAGTCTCCCTGACTAGAAACCTCAGAGACACCCTATGTTTGCTTTCCTCTACACCCATCGCTTCGCATTTCCACTTGGGCCCCATGTCCAGCCCAATTTCACTTCACAAATGTTTCTAAAAGCAGACCAACTTCCTCTTCTTGGGTTCATATTTTCATTAATGCTTATCATCACTCTTTATACAGCTAGCTTTCTCTCTCTCCAGCTTACCTTCACTTTCTTAGACTTTGGAAAATGTATGGTGCTTGTCACACACACAGTCCTACTCAGACACAGATGAAGTTGCGATGAGTCAGAGTCTCCGTGAGTCAGAGTCCACTTAGCAACCACTGCATTTTTACACTGACTCTCAGGTGGGAAAAGTATTTTCATAATCTTCTGGCTGTGGGATCATAGTCTTTTAGGGCTAAAAAGAGATTTGAAGGGTACCGAGTTCTAATTATAAACGGAAATTCCACAGGTGGATGGCTTTGACAATCAGAAACAATCCTTTCCAGACCACAGGCATAGAGGTTAGGAGTTACTTTCAAAAATCAACCAATGATGAGTGGTGTCTGGGGTCTTAAAATCTAGCAAGCTGCCATCTGAGGTACAACAAATGGTCCCAACTCACCTAGAACAGATGATCACCAAGGACAACAATGACATGAGGGAAAAAGAGCCCAGAAGACAGAAAGACCCACGTGAATGGCGTCTTGTTGACTGCATCAACATGTGACCAGAAGAACGAGATGCCTGGCCATCACCAGTGACAGCCATGATGGGGCTCACAATGTTTAGTCCCAGCGGCAACACGAGATAAAAAAGTGTCACCCAAAGAACTCCACTAAAAGAACACAACTGATGATCTGAAGGCTTGGGGTTCCCCTGGCAGCATGGTCCCTAGACCTAATGCTGCCCTTGATCACAAATCTTTACTGAGGTCAACTCTTCGGACAGGAATGATTGGGCTCAGGGACACAGAGTGACCAGAGTGACCATACTGTGTGTGTACTTTATGGTTCTGTGCATCTATAGGATGTTATCCTGCTAGCCTCCTAGTAGAGGGGAGTGGAGAGGGTGGGAAGGAGGGGACAGGAGATTGTTAAGAGGATATGACACGTATAGAATGGAAAGAAGGAGTGTGCTGTCATCAGGTAAGAAGAGCAGAAGGAACTGCAGATAGGCAGGCATGCAAATTTAAACTGGATTGTACACTTTCACTCAATCACAATAAAAAAAGAAAAAAGTCAACCAATGGAAACATCATGGGTAGCAGTGATCTGCAACTGATCTTGGGGATGGCTTGGGACTTGGCAGTGTTTGTTTCGTTGTGTGTGGGTTGCCAAGAGTTGAGGGCCAACTGGAGGGTAGCTAACAGCCCCAAAGTAGCAATCTCCTATTTCAGAGTGAAGAGTTACCATAAGGAAGTAGTTGCCCAACAAGGGACTATACTTTCCATGTCTCATTGCAGTTAGATGTTACCATATGACTGAGTTCCAGCCAGTAGGATGTGAGAGGGATGCTCACTTAAAACATTCTCATCGACTCTGCCATGCTTTTTTCCTCTTCCCCTTGGCCCAAATGGAAGGGGCTCCAGGGTGACCTTGCAAGGTCTGTATGGAACATGGCAGAGCCTCTATTAGTCTGATGGTGGAAGGTAGATATCCTACCACCCTGTTTTCCCATTTGACTGATACATAAGCGAAAAATTATCTACTAGGGTGCTAAGGGGAGTTTCCAAGTAGTGCAGTGATTGAACAGTCAGCTGCAAACCAAAAAAGCAGTTCAAATTCACCTAGAGTGCCTCAGAAAAAAGCCCTGGTGATCTACTTCTGGAGTTCATAGCCATTGAAAACCCTATGGAACAGAACGGTACTCTGAAACACACTGGGTTGCCATATGCTGCAATCAACTCAGCAGCGAGTGGTTTGATTTTATTGCACTAGACCACTGACATCTTGCAGTTTGTTTGTTACAGCTGCTCGTGTTACCCTATCTAACGCCATCAGTCTGACTCCCAGGCATTTTGCTAAGAAGTCTCTAGAAAGCGCAGGTCTTGTTCAAAGTTAAGCAGGAACAGAGCTGGAATGGGGAACCCTGTTCTTTCCCCCAGGGTAACCCTGGTAGTGTAGTGGTTAAGAGACACAGCTGCTAACTGAAAGGATGGCAGTTTGAATCCACCAGCTGCTCTTTGGAAACTCTATGAGAGCAGTTCTGGTCTGTCCTATAGGGCTGCTTTGAGTTGGAGTCTACTCAATGGCTATGGGTTGGAGTTGACTCAACAGCAATGGGTTTGGTTTTAGTTCTACCCTCTGTACTCTTACAGCTGACTTTTGCCTCTCTCTTCTTTTCACAGGATAATATGGCAAGATTTAATTATAACTAAGAGGTGATTTGCTAGAAAAACTTACTGCCGTCTCAGTTTTATCAATCCCCACGAGGAAGAGCAGTTGGGAAAGGAAGTGGCAGATTGAGAGCTGCATGTGAATAAGGTGCTGGTGTTCTGGATGGGTAGGCACAGGAGGAAGGTGAGGGCTTCCAGGAGGAGGCACAGCAGAGAGAGGCTCAGCTTCATGCGGGTGATCACAGCCAGCCCTGGATCTGCCTGAGAGCCTTGGAAGGAGAAAGCCACTACATTTCTCATTTCTGCTTACGGTTCTGATGGGGAGTTCCTGTCTCAAGGGTCCCTCAAGCAAGTTAATTAATATCTCTGATACCTGGTTTTCCCATCTTCAAAATGAAGACAATAGTGGTGGTACAATGGTTAAGTGCTCAATTGCTAACCATACAGGTTAGTGATTTGATCCACTCAGTGGCCCTGTGGGAGAAAGACCTGGCAATGTGCTTCTGTAAAGATTATGGCCTAGAAAACCCTATGGGGCAGTTCTACTCTGTCACATGTGGTCTCTGTGGGTCAAAATCGACCCCAAAGCACCCAGCAACCATGCAAGACTGTTGAAAACCAAAAACCACGAGACCAGAGCTGTGCAATAGAAATATCATGCGAACCAAGAATATAAATTAAAATTTCAAATAGCACATTGCCAAGCCAAGTGCCGTTGAGTCAGAGCCGAAGAAATAATATAAAAAAATAAGATGAAATTAGCATCATAGTATGTTTTATCTAACCTGATATGTTCAAAATGTCACCAGTTCAAAACTTGCACAGCAGTGCAGTGTTCACAACAGACCAAAGGTGGAAACAACTGACTTATGCATCGGTGGATGAATGGGTAGGTAGAGTGTGGTCCTTCCATATAGTGATGTATTACTGAAGCATATACAGATATGAAGTCCTGATCCACACCACAGCGTGGATGTGGATGAATCTTGAAACAAAATTATGTTGAGTGAATCAAGATAGTTGCAAAAGGCAAAATACTGTATGACCTCACAAATATATACAAATCAAAGATTATTGCTGAGGGGGGAAACAAGGAGGGGGGGAAAAGTAGTTTTTGCTTAGGGGGCATTGTGTTTCTGTTCATGGTAGTGGAATCACATGAAGCTAGTAATTAATGTCACTGAAGTCTACATGTACAAATTGTTGACACAGCAAAAGTTCCAGCGTATATATTTTCACTACAGTAAAAATATTATCAGTTCAATATGTGATAGGCATAAAACAGTCATTGATGAGATGTTTCGTATTCTCTTTTTTTTACATTAACTCTTCAAAACCCAATACATTTTGTTTTTCATCTTACCCAAATCGAAACACACTGCCAAGACAGGGTAGAACTGCCTCATAGAGTTTCCAAGAAGTATCTGGTAGATTCAAACTGCCAACCTTTTGGTTAGCAGCCATGGCACTTAACCATTATGCTACCAGGGTTTCTTTTTAAGTTATAACATCTCTCAATTCATATGCTAAATTCTTCAATGGTGAACATGAAACGTGGTCCTATCAAATCAACAAAATTGTGTTTAATGGAGAAATATTTTACACTGCTGCAGCCTTTTAACTTAAATCAGTTTAAGCGAAATGAAAGCAGGAATTCAGTTCTTCAGTGCCGCTCGCTACATTTCAAAGGCTCAGCAGCCACGTATGGGTGGTGGTCCTATTGAACTGAATGGCACTCAGATGAAATTTCCATGTAGGCTGGTATTTTTTTATCGTTCTTGTTCCCTGCTGTCTTCCCAATACCTACAACAGTGCCTGGCATATAGTAGGCACTCTGTAAATATTTGTTGACTGAATGAAATGAGGCCATGCTTACAAAACATTCAACACGGTGGTTGTCATAAATACCTAGTAAGTGGAAACTCAGAAGAAATAGAGGAAGAAGTAAATTTTTTGAAACCTGGGTTGTCCTAGACCTGATTGGGACTTGAGAAGTCCAGGTCTATGTTTTGCCGTTGGTGACAGCCAGTTACTTCCCTTCTGGTCTGACCAGTGAGGTTGGCTGTGGTTCTTTCTTCTGGAATAGCAGACACTTTTGATTCCAGAATTCCTTGCACCCGACCACTGCAGTGCTTGTCCACCCAGCTTCCCAGTGCTGGAGGAACTTTCTCTGTCGCCTTGAGCTCACTCTGCCCATGGCAGGGAACTAGTACCTCCTAGATGCAGTTCTCAGCAATGGATGAGAAGAGATGGTGTATCAGTTACCCCAGCTGCCTCACTCCTCAATTAGAACAGCTCTGAGGTGTGTGGTCCACACTGACTTCCAAAGCACAGTTGCCCATGGAGGAGACTGGTCTGATAATGCTCTCCGTATCGATCTCTATCCTTTTTCTGTTTCACATGGTCATCTCCCTACTGGTGTTTACTGGAATCGTTCTCCAAGTTAAGCTACTTGCCCTTGAGTCCTTATTTTACGGTCTTTTTCTAAAATATGGAAAGGATGACGTCACAGCTCACTGGACACATTCGGGTTCACAGGAGAGGACCATGAAACTTGACGCCTTGGGTGTAAGAGCCACGAGGACAGCAAAGCTGGACAGGCAGAAGCACTGCCATGTGGTGTGAGACTTGTTGCTGCCCATATGACAGCAGTCCTCCGTCCACCAGCTGTCCCCCTCCTCTGATCCTTCCCAGTAGACACAGATGTTTTGTTCTCTCACCAACAGGCTGGAAAAAGAATGCTGCAGGCTGGGAGCTACTGTATTCTAGTCCCCTTACCTTCTTCCCTCTCCTCGTTTGAACCCTTCTGCTTGGGGACCTGAGACTATTTGTAGAATAATAAGCCCAGGCCAAACCATTTGCAACTCAGGCTAAACTATTTCCTTGAAACTGTTTGTGGGATAATTAGCTTAGGTTAAACTATTTGCATGTTCCTGTCCTTTGTCTGAAGACAAAACTTCTGTGTGCTCTGTAACCAATCCAAATACTTCTACAAAGATCATGACCATTTTTGGCAGTGTGTGCTGCCCTGTTGCCTTCCTGCCCATTAAGCATATAAATAAAGCCTGTAAAAGAGGATCAGGGTCCATGGTTCTCCATCAGAGACCTCGGTCCCACCTAGCCCCAACTTTATCTTGTGTGATATGTTTCTTGTGTGATGTGTTTTTTATGTGAATGAGATTTCCCATCCCCTTTCCTGTCTCCCTCAGGCGTGAGCTTTTCCCAGTGCTGGTCACTGGGGTGCCGGATGCGGCAAAAGAATAGCCTAGTAGTGATTCTCTTTCAAGTTTTATTATCTGAACTTTATCGGTTAATCACAGATGCACTGGGTTGGATTCTTGACTAGGACAATCCCACCGTCTTTAGTACTTGTGGGGAAGAATTTTATACCATCATCTGTGCTAGGGGTTTATCATGCATCAATTCTGCCTGCCTTTGCTCATCTTAGTGCTGTGGGCATGACCCTCATGAGATGCTTCACCCAGGCTCCTTGTTGGCTGGCAGGATTCCTGTTGAGTTCTACTGATGACAGACCCTGAAGGGAGATCAGTGGGCAAAAGAAGAGAAAGGCTAGGTACTTATTCTAGGTCAGTTCCATCTCTCTACATGCCATCTGTCCATTTGTCACACAGTGGTGGCTTGCCTGTTGCCATCAAGCTGGAAGATAGATCACATATATTTCAAGTACCAGCAGAGTGGTCCCTGGTGGACAGGCTTCAGTGAAACTTTCAGATTAAGATATACTGAGAAGAAAGGCCTGGAAATCTAATTCTGAAAAGTGTAATTGCCAGTTGCCATTGACGTGACCCCATGTATAACAGCACAAAACAATGCTCAGTTCTGTGTCATCTTAACAACTTTGCAGTGTTTGAATTTTTGTGGATATTGTGTTAATTCATCTCACTGAGGCTTTCCCTTAGCCAATGAAAACCCTGCGGATTGCAAAATATTTTAGGAGACTTTGACTCACTTCCTTTGGGCATGTCATGAGGAAAGAGTAACTACTGAACAAGGAAATTATGTTTGGTGAAGTGGAGGGCCAGCAAAGGTGAGGGGAACTCTTAATGGGACGGATTAACACAGTGGTCACAATAGTGGACTCAAACACAGCAACGATCATGAGGATGGTGCAGGACCAGGCAACGTTTTGTTTGTTGTACATGCGGTTGCCACGAGAGTTGCTGATTGGACAAAAACAGCATTTCCATCTCCAGTTGGACAAACCCTCCTCCATCCCTCCAGCTCTAGTGGGACTCAATAGTCTTAATTCTTCTGTTGCCTTTGAGGTTTAATGTGTTCATGACAGCCCACCATGGCAGTCTCTGTGTGCTTCAACATCCCCTGTTTGTTCTCTTGGCTCAGAAGCATCAGAGTTGGATTCAGTTCCCAACCACAACCCTGATATTATACCTGCATCCCTTGAAAGCATGCTGGGAAATGCAGATAGTTAATGTGCTCAGCTGCTAACTGAAGGATCAGAGGGTCAAGGCCACCCAGAGACTCTTTGGAAGAAAGTTGTGATGATCTGCTTCCTAAAAATCAGCCACAGACAGCTCTATGGAACACAGTTCTGCTCCGACATACATGGGTTCTCTGTGACTCTGAGCAGACTCAATGGTAACTGGCACTGAGTTTTGTTTTGATAGAATCAGCCCTTGGTTTTGCTCACCTGACTATGTTTAAAGGGCAGGAAGACAGGTTTGAACCAATGGTGCCACTCACAACATGAGAGTTCAGTTTCACTTCCTGCAATCCTTTTCTGTCACTAAAAAAGGATCCATTGAGAACATTCTCAAGAGTTCGATAGGTGATTAATGTAACAGCACTCTGATCTGAAATCACAGAAGAGAAATAATTTTATAGGGGTTCCATAGTTTGGGGCAGTGTTACACTGGTATCTTATGTGAGCGTCTAAGGCAAATGTAAGGTAGAGTCCACATTGATCTTGAAAATCCCTTAAATTACTCTTGTTGTATGAAGTTTTGGGTGCAGTGTTTTGAGTTATGGAATATATATATGATACACTACACACTGTGAGAGGTATCTAAGCAAATCAAGCACTGTGAAAACATCTGTGAATCCTTAAGCATCAAAGCCAGAGTCACAAGGCGAGAAGCTTGCCCTCAGAGTGGCTGAAATTGGATAAGGAAACGACACATCTCCATCTTCCATCTCAAGTTCACACTGGGGACCTAATCCTGCAGAAAGGTGTGCAGGGTAGCCTACTCCATTTGATTTATTCTTTGTTCGTCTCTCAATTTCTCTCTTTCTCCTCCTTCCCCTTTCCACCTTTCGAATCTCTGACCTCTTCTTTCTTTACCCCTCTGCCTCCCTATCCCTATCTCTATGAGCCCCACTTCTTGCCTCTCGCCTCCAGCCCTGGGAGTTCTGCACCTCTATCCCGTTATCTGCGTGACCCTCACTGCCCCACTCTCTCTTTCTTTCTCTCCTATCTCCCGACTTCTCTTCCCTTTCTTTTTAATGAAAGTATAATTTATTCACAGAAGTTAAACACATTCTATAGCATGATGTAGTATTTCTGAAACTGCAATTGTTCATGTGCCACAACCCCATTACTATTATTATCGACACAGTTAAAATCAACTCATTTTTAGATCCTTTCTTCTCCAGCCTCTTTCTCCAGCTCACAGTAGGGGGTGAAGATTGGTCAATAGCTGGGAATTTTGTGAGGGAACACCACAGGTATTTCATTTCTCTCTAAGTAATCAGGTCTTCCTCTCTAGAACATTGTATACTCACTCAAGTATTTGTTGAGCACCTGCTGTGTGCCAGATAGTGTTCTAGGCATTGCAGATACAGCAGGGGACAAAATAAATAGTGTCTCTGACACCACTGTAGTGGTGAGAAATGGAAATAAACACATTAGAAAAGTATTACATAGCAGTAGGTGCTCTGCAAAGACTTAAATGAAGTGATAGAATAAAGCAGGGTTGGTCTGAGGGCCAGATTCAGCCCACCATCTGTTTCTGTAAATAAAGTTTTATTTGAACATGGTCATGCTCACTTGCTTATGTACTGTCTATGACTGCTTCTACACTACAGTGGCAGGGTTGAGAATTTGCCACAGAGACTTTAAGGCTTAAAAATCCAACAATATTTTACTGTTTGGAGCTTTATAGAAAAACTGTGTCAACCTGTAGGACAGGGGTAAACAGAGTGCTGATAAAAAAAATTCTTGAAGGGCTAGCCATAAAGGGAAATAAAGTCCTGATGGATGCCACCACATGGAGAACCTTGAGAACACTATGCTGAGGGAAATAAGTCCATGACAAAGGTCGAATACTGTATGATCCCTCTTATACGAAAAAAGCTAATATATAGAAACAAAAGACTATTAGTAGTTATGGAAGTGGAAGGGAGAGGTCCTGGGGGAGATTTTACTTAGGGGACAATGAGCTGCTGTCAATAGCAGTGGAATCATTTGGAAAAGGGTAGTGAGAATGGGTGTACAACTTGAAGGATGTAACCAACATCATGAATTGTTTACATGTAGAAATTGTTGAGACAGCATATGTCTTATTGCATAAGTTTTAACCACACTTTTTTTTTTAAAAAAAAAATCTAGAACATATAGAAAAAGTTTTAAAATGGGTGCACAGGATAAAAAGAGACCAATGTTTGGGTAAGAGTTCCTCTGATTTTTATTTTTTATTTTATTATTTATTGACTGATTGATTATGATTGAATGAAAATGTACATTCCCATATAAATTTGCACGCTCACCTATATGCAGCTCCCACTGCTCTCCCTGCACGGTGACAGCACACTCTTCCTCTCTGCTCCATACATGTCCTATCCTACCAACAGTCTCCTGTCTCCTCCTCTCCACCCACTCCCCTGCCTCCAGTATGAGGTCAGCAGGATGACATCCCATAGATGCCTAGAACCATCAAGTGCCCACAAAATATAGTCACTCTGCGTCACCAAGTCTAATCCATTACTGTCTGAAGAGTTGACCTTCATTATGATTTATGGACAGGAGCAGCATCAGGGCCAGGGGCCATGCTCCCAGGGGAACCCCGAGGCCATTGTGGTCTTTTAGTGGAGACCTCAGGGCTCACCCCTTTTTATTTTCATGTTGCCAGTGAGACTCGACCTTGTGAGCCCCATCGCGGCTATCACTGGTGGTGGACAAGCACCATCTGGTTCCTCTGGTCACATGTCTGTGTAGTCACTCATTCACGTGGGTCTCTCTGTCTCCTGGGTTCTCTTTCCCCCATGTCATTTTGGTCCTTGGTGATCATCTGTTCCTGCTGAGTTGGGACAATTTGGGGTACCTCAGATGGCAGCTTGGCAGCTTTTAAGACCTCAGATACCCCTCACCAATGTGGGTGCAGAAGACTCTCTTAGCAAGACACTAGTTATGCCAATTGGCTTTGATGTCCCCTGAGAGCATGGTCCCAGGACCCCCGTCAATCTGGGGTAAATTTAAAAAAATATATGAATACATAAATAAGGGATAGAAATCCTTATTATTATGTAAAAATCAAAACAGCCTGGAAAAGGCTCTAATGCTATATAACCTATAAACTTGTTGCCCTTGAGTTGATTCCAACTCACTGCAACCCAATAGGATAGAGTAGAATGGCCTCACAGAATTTCCAAGGAGCAGTGGGCAGATTTGAACTGGTAAGCTTTTGGTTAACAGTTTACCTCTGAATCACTTCACCTTCAGGACTTCAACACCATTTGTTGTTGTTGCTAGCTGCCATTGAGTCAACTCTAATTCATAGAGACCTGGTAGGAAAGAATGGGACTGCCCCATAGCGTTTCCAAGGAACGACTGGTGGATTCAAGCTGCCGACCTTTTTGGTTAGTAGCTAAGCTCTTCACCACTGTACCACCAATGCTGTACAGTGTCAGGGAACAAATTACTTACATTTCTGAGATACAAATCATACTAAATTATTTCAACAACAACAGTGAAAAACATTTCTCAAGCAAAAAGATGTTCAAAGCAATGGTCATCTGCCACTGTTGAACACTGAGCTGAATAGCCACCTTTTTGGACTGTCACATGGAAACAGGAAATGCATCAACCTGTACCCCTTAAGGAAGTATGCCAAGGGATCCCTGTTTGAACCTTGGTGTGAATCCCAAAGTATACACTTGTTATGAGAGTTAACACATCTCTAATACTGCCTGGTCAGTAGCCAAAAGCAAGCTTTTAGTTTTAGCACATAGGTTGGATTACGTGCCTCCCAAATATGTGTTGTAAATTCTAACCCCTATACCTGAGGTTATTATCTTATTTGTGAATAGGTTTTCTTTGATATACTAACCAAAAAACCAAATCCACTGACACCAAGTTGATTTCAATGCATAGCAACCCTATAGATAGAGTAGAACTGCCTTATATAGTTTTCAAAGAGTACCTGGTAGTTTTGAACAGCTAGTTTTCTGATCAGCAGCCATAGCACTTAACCACTACACCACCAGGATTTCCTTTTGAGATAAGGGAGAGATTAAACAAGCAAGTAAAAAAGCAGAAATGGGGGACAAGAGTTGCCAAGCCACGTGAGAGCACAAAGGAACTGGAAAACAGAAACTTAAAGAGACAAGGACCTTGCCCCAGTGCTAAGTGAGAAAGAAAGCCTTCCCCTAGAGTCAGAGCCCTGCTTTCAGACTTCCAGACTTCTAAGCTGTGGGAACATCCCATTTGTGGTATTTCTGTTATAGCTGCACTAGATAACTAAGACAGCCTCCACCCCTTGTCCCTGTCACATAGAAATGAGACACAGTGCCTAGAATTCGGAGAGCAAGAGAATCCATTTGAAACACAGTATCTCTCACGGTTTCTTTGAAAGCATGAGCACAGTCAATATCCACTGCGTTATTTCCAGCTTCCCAAACTGTCTTCTTGCTTGTCTCATTGCACCTCTTGGTTTCACAGACTGGAAACATAAAAAAAGTGAGTCTTTGCTTTGCTTGCTTCTCGTTTCTAAGACAGGCTGAAGAACTTTCTTCTTAGAAGACTTACTATCACCTATTTTTTCTCCCGCATGCTCCAAAGTCAAGATAGACAAGATGGCATTCTCCTCCCCCCCACTCATGTCTATGGTTTCTGAGTACAGAGTGGTCAAAATCGCCCAGGAAACATACATGGACCATGCAATCCAAGAAGAGAGTAGATGGTTGTGCTTCCCAGAGCTGGCGTTAGAGTGGGCAAGCAAAACCTTTACTACAAGAAACTCAGAGGCGAAAAAAAATTAAGAATGTACACTAGGGGAAGAGAAGGGAGAACTTAATATTTTAAAAACTAAGCATTTTGAAGGTTTTTGCAAGGAATAGTCAACTGGGAGTAGATCTTCTGCATTTGAGAAAGATTCCTTGAGTAAATTTGCTAAGTCATATAAACACAGTGTATGACAACAGATCACTTGCAGAAAGTTTTTTGGTAAAAAGAGTTTGTCTCTGAAGAAGGGAGGGAATTCATGTAGGGGCTGTGACAATGGCTATATGCATTGTCCCAATATCACTCATCTTTCTTTGAATAAAAACCAAAAACTTGTTGCTGTTGAGTTGATTCCTCCTCATAATAGTCCCTTCAAATTTAAGTTGAGCTCAAGTCCTTTCCCAGCCTCCCTTGCAGCTACATGGAGCCATGTAACAAGCTGCAGACCAACTGAGGAGTGATTAGAAGTCCTGTGTGGTAAAGAAAATAGGCATGATCTTTAATTCTCTTCTTGTGCATTTACCACTGGCTAATAAGAGGGGGTGGAACTAGCATGTCCATCTTCAAATACAGAAAGAGTTTGAACACTGAAGATGGCAAGGCTTGGAACTGCTGTGAACTGCCACATCAGCCCTTGACTCTTTGTGTTCAAACTATTCAAACACAGTTATTTCAGTTTTTGATATCTCACCAGCTTCCGTATCCTAATAAAGAAACTAAGTTCAAGTGGAACATTCATCAATACAGACTGTAAAACAAACCTCAAGAAATCTACAAGTGTTGAAATTTTAGAATATATCCTCAGACTACAATGGAAATAATTAGAAAATCATCAACAGCAAAAAAGATAACTGGAAAAGGCCCAAATATTTGAAAATTAAACCACGCTTTTCTAAACAACTCACAAGGAACCCTACAAACCACAAGATAAGCAGTTAAAACCACCCCACAGCTTTGTGTGAGAAAGCCCTGATGACCTGATTCCACAAAGTTTACAGCCAAGAGAATTCTATGCAGCAAAGTGCTATTCTGCCACATGGGGTGGCTTTGTGTCAGAATGAACTCAATGACACCCTACAATAGCAATAAATAACCATGGGTCAAAAGACAAACTACAAACAAAAAAATTCTAGCATTTTAACTGGAATGATCACAAAAGCCCAACACAAGAAGCTATGCAGAATGCTGCCAAAACAGTTCTTGCAGTGATATGTGTAGCTCTGATTTATAGCTAAATTTGTATTTCTGAACACACATGTTATAAAAGAAGAAATGGATTACATTGATGATTTAAGTTACCAAGTCACAAAGCTGGAAAACAAAAAGAAAATCAAACCCAAAGAAAGTACCCACCAAAAAACCCACTGTTGTGGAGTCAGGTACAACTCATAGTGACCCTACAGGTCAGAGTAGAACTGCCCCATAGAGTTTCCAAGGAGCGCCTCGTGGATTTGAACTGCTGACCTTTTGGTAAGCAGATGTAGCACTTAGCCCACTATGCCACCAGGGCTTCCCAAAGAAACTAGAAAGAAGGGAATAATAAAGAGCAGAAATCAATATAAAAAGAATGCAGACTAAGGATAAGAAAATAAAAATCAATAAAGGCAGAAGTCAGTTCTTTGAAATAGTTAACAGATACCAGGGCTAAGGAGCTTTCTAAAAAGGAAGGAAATTGGAGCTATCTTCCCACTTCCCTTCTGAGGTTTAAAATTGTTAGAACCACTTGGGTAGATGAGGATGGTCTTCATTCAAGTTTACTGGAATGAAGGGACTACAGGCACCCCAGTTCAGGAAAGTGGAGACTAAACCAGGGACCAAATGTCTACAGCAAGTGCAGATTATCCTACTCACCATAGGTAAATGAGTCTAGGAGATCTTTCTGGTCTACACAGGAAAGCATGGTGAGTGTGTTCCTAAGTGCTTTCCACCAGTCTAAGGGAAGCTGGAAAGAGGAAGATAGCTGGTTTATATTGAGTTCCTATTTTGCAAGCAGAACTCCTTTGAGTTTATATTTTGAACCCCACTCATGTAGAACATCTGTGTGGAAAATCTTTAACACTTAGATCTAAAAGATTTTATCATTTGAAGACAGCAAGTGACCCTACCAGGACCCAGACTCCTTCTGGGGGCCATTTAAGGAGTCTGCTCTGTGTTTCTTACCTATACCAAGCACAGAGTTTTCTTTTTTTTTTTTTTTCATGGCGAAATCCAGTTTACTTAAATAGAGGAGTTTTGGTAACATAAAGACCAGGCAAGGGAATTCCACCTCTAATTATATTAGTGCAGCACTGGGAATGATGATCAATTTTTAAAAAGTGTATTGGTTATTTTTACTTCTTACAAAAGTATTCTCATTTACAACACTTGAAAAATACCCTCAAAGATGAAGAAAGAAGGGGAAAAAATCATATATTTCGATTTCATGGCTCAATGATAATGGTTTTTATCATTTTTTAAAAAATTTATTTGTTTATTTAGCATGACTGAGTGAAAATGTACGTTCCTGTATAAATTTACATGCCCACCTACATGCAGCTTCCACTGCTCTCCCTGTTCCTCTCTGCTCCATACATGTCTCATCCTCCCAACAGTCTCCTTTCCCCTCCTCTCCACCCACTCTCATTCCTCCAGCCAGAGGTCAGCAGGATGATGTCCTATAGATGTATAGAACCATAAAGTGCATCCAATATATGGTCACCCTGCATTGCCAAGTCCAATCCACTCGTGTCCAAAGAGTGGACCTTTGTTACGATTTATGGGCAAGGGCAGCATCAGGGCGAGGGGCCATGCTCTCGGGGGAACCCCAAAACCGCTGGACCATCAACTGAGGTCTTTTAGTGGAGATCTCAGGATGCACCCCTTTTTATTCTTGTGTTGCCAGTGAGACTCAACCTAGTGAGCTCCATCGCGGCTATCACTGGTGATGGCCGGGCACCATCCGGTTCTTCCGGTCCCAAGTTGATGTAGGCACCCACTGATGTGGGTCTTTTTGTCTTCTGGGTTGTCTTTCCCCCATGTCACTTTGGTCCTCGGTGAGCATCTGTTCCTGCTGAGTTGGGACCATTTGCTGTGCCCTCAGATGGCAGCTTGGCAGCTTTTAAGACCCCAGACACCACTCACCAATGTCGGGTGCAGAGAGCCCTCTTAGCAAAACGCTAGTTGTGCCAATTGGTCTTGCCAAGCACAGAGTTTTCATTGTTTTGCAAAGAAGCAAAACTCTGATTCCAGGTGGTTAACTCTTCCTCTTGGGGTAGCTGGGTGGCTATTTCTGCAGTGTCCTGTTTGGTACCATCATTCCATGCATTTTTCTTTAAAAAAAGTAAGTTAGGTAGAAACATACTGAAACTTAAGGAAGTGGGATCATAGTTAAGTGCAGTAGGGTGAACCCAGAGGTATTGCTATGGATCACAAAGGTCCCTTGTTGTGCCTGGAGTCACCGTAAGCCATGGGCTGACCAGATGGCAGCTAATAACAACAATAACAATCAGTTCTGCATTATTAATTTGACACGTTGTTTCTCACTTATCATACACAGCCCTATGAAGGGTATATCACTAGCTGCGTTTTATTTGTGATACAATGAAAGTTTAGAGGTTGAGCTCTCCAGAACCTTCAAGCAGTGCCTTATGAGATGGGAGGTGGTAGGTGTGAGACTCTAGGTATTTGATACAGGTCTTTGAATGGCAGATGAAGCATTTTAACCCCTATTCCAGAGTTTCTGAACCTTGGTACCACTGATATTTGGAGCTGGATGATTCTTAGTTGTGAGCGGTAGCGTGCTGCCCTGTGCATTGTAAGATGCAGAGCAGCCCCTACCCACTAGCTATCAGTAGTACCTCCACCCATTGTGATGTCATGCAATGGATCATTTCTTTGTGGCCTTTCTAGCTGTGGTCTTGTAACTCCCACCTAAATGATTGGACAGAAGTGTTTGATAGAGTAATTGCAGCCCACTAAAAGGACTGGTCAGTTTTCCCATCCTGCTATAGTTGAATGAACCATCTCAGAAGCAGGATAGACAAGATTCTATCATAACCAAGGAAGACGAGCCAGGAGCCAGCGTGTCCTCTGGGCCTAGGATCCCTGTACTGAGAAGCTCCTGGACCCGGAATACAGTAAGCTGTGATACTGAAGGCACCAAGAGATGGCAGCAGGGAGCTGGAGCAGTTGATGGCATGGCAGGCTTCCCAGCCCACCGAGAGAGAAGGTTGAGTACCCTTAGGCAGAGACTGAGGGCCAGGGGGTGGCATGCCTGTGAGCACAGCTGGAAAGGGGCTGTTCTGACGAAAGACCTGTATGTGGAGTGTTTCTGAATTATAACCTGTTTCTCCCTAATAAGCGCCGTAAGTCTGTGTGTTGTCTGTGGGTTCTGTGTGTGGCTGTTGCAATGAATTAGCGAGCCCAGCAGAGGAGTAAAGAGTGCTGTGGGAGGGGTGTTGGTGTCAGAACTGGTAAGGACGGCAGAGGAGGCGTGTCTGACTCCACCTCTTAGGAATCAGGCTGGAGTTGTTGATCTTGATCCTCTTTCCACCCCTGAAGTTAGAGGAGGCCAAACACCACTTCTATGCCATTTTAATAGGTGGTGACTAAGAATTTCTCCAGATATTGCCAAACTCCCCCTGGGGTGGGGGACAAGTCTACCCGCTGCTGAAAACTGCTTTTCCCTGAAAGTCATGGGGCCGTGGTAGTGTTTGAGTAGGAGAACGACATGGTAAGATTGACCAACTATTTCCAAGCCTGGACTCCGTCCCTATTCATCCAGAGGTCTGCCGGTGGCTGGGTCTTCTTCCTGTATTTTGAAAAACAAAACCAGCCATTAGCTCACCCAGCCACACCATAGAAGAAAGCCCTAGTGATCTGCTTCCATAAAGATACAACCAAGAAATCCCCATAAAGCAGTTCTACTCTGTAACACGTGGAGTTATCATGAGTCAGAATTGACTCGAAGACAATAGTGGGTTACCGAGGAAGCATATAGAACCTAAATCATCAACCAAAAGTCAGCTGATAAGTGACAAGAGCCAGGGCATGAATCCAAGTGTATATAACTCAAAACATGAAATTGTACTAGGATTGAACAAGTAAGTGAATATATTGTGATAGGGAGAGCCAAGTTTCTCACTGTTAGACAAAGAAGTCACAAATAAGGAAACAAAGAAGGCTAGACTGAACCTTTAGGGGCCCCTAAGTGGCCCAGATGGTTAAGCTTGTGGCTGCTAACCAAAAGTCCAGTGGTTCAAACACACCTAAAGGTGTCTTGGAAGAAAGGCCTGGTGATGTGGTTCTGAAAGATCATAGCCGTGAAAATTCTGTGGACAGCAAGTCTGTTCTTCACACTTGGGACAACCATGGGTTGGAATCAATTCAACAGCGCTGGTTACTGGCACAACGAGCCTTGCTAGTTTTAGCGTCAAAGGTTATCAGTATATACTAATGAATTTTAGTATATGTACAGATAGATATATTCTACCACTGAACCACATTGCAACCACTAAGGTATGTGGTGGTGCTGTTTGTTTTGTGCCATTACTCAGTGTTGTCTCGTTGTTTTAGTCAACTAGTGCTGCTCTAACAGAAATACCACAGCGTGGATGGCTTTAACAAAGGAAGGTTTATTCTTACACAGTCCAGTAGGTTACAAGTCCAGTTCTCCCATTCAGGATGTCTGCTGCAGGGGATGGTTTTCCCCCTCATCGGCTCTGGAGGAAAGACCGGTGTTGTATCAGTCTTTGTCCAGGGAGCGTCTTGGTGCAGGAACCTCAGGTCTAAAGGATGCACTCTTCTCCTGATGCTGCTTTCTTGGTGGTGTGAGGTTTCTAGTTCTCTGCTTGCTTTTCTTTCCTTTTATTTCTTGTAGAATGCAAGGATTAAGGGTGGTGCAAGACACACTCTGGCGAAACTCCCTTTACAGTGGAGCAGGGAGGTGATCTTCTGAAGGGATTTACAGTCCCACCCTAATCCTTTAACATACAGCACAGGAAAATCACAAAATGGAGGACAATCATAGAATACAGGAAATCATGGTCACACGGCTACACCTGTTTTGGGGGGGACACAATTCAATGCATGATACTCATAATGAAGCTGAAGTGTTTCCTGGGCTATAATCTTTATGGGTAAATTCTTGTCCTGCAGAGCTGCTGGGTGGTTTTGAACTACTGATGTTTCCGTTACCAGCGACAGGCTTAGCCACTGAGCAATCAAGGCTTCCTTACAGATTGATATAGAAATTAAGTTAAAAAATAAGAGAGAGATAAACAATAGAAATATCCTCTTGGGAGCTCAGGAAACAAAACCAGAATGTAGAAATAATTTGTAAGCCCTCTCCACAGAGTTAGTGATTGATGTCAAGGACTTGGATAAAATCTCCTGGGTCGAGAACACCAAAGACAACAAAGAGACGAGGGGCAAGGGCCAGTACAACGCCCTGCTCTCTCACTCTGGCCTGAAATTGGTGGTGGGTTCAAAATCTCTTCAGAATACTCTGGATGATGGAAGTCAGTGGTGCCAGCTACCCAGTTCCAGAAAGGATAGCGTGGGATGCAGTTACCATGGTAACTTCCAAAGGTATCTGTGTGGCGTACACTACGCCTGCAATGTCCCCGACCAGTTGCACACTTATCAACATCTGTGAATCGAGAGAAAACACTGTCTTTTCGGTCTCATAAGGTCATATTGCCCACCTTGCCTGTGGGATCTGCATTGCCTCGTTTTGCTCATAAATTCATCCAAAACAACATCTCCTGTTTCTGGATAGAATGCCTCAACATTATAAAGATGACAATTATCCCTATCTTAATTTAAAAATTCATTGCGATCCTAATACAAATACACAGAAACTATTTTGTGGTGCAAGAGGATCTGACACTGTCATGCAAGTGTAGTCAGAAAGACAATGTGGGGGGGTGGTCTTTATCAGACGTTAAACATAGTCTAGAAAGCCCTGGTAGCACAACAGCTGAGCGCTCTACTGCGGACCTTTGTTGGTTCAAACTCACCCAGTGGCTCTGCAGGGGAAAAGATCTAGCAATTTGCTCCTATAAAGATTACAGCTTAGACTCCTGGGGGGCTATACTCGGTCACGTAGGTCACTAGGAGTGGAAACTGACTCAACAGCAGCTAACAACGGCAACATGTGATAGATCCCATGCTGTCCAGTTGATTCCAACTCACGATGACCCCATGTGTGTCAGAGTAGAACTGTGCTCCGTAGCATTTTGAGTGGCTGATTTTTGTTGTTGTTGTTGTTTGTTTGTTTTTAGAGTAGATCGCCAGGCCCTTCTTCCAAGATTGCTCTGGGGGGTGGGGGGGCATTAACCATTTGCTCCACCCAGGGACTCTAAATATACTATAAAGGTCAATAGAAGAATCTGATACCAATGCATAAACAGGCAGATACACTACTGGAACAGTCTGAAAGTCCAGACATCAATCCAAGTACCTAGAAAGCCTTAGTACATGAGTAAGGTGTTAGGTGAATTCACTGGGGTAATGATAGGCTTCTTAATAAGGTGAAATGAGATCCATCGTTTCCTGTACCATTCTCAAAAAAAAAAAAAAAACAAAAAACAGACAGACAGACAACTCTAAATACAAAACCCAAGCCATACGAATACTAGAATTTAACGCGGGTGCATTCCTCTGCAGGAGATGCTGGGTGGTTTAATGCACTTGACTGTTAGCTTAAAAGTTAGAGGTTCAAATCCATCCAAGTACATCATAGTCAAAAGTCCTGGAGATCTGCTTCTGAAAAATCAACTAACTAAAACCCTACGGAACTCGTGTGGTTGGTAACCAACACCACGGAACAATAAGTGTACTAACTGCTTAACAGGAAATTAGTTCTCTAACTCTTCACCTAAAGTACAATAATAATAAAAAATGGAAACAAAACCCTCTGGAGCGCAGACCTACTCTGCCACACTCAGGGTGACCAGGAGCTGGAGTTAACTCTGTGGCAGCGGCTTTGGGGTTCCTCTTTAATGACTCAGCGTCATTGATAAACTTGTCTATAAAAATTAACATGAGTAATTGTTTGGCCAAGGTGGGGGAAAAGATAAGCAAAGTCAAAAGACAATTGACATCATGAATAATGGTGACAGTGTATATGACAGAGGAATTAATGTCAATGAACTGTACACATCAAAAGTGCTGAAACAGCTCTTGGTTAGGAGTAAGTCTAGAGGCCATGTGCCCAGGGGACCCTCCAGGTTGTCAGACCACCAAATCTGGTCATTTAATAGAGTTCTTGATCTGTATACTCCTATTCTTGTGCTATGTCAGGGACTCTACATTGTATTCCCTGTCAGGGCTGTCTCTGATGGTGGCTGGACACCGTCTAGTTCTTCTGGTCTCCTGCTAACGATGTCAGACAAAGAATGGACTGGACCTGGGGAGACAGAGTGATGCAGGTGGTGTGTGTACTTTATGCTAAATAACATAGGTGAGGCTGTCTTACTGGTTTCTTTTTAGAGGGGAGAGGAAAGGTAGAGTGGAGGGGACAAGTGCTGGTTGAGTGGATACTGGAGCTAAAGACTGGAAAAGAAGAGTGTGCTGTCACAGGGGGAGGAGAGCAGACAGAATTGCAGAGAGGTGGATGCTTGCGGTTTTATATGGCAAATTGAGTTGGGTTGTAAACTTCCACTTAATCACAATAAAAAAAATTTAAAAATGTTACAGCAAATGTTTTGCAGTTGAGCGCTGAACCACTGCACCACCCAGGTCAAATATATACTTACCGCAATTAATATGGTATCCCTGTGAGTCCAAGTGGTCAACAATGACTCTGAAACAATGACGAGAAGGTAAGGGTGCAAGGGAACTAGAGTATGGGACAGGGGGCAACCAGAACAGAATGAGTGAAAATGACAAATGTAACTGACATTACTGAATAATGTGTGTAGAAACTGCTAGATGGGAACCAGGGTTTTCTGTGTAGGCTTTCACTTTAAATACAACAAGATGTTATTTCAAAATAAAGGGCAACTGGCAAGCTGGGACAACTTATCTGTAACGTTTACCACAACAAAGGGCTAATAGCCCTAACATACAAAGAACTATTAAAAATTGAGACCAAGGAACAAACTTTCTTACTCTCACATTCATCAGTGGGCTCCAGGAGGTAGGGCCTCCTTGACCTGGCTGGGAATCCTAATTCACAAGCACAGTACCCATGTAACAGTTGGCATTGTCAGGGCAGGGAGGACAGAAAACTGTAGGGGACAGAGGATCCATTCCCTCACTCACAGAATATTCATTGAGCACCTCCGATGCGCCAGACACCATGGCTCAAAAGATGTCTTCATGGCAACAGCTCTGTTGGCATCCTTTTTACCACCCACTGCATGGTTGAACAAATATGCTGTTGACATCCTGTCCCTGTCCCACTCTACCACTTTTCCACCACCCTTCTGTTAGTTTATCCTTCTGATGCTAGAAACTAGGTGTCTTAGTCTTCTGATACTGCTGTAACAGAAATACTACAAGTGGATGGCTTTAAAAAGAAATTGTATTCTGTCACAGTCCAGCAGGCTGCAAGTCCAAATTCGGGGCATCAACTTCAGGGGCAGACATTTTCTGTTGACTCTGGAGGAAGGCCCTTGTCATCAATATTTCCCTGGACTGGGAGCTCCTGAGGCACAGTGTCCCCAGGTCCTTTCCAAAGGATGGGCTCTGCTTCTGGTACTGCCTCAGGGCACAATACAATCTTACACACTGAGTCCTGCCCCATCAACACAACTGCTGCCCATCCCCCCTCATTAACTCCACAGAGGCAGGGTTTACAGCACACAAAAATGTCACACGATACCAAGAACCACAGCCTAGCCAAATGACTACACATATTTTTGGAGGGACACAATTTAATCCATGGCACTAGGTCACTGGTATTTCAAATACAAGCTGGGTCACCCATGGTGGACAGTGTTCAGATTAAGACTAGGAAGAAAGGTCTGGCAATCTCCTTTTGAAAACTGCACAATAAAAACTCTATGGATTGCAACGAAACATCGTCCAGCTTGCTTCCTTTGGATGTGTTATCAGGAGTGGTCAGTCGCTAGAGGAGGATGTCACGTTTGGTAAAGCACAGGGCTGGTGAGTTGTGAGGGAGACCTTCAGTGAGGTGGACTGGCCCACCAGCCACAACGATGGCAGGCAATTGTGAGGACCAGGCCGTGATGTTTTCTTCTGTTGTAGAGTATCACCACGAGTCAGAATCAACCTGAAGATGACTAACAACAATAGTACTTTTTGCCTGCTGGTCAAACTTCTACCCACCAGCAGCTGCTTCTTTGCCTATGGGCCTCTCTGGCCACCTGAGCCCTCTTTTCTCAGATTGGCCTGGCCTACTGGTTAAGTGCTACATCTGCTGACCAAAAGATCAGCAGTTTGAATCTGCCAGGTGCTCCTTGGAAACTCTATGCAGCAGTTCCACTTGTCCTATAGGGTCGCTATGAGTCAGAATCAACTCAACAGCAGTGGGTTTGGTTTGGTTTGGCAAGTTCGTTAAGGCTTCCCTCTCAAGGAGGGGGTGGTTACCTCAATCAGTGGCTGCCAAGAGTCAGGGTATAAAAATCCCAGCTTCCTTACTGTCATGGATTGATTTGTGTTTCCATAGAAAGTATGTCAACTTGGCTGGGACATGATTGCCTCTATTACGTGGTTGTCCTCCACCGTGTGACCCTGATGTAATTTTCCTATGTGTTGCAAATCCTAATATCTGCCTGTGGTTAATGAGGCAAGATTAGGTTATGTTAAAGAGGATTAGAGTGGGATGCAATGCCGTTGCTGAGATCTCATCTGAAACGGGAGTTTCCTTGGCGTGCGGTTGGCATCATCTTTTATCGTATAAGAAAGAAAAGGAGAGAAAAGTGAGAAAGGGATGGGGACCTCATGCCACTGAGAAGGAACAACCAGGAAGAGAACACATCCTTCAGACCTCAGACTCCCTGAGCCAAGAAGCTCCCAGACCAGCAGCAGACTGATGACAGGGACCTTTCCCCAGAGCCAACGGAGAAAGCCTTCCCCTGGAGTGGCACCCTGAATGAGGACTTTTGACCTTGTAGACAGTGAAAGAATAAATTTCTCTTTGTGAAATCCATCCACTTGTGGTATTTCTGTTACAGCAGCACCAGGTAACTAAGACACTTACCATGGGGAGGAATAACTCTGATATGTATGGTACATATTAAAAACACATCCCTAGGGAATTCAGCTCCAGTTGCCCATGCGGTAACTTGCTTGATACCGAAACCCAATCCAAGTTCACCGCTATCTTGTCACTTCCAATTTTGGGTGACTCCACATGTGTCAGAATAAAACTGTGCTCCAAAGGGTTTTCAGGGCTGTAATCTTTATGGAAGCAGATCACCAGGCCTTTCTTCTGTGGCACCACTGGGTGACTTTGAACTGCCAAACTTTTGGCGAGTAAATGAGGACAAACTGTTTGGCACCACCCAGGGGCGTTACTTCCTTGATAAAGGACCCCGATTGGCTCTTGCTAGTCCTACCTCGAGTCTCTGAGTGGTGCAAAGAGTTTAATTTGCTCAGCTACTAACCAAAATGTTAGCGGTTCCAGTGTACCCACGGTTCCTTGGAAAAAGTCCCAGAAATCTCTCAAAGGAAAATCAGCCATCGAAAACATTATGGGCAGTTTTAAACCCTGACACACATGGGGTCGCTGTGAGTTAGAGTCAATTCTGACTTAGGGCAGCTGGTGACTGATGTTCCGATGTCATTTTTCATTCTTGTCTGCTGATTCCTGGGATCACTTTCCAGGATAAACAGGTACTCCAAAGTCCTTATCTCAGGGCTTGCTTCTCAGGGAACCCAATTAAGACGTGGGATAATGGCTAAGTATCTCCTAGGATGATTTGGGGTGCAGGATTTGGGGAAGGAAGGGTAGAACCTGACATCTGCCAGTTGTGTGATCTTGAGCCACCACTTCTCTCAAGGGTCACTGATCCAGTGGGGACAATGTCAGGACCTTCTTTATTAGGACCATCAAGAGGATTAAATGAGACAGTGCATGTAATTTGGTTAGAGGTCCCTGGGAGGCACAAGAGGCTTGCAGTTGGATGCTAGCCTAAAGGCTGGTGCTTTGAACCCAGCCAGCAGTGCTGTAAGAAAGACCTGGTGATATACGTACGTGAAGATTGTTTTTTGCTGTCAGGTCGATCCCCATCATGCCAACCCTATGTGCGACAGAGTAGAACTGCTCCATAGCATCTTCTTGGCTGTGATCTTTATTATGATGATGATTAAGTGAAAGTATACAATCCAAATCAATTCCACATGTACTCATATCTGCAGCTCCATCTGCTCTCTTCACCCTGTGACAGCTCACTCTTCCTTTTTGCTCTGTACTTTTAGTATCCTCTTAACAAGCACCTGTCCCCTCCTCTCCGTCCTCTCCTCTTCCATCTGGAAAGAAACCAGTAGGACAGCCTCTTGTAAATATATAAACCCATAAAGTATGCATACCCATATGCTCACACTGTGTCCCTGAGTTCAGTGCATTCTTGTCTAAAGAGTTGACGTCGGTACTGGTTTCAGTTCAGGGTCAGCAACAAATCTAAGGGCCATGTTCCCAGGGGAAACTGGAGGCTGCTGGACCATCTATTCTGGTATTTTAGAAGAGTTCTTGAATGTCACACCTCTTTTTCTTGTGTTGTCTCAGGGACTCTATGTTGTGTCTCCCATCATGGCTGCCTTTAGTGGTGGCTAGGCACCATCGGGTTCTTTGAGTCTCATGCTGATGCAGTCTCCCATTCATATGGGTCCTTTCGTCTCTTGGGCTCATTTTTCCTCGTGTCTTTGATGTTCTTCTTTGTCGTTGTCCATTTCAGATGGGTTAGTACCATTTGGTGCACCTCAGGTGACAAGACAGTTTGCTGGCTTTTAAGACCCCAGACACCATTCACCAATAAGGGGTGCAGAAGACTTTCTTAGAAAAAGGCTAGTTGTGCCAATTGGCCTCAATGTCCCCTGAAAACATAGTCCCCAGACCCCTGTCCCTGCTACTCTATCCTTTGAATTATTGGGTTGAGTTTAGAAAACCTTTTAGTTCATGATGTAGTCCACTTATGTTGATCTGCTGTCTACTGCACGCTGTCACTGCTTTCACCTAACCAACTCCTATCTGCTATCTAACCTATGACCAACACTCTCCCTCCGTCCCCACCGTTGTAGCCACCAAAGAGTCTTTTCTTCTGTACATAAGTCTATTTTTCAGTCCTTATAGCAAAGGTCTCACATAACACTCGGACAAGGTTGTGATGTCTTTAATGTTAGGGTGAGAGCTAAGATAGGATTAGGGCGCTGTACAACATGAGCTGGAGACTCTTCTTTGTAGAGATGTCATCATTCACCCTATGACTTTGTTTCCCAGCCACAGTTGGTTAGACCAAGAATTTGTCCACACCCATAATGTGGTTAAGCAGAGAAGCATACCTTGTTCTGCAAAACCTGGTGCAGCTGGAACATAGATCAATCAGAAAGATGTCTGAGAAGGTAAACTACGATATCTGCAACTAATATAAAGCCAGAGAAATGGAGTAACACCTCACCCACAGGGGGAAAGCTTGAGGAACCTGGAAAAACAGATCTCTGAGTTCTAGCTCTCATAGTTCTCACTGTGCTGGATGTGGCCCAGCTAATCCACTGGGCTTGTATGACTCTCGCAAAGTGTACATGCAAAAGCCCAGATAAGCAGCAGAGTGGCCCATGAGACAATGAACAGATGGTAAAAGCGGAAGCTGTGACGACTCTTTTCTAAGCCCTGCTTTGGGTGTGCCATCCTGCCTTGGTATAGCAGCTGTTGGTGTTGTGTGTTGTCAAGTCAATTCCGACTAATAGAGACCCCATGTGATCGAATAGAACTTCCCTATAGGGTTTTCCAGGCTATAATGTTTAGGGAAGCAGATCACCAGGTCTTTCTTCACTGGAGTCACTGGGTGAGTTTGAATCCACAACCTTTCAGTTAGCAGCTGAATGTCTAATCACTGTGCCATCAGGGACCTTTGGTAGAGCAGGAGACTGTCACCATCACAGAATACAATTCACATCACAGGCCAAAGTAGCACATGCTTGGTCTAAGGAACAATTCAATATGTATGGTTGCCTCTCAAACTTTAACAACAAACAAAACCTAGTCACTATCAAATAGATTTCAATTCATGGTGACCCCATCACATATATCTGAGTAGAATTGTGTTCCACAGGGTTTCAACAGCTATAAGCTTTTCAAATAGATTGCTATGGCTTTCTTCCAAGGTCTCTCTGGATGGATTTGAACTATCAACCTTTTGGTTAGTAGTTGAGTGCTTAAATTTGTGCACCACACAGGGGTCCCATGAGGCTTTGACAAGTGTGTAGCAGCTGACAGTGTGAGGTTGTGAAAGTATCTTCTCTCTGTTCTTCTCCACCTCACTCAGTGTGCTGGAGGGTTGTCCCATGTGGACGGCATCAACAGGACTTCTTACACTCTGTAGCCCTGGAAGAGAGAGAAGGGCTGGAGGAGACAGAGAGAGATGGAGAGAGAGAGAGAGACAGGTTTTCATATCGCCAGTGCCCTGCGGGAGCCACAGGATCTGAACATATGGACAGTGGTAAGATTCTGCTGTTTTAGGGAGCAGCTCCTTCCAGGTTCCAGTTTCTGCTCCCTGTCTCCTTGTCCCTTCAAAGAGTGGTAACAGCTCTCCTACTGCTAGTCTCAGGGTGCCCCATCATCCTTTGTCAGTGTCCCCTAGCCCTGCCAACCTCTACATAAACAGTTGCTTCATTAAGTCTTCCTTATTTATCACATTTGATTGTGACAGTTCCTTCCTGCCAAGTCACCCATTAATACACAGTATAACACTCCCCTAGTTCTACTCTTTCTAAGAAGCCAATCTTTCTTCTCAACTGTCACGGAAGAGGAAACTACATTTCAAGAAAAGATAGGAACACCATTCTTTTACATACACGTGAAATCCAAACCCCAAACCCAAATGCCACTTCTTCCTTGACCAGTTCTTTAAAAAGAATTGTTTCTTAACCAACTTCCCACACCTTGAAATGGGAGTACTCAGTGTGTGAGTGGGCTGGAAACACAGTGAAGCTACCGCCACCTGCAAGAGCACGGTACAAGAATCAGGTAAAGTCCAACCTACACCCTATCAAAGCCATGGAAGCCCTGGTGGCACAGTGGTTAAGTGCTAAGGCTGCTAACCAAGAAGTCAGCAGTTCAAATCCACCAGGTGCTCCTTGGACATTCTAGGGGGCAGTTCTACCCTGCCCTGTGGGGTTTCTATGAGTCAGAATTGACTCAATGGCAAGAGGCTTTTTTTTTTTTTTTTTTAAATCACGACAGCAACCTCTACTTGATGGCACAATGACCCAATTTAGCAGCTGATACAAATGTTCTTTCTTGCCAGGCTCATCAGAAGCCAACTAAATCTTGCTCTCAAGACAAGCCATTGCCTTTTTTTTTGTGCGGTACAAATACACAGAAGAAAACATCTGCCAACCCGACAAGTTTTACGGGTGTAATTCATTGACATCGATGACATTCTTCGTGTTGGGCAGACATCGTCACTATCACTGTCTGCATTATTCCAGCACAGTGCCCCCTAAGGGAGAACTCCCCCTGACCTCTCCTCTCCTGCCTCTGGTAACCACTAAAGAGCTTTGGTTTCTATATATCTGCCTATCGCATGCAGGTGAGATCATTCTGTATTCGTCCGTACCTGACTTATTTCCCTCAGCATAACGTTTTCAGGGTTATCCGGGTTGCAGCATGCATCAGGACTTTGTTTCTCTGTGGCCAAGTATTATTCCATTGTGTGTATACACTACGTCATGTACATGCACTCGCCTGTTAATGGGCATTTCAACAATCTCCACCTTTTGGCTATTGTGAAAAGTGCTACCATGAGCAGAAACGTACATTGCATTCCTGCCTTTACGTCTTCTGGGTATACACCTCGGATTGGGATTGCTAGTTCACGTGGTAGGTCTATGGTCAACTTTCGGAGGAACTATGTATGAGGTCTGACAATCAAGTCTGCAAACTTGATTTTCTAAATGCTCCTAACCTCATTGCTGAATATCACTAGAGTCACCTTTGAAGTATTCCTCTTGGGAAGATATGCACCAATGCCAGTGCCTAGTCTGCTCTTGAAAGCAATCTTGGAACTCTTTCTGGAATGGTCATTGCACACAGTGGCAAGGTGACCAGTTCATAAACTTAATTGTGTAGTTGTCTGTGAAGGACTTTTAGCCAGTAAACAAATAACTGTATTGGAACACCATCCCCACTCACCTGATCTGGCCCCTAATGACTTTTATATTTGCTTGAAGATAAAGGAAATATTGAAAGGAAGACATTTGGATGACATTCAGGACCAGCCAAGCCAAGTGCCATCGAGTCGGATCCGACTCATGGCGACATCAATAGTAATAATACAACGACAGCTCTGATGGCCATTCCAGAAAAAGAGCTCCAACATTGCTTGTCAGGGTGTACTAGGCACTGGCGACAGTGCACAGCTTCCCAAGGGGAGGACTTCAAAGGTGACCATAGTGATAATTCAGCAATGAGTTACGTGACACTTTTTCTAGGATGAGTTCACAAACTCATTTGTCAGACTTCATATACCATCATTTCTTTCTCAGATAAACCTCTTGTGCAAAGCATTCTTGGTGCTTGTGGTAGCTTTAAAACATGGCCCTACACTTTTTGTGCCTCTTCTCTTTCAAAATTGAAGTCCATGTCACCCTCCCTTGAATCTGGGCTGTGTGATTTCTTCATTAATAGAAAATGAGGGAAGAGATGCTGTGCAAGTTTCCGGGCCCAGAACTTAAGAGACTGGCAGCTTCCACTTCTCCCTTTAGACCTTACTTTCAGAACTCAGCTGCTACATTGTGAGGAAGCCCAGCAGCCACATGGAGAAACCACAGGTGGATGTTCTGGATAGCAGTCTAAGTTGAGGTCACATCCAGCAGTCAGCATCATCCCAGACACACAAGCAAGCCTTCAGGTGATTCCAGTCTCCAACTGGTGCCATGTGGCTCAGAGACTAGGTGTCCTTACCAAACCATGTCAAAATTGAGACCTTTATAAAGCTGTCAGAACCTGAGGAGGTAAGAATTCCTTTACAAAGAGATGATCTTCAGATACTAATGGCAATATAACTTTTACTGGAATATAACAGATTGCATGGGGGAAATATGCCACAAAAAATCTCTTTAAAGTGTTGAAAAGCAAAGATGTCTGATGACTAAGGTGCACTTGACCTGAGCTATGGTCTTCCCAGTCACCTCATATGCATGCAACAGTTGAATAAGACAAAAGGAAGACAGAAGAAGCATTGATGCACGCAAACTGTGGTGACGGTGAAGAATATGGAGTATACTGTAAATTACCCAAAGAATGAACAGATCAGTCTTAGAAGAAATGCAGTCAGAATGTTCTTTAGAAGCAAGATGGTGAGACTTTGACTCACTCACTGTGGGCATGCCATCAGGAAAGACCAATGTCTAGACAAAGACATCATGTTTGATAAAGCAGAGGCGCAGCATAAATGAGAGAAACCTTCAACCCTCAACGAGCAGGACAAAATAGCTGCTGCCGTGGACTCAGACGTACCAATTACCACGAAGATGGTACAGAACTGAGCAGGGTTTCCTTTTGTTCAAGACAAGAGCTGGAGCTGACTTGAAGGCAACTAGCAATTATAACACAACAGTTTCTGAGTCCTTAAAATGTGTCCAGCCCAGTTCTGTGAACTTTGATACACTAACTCATTTATTTCTTAAAATTATTGTTAGCTCATTTAAGAGACAAGGAAACAGAAACGCAGTGAGACAGGCTAAGTGGCTGGCACAGTTAACCAACCAAATGGTGGAGATGGGGTGCAAACGTGTTGCTCTGTTTCTCTGTTCGTTTTTATAACAAAACTCTTCAAAAGAACAATCAAGCTTTTCTATACCTTCCCACTCTCTCTGCAAACCCACTCTAACCAAGATTTACTCCCATCTCCCATTTCAGGAAGTTCTAGGGTGTCTCATATGATTAAAGTGCTTGATTACTAACCCAAAAGTTGGCAGTTTAAATTCCTTCAGAGGCACCTCAGAAGTCCTGGTAATCTGATTCTAAAACATCTCAGCTGTGAAACGCTATGCAGCACGGTTCTACTCTGTACACGTGGGATCACCCTGAGTTGGAATTAACTAGAAGGCAGCCGGTTCCCCAAGTCCAAGGAGATGGTTTTTATCAAGTTCACTACCCAGGTTAAAGCTAAGGATCAATTCTCATTTGTATTCTTATATGCTTGTTATAGACAGATGACTTTCAAGCTTTTCTCCAGCCCTGACCTCATGCTTGAATTCCAGACTCACAGATCCAGCCACTAACATGACATCTTCACCATCAGGCATCTGAAGTTTACCTTTAAAAACCAAATTCTAGATGGTCCTCCCCAAACCTGTTGACTCCCACAGTTTTTTCCATTTCAGACAAAGTTTTCCACCATTAATCTGGTTTAAATAACCTCAAGAAGTAGTGTTTTCCCCACCTGGGCAAAGGTATTCATTAGACCTCCAAATTTCAAAGCTTTAATATTATTGTAAAGGTGTCCTGGTGGAGTAATGCATAAGGAAGACCCAAGAAGAACTGACATCTGTGAGTCGTGTTGGTAAAGAATACTGAATGGACTGCCAGAATAATGAACAAATCTGTCTTGGAAGAAGTACAACCAGAATGCTCCTTAGAAGCAAGAACAGCAAGATTTTGTCTCACCTGCTTTGGACATGTTATCAGGAGGGACCAGTCCCTGGAGAAGAACATCGTGGTTGGTAGAGGTCAGCAAAGAGGAGGGAGATCTTCAATGAGCTGGTCTGACAGCAGGGCTGCAACAACGGGCAGAAAAACAATGACTGTGACAATGTCACAGGACCAGGCTGTGTATCAGTCCCTGAACAAGGACACCACACTTGGTAAAGTGAAGAGTCCCTGAAAAAGAGGAAGGCTTTCAACAAGACTGATGGTCACAGTGGATGCGACTGTGGGCACAGGCGGAACCAGGACTGTGGGCATGGTGCAGGACCAGCAGCGTTTTGTCTTGTTGTAAACAGGGCTGCTGAGAGTTGGCACGGACTTGACGGCACCTAACAACAACAACATCAGGAGGAACTAATACCTGCAGAAGGACTGCGTGCTTGGGAGGACCCTTTATGAGATGGAGTGACACAGTGCCTGCAAGGAGGGGCTCGGGCACAGTGATGACTGTCAGGATGGTGCCGGAGGCGGTAACATTTCCTTCTGCTGTACACAGAGTTACTATGGAGCCAACTTAACAGCACCCAACAGCAACAAGCTACCCAGTCAGGGCACAAATCATTTCTTGAGTGCTTGTCTGTGTCAGAAACGGACACAAGTCCTGGAGTTACACTCTTGGATCCGCGAACCCGTGGACTTAGCAGCAGACAAAACGACAGCCAGTCTTGCTTGTATCATTGACTTGCTATCTGTTACTTCCACAAATTTTGGGCAATACTAAGACTCGCAGAGCATGGAAGATGAAACAGTAATCTGGTACGGAAACTCTTGGGCAGCAAACCATACAGAAGACCATGAGTAGACACCTCCACCCATCCAGGGTCTGAATTTTCCAGAAGGTTCTGGGGCTGCCCAGGTTCTGCATGTCCATACAAAGCTGCAAAGTGATTTCAGGGCAGTGTCCTGTGGGTCCCCTCTTTACCCAGCTGTTGCTCGGCATCCTATGTGGAGGATCTTAAGGGATTTTTAAGGGATTTCAAGCCTGTGAGAGAAGAGAGAATTTCATCAGTGTCGTGGCAGGACTGGTAAGAATGGGATTTTAGAGGTGGTACTTACCCAGGGGAATGGGTTTTTAAATCCCTTGATTGTAGTGTTGGAAAAGAATATTGAATATATTACAGATTGTCGGAAAAATCAGCAGATCCGTCTTGGAAGAAGTCCAACTAGAATGCTCCTTAGAAGTGAGGATGGTGAGAGTACATCTTCCATACTTTCAACATGTTATTAGAAGCAATCAGTCCTTGGAGAAAGATACCACGTTTAGTAAAGTAGAGGGCGAGTGGAAGAAAGGAAGACCCTGCGTGAGATGGACTGACACAGTGGTTACAACAATGGGCTTGAGCATAGACGCCGTGTGGATGGCGCAGGACCAGGCAGTGCTCTGTTGTACACAGGGTTGCTATGTTGGAAGCGCATCGATGGCACCTAATGACAATGGTTACTGTTGAGTGGGCTCTGACTCCTCAGGCAGCCCTATGAACAATAGCACGAATGTTGCCTGGTCCTGAACCAGCCACATGACCACGGGTCTGCTTTAGTCCCTTGTGGTGGATGCTGCGTGTTTTGAGCTTTTTCTACCCCGGAGGCTGCGCTCCCAGCACCACACCCAACAATACGCCGTTGAGACCCATAGGGCTTCAATGCACCGATTTCTGGGAGTAGATTGCCAGGTTCTTTTCCCCTATTCTGTCTTAGACTATGGAAACCCTGGTGGCATAGTGGCTTAAGTGCCATGTCTGCTAACCAAAAGGTTGGCAGTTCAGATCTGCCAGGTGCTCCTTGGAAACTCTATGGGGCAGTTGTCTTCTCATCTCTAGGATCACACTATGAGTCGGACTCGACTCAATGGCAGGTTTTTTTTTTTTTTTTTTTTTTTTAATCTTAGACTGTAAGCTCCTCTGAAACCTGTCCACCTTCAGTGGTCTGGCTGGTGTTTGAAGTATCAGCAGTACATCTTCCAGCACTGTAGTAACATTCCCCTAGGTGCCGGGGTTATCTGCTTTGGTCAAAGGGAACTATTTCAATTCTGTTGTTGTTGCTGTTGTTAGGCGCTGTTCAGTTGGTCCAAACTCATAGAGAATTTTTGTTTTCTTGATGGTGCAACCCATACTGAAGGCTGTATCAGTTTTACAACTCTGTAAATTGTAGGTAACTGATAGCAATGAAATTAATTCTATGAAAAGGCCAGCTTTGTCTCCACTTACATATTCATTTCAATATTCCTCAGACACACAGGCATAGATAAAAGAATATAGATCGATATGGAGAGATAGAGATAGAAGCCCTGATGATGAAATAGTTATGTGTTCAACTGTTAACCTAAAGACTGGCAGTTCAAATCTACCTGGTAGTAGTGCTAAAGAAAGGCCTGGTGATCTGCTTCTGTAAATATTACACTCAAGAAACATTATGTGGCAGATCTACCCTGCCACATATGGGGGTGTCATGAGTTGGGATCGACTTGATGGCACCCAATAGCAACATAGAAACACAGATACAGATAAAGAGGCCTGTGGCCCAATAATTAAGAGCTTGGCTGCTAACTGAAAGGTTGACCATTTGAACTTCTACAGGCAGTGCTGCAGAAGAAAGTTCTGGCAATCAACTTCTAGAAAGATTGCAATCAAGAGAATCCCATGAGTAGTTTGGCAGTGATAGATACATGGGGTCATGGTGAGTTGAAAATCAACTTGATAGCACCCAAACAAACCCACATCATAGACATAGATTGTTGGGATTTTCTTTTGAACTGGTAATAACATCTGCCTGTGTCCTGTCATATAAACAAGCCACAGATGGTTTCTGCATGAAGGCCCTCACTTGTTTACTTCTTCACACCAAGCTTCGACCCATTAGCTCAAAATCCCACCAGCACCAAACTCACATCTTTACACATCCCATTGTTTTTAAAATAGTCTAAATAAGTATACTCTTCATTATTTGGAACCCACCTGCTTTGCACATAGGCAGAACTGCACCCAACACCTGCTAGCCCTGTTGTTAGGTGCTACTGAGTTGGTTCTGACTCACAGCGATGCTGTGTACAACAGACAAAACACTGCCTGGCCTTGCCCAGTCCTCACAATCGTTATGCTTGAGCCCATTGCTGCAGCCATTGGGGGTCAATCGATCTCCTTAAGGGGCTTCTTCTTTTTTGCTGACCCTTTACTTTACCAAGGAAAACTTCTAGGAGAGCTAAATGTCCTCGAAGGTTTGGGTATGGGCAGGCTAAGTACATATTATTATTCTCATTGTCACTCATGCTGTTGTCTCTGTTAGCAGATGTCAAGCCAGCCTGTGAGTCCTGGTGACCCAGCCCAGAAGGCCTGATCCTGAGCCATCCCCAGCTGCAGATCAAACTGCTGTGATTCATACAGTTTTCACTAACCGATTTTCAGAAGTAGGTCCTTAAGTCTTCCTTCCTGGTTCATTTTATTCTGGAAATGCCTCTGAAACCTGTCCAGCGTCATAGCAACTGGCAAGTTTCCACTGAGAGATGGTGATGGCTGTGCAAGAGGTATGCCAGGCAGGAAAGGAACCCGGGTCTCCTTCTTGGAAGGGGAGAATTCCACCCCTGAGCCAACCATGTTCCATTATTGCTGTTGTTAGGAGCTGTCCCATCAATTCTGACTCATGGTAACCTCATGTGTGCAGAGTGGACTTGGTAACATTTTCAAGACCTTCAGGAAGTGGGTTGCTGGGCGGGTTGCCTCTGAGGGTTCCTCTGAGTGGGCTGAGGTTGCCAACTTTTTGGCTAGCAGTGGAGCGCTTAGCCATTTGCACTATTCTGGGACTGCTGACCCCATGAGTCACTGGTTGTTGTGCTGCTGGTGTTGGGTGCCGTTGGGTTGATTCTGACTCCTAGAGACTCCATGTGACAGAGCAGAACTGTCCTATATTGTTTCCTAGGTTCTCACTGTTACGGGAGCAAATGACCAGATCTTTTCTCTTGCAGAGCCATTGGTGGGCTCCTTAGGGATATTTAGAGGCTGTTCACACTGTTTTCAGTACCTATGTAGTATTCCAGGGGTGTGTGTGGTTCAATGGTACAATTCTTGCCTTCCACGTGGGAGACCTGGGTTTGAGTCCCAGCCAGTGTACCTCATGTGCGGTCACCACTCATCTGTCTGTGGAGGCTTTTGAGTTGCTAGGATAGTCAACAGGTTTCAGCAGAGCTTAAAGACTAAAGTAGAGTAGGAAGAAAGGCCTGGCAATCTCCTTCCAAAAATCAGACAGTGAAAAGTCAATGGATCACAAAGATCAGATACCTAGTAGATCATAGGGATGGCAAAGACCCAGGCTGTGTTTTGTTCCACAGTGGACAGGATCCTGGGCAGATTCAACACAGCCAATAACAGCAACGCAGTGTCTCATAGTGTGGCTATGTCACAACTTATCCATTTCCCCTTGGAGTGAATATTTGGTGTTTGCAAGCAGTACTGTGCTCATATGCTTTGTGCAAATTTCTGCAAGTGTTTCTGGCTGAGCGCCCAGTCATTTCCTGGACCATTTGACTTATCGTCCCTTCTCGTAAGAGGGAGAGGAGGCATCTGGAGGAACTGCTGCTCTTGACCTCATTCAGGCACTTGTAAAGGAGCCAGAAGGGGCATAAACGTGCAAAAGCCTGGAGAGTAAAATAATAGTTCATCATACTACGATCTCCCAAGGCAGGGCCCTTGAGGCCAGGCAGATAAGCACTGGAATCTGGGGGAAGTGGGCCCCAAAGAATCAAAAGAAGACAGAAAATAGGCCTCCAGCCAGAGCTTGAGAGAAAGAAGAAGGTTCTATTGTGAGATGCATGTCAGAAGCTATAACTCAAATAAGGGGCAATATTATTCAGTACAACCATCAGCTGGTTGTACTGTGGTGGCTTGTGTGTTGCTGTGACACTGGAAGCTAGGCCACTGGTATTTCAATTACCAGCAGGGTCGTGGTGACAGGTTTCAGCAGAGCTTCCAGAATAAGAGAGATGAGGAAGAAAGGGCTGGCCATCGACTTCCAAAACTCAGCCGATGGAAACCTTACCCAGCACAACAGAACACTGTCCACCACGGAACGGGAACAGGAGTCCCCAGGTGGGAAGGCACTCAGAACACACAGTGGTCCCAACAGCAGACCCCAGCAGCCGTCGTGAAGATGGCACAGGGGCGGGCAAGGTTTCATGTTGTTGCCCGTGGATCACTAGGAGGAGAACCACCATGACAACAGGGACAACAACAGCGTTCTTCTGCTGAGGGGCTCAGAGCACTGCCTTTTCTGGCCAATTAGAGTTGTTTTCTGTGTCACCTCCACCAGCTGCTGACATGTGACCCTGACACATGACTGAACCTTTCCGACCAAAAATACATTTATGTCACATCATTCTCACAAGGATTAAAAGAGGCAGCCTGTGGAACATGTTTTACCAGGTACCCGAAGCCCAGTAAGTAGACACCAGCTTCAAATTGTTTCAACTTGGCTGCTAACTTCAACGCTGGTCATTCAAATCCACCCAGTGGCACCACAGAAGAAAGGCCTGGTGATCTATTTTTGCGAGATCGCAGCATGGCAAACTTTATAGAGACCAGTTCTTCTCTGAAATATGTGGGACCTACTATGATTCAGGAGCAATAGGCTGCTGGATGGCAATCGGTTTGGCTTTATTACCGTTATTATTAAAATGGGAGTCCCTGACTGGTGCAAACAGTAAACTGATGTGCTCAACAACTCACTGAAAATTTAGCAGTTCAAACCCACCCAGGGATGTCAAGGAAGAAATACTTGATTTTCTTCTTCCATGAGATCACATCCGTTGAAAACAGTGCAGAGCACAGTTCTCCTCTGAATCACATAGAGTTGACATGAGTTGAAACCAACTCAACAGCAGTGAGATTTTTTTTAAATTAATGTTATAGATGATTATAACAGGAGTCCCTGGGTGGTGCAAGCAGTTGATGCACTCAACTACTAACCAAAATGTTGGCAGTCAGAATCCACTGGGTGGCATCTCAGAAGAAGGACCTAGTGATTGATTTCTGCAAGGTTACTGTCATGAAGACCCTAGGGTGCAGTTCTACACTGAAACACATAAGGTTGCCATGATCGATGGCGGTGAGTTAGGCTTTTATTATTATTATGTATGATTACCATAGTAGGGCATAACAGTGGGAATCTCTCTCAATCATGGCTGAAGCCCCTAAATGTCAGAGCAGAGCAGAGCACAGCAGAGCAGAGCAGAAGGCAACATTAGAGCTTTATTATATCACCCATGCTTGGCTGTGACTCCTTTACTCAGCAGCTGGCAAGCTTGTTGTGTAAAGGAGCAAACCACAAAATAAGCAGACCCACTGCCATCACCGACACTGACTCACAGCAACCCCATGTGACACAACAGAACTAGCCTGTGCGACTTTCTTTATGGTGGCAGATTGCCAGGTCTTTCTTCTGTGGAGTCACTGGATGGATTTGGACCCACGACCTTTAGGTTAGCAGGTGAGTGCAGACCATTTGTGTTATCTAAGAACCTTTATAAAGGGCCAGATAGTAACTGTTTTCAGTTTTGCATGCTGTACAGTCTCTGTTGCAACTCTGTGGTGACAGAGTGAAAAACCCAAAACCAAACCCACTGCCTTTGAGTTGGGTCTGACTCATGGCAACTCAAGAGACTAGAATAGAACTACCCCATAGAGTTTCCAACAAGTGCCTGTCAGATTTGAACTGCTGACCTTTTGGTTAGCAGACACAGCACTTAGCCCACTCCATCACCAGGGTTTCCGTGACAGTGTGAAAGCAGCCATCAGTGATATGAATGTGTATGGCTGTGTTCCAATAAAATTTTATTTATGAACACTGTAGTCTAGATTTCATATCATTTCCATATGTCAGGAAGTATTTTCCTCAACCATTAAAAAAGGTAAAAACTACTCATCTCTTACAAAAAATGCAGTGAGCTAGAGTAGGCCCTTGGGTTGTATTTTGCTGACTATCTAGTGTTGCTGTAACAGAAATGCCACAAGCAGTTGGCTTCAAGAAACAGAAATTTAATCTCTCACAGTTTAACAGGTATCATGAGTTGAACTGTGTTCCCCCCAAAACATATGTACCCATGTGGCTGGGCTATGATTCCCAGTAATTTTATGATTGTCCTCTATTTTGTCATTTTCTGACTGTAAATCCCTTCCTAAGATCTGCTCCATACTCCACTGTAAAGGGAGTTTCCCTGGAGTATGGCTTGCACCACCGTTTATCCTTTCATCCTACAAGAGATAAAAGGAAAGGGAACCCAGCAGAGAGTTGGGAACTTCGCATCATCCGAGAACGCAGCATCGGGAGAAGCGTGTCCTTCAGACCTGACGTTCCTGTGCCAGGATGCTCCCTAAACAAAGAGTGATGCAACACAAGGACTTTTCTCCACAGCCAACAGACAGACAGCCTTCCCTTTGAGCAGACACCATAAATTCGGACTTGTAGCCTACCAGACTGTGTAAGAATAAATTTTCATTTGTTAAAGCCATCCGCTTTGTGGTATTTCTGTTACAGCAGCACTAGATGACTAAAACAGTTGCCTAGAAATCTGAGTTCAGGGTTTCAGCTCCCAGGAGAGGCTTTCTCTGTCCGTCAGGTTTGGAGGAAGGTGCTTGTCGTCCATCTCCCCCTGGATAAGAGCTTCTCAGACTGGGAACCCCGGGTCCAAAGGATGAACTCTGCTCCTGGAGCTACATTCTTGGTGGTCCCTATGTCTGTTGCTTGTTTCTTTTATACATTAAAAGAGATTTATTTAAAACATAACCTAAGCGCATAGATTGAGTTCTGCCTCCTTAACATAACTGCTTCTGTTCCTGCCTCACTGAACCTGGCAGAGCTCAATGCCCATGCTCAAGGCATGAAGGGCTGAGTCTGGAAACTGGAGGATTTCTTCGGTGAAGGTTGTCAGCTGAGTGAGGGTTGAGGAGTTGGGGGAAAGCTCCCCCCAACCTCAAGCCTAGTCAGGGAAACCTTGATGTTGTTGGTGCTGTTGAGTTGGTGCTGACACACAGTGACCCTGTGAACTACAGAATGAGACACTTCCCGGTCTTGCGCCATGTCCACAATAGTTTTCATGCTTCTGCCCATTGTTTGTGGCCACTGTGTCAATCCATCTTGTTGAGGGTCTTCCTCTTTTTCTCAGACCTTCCACTCTACCAAGCATGATGTCCTTCTCCAGGGACTGATCCTTCCTGACAACAAGTCCAGAATATGTAAGATGCAGTCTTGCCATCTTTGCTTCCAAGGAGCACTCTGGTTGTCCTTCTTCCCGAACAGATCTGTTGCTTCTTCTGGCGGTCCATGGTACATTCAACATTCTTCTCCAACACCGCAGTTCAAAGGCGTGAATTCTTCTTCTGTCTTCTTTGTTCATTGTCCAGCTTTCACATGCATATGATGTGATTGAAAACACCATAGCTTGGCTCAGGCACACCTTAGTCGTCAAGGTGACCTCTTGACTTCTCAGACAGACAGGCATCGACTAGATTAAACAGGCCTGTTTATAAACAGCCCTACAGGGTCACCGTGAGTCGGATCCGACTTGACGGCACTTGGCTTGGGCACAGCAAAACCAAGCTTGCCCCCTGGTGGATAACAGCAGTCGTGACCCAATTTATGCTGATAATCTGGGTCACCGGTTCAGGAAAGTAGTGTGTCTGCATGCATGCACGTGTGTGTGGGCGCGGGCACGTATGTATGCATGTTCACAAGCTTGCCCATATGAGCGCATCTGGTCACCAAAAAGGCCTCCTGATGCTTCTGGTTTCTCAACTGATCTGCATCATTGCACTGCTCGGTTTTACCCCCAGGCATTCACGCAGCAAATACTTTCCAACGTCCTCTTGATGAGCAGGGCAATCTATAGAGGGCTCATTCCGTGCCCTGCTGGACATAGGTTTTCCCAGCCTTACGTGGCCAGGGCCAGGAAAAGGAAGACACAGGAGCATTGAGGGACGAGAGGTTTCCTGGAAAGGGATGTTGGATCCAGAATTCCTAGGATAAGTAGTATACTGTTGAGAGCAGTCTCTGGTGTTACAGTTAACATGCTCTGCTTCTAACCAAAAGGTTACAGGCTCAAGTTTATGCAGAGACACGTTGGCAAAAAGGCCTATTATTTACTTTCAAAAAATCAGCCACTGATAACCCTGTGGAGGACAGTCCTACTCTGGCACAGACGGACTTGCTGTGAGTCAGGTTAAAACTCAGTGACAATGTGCTATTCTAGCTCACTGTTTGTGTTGCATGGTTTTGATATGAAAACTAGTCACCGAGTGGGTAAGGGACTTGCCCAGAGTCACACGACAGTAAGTAGCAGCACTCAGATTCCAGTGCAGGAAGGCTGGTTCTGTAGTCCACGCTCTTATCCAGTATACACTGCCTATGGTCTACTTACAGACCTCCTGGTTAGAGTGTGAGCCAGCCCCCATGCTCCCCACACCCTAGAGGACACGCTGTGAGCTAGGATATCACATGTTAGCGGTCTCCAAGGCTAACGTTTCAGAGAATGGGAACTCCACAACACCTAATTGTGCTCTTAAGGAATCTGTATATGGATCAAGAGGCAGTTGTGCAAACAGAACGAGGGGACACCACATGGTTTAAAGTCAGGAAACGTATGCGTCAGGTTGTATCCTTTCATCATACCTTTTCAATCTCTATGTTGAGCAAATTTACAAGAGAAGGCAATAAATCCTAGCCCTAGTCAGCCCTTAAGCTACAAAAGCTTCTGCACCCTGATAAAGCATAGCAGAGTGCAACCTGGGGCCAGCTGTCAGCCCAATACCCTGTATGTAAGTCCCTGTAAGTAAACCATACTCTATGTCTCAGTTGCTGGTTCCAGACTGTTGCTTTAGCTTGCCGGAGCCGTGGCTGGGGTCCCAACACCATAGAGTTTCCATGTAATAACATCTAGAAGTCAGTAAGTTTGGCACAAAAATTCAAAGTGATAAAACAAAGCCAAACCCCAGCTGTGATATGTCATGTTGTTTAAAATATTTTAATCTAGGTCTATATACAGCTTCAAGCAGATTATCAAGCAAAAAAAAAAGGAGGAGGAATGCTAATAGTTTGTCTACAAATTCCCTCCCATCCACTATGTCTTCCTAAGTATGAGTCAGAGTATATTTTTTGCATAAAAAGCGATGCCAGCACCCCTTTTCATATGTATTCATGTAGAGATAACTAAGTTATACAAGTGTTGAGTTATGAAAGATCTTTGGGAACATGAAATACAACACTATATAAGTCAGGGAAAGAAATAGGGAGACAGGGAGGCCAGAGAGGACACTACGAACTACACCCACGTGTCAACAGAGATGTCAAAACTTCAGCCTCATTTCCCTCATTATTAAAAAGCATCCCTTGAGACATCTCAGGTAATTGACCAGATGTCAATTTTAGTGCCTCTGTTCTAATTCCTTAGAAACTCGATGGAGCAGTTCTGCACTGTCGTATGAGGTCACCATAAATAGGAATCGACTAGACAGCAGTGGGTTTGGTTTCATTTTTTTTTTTGGTTCTATCTCCTGGCTTCTTGCAATACACCTGGGGTCTTAAAAACCTGTAAGCCACCCAAGGCACAACAACTGGTCTGTATTTACCTGGAAGAGCTGAGAAAGAAGGAGCCAGAAACAGGAGAAAATGAAAAGTGTGGCTAACTACCTCCTTCACTGTGAGACTCGAAGAACTGGATGGTGCTCAGCTACTATCACTGAGCGTTTTGATTACAGATTCTACAGAAGAATCCTAATCAAAGGGGGAAAATGGAGAACAGAAATTTCAGATTCTCATGAATCCAGACTTTCAGTAGCCATGAAAGCTGGATGAACCCCTGAAACTCTTTCCCTGGGGAAATCTTTAAACCTTAAACCAAAAGTGTCTCCTGAGGTCCTCTTTGAACCAAACAAGCTAGTGGCTTTTTTGTTTTGGTTTGGTTTTTTAGTAAAGTATGTCTGCTTTGAGCACCATGCTCTTTGGAAGAGCTACATCTGTAGGATCAAACTGACAACAGCTGCTTGAAAGTTCAGATAGGAAGCTTAGGGGACAATGAGTTCATGTTGACGGGGGCGGAAACAGCTTGGAAAAGGAAGGCGAGAGTGGTTATACACTTGAAAATGTGATCAGTGTTACTGAACTGTACATGTAGAAGCTATGGAATTGGCATATACTTTGCTGTGGTCTGTGTTTTACTTTCAACACCAAGAAAAGCCAGATGCCAAAGAAACAGCCTTTTTTGAGCACTTAAGTGGCTCATGACCTACTACGAGACACTGGATCTAAGCATTCTCCATGTGTCTCATTCTTTCTAGAGAGACAGAGGGCAAAATGATGGAATGAATCAAGACTTCTTACAGGAAAGGATGTACGTAACGGCCTTTGTGCAATCCATATTTGAACACAAAGGAGCACCACCGATGAGCAGATCATTTCTCTTTTTAGCCAAGAAACAGTGGATGAGTTGGCAGTTATGGTTAGGCAAATGTGGTGGCTTTGGTGTCTCCTTCAGGTACAAACTGTGATGACTCATCAGGTTCCTCCTAATTGGGGGAGATAATACAGAGAAAAGCTGAACAGAAATGACCAAACCAAACCAGTAGCTGTCAGTCAACTCAACCCACAGAGAAGCCATATGTGTCAGAGTAGAACTCTGGTCCGTAGAGTTTCCAGTGACTGATTTTTTGGAAATAGATTTCCTAGTCTTTTTTTCCAAGGTTCCTCTGAGCAGACTTGAACCTCCAACTTTTTGGCTCGCACTCTAGAGCACCATCCCAGGCCTCTGAAGAGAAGTTAACCCCTCAGAAATTAACTAAAATTGTTAGCAAGCCTAGAAATGACAGCTAGAATTTCTGTAGGGTCTAGTGCTCAAGAAAATGCCCCAATATCTGACTTTTCCCAACGACACCAAGGATGATTGCTCTTTCTTAGTTTATGTTATCATTTTACAAACACAAAGTGTTTTCTGTATGCAAGGAACATTCAAAGCACTTATATCACTTCATTTAATCCTGGTGATAAGATAGCATTACTACCCCCATTTTACAGATGTGGACATTGAGGTATAGCAAAGTTAAGTCACTTGCTCAAGGTTAGGTAATCTGAAAGTGATGTATCTTCGATTTGAACCCAGGATCCTCTTAAACACTACAGTGATAGCAGCTATGAGGATCAATCATGATTGTAAAGTTGTTTCTTCAGCACCTAAACCAGTGCCTAGATACACTAGACACTTGATAAGTATTTGTTAAGTAAATTATGATTTTTGGACAAATATCTTTTGGAAATTTGTAGAAAGACTCTAGGAAGGAAGGAAGGAAGGGGAACGGGAGGGAGGAGGAGAGAGAGGGGAGGAAGGAAGGGAAGGAGGGACGGGAGGAGGAAGGGAGAGAGGGAGGGAGGGAAGAAAAGAAAGGGAAGAAGGAGAAGGGGAGGGAGGGAAGGAAGGAGGGGGGAAGGGGAGGGAAGGAGGGAGGGAGGGGAGGAGGGAGGGAGAGAGGAAAGGAGGGTGAGAAGGAGGGATGAGGGAGAGGGGAGAAGGGAGGTAAGAAAGGAAGGGAGGGGAGGAAGGAAGGAAGGAAAGGATCTTCTGGCTGTGGTCTCAGAAAACAGAAACTTGAGCCGCCTAGTGGTAGGAACATAATGTTATCTCTCTTTCAGGGGAAGGAACCAGGAAGCCTCTGGTAGCATAAGATGCTGAGCTCAGACAAGACCATGACATTGAGGAGGTGAGGATCTTACCATTTTGTGTGTTTTAGAGCAAGACAGCTCAATGCCTTCCGTTTCACCTTCTCTCCACATCCTGCTAAACCACTTCTTATATTCCATTCTCACCTAAAAGTTTGAAGAGTATAGAGACCATATTACATCCAGAGTTTAGGGCGAAAGAAAGGCCCCTAACATGGGCGACTACAGAGACGGATGCCCTGCCCTGCCCTCTAATACTCTTTCGGAGATTTTCTGTGCCATCTTGGCCATGCTCAGGTTAGCTCATTTTATTTAAATGAAACTTTCTTTTTTTTTTCTGCCCTAAAGGAAATTTATTCTCTGAGTTCTAGACAGTAACCCAAACTGCAGTCAAGTCGATTCCAAATCATAGTGACCCTACAGGACAGGGAAGAACTGCCCCATAGAGTTTCCAAGGAAACTTTCTTCTCTAGAAGACATGCTTACTAAATGCCGGGTACCGGAGGGGCTCTATATACGACGATAACGGTGACGGTGATGAGGCAGGTGGTGGTGATGATGGAGACGCTGAAGGTGCTTATGGTGATAATGATGATAATGAAAGTGATTTTGGTGATGATGAAGGTGACATAATGCTGATGAAGACGCTGACCATAGTGATAATATAGGTGGTTATTATGATGGAGATGATGAAGACTATTATGGTGACGATGATGATGGTGGTGATGATGGTGAAGGCCACTGTTTATTCAACACCAGCCACATCTTCCAAGGAGCCTTGCTGGTGCACCAGTTAAGTAGTCATTGGCTAACCAAAGGCTGCAAATCCACACACCAGTGCAAACTCAGCAGCAGCTCCGCAGGAGAAAGACCTGTTGATTGCCTCCTAAGAAGATCAGAGCCTATCAGAAACCCTAGTGGGCAGTTCGACCCTGTTACATGAGGTCATCATAAATGGAATGAACTTGATAGCAGCCAGCAACAGGCTATGATTCAGGGACTTCACATGCACTGTGTCATTTTAATTAGATGAGGAATATTCCTCTCTCCCTCAGTTAATGATGAAGTTGAGGTTCTTGGAGGTAAATTTACTTGTCCATGGTCACATACTCAGTGTTCAAAATTTCATCATTGTTACTTCAGAACTCTAGTACTAGCCACTATAATAAAGCTCCCATTCTGAGCCCATGAATTGCTTTACTTGAATCTACTTCACATGTAAAACCCAAACCCACTGCCACTGAGTCAACTCTGATGCTAAAAATGACTGTTACTTATTGCTTGGCATTATTTTGCCAAGATATGAAAGTTCTGTTGGACTTTCGTGTGTAAGGAGCACCAAGCATTCAGAAGGAACTAAAGGACTGGGAAGAAATTAACGAAGTAGAAAATCAGTCTGTTTGTAGCTAGTGTCTTAACTACTCTTAGTTTCAGTCGATCACAATGAACAAAGTCAGGAGGCTCTTCATGTTCCACATGAAGAGTGAAATTATAGTGATGCATTTCAATGAGAATCTCACGTCTGCCAAGGACTGTGCTAGGAGATTTATATTGCATTGTCTCATTTAATCCTCAACTCCATAAGGTAGATGTTGTCACTTTTGCAGATGAAAAAACTGAAGCTCAGGGAGGGTAAACAGCCCAACCAGGGTCACACAGCAACACACACAGTGAAAGAAACTGAATTACTGCTCAAGTCTCCTGAGCTTGTGGTTGTCATTGGGTACCCCTGAGTCACTTCTGACTCGCAGGTACCCCATGTACAACAGAATGAAACACTGCCCAGTCCTGTGCCATCTTCACATTCATGGTAATGCTTGAGCTCATTGTTGTAGACACTGTGTCATTTCATCTTTATGGTGACTTCCTCTTTTTTCTCTGACCCTCTACTTTACCAAGCATGGTGTCCTTCCCCAGGGACTGGTAACATCTGTGGGTACTTGAGATAGAGGCTACTAATTCTTGCTTTCCGGAAACATTCTGGCTATACTTTTTCCAAGAATGATTTATTCTTTTCTTCTGGCTATTCATGATATATTTAATATCCTTCAGGAATCCTATAATTCAAAGCTTCAATCCCTCTTCGATTTTCTGCATTCATTTTTCAGCTTTCACATGCATATGAGACAATTGAGAACACCTTGGCATGGGTCAGAGGCAATTTGGTTCTCAAGACGGCCTATTTTTAACACTTTAAAGAGGTCTTTTGCAGCAGATATGCCCAATGCGGTGCATCACCTGATCTCCTGACTGCTGTTTTCACTAGCACTGATTATGGATCTAAGTAAAACGAAATCTTTGACAACTTCAATCTTTCCTCCATTTGTCATGGTGTTGCTTACTGGTCCAGGAGAAGATTTTTGTTTTCTTTATGTTGAGGTATAATCATACTGAAGGCTGTAGCCTTTAATCTTCACCAGTAAGTGCTGTGAGTCTCCTTGACTTTCAGTGAGCAAGGTTGTGTCATCTGCAATGAGTCCTCAGTTTCTGAATGTCACATTCTTCTTAATAGACTCCAGCTTCTTGGACTACTTGATCAGCATACAGATTGTGTAAAGTGAAAGGATACAACCTTGATGTATACCTCTCTTAGCTTTAAACCACACACTAACTCCTTGTTCTGTTTGAACAATTGTTTCTTGGTCAAAGTACAATTCCCCATGCTCATCACTGTTCTGGAACTCCTATTCTTCTCAGCATTATCCGTAATTTGTCATGATCCATAGAGTCAAATGTCATTGCATAGTCACTAAAACACAAGTAAACATTTTCCTGGCTGTCTCTGCTTTCAGCCAGGATCTGTCTAGCATTAGCCATGATACCCATTGCTCCACATTCTTCTCTGAATCCAGCTTGAACTTCTGAAAGTTCCCTGTCAATGTACTGCTGCAACTTCTCTTGAAGTGATCATCAGCAAAATTTTGTGTGTGATATTAACGATATTGTTGGATAATTTCAGCATTCTGTTGTAAAATGTCTCTTTGTGATAGTTACCAACGCAGGTCTCTTCCAGTTGGTTGGCCAGGGAGCTCTCTTCCAAACTTCTTTGCATAGATGATTCAGAACCTCCAGTGCTGTACCTGTTTGTTGAAGCATTTCTGTTGGTGTTCTGTCACTTCTCAGAGCTTTGTTCTTCACCAGTGCCTTCCAGGAAGCTTAGATAGTCCTTTCAGTAGCATCGGCTCTTGATCACATGCTATCTCCTGAAATGGTTGAATGGCGACAGATTCTTTTCGGTATGATGACTGTGTGTTCCTTCAATCTTCTTTTGACGCTTCCTGCATCATCTAATATTTTCCCTGCAAAAGCCTTCAATATTTCTACTCAAGTTTTTAGTTTTTCTTCATGTTTTGCACCTTGAGAAATACCAAGCATGTTATAACCTTTTTATTTTCTCTCTCTCCAAGTCTTTGGACTTTTTATTATAATACTTTACTTTGTTTTTTCAAGCTGCCCTTTGAAAACCCTCTATTTGGCATTTTTACTTCTTTATCTCTTCTTTTTCCTTTAGCTACTTGACATTCAAGACAAGTTTCAGATTTCTTCTGACACCCATTTTAGTCTTCCTTTCCTGTCTTTTTAATAACTTTTTGCTTTCCTCACGCATGCTATTCTTCATGTCATTCCACAACTCAACTGGCCTTTAGTGTTCAATGTGGCAAATCTGTTCTTGAGATGGTTTCTAAATTCAGGTGAGATAGACTTAAAGTCCTAGTTTGTCTCTTAAGGACTTGTTCTAATTTCCTTCAGTTTCAACTTGAACTTGCGTAGATGCAATGAATGGTCTGTTCCGCGTCAACCGGTGGCTTTGTTGAGACAAATGCTACTGAGATTTTCCTTGGTCTCTTTCCACAGATGTACTCAATCTGATTCCTGTGTATTCTGTCTGGTGAGGGCCATGTGCATAACCCAATCAGTGCCTTTGAGTCAATTCTGACTCATAGTGACTCTATAGGAGAGTAGAACTGCCCCACACAGTTTCCAAGAAGCACCTGGTGGATTTGAACTGCTGATCTTTTAAGTAGTAGCTGTACCACTTAACCACTATACCACTAAGGTTTCCTCCATGTGCATACTCATCATTCATGTTGCTGATAAAAGATACTTGCAATGAAGAGGTAACTGATACTGCAAAATTTGATCATAGTATCGCTGGTGTCATTTCTTTCACCAAGGCTGTATTTTTCAACTACCGATGCTTTCCTGTTTCCAACTTTTCAATTCGAATCACCAATAATTATCAATGCATCTTGATAGCATGCTAGATTAATTTTAGACTGCAGATGTTCATAAAAATCTTCATTTTTGTCATTTTTGTCCTTAGTGGTTGCTGTGTAAATTTAAATAATAGTTGTATTAACTGATTTTCCTGGCAGGTATATGCACATTATCCCATCACTGATGACGCTGTACTTCAAGATCTTGAAACATTCTTTTTGATTATGAACCTGACACCATTTCTCTTTCATTTGTCACTTCTGGCACAGTAGACCACACGGTTGTCAGATACAAAATGGCCTATGCCCGTCCACTTCAGCTCACTAATGCCTGGGATATCAAATTTATGCATTCCATTTCATCGTTGATGACTTCCAATTTTGCTAGATCTGCGCTATGTAAATTCCGCATTCCCATTATTAATGGATGAGTGAAGCTGTTTTTTTCCTCTCATTTTGAGTCATTTCATAACAGCAAACTGAGGTTCTGAAAGCTTGACTTCATCTATGTCCTTAAGGTTGACTCTACTTTGAGCAGGCAGCTCTTCCCCAGTTGTATTTCGAATGCCTTGTAACCTGAGGGGCTCGTCTTCTGGCTTTATATCAGACAATGTTCTGCTGTTATTCATAAGGCTTTTACTGATCAGTTTTTCTAGAAGTTGACTGCCAGTTCTGTCTCACTAGTTTGTTTTAGTTTGGAAGCTCTGCTGAAATCTGTCCAACAAGGGTGACCCTGTGGGTACTTGAAATACCATTGCCAAAGCTTTCGGTATCACAGCAACATGCAAGCCACCACAGTAGGACAGTGTGACAGACATGTGGTAGAGGTTGTTGTAGACTGTAGAAAACAGTCCAGTTCTTCCTAATAGTGCACCTCCCTACAAAATTGTTATTTATTCTCTCTGTTGAATTCAGATGTGGCTTATGGCTTGCTTTGGCCACTGAAATGAGGGTGGAAGGGATTTTATCATTCCTGAGTAGAAGGTTCAATAGAATGAAGCCATGTTCTCCCTTGATTTCCTTTTCCTTGGCCTTGATATCACTAATTTTCTATACTGAAACTCTTCCCTCAGTGTAGATACCAGAGCAAATGCAATGAGTATCAATCCAAGGTATATGGCATAAGCAAGACAAAAACTTTTAGTGTCGAAACCACTGAGACTGAGAAAGGACTATTTGGCTTTTGTTGTTATTTTGTTTTTGGCCTCGGTGAAAACATACATATCAACATATATACAAGTTCAACAACTCCTACATGTACAATTCAGTGACATGGGTTACTTTCTTCAAGTTGTACAACCATTCTTGCTATCCTTTCCCAAATTTTTCCCCCATCATTAATGTAACTCAGTGTCCTCTACTTTCTTCTGATCTTTTGATGTTGCTTTTGTCAAGTTGATCATTTATAGATAGATAATCCTTTAAAGGAGCACAATGCTCAAGGCAAACCTTCTTTACTAGTTGTGCTAAACTATTGTTTGGTTTAAAAATGTCAACAGATAGTTTTAATTAAAGATCTAAATATTATCTTAGGACAATAGTTTCAGGGGTGATCCAGCTTCAGTGACGCCAGAAAGTCTGGGTTCCATGTTAATTTGAAGTTCTGCTACACATTCCACCTCTTTTGGTCAATAGAAGAGGGCTATTTGTTACTGCAGCATAACTGATCTTATTCTAACTGTTACAGTGCCCCCAAGAGATATGTTAGGATGCTGCAAAGAGGAGACCCAGAGCACATGGCAGAACTGAGCAGCACCCAAACCCTCCTCCCCAAATCTGAGCAACCAAAAAGTAGGAAAGTAAAGGGTCAAGGATGGGCAAAAATGTGAGTAGCCATTCAGTAAGATTTTGGGGCTACCTAGCAAAAGCAGAAATAGTTACTCTTACCTGGTGATTAAGGAGACAGTATAACATGAACAGCAAAACTCCCTGCAGGACACTGATGGTGGTGAACATGTAGGCAATGACTAATCCAGCTACCTCCTCTACTGCTTCAATCATAAAGAAGCCAAGGCTCCAAGAGCAGCTCAGAACCAATAGCTGAACAATGGCTTTAAGTACCAAGACTCTGTGGGAAAAAATTAACAACCACCATTTATCAGACACCTAAGGGATTCTTGGGTGGTGGGAACAGTTAACTACTCAGCTACTGTCCAATAGCATGGTGGTTTCTACCCATTCAGAGGTATCACAGGAGAAACGTCTGATAATCTACTTCTGAAGAGTCCTGGTCATTGATAACCCCATGGATCCCAGTTCTACTCTAACACATGGAGCCACCATGAGTCAGAATCTACTCAATAGTAGCTTTCCTTTTTTGTGATATATTTTATGTATTATAGTAGATTCATATTTCTTTAGAATATATACATTATTTTTATTTTATTATTATAGTACTAAAATCAGTATTTTATATTATATAGTGTGTATTTATATGTAAAAAAGTGATATTATTATAAGATTTAAATAAAATGTAAATATATTAAATACAACATAAATATTCATATCAATACATTATATACGTTGTTCTCACTGTTAGTTACCATCAAGTCAATACTGATACAAGCTGACCCCATGCGAGCAGCATAGAACTGTTCCATGGAGATTTCAATGCTGTCACCTTTCAGAAGTGGGCCTGTCTTCCAAGTTGCCTCTGGGTGGGTTGAAACTGCCAGTCTTTTGGTTAGTGGCTAAGCACTTACTTAACTGTTGGCGGCACTTGGGAACTCCTTATAGTATATAGAACTAATTGGCACTGAGAGCATTCTAACTCATTTTTTTGGTTTGGTTTTGTTTTTAATCATTATTTTTAATAGTGGGGTCAGCATCAATAGGAGTGGAGTTGCTACAACCCAGGAGAATGGAGTGCAGAAGTGGGTGGGCTCTCGGGGGACCAACACACAATGTTGACCATCCTGGTAGTAATCTAATACAAAGACCGTGTAAACACATGAGGCAGTGCAACAAACTACTTGAAAATCATCTTCCTTCAGTATGTGGAAAATCTATGCTGTATATTTTTGGAGGAGTTTTTCTTCCCAGGCAGAGTGCTCCAACAGAAACACAGTATATGGACAACTCAGTGGGTACAACTGAGTCTGTTGCTTTCTTACCTGGTGTTCTGAATGCTGGACACTTCTTTCTTGTTCAGGGAATAATGTCTGTGGTTTTTCAAACTACAGAGTTATGATGAATAACTCCAAGCTTATCTGTAGAAACAGCATGAAAAATCAACTTAAGAGTTTTCTTTTGAGGCTATTACTTGCCACCTGTCCTGGCATGATCATCACCCATTTGCAGTTTCTATTACTGTGGTGGCTTGCCTTTTGCTGTGGTGCTGGAAGCTACGTCACTGATCTTTCAGGATCATCCATGGTGGGTAGACATCAGCAGAGCTTACTGACTAAAATAGACTAGGAAGAAAGACCCAGTGACCTACTTCTGGAAATCAGCCAATTAGCAAAAACCTTATGGATCACAACAGAATAACGTTTGATATAATGCTGAAAGATCAACCCCCATAGGTTGAGTGACAAGCATAATACACAATGCCTGCAACAATGGACTCATACATACCAGCAACCATGGAAGTGGCACAGGATTTGCTACTGAACTGCATTTGACATGTAGAGAAAAAGCAGAGTCATGGTGACTCCAGAGTTAATGAACCAAGGACTCAGGAGGAAGGAGCTGAGAAAGGAGCATCTTGGAAGAAGAGTTCAAACCAAGAATTTGGTTTTCAACATGCTGAGATGCCTAGAAAACACTCAAGTTGAGATGTCAGGTTGTTGCTGTTGTTGGCTGCTGTCTAGTCAACCCCCCAACTCATGGCAGCTCCACACACAATGGGATGAAATGTTGCCGAGTCCTGTGCCATATACATGAGAGGCCACAGATCAGAATGTAGTGATCCACAGAGTTTTTGTTGGCTGGTTTTTTTTTTCAATTATGATTGAGTGAGAATATACAATCCTATATAAATTTGCACACCTGCCAATGAGTGGCTCCCACTGCTCTCCCTGCCTGGTGACAGCACACTTCTCTTCTCTGTTCTGTACATGTCACATCCTCCTAACAATCTCCTATCCCCTCCTCTCCACCCTTTCCCCTGTGTCCAGTAAGAGGTCACTGGATGACATCCTATAGATGCATAGTACCATAAACTGTACACACGATATGGTCACTTTGTGTCACCAAGTCCAATCCATTTCTGCCTGATGAGTTGACCTCCATTATGGTTTATGGACAGAGGCAGCATCAAGGCCACAGATAATGCTCCCAGGGGAACCCTGAGGCCCCTGGACCATCAATTGTGGTCTTTTAGTGGAGATCTCAGAGTGCACCCCTTTTTATTTTTGTGTTGCCTGTGAGACTCAACTTTGTGAGCCCCATCACAGCTATCACTGGTGGTGGCCGGGCACCATCCAGTTCTTCTGGTCACATGTCGATGTAGTCACCTGCTCACATCGGTCTCTCTGTGTTTTGTTGTTGGTTGATTTTTGAAATTAGGTTATCATGCCTTTTTTTCCTAGTCTGGAAACTCAGGTGAAGCCTTTTCAGCAACATGGCAACAGGAAAGCTTCCAGTTACAGATAGGTGGTAGATGCACATGAAGTGCATTGAGCAGGACTTGAACACGAGTCTCCTGCACTGAAGGACAGAATTCTACCACTAAGCCACCGCTGCCTCCTTTAGATGTCAAGTAACCAGGTTGGATTTGTAAGTCTGGAGTTGAGAAGAGAGACCTAGGGTGTATACGTTTGGGAGTTCTTAGGATATAAGCAGTTATGGAAAGCCACAGGCTGGTGGAGATCACAAGGTAGGGAGTGCAGGCAGAAAAGAGAGGAGGTTTATGTGTCAGCCTGGAGCACACCAATATCGGCAGTAGGAACCCACAAAGGTAGCTGAACAGGAGCAATCTGAACTCTCGGGCCCAAGGGCCAAATCTGGTCTTCATTCCATTGCTTGTTTTTGTGAATAAGGTTTTATTGGAACACAGCCACATGGATTTTTTTTACATATTGTCTATGCTTGCTTTTTGTATTGATTTGCAATATGCTTACATATTGGCTTGGCTACCTGACATCTAAAGCCCTGGGTAGTGCAAACGGTTTATGCTCAGCTAATGACCAAAAGTTACAAGGTTCGAATTCACCCGATGATACTGGGAAAGAAAAGGCCTGGCAATCTGTTTACCATGAAGACCATAGTCAAGAAAATCCTCTGGAGCAGTGCTACCCTGTAACACATAGGGTCACCCCCAGTCAGAATCGACAACAACAATCTGACACCTAAGCCTGACTACTTCACAGGCTTCTTAAACATTAACATGTTCAAAACTGGACGCTTGCTAGGGAAAGCCTAGCAAAGACAGTATTTGAAAGATTAGGGTAAATTTCCTTATCTTCATCTTACACCCATTTAAACAGAAAAGAAACAACATTTTCTACATCAATCGGCCCCGCTATGTTGTTGATGTTGGGTGCCAGCTAGTCAATTCTGATTCACAGCCACCCCTCGTGACAGAGTAAAGCCACCCCATAATGTTTCCTGGACTGTGATCTTCATGGGAGTAGATAGCTTCTTCCGTGGAGCCATTGGGTGGGTTCAAACTGCCCTCCTTCGGACAGCAGCCAGAGCACTTAACTATTTGTGTCTCCAGGGCTCCTGAAGCCAGCAGTGGTATATTACTAAATACCTGCCCCTGGGTACCTACTGGAAACTCTGGTGGTATAGTGGTTAAGTGCTGTATTTGCTAACCAAAAAGTCAGCAGTTCAAATCCACCAGGTACTTTTTGGAGTCTCCATGGGGGCAGTTCTACTCCATCCTATAGGGTTGTTATGAGTCAAAATCAACTGAGTGGCAGTGGGTTGGTGGGTGGGTACCTACCAAGATAATGATGACTACGGGTCCCATGGACACCCAGGTAAAGGTGTTATCGAGTTGCATCCAGCAACTGTTGAGAGAGAATGAAAAACATTAGCGGGCTATTCTTCAAGAGGAGACCAGTTACCAGCCGTCATCAAGTTGTTTCCAGGTAGTCTGAGATGTCAAGCTGTCTGAGCTCAAAATCCCAGCTACTAGTTAGGCAAGTAACCCCAAATTTGGTGCCACAGCTGAATAAACTGAGCTGTTGCTGATGATAATACTAGTGGGTCTCATTGACACGAGAGTTAAACGAACCAACAGACCTGGTTGTTAGGTACAGTCAAGTTGGCTGTCATGGGCACCCCACATGCAAGAGGCATGTTGCCTAGTTGTCTCCCACCTTCAAAATCATTGGAAGCTTGAACCCATTGTTGCAGCCACTGTGCCAATCCATCTGAGGGTCTTTCACTTTTTGGATGACAAAATATAATGTCCTTCTCCAGGGATGGTTCCTCCTGGTAGCATATCCAAAGTACATGAGACAAAGTCTTGCCATCCTTGTTTCTAAGGAGCATTCTGGCCTTACTTCTTCCAAGACAGATTTCATTCATTCTTCTGGCAGTCTATGGTATATATAATATTTTTGCCACCATCATAATTCAAAAGCAAAGATGTCACTTTGATGACTAAGGTGCACCTGACTCAAGCCATGCTTTTTCCAGTCGCCTCATGTACATACAACAGCCAATAGACAAGAAGCCCTTAGAGTACCTAATACATAGTAAACACTCACAACCCTTAGACAGCACTACTTTTTGGACTTGCTCACCATGGACTTTTATTTTATTTTATTTTTTAATTATAAAGATATGGTGGCTTCAGGACACAAGAAGTCAAAGGCACTCAGTATTTCTGCCTCTTTATTCCCTGCCCAGGACAATACTAAGCAATACTCAGTGTCCACCCTCTCTGTCTTCAGGTTTCAGTTGAAGATGGAATATGTTTATATTTACAAGTAGCCTGTCTTTTCGTTATTAAGTGCTGCTGCAACAGAAATACCAGAAGTGAATGTCCCCCAGAACGGGAGATTTATTCTCTCACGGACTAGTAGGCTGGAAGTCCACATTCAGGGTGCTAGCTCCAGGGAATACTTTGTCCCTCTGTTGGCTCTAGGAGAAGGTCTTTGTCATCAGGCTTCCCCTGGTCTAAGAGCTTCTCAGGTGTACGCTGTTCTCAGGTGACCCTGGTTCCAAAGGATGTGCTCTGCTCCAGACTCCGTTTTCTTGGCGTTATGAGGGCCCTGTGTCTCTCTACTTGCTTCTCTCTTTTATGACTAAAAGGAAACTGACCCAACACACAACACAATCTTGCAGCTTTAGTCCTGCCTCCTTAGCATAACTGCCTTAAATCCTATGTCTTTAATATCATAAGGATAGGATTTACAATGCTTAGGAAAATCCTATTTGATGACAAAGTGGTGGGCAATCACACAATACTAGTAATTGTGTGATAATTAAATTGACAGATATTTTGGGGGTACAAAATTCACAGTTATTACCCCCCAAAATACTTGTCCTTACCACATATAAACGCATTCACCCCACCATATCATAGCAGAAGGCTTAAGTCAACCCCAAGTCCCAACTCTAAAAATTCCTCTCTATCTGTGAAATCTAGAATGAAAGTGATCTGCTTCCAAAGGACAATGCAGAACAGGCAAAACCGAGACATTTCTGCTACAAATGAGGAGAATCATAAGGAATGAAAGCATAACAGGCACCAAGCAAGTTAGCAGAACATGTTAAATTATTCCTCAAGGCTTGAAAATAGTCCTCTGAGACTATTTGGACAATCATCCTGCCCTCTAGACTCTGACTGCTGGCCAAACTCTCCTGATTCTGTGTTGAGGCCCCTCGGACCTGGGCTTCAGCTGTGCCTTCCAGGCCCACTGGAACAGCAACTCTGCTCCCTCAGCTTTGGGCATCCCCATTCTCCTCCTCCGAGTGCTGACTCACTCCACCGTTTGATGCTGAGCCAGCCCTGCATCCTGTGTTCCTTGTCTCTTCAGCTTCTGCTTCCTGATTTCTTGGCTTCTTGGAGAATTGGGAAGCATTCTGAAGCTCTGTACCTCCACCAACAAGTGCCTGGAGGCACTCCACTCCACCAGTGAACTTTGGCTGGAAGGTGAAGGCACTCAGCTCTCTTGCTTCATGGGTTAGCAAGTTCAGCTTCTCCAGTAAGTGCTCAGAGGCATCCCAGTCTGCCAGGAAACCTCCTGCTCGTTCACCTCTCTAGCTCCATGGGTTGGCTCTAGCACTGTGTCTCACTGGTTTCCTAGTTCTGTTGCTGCTGTTTCTCTGCTTGTTCCCTGTGGCTCCTGGTTCTCTGATGCTTCTCACTATCTGAGACGTCTCCAGTGTAACAGCTCTCTTTATTTCCTACGGAGTCCTCTATCCATTCACAGTTTCAAAATTGCTTCCCCATTCTACTCTCATTACCGAATTCCGTCTTAGTTGTCTAGCACTGCTATAACAGAAGTACCATAAGTGGATGGTTTTAGCAAACAGAAATATGTTTTCTCTCAGAAAGTAGCCTGAAAGTCCAAATTCAGAGCAATAGCTCCAAGGGAACTCTTTCTCTGTCTTTTGGTTCTGGGGGAAGCTACTTGCTGTCAATCTTCCCATAGACTGGGAGCTTCTTAGGCACAGTGACTCTGGGTCCAAATGATGCACTTGGTCCCTGACACTACTGACTTCCTGATGGTATGAGGCCTCCAACTCAGTGCATGCTTCTTTTTCATTTATATCCCAAGAGATTGCCTCAAGGCAAATACAGTCTTCTAGATTGAGTCTGCCTCACTAACACAACCACGGCTCCTCCTCCCTCATTAACATCACAGAAAGGATTTACACATGTAGGAACATCACACAATACCAGGAATCATGGCCTAGGCAAATTGCTACACATATTTTTTGGGGGGAGAAACAGTTCAATCCATGACACCAAGAAAGATGATCCAACAGAATTTATGGAAAACACTGCAATGAATGGGAATTCCAGAACACTTAATTGTGGTCACGAAGAAAGTGTACACAGATCAACAGGGAGTCCTTCAAACAGAACGAGGTGATACCATGTGGTTTTAAGCCAGGAAAGATGCATGTCAGGGTTATATCCTTTCACCAAACCTATGCAGTCTGTATGGTGAGCAAATAATCTGAGAAGCTCTACTGTATGAATACGAAGATGGCAGTCTGTGTTAACAATGTGCATTACATAGATGACACAACCTTGCTTGCTGAAAGAGAAGAGGACTTGAAGAACTTACTGATGAAGGACAACGACCACAGCCTTCAACAGGGTTTGCACCTTAACAGGAAAGAGACATCCTCACAACCGGACCAAAAAGCAAAACAAAAATCAAAACCAAACCCACTATCATCGACTTGATTCTGACTAATAGCAACCCTATAGGACAAAGTGGAACTGCCCTGTAAAGCTTCCAAGGAGCACCTGCTAGATTTCAACTTCTGACCTTTTGATTAGCAGTTGCTGCACTTAACCACCACACCCCAGGCTTTCTGAATGGAAAAAACATTGAAATTCTCAAGTACTTCATTTTACCTGGATCCACAGTCAACAGCCACACAAGCAGCAGCACAGAAATCTGAAGATGTATTACATCAGGCAATTCTGCTGCAAAAGACATCTTTAAAGTGTTTGAAAACAACGAAGATGTAGTGTTTTCAGTTGCCTCATCTGCATATGAAATCTGGACGATGATTAAGAAATAGCAAACAAGAATCGATGCTTTGAATTCTGGTGTTGGGAAGAATACCGAATAAACCACGGGCCTCCAAAAGAACGAGCAAGTCTGTCTTGGTAGAAGTACGAACAGAATGCTCCCTTAGAAGCAAAGACAGCAAGACTTCACCTCACATGCTCTGGACATGTCCTCACGTGGGAAGTGTCCCTAGAGACAGACATCATACTTGGTGAAACAGAGGGTCAGCACAAACAGGGAATACTGGGAATGAGTTGGACTGACACAATGCCTGCAACAACAAGCTCAAGCATCACAACACTTGTGAGAATGGTGCGGCATCACGGAGTGTTTTATTCAGAGTTGCCATGAATTACAACCAATTCTGTGATACCTAACAAGAACAGCAGCAGGGATTTCTAAGAGAATGTTGCATTCAGCTTTAAGGAAGAACTGATTTGAAATGTAATTAGCAGTTGGAAAATGGATTACTGTAATTTTTTATTTTAGATTGTGTAATGTGTAAGCACTCAGTTGCTGTCTGAAATGTAGCTGGGTCAAAATCACCCACATGCACTGCAGAAGAAAAGCCTGGCCATCTGCTTCCATAGATATTAGAACCCAAAATAGCCCCTATGGAACTGTTCTATTCTGTGGCACATTGGATTGTTTTGAGGCAGAACAATGTGATAGCAGCAGGCTTGGTTTTGGTATCTTGCTATGGACACACTTCCACCATAAAGCACACATCAGGCTTACCAAGTATTTGTTCCATAATTTTTGTGTCCCAGGCCTACAGACACAGCCACAATCACAGCCGGGATACCATAGCCCAAAGGGTACAAGAAGCTTTTCTTGAAACTGCCTGTGCTGGTGTCATTGGCCGCCTTGAGGTTCCTGATGGTGAAGAAGAGGTGCAGGCCTTCCAGAAGGATCCAGGTGAAGGAGGCCAGGTAGAGGTAGTGCAGGGCCCCAGCAATGACAGAGCACAGCGCCTGGGGAGAGAGAGAGTTGAGAGTGTGGACTAGATACTAAGGATCCAGCTGCTAAGAGAAAGGCCGGTGATTGAACCCACCAGCTACTCTACAGGAGAACTATCAGGCAGCCTGCGTCCATCAAGGTCACAGCCTTGGCAGTGTTATGGGGCAGTTCTAGTTTGTCCTATAGAGTGTCCATGTCTTTGTTTCCATGTGTTGTTGTAACAGAAATACTAGAAGTGGTGGTTTCAATGAACAGTAATATATTTTCTCACAGTTTGGGAGGCTAGAAGTCCAAATCGAGGGTGCTGGCTATAGAGGAACACTCTGTAGGCTCTAGAGGAAGATCCTTATCTCAGATTCTGTAGCCCCTGTATTCCTAAGGTCCTTGAAAAGCTTTACAAGGCATCTATCTCCTCTGTTTGTGCTCGCTCATCTCTGTGTCTATGCTGCTCTTCGTATCACTTGGAAATGGAAAACCTTACGGAGCACAGTTCTACTCTGCACACATAGGATCACAGTGAATGGGAAAACTAAAAACTAGGCAACTAACAACAACTACACTGATGTGGCCTCATTAATATAACCAAAAAACCCTATTCCCGAAGGAGATTGCATTCACAGATGTCAGTGTTATGATTCCGCCACATATTTCAGGGGGATACAATTCAGCCCATAAGGTAACCTGATCTCTCCTGGGCTCCAAGCTTCTATTTCCAATGGTCTGTTGTCGGTCTCCACTCAAGTGCCTGATAAGTGCCTCCAGTTGAGCACACTTAAACTTGAATTTACCACCTCTGCTGTCCCAAACCTGTTTTTCCTTCTTTAGCTTGGTTATTGACATCACCATCCCTCTACCCAGTTTCCTAAACTAGAAACCTCAGAGTCACCTTGGTGTCTACTTTCTCTACACCCGCCACTTCCACCTCCACTCATGCCCCCAATTCAGCAGATTCCTCTTCTCTGATGTTTCTTCAATCGCATCTACTTCCTCTTCTATGGTTCACATTTTCATTAACTCTTATCATCACTTTTCTGTCTCCTGCTAGCTTTCTCTTGCTTCAGCACACCTCCACTTACTAGGCTTTGAAGGCCATACATGGTGCCTGTAGCATATGCAGTTCTACTCAGACACACGTGGGGTTGTCACGAGTTGGGGATACTGTGGGCTGGAGTTTACTCAGCAGTTACTGGAGTTTTATGCCGCAGCTCAGGTGGGAAAATAAGTGTTTTCCTAACCTTATGGCTGGGAGGTCATAGCCTTTGAGGGCTAAAAGGAGACTGAGAGAGCACCTAGTTCTAATTCTTTCTGGAAATACTGGTGATCAGGACCATGATGAAGACAAAGGTGAACAATTTTTTGCTGAGCAATTCATCCATATTCTTTGTATGCTTTATCTTGCCAAGTCCTTACTAGAGCCTTAAGACTAGGTCCCTGTTTTACACAGGAAATTCAGAAAGGAGAAGTCATTTCATCAAGGCTATATAGCAAGTAAGATGAGCAGTTTGACTCTGACACTGGTTGTCTTGGCAATGATAATTTTTGGCATGAAGAGTTGAGATTCAAGTGCACGTTGCTGTCACAAAGCCATTCTCCATTCAAAACAAAAAACAAAAACAAAAAACCAGAAACAACTAAAGCCTGCTCTTGTTTCAGAGAGGGTGCTGGTGTTTCAGTGGTAGAATTCTCACCTTCCATGTGGGAGACTTGGATTACATTCTTGGCCAGTGCGTCCCATACAAGGCCATCACCACGTATCTATAAAGATCTACGTGCTGCCGTGATGTCGAACAGATTCCAGTGGAGCTTGCAGCCGAAGAGGGACTAAGAAGAAAAGCCTGTTTCCTGACTTCCAAAAATCAGCCCAAAAAAAAAAAAATCCTGTGGCTCACGAGGATGGCTCAGGGCTAGGCAGTGTTTCTTCTGTCGTCTGTGGGGTTGCCATGAATTGGGAACCACCTGGATAGCGTCTAACAACAACATAAACAACAATTGCCCTTCCAAAGTACAGGGTAGCTGCTAGGAAGTCACTGCACAGCCAGGGACTACATTTCCCAGCCTCCATTGCAGTTAGGTGTGACTGTATGAGTTCTAGCCAACAGAATGAGAGAGATTAGCCCAGATAAGCCTCCTTTGTGGTACATCACCATGTTGTTTTCTCCATGCACTCAGCCAGAATGGAAGGGACCCTGAGATTACCTTGATAGAGTGTCCTTTAGTCTGAGGGTGCAAAACAACTCATATGTAAGCAAAAAATCAGCTACCATTGTGCTAAGGGGAGTCCCTGAATCATGCACTGATTGAGCACTCAACCAGCAATCAAAAGATTAGCAGTGCAAATCCACTTAGAGGTCTCTCAGAAGAAAGGAATGGTGATCTACTTCTGTAAGATCACAACCATTGAAAACCTTACAGGACATATTTGTAATCTGAAACACATAGGGTTCTCACATGTCAAAGTCAAGTTGATGGCAACTGGCTTGGTTTTACTGCACTAAGCCACTGATGTTTTGGAGTTTGTTACAGCAGTTGATGGTACCCTGTCTAATGCCATCAGTCTGACTCAGTCACTTTGTTAAATGGACTATGTGGGTCATGTTCAAAGTGGAACAGGAGCAGAGCTGAAATGGGGACCTCTATTTTTCTCCCTACACCCTCACTTTTGATCCTTTTCTCTCTCCCTCCATCTTTTCTCAGCATTCAATGGCGAGATTTGATTGTGACAAGGAGGTAATTCAGGTGAAAAAGCCTACCGCAGGTTCAGTTTGATCAATCCCCACGAGGAAGAGCAGGTGGACTGGAAGAGGCAGATTGAGAGCTGCAAGTGAAATGGGGTGCTGGTGTTCTGGATGGATTGGCACAGGCAAAAGGTGAGGATCGCCAGGAAGAGGCACAGCAGAGAGAGGACGAGCCCCGTGCGGGTGATCACAGCCAGCCCCGGATATGCCTGTGAAACGTGAAAGGAGGAATCTGTCACATTTCTCCACTCAGCAGTTAAGGCTCTGCTAACGGGTCAGATAGGCTTCCCAGCTCAAGGGTCCCCTGAGCAAGTGACTTGAACTCCTGTGAGGCTTGATGTTCCCATCTTCAAAACGAAGCAAACAATGAGACACAACATTTAAGTGCTTGGGGGCTGACCACAGGGCTTGGTGGTTTAAACTGACCCAGTGGTTCCATGGCAGAAAGACTTAGTATCTGCTTCTGTAAAGATTACAGCCTAGAAAATTCTATGGAGCATTTCTACTCTGACTCCTGGTGTTGCCATGAACAGAAACTGACTAGACGGCAAAAACCACACAAGGTTGTCGGAAAACTGAGAACACTAGACAAAGCTGTGGAGGCACACAGGAACATTAAATTTTCAGGTAGCCACACAAACAGAAAATGTAGAAAGCAACAGGTGAAATTAATGTCCTAGTATATTTTATTTAACCTAATGTGCTCAAAATACTATCAGTTGAAAACCTGTACATCAGTTTTCACCATAGCCCTGTTCACGATAGTCTAAAGGCAGAAATAACCTAAATGTCCATCAACAGGTGAACGGATAAACAGAATGTAGCCCATCTGTGCAATGGAATATTGCTCAACCCTAAAAGAAATGAAGTTCTTTTGCATGGCACATAGACAAAACTAGAAAATATGTTGATTATCAGTCACTAAATGACAGATACGCATATGACATTAGCAAATGTATGGAAATCAACTACACATATCTGGCAGTTTGTCACACTTCAGAACAACCTTGAACATATGCCACCTGAATTCAGAGACTGTCTCATAAGATTCTACACACTGAACACTAACGACCAAAGACCAGGCGAGTTAATGAATGACATCATGGACACCAAATACGAAGAAAGCAAGAGATCGTTAAAAAGACAGGAAAGAAAGAAAGAAAAGCCAAAACGTATGTTAGAAGAGACTCTGAAGTTTGTTCCTGAAGATCAAGTAGATAAAGAGAACTGAAGAAAAGATCAAATGGAAAAGCTGAACAGGTTATTTCAGAGACAGGTCAAGAAGACAAAGTATTACAATAAAATGTGCAAAGACCTGGAGATAGAAATCCAAAAGGGAAGAACACACTAAACATTTCTCCAGCTGAAAGAACTGAAGAAAAAATTCAAGCCTTGGGTTGAAATTTTGAAGGATTTTTATGTGCAAAATATTAAATGATTCAAAAAGAGTCAAAAGAAGATGAAAAAAAAACACAGAGACACTATAGGAAAAAATATTGGTTGAAATTCAATCATTTCAGGAGACAGTATGTGATCAAGAACTGGTGGTAGTGAAGAAAGAAGTCCAAGCTGCATGTAAGGCATTGGCAAAAAAATAAGGCTCCAGGCATAGAAGGAATACAAGCTGAGATGTCTCAGCCAAGGAACGCAGTGCTGGAAGTGCTCACTCATCCATGCCAAGAAATTAGGAAGATAGTTACCTGGCCAACTGACTGGAAGAAATCTATATCTGTACCCATTCCAAAGAAAGGAGATCCAACCGAACATGGAAATTATTAAACAATATCATTAATATCACATATAGGTATAGTTATGCTGAAGATCATTCAAAAGTGGTTGCTACAGTATTTCAATCCTGAACTTTCAGAAATTCAAATGAGATTCAGAAAAGGACACAGAATGGGACATATTGCTGACACCAGTTGGATCCTGGCTGAACGCAGAGAATACCAGAAAGATAATTACCTGTGCATTACTGACCACGCGAAGGTCTTGACTGTGTGAATCACAACCAATTACGGATACCATTGCAAAGAATGAGAATTTCACAACACTTAATTGTGCTCATGAAGAACCCGTACTTAGAACAGGAAACAGCCATCATTATCCTTTTCTGAATTGTTGCACCACCATTAACTTAAACTCAATTCCTTCTAAGGAATAACAACCTACAGTATACAGATGACGCAACCTTGCTTATGTAAAGTGGAGAGGACTGAAGCATTTACTGATGAAGATCTAAAACAGCAGTCTTCAGTATGGATTACACCTCAACATAGCAAAAACAAAAATCCTCAGAAGGAAACCTATAAGCAACATTGCAATAAATGAAAAAACAAAAAAAAAATGTTACGCTGTGAAGAATTTAATTTCACTTGGATCCACAATAAAAACCTATGTAAGGAAGAGTCAAGAAATGAAAAGATGTGTTGCACTGGGAAAATCTATTGCAAAAGACCTCTTTAAATTGTCCAAAAGCAAAGATACCACCTTGAGAAATAAGATGCACCTGACCCAAGCCACAGTGTTTTCAATAATCTCATACGCATGGGAAAGCAGGATGCTGGGCAAGAAGACTGAAGAATTCATGCCTTTGAATAACGATGTTGGGAAGAATATTGAGCACATCATGGACTGCCAAAAGAACCAACAAATCTCTCTTAGAAGAAGTACAACCAGAAAGTTCCTTAGAAGCAAGGATGGTGAGACTCCATCTCACATACTTTGAAAATGTGATCAGGAGCGACCAGTCTCTGGAGAAGAACATTATGCTTGTTAAAGCAGAAAGTCAGTGAAAAGGAGGAAGATCCTTCATGAACAACACAGTGGCTGTAAAAACGGGCTCAAGCATAACAGCGATGATGAGGATGACTGAGAACAGGGCAGTCTCACTGTGTTGTACATAGGATCTCGATGAGTCAAAACCAACTCAATGGACCCCCAAAAGGACAACAAAAATTGAAGACTATTGATGGTTACCAGGAGTATGAAGGGAGAATACAAGAAATTTTTTCTTAGGGGAAACTGAGTGTCAGTTAATGGTGGTGGAATAATTCAGAAAAGGACGGTGATGATGACAGCACAATATGAAGAAATTAACCCATGTCCCTAAATTTTGTGTGTAGAAACTGTCTGAATTGGCAACTGTTCTGCTGTGTATATTTATGCCACAATAAAAAATAAATATTATCAGGTTAATGTGTAACCAATGTAAAATAATTATAAACAAGATCTTTTATATTCTTTTCTTTCCATACTAAGTCTCCAAAACACTAGACATATTTTACGCTTTCAGAGCGTCTCAAATCTGATGCTATATTTTCAGAGGTGAAAACAGAATTTAAATATACTTAGATTAAGTAAAACTGGGAAGTGACTTCTTGAGTGTCACTCACCACATTCCAGTTGCTCAACAACCACATTCAGTCCCACTGAAATGAGGGGCACCAAATGTAATCTTCACGTGGGCTGATATTTTTAAACCTGTCTTATTCCCTATTGTATTCCTAATGACTACAGTGGTGCCTGGCATATAGTAAGCACTCCATAAATATTTATTGAATCCACAAAATGAGGCCATGCAGCAGAAGAAAATACTCTTAGACAGCTACAAGCATCATAGGTTAGATATTCGATAGGAATTTGGTTAGGTGAAAGGAGTGAAAGCACACAGTAGAAAGCAGGTCGGCACAACTAGACTACATCACAAGCTAAAAGGTTTTCCAGATACAACCCAACATTTTAAAGGACAGAGTAGCATGGACAGGGGTCTATGGACAATGCTTTCTGGAGACACTGAGGTCAATTGAAGTACCTAGTCTTTTTTCTAAGAAATTGTTCTGCATCTCATATTGGTGAGTGGTGCCTGGGGTCTTAAAAGCCAGCATGTTGCCATCTAAGGCACATCAGTTGGTTCCAACCCACCTGGAGCATATGAAAACCAAGAACATCAAAGACATGAGGAAAGTAGGATCCTGGGAGACAGGGTCCACGTGATTGGGTGACTACATCGGCATGAGATCAGAAGAACTAGATGGTGCCCTGCCACCAGCAAAGACAGCCCTGTTAGGAAACACAATGTATAGCTCCTGATGTGGTACAACCAAAAGAGGTGTGCAGCTCAAGAGTTCTATTAAGAGACCAGACTTGATGGCCTGACAGCCTGGAGGGCCCACTGAGAACATGGCCCCTGGACTTGGTGCCATCCCAGAACTGTGACCAGTACTGAAGCCAAAACTTCAGACAAAGAATGGACTGGACCTTGGGACACAGAATGTTGCAGGTGGTATGTGTACTTTATGATTTAGTATATATATGAGGCTGTTCAACTAGTCTCTTTTTAGAGGAGAGAGGAGAGGGTGGAGAGGAGGGGACAAGTGTTGGCTGAGTGGATACTGGAAGAGTGGAGGGGATGAGCATGCTGTCATAGGGTGAGGAGAGCAGATGGAGTTGCAGAGAGGCTGATGCTTGCAGTTGTGTATGGCAAATGGACTTGGATTGCAAAGTTTCACTTGATCACTACCACCACAACAAAAAATAAATAGAAACAAATGAGACCATGCATATACAAGATTCAACACAACAGCTGTCATATGGCAAATACCCAGCAAATGGAAGCTAAAAAGAAACAGAAGAAAAAGTTAAGTGAATGTCTTGAAACCTGAGCTGTCCTTGACCTGATTGGGACTTGGGAAGTTCAGGGACTGTGTTTTGTCATTGGTGACAGCCAGTTACCTTCCTTTTGGAGGTTTAGCTGTAGTCCTCTCTTATAGAATAGCAGACAGTTTCAATTTCAGAAATCCCTTGAACCTGACCCTGGCAGCGCTTGCCAGCCCAACTTCCCGATGCTGGAGAAGTCTTCTCTGTTAGCTTGAGCTCACTCTGCCCATATCCACGAAAATGCAAAGAATTAGTGTCCCCTAGATGCAGTTCTCAATGGCTGACAGAGAAGATGGTGTATCAATACCCTAGCTCCTTCACTTTTCAGGTAGGATAATTCAGAGGTGTGTGGTCTACAGTGACTCTCAGAACTTTCTAGAGGGAATTAAGCTCCAGTTGACTACGGTGGTGCCTGGTTTCATCATGCTGTCTATATTGGTGTCTCTTCTTTTCCTGTTTTACTTCCTAAGCCCCTTATTGGTGTTTCCTAGAATCACCTTTCAAGTAAGCTACTCGTACTTGAGTCCTCATCTTAGAAACTTCCTCTAATGTATGGAGAAGATTACTTCACAGCTCACCGGACACAGGTTCACAGGGGAGCATGAAGCCTGGTACCTTGGGCGTCAGAGCCACGACAACAGCAAAGCTTGGCAGGTGGTCGCACTGGCATTTGGTGTGAGAATCGTTGCTCTCCTCGTGAGAGCAGCCCTCTGTTGACCAGCTGCCTGCCTCCTTCACTCGTTTCCAGGATGCACACACAAGCCTTGTTCTTGCACAGACCGACTGGAACAAAAAGGGCATAGAAGTTACCCTCCTTCTGGTTTTATTATTTGAACTTTATAGATGAATCACAGATGAACTGGGTTGGAGTACAAATTAGGAAAATCCCACTATTCAGTACCTTTGGGGAAAAGTTTCACACCACCGTCTGTGCTGAGGAGTTTATTATTTATGATCTCTGCCCTTCCCTACTCATCTCAGTGTCCTCAAGATAGACCCTCATGAACTGCTTCACTCAGGATCCTTGCTGCCTAGCTGACTCCCAGTGGGTTTTACCAATGAGACACCCTGATGGAAGATAACTGGGAACGTCCAGGGTATTCTCTTTCCTTACCCCCTATCTGTCTGTCAGGCAATGGTAGTTTATGTATTGCAAAGGAAGTGTACAGGCACACTGTGCTTTAGCTGGTAAATTTGTTTGTCAAGCACTATGGATTAGCCATTTTGAAATTACACATACACTAGGGTTGAACAAACACACAGAGAAACTGTCGATAACGAGAGCCACACTTCTCACCCTTAAGAAATGACAACACAATTAGCAAGGGAAGAAGGCTAAACAGATTACCCGTGACAACAACTGACACTACGTAGCAATAAAAGGCTGAAGTCAACAAGAAGACATAACAATCCAAAAATATGTATACTCCTAACAACAGGTATTAACTATATGTTAAAGAAAATCTGATAGAACTGAAAGATGAAACAGAAAGGAGAAAAAAAATCACAAGGACGTGGAAGTCAGCAAACATGTAGAAGACCTACACAATACCCGTCAAAGAATTTGACCTAATTGACACGCATTGCACAGCCACCCAACAACAACAGAAGATACGTTATTTCCGAAAGCACATTAAACATTCAGTTATCTATTTGTCCTATACATTAAAGTACTTATGGATATATAGGTAATATGCAATTACATACACAATAAGTTATAACGTTGATTTGATTCCTGTGGCTGGCATCCCACTTGGCAAGGTCCACCTGGATAGTTACCATTTACATTGGTGAAAAAAGGTATTTTCAAGGACAAAGTTTCTGGTCTTGCAAAATTCTATCATGCAACCTCTGGCATCATTTCTGTTACCAAGGCCACATTTCCCAACTATCTATCCTTCTTTGTTTCCAACTTTTGCGTTCCAATCACAAGTAAATATCAATGTATCCTGATTGCATGCTGGATCAATTTTTGGACTGCAGAAGATGGTATAAATCTTCAATTTCTTAATCTTTGGCCTTAGTGGTTGGTGCCTAAATTTGGATAACAGTCATGTTAACTGACCTTCCTTGTAGGCATATGGATATTATTCTATCACCGACAGCACTCTACTTTAGGATAGCTCTTGAAAAGTCTTTTTGATGATGAATGCAACACCATTCAAGTTTTCATTCCTGGCACAGTTCAGCATAAGATTCTCTGATTCAAAATGGCAATTTGAGCTCACTAATGCCTAGGATATCGATGTTTATGTGTTCCATTTAATTTATTATTATTATTTTTATATTTTATTTGTTGTGATTGAGTGAAAGCATACAACCCTGTTTAAATTTGCATGCCTGCCTATGTGCAGCTCCTACTGCTCTCCTTGCCCAGTGACAGCACACTCCTCCTTTCTGTTCTATACATGTCATATCCTTTTAACAGTGTCCTGTCCCCTCTTCTCAGCCCTCTCTGCTCCCCTCTAGTAAGGCTAGTAGGACCAGTAGGACGACATCCTATAGATGCATAGAACTATAAAGTGCACACACAATATGGTCACTCTGTATCACTGAGTCTAATCCATTCCTGTCTGAGGAGTTGACCTCAGTAATGATTTATGAGCAGAGGCAGCATCAGGTCTACGGGTCATGCTCCCAGGGGAATTTCCAGGCTTTCGGAACATCAACTGTTGTCTTTTAGTGGAGTTTTCAGGGTGCACCCCTTTTTATTCTCATATTGCCATTGGGACTCAATTTTGTGAGCCCCGTAACAGCTGTCATTGGTTGTGGTTGGGCACCATCCGGTTCTTCTGGTCATATAGTGATGTAGTCACCCATTCATGTGGGTCTTTAGGTCTTCTGGGTTCTTTCCCCCATGTCATTTTTGTCCTTGGTGATCATCTGTTCCTGCTGAGTTGGAACCATTTGGTGTACCTCAGATGGCGGCTAAGACCTCAGACACCACTCACCAATATAGGGTGGAGAAGACTCTCTTAGCAATAGGCTAGTTAAGCTAATTGGCCTCGATGTCCCCTGAGAGCATGGTTCCCAGATCCCCGCCCCTGCTACTCTGTCCTTGCAATACTGGGTTAGGACTGGAAGAGTTTTCAAGTTATATTGAAGTCCAGTTAAATTGATTTTCTTTCTAATGTGTGCTGTCATTGATTTTACCCAACCAAATTTCTATCAACTATCTCATTTATAATCAGCCGTCTCCCTCTTTCCCTCCCCTCCCTTGCAGCTGTCAGAGTCTTTTCTTCTGTACATGAGTCTGTTTTTAAGTCCTTATAGTAGAGGTCTTATACAATATTTGTCATTATGTTGCCAATTTCACTCAACATAATGTCTTCCAATTGAAAATGAGTTAGGAGATGCTTCCTAAAATCTTCAATGTTCTTTATCATTGCATAGTGTTCCAATGAGTATACATACCATAGTTTATTTATCCATTCATCTGTTGTTGGGTGTTCCATTTCATTCTCCAAGATTCATGCTTTGTACATTCCACGTTCTGATTATTAATGGATGTTTGTAGATGTTTCTTCTCATTATGAGTCATTCCACATCCACACATGAAGGTCCTGAAAGCTTTACTCCATTCGTGTCACTAAGGTTGACTCTAATTTGAGACAGCAGCTCTTCCCAGTCGTCTTATGAATGTCTTCCAACCTGGGGGCTCATTTTCTGACACTATGTCTGACTATGTTTCACTACTATTTGTAAGGTTTTCACTGGCTAATTCTTTTCAGAAGTAGACTTCTGGGTCCTTCTTCCTAGTCTGCCTTAGTCTGGAAGCTCAGCTGAAACCTGTCCACTGTGGGTGACCCTGCTGGTATCTAAATACCAGTGGCATAGGTCTTAGCATCACATCAACATGCAAGCCCCTACAGTATGACAAACTGACAGGGAAGTGGGGGTTCATATGTGTATAGGAGTAGACATAAAGGTATCTGTGCGTGTGTGTATCTTTCTATCTATCTATATACAGGAATTCAGGCCTAAGTCACTTTGCACTGTAATCAATGAGGGGTGGGATGAGTCTCAGTTGAGCTCAGGATGGTCATCTGTAAAGCTGAGGCCAATGATTGATCATTTATTCATTCATTCACATATTCATTCATTCACACAACTATTATCTCTTGAACATCTTTTATGTGACAGGTACTGTTCCAGGCAGGTGGGGCAAATGGTTTGTGTTCACCTGTTGATCTAAAGGTTGGTGTTTCAAATTCATCCAGAAGTGCTTTGGAAGACAGGCCTGGCAATCTGCTTTTGAAAGGTCACAGCCTTGAAGACTCCACGGCTCACAGTTCTACTGCATACATATGGGGTCACCATGATTCAGAACTGACTTGACAACTAACAACAAGGATACAACTGTGATTTAATCAATCCAAATATAATGGCTCTTATTGCATATGCATCTAGTGTGGTGAAGACAAATAATAAAAAATTCTATGAATATATTGTATATGTCAGGTAAGATTAAATGCAATGAAAAGCAGATAGCTGCCATGAAGGCACTGGCAAATAAACAGATAGACAGACAAATCAATGAATGAATGAGGCTCCAGGAATTGACAGAACACCAACTGAAATGTTTCAACAAAGAGATGCAGTGCTGGAAACACTCTTCTATGCCAAGTAGTCTAGAAGACAGCCACCTGGCCAAATGGCTGGAAGTAATCCATATCTGTATTCATTCCAAAGAAAGGTGATCCAGCTGAATGCAGAAAATATCAAAGGATATCATTAACATCACATGTAAGCAAAATTTTGCTGAAGATAATTATGACATGGTTGTAGCAGTAGATCAACAGAAAACTGCCAAAATTAAGGTGGGTTCAGAAGACAATGTGGAACAAAGGGTATCATTGCCAATGTCAGGTGGACCCTGGCTGAAAGCAGAGTATCCAAAAGAGGTTTTCCAGTGGTTTATTATGTAAAGACATTACACTGTATTGAGGATAACAAATTATGGACAAACATCATGAAGAATGGGAATTCCAGAACACTTAATCGGGCTCATGAGGAATCTGCACATGGCCAAAAGGCAGTCATTCAAACAGAACAAGAGGAGACTACATGGTTTAAAATCAGAACAGGAGTTCTCAGTGTTGTATCTTTTTACCACACTTATTCAATCTGTGTGCTGAACAAATAATCAGAGAAGCTGGACAACACGGAGAAGAACCTGGGATCAGAATTGGTGGAAGACTCATTAACAACCTACCTTATGTAGATGACACAACCTCGCTTGCTGAAAGCGGACTTGAAGTACTTGTGGATGAATATCAAAGACCACAGCCTTCAGTATGGATTACACCTCCTCAACATAAAGCAAACAGAAATCCTCACAATTGAACCAATAAGCAACATCGTGATAAATGAACAAAAGATTGAAGTCATCAAAGGTTTCATTTTATTTGAATCTACAATCAACACTCATGGGAATAGCAGTTGAGAAATCAAATGACTTACTGTATTGGGCAAAACTAGTGCAAAAGACTTCCTTAAAGTATTAAAAAGCAAAGAAGCCACTTAGAGGACCAACATGGGCCTGACTCCAGCCATGGCATTTTCAACTACTGCATAAGCAAGTGAAAGCTGGACAATAAATACAGAAGATCAAAGAAGAATTAACGCCTTTGAATTATGATGTGGGCCAAGAATACTGAATATACCATGGACTATCCAAAGAGCAAACAAGTCTTGGAAGTACACCAAATGCTCCTTGGAAGCAAGGATGTTGAGATTTCACCTCACATACTTTAGACATGTTATTAGGGGGAACCAGTCCCTGGATAAGGACATCATGCTTGGTAAGGTAGACAGATGGTCAGAGACAACAAAAAAGATCCTTGAAAAGATGGACTGACACAGTGGCTGCAACAATGGGCTGAAACACAGCGATTGTGAAGATGGTGCAGAACCAGAGTTCCATTCTGTTGTACATAGGGTTGCTATGAGTTAGAATTGACTCAATGACACCTACCAACAACAATTTTAAGAGACTGGTAAGAAAAAGCTATATTGAAAAGTGGATATTTGAAAAAATATCTGAAGCAAGTGAGAGAGTGAAGCATGGTTATTTGGGGAAAGGTGTTTTTCAAAGAGGGGACAGCAAGTGCTAAGGCCTGGAGGTGAAACTCCAGCCAAAGTACTAATCTTTTCTGTAACAGTTGCTGTGGAGCCAACTCTGACTCACGGCAATTTCATGTGGAGAACTGTGCTCCACAGAGTCTTCAGTGCCTGAATTTTTGGAAGTACATCACCAAGCCTTTCTTTCAAGGTACCTCTGGGTAGACTTGGATTTCTTTTTCAGTTAGCAGCTGAGCACATTAACCATTTGTATCACCTAGGGATTGTAACATAGCAATTCTGTTATTACTACAACAATGTTAATTTAAATATAGGTCCTTGGTTGGCACAAACAGTTTGGAATGGATTGACAGCCCAAAGATTGGTAGTTCATATCCACCCAGAAGTGCTTGGAATAAAGACCTGGTAATTTGCCTCCATAAAGATTACAGCCAAGTAAACCCTATAGAGCACAGTTCTACTCTGTAACACACGGGGTAACCATGTCAGACTTGACTTGAAAGGAACCAATAACATTCATTTTAAATATTTATTTTTAATATCATTCATATTACTAATAATGGAAACTGGTGGTACAGTAAGAGTTATTCCTGGTAACCAAAAGGTCAGCAGTTCCAATCCATGAGGCATTTCTTGGAAACTATATGGGGCAGTTCTACTCTATCCTGTAGGGTCACTATGAGTCAGAATTGACTCAATGACAATTTTTTTTTAAATTAGTAATTGTTATAAATATTTTAAATAATATGATGCCTAGGGAATGAGTTGAGACTCATTAGGGAAACAATGGAATAAGACAGTTCAAATCTGGTGAACAAGAGGTGAAAGAGGATGAGTTTTTATGGATGTACAGGTTATTAGTGGTTCAGCCATCAAGCATGAAGGAATCTTCAGTATAAAAAGAGATGGGTAAGCTTAGCTGGAACCAGACTCTCAGGGCTTTGTACATTCCAAAGAGGAGTTTGGATTTTATCCTGAGTAGTGGGGAACCTTATTGGGAGGGGGTTGCATGGGACAGGAACACACCCCTAAATGGTTGTCCTCACTGTAGCAATGAAAATGTGTTTAAGATGGCAATGCTGGAGCCAAAGAAGCTCATTGGCTTTAGTCAGTGGGGAGATTGTTCACAGCTGCAGCTTCAGCATCCTCCGTCCTTGACTCAGACTGACTTTCTGCTTAGATATGGATGAATGTTCCAGGAACTCGTCTCTGTGTGGCCCCAGTTCAGAGTGTGCCAACATCCTAGGCACATACACTTGTTACTGCCTACCTGCACTATATGAAGAATACAGGACAGATTTGGGGGCTTTCAAATGTACAGATAATTCTCTCCACAATGCTGAATACTTCTCAGTGTATAATCAACTATTTGAAACTTAGTGGCTTATAACACCAGTTTTCCACTGCTCATGATTCTACGGGCTGACCACCTGAATGTTCTGTTTCACTTGGTGTCAACTGAGAGACTGAAATGGCTTTTCATCACAAGCCCTTGCTTACATAGTTGGTCAGGCGCTCCACTGGGACCCTCATTTTTTCTCATGGGACTTGTCATATGGCTGCTAGAGCTTCCTCGTAGCGTGGAAACTAGTTTCCAAGAAGAAATATTCTAAAAGGAAGAAAGCAGAAATTACCAGACCTCTTAAGCCCTGGCCTCTGAAAAGAACATTACTTCTACCAAGTTCTACCAGGTACAGTCACTAGGCCAGCACCATTGTTTTAAAAGACTGTGTTTTCCCCATTTAATGAACTTTGGGACCTTTTTGAAAATCAGGTGACTGTAGGTGGATGCATTTACATCTGGGTTTTTGAGTCTGTTCCATTGGTCAATGTGTCTGTCGTGATGGCACAGGGGCTTCTGACTATTTTAGCTGTCTAATAGGTTCTGAGGTCAAGTAGTGCAAGTTCTCCTTCTTTATTGTTTTTCTTCAGCAGTGCTTTACTTATCTGGGGGTCACTTTCCTTTCCATATAGTTAATTACTAGTTTCTCAGTCTTATTAAGAATGCTATTGGTATTTGGATTGGGATTGCACTGTATTTGTAAACTGCTTTGGCTAGAAGTGATATTTTCACAATGTTGAGTCTATCCATCATCCATGAGCATGGTATGCTTTTTTATGTAGGTCTCATTTGGTTTCTTACAGTACTGTTTTGTAGTTTTCTTTGCATAGATCTCTTAAAGTCTCTGATTAGATTTATTCCTAAGTATATTGTTTTTAGGGAGTATTACAAATGGTATTGTTTTCTTGATTTCCTTTTTGTAGTCTCTTCACTGGTGCATAGGAATCCAACTGATATTTGTATGTTTATCTTGTACTCTGTGACTCTACTGAATCTTTCTATTAGTTTTAGTAGTTTTTGAATCCTTTGGGTTCTCTATGTGTATTATCCACAAACAAAGGGAGTTTTACTTCTTCCATAACACTTTGGATGTCATTTATTTCTTTTTCTTGCAATATTGTTGTAGTCAGGACTTGCAGCATAATGTTAAGTAGGAGTAGTGTCTTGGATTTAATTATTGTCCCCCCAAAAATACATGTGGTAATTTGGTTGAGCCATGATTCCCAGTACTGTGTGATTTTCCTACGAGGTTTGACAATTAAGTTCATGAACTCATCTGAGAAAAAGTGCTCCAGACATCACTGCTGAGTATCACTATGGTCACCTTTGAAGTACTCCCCTTGGTAATAAGCCATGCATTGATGCCAGTGCCTGGTCCACCCTTCAAAGCACCCTTTTGAACTCTTTTTCTGGAACAGCCATCACAGCTGTTGTCATATTACTCTTCATGTCCTGAATGTCATAAAAATGTCTTCCTTTCAGTATTTCCTTCATCTTCAGGTAAAGAAAAGCCATTAGGTGCCAGGTGAGTAGGGAGTTATTTATTTGTTTACTGGCTATAAATGCCTTCACAGACAACTATACAATTAAGTGCATGGAACTTGTCATTGTGTCATCGTGCACAATGGCCATTCCAGAAAGAGTTCCGTAATTGCTCTGACGGGTAAGCTAGGGTACTGGCTAGGTGCATAGCTTTCCAAGGCAGTACTTTCAAGGTGGCTATAGTGATATTGAACAATGAGACATGTAGCACTTAGAACAAGTATGCTGACTTGTTGGACCTTGTGTGGTGTAAATTCTGCCTCTATGATGTTAATGAGGGAGGATGGGCAGCAGTTTTGAGTCAGGAAGGACTCAATCTATGACTGTTGCGTGCCTTGAGGCAATCTCTTGAAGACAAAGAGACTTGAGCAGAGAGAGTTAGGGATCTCATACTACCAGAAAGTAAGCTCCGGAGCAGAGAATTCCTCTGGAGTCAGGGTCCCTCCCATTTCAGAGGAAGATCAGTAACAAGGACCTTCCAGTTGAGCCAACAGAGAAAGCCTTCCCATGGTGCTGAATTTGGACTTCTAACCTACTTTCCTGTGAGCAGATAAGTTTATCTTTTTTACAGCCATCCCCTTGCTCTTGGGGCAGCACTTTATAACTGAAAAGACGTCTCTGAGGCACATGGGATGAGGCGATCCTCACAAAGACACTGTGAGAAACATTCTGTTATCACTCCTGCTGAATGTGTGGGAAAACAGGTTAAGACTGGCTGGTGGTGCAGGAAGCCAGATCTACACCAGGCAGCCTGGACACAGAGTCCAGCTCTAAGCCATTGTCCTGTATGTCCCCCTAATCATTAAGACCCCAAAGACATATGACCTACAGCAACAGGCACAACAAAAACTCAGAGGCGGTTGTCCACAACTCACACAAAGCTGGCCTTTGCTCTGAGACTCCAAGGAGAAGGGCAATGCAGGAAGCTGTGTTAGGAACAGGGAGCAAGGGATAAGCTAGAAGAACAGCTAGAGAAGGGGGTAGGGACGAAGTTCAAGTTCTGGCAGTCCAGGACTTAGCTTCTCAGGCTGTATGATGGGGGCTGGTGTTGCTCATCTCTGATGCCACGATGGAGAAAGCAAGAGAGCATGGGGTAGAAGAGGGATTACTCGGCTCAGGAAAAAGTCCAGCAGCCCTCAGCCAAGAGCATGCCTAGGCCAGATACAAGGTGAATTCCTGCATAGTGTGGCCATGGCCTACCTTGTCCACCCCTCAAGCCCAGTGTACCCTCTAATTCCAAGATAGGACCAGTTCTACCTCTAGGCCTCCGTTCTGGCAGTCCCACTGAAGGAGTAGACCCTGGAGATCTAAAGAATAGCTACAGGGGCCTTTGTTCCTGGTATAGTTGGTGAAGGGTGGGGTGCAGAGGTCATACAACTGTGGCTTCACAGAGTAAGCTGGGCCTACAGGGAGGCTAGAAAGCACAAGGCCTGAGCTTTCAGTAATGGCCAATTTTCAGCAGGACTGATTTGTGCAACACCCTGGAACCTGTTTGGGTTCTTGTGGACATGTTACAGGAATACATGCAGGGCTCCAGGGAGGTCCAGCTGGATGCCAAGAGGCCCAGTTCCCTACAGGCACCTTCAGACCTCCTTACCTTATTGAGACACAGTTCCACTCGGCCCCCTGTCAAGCCTGCAGGCCAAAGGATCTGCTGTGCGCACTTCAACTCTTGATAAACTGACCATGCAACCAAATGTAGGGTTAGTCCTCATGTGCAATAACATGTGCGACAACTTATCCTGGGGTAGTGTAGGTATGCCTGTGTTCATTCAGCTCTGCCTTTGGTACTGGGCAGAAGTGAAGAAGGATCAAGCCCCAAACCCAACAGCACACACTAGGGCCTGAGGGGTTCCTCAAGTGCATAGGAAACACCTTCAATACCTCTAGTCCCATCTGCCTCTCAAGAAGGAGTTGCAAGATACCCGTGGGTGGGGCCTGGTCATCTGTATGCGCAGTAGGTGCTCAACAAAATTTTCAAAGAGCCATTTGGACTCAACTGTTTCAAAACAAGGTAATGAACCTTGATCTTGAGAGATATTAAGAGCACTGCGCCACAGACAGATAACCTGGCTTCAACCTAGTTCTCTGGGTTCCCCTCTAGTCTTTGGTAAGATGCTGAATCTTCTAGAGCCTCAGTTTGCCCACTGGTGGATCAGGAATTACACTACAAATAGACTAACAAGGATCAAGTGGGAGACTAGGGAGATGATGCTTTGTAGACTGTGAAGGGCTGTGCACCCAGCATCACGCTGCTGCACTGTCAGCCAGCTTCCACCTGCCAGCCCCTGTCATCAGGACAATCAAATTAGCTGTGTTCCATTCAGAAGCTGCAAACCATGTTCCTTAAAAAGGAAATTAGGGGAAGAAACCAGCTACACTTTCATATACATTTAATTTCATGGGCTTCACAGGGGCTAGGGCAGCATGTCAGGGGTGGGGTGGACTTCTGGGAAGAACATCTGTCTTAGTTACTTAGTGCTGCTGTCTCAGAAATACTGCAAGTGGATGGTTTTGACAAACAGTAACTTATCCTCTTACCATCTAGGAAGTTATAAGCCTCAATTCAGGGTGCCAGCTACAGGGAAAGGATTTCTCTCTCTGGGATAAAGTCCTTGTGATCAATCTTCCCTAGCTGAGGAGCTTCTCAGCTCAGGGATCCCAGGTCTAAAGGATATGCTAGTCTCCTGGCTCTAGTTTCCTGGTGGTATGAGGTCCCCCTGTCTTTCTACTTGCTTCTCTAAGATCTCAAAAGAGATTGGCTTAAAATACAATCTAATCTAGTAGAGTCTTGCCTCATTATCATAAGTGCCTTTAATTTTGTCTCACTAATACTAGAGAGACAGGATTTGTAACATACAGGAAAATCATATCGACTGACAAAAATAGTTGACAGTCACACACAATACTGGGAATTAAGGCCCAACCACCCACCACACTGCTGTCGAGTGGATTCTAACTCACAGCAACCCTACAGGACAGAGTGCAACTGCCCCATAGTCTCCAAGAAACAGCTGGTAGATTCGAACCGCTGACCTTTTGGTTAGTAGCACTTACCCACTATGCTACCAGACTGTTAAGCTCACACATATTTTGGGCAGACACAATTGAATCCATGACAGCATCCAAACCCTCAGTTTTGTATTTGACGCTGTTATCGATCTCAATTCGTTCTGCTTGGTCACCTGAATTGCTCTCTGTATTATGGGAGACATCTGACTTAATGAGGACTCCCAGAGACGTCCTAGCCAGCACAGCCATCAGTGCTATGTCTGTATTGTTGCCCCAGCACCTGGAGATACTAGGGACTCAAATGCAGCCAACAGCAGAGAGAAAATTCTCATTATGTATCATCTTAAAAGCCCAGCCAAACCTGACTCTATGTTGGTCCTAACAGTACCTCCAAGTAGAAGAGCAAACTCACCAAAGCTGGGATGGGTTGTCCTATCCCGGGTTTCCCCAATAAACATGCTTTATGTAGTCTCAGGCCTCTAGAGGGACTTACAGTAGAAAAGCCTGTAGTGTATATAGTGTGTGGCAGACATATTAAAAATATGTGTAAATGATTAAGTGCATGCGTACATTATTTTGGAGCCCTAGTGGTCCCATGTTTAAGAGCTATAGTCACTAAATAAGAGATCAGCCACCTGAATTCACCAGCTGCATCTTGGAAACCTTATAGAGCAGTTTTTCTCTGTCCTACAGGGTCACTATGAATTGGAATCGACTCAGTGGCAACAGTTTTGTTTTTTGGTAAATTGTAATATTCCTCTTTCATTCTAAAATCCTGCAAGCTCGTTTCCCCAGGAGAAATGGCCACCCTGTTTTTGCAAGACTCTGTAAAAAGAGCATGGAGAGATGCAGACTTACTCCGTATTCATCAATTCTTATTCAGGAGCCTCTTCTAGCTGCTTCTCTTCTACTTGGGCCTCTGGTCCCTTCTTTATGAAGTGGAGTATTTCATGTACACCTGATGACTTCTGGGGAGGAGGCTGAATGGTCTGAGACACTGGCAGGTACTCACCAATTCTGGCCATATGGCTTTCACTGGCTGAATTTTAGAAGTAGACTGACAGGCCTTTCTTCCTAGTCCCTCTAGTCTGGAAGCTCCACAGAAAACTGGAAATCTTCATAGAAACACAGAAACTACCATTTATAGGTAGGCAGTGGCTGCATGAGGTGTACTGGTTGAGAATCAAACCTGAGTTTCTCACATGGAAGGTGAGAAGTAACAAATAAGAAAAAGGGGGAGACTAAAATAAACCCTGTGGTATTGGAATAGAATCAGAGATATGGGTATGATCTCAAGTTTTAACACATATATACAGGTAAGTACAGAGACAGGTATAAACACGTCTTTGTGTACACACCAAACTAAAAAAAAAAGCTAAACCCATTACTGCTGAGTAGATTCTGACATACATAATTTCTTAGCTGTATTTTGAAGTCCCAGTTTCAATAAGCACATCTAATGCTCAGATTTTGTTTCTAAAGAGCACTGCCCAATAAAAACCCAATTCCTCAATTAGGGCTCCAGATACCTTATGTGGTGCATGGTCCCAACCCTACAGGATTACATGTACCTCACCTGCATTAGCAGGAAGCTGTCCTATCCCATGCATGGGCCACAAACACTATGCTGCATGGTTGCACCCAATCATTGTGGGGGGTCATACATAAATCAGGACAATACTCAACCACAGACAAATGACTTAGGCATATTATTAACACGGATGAACTTTAGAAAATATTATAGTCACTAAGTCAGTCATAAAAGGACAAAAACTGTATAATCATTCTTACTTGAAATAGAACAGGCAAAGTACAGAGATCAAAGTTCAATAATGGTTACTAGAGATCACAAAAGGGTGGAAATGAAGCATCACTTATTAATAATAGTCAAATTTTATTTATGGTGATGGAAACCTGGCAAAGAATATGGTGATGTTTGAAAACCAGGATTGATATAATTGCTGTCACTCAATTGCGCAAGTGAAAACGGTGGATTGACAGACATTGTGCTATACATGATTTTAAAACAATGAAAAGACCTATAGACAAATGTAGTAGGTAAGACAGATTGAAGATATCCAAAAATAGAAAGGTAACATCCAAATCTTGTTTGGATCCAACTTTAACAAACCTGATAAAGGTAACAGGTATACAACTGAATAAATTTCTTTTTTCTTTTGTGGGACAATGGAGATTCGGTTTCTTTTGTTTGCTTTTGACCATCAGATGCTTCACTGTAATCATGTATTTATATATATGGACAGATGAGGTGATACCTTAACAGTTGATGAGTCTAAGTCATGTGTTATGGGTGATCACTTTACTGGAAGAACAGATTTACCTAAGCCAAGAAGAAGTTAAAAATAAATATATAGAAGAAACTATACCTATGAAAATTCTGTTTATGGAGAATTCAATTCCAACTGAGGCTAGTAAAATAACTGCACCCACATCTTTCTTCTTGGAGACTCTCATATTTAAAGCTGTGTAGGATGATCAGGGCTCTAGAACTGGGGTGAGACGGCAATGACTTGAAGACAGCTGTGAGACTTCCTTCATGATAAATTTATACTTACCTTCATTCACACACTTTTAACAGTTATTTATATTATGTACATTGGATCCGACACAGCAACAATCATGAAAATGGCACATGAATGGGCAGTGTTTTGTTCTATTGTACACAGGGTCACTGTGAGTCAAAATTGACTTCAGTCACTCCTATGATACCATGTGAGCTTTCTAACAATCTAACTCATCTTTTCACCTGGAAATAATTCATCAAATTTCAACCAACAATGATTAAAGCCATAGAGATTACACCCAGCTTTGACTGGAATACAGCACAATCACCAAGTCCAAGAGGACAGGATGACACTGGGGCTAAAATCTCTGAAACCAAAGACGGAGATGGGCTTTCCTTCTGGAGAAAGGACACAAATATTGCCTGAAAGCCTTTCAGAAGATGGAGCCCAGCAGATGAAAAAGCACTGCCTGCATTTTCCAACACACCTCCTTCTAGAGACCAAATCAGAGGCAGCTACCCAGATTCCAGTTAAGTTTGGTAGAGCTACTGGTTGGGCAGATGTAGGCAAAGAGTTGAACTCTTAGAGGAGGGGTTCACAGCTCTAGAGCACCCAACGAAGTTGGAGCAACCAAGAACTAGCTAATGGCTAGCAATCAATGACTGCATTACCTCCTCTGGACCCTCCCCTTCCTCTGGCGCAGTGACATGTTGACTCTGTCTGCTACAGAGAAAACTTACTTCAGAAATGTTGGCTGAGGGAGTGAATGGTAAGAGGCCTCACCACCAAATGACTCACTAGCTCAGATATGCACATTTACTTGTGGATTCCACACGAGGACACAGTATGGTTAGGACCTTAGGAAGTGTGGTGATGAGTGCCACTTGCTGTGGCTGAAGGCTGAAAAGAATTGTTATTTTCCTTCTGCAAATGCTTCGGTGGAGCCTGGGCTCAGACCAGGCTGGTAGTGTTGGTGGTGGCATTGCAAGGAACCCCATACACAGAGGCGTCTGGTCTCATCAAGATTTCTTCAGGCCACCTTCTCCACTCACCAAATGTAGGGCTGCCTGTCAGATGAGCCACCTGCCATAATAACCTTCCCTGGCTCCAGTGCCAAAGAGAAGTGTCCTAGATTTCTTACAAAGCAGCAACTCCAAATCTCAGAAGCAATCATCAGTTGCTTGAGAGAACACAAAATGACACACTCCCTTAAAAAGCCAAATTAGTGGTTTCTTATAAAGTCAGCACACATTTACCATGTGACAGCAGTCCCCACTCTCGAGTATATATGTGAAATAAATCAACTTTACGTGCACATAAAAATCTGTAAAAAAGTTTATTTCGGCTTTGTTCATAAAAACTGAAAAACCAAGTGTACTTCAGTGGTGAATACACAAACTGTGGATGTCTACACAACAGAAAACTATAAAAAAAAGGACCTACTGATACACTCATCAACAAGGCTGACTCTCACAGGTATTACACTAAATGAAAGAAACCAAAATAAAAAATCCAGAGTGAATACAAATAGGGACTATTGCCATGAATTCCCCGAAAAGGGAAGGTCTGACTGAAAACGACCAACATTAGGGAGGTTCTGGAGAGACAGACACTGGTAGGTATCCCTGTGCTACAAATCACTACACTACTGCATTTTTCACCTCATATTACTAAATATTTCAAAATTACTAGTTTTGAATTTTAAAAATAAGATTTTAAAATCTTGTACGCAATAAATGTGAAAAAGTAAAAGTTAAGGAGAAGCAAGATGAGAATGACCATCACAGCTTTGGAGGAGAGTCCTTGTTAATGTTCTAGGATGCACTGTCTCTACAAGCTGGTTTGCAGGCATTTACAAAATGGAAAACATTTATGGGGTCCGACAGTAGTTTGTGAACTCATCCTAAAAAGTGCTACACACTGATTGTTGAATATCACTATGGTTCCTTTCGAAGTACTCCCTTGAGAAGCTGTGCACGGACACCAGTGCCTAGTCTACCCTTCAAAACAATTCTGGAACTCCTTCTGGAATGGCCATTGTGCATGGTGGCAAGTTCATGAACTTAACCTTACAGTTGTCTGTAAGAGTTTTCGGCCAGTAAACAAGTAACTGTACTGGCACGCCCTCCTTACTCACCTGATGAGGGTCCTGATAACTTTTTTCGTTACCTGAAGATAAAGGAAATATTGAAAGGAAGACATTTTGATGAAATTCAGGACCTCAAGGGTAATACAACAACACCTGATGGCCATTCCAGAAAGAGTTCCAAAATTGCTTTGAAGGGTGGACTAGGAGCTGATGTCAGAATGTAGCTTCCCAAGGGGAGTACTTTGAGGGTGAATGCAGTGATATTCAGCAATGAGGTCTGTAAGCACTTTTTCTGGAATGAGTTTGCAAACTTCACTGGCAGTCTTCATATTGGCAAAAATTTTCAAACTGTGTATCTCATACTACTTTTTAAATATGTTATGCTAAGAATATTCTCTCACAGTTCAAACCTTCCTCAAAATAAACATTCAGAAGCAGCTCAATATCCTAACATGCAGGCAAGGATTTATCAAATTCTGTTAATTGCAGACAGTGATTCTCATAGTGTCCGCTATCACTACTATCAACAGGCACCGTAATGGTACCCAGGGATTTCCATAAGATGGTTCTAGGGTGAAGGGAAGGTCTAATTCGAAGGCTTTTTATTAACTGCAGTCACTATTTCCTAGGCCCATTACATGAGGAGTCAGTGTGATAGCTCCTAGTTCAGTAGTGATCAGAAGAGTACTAGACAAATATCTACGACTAACAGTCCCTTATATGTCCCCACTAGTCTAGGAATGCTAGCTGGGTCTGCCCTGGGATGTGTGTGTACATGAGGTGGAGCAGCAGTCACTATTCAGCTCAATACAGCAACTGCAGCTTCATGTCCTGGCCTGGTATGTACTCACATTGTCAGAATTACCTAAAAGACGGCTTGGTCAACAATAGGCTCTGTGCCTAAGCAGAATGGAAGCTCCACTGCAGCTGTTAGGATGGGATCTATGTGGGCACATCATTGCCTTGGGCCCTCAGAATGATCCATCTTTCCAAGTAAGCCCTGCTTTGCATACTACCATTTGAAAACAGTGGTTCCTCTGTGTGTTAATTTTGGGTAGAACTTTCTGTACAGCTCCTTCATGAGTAACCCAGAGAACACAACAGTGGCAGGGAGAATAAGTGAGATGCAAGAGAAAATATGTCTACTACATTAAACATAACTCAATCTTGATTTTGTTAAAAAATATCGGTTTTCAAGAGGAATGTAAGAAATAAAATATCAAGAGTTAAAAAAATAAAGGAATGAAACCTACTAAACATCACTTTGGTGTATACTGTTTCTTTCCAATATAGTCTCATATGTGTTTAAGAGAATTACAGACATTTGAACACCTTCTCATATTCCTTACATTCAGAAACACTCCATTGTGTATTACTATGTTAAAGACGGAGGAATAATAACTATACTTTTCAATATTCCTTACATTCACAAGTCCTCTATCCATTGTGAATTCTTAAGACATGAAGTGAGATAAAGAATAATTACAGCCATACAATCCTTACATTTACAAAGAATCTGTGCATTATGAGCTTTGAGGACTAAAGGTTTTACCATATTACTTATACTCAAAAGGCCTTTTTCTGCTGTGAGCTGTTAAATGGTTGAGATATGCCAACTTACCAAATGCTTTCTCACATTCCTGATATTCATAAAGCTTTCCTCGACTGTGTGTTCTTATATGGCTAATGTCTTGGTTATCTACTGCTGCTCTAGGAGGTATTACAAATGGATGGCTTTATAAGAGAAGAATCTATTCCTTCCCCATCAAATAAGGTGCAAGTCCCAATTTAGGGTGTCAGTTACAGGGGAATCCTTTTTGTGCTGGTTTTGGAAGGTCTTTCTCATTAATCACCTGAATTAAGAGCTTCTCCTCACAAAGGATGTGTTATGCTCCTAGTGCTGTTTTCTTGGTGGTATGAGGTACCCAACTACCTGCTTGCCTCTCTTTGACCTCTTGTAAGATAAAAGGTGGTGCAAGCCACACCCCAAGGACATTCCCTTTACGCTGAATCAGGGATGTGACCTGAGCAAGAAATGTTACATCCCACCCTAATCCTTCTTTAAGAACAGGCAGAGATTATGATTACATGTAAGACAATCACAAAATAAATGACACCTATACAACACTGGGAACTATGGCCTAACCAAGCAGACATGTATCTTGCAGGGTACTTAGTTTAATACATGACAGCTCGTAAGGAATGAGGTATGACTAAGGGCTTTCCCATATTCCTTACATTCATAAAGACTTCTCTCTACTGTGAGTCCTTATGTGTGCAGTGAGTGATGAGGACTGACTAAAGGCTTTCCCACATTCCTGACATTCGTAAGGTTTCTCTCCACTGTGAGTTCTTACATGGATAGTAAGGTATGAAGAATAACTAAAGGCTTTCCCACATTGCTTACATTCATAAGACTTCTCTCTACTGTGTGTTTTCTTATGGTTAGTGAGGCAGAAGGAATAACGAAAGATTTTCCCACACTCTTTACATTCATAAGGCTTCTCTCCAGTATGAATTCTTAAATGTTTAGTGAGGGATGTGGAACAAGTAAAGGCTTTCCCACATTCCTTACATTCATAAGGTTTATCTCCAGTGTGTGTTCTTATATGTTTAATGAGGGTTGAGGATCGACTAAAGGCTTTCCCACATTCCTTACACTCATAGGGCCTCTCTCCACTGTGAGTTCTTACATGTACAGTGAGGGATGCAGAACGATTAAAGGTTTTCCCACATTCCTTACATTCAAATGGCTTCTCACCACTGTGAGTTCTTTTATGTTTAGTGAGGGATGAGGACTGACTGAAGGATTTCCCACATTCTTTACATTCAAAAGGCTTCTCTCCAGTGTGAATTCTTTTATGTCTAATGAGGTGTGAGGACTGACTAAGGAGTTTCCCACACTGCTTACATTCATACAACTTTTTTCTACTGTGAGCTCTTACTAGATTAGTTCGTTTTGGGGACTGACTAAAAGATTTCACAAAGTCTGGATGTTCAAGAGATTTTCCTCCGGTGTTACTTCTTACGTGTTCAGTGAGGGATGTAGCACAACTAAAGTCTTTCAAATATTCTTTACATTTGTAAGACCACACTTCGCTATGGAATTTTTGATGTAAAGTGATGGCTAAAAGGTGAGTACTGTTCTTCCAATACTCTTTATATTTATGATCTCTCACATGTGTCCAAAAGGATGAGAAACTACAGAAATCTTCACCACATTCTTTACATTCATAGAGTTTCTCTAGTAAGTGCTATCACATGATTCTTGGGATTTGAGTTACAAATGCAATCTTTCCCATACTCTTGACAGGATTTATCATCATTATGAATTCTCACAGGAGGATGTAGGTGAGACAGACAACTGCAGGCTTCTCTACATTCTCTTTGCTGACAGGCACTGCATCCAGTGTGACATCTAACATGATGCTTACATGATGACAGATCCATGAAGACTTTTCCACATTTACAGCATTCAGAAGTACTGGTTTTGTGCACAGTAAGAGCTGGAATCTGGTTCAAGGTTTTCCCACATTGACTGCCTTTGTTATTTTCACAAAGGTTCTCTACTGCATGCTGTCTGTTAAAGTACAACATGATATTGGGAATAAATTTGCTGCCATTTCACCACTACAAACACTGGAGATATAAGTATTACTGTTGTGAGTTGTCTCATGCTTCATAGGTTAAATTATCTGGAGCGATTTTACCATTACTGACAGTTTCTAAAATGTGAGGCTTTCTCATAATCATATCCAAGTGAACCATGTTTCAAATCCTCAATATCTCACTTACATTTATAAAAATAGTATATTGTAAAAATTCTCTGAATACAATTTTAGTTATGTATCTATACATATGCATACAGATGGATAAATCTCTATCTGTATCTATACACAGTAAAACCTGTGCGAGACAAAACAATGGCACTGCCTTGTTTCTCTGGGTCTCAAAAGTTTTCTGCCTTTGACAGTGCAGTCTTACATCTATAAGACTCTCTACTCATTTTAATGGATATTTGAGTTTTCCTTCCCTGGCAGTATTTTTACCTTACGCTGGTTCCAGCTTTCACAGGTTTTACTGTACATAGTTAAGACTGTCTCCAGAGACACTACTCTCTCTTGTCTGAGTGACACTCACCTCGTATGTCTCCTCTGGTTTTTCTGTTGATCTTCAATGCCATGCAGTTTACCAATATTTCCTAACATGGGTAACCAGGTGTTTCTCTTCATGATTTTCTCTGTAACGTGTTCACTAGATAATTTTTCTCTACCATTAGAGTCTCGAGAAGCTGATGCCATCACCGAAGTTGAAGTTCACAGTATGAAACAAAAAATGAAGTGACTTATTAGGAGGAAAAAGATAGCTATAAGAAAAGGCCTCTGAGGAATGTGGATGTTTGGCAATGGTCAGACAGTAATTTACTATGAAATACATTTACAAAGATCACGTAAGATAAAATGCACAATGTACATATCAGAGTGAAAAAGGTCTTTCTCCATAAGCTTAGGTGTAAGGAGATTGAGAGAACTCAAAAAAGTAACCACAGCTACCTGTAAAGGTCACCCTCCTCAACCCAAAAGAGATATTTTCTGATTTATTCAAGTGTAATCCCTTCCTTCAGAAGATTTTTGACTTCCTGCTGTCCATCATGGTGGCCTTGAAAGATTATTATCTCTACTCTCCTCAGATCTTTCTCTTGGTTATCTGGGAGAACAAATATCGGCAGCTGACATAGTGCTAACAGAGAAAGGCAGATCATGGGAAGTGAGAGTGAAGAGCACGGAACATTTCATTTATACTGAGAAGATACTTTATTCTTCAGTCTCCTGAGGTCAGAGGTTTATTTTCAGCAAAATAATCATGTGAAACTTGTAATATATACAGTGAAAGAATTTATAATGTCCCAAACCACAAATCACTCTGTGGTCAGGTATCCTATAGAACCAATTCTCACAGTTACAACACTTAAAAGAACCTCGAAGCTTTTAAAAATTCATTTTAATATATAGTTTTATAAGTTTATGGGTAAGCCATAACATGTAAGCTCCATAAATCAAATGGCCATAAGTAGTATTTAATAATGTATCTCTACTCCTCAGTCCAAATGCTGGCACAGGTTCAAGTATAATACACCTGGACACTGATGCAGGGAAAAAAAAAAAAGGATGCCATCCTTACCAACTGAGGCCAGGTTTCTCAAGGTTTCCACCATGACATCTCTGTAGAGTTTCCTCTGAGGAAGATCCAGCAAAGTCCACTCTTCCTGAGTAAAGTCCACTAATACATCTGCAATGACGATTGAGTCCTAAAATGTCCCACATATTCTGGATCAGCAAAGTACATACTATAGTCTGTTTAAAAGGAGGAGTGAGGCTGAAAGTCCTGGGAAACTGAGAATTCCTAAGGATATGACACAAGGCTTTGTGTTCTGCTTTGGTTTACCCCAGGGACTAGCTGCTGACAGCTTTCCTTCACAATCACTTCCTCACTGATAAAATGTCTCAATAAACTGACCTACACTCCCAACAGACTGAAATTATCCCTCCACAACTTGACTGTGGGTAATTCCAGCGTAATTCTACCATATACTTATGCACTAGAACAGTCAGAGCACACAGTAGTAATTAGAGAACAGCTCTACAAATGAAGGTATTATTTCTACATTTAGATAGTCTCTTCCTTTTGAAAAAGCAATTTCACTTCTTTTAAAATGACTGACAACACGCATCAAGACACCATGCATAGTGTGAAAGTACGATGAGATATTTACAACTAGTGAACACTTAAGGACTGGCAGCTCTTCCTTTCGTTCCTCACCATAGGAGGTCCAAAGTCCATACAAGGAGAAGTGGCAACCTAAGACCCTGACCTGACTGCATTTTCTTGAAAAACCTCGCATGATCAAGAGTTGACAAAAACACTGGCTGAAAATATTCTTTTCAAGAGTTAGGAATCTTCATGTCTGTCACCTATTTTTCAGTAATTCAGGAGCTCTGCTATCATGCTGTCTCTTACACGGACACAAAAAAAGGTACTGAAAAATTAAAGCTCAACTGAGACAGAAAACATGACAATTACAGAGTTCTCCACAATAACCCTCCACAATGACCAAAGTTTCTACATCCAATGGTACCATACACCAATTATCAGTGACTGCTCCCCTCTGAAGATATTCAAACCAAAAATCTAACCCACTGCTGTTGAGCCAATTCTGACTCACAGAGACAGGACAGAGTAAAACTGCTCCACAGGGTTTCCAAGGAGTGCCTGGTGGATTGGAACTGCCAATCTTTGGTTAGCAGTCATAGCACTTAACCACCATGCCACCAAGGTTTCCAGAATGTATTCAGATGCCACAAAGATACACTTTGTTATGAGAGAAAGCTCTATCTCTGAAAGACCCATAATACCACAGCTTTGTGTTTGCTGACTGACAAGAAGGGGTTAAGAATCTCATTTTATGACTAAGTTAATTTTCTCAGTGAATTAACTGAAGTACAGAGGGTGTAGCTTTAAAATGCTGGTAAGCCCTAAGAAACAAAGACTTATACATCAGCTGTCCAGAGGTGCCACTCCAAAAGTTTCACATATTTGCAGTCCCTCAAGTACACACAAATATGACTACCGAACCCTGACCACTGTAATGAATGCTGTAAGAGTGGTCTCTGAGAAATATCCTCAATCCAGTGGCTTCCCAAGGCAGTGTGGACAGAAAAGGTTGCTACACTGCACTAAAGATGTGGAAACAGGGGTGAACAGCAGGGCACCCTTAGAACAGGGAAGCTCCTGTTGTCCAGGCAGGGTGAAGTGAGAAGCCTACAGCGTTTGTCATCACTCCTTGTATGACGGAAATGTCAATCCACAGGAAACGTGGAAACGTCACAGGAAACATCAATCCACAGCCAAAATTCAAGTCTCTTCCACTGCAGCAGGCCAGATTAGAGATTAAAGCCATGAAAAAACTCAGTGAGCAACTAGGATATGGAAAGGCTTTGTACGCAGCTTCACACACCAGCACCAACTACTACCCGTTGCTGTTGAGATTCTGATTCACCGTGACCCTACAGGACAGAGTACAACTGCCTCATAGGATTTCCACGGAATGCCTGGTAGATTTGAACTAGTGACCTTTTGATTACCAGCCACAGCTATTACCCACTAAGCCACCAGAGTTTCCACTACCTCACTTACATCAAAATAACTCTTTGAAGCAGATATTATTTCAACAGCTGAGGAAAGTCAGAAACAATTCATCAATTGCGTGCTCACTCTTGCTCAATTAGCATGTTGCTGAGTCACAGGTAGAATACAGGTCAATTTTTCTCAGAGTCCTCAATTGTTGAAAATGACATTTCTATTCATACACAGCTTTTGCTATCATTCTTGATGTTATTCTCCTAAATTATGATGGAGACGCCACAAAAACACTCTGAGATGAGAGAAAGCCCTATCTCTGAAAGAACCGTCACACCACGCCTTTGTGTTTGTGGAGAAGGGCTTAAGAAAAAAGACAGTTGACATATCCCATTCTATTCAGATAACCTGGAGGTCCTCCTAGTGGCAAACTGCCATGTCTCAGGCAAGGTGGCTTCCCTTCAGGTCCTCACCTTTGGTTTCATTTATTAAAACTCATTTAGGTAATACACAGAACAAACTTGGTGCGCACAAAGCAGATATGCATGTGAATAAAATAAGACATACCCAGATGCACAAGAATCACCAATTCTTCAGTTACAGGAAGTAAATAAACAATAGAGTAAACTGCTGAGTGGCAATAAGTTCTATGGAAAATATAACAGTATGAGCAAGCAGCATGAGCATATATGTATTTACTGAGTTATTACAAGGCAAAGCAAACTAAGCATTTCAGAATACATCATAGAAACCTGAAGTGGTATTGCAGCGGGGCTCCATAATTTCAATTCTAAAAACCTGGAAACCAATTGTGATAATTCTGCATATAGTTGTACAGATTTCACATGTTCAACTTCAATATAAGCAAGAGTCAAAGGCCTCCAGTGGCCTTCATTCCTAGAAAAGCATACACTGCATACTCTCAAAGATAAACTTCACTAGCAACGCTCTTGTTGTTGTTAGGTGCCATTAAGTCATTTCCTACTCGTAGTGACCCTGTGCACAACAGAATGAAACACTGTCTGGTACTCGTGCCCAGAAAAGTTTGACTTCATCTATGTGATTATGGTTGATTCTACTGGCAGAGGCAGCTCTTCCCCAGTTCTCTTTTGAGTGTCTTCCAACCTGGGGAGCTCATCATCTGGCACTATATCTACCAGATAATGTTCCACTGCTATTCAAAGGTTTTTCTCTGGTTAACTCTTTTCACAAGTAGACTGCCAGGTTTTTCTTCTTAGTCTTGGTTAGGCTGGTAGCTCAGCTGAAATCTGATCATCCACCATGGATAATCCTGCTGGCTCTGAGTACTGCTGGCAGAGCTTACAGCATCACAGCAATACACAAACCCCCACACTATGACAAACTTGACAGACACGTGGGGGCCTTAGCAATAGGCTAAATATATGAATTTGGGGCACTGAAAAAAATGAAAGTAACAGAAATAGTATAAAGTAGCATGGAAATACAGGCAGAAGCAGCAGTAAGAACCACAGATGAACTCTTCCAGTTTCTGGTCTGAGTTTAGAATTTGTCACTCCTGTCTCACCACAACAAAAGAAAGCTGAACATACTGGAATCAGAAAATTGAGGTGACAGGACAAAATGTGGCCTCCCAAACCAGAGGGAGACACAGGAAGATAGTCTTACCAGAACAGAAAACCAGAAGACGCCCTAGTTAGAATCAGTGCAGGAGTAGGAAAACGTGGACTGCACTTGACAAGTTGCCTGAAGGCTATATGGACAGTCTGGGGGTTAAAAATGCCAGGGGAGTGTACTCTTAGGGAGAGTCACCATTTCTTGAGTTTTACCTCTAGGAACCCTACTAGGTCTCTGTGCAGAGATCAGAAAAAAATCACCTTGTGCTTACAATCGGCACAAGAGGAAAAGTAGCCTTTTATAATTCACCCAGTACATTCTGTACTTAACAAGGGTTGCCATCAAGGGAAACTTTACCAAGGTAACTGGTGTATGAAAATGAAATATCCAACTCTAGATCCCCCTAAGCTTCCCATCTCACCAAAGTGGGGAAGGAAATGAGAGAAAAAGATGTGGGCAAAGGTTCACTAGTGTGACACTTCATCATCAGACTGCAGAATGCCCTCCTTCCCACACCATACCACAAGTTGTTGCTGTTAGGTGCCACTGAGTTTGTTCTGAAGCATTGGCAGCCTGTACACAACAGAACAAAACAGTATCCAGTTTTGTAACACATCCACAATCGTTTTTATGCTCAAGCCCATCACTGCAGCCACTGTGTCAATCCATCCCATTCAGAGTCCTCTTTTTTGTTGACCCTCCACTCTATCAAGCATGTCCCTCTCTAGGGACTGATACCTACTGACAACATGTCCAAAGTATGTAAGACACAGTTTCACCATCTTTGCTTCCAAGGAGCACTCTCATTGTGCTTTTTCCAGAACACATGTTTGTTCTTCCGGCAGTCCATGGTAAATTCAATGTTCTCCAACACCATGATACAAAGGTGTCAATTCTTTTTCTGTCCTTATTCACCATCCAGCTTTCACATGCATATGATACCAGTGACAATACCAAGGCTTGGGTCAGGCTAATCTTGGTTTTCAAGGTGACACCTTTACTTTTCATTAAAAAGGTCCTTTACAGCAGATTTGCCCCCACATTGTCTCTGCAGACCCATCCAGAAAAGAGGAAACTCGTCATTGGGGATCCTCCTTTGTCCCCCTCATTTTGAGACTAAGCATACCCAAGAAGGCATGTAAGCTGGCCACTTTAGGCTTTTATCTCCCCCTTTTAAATAGCCAGGCCTCCGGTGGTGTAGGCATCAGTGCTACAGCTTCTAACAAAAAGGTGGGCCGCTTCTCGGGAACTCTGCAGGGCAGTTCTGTTGCGTCCTACAGGGTCATCATGATTTGGAATCCACCTGACAGCAGTGGGCTTTTTTTTTTTTTTCTAATTAATCAAACCAATGCAAACACATTGCTTTGGGAAAACCTGCTGCAAAAAACCTCTTTAAAGTATTAAAAAAAGAAGAGATCACCTTGAAGGTTAGTGTGCGCTAACCCAAGTGAAGTATCTTCAATTGTATCATATGCATGCAAAAGCTGGACAATGAATGGCAGAAGAGGAGGTGCCTCTGAATTGAGGATGTACTGCTTTACACTGCTCAGCACGGAGAAGGCTTTTAGTTTCTCTAGGTTCTCAACAGTACTGTTACATATTTTTAAAATAACAGCCATCTTAGAGGGTGTGAAGTCATATTTTACAGTGGTTTTGTGTTTTCATAATGACTAATGAGGTTGAACATCTCACTTATGTTTCTTACATACCATGTACATCTTATTGAGATGAAGGAGTCCTTTTTATCTCTGGATATTAGATTTTCTTCAAATATAACTTGCAGATGTTTTTCCTGTTCTTCAGATTCTCTTTTCACTTTCTTGATAATGTCCTCTGGTGTGCAGTTTTTCATATAATTGCCTTTACAGCAATCCATTCTCAAGTACAAGTTGTACATAAGCTGAATGCTTATAACTCAGGGACTTAACTGTACATTGTTTTCCTTTAGTTCTTCGTGCATGTTTTTCCTTTAGCTTGTTCTCTGCAGCCCACTGGGACCTTGTGGGCTTCTACTACTCTAAGACTGTCACTTAACCAGGAAGGAATTGAGGCATGGGTAAGTAGAAAATTCTACAAACCTTTATAATTTTGAAGACTTTTTCTTGGAAACTTTGGTTGTGTAGTGGCTAAGCACTACAGTTGCCAAACAGAAAGTCAGCAGTTCAAATGCACTAGGTGCTCCTTGGGAACTCTACGGGATAGCTCTACTGTGTCTATAGGATCTCTATGAGTTGGAAACAACTCAAGAGTAGTGAGTTTTGGTTTCAATGTTTGCTCAGTTGCTGTAGATCTTTGACTGGTTCTAAAGTTCTTGCAGAGTTGAAGATTTTCTACGTGTGTGTGTGTGTGTGTGTGTGTGTATGCCTCTTGTTCTGTGTACAGATTCCTTATGAGAACAATTAAAGGTCCGGAACTCCCATTTTCCACGTTAGCTATAATTTGTTATGATCCACACACTTGAATGCCTCTGCATAGTCAATGAAACACAAACATCCTTCTGATATTTTCTACTTTCAGCCAAGATTCATCCGACATCAGCAATGGTATCCCTGGTTCCCCTTCTTCTGAATCTGGCTTAAATTTCTGGCAGCTCCTTGCCAATATACCGTTGCAGTCACTTTTGAATGATCTTGAAAAAAAATTACACTTATGTGATATATTAACAATATTGTTTGGTAATTTCCTCATTTGGTTTCATAACCAAAACAGGCATATGCAGTTCTATTGTGGAACACAACTATTGTGGAATAGTTCTATTGTGGAACAGAATATAGGGAATAGGCATAAATATGGACCTCTTCCAGATGGCTGGCCAGGTACCCAGATTTTAGCTGTCTTCAAATTTCTTGGCATAGATGAGTGAGCACTTCCAGTGCTGTGTTCATTTGTTGAAATATCTCAATTGATACTCCATCAATTCCTGGAGCCTGTTTTTTGCCAATGCCTTCAATGCAGCTTTGACTTCTTTCTTCAGTACTGTCCATTCCTGGTCATACTGTACCTCTTTAAATGCCTGAACATTGACCAGTTTTTTCTGGTAAAATGCCTCTTTGTATTCCTTCCATCTTCTTTTGATGCTCCCTGAGTTGTTTAATGATTTCCCCATAGAAACCCTTGTATTGCAACTCAAGGCTTTTAACTTTTTCTCCAGTCTTTCAGCTTGAGAAATGCAGCATGTGTTCTTCCCTTTTGTTCTTCTATTTCCAGCTCTTTGCACGTTATTATAATACTTTATCGTGTCTTCTTGAGCTGTCCTCTGAAATCTTCATTTCTTTTACTTTGTCCTTCCTTCCTTCTGCTTTAGCTGCTACATTTGAGAGCAAGTTTCAGAGTATCTTCTGACATCCAATTTGGACTTTTCTTTCCTTCCTGTCTTCTTAATGATCTCTTGCTTTCTTTATGGATGATGTCTATGACATCATTCCACAATTTGTCTGATGTTCGTTATCATGTAGTACCCGAAAAGATGGTAAAGATGATTATGTGACAGAGAGATTTAAGCAAGTACTAAGGTAACAAATTAAACACCAAGACAATTTTTTAAAATTGTGACTAAGTGAAAGTATACAATCCCAATCAATTTTGCATGCCGGCCTATCTGCAGCTCCTTCTGCTCTCCTTGTCCTGTGACAGCATACTCTTCCTTTTCATTCTGTACTTGTCGTATCCTCTTAACAAGCTCCTGCCCCCTTCTCTCCACCTTCTTCTCTCACATCTACAAAGAGACCAGTAGGCCAGCATCCTATAAATACAAAGAACCATGAAGTGCACACACTGTAGTCACACTGTGTCCTCTAGTCCATTTTTATCTGAAGAGTTAACCTCAGTAGTGTTTTCTAGACCAGGACAGCAGTAGGTCTAGATCAATTTTGTTGATCTTTTCACAGAATCGGCTTTTGGTAATTTTTTCAACTGTTCCTCTATTCTGTATTTTGTATAGTTCTACTCTAATCTTTATTATCTGCTTTCTTCTGGTGCCTCACAGGTTCCTCTGTTAGTCTACTTCTTCAAGTTGTAGGGTTAATTATTTGGTTTGGGCCCTTTCTTCATTTTGGATGTCTGCATTTATAGATCCCATAATTTTATTTCATCTTTGATTTCTTCTATAACCCATGGATTTCTGAACAAGGCATTGTTCAGTTTCCATGAGTTCAAATTTCTGTTTTTTTCTGCTACTGATTTCAACTTTTATAGCTTTATGGTCTAAGAACATGCTTTGCAATAGTTCAGTGGTTTGGGTTTTGTTCAGACATATTTTACATTCTAACACATGGTCTATTCTGGAAAGTCTTCCATGTGCACTGAAGAAGGTGCACTTATCTGTTGATGGGTAAAAAGTTCTGTATGTGTTGATAAGGTCTAGCTGGCTAATTACTGCAATAAGATCTTCCATATCTTCACTTTTTTCTGGATGATCTGTCTACTACTGAAAGTGGAGTGTTGAAGACTCCAACTATTATTGTGGAGTGATCTCATTTTTCAATGTCAGTGTTTGCTCAATGTATTTACATGCTCTGGTACTAGGTATATATTTAATATTGTTACATCCCACTTGTACACTGAGTCAGCAATAGTGACCATCCTTGTTCACAATGGTGGATCTTACTTACATTCAAGTCTATTTTCATCTTTGTACGTTGTTGGCTTGGTACATACTTTCCATCCTTTGATTTTCAGTTTGTTCACATTTTGGAGTCTGAGGCATATTTCCTGTAAGCAACATATAGAGGGGTTGTGTCATTTGATCCATGATGTTCCTCGCTGTCTCTTTATTGGAGTGTTAGTCTGTTTACATTGTTTAATTATTGATAGGTATTTGTTTAGTACACATTGGTGCATTTATTTTTATGTTGTTGTTTTCTACATTTTTCTTAATATTCTGTTCTGAGTCATTTTTCTTTATAGGTTGACTTTTCACCTCTTTCAGTGCTGGTTTTGTTTGTTGAGACTCCTGTATTACGCTTCTTGTTTCGATATGTTGCATTGTTATTTTGCTTTGGAGGTACCTCTATGATCCCCTTTTATAGACAAGTTTAAACCAGACTTTAATTCTTGCATATCTTTTTCATTTCCTCTCCATCGAGTCGGATCCGACTCGACGGCACTTGGACTTGGCTTATCCCAAAGGGTTATAACTACTGTAATACACCTCTCTTTTCAGTGTGACAACATCACAGTTTGTGTTCTGATTACTGGTTCCCTTCTTTTAGTATTGTAGTTTTGATTTGAGCTTTGTGACTTCCGAGCAGGATTCCAATTAAGTTGATCACTTTCCATCATGTTGCCACTGCTTTCACCTAACCAAGTTTCTATTAACTATCTAATTTATGGCCAACTGCCCATCCTCCTCACTCTTGTAGCTATCAGAGTCTTCTCTTCTGTACATAAGTCTAGTTTTAAGTCCTTATAGCAGGGGCCTCATATAATATTTGTCCTTTTGCTGCTGACTTCACTTAGTATGATGTCTTCTCATTGAAACCAGATTATGAGATGCTTCCCAAAATGATCACTGTTATGACTGCATAGTGTTCCATTGAATATATGTACCATAATTTATCCATTTATCTGTTGATGAACATCTAGGTTGATTATGTCTTTTTGCTATTGTGGACTGTGCTGCAATAAACATTTGTGTACATGTGTCTGTTCCTGTGATAGCCTTCATTTCTGTAGGATAAATTCTGAGCAGCAAGTGGGATTACTGGATCAAACGGTATATCTATTTCCAGGGGGAAATCTGGAAAAATACACAGCAATAACTGTAGTGTAGAGACAGAGTAGAGACAGAAAGCACACCACCACACATTAGACTATAATCCACACAAGTTCTTGCCACTGCATAAAATGGACTACCTTTCCTTCAGTATCCAACCATGTGTTAACGATTTACTTTTATGGCATCACCAGAAACACACTTAGCAGGTAACTTCTATGTTATGGGTGGAGAGAAAATGGAATTGCATAAAATGTTCAATTAAAATAGAAGAAAGGGAAAAAGAGGGCAAAAAAAAAATAAAAAGGACAAAAAACAGAATTCAGTAAAAGGTAAAACCCATTGCCATCGAGTTGATTCTGACTGACAGCAATCCTACAGAGTAGAAACGCCCCATAGAGTTTCTAGGGAGCACATGCTGGATTTGAACTGCTGATCTTTAAGTTAGCAATCACAGCACATAACCACTGAGTCACAAGGAAACAAGATAGACACTCATAAAACTGTATTAACAATCATAGTATTTAAATAAAACAAAGACAGTATTCAGTCTGCAAGAAATTGACATTACATATGAGAACACGGAAATATTACAAAGGATGGAGATAAATGGGACAGAGGTCAGCAAAATGGTGACATAAGTATTTCTAAGGTCTATCTACCAGGGAACACACACACACACACACAGCAAAAAATGTTCAACTCTGCAAGAACTTTAGAACCAGTCAAAGGTTTAGAGCAACTAAGCAGACACTAAAACAAAAACTCCCTGCCACTGAATTGTTTCCATCTCACAGAGACTCTACAGACAGCAGAATTGTCCCATAGAGTTCCCAAGGAGTGCCTGGTGGGTCTGACCTGCTGAACTTCTGGTTAGTAACTGTAGTATTTAACCACTATAGAACCATGGTTGCCAAGAAAACAGAGTCAAGAGAAAGTTGGACTTCAAAATGGTAAGAAAGCTCTGTAGAATTTTCTACTTGCTGTATCTCAGCTGTTCCCAGTTAGGCAGCGGTTTTACAGCGGTGGAAGGCCACAGAATCACCGTGGGCTACAGAGAAAGAGCTGAAGGAAAACATGCACAAAGAACTAAACGTAAACAATGTACAGTTAAGTTCCTGGGTTATAAACATCCAACTTACATACAACCTGTACTTGAGAACAGACTGCCATAAAGCCAACTATATTAAAACTTTTGCACATCAAGGAACATTGTCAAGAAAGTGAAAAGACAATCTGTTAAGAACAGGATAAAACATCTGCAACTCATATCTGAAGGCAGTTCAACATCCAGAGATGTAAGAGAATTCCTATATCTCACAAGATATACAAGAAACACAAAAAAGATCCTCAACCTCAATAGTTACTGAGGAAATACATGTCAAAACCACTGTGAAATGACTTCAGATCCTCTAGGCTGGTTATTATTTTAAAAATAAATAACTAACAGGTACCATTCAGAACTTAGAGAAACTGAAAGCCTTGTCCATTGCTAGGGAATGTAAAATGGTACATCCACAATTCAGAGGCACCAATTCTTCTTCAGTCTTTCTTATTCATTGTCCAGCTTTTGCATGCAGATGATGCGATTGAAAATATCATGGTTTAGGTCAGCACACCTTAGCCTTCAAGGTGATCTCTTAACTTTTCAATACTTCAAAGAGGTTCTTTACAGCAGATTTTCCCAATGCAATGTGACTGCACTGGTCTGATAAAAACAAAAACAAAAAACTCAACACTGCTGAGTTGATTACCAATCACGGCAACCCTAGAGCACACAGCAGAACTGTCCTGCAGTTTTCAAAAAGTGCCCCACCTTCTGGTTAGCAGCGGTAGCACTAACCACTATACCACAAGGGGAATCGGTAATTTAAACACTGGCTATTTAAGATGGGGAGATAAAAGCATGAAGTGGCTAGCTTATGTGACTTTGTGGGTGTGCTTAAGTCTCAAAATGAGGGGGACAAGGTAAGATCCTCAGTGACGAGTTCCCTCTTTTCTGGATGGGTCTGGAGAAGACAGTGTATGGGAAAATGCTGACATTCAGTTGTGAGTGCTGCTTATCAGGTTGAACTGTAATCACAAAAACAAATTGTAGAAGCAGTAATTCTGAAAGTCGACAAGTGGGATGGCACTATTGGACTGGAGTGGAGCAGCCCAACCTGAAGTCCCTTAAAGGTTTTGTTAGGCAGATACCTTGCGAGGCTCAAAACTCAAGGGCAAGGCTACTAACCTCCTCTCAGTTAAAGTTTATAGGAGCCAGAAAGGGTGATGGTGGTATTCCGGATGGGAGGATGAAACTGACCAAGCATTTCATTAGCATTTTATACACCTTATTTGCATGGTCCCACTCCCACAAGGAGACCATGCACCTCCTTTACATTATTAGTAAGCTCTCCTATCCCCTTGGTGGGCCACAAGCACCTGGTCTGTACCATCTTTACCCAGTTGTTGGGTGTAAATTTGGCGTAAAGGAGGTGCATGGTCTCCTTGTGGGAGCGGGACCATGCAAATAAGGTGTATAAAACACTAATGAAATGCTTCGTCAGTGCTGTCCTCCCATCCGAAGGGTGGGAGGGTGATTATTTTGGAGAATCTGACCAGATCAGGTAGATACCTGCAGCAGACACAAATGACTGGCACCCTAGGGTAACTGCACCCTGAAAGACTCTGCCATACTGAAGGACTTACTGTTAATGACTGTTCTGAACCAGTGAAATGACAGGAATAGGAAAGTTAATCCTTCAAGTGTGAAAGAGCATAGTTACTGTTTCTCACACCAAATGACTGGGTAACGATGATGCAAACTAGGTGCTTGTGGCCCACCAAGGGGACAGGAGAGCTTGCTAACAATGTAAATGAGGTGCATGGTCTCCTTGTGGGAGTGGGAGCATGCAAATAAACCGTATAAAATGCTAATTAAGTGCTTGGTCAGCTCCGTCCTGCCATCAAGCTTAAAATGAGCCATCACAGAGGTGAAAAGGAGGATGTCACCAGCACCAAGAAAGAAGAGCCAGGTGTGAAGTGCATCCTTTGGACTCAGGCTCTTGGCTCTGACAAGTTCCTGGGACTAGGAGACGGACAGAGCTGTTAACACTGAAGACTGCACGAAGCAGTGGCAGAGAAATGGAGACAGCAGAGGCAGGAGATGACACCACGGGCTCGAGTCTTCACGCCAAGGCTTTCCTGCAAAGTGGGCTGCTTCTGGGTACTTATCCCTAACCTACACGGCTTTGGAACACTTACCTGAGCGTGGCAGAGGCCAGGCTGAGGAGCAAAGGGCCAGACAGAGACTTGCCTGCAAGCACAGCTGAGAAGAGGTATCATGGATTGAACTGTGTTTCCCCGCAAATATGTGTAGCTATTTGGCTGGGACATGACTCACCGTATTGTAGGGTTCTTCTCCATCTTGTGATTTTCATACGTTGTGAATCCTAATCTCTACTTTTGGTTAACAGGGCAAGACTGGATTACGTTAAAGAGGGCAAGGATGAGACTAATTATGGGAGTTTCTCTGGAGTGTGGCCTGCCCTGCCTGTTATCCCAAAAGAGAAAAAAGGTTAGGGAAGCAAAAAGACGGCAGGGGACCTCATCCCATCAAGAACGCAGCAGCGGGAGCACAGTGTCCTTCAGACCGGAGGTTCCTGTGCTGAGATGCTCCCAGACCAAAAGAAGGCTGACACATCCAAAGCTGACAGACAGGGAAAGCCTTCCCTCAGAGACGGCTTCCTGAATTCCTCTCTGTACCCTACTGGACTGTAACAGAATAGGCTTCTCTTTGTTAAATCCATCTACTTGTGGTATTTCTGTTAAAGCAGTATCAGATGACCAAGACAAGAAGCATCCTGATCATGGAACTGCAGCCGGGGCATCCCTCACTGTTCCTTCCCTAATGAACCTCTTAACTGTGCATATGGTCTGCAAGTCCTGTGTGGCTACTGCAACAGATTATCAAACGCAGAAGGAGAGGTTGTCCGGGGAGGAGTGGTTGGTGTAAGAATTGGTGAAAAAGTCCGGCAAGAGGAAGTGTGCCTGACCTCAGCCTTAAAGCAATCAGTGCTGTGCTGTTGAAGATGATAATGATTCTCCCTTCCCCTCATGAAGTTACAGGATGTCAGATGATTCCTCCCCCATGTCATTTTCACACTGGCTTAGTAGACCATACGGTTTTCTGACTCAAAACGGCCAATACCAGTCCTTTTCAGTCACTAATCTAAAAACCAAATCCACTGTGAATCACAGCAATCTAGATAAACAGCCCCATTGGGCTTCAAAGATGCTGATCCTGACAGATGTTAGCTGCTTGCCACATTTTTACCCCAAGGAGCAACACTGAGCTTTTGGTTAGTAGCCAAGCATGTAACCATTGCAATACCAGGGATCCTTTCTACTTAGGCTATTGAGCTTTACGCATGCCACTTCATTTTTGACATCTGCTAATTTTCCATGAGTCACACCTCGCACATTCCACGTTCTGATGGTTAATGCCATGTTTGCAGCCATTTATTGCTATTTTGCATGATATCACATGCACAAATGAAGGCAATGAAAGCTTAACCCCATCCACCTTATGAAGGTCGACTCTACTTTGAGGAGGTAGTTCTATCCCCATCACTTTTTGAGTTCCTTCCATCCTGAGAAGGTCACCTTCCAGCAATATACCCATGTTCTGATTCTATCCATAAGGTTTTCATTGTCCACTGTTTTAGAGGATGATCGCCAGGTCCCTCTTTCAAGTCTGTCTTAGTCTAGAATCTCTGCTGAACACTGTCTACCATGGATGACCCAGCTGGCATCTGAATTACTGGTGGCACAGCTTCCAGCATCACAGCAACACACAAGCAATCATAGTGCAACATATTGACAGGTGAGTGGTGGTGTATTGTAGTGGTTTAAGACAACTGCAGAATTAAAGACACCATTTTATGCCCTCTACAAAGCAAATATTAATTCAGTAGTCCCCACGTTGTCAAGCAAATGAAACAAATAAAATCCATATACATACTGTGTGGGAGGGAAAGCTGGTAAACTACGCATGTCCTAGTAAACCTGAACTTGGCTATGATGTGCAATGCAGCGTTTTCCACTGACTAGAAGGTTACTGAGCAAGAGCACCCAGACCTGGAATGAGAATGAACAGAATAGCACTTCTCACATGAGGAAAAATGCAACTAGAAATCACCTAAATTCTACAGGCAACTCTGTGGATCGGTAAATCACAGCCCATTCATAAAAGAGATCACAGGAAAGACACATGAGCACAGGTAAACTAAGCTACAGACCAACGTGTACGCACATACACAATTCAAACATACCGTGGGGAAAACAAGTCACTCAACAACCACAGAGGAAGTGCATTTGTACAGATCTCAAAAGCTGCTGACCCAACATACACAGCTTAAGAATAACAACTTTGGTAGGCAAGCTGTAACAGCTGGAGTGACACTGATGACACATTTCTAACACACACAGAGTGGTTACCTCCAGGCGAATGACATCAAGGCAGGACACACTGGGAGGTTCCAGGAAAATCTCCAGGCCCTATTTGTCATCAAGAGATCAGTGTTCTTAAAGTTTCACAAATTCTTTGTTGAGAACATACGACACAAAGAAGGTTTAAAGTAGTATCAAAAACTTAAAAGAAATGCAACTTTCAAACAGGAATTTTACTAAGTAATCTGACGACCCTAGTGGGGCTTTTCTACCTCAACTTCTTATAGCTGGATCTTTGAAATGCACACTGGTTTTCACTACTGTGAACTTTGTAAAAGGAGAAGGTAGAAAACTTAAGTGTTCATTCGTGGTTAAAAAAAAATATTACACCAAAAACTTAGATTCAACAAGTGTAGTTCATGGAAGTTTTATACAACTTTAGATTCAAGCTGTCTAAGTACTGTTAGGAACAGAACTCCAGGATAACTTCTTAACTGAAAGAAGTAAGTATAAATGCCAACCTATCTACCACATAACCAAGTAGGGGAAATGAAAATTTCTAATTCTATTTGCTTGCATTTATAAAGAGAAATACTAGCAAGATGCTTAACAAAGTGGTCAGTGAGGCTGGTTTTCTACAGACAGCTGGTAGAAGAAGGGTCTGGATGAAGACAAGGTTAGAACGAGTCTTCCTGAAGACTGTCAAATTCATACTGAGACTTGAGCTTTGAAGGGCTTGGCTACTGGAAAAACACTGTAATTTTACCTTTAAACATCATGTAAATCAACTATGGTATTTACTGTGTTTCCCAGGAATTCATACTCGTAAGTACAGAGCCATTCAAGATTTAATCTCATAGGGTCTAATTGTCATGAAATGGTCTGATACTATCAAAATTTAAGTCAGAGCCCTCTGATGAAACACAGCATCTAGGGCTATCAGTCTGCAGGCACATTTTGTCTCTGTCAGAGGTTCCTAGAATGGTTAGTGGGGTTCCAACATTAGGGGTCTGGAATAACGGAGTAAATGTACCAGCAGTCCCTCAGATCCTTCTGAAGATTTCAGTAAGCCTTAGACTAATTTTTAAATTATATCAGTGAAAACGGGCATTCCTGTGTTTCAGAAATTGGGTATCCATTCAATTAAAAAATCATAAAGAAGCATAACAACTGATCCTGAAATTTGTTTCAAGTGGAAATCTGGACTCGGAGAACTTAAACACACCCATATGTGCAGTTTTAGACATATCTAATACGGATCCTGTCTGCAAAGGACTCTGGGATTGAACAAGAGTGACTCACTGGATAGCAAGTGATCCTTTTCATAGTCAGACATGGACACTGACCAGACTGCCTCTCTTTCTTCCTCTGAGGCGATACTGGCTAGCTCCTGACAGAAGGAATACAGAGGCTGTGTGGCATTTATCTCTGACTGTGGCTGACCTCCATGTCCCACTGGCTGGGTACTGACACTTTCTGCTTTCCTTGGATCTATTCCCCTGCTACAAAGCTCGTACCTGCCCCTTACCATCATCCCATCTGCAGGGGGCGGTGGAGTAAATGGTCCATGTTTTCTTGATGGGATTCCTTACCTGCTATCTTCACTCCCAGTGTTGGCAATATCAGGACTAAAACAGACACCACAAAAGCATGTGGCCACTCCCCTAAATGACACTGAACTTGGGCTTGCTGCTCTCAAGGTAGAAACTGCTGTCTTGAGAACAGAACTGGCTCTGGACATGGGAGCACGAGCCCAAGGAGACACTTGTGCTTTAACTAAAACTTGAATGTCACGTACACATACCTGACAGCATGGCCCTGGTAAACCACCTCCACCTCCTTGTTCACTAATAAACCCAATGAGACTGCACAGAATGCAGGGGGTGACTCCTGAGTGAGAGAGATGCAAAGGCTGTCCTCTGGGTGGAGAACGTGGTAGAAAAAATCACTATCTGGACATCCTTCGATCCTAATAGGTGGGATCACTCTCTGAACATGCCTATTTTGCTGGTGTGGTGTATGTCTACAGGGCTTTAATAACTAGGTAAGAGTCCTGTGCTCAGCCCCTACCCTGCAGGCTCAGGGAAGCTGGCAGAAGAGGTGGTGGTATGAGAACATAAGAGCCAGGCACAGAAGGGTGGACCATGGGATGTTAGACATCCCAGTATGGATGCTGCCCACAAAGGGCTCTGGGACTGAGTAAGAGTGGCTGACCAAACACTAAGCTTGTCAGTAGTTACAGAAGGACTTGAATCAGCCTCCCCTCTCAGGACCACTTTCCCAACCCCAAGTTTGAAGCCTTCCTTCTCCCTCCCATGGAGCTTCCTCTGTGGCCTGGTATAACATCCCTCTCCAGGGTGCCCACTGCACACTGGTATCATAACCTAAAGTGATGACCAGTGCTCTGGTTGTACACTGCCCTTTGGTACATTAGTGTCCTAAAAACCTTTGGTTCAGTCAACTTGACGTACACTGCCTATTTTTTTTTTTAAAATCGAAACCAAGGTGGCTTCAGCCTGATGGGAAACCCTGGTGGTACACTGGCTAGCTGCTACATCTGTTAACCAAAAGATTGGCGGTTCAAATCCACCAGGTGCTCCTTGGAAACTCGGTGGAGCAGTTCTACTCTGTCCTGTAGGGTCACTATGAGTTGGCATCGACTCGATGGCACTAGGTTTGTTTTTTGGTTTTTACCCTGATGAGGATCCCTAGTTTAAGTGTTTTGCTGTTCGAAGACTGGACAAGCCTACAAACAAAACAAGACTAAAAGGGAACACCAGGCCACGGACAAGGAGAACGCAGGAGGGAACAGGAAGGCTGCTAACTGGGAACCCAAAGTCATAAAGAGAGCACACTGACATGCTGTGGGGTTTGTAGCCAATGTCATAAAACAGCATGTCTACTGTTTAATGAGAAACTAGTTTGTTCTGTAAACCTCCATCTAAAGTACAACTGTTTAACAAAGAGTTTGACTGCTAACAAGAGTCGGCAGTTCAAATCCAGCAGCTGCTCCTCGGGAACCCTATGGAGGCAGTCATCTTCTGTCCTTATACAGTTGCCATGAGTCCAGAGTAACTCAACAGCGACAGGGTATGGTTTCTACTTTGGGTTTTAATGCTGCAAAGAAGCCCGTTGAGCAGTGGTTAAGGCTTTAAGCTGCTGAGTGAAAGGTCAGTAGTTCAAACTCGTCAGCTACACTGTGGAAGACAGATGTGCCCCTCTGCTTCTATTCATCTTTACAGTCTTGGAAACCCTGTCGGGTCGTTCTGGTCTGTCCTACAGGGTTATCATGAGTCAGAACTGACTTCTTGGCAGTAGGTCTTCCCACCAACCGCTGGGCTGGCAGGACAAATCTCATATCCTCAGCTGTTTTGGCAAAAAGGAACATTTAACTTTTAGATCTTAACCCAAGGTTGTGGGGAATAGTCAAAAATCTGAGAACGGTCATATTGGCTCTGGGCACTCAGAGCATGGAAAGACAGGGGTCCTGTGTATCTGAAAGCCTCAACAGCACTTCCCACTGCTAACAACGATGGTTCTGGAGACCCCAGGCACAGACTTACTCTTCTGTCTAATTCCTTTGGTAAGGTCATGAGCCTGCCTAGCTTCCCAGGCAGGACTCCAAATCCCTGCGTCTCCCTTTTTATAGCCCATCACACTGGGTGAGAGGTGGAGCTGTGGTGTCAGGAACTGCCCAGCAAAGGCTTCAGGGCCTGGGGGTACACCAAGGGGACAGGGTGGCTCTGGAGACTGTGTGGCTCAGCCTCCCCAGCCAGAGCTGCTCCACTTTCAGGCTCTGCTAAGGGCATTCTGTCGTTCAATACAGAGCACGGATGCCCGGGGTGGGGATGAGATGCCCAGGGTGACCGCTCTAGAGTCCACATGGATAGTGACCCCAGGCATCCAAGACTTGAGATACTGCCATGTGTGGAGGAAGTACCCAAAAGAAAGTAGGACTTTAGGATGCTTTTCAAGATTTTGTCATTATCTGCCAACTATCCCCTCATAAAATAAAAACACAGCATGGAGCATGGAGCACTCAAGCTAGTCACCGACCCAATCAGAGTTAGCTTCACCTCCTTACAATAAGAATTACCCAGTTCTTTGTGGTACTCACCATTTCCGTCCACAGCTTCTTTCTGGAAGGCAGATGCCAGTAGACGGATGGGAGTGAAGCAGAACCACTGGGCAGTCTGAAGAAGATGAACACTATTTGATCCACACAGTGAGTCAGTGCAGGTGAAATCTTATTTGAGACAGCAAAGATGGGCAAGATGGTCACCCAGGGTTCCCGGCGGCCTGACAGGACTAGTTCTCTCTGTGCCACACCTAGGACCTGAAAGAGAAGACAGGTGGGGGGAGGACATTGTTGAGAAGATGCAAGTGACAGGGCCTCTGCCCCAGAACAAGGCAATGCTCCAGCTTGAGGGCATCTGCACTGCAGGCTGACCAGGCTCCAGCCTCCCAGAGCACACAGCAGCATTCTTCAGACACACAGGGCTCTTCCTTCCAGCAACATCACAGATGGAGAAAACTACTCATTCCAGGGTGTAAAGAGCATCTCAGTCAAAGCTAGAAAACAAGAATGTGATTTCCCCTAGGGAGTCTGGGGGTCCCAGGTTGAAGCTGTGTGCTCAGGTACATAACTTTGCCCTTTGCAGATCAACACACACACTGTTATGTGATATAAACATGTGTGCATTTTCAGGAAGAACATATTTTTCAAGTCTAGTCAATGCACTTGCCATGTTTCATCGATTTTTACTCATGGCCACTTAAATCTTGTCTACTGAGCTTTATTTCTTTAACTGTCATTTCATACACACCATTGTAACATGCTGTCATGCACTGAAGTATATCCTCCAAAATTATGTGTCAACTTGGTTAGGTCATGATTAACAAGGTTAGCTAAGGAGAGTGATCACTGTCACCTAAAGGATAATTACAGATACAATAGTCCATACCTGGCAGTTTGTGATGCCAGTGTGACAGTTGTCTCCTGACAGCTGTGATGACACATGCTGCCTCAAACCCAATTGAAACCAAGTCACTATCTCCCTGTCCCATCTATGACATCACTCACTAGTAAAAATCACCTCCAAAAGTCTATACTGGGTCTTCCTTCCACTCACCGAGACTGATGTCTTCCTTCTTTGGAATGCATTTTTTCTTGAATAAATTTTTCTATCATTTGCTACCAAAAAGGATGCATCCTTGTGTACTTTGAGGAGCAGGGAGCCCAGTCTGCAGCCGGTTGGGAGCTGACACTTGCTAGCAAGATCTCTGGAACTCAAACTAGGTCACTTGGGATCTAATCTGTTACAGGACCTTGACACGATTCCCAGCACTGTGTGGTTAGGATGGGGGAGGGACTGTAACACCCTTACTGAGGCCCCATCTCAGATCCAATGTCAAGTGAGTTTCCCCGGGCTGTCTGTACCATCTTTTCTCTTACTAGAGATAAAAAGCAAAGGGAAGGAAGCAGAATGTGGACATTATACCAAAGAAGCTGTGCCAAAAGCAAAGTTCATCCTTTGGACCCAGTTCCTGTGCAGAAAAGTTCCTGGTCCAGGGAAAGACTGACAAGAAGGACCTCCTTCCAGAGCGAGCAGAGACAGAGAGCCTTTCCTGGAGCCGATGTCCTGAATTTGGACTTCTGGGCTACTACCCTGCGAGAAAAGAAATTTCTCTTTGTTAAACCCATCCACCTGTGATATTTCTGTTACAGCAGCAGTAGATGACTAAGACATCCATGATCAGTATTTTTTCTGTTGATTCTGCAATGAACATTTCTTTATTCCCCTTGAGACTGTTTTCTTCCTGTGCTCTCAAGACTATAATACCACAACCGTACAAGCTTTCAAGAAATCTGGGATAATTCCAGAACATATTTTCTTTCAATTATACCACAGATCAAGAAATCAGTCAGAAAATCATCCCGTGTTCTCTTTAAGAAGCCCCATCCGGCCCCTAATCCCACGTCCCCACTCCTCACCCAGCCCCCCATCCAGCCGACTCGCGCTCCCGTATTTCTGGGTCTCAGTGTGGATCTCTCTTGCCTCACCACGATATCAGCATCTCCCTTTTAGGGCCTTTTTTTTTTCCCCCTCTGATTATTTTCTCTAACGGCACTAACTCACAACAATGCTGGTCTGGGAGGCACACTTTCGCTCTGCAAGGACTGATACGACTCTATCTGCTAAGGCGCAAAGCGAGGAGGTCCCTTCCAGGAGCCCAGGAGGGCGCGGGCAGGCTGGCCCAGGTCCTCGGACCGGGCGGCGGCGGAGGCGGAAGTGGCCGGAGGCCGAGCACAGCGCGACAAGGAGGACGCAGAGGCCGGGATTGTGCAGGAGAGAGCACAGCGGCCCCCGGGTGGAGCACGGGACCGGGAACAGCGCCGGTCCTCGCGGCTCTCCGAGACCGCAGAGCCACTAACCACGGAGGCAGCCTCAGGAGACGCACTTCCGCTTCCGGTTTCTGGGGCGCCTGGTGCCGAAGGGGAGGAGTTCCGTGCGCAGACCCGCGGGCGCCACCTAGAGACCGTGTGGTTCCATAACTTCGCCTGGGACTTGGGATTGTCTTGTCTGGAATACAGTATCTTTACCCAGAAGCAGGGCGGCTTACTGAGCAAACCTAGTCAGGTGTCTCCAAGCTCTGATGAACTCTGGGGGACAATTGTTTCCAGAGGAAGAGACAGGCACATACCAGTCCTCGTGAGGAGCGGTCTGCAAACTGGTGTATATGTACTCATAAAAATGCCTCGAGGGTCCCCAGATGGTACTGCTGATTCCCCAAGTGATAATCTGAATAATAGTCCTATTAACTGGCTTTCCTCATAGGCGTATGGGTATTACCCTATCACTGTCAGCATTGTACTTCAGGACAGGTCTGGAAAAGTTCTTTTTGTTGATGAATGCAACACCTGTTCCTCTTTAAGTTTTCGTTCCCAGCATAGTAGACTATATGATTGTCAGATTCCAAATGGTCCAAACTGGTCCATCTCAGCTCACTAATGCCTAGGTCATCGATGTTATGCATTCCATTTCATTTTTGACGATTTCCAATTTTCCCGGATTTGTATTCCATGCCCCGATTATTAATGCATGTTTGCTGATATTTCTTTTCATTTTGAGTCGCGCCATATCCGCAAAGGAGGATCCCGAAGGCTTTACCCCATCCACCTCACTAAAGTCGACTCTACTTCGAGGAGGCAGCTCCTCCCAGTTATCTTCTGAGTACCTTCCAACTCAGGGGGCTCACTTTCCAGCACCATACCTGACATTGTTCCGTGGCTAGTCATAAAGTTTTCCCTGGCTAATTCTTTTCAGAAGAAGACTGCTGGGTCCTTCTTTTTAGTCTGTCTTAGTCTAGAAGCTCAGCTAAAATCTGTCTACCGTGGGTGACCCTGCTGGTACCTAAATACCAGTGGCAAAGCATCCACCACCGCAGCAACAAGCAAGCCTCCACTGACAAGTGGGGGCTGCTCACTCTGTCTTTACCCTCCTTACCTGGTGCTGTTACCTAGGAATAAATGTAATGAGAAATGACCTATACAAAGAAAATACAAGACCCTACTGCAATAAACCCAAAGAGACCTTTGGAGGCAAAGATGGCAAGACTTCATCTTACATTGGACATGTTGCCAGGAAGGATCGGTCCCTGGAGAAGTACATCATGCTTGGTACAGTGAAGGGTCAGTGAAAAAGAGGAAGACCCTCCACGAGACAGATTGATACAGTGGCGGCAACAATGGGCTTAAGCACAAAAATGATTGTGGACATGGTGCAAGACTGGGCAGTGTTTTTTTTTTTTTCTTTCTATTGTTCATAAGGTTGCTATGAGTCAGAACAGACTCAACGGCACCCAACAACAACAACAAGTGGTATTGTTGGGGTAACTAGTTTCTGTTATCCTCAGAGACATGTTTTGCACGATCTCTCTTGGAAGAAGTACAACCAGAGTGCTCCTTAGAAGCAAGAATGAAGAGACTATGTCTTACGTATTTTGGACATGTTAGCAGGAAGAATCAATCCCTGGAGAAAGACATCATGCTTGGCAAACTAGTGGGTCAGCCAAAAAGAGAAATACCCCCCAAAAGATGGATTGACACAGTGGCTGCAACAATGGGCTCAAACATGACAACAATTGTGGGCATGATGCACGACTGGGCAGTGTTTCCTTCTGTTGTACATAGGGTCGCTATGAGTTAGAACCAACTTGTCAGCACCTAACGAAACAATCTTCTTACAATTGGAATTACAGTGCATGAACTCTGTGATGTCTGACTTTATCTACTCAACATGTGAGATTTTCTCTATGTTGTTACATATAAAGGTAAATTGTTCCTAGTTTGCTGCTGTGTAGTGTTGCATTGTATGAATATACTACTACATTTTTAAAGTTAACTGAGCTTTCTTAAGGTTTGTGTTATGACCTACTGTGTATATACTTATGTATTATGTATATGCTTCAATATATACAGTATGGATAACTAAATGTTTAATGAGCACTTGGAAATAACATGTCTTCTGCTGTTGGGTGGAATGTGCATTGTGTGTCAATTAGGTCTAATTATTTGATGCTATTGTTCAAATATTCTATATGTTTGCTGACTTCCATATCCTTGTCATTTTTTTCCTTTCTGTTTCATCCTTCAGTTCTATCAGTGTTTCTTTAATATACAGTTACTATCTGTCATTGGGAGTATACATATTTTTGGATGGCTATGTTTTGTTATTGACTTCATCCTGTCATTGGTGTGGAATGTCCACACACAAGGAAGGCTGGTTAATATGACTGTTATTCAAATTTATGTACCAACCACTAAGGTTGAAGAAATCGAAGATTTTTACCAGCTTCTGCAGTTCAAAACTGATCAAATGTGCAGTCAGGATGCAGTGATATTTACTGGTGATTGGAATGCAAAAGTTGGAAACAAAGAAGAATCAGTAGTTGGCTATGATTCCCAGTACTGTGTGATTGCCTACTGCTTTGTTATCTGATGTAATTTTCCTATGTGTTGTAATTCCTTCCTCTTTGATGTTAATGAGGCAGGATCTGAGGCATCATGTTAACAAGGCAGGACTCAATATACAGGATTAGGTTGTATCTTGAGTCAATCTCTTTTGAGATATAAAAGAGAGAATTGAGGAAAGAGACAGGGAGAACCTCATACCACTAAGCAAGAAGAACTGGGAGTGGAGTGTATCCTTTGGACTCAAGCTTCCACAGCTGAGAAGCTCTTAGATCAGGGGAAGATAGATGACAAGGACCTTCACCAAGAACTGTCAGAGAGAGAGAGGCTTCACCTGGAGCTGGCCCTGAAATTGGACTTCAGCCTCCTAGACTGTGAGAGAATAATTTTTTCTTTGTTAAAGCCAACCTTTTGTGGTGTTTCTGGTAAAGCGACAGGAGATAACTAAGATGGATGGATAGACAGAAAAACTCTCTCATGGTGTGGGAGGTTTGAATGCTGGTCTGCCCTGGTACACTGCTTATTAGGAGCCACCCTACACAGTGTACTGAGAGTCACCGTCAAGACGTTACAGCCTAATTCATGTGGGCAAGTCAGAACCTTTCTTGCTTACTGTCAAGCACTGACACATTGATTGGTTTAAATAAAGCAACTCTATGAAACGACCACTTCTGTATCCCCATTGCAAGTACTTACTTCATGAGGATACTGGAATACTTCTACACCCACATTGGCATGGAAAAGCTGAACAATGAATGGGGAAAACTGAAGAAGGCTTTATGCCTTTGAATTATGGTGCAGAGAAAGAATATTGAATATATCATGGACCGTCAGAAGAATGAACAAGTCTGTTCGGAAGAAATGTAGCCAGAGTGCTTCTTGGATGTCAAGATGGCAAGATTTCATCTCAAATGCTTTGGGCATGTTGTCAGGAGGGATTAGTCCCATAGATAGGCATCATGGCTGGTACAATGCAGGGTCAGCAAAAAAGAGGAAGATTCTTAACGAGATGGATTGACACAGCAGTTGCAACTACAGGCTTAAGCAAAGAAATGATTATGGGTATGGTGCAAGACTGGGCAGTGTTTTATTCTGTTGCGTGTATGGTCGCTATCAGTCAGAACTGACTCAATGGCCCCCAGCAACAACAACAATAATCTTAAGTTTCTCTATTGTTTTATCTCTGTATTTCTTGTCTTGTTCTGCATTTTTACATGATCTCCTACCTGATCCCTTTCAGGAGGAGTTCTCTATATTAATCTTTTTTTTTTTTTTTACTATGATTGAAATGTACATTCCCATGTAAATTCGTGTGCTCACTTATATGCAGTTCCCACTGCTCTCTTTGCCCGGTGACAGCACACCCCTCTTTTCTGCTCCATACATGTCCTATCCTCCCAACAGTCTCCTATCCCCTCTTCTTCACGCACTCCTCTTCCTCCAGCAAGAGGTCGGCAGGATGACATCCTATAGACGCATAGAACCATAAAATTCCCACAAGATATGGTCACTCTGCATCGCCAAGTCCAATCCATTGCTGTCTGAAAAGTTGACCTTCATTATGATTTATGGACAGGGGCAGCATCAGGGCCAGGGCCATGCTCCCAGGGGATCCCTCAAGCCCCCAGACCAACAGTTGCAGTCTTTTATTGGAGATCTCAGGATACACCCCTATTTATTCTCTTGTTGCCAGTGAGACTCAACTTTGTGAGCTCCATTGTGGCTATCACTGGTGGTGGCCGGGCACCATCCTGTTCTTCTGGTCACGTGTCAATGTAGAGACTCACTCGTGTGGGTCTCTCTGTCTTCCGGGTTCTCTTTTCCCCATGTCGTTCTTGTCCTCGGTGATCATCCATTCCTGTTGAGTTGGGACCATTTCCTGTACCCTCAGATGGCAGTTTGGCAGCTTTTAAGACTCCAGACACCACTCACCAATGAGGGGTGCAGAGAGTCCTCATTAGCAAAACGTTAGCTGTGCCAACTGGCCTCGATTTCACCTGAAAGCATGGTCCCCGGCCCCCTGCCCCAGCTGCTCTGTCCTTGCAATATTGGGTTAAGATGGGAGGAGTACTCAAATTGTGTTGAAGTCCAGTTATTATTGATCTTCTTTCTAATGTGTGCTGTCACCGATTTCACCCAACCAAATTTCTATTAACTATCTAATCTAAACCCTTCCCCTGTCACCTTTCCTCCCTCCCTCCCCCCCTTACAGCCATCAGAGTCTTTTCTTCTATGCATCAGTCTGTTTTCAAGTTTTTATCGTAGGGGTCTCATATAATAGTTGTCCTTCCGTCGCTGACTACCTTCACTCAGCATATTGTCCTCCAGTTGAAACCAGGTTAAGAGATGTTTCCTGCTATCATCGTTGTTCTTTATCATTGCATAGTGCTCCGTTGAGTACATATACCATAGTTCCACAGTTTACCCATCCATTCCTCTGTCGTTGGGCATCTGGGTTGATTCCATCTTCTTGCTATTGTGGACTGTCTATATTAATCTTGTGAATTCTACCTCCAGTAATTTCAAGAAGTTCTCATCCTCTGGAAGATACGTTGACTCTCTGTTTTGAGTGTTTGCTGAAGCCATGATGATCTGATTCTTTCTGTGATTTGATATTGATTGATTGATGTCTCTGACATTGTGTTGTCTCATTGTCTTTGCCTATTGTGTCCTAGCTTCTTGCTTTGTTTGATATGTGTGAACAGATAGTTCTGTGAACTAGTTTGATTATTGGGGCCTTTGAAGCCCTCGTGTCCTGTCACGAGAGGAGTCCAGGAATTTGTTTACTTTTCTTGTATGCATTTAGCTCGCTTGTCCAGGTAGTCAGGCACCAAGTGCATGTTGCAGGCTCTCATCCTCAATCCTAGATGGCAGGGGTGGTTGGAATCGGCACAGGTACCTGTCTGCGCTAGGGATTCATGTACTGAGCAAGGCAGGGGGCTGACAGCTGCCACTGAGTGTCTGTGAGGAAAGTGTGTCCCTGTTCCTTAGACTGTGTAGGTGGATGAATTTTGCAGCTCAACTATGAATATCAAGCACTGTTGGCTATAAGGACTGGGAGGCACCACTTATTCCTGGACCTCTGTTGTGGGTGGATAGGTAGCATTAGTGAAGCCACCAGCCCCCAGGCCCCTGATGTGGGTGGGTGAGGACCCTCCTTAATGGACAGAGCAGTGTCAAAAGTACAAACCTGCCACTCAACCTTATAGATGATACAGCTGAAATTAGGCAGGTATATATCTTGTTGTAGTGCGCTAAAGAGGGCCTATGTTGTTCAAATTGGCCCACATGGGTCTATCCAGAGGTAAAAGGCCCTCAAAGTCCAAGAAACCTTTACAGCTGTGCCTAGGCAAAGGACTTCGTAGCTTAGGGGAGCTGGCAGATTATTTTTCCCCATTTGTTCATTTGTTTCCCCTCTAAATCTGAAAAAATGTCTCAAAGTATGTGACGGGTCCTCCTTTCAGCCCAGGGGATGTGGCGATTAACTGAAGCCAGCCCTGACCTGGTAGAGAACAGGCAGTGGCAGGTAAATGGCAGAGATATTCTTCCCAGAGAGGGTATTTTTTGATCCGTGTGGTAGGTTAGATGCATGTGCTTATCTTTGGCAAACTGAGTACAGCTTCTCCCACATTATGTAGGGTTGAGTGGTCTCTCCTTTGCTCAATCTCTCCAGCTATGGAAAATGTGTCCTGAGTGCATCTGCTTGCCTCACCATATACACAAGCTGATTTGGCCTGCAGGGTGCCAGTTCCCACAACCAGGTCAAGTCTGGCAGCTCCTAGCTGCTTCTGAACCATCCTTCTATTCCCCTGCTGCTCACCCTGATTCTGCAACTTCGCTTTTGATGTTTAGGGCCCCTAGTTTGTCCTATAATCCATTTTCTTGTTTTGGGGCTATTCCTTGTGTGAGGGACCACAGGAAGCATCACACTGCTCTGTCGTCTTGGCCCCAGCTCCAGTGTCCCTTTTCTTTTAACTGAGTAGAGAAGTAACACTGAGACAGAATGATTTGCTTAGTAAGTGCAAACATACTATGAATCGGAATTAACTTGACATCAATGGGTTAATGGCAATACTGGGCCTAGAACCCAGGGCCTGAAGCCCAGCTTGGCCCTCTTCTCCAAGGGGTTTGAAAGCTCAGTGCCACAAGACGGGGGCAGGAACCATATCAGAGCCAGCTGCTGCTCAGTGGATGAGAATCAGGCAGTTTTGGGCTAAAAGGCACCTGGAATATGGCTTGATGGATTCAAATGGTGTCTGGTAAGGGGACACTGAAGATAAATCTTTTTTAATAGGCTTTTTTTTGCTTGGCATTTGTTTTAGTCACCTGGTGCTGCTTCAACAGAAAATACCAGGAGAGGAAGGCTTCACAAGGAGACATTTTTATTATCACAGTCCAGTAAGCCGCAAATCCACTTATGAGTCGCAAGTCCATTCAGTAAGAGAAGCTAATCACAGTCTGGCAGGCTAAGTCCAAATTCAAGGAGAGCATCTCAGCACCGGAACCTCAGGTTCAAAGGATGTGCTCTGCTCTTGGTGCTGCTCTCTTGATGGTATGAGGTTCCCAGCTTTCTCGGCTCACTCTTCTCCCTTATATTCCACAAGCTTGCAGCTTGAGTCCTGCCTCACCAACACAACTGCTGCCCGTTCTCCCTTATCAACATCACGGAGGCAGGATTCACAACGCATGAGAGGAATCACACCATACTGAGCCTCACAGCCGAGTCAAGTCAATGCATACCTCTTTGGGGGGGGGGACACAAGTCAATCCATGACCGCATTTATTAGCATAGTTGCATAATAAACAAGCTAGGCATTTATATCCAGGCAAAATAATCATATTATGTTTTGGGGGATGGGGTGAGTGGGAACTCAGTATGCAGCAGCAGTAGGGCCCCATGCCCAGCAGCTGCTGCTCTTGGAGAGGGTCCCCCAGGCTCTTCTCCAATGATCATTCCACCAGCTTTGACTGTCAGTTCTCTTTGCTCAGTGTATATTCTCTCAGTGCAAGCTGCCTTCTCCACCTTTTGAGGGTTTTCCAGCAAATCCCTGCAAGAAGCTCTTCTGTGGGAGATGGAGATCACAGGGCCAAGTGACTGGAATTCCTGACTCATTGAATAGGAAGAGGCACCAGACACAAAGCAACACGCACGTCAGGTCCTCAGTTCTGCGTCTGGGTAACCACACATGTGGAAGGTGATTCAGCTGAGTCAGCGGGCAGATGAGGGGCAGAGAAGCAAGCTTAAGTGGAGGAGACTAATGTCATGTAGAGACCTCAAAAAATGGTGCAGAAGAACCCTAGAGGAGTTGAGACATAGGCACAGAGAGACTTCGCCCAAGCCAACAGCCTGTATTTGGACTTTTAGCCTTCTAAACTGTGAGTAAAAAAACTTATGTAGTTGTTAAAGCAGCGCCCTTGAGGTATTTCTGTTACAGCAGTGCTGGGAGTCCCAGACATGCCACTGGTGTGTGCATTTGGCGATTCTGGACCATGCAGGTTACTTCTCACTGTTTCCTCTGTGTGTGTGTGTGTGTGTGTGTATGAAGGATTGGGGCAGGCAGGTTAGCTCAGCCATTTGAAGAGAGGAATTCAAAAGATCCAGGACTCTGTTAACACCCAATAGAGCATTCAAGCTGTCCCCAAAGCCCTGATGCCAACTCTGGGTACCCTGAAAGCCCAGGCAGTGCTGAAGAGGCTGTGACCTTCTAAATGATCTGCCCACAGCCGAGCTGGTGGCTCTCAGGTTCTTTCGTAGCTTGGTTCAGATGTATCAGCCCAGGAGCTGCAGCCTCAGCCCTGGGTCCCACAGTCTTTCCCACCAAAACAACATGAAACGGAATCACCCTAGGTCTCTAGGGTCTGATGTGCATCTAGGACTAGAGCTTGTCTTGGACAAAAGGGTAAGGGCTCTCTCCCGAAAGTAGGACATCCTGATGCATGTCACAGGTCCAGAGAAGCAACTGAGTGCTCAGCCCTATCTCTCCCCACTTGTTAGGCTTGATCCTAAAGAGCTCCTGCCATGTGCACAGCCTTAAGCTAACCCCAGGCACTTCCTTGTTCAGCCAAGGATGAACAGAGTTCATGGCCAGGATCCCTGCAGTGACGTATGTCCCGTGAAGGATTTGAGTGGAGGAAGGCTGCAGATTGAAAAGATATTGAAGAGTCTCATATCTTTGGGGCTACAGAGACACATTCATCAAATGCAGTCTTGCACAGCAACCTAATATAACCTGAGACTGTGATGGACATGGGGGTAGGATGGGCCCCATCAGCTCCAGTCCACCAATGCCTAGGAGCCTCCTGCTTGGAATTCCAGGGGTTCCTCATTGCACAGTTTAAAGGCCTTCCTAGAGTCCTACTGCCCGAGGTCCCATGTCTTTTTGAGGTTTCGCTCACTGTGTCTGCCAGTCAGTATCTTGGCTGCCCCACCTGGATGGCCTCCCAGGCAAGCCAGGCTGCAGTGGTGTGCTTACACGGAGGCAGATGGCAAGGGGAGAGCAACTTTCTGACCGTTCTTCCCCAGAAACCCTGCCAGAGCCTCACTGTTACTTCTCCTCTGATTCCAGGACGGTGAGGCAGTGTCACCACGCCACCCATCAATGATGCAGCAGGTGGGGGGCAAAATGATGCTTGCTTTTTAGGGCCTGTCACTCTGATGGGGATAATGCATGTGTGTGTGTGCATGCATACTCTCCCTCTCAACTGAAAAAGAAAACTAAAACTGTTGCCATTGAGTTGACCCCAACTTGGTGACCACGTAGGACAGAGTAGAACTGTCTCTTACAGCTTCCAAGGAGTGGCTGGTGGATTCAGAACTGCTGATCTTCTGAGCCACTAGGGCTCCCTTATTATGGCAATTAACAAATAGGATTTGCCATTTCAACTGTTCTTAAGTGTACAATTTAGTGACGTTAACTACATTCACTATGTTGTGTAACCTCTCATGCTACCTATTTCTAAAACTTCTCATCACCTGAAACAGAATCTCAGTTACCTTGAGGAATAACTACCCCGTTATCTACTCTCCTAGCCCTTGGGAATCACTAAAGCGCTTTGGTCTCTGTGTAGTTGCCTGTTCTAAACATGTCATATAAGAGCAGTCATACAATATTTATCCTTATCTGATTGACTTATTTCACTCAGTATGATCGTTTCAAGGTTCACCCACATTGTACCATGTATTAGAATTTTATCCCTTTTCATGGCTGAATAATATTCCATTGTATGTGTATTTCCATTCATGCGATTGGTAGACATTTCAGTGGTTCCCACCTTCTGGTTAATGTGAATAATGCTGCTATGAGCATTAGTGTACAGGTATGTGTTCTTGCTAAAGACAGAGCCTTTGAAATACTAGTATCATGTCTGGGACTTACACTTAGTGAATCATTTTCCTGGACCTGGGCACCAGTTTCTGCGGTTTTCAAAGCTCCACAGATGTTATCAATTGCATTGTGTCCTCACCAGAAAAAAAATGTGTGTCCACTTGGCTAGTCTGTGATTCCCAGTTTTGTGTGACCGTCCCTCGTTTTGTCATCAGGTGTGATTTCCCCATGTGTTGTCAATCACGTCTTTGTGATGTTAATGAGGTAGGATTACAGGTCATTATGTTTGTTAAAGAGGCAGGACTCAATCTACAAGATTAGGTTGTGTCTTAAGTCAACCTCTTTTGAGATGTGAAAAAGAGAAATGAGCAGAGAGACGGGGGAATCTTGTATCTCCAAGATACAGGAGCAAGAATAGTGCATTCTTTGGATGTGGGGTCCATGTGCTGAGAAGTTTCTAAACCAGGTCAAGATTGATGACAAAGAATTTCTCCCAGAGCCAACAGAGAGAGAAAGCCCTCCCCCTGGAGCTGACACCCTGAATTTGGAATTCTAGCCTACTTGACTATGAGATATCAAACTTCTGTCTGTTGAAGCCATCCACTTATGGTATTTCTGTTATAGCAGCATTAGATAACTAAGACAACAGGTGATTCTGATGTGTGGCTTGTGTGGAAATAACAGCAGCAGACTTCAAAGAGCAGCCGTGTTAGCCTGTGGGACCTGGATAGCGGCACAGCGCATATTACCTTCTGATACAGGTATGGTATGATGGGAGGTGCCATGTCATAAAGACAGCAGGACACTGACAGGTATCAGGGACCCAGAGGCTCTCTGCAGCTCAGGCAAGTCATTTAACTTTTAGGACCTCAGTTTTTCCACCTGTTCCTGAGGATAATGACACCAAGCATGGTGGGTATTTGCTCTGAGGCAGGTGTGTCTTGTGGGCTGAGGTCTCAGGAGTCCAACAGTTGGAGAGACTAACACATTTTTTCAAAAGGAACTCATCCCAAGAGACGGAGTAGGTGGTTGTCACCGACTGCATTGTGTCCCTCCAAAAATGTGTGTAATGATTTGGCTGGGCCCAGACATTTTACTGGGCCGTGATTCTCAATGTTGAGTTACGTTTGCCATGCATTGTGAATCCTGCCTCTGTGATGTTGATGAGGGAGAATGGGCAGCAGTTGTGTTGGTGAGGTAGGACTCAAGCTGCAAGCGTGTAGGACGTAAAAGAGAGAAGAGATCAGAGAGACTCAGGAAACTCATGGCCACCAAGACAGCAGTCCCAACAGTAGAGTGCATCCTTTGGACAGGAGATTCCTGTGCCAGGGTGCCCTTGTACTGATTTTGGCTTCTTAACCTACCAGACTGTGATAATTTCTCATATTGAATGAACTTGTAATTTATCAGACTGTGACAATAGTTTCTAAAGTCTTCCACTTGGGGTGTTTCATTGGAGTGTACTGGGTGACTAAGACAGGGGCGTTGCTGCAAGAATAAGGCTTTTTCCTGGAGAGAGAAAGGAAGAAGACAACTTTGAAGACCACTTGGTCAGCCTCTGGGCTGATCCTTGAGGGCTTGTGCCTAAAGAGACTACATATAAGAATGACTGGGAACCCAAGGCACACAGTGCTGAAACTGGCCTGTAGCCCACAACACAGGCTAGAGTTCTTCTTTGGAGGGAGAAGGCTAGGCACAGGTCACCTCTCAGCCCTAGGAGGCAGCAGCCCAGGAGGCTGGCACAGCTGACCTGCTCTGGGAAGTGAGTACCTGTTTCGGTTCCTGTGTGGGCAGCATGCGCCATGCCGTGGCACCTGCATAAGCTCTGGAGATACTCTGAGAGCCAGAGATGGGCAGGTGAAGACAGAGTTCTTGAGCACAAGCAGGTGGCTTCCTGGGACCAGAAACCAGGAGCCCCACTCAGGGGCTGGGGCAGCAGAGATCCTCAAACAGAGTGTTAGTTCTGGTTACTCTGAGTATTTTTTCCCCCCAGACTTGTGTGGCTGGGGGAATGAGAGTCTCAGATCATGCTGGTAGCTGCAGAAGAGACCTTAAAATGAAAAAAGAGCTGCACAAATGGAAACCCGTTGAAGTCAGGTCAACTCCTCCATGTGCTCCATAGTGTTTTCAGTGGCTGATTTTTTGGAAGTAGATCACCAGTCCTTTCTTCCAAAGCACTTCTGGGTGGACTGGAATCTCTAATGACTCGGTCAGCAGATTACCACGTTAACAGTACAGTCAGCATTTCATTCTGTTGAACATACCGGGTTGCTGAGTGGGAACCAAGGCCTGTCCTACAACAATCTTTTGCATGAGATCATCGCGCCCCCTGGTGGCTACGTTATACAACTCTCCAGCAGTTGTTTTGTAAAGAGCGGAGGACTGAGGCTCACTCCTCGGCAAGAATTTTTTTGGGTTCCCAGTATTTCTACAATAACACTGCTAAAGGGAGCAGCTAGATGGCTCCCAAAGTACTCAAAAGATGCACCCCTGAATTCCTATGCTCTCCAGCTATCTGTTCTCCAGGGTCAGATCTATTCTGGGGAACAGACCAACAGGAGGACAGTTTATTTCAGTCTGTCAGCCACACCGCCTGCAGAATAGCAGCCTCAGTGACCAGGAGGTGGTGGAATCCAAGAGGCTGATCTCTGCAAATTGCTGGCTAATTCGGGCTGGGGTGTCCAGCATGAGCTTTGGGGTCTTGGAACCCTGATATGCTCACAGCCAGTGTTTACATGCCCAGCTTTGTCTTTTATTAACAGGGCTACATTTTGCACGGCTGTTTCTTTGTCTGCTTTTGGTTAAGAGTCTACTGGCTCCTAACAACAACAAATAGCAGCCAACGTGGAGTGAACATCAGGGCCTTGATCCTGGATCCAGTGTTCTTCCTTATACACCACACTGAATGCGCACACAGCCTTCCTGATGGGGAAGAGTCAGCACTCAGAAAACTGAACACGTGGTCAGCTCCTCTGTTGTTAGGTGGCGTCAAGCAGTCCTACGTGTGACAGAACGAAACACTTCCTGGTCCTGGGCTATCTTCACAAACACTGTTATGTTTGATTCCCTTGTTGTAGCTTCTGTGCCATTCCATCTTGTTAAGGGTGTTGCTCTCTTTCGCTGAACCTCTGCTTCGTTAAGCATGATGTTCATCTCCAGGGACTGATCAACCCTAATAACACGCCCAAAGTACGTGTAATGAAGTCTTGCCATCCTCTCTTGTAAGGAGCATTTTGGCTGTACTTCTTCCAGAACAGACTTGTCCGTTCTTTTGGCCCCTGGAACCCTTTAATCAAACCGTATGGCCCAGAGAACTGCCCCCGAGAATGGAGAGTTCTCCAGATAGCTGGAGAACATAGGAATTCAGGGATGCAGCTTTTGAGTCCTTTGGGAGCTGTCTAGCTGCTCCTGTTAGCAATGTAATTGTAGAAATACTGGGAACTCGAAAGAAATTCTTGCCCAGGAGTCTCAATCCTCGGGTATTTACAAAACAACTGCTGGAGAGTTGTATAACATAGCCACCAGGGGGCGTTGTCATCTCATGCAAAAGATCGTAGTAGGCCAGGCCTTTTGAGTTGGTTCCCACTCGGCGGTCCTGTGTGTCCAACAGAACTCAGTGTTGGCTGCACTCTTCATTCTTCTGGCAGCGTGTGCTGTATTCGCTCTTCTTCTCCAACGCCGTGATTCAAATGCATCGATACATCTTTGGTCTTCCTCATTTATTGTCCAGATTTCACATGTGTATGATGCAACAGAAACACCCTGGCTTGTGGGTCAAGCACACTTGAGTCTTCCAAGTGGAACCTCTACTTTTTAACATTTTAAAGAAGTCTTTTGCAGCCAATTTGCTCAGTGCAATGTATCATTTGATTCCTTGATTGCTGCTTCCATGGACATTGTGGATTCAAGGACAATGAAATCCACGGCAACCTCAATCTTTTTTCCATTTATCATGATGTTGCTTATTGGTCCACTTATGAGGATTTTCGTTTTCTTGACGTTCAGGTATAATCCGTACTGAAGGCTGTGGTCTTCAGTGTTCTTCACTTTCAGCATGCAAGGTTGTTAATGAGTCTTCCTCCAAACCTGATACTCCATTCTTCTGCGTATAACCCAGTTTTTCAGATTATTTGCTCAGCATACAGACTGAATAAGTATTGTGAAAGTGTGCAAACCTTGACACGTACCTCCTCTAGTTTTAAACTATGCAGCATCCCCTTACTCTGTTCAAATGACTGCCTCTGATTCTATATACAGATTCCTCATGAGCACAAGTAAGTGTTCTGGAATTCTCATTCTTCTCAATGCTATCCATAATTTGTTATGATCCACACAGCTGAATGCCATTGTATAGTCAATAAAACCCAGGCAAACATCTGTTAAAGTAGTATTGAGCAGCATCTGATCTCCTGTAACCTCACCCAAGGAGAAAAGGGAATCAAGATCAACACCCAAGGCTATCTCCAACAAGGTGGAGAGCAGACACGCTTCTGTGTCCGCCATCTAACAGTTTGGACACCAGCTGTCAGGGCTGACACCCCAGCACTCTCTACTTCTCTACTAGGTTTAATAATTCATTGGCAATGGCCACACAGAACTTAAAGACAATACTTAGCATTATGGAGTTTATTAGGAAAGTAACGGGCTACATTTTAGGTTGAGGGAAAGTCAAGAAGATGAGTGTAGTTCTTGCCTAGTTTTTCCATCAGGACAGCCTTTTCCCTGCTGTGCTCACAGGCATACCTTTTTCTGGCACTCAGCCCCTGCCTAAAGGTATTGAGCTTTCTCAATCTGAGGGCTGGGAAGCTAACTGTGCCCTTTCCTTCAGGTGGGCCTGTTCTGCTGGTCTCTCCTTCCTTGAAAGTGATGGGATTTTATCTTTCTTGCCTCTGGGATGGCTCACTTCAAGTCCAGCAAGATGGCAAAAACTGACAAATCCCTCTGGCGGACCACAAACCCCTATCACACAGTCACACCTAATCACTTGGACAGACGTTACAAAATTCTGGCTAGAAAGGCCACACACAAAAGTGATGCACCACACCGTAACATCTTTCTGGTAGTCTCTGCTTTCAGTCAATATCCATTTGACATCAGCAACAGTAGCCCTCCTTCCATATCCTCTTCTGAATCTGTTTGAATTGCTGGCAGTTCCCTGATGCTGATAGATGAGAGATCATCTGAAAGTCTCTTTGAAAACCTTCGGAGCCCCATAACCTGTACCAACCTCATGCCCCAGTCTTGGCCTGCCAGCTGGTCCTAGAGAAGGGGAGATTTTCTTTGCAACTCAGCCCACCGCTCTCCTTGGGACTCTTAAGAGCCGAGCCCTTTCCTGTATTCATGTTTATTCATTGCTTCTTTCTCCTCCACTAACTCCAGTACCTAGCACAGTGCTGGACAGTTAGAACACCTAAAATGCACATGCCGTTGGTTGATAGATGGCATGTGAAATCATTGTAATCTATAAATTTTAGAAAGGAAATTGAACTTTGAGGGGAAGTGATAGATTCTGAGAGTGCTCACGGCTGATGGGGAGGGAGGGTCATGGATAAATGAGGAAGTGGGTGTGCCTGAGAGGGTGCAGACAGGAAAGGCAACAGGAGCTATTTCACGGATCGTGGGTAATGAGACTAGGTCATTGAGTGATGCAGATGGTTTGGGTTTGATTACTAACCTTAAAGGCTGATAGCTCCAGCCTATCCAGCATCCTGTGAAAAAGCCCTAGTGATCTGACTCCAGACAGATGACAGCCAAGAAAACTCTATGGAGCAGTTCCATGCTAATACATGGGGTGCCATGAGTTGGAATTGACTTGATGGTAGTGAATTGGTTGGGGGGGGGGTTGTGTAGTGAGAGACTCCCCAGCACTGAAGGTAAACCTTCTACTTTCAGGGCCCAGGGTGGCAGTATCAGGATGATGACCCCCAAAAGCCCCAGTCACGGCTCAACTTGAACTCTAGGTGGGCATGTCTTGCCCCGACATCTGCTGTCCTCCTCTATCTATGGGGTGTAATTGCCTCTGTCTCCAGTAGGGGGCCTGGGCCCCCTGCAGGTGATGTCGTGGGGTTTCATCCTGGAGGACCCGTCACCAGCTCAGCATCCCGCATCCTCCTCCTAGGGCTCTGCGGAGGGTTTCCCGAGAAGAGCTGATCTTCAGGTATGGTGTGACAGAACGGCTAGCATCCGGGACAAAATAAAAGTCACACTGGAACCCTCGCTGTAGCACTTACTGGCTGTCAGGTGTGTGGTTCCCAGGCAGGTCCCTTCTCTTTCCTGAGACCCAGTTTGTCACCTGTGAAGTGGTCATCCCTCCTTGCAGAGAAGTAAATGAGGGAACGCATGTTTAGTGGCAGCACGTGGCTTGTGCCTTATACACTGAAATGACAGCATCATACCCGTCATTGACACAGCTCAGCAGACTTAGACAAGAAGTTCACTGGAAACTCAGCAACCCTAACAGGGCTAGTGGGTAGAGGGGAGGAAGCGGGGCACAGCTGGGTGAGATGAGCACAGGAGTGGGCTTGTCTTCGTGAAAGAAACCGCAGGAGCTACAGCAGAATCAATATTCCAAGAGGCAAAGAAAGAGAAGGCAGCAGAAGTCTTATTGTAAACAAGGAGAAGACAGTATGGTTCACAAGCCCCTGCCAGATAGGGCCCCATCTACCACCTAGCACCCACCACCTATCAGATACTTAGAACTTCCACTTTCTGGCCCCTCTTGGTCACGTTCCAGGCTCTGGCTCCTCTTCCTTTGCAAGTGGTCTGGGGTTTCTGGTTTCTTGTTTCTCTCTGTCCACACAGCTACTTGGCTCCTGATTCTGGCTTCACTGTTTGGCAGTGGTTTTCAGTCTTCTCCCAATACCCTCTGCAGCTCATGTTTGCCTTCTCCTCAATCCCTATTCCAGGAGACACCAGAACCTCTGCCTGCAGTTGTTCAGGAATTAGATAGACCAAGCTGTGAGGACAGCTGAAAGACTAGAGTGTGAGATTGGTGAAGGTATGGCAGCCAGAAGAGGATCTTATGAGCCTGCACAGAGGGGTGACACACGAACAAGAGCCAATGGAAGAAGTCCAAACTTCATTGAAAGCACTGGAGAAAAACAAGGCTCCAGGAAGTGACTTGCAGTGCTCTGGGCAGATGGGCAGTCCTCCAGCCCATTTGTTCCCTTTAGGCTTCAGGGCTGTTCATCCCCAGAAGGCAAACGAGAGAAACAGCAGCTTAGATGAGTTCTGTCTGGCTGAGATCTCAGAGTTTCCAATCAGGTTGGGGCTTGTTTTCCTTCACTCACCAGGTTTTCAGAGTATCCCTGATGGGTACCAGTTACCGCGATGGTTGCTAGGGGAATTACTGTTTTTATACATTCTCTTGCTGCTGACCAGACTGCAGAAACTGTTCAAATATGGTTGATCTAGAAGTGATTTTGGAAATGATGCCTGGGCTGGCTCTGCGGGAGACCTCCGAGGGTCACGGGAAGGAGACCATGTTCCACTTGCATCCCAAGTATGCGGTGGGCAGTAGGCAGCTGTTGCTGAGATGTCCCGGGGCAGAGGGCACAGTATTCCCAAATTCTGCCTAACAGCACGTAGTAAAACAGTGCTAAATAGTTTTGAAGTAGCAGTGTTATTCATGATTGCCCCATATTGGAAGCAACCAAGATGTCTTTCAGTGGATGACTGGATACACAAATTGCAGTACACCTGTGTATGAGGCATAAAGAGACTCTGAGGTCTAGATGTATCCACAGCATGGATGAACCTTGAAAATATGATGGAAAGTGAAATAAATCAGTCACAAAAAGACAAACACTATATGATTTCACTTACATGGAATGAGCAAATGCACAGAAACTAAGATTATTATTGGTTATGAGAGGTAGGAAGGAGAGAGATAGTGGGGTGGTTTGTTTGGGGTGCTTTGAGTTTATGTCAATGTTGGTGGAATGTTCAGGGAAAAGATAGAGATGATGGTGTTATACCATGGAAAACACAGTGAATCCCACTGAACTGTAAATGTGGACATTGTATTTGCAGATGTTTCAGTAGGCATATTTTCAGAACAATAATTTAAAAAAGGAACAGTAAGTATTGACAAGAGTGCAGAAATGGTAACCTACTTTGGAACATTGTTTGGTGAAGTGTTGAAGGGTAAAGATGTCACCTTGAAGACTAAGGTGTGTCTGACCCAAGCCATGGTATTTTCAATTGCATTATATTTATGCAAAAGCTGGACAATGAATGATGAAAACGGAAGAAGTGATGCATTTGAGTTGTGGTGGCAGAGAAAAATATTGAATATACCACGGACTGCCAGAGAACAAACAGATCAGTCTTAGAAGTAGTAAAATCAGAATGCTCCTTGGAAGCAAGGATAGTGAAAGTGTGTCTTACATACTTTGGACATATTGTCAGGAGGGATCAATTCATGGAGAAAGACACCATGCTTGGTAAGTAGAAGGTCAGGAACAATTAGGAAGACCCTTAATAAGGTGGATTGACACAGTGGCTGCAACAGTTGGGCTCAAACATAACACTGATTGTGGGCTTGGTACAGGAACAGGCAGTGCTCCTGTTGTCCACAGGGTCACTGTGTGTCAGAATCCACTTGAAGACACCTAACAACAATAACAAACGTATACTTAACATGAGACTGAGTGCAGTGTTGCTTCACGTATTAACACACATGCACAAATAGAAATGAGAAACTTAACTATGCTCATGAGGAATCTGTATATGGATCAAGAGTCAGTTGGGTGAACAGAACAAGGGGAAGTTGCATGATTTAAAGTCAGGAAAGGTGTGCGTCAGGGTTGTATCCTTTCACCATCTGTTTTCAATCTGTATGCCATGCAAATAATATGAGAAGCTGGACTAAATGAAGAAGAGTGGGGCACCAGGATTGGAGGAAGACTCATTAACAATCTGTGTTATACAGATACACAACCTTTGCTGAAAGTGAAGAGGATTTGAAATATTTACTGATGAGGATCAGAGATCATAGCTTTTAGTAGGGACTAAACCTCAACATTGAAAACACAAAAATCCTCACAACTGGACCAGTAAGCAACATCAGGATAAGTGGAGAAAAGATTGAGGTTGTCAAGGATTTCATTTTACCTGGTTCCACAGTAAACTCCCATGAAAGCAGCAGTCAAGAAATCAAAGTACGGTGTGGTGGGTCCAAAGTGACAGAGCAGATAGATGTTTCCTATGGACCGTCTAACAACAAAGATGCAAGAGAACAAACGAATCCTGTACATATAACATTGTAGGAGCAAAGAGAAAGTTAAGAAATTGGACCGAGCGAGGGGGATGGCAGAATAGCGCTGGAAGTACATAGGATTCCATAGACTGGACCTGCTGGGAAGCAGTCGCACTGTGTGGTGGGCCAGCAAGGAGGTTGGCAAGTATTCCTCTTATAGCAGATGATTGTTTGAAGAGTCCACTGGTGCCTTCTGAGCCAGTGAAGGGTAGTACCAGATCATCAAAAGGTAAGTCATTGCTTGTAACCTGCCGTGGTGTAAATCTGAATCTTTCCTTTGATGTGGGCCTATTTCTCTCCTCTCAGCACTTCCCTCTCCCTTCTCAACTATGCCCAGTGCTAGAGTCTGATGTAGAGCCAGAAGAAGAACTCTTCAAGCCCATCCTCAGCTTTTCTCTCCCTCTGTCTCTGCACTGCATCCAGCTCTGGGGTTTGATACCATTAACTAAGCTGGAAGCAGGACTCCTTAAGCCTGCCCTGAACCATTCTCCAAGACTCAAAGGTGGAAACAATTTAGCAAACTCAGGGTAGACAGGAAAAGAATAGATTTTTTTTTTTCCTGCCAACTCCCTTAAGCCAGAAAATCAGGGCAGAAATTATTCTTCCACTTAGATTCAGACATAAGAGGATATGCCAACTTCACAGACACTTAGGGATGGCTGTTAACCCCTGCCTTTCTCTGTGGCTGCACCTCTGCCAATCAAGGACATGAACTGACAGCCTGTACTACATACTTGTAACTATGTACAGGTGACTGATCACCTGGTTACCTGAGCTGAATCTGTTATAAGAAAAGCAGACTACACATTGCAAAACAAGAAACTAGACTAGAATAGGTCAATATAAATAACTATGATTTACTGATGGCTTAGAAACAGCAGTCCATATAAAACCACTCAAAGGGATGGACCATGGTCTCTTCAGAAAGCTCTCAAAACAAACAATAAAATTTTCTAGAGCAAGAGAAATTCCTGGAACTATCAGAGGCAGAATACAAGAGATTAATACTTATAACTCTTCAAGAGATGAGGAAGAAGGTGAGACAAACTACAGAGGAGCATAATAACAAACAAATCACAAGAAAACATTGAGTGGTAAAATTAGAAATAAAAAAACTATAATAAAGTTATAGAGCTAAATGGTTTAATAGCAAATCAAAAAAGCAGAAGTTAGGCAATGGAAGCCTGTATTAGTGAGACTGAAGTTAAAACAGTTGATATCAACATATTAGAGGAAAAATCAGATGAAAGAATTAAAAAAAAATCAAGAAACACTAAGAATTATCTCAGACTCTATGAAGAAGAATAATCTACAAGTGAATGGAGTACCAGAACAAAGGAAGATAGCAGAAAATGCAGAGAGAACTGTCAAAGATTTGCTGACAGAAAATAGCCTTACTATCATTGAAAGGTGAGAAGACACCTATCAAAGACTGCACCCAAGGTAGATCCTGAAAGAAAGGCACCGGGCATATTATAATCAAACTTGCCAAAACTAAAGATAAGGAGATACTTTTAAACGAAAAATAACGTACAGAGAAAAACTATAAGATGGAGCTGGGACTACTCGGCAGAAACCATTCGGGCCAGAAGGCAATGGGATGACATACACAAAGCCTTGAAGGAAAATAACTGGCAACCAAGAATTATATTTCCAACAAAACTCTGTTTCAAATATGATGTCAAAATTAAGACATTTCCAGATACCCATAAATTTAGAGAATTTGCTAAAACCAAGCCACAAATACAAGAAATACTAAAGGAAGTTTTTTTGGTTAGAAAACCGGTAACATCAGCTGATAACCTAAGACCGGAACTCAAAACTGAGCAACTGGCTGTCAACCCAAATAGGGGAATCCTAAAAATAAATCAGAGGCAAAGCACTGAAAATAGGGAAACAGATATCATTACGTAACCATAATAGTATAAAAGGAATTCAAAAGAAAATGAGGTCACAGATCTTTCATACAAAGAGGAAGTCAAGGCAATATAAAGAAATTAAAGAAGACTGGTTTCAATTTAGAAAAATAAGGGTAAATACTAAGGCAACCACAAATTATGAGTCTTATCCATCCAAATAAAAAACAAGAAAAACATAAATTCTCAGCAAATACGAAGCCACCAACAATGAAAAAGGTAAAGAAAAAGAAAAGACTCAGCACAGAAAACTAAATGGAACAAAGAGATTGTCTACAACACACATAAAAAGACATCAAAATGACAGCGCTAAGCTCATACTGAATGTAGTCGTGCTGAGTGTAAATGGACTAGATACACCAAGGAAGAGATGGAGAGTGGCAGATTGGGTAAAAAAACATGACCCATCTATATGTTGCCTGTTGGAGACACACCTTAGACACAAAGACACAAAAATCTACAACTCAAAGGATGCAAAAAAATTATATCAGCTAACAACATTCAAAAAAGAGCAGGAATGCCAATATTAATCTCTGATAAAATAGACTTTAGGGTAGAATCCACCACATTGGATATGGAAGGACATTCTGTAATGATTAAAGGTTCAATACTCCAAGAGGTCAAAGCCATGTTAAATGTCTATGCACACAATGACAGGGCTCCAAAATGCATGAAACAAACACTATTTGAATTGAAAACAGAAATAGACAACGTCACAATAATAGTGGGAGACTTCAACACTATCAGAGGAGGACCGACTACTTAGAAAAAAATCTCAGTGAAGACACAGAAGATCTAGACGCCACAATCAACCAACTTGACCATATAGACATACGGTCTGACAACTAAGTTAGTGAACTCATCCTAGAAAAAGTGCTACATAACACATTGCTGAATATCACTGCAGTCACCTCAAAGTACTCCCCCTGGGAAGCTGTACACCAAAGCCAGTGCCTACTCCACCCTTCAAAGCATTTTTTCATGAAAGAACGAAACACTGCCCTGACCTGTGCCATGCCGACAATTGTTTTCGTACCTAAGCTCATTGTGGCAGCCACTGTGTAAATCCATCTTGTAGAGAGTCTTTCTCTTTTTTGCTGATGGTTGGAATGTAAAATGGTACAGCCACTTTGAAAATTGATTTCATGCTTTCTTAAAAAGCTAGAAATAGAAATACCATGTGATCCAGCAATTTCATTTCTTGGAATATACACTATAGAAATAAAGGCTACCACCTGAACAGATACACGCACACCAATGTGTATTACAGCACTGTGTGTAATAGCAAAAAGGTGGATTCACAATAGGTACACATCAACAGATGAATGGATAAATAAACTATAGTTCACACAATGGCATTGTATGTGATGATAAAGAACAACAATCACTTAAGGAAATATTTCATAACATGGAGTCATATAAAAGGCATTATGTTGAGTGAAATCAGTCAAATGCAAAAGGACAAGTATTGTACAAGACCCTTATTACAAGTACTTAAGAAAGGGTTTACGCACAGAAGAAAATAGTCTTTGTTGGTTACTAGAGTATTCATAGATTAGACAGTAGAAAGAAATTGGGTTAGGTGAATGGAGTAACAGTAAGCAGCAGAAGGAAGGTTAGCACAACCGGATCACACAAAAAGCTAAAGGGTTCTCTAAATTCAGCCCACAGTTTTGAAGGACAGAGTAGCAGGGACAGGGCTCTGGGGTCTGGAGACTGTGGTTCCAGGAGATGTTTTGCATACCACTTTGATTAGTGGTGTCTGGGGTCTTAAAAGCTAGCAAGCAGCACCAACCGGTCCCAAGCCACCAGGAGCAGAGGAGAATGAAGGATATTAAAAACATGAGGAAAACATGGACTCAGCAGACAGAAGGTGCTGTATGATCTAGAGACTACGTCATCATGAGACCAGAAGAGCTAGATGGTTCCCTGACCATCACCAGTGACTGCCCTGGCAGTAAACACAATGTAAAGTCTGTGACGTAGCGGGAGAAAATGGGTGTGCAGAAGTACAACTCTATTAAAAGATCACATGTGATGATCTATCAGACTGGCAGGTTCCCTGAGGACACAGCCCCTGGACTCTCAGAGCAGAAACCAATACCCAAGCCAACTTTTCAAAGACTGGACTGGACTATAAGACATAAAGTGATGCCAGCAAAGAATGTGCTTCTTGGCTTAAATATATACACGAAGCTGGCTGAGCAGCTCTTGTCCAGAAGAGAGAAGAGAAGGTAGAGGGGGACAGCAGCTGGCTGAATTGACATGGAAAATACAGGATAGAAAGGAGGGTGAGTGGGTGAGGGAAGAGCAGTTAAAGCTTCATAGTGTTGTGTCTTTGGGGTTTTATGTGGCAAATTGATTTGGACTGTCAGCTTTTCCCTAAATCACAACAAAATATTTAAAAAGAAAAAATCAAAGGAGTTATTGCGTTGTGAAAATATACCGGAAATGATCTCTTTTAGAGTGCTGAGAAGCAAAGATGTCATGTTGAAGTCTAAAGTGTGCCTGACCCAAGAAGTCATGATGTTTTCAGTCCCCACATATGCATGCCAAGCAGGACACAGTGAATGAGGAAGACAGAAGGATTGATGTGGTGTTGGTGGTGACTATTGAATATGCTGTGAACTGCCCAAAGAATGAAACAAATTTGTCTTGGAAAAAGTACAGACAGAATGCTCCTTAGAAGTAAGGATGGTGAGGCTATGTCTTGTATATTTTGGACTTGTTACCAGCAGTATTTAGTCACTGGAGAAGGACATCATGCTTGCTACAGCAGACAGTCAGCAAAAAAAAAATGAAGACCCTTGAGAGATGGATCGACACAGTGACTGCAACAACAGGCTAAAATTTAACAATAATGGTGACAATGGCACAGGACCAGGCAGTGTTTCATTCCTTTGTACACAGGGTCGCTATGAGTCCAAACCAACTGGAAGGCACCTGACAACAACATTGAAACAGAATTATAATCCCTAGCTGCATGGTTGTCACCTGAGGTGATGATTCATTAATTGAGTAGGCAAGTTGTGAAGAACAGGTGCTCTTGGTCTTCACGGGTGGAGGGTCCAGAGACAAAGCCAACCTGGCAGCTGCAACTGTAGCTTCCCAGGGAGCTGAAGCAGTCAGAATTCTCCAGGCTGTGCCGCTATTGAGGCCCTCACTGATGTCCGAGGAACAGAGAGGGAGAGAGGACAGAGAGGTGACCAGCTGTCTAGGTTCAGAAACACATCTGCCTAAGCCTGTAGAAGCTGTCCACTGAAGACCTCACACTGGAGAGTGTTACCTAAATATGTAAAACTGTCATGCTGTCCTGGAATCTGGGCATTGCCAGTGTGTGAAGAGAACCAAGGTAAACAGCTGCACCTGGGTCTTCTCTGAAGATCTGTCCAGACTGAGCCAGGACTGCAGGGCAGGGATGGTTGAGAGCATCTGTCCACATCTGGGCAAGGAAAGCGTCAGATCACTCATGTAGCTGACTGCATTTTCAAAGGTGGATGCAGAAGGACTTGGTATAGTGGGACTTCGCACTCCCCCCCAGCAGAGGTGGTCAGTGATCCTCCCTGGAATCTGAGCTGTGACTTTGGGGTAAACGTGTCCAACCTAGATGAAATCCTCTGTTGTCAGGGCCGCCCCAACTCATGGCAACCCCTTGTGTGTCAGAGTAGAACTGTGCTCCATAGTGTTTTCAATGGCTGATTTTCCAGAGGTAGATCACCAGGACTTTTTCTAAGGTGTCCCTGAGTGGGCTTGAACTGCCCACCATTTGGTTAGCAGCCAAGTACCTTAACTGTTTGCCCCACCCAGGGATGCTGCATTCTGTAGATAAAACCAAATCCATTGCCCATGAAGTCAGCTCCAACTCATGGTGACCTCACATGTGCCAGAGTAGCTGTGCTGCCTGGGGTCTTCAGTGCCTGGTTATTTAGAACTAGATTGCTAGGGCTTTTTTCTGAGATGCCTCCAGGTGCACTGGAAGCTCCAATCCATCAGTAAACAGCTTAGCGTGCTAACCATCTGCTCCACTTGGGGACTCCCCATAAATCTTAGATGTCCTTATAGTCAACATGGGGAGGTGACTGAAAGAGGGGTCCCCAAGATGAAATCACTAGTTAATTCTTGAGGGTACGGTATAGGATAATTTCTATCTTTAATTTCATCTGAATGGTGCTCACTAGTCACTGAGCTTCTGACAGTGACCGAGAATCATTTTCATGACCATTGAAAAAGAAGGATAAATAACACAGATATACATTACAGTGGTCAAATTCTTGGATAGGAATAGATCGGACTCGGTGAACACAGAGTGACCATATCATGTGTAAACTTCATGGTTCTATGCATCTGTAGGATGTTGTCCTATTGCCCTCTTACTAGAGGGGGTTGGAGAGGGTGGAGAAGAGGGGACAGGAGATTGTTAAGAGGACATGACATGTACAGAGCAGAAAGGAGGAGTGTGCTGTCACTGGGCAAGGAGAGCAGTAGGAGCTGCACATAGGTGGACACGCAAATTTAAGCTGAATTGTACACTTTCACTCAATCACAATAAAGAAATAAACCATATAAATAAAAAAATAATGGATATACACAAAGGAATATTACTCCTCTGTAAAGAAACATGGTGCCCTGATATATGTCACAGCACAGATGAACCTTGAAAGCATCATGCTGAGTGAACGAAGCCAGACACAAAAAGACGAAGACTGTATGTTCTCACTTACATGAAATAAGCAAATATATGGAGCCCAGATATCATTAGTGGCTACCAGTATTTGGGAGGGTAAAAAAAGGGAAAATTTTTGCTTACAGGGCATTGAGTTTGTGTTAATGGTGGTGGAATAATTTGAGAAAGGATAGTGAGAATGGTTGTACAGCTTGAAGAACACAGTCGATGTCCCTGAATCATACATGGAGAAATTGTGGGATTAGTGTATGTCCTTGCTGTGTATGTTACATGCTCTCCCCACCCTCGGGAGCCCTAATTCAAAAAGAAAAGAATAAAATCATGTTTGGGGGAAAAAGTGAAAAACTGTCAACATCCAACTACGCAGCTAGCTTCTACCTGATTTCCCTTCCAAATGCTCAAGCTTTGTGAAGGGCTTTGAACTCAGCTATACATTCCACCCCTGCACCCCTGAGGTTAGTTTATCTGTTGCTGGGTAGGAAGCCCCATTTGTAAGCGCAGCAATACCTGTCCCAGGTGCGGGTGCAGGTGGTGGCAGCTGAGCATGTGGTCGTATTGGCACACTGTCGTCTGTGCAGCTTGGAAGGCTTTGGATGAGGTTAGGGTAGCGCAGACGGTTAAGCACTCCACTACTAGCCAAAAGGCGGGAGGGTCAAACCCACTCAGAGATATCTAGGAAGAAAGGCCTGGAATCTGCTTCCAAAAAGTGAACAATTAAGACCCCTATGGAGGGTGAAAATCCTATTCTGTTATAGCTGGATTCTCCTAAGTCTAGTCAACTCAATGACAACTAACGGCGACGTGATCATGGTAAGACTTTGGCTTTTCACCAGAGAGGTGGGAGCCTGGTAGCCATGGGAGGGTTCTGAGCAGACAAGAGACACAGCATGACTTAGGCTGTAACTGGTTCCAGTGGCTGGAGAATGGCCTACAGAATGGCTAAGACAGGATGGCCAGGCTGGACGCCATGCAGGTCCCTGGGCAGCATGAGTGGTTTGCATTCAAGTACCAACCTGAAGATCGATGGTTCAAACCTACTCACCAGCGATGTGAAAGAAAGGCCTGGCAATCTGCTTGCATGAAGATGATGGCCCTGAAAGTCCTATGGAACGGTTCTGCTCTGTAACACACAGGGTCTCCATGAGTCAGAACAAACTCAGTGGCAATGGTTTTCCTTTTCCCTTTATGCTTTGGGACCATAGGGAGGATGAGAAGTCGTTGGACTCTGGAATATATTGAAGGCAGTGCTCATAAGATTTGCCCATGGATTGGGGGTGGGGTGTGATGGAAAGAGAGGAGTCAATGGTCATGCCAACATATTTTGGCAGAAGCAATGGGTAGGGTGGAAAAGCATAAGAAAGCTCTTTGTAAAGTACCCTGGAAGTGTGAGCCATGGTTATCATTGTGATTTTTTTTTGAAAACCAATTTTCACTCTTTTGTTTTTGTCTGTTGGCTTTGAGAACCAGGCTCTTCCTCTAACCAAACGCCTTGTTGATTTCCCTTCCTGGCACCCAACCCCAGAGCCTGTCTCTCTTCTCATTTCCAGTTTCCTCTTTTATCTGCAAAGACATCATTCGTCTTTGCAGACTTCTGGCATTTTACCACCTGTGCTTTCTCAACTATGTGAACTTCCCTTCACCCTCTTCCTATAACTCAGTTCCCACCATCAGAACCTACCCCAAACCAGAAAAACAAGTGATCTGGCCCTTGATACCTTTCCAGCCCAGCTCCTATCTGTGCCATCAGCCACACTCACCTTTGCTCAGTTCTCCAATCTCCTTCCAGCCCCGGGTCCTTTGCACATGCCCCTCTTGCTACCGGATATGCAATTTCCCACCCCATTTCATTGTCTGGTTAATTCTGAGTCATTCTTTGTGTCAGCTGAAGTGTAGCCTCCCAAGGAAGTGTTCCAGACAGTCTCAGTAGAGTTACTGTTACTATTGCAATCATGTAAGATACAGCTGATTTAATTTTTTTTAGTACTACATAAATAATATTTAGAACAACAATATAACTTGGGATAAGTTTAAAGTTTAACATGAAATAAGTTGGAAACAAATAAATAAGTCAGCATGGGCTTAAAGCTCAACATAAAAATAAGTTGGGATAAGTTGAAACCGGTTCAGCATCCTAGCAATGGGCCCGCCTCCACTGACAGGAGGGGGTCGTACATATGGAGCATTCTGTGAGGATGGAATCCAGGTTTCCTGCAAGGAAGGGGAGCACTCTACCATTGAACTGCCACTGCCCTCATCTGCTACCATGGCAAACTATACTCTTCCCCAGGAGATCTAAAAAATTGAAATTCTGCAGCTGGGTTATTTTTTCTTTACTTTCTGTCTCTGCTGTCAGAATGCAGGCTCCCTGGGGCCAGGACCAAGGTCAGTCTTGAGTGAAAGCCCATTCCCGGTGCCTAACCCTATGCCTGAGATACATGAGACACTCAATAGATATCTTTAAATAAACTAAACACTCTCTCAACTTAAGCACATGTGTTCATTCACACACTCTACACACACACACACACATGCACATATATACACATACATTTTCACACACATAGAGGCACATATACACATATGCACACATGCACGCAGATATCCGTACTCACATAATCACACACACATACACATACGTACACACAGATACACATGCATACACATATAGACATAGACATATATCCACACTCACATAGTCACACACATACAGGTACACACACACGTGGGTACACACATGCATATACAGACACACATGCACCCACACACACACATAATCACACACATAAGCAAGTGTTGTTGAGTGTAGTGGAGTCAATGCCAGCTCATAGTGACCCCGTGTGACAGAGATGAACTGCCCAATGGGTTTTCCTAGGCTGAATGTTTATGGGAGCCGATGGCCAGGTCTTTTGTCTGAAAGTGTCACTGAAAAAAAAAAAGAGAGAGAAAGAAGAAACCAGTTGCCATCAAGTTAATTTGGTAAACAGTGGAGCACTTAAGCACTGTGACCCCAGGGCTGATCTGTGTTTCATGGACTATTCAAAAAACATTCAATTGTGTAGGTTTTAACAAAATATGGCTAACATTGCAATACATGGGAGTTCCAGAACACTTAATTGTGCTCTTAAGGAATCTGTACATGGATCAAGAGGCAGTCTTGCAAACAGAACAAGAATACACAGCATGGTTTGAAGTTAAGAAAGGTGTGCACCAGTGTTGTATCCCTTCACCATACCTTTTCAATCTGTACGCTGAGCAAATAATCCGAGAAGCTGAACTACATGAAGAAAAACAAGACATCAGGATTGGAGGACAACTCATTAACAACCTGTGTGATGCAGATGACATGACCTGACTTGCTGGAAGTGAATAAGGTTTGAAACACTTACTGATGAAAATCAAGGACCACAGCTTTCAGTATGGATTGTACCTCAATGTAAGGAAAACAAAAATCCTCACAACTGGAACCAGTAAGCAACATCATCATAAGTGGAGAAAGGATTGAGGTTGTTAGGAATTTCATTTTACTTGGCTCCGCAATCAACACCCGTGGAATCAGCAGTCAAGAAATCAAAAGACACATTGCATTGGGAAAATCTGTAACAAAGGACCCTTTTAAGGGTTGAAAAGACATCACCTCAAAGACTACAGTGCACTTGACTCAAGCCGTGGTATTTTCAATCACATCATATGCATGCAAAAGCTGGAAAATGAAAAAGACTTGATGCCTTTGAATTGTGATGTTGGAGAAGAATATTGAATGTACGTACCACAGATTGCCAAAAGAACAAATAGATCTGGTCTGGAAGAAGTACAAACAGAAAGCTCCTTGGAAGCAAAGATGGTGAGACTGCACCTTACATGCTTTGGACCTGTTGTCCAGAGGAATCAGTCCCTGGAGAAGCACATTATGCTTTGTAGAGTGGAGAGTCAGCAAAAAGGGGGAAGACTCTTGATGGGATAAACTGACACAATGGCTGCAACGATGGGCTGAAGCATAAAAATGATTGTGGACATGGCACAAGACTGGGTGGTGTTTTGTTCTGCTGTGCATCAGGTCGCTATGTGTTGGAACTGACTTGACAGCACCTAGCAACAACAATACCCATTTCTAGTATTTCCTACTTTCCACTGAGATCCATCTGACTTAGCAAGGATGTCTCTCATTCTACCTACTCATCTGGATCTCGCTTGAATTCTGGTTGTTCCTTGTGAATATACTGTTATAACCACTTCTGAATTATCTTCAGAAAAATTTCACTCTGCTGTCATACCAGTGATAATTTTTAATAATTTCTGAATTCTGTTGAATTACCTTTGTTTTTTAAAAATATTTTTACTGTAACTAAGTGAAAGTTTACAATCCAAGTCAATTTTCCATATAAAACCTCTAGGACCCGCCTTTCTGAAACTCTACCTGCTCTCCTCTCCCTGTGACAGCACACTTGTGTTCTGAGCTCTTTGCTTCCTGTATCCCTGTATCCACTCAACCAATACTTGAGGACAGAGTGTCCTCTGAACTTGAGGTCGCAGAGTGAAGCAAGTAGTGTGTGAATCACCTTTCTTTAGAATGGGCGTAGATATGCAGTTCTTCCAATCAGTTGGCCAGGCAATTAGCAATCTTCCAAATGCCGTAGACAAGTTAGTATCTCCAGAATTTCACCCTTTATTCAGACATCTCAGTTGGTATTCTAACAATTCCTGGTGCCTTATTTTTTGCTAATGCCTTCAGTCAGCTTTGACTTTTTCCTTCAGTATCATTGGTTCCTGATGATATGCTATCTCGTGAAATGGTTGAATGTTGACCACTTCTTTTTGGTATAATAACTGTGTATTCCTTCCATCTTCTTTTGACTTTTCCTGAGTCATTTACTGTTTTCTCTGTAGAATCCTTCACTATTGCAACTTGAGGCCTGAACTTTCTTTTTTAGTTCAGAAATGAACTAAATTTAGCTCAGAAATGCTGACCCTGTTATTCCCCTTTGGTTTTCCATTTCCAGCTTTTTGCACGTATCGTTATAATATTTGTCTACTCGAGCTGTCTTGTGAAATCGTCTGTGTGGCTCTTTCATCATTTCTTCCTTTTGCTTTAGCTACTCAGCATTCAAGAGCAAGTTTCAGAGTCTCTTCTGGCATGCATTTTGTTCTTTTCTTTCTCTTCTGTCTTTCTAATGACCTTTTGCTTTCTTCACGTTTAATGTCCTTGATGCCACTGTACAACTCATCTGGTCTTTGGTCATTAGTAGTCAATGCATCAAATATGTTCTTGAGGTGGTCTCTAAATTTAGGTGGGATAATCTCAGGGTCATGCTTTGGATCCCTTGGACTTGTTCTAATTTTCTTCAGCTTCACCTTGAACTTGCATAGAAGCAATTGACAATCTGTTACACCATCAGTGCCTGGCCTTGTTTTGACAGATAAAACTGAACTTTTCCGTCAGCTTCTTCTACATAATATAGTCAGTGTGATTTCTGTGTATTCTATCTAGGGATGTCTTCATGTGTAGTCTATTTATGTTGGTAAAAAAAAGTTGTTTGAAATGAAGAAGTCAACCATATGATCCTGTAATCCCCGTCCTAGGAATATATTCTAGAGAAATAAGAACTGTCTTATAAATAGACATATGCACACCCATGTTCATTGCAGCAGTATTCACAATAGCAAAAAGATGGAAACATCCTAAGTGGCCATCAACAGAGGAAGGGATAACTAAACTATAGTGGATACATACACACAATAAAATGCTATCCAATGATAAAGAACAATCATGAATCTATGAAACATCTCACAGCATGGATGTATTAAGAGTGCATAATGCTGAGTGAAATAAGACAATCACAAAATGACAAATACTGTATGAGGTCACTATTATATAAGTATTATATATAAATAATATATGTAACATATATAATACATGTGTTATATATATTATACATAACATATATAATATATATGTTTCCACACAAAAAGAAACAATTGAAGGAGATGAAAGATGGGGAAAGCAGCCATCTAAAATACACCTCCTGGTCCTATCTCAGCTGGAACAAAGGAGAAGAAAGAAAACTAAACACACAGGGAAAGAGTAGTTCAGAGTTCTGATGGACCATGTCTACCACAACCCTCACCACGCTGAGCCCAGAACAACTAGAGGGTGCCCATTTACCAACACTGACTGCTCTGGCAAGGATAACAATACAAGGTCCTGCATGGAGCAGAAGAAAAATATGGAACAAAGTTTGAATTCACACACACACACACACACGCACACGCACACACACACACAAGACCAGTCTCATTGGTCTGACAGAGATTGGAGAAATCTTAAAAGTATGCTCCCCAGCCACACCTTTAACTCAGTACTGAAGTCACTGCTGAGGCTCACCCTTTAGCAAAACATTAGGCAGGTCTACAGGGTCAACAGTAACACACATGAGGACTGTACTTCCTAGTCCAACCGTGTTTATGAGACTAACGGGCACACCAGCCCAAAAGCAAAGGTAGGAAGGGACAGGAAAACTACACAGATGGCAACAGGAAGCCTGGGATGGAGGAAGGCAGAGTGTTGGCACACTGCAGGATTGGCAACCAATGTGACAAAGCAATCTGTGTATTAGCTGGTCAGTGAGAAACTAATTTGCTTTGTAAACATCCACCTAAATTGCAAGAAGAAGCAGAAGAAGAAATCTCATGGAGGGATGGGGTATTAGTAGAAAAAAAACAAGTTCTGTGAAACAGTGTAGTCCTCTCCCAGGTTTTAGCTCTCCTCCATCATCTTCATCACAATCATCATTACCATCACCTCCATCACCAATTACCACCATCATCAACATCACCACCATCACCATCACCATCAAGACTATCACATTCATCATCACCATCGTTTTGATCATCATCACTGCCACCATTAACCGTAAATTATCACCACTGTTCTCACTATCACTGTCATCATCATTGGCTTATTCATTCAGTGCTGCTGTAACAGAAATACCACAGTGAATGGCTTTAGCAAAGAGAAATTTATTTTCTCACAGAAAAGTAGGCTAAAAGTCCACATTCAGGGCATCAGCTTCAGGGAAAGTCTTTCTCTCTTTGGTCTGGAGGAAGGTCCTTGTTGTCAACCTTCCCCTGGACTGGGAGCTTCTGAGGTGCAAGATCCTGGGTCCAGAGGATGCGCTCTGCTCCCAGCACTGCTTCTTTCCTGATGGCGTGAGGTCCCCAACTCTCTGTTTGCTTCCCTTTCCTTTATATCCCAAGACATTACCTCAAGGTCTCACTCTTAGAGTGAGGCCTGCCTCACTAACACAACCACTGCCTATCTTCCCTCATTAACATCACAGAGGCAGGATTTACAGCATACAGCAAAGTCAGACAGTACCAAGAATCATGGCCCAGTCAAACTGTTACACACATTTTTGGGGGGACACAATTCGATTTGTGACATTCTGTCCTTTGATCCTCCTAAAACCACATCCTTGCAACATGTAAAACATATTTATAACACAGCCAAAGTTTTAACTCTAAGTCTGAAATTCAAAAACTCCTCTTCATCTGTGAAATCTTGAGATTGAGACAGCTCAGCTTCCTGTGCTCCTTGTCTCTTCGGTTTCTACTCCCTGTGGCCTCTCAGCTCAGGCCTCACAGGTACATCTGCCTGCTGAAGCAAGTGTTCATTCCAGAGCTCTGTAGCTCCACTGGTAAGTGCCCAGACACACCTTAAGCTGTCAGGAAGCCTGCTGCACACACACACTCAGCTCTGACTCTGTAGCTTAGCAAGCCTAATTCCTGATAAGTGTCTGGAGGCACCCCACTCCACCAAGAAGCCCATTGAACACAGGCACTCAGCTCTCTCACTGGGCTCCAGTACTGACTAGCTCTGGTTTCCTGGTTCTGCATTGCTAGTTTGCAGCTGCTATTTCTCACCATATATATTTTCCTCATTGTTAACAGTTGTCCTCAGTTTCTTCCAAGTCTTCTGTCCACTCACAGTTTGAAAACTGCTTACACATGTTAGGAATCTGTTAGTGCAGCACTCCACACTCTTAATACCAAATGTCTTATGATGGATTTTCTTAAGAAGCAAAACCAATAAGGCATATAAATACATATATATAGAGAGAGATTCATGTCAAGGAAACAGATCATGCGATTGTAGAGGCTGAAATGTCCTAAGTCCTGGATTGGGATACAAGCCTTACACACCTGTGGAAGCTGGTAGACTGGCACTTGACATGTCAGAGAAAAGGGTTCCTGTTCATAGGCTGCAAAGGTCAGTAAATCCCGAGGCAGCAGGCAAGACAGCAAAGTTTCTCCTGATTCATGTAGTTGCAGGGGCTGGTGAACCCAGGATAGGCAGGTTGGGAAATGAGGCTTTTACTTGCAGGCTGTGAAGATTGATGAATTACAAAATCAACAGGTGAGCTGTTAGCTCAAGTCCCAGGACCCAGATGTTAGAAGACAGAGGGGCAGTTGCTGAATCCACAATAAGCCAAAAGCCTTGGCAAGGTGGGCAGGAAGGAAGTAGGTGACAGAATGTAGAGAGATGAAGGCGGAGGGGGGCAGTGAGCCACCACAAGACCCGCTCCCAGCAGTACCACAGCACATTCCATTATGGTGGAGACCACTACATTATACAAGCACCAAAACACTTAGAATAATGGCCTAGCCAAGTGCACGCACAATCCTAACCATCACTATCATCATCATCAGTTACCATTATTGTCATCACCATTGTCATCATCATCCTCATTATCACAATTCTTTGCTGATTAACATCAGGAGAAGACTAAGCACTGCTAGTGTCAAAGGAGCCCCGGTGGTGCAGTGGTTAAGCGTTCTGCTGCTAACCAATAGGTTGGCAGTTTGAATCCATGAGGCTGTCCTCGGAAACTCTATGGGAGGTTCTACTGTGTCCTATAGGGTCTCTATGAATAGGAGTTGACTCGATAACAGCAGGTAACAGCTAATACCAGTGCTATTACCCACCCACCCCAAACAAACACACAAACACACACACACTGCATTACTGCATTTGGAATCTTCAAGCTTAAGGGCCATCTCCTTCACTGCTCCTTTTAATGAAGCCTGCTAGTCACAGGTCCATTCCACGGACTCAGATTCAAACTGTTTGCATTTAACATCACAGAAACGTGCTGGATTGTTAATTATATTGGACGTAAGAGATCACACTATTTAAGCATACAAACTCGGGAGTCAACATACTTCAGTTTAAAATCTGGTCCCAGCATTTACTGACTATGTGGTCTTGAGAAAGTTATTTAATCTCATAGTACTTTGGTACCCTAAGAAACAGGAGGAACCCTACTATTTTGTAAATATCTCCCATTCTTAACGTTGGACAGATGACCAAAATTTGCAAAATGTTTAAAAGTTGAGAAACCTGCAAGATAAACAAGACCACAATAAACTGACACCTGAAGAAATAAAGAGAACAGAGATGAGAGCTCTGTCTCATTGTTCAGTTCTCATCTAAATACGACCTTTTAAAAAATGATCCATGACTGCTTCCTTCTATATAGCCTCTAACCACACCTGTGAGAGTCAGATTTTGACAGGACTGCCTTGTTTTTCTAGGTCTGACAAGGTTTTTACCTTGGACAGGATGCAGTCTTACTGCATTTCTATCACTCACTCTACTAGAAAGTATTTGGCTTGTCATTCTCTAACAGATTGGCACGTTGCAGAGTTTGTGGGTTTCACAGAAACTTCTTTCATAAGCATGATGTCGTTGTTTGTTATTTGGGAGGCACCATAGCTTAAGAAGGGATATTTGCGTGTCACAAATGTTTAAATGCTTGTCTACCAGCCAAAGGGTGGTGGTTGAAACCCACTTAGTGGTGCTGAAGAAGACTTGAGTTTCCTGTGACGATACACTCCCCAACCAAAGACTGATGCAACACGACTTTCCTCTAGAGCTAACAGAGGTAAAGCTTTCCCCTGGAGCAGACACCCTCAGTTCAGACTTGTAGCCTACCAGACTGTGTAAAAATAAGCTTTCCTTTGTTAAAGCTGTCCACTTGTGATATCTCTGTTAGAGAAGTACCAGATGAGTCAAACAATGAACTAGGCAATGGCGTTGGTGCACAGCTTCTCAGGGGGAGTACTTCGGAGCTTACCATAGTGTTATTCAGCAATGAGGTAGGTAGCACTTAGAACAACTAAATTAGTGGCTTTCCTCCCTGGGCCCTGAATATTATCCCCCCAAGAGTGTAAATGTTGTCTGTGTTCACTGCTGTGTAACATTGACAAGCACACAGTAAGCCAAACTTGATATCTTTGAATCAATTCCAACTCACGGGAATCCCTTGTATTTCAGAGTAAGACTGAGCTATATAGATTTTCGTGGCTATCAAATTTGTGGAAGTAGAATACCAGGCCTTTCTTCTGTTTTACCACTGAGTGAGTTTAAACTACCAACCTTTGGGTTAGTAGTGAAGAGCAAACTTTATGTCATCAGGCATACAGTAGATGTTCAGAACATGCCTGTTGAAATGACTTGGAAGAAAATCTGCCCAGTCTATAAGATCCCCTGAGTTGAACAATATTGTCAAAAATCCAGAAGTGAAGATTTTTGCAGTGTCCAGTCTAAAATCATAGTTTCTTTGCTCAACAGCTGGTGGCCCTCACTTTTCCCCTGCCGCATTTCCAGCCCTGGATGTCTCATGAGACAACCAGACTAAAATCCCACATTGTTCTGCAGTTGCATGATTTGAAGGGGATCTTCTTCTGCTTTCCTCTAGGTTTTTAATACTTGGGGACTTGGGGAAGGGAGAGCTGAGCTGGGGTTTCTCACTGATGCCTGAGAATCACAGCTTTTCCTGCTCAGTTGATGGCTCTAAATAGAAGAGACAATGTGGAAACCCCCTCCTTGTTCCCTTTTTCTATGATGAAGAGAAATTTCTCTGGTCGATCTGTTACCCTGTGTGTCTTTCACTAGCTCTTCTTCCAACCAAGCAGATATGTAACTCCCATCTCTCGTCACCTTCAGTCATTGCACCCAATAAATTGGCCTGTACATATGTTACTCTTTTCTCTCCCCCTTCCCTTTCATCCATTCCATTTCCTTTCTTTCTCCCTATCCTTTCCCTTCTACCTATCTCTGTCCCTGTCTCTCTCTCTCTCTCTAACATTCCCAGTAAAGCAAGTCTCAAACTGAAGGGTCTCTTCCCAGTGCCTCACATAAGTCGTCATGATATAATTCTCATGAAATTGGCTTCGTTGCAACTACTGAGGCTGGATGAAACCCAGTAAACTATTTCTCTGAGATAATCCCTAGCCTGTAGGCCAATATTCTCCCCCTGAAGATTTCTTCAAATAAACAATTGTTTGGGGGGCAGAGCCAAGATGGTGGAGTAATAATGTGTCCCTGCTAAACCACAGAACAACAAAAGAACCTCAAAATTTATGAAATCCACCAAATACAGCAATCTGGAAGGACTAACCTGTGCTTAGAGAACCCTAAGTACAAAGGGAGTGAAAGGAAGAGCTTAGGAGCTCCGAACCATCTTGGATAAAACAACAGTGGCCTGGTGAAGATTCTTTGAGAACTAAAGGTAATCTTGCCAGGAGAAAACCCACCTCCAGTGAATCTTAACAGGCAAGTGGTGCTGAGAAACAAAGAGCTGGAGCAACCTTTGACTAAAGAGACCTGCCCCAAGCTAAGCAGTGTAGCCACTGCCTGCATCCCAGAACTGAAGACCCCCATGTAGGTTACAACAGTCTGGGAAGAGACTCTCCATCAGTCAGTGCCCCAACAGAACCCCCAGAGAGGCAGCTAGGTGCTGACTTAGAGCCACAGGGGCCAGGAGGCCTCAGCTGGAGGAGCAGGGAGATAGATTGATGTACAGAGCTGTGCAAGATATCAGGAGAGAGATCACGCAAAATGTAGCAGAGTACACTGAAAATTTAAATAAGCTACAAGAAATGCTTGAGCAGCAATGATCTGAAATTCGACAGATTAACAATTAAAACCTCAGAGCTTGATAACTCAATAGAAAGTCAAAGGAGCAGGACTGAGGACACAGAAAGCAGAATTAGTGAGCTTGAAGACAAAGTAAATGACACAAGCTTACATGATGAAAAATCAGATAAAGGACTTGATAAGAGTGAAGAATCTCTAAAGGTGATGTGGGATTCTATTAAGAAAAATAATATCCATGTGATCAGACTACCAGAACAAGGTGGGATAGCTGAAAATATGGAGCTAATAGTTGAAGACCTGCTGATGGAAAACTCCCCTGATATCATGAAAGATTAGAAGATGTGCATTCAAGATGCTCATCAAACCCCACTCAAGATAGATCCTAAAAGAAATACACCAAAGCATATCATAATCAAACTCAATAAAACTGCAGACAAGGAGAGACTATTGAGGACAGCCATAAATAAGCAAAAAATAACTTATAAAGGCAAATTATTAAGACTAAGCTCAGACTACTTAGCTGAAACTATGCTGGCCAGAAGACAGGAAAGTAACATATACAAAACCCTGAAGAAAAAAAAAAACCCTGTAAACTGAGAATAATATATCCTACAAAGCTGCCTCTCAAATATGAGGGTGAAATTAAGACTTTCACAGATCAACAGAAATTTAGAGAATTTGTAAGAACCAAACCAAAATCACAAGAAATATTAAAGAAATTTCTTAGATTAGAAAATCAATAGCATTAGATATATACTTAAACACCCAGCACTCGAAAGAGCATCTAGTTAATATCAGGGAAGGAAATCCAATAACAAGGGCCAAAACCAAATCACAAAAAAATAGAAATTCAGAGATCTCAAGATATTATTGACAACTATATTATATGAAAAAGACAGTCAAAGAAAGGTCCTTATAGAACTTCCAGGAGTAGGGGAAGACAAGGAGATACATAGACACTGAAATTTGGACTAATTTTAGGTTAATAAAAGGGACTAAGGAATAACTGCAAAATAAATCTGTAATTTTACATGTCAAAAAGCAACATACAAAATCACAATTTCAAGAAAACAAACACTGAAAGCCATTAAAAGAAAATACATAAAGAAAAAGGACTCAGCACAGACAACGGAATGCAGCAGAGGAACTGTTTACAGTGCCCAAAAAACATATTAAAATGGCCACGCTGACATCATATTTGTCAACAATCATACTGAATGTTAATGGACTAAATGCACCAATTAAGAGAAGGAGAGAAGCAGATTGGGTTAAAAACAAGACCCACCTATATGCTGCTTACAGGACACATACCTCAGACTCAAAGATGCAGAAAAAGTACGGCTCAAAGGATGGAAAGAATTGTATCAGGCTAATAATGTTCTAAAAAGAGCAAAAGTGGCAATACTAATCTCTGACAAAATATACCTTAAAGTTAAATCCACCATACAAGATAAAAAGGGTCACTAGCTAATGGTCAAAGGCTCAATCCAATAGGAGGACACAATCATACTTAATATGTATGCACCCAATGACAAGACTCCAAAATACATAAAACAAACACAATTTGTACTGAAAACAAAAATAGACAGCTCCAAAGTAATAGTAGAAGACTACTCTCAGTAAAGGACAGGACATCCTGTAAAAAGCTTAGTAAACACACACAGAGGATCTGAATGCAACAATCAATCAACTTGACCTTACAGACATATTCAGAACACTTCATCCAACTGACGCCAAGTGTACTTTCTTTTCCAGTACTCATGAAATGTTCTCCAGAATTGACCACATATTAGGTCACAGAGCGATACTCAACAAAATTCAAAATACTGAAATAACACAAAGCTTCTTCTCAGATCACAAAGCCATAAAACTAGAAATCAATGACAGAAAAAGATGCAAATTAAATAAAAAACATGACGACGGAATAACATTTTGCTCAAGAACTACTGGGTAAAAGAAGAAATCAAGGATGCAATAAAGAATTTTATAGAATCAAATGAGAATGGAGGTACGTCCAGCAAACGCTATGGGACACAGCATAAGGAATGCTCAGAGGTCAAGTCATCTCAACAAATGCATATTCAAAAAAAAGAAAGGGCAAAAATCAAAGAATTAACTCACCAACTTGAACAACTAGAAAGATCTCAGCAAAAGAACCCACCAGTCTCCAGAAGAAAGCAAATTATTAAAAATAGAGCAGAAATAAATGAAATAGAAAATAGAAAAATGATTGAAAGAGTAGACAAGTTCAAAAGCTGGTTTTTTGAAAAGACCAACAAAATTGACGAGCCATTGCCCAAACTGACAAAAGGAAAACAGGAGAAGAAGCAAATAATCCAAATTGGAAATGAGATGGGAGATATTACAATGGACACTGCTAAAATTAAAAGAATTGTACAAAAATACTATGAAAAATTATATTCTAATAAATTTGAAAACCTAGAGGAAATGGAAAATCTTCTGGAAAAACATCACCTACCTAAACTAGTAAAATCAGAGATAGAACAACTAAACAAAACCATTACGAAAGGAGAAACTGAAAAAGTAATTAAAAAACTTCCATCCAACCCCAACAAGGTTGGCCATGAACCAAAAAACACAAAACAACAAATGCTGGAGAGGCTGTGGAGAAATTGGAACTCTCCTACACTGTTGGTGGGATTGCAAAATGGCGCAGCATCTTTGGAGAGCAATCTGACGCTTCTTTAAAAAGCTGGATATAGATATACCATTTGACCCAGTAATTCCACTGCTTGGAATATACCCTACAAAATCAAAACCATTCTCATGAACTGATATATGTGCATGAATGTTCACTGCAGCAGAGTCCAAAATATCAAAAAGATGGAATCAACCCAGATGCCCAACAACAGAGGGATGGATAGGTAAACTGTGGTATATGTACTCAGTAGAACACTACACAATGATAAAGAACAATGATGATTTCAGGAAACATCTCATAGCCTGGTTTCAGCTGGAGGACATTATGCTGCATGAAAGTAGTCAGGACAAATATTGTATGAGACCCCTACGATAAGAATTTAAAAACAGACTCATGCACAGTAGAAAAGACTCTTTGATGGCTGCAAGTGTGGGCAGGGAGAGAGGGAGCAGGGTGGGTTTAGATAAGATAGTTAATAGAAATTTGGTTGGGTGAAATCTGTGACAGTGCACATTAAAATGATTACTATTAACTGGACTTCAGCATGACATGATGACTCTTCCTATCTTAACCCAATACTGCAAGGACAGAGTAGCTGGGGTGGGGGCCCGGGGACCGTGTTCTCAGGGGGAAATCGAGGCCAATTGGCACAACTAGTGTTTTGTTAAGAGAGCCTTTTGCACCCCACATTGGTGAGTGGTGTCTGGGGTCTCAAAAGCTGCCAAGCTGCCATCTGAGGGTACAGCAAATGGTCCTAACTCAGCAGGAACAGATGATCACCAAGGACCAAAACCACGTAGGGGAAAGAGAACCCAGAAGACAGAGAGACCCACGTGAGTAGGTGACTGCATCAACTCGTGACTGGTGCCCGGTCCCCACCAGAGATAGTGTGATGGAGCTCACAAAGTTGAGTCTCAATGGCAACACAAGAATAAAAAGAGGTGCAACCTGAGATCTCCACGAAAAGACCACAAATGATGGTCTAAGGGTATCAGAATTCCCCTGGGAGCATGGCCACTGGCCCTGATGCTACCCCTGTCCATAAATCATAGTGGAAGTCAACTCTTCAGACAGGCATGAATTGGACTTGGTGACACAGAGTGACCATACCATGTGTGCACTTTATGGTTCTACGCATCTATAGGATGTCATCCTGCTGACCTTTTACTGGAGGTGGGGGAGTGGGTGGAAAGGAGGGGATAGGAGATTGTTGGGAGGATGAGACATGTATAGAGCAGAGAGCAAGAGTGTGCTGTCACTGGGCAGGGAGAACAGTGGGAGCTGCATATAGGTGGGCATGCAAATTTATATGGGAATGTACATTTTCATTCAATCATATAAAAACAAAACAAAAACAACAACAGAAGAAACTTCCATCCCCAAATGATCCTGGCCTGGATGGCTTCACTGCAGAATTCTGTGAAATGGTCAGAGAACAGTTAACATCACTACTTCTAAAAGTATTCCAGAATGTAGAAAAGGATGGACTACTTCTAAATTTATTCTATGAAGCTAGTACAACCCTTGTACCAAAACCAGATAAAGACAGCACAAGACAGGAAAATTACAGACCAATACCTCTCATGAACTTAGATGCAAAAATCCTTAACAAAATCCTTGCTAACAGAATCCAACAACATATCAAAAAATAGTTTATGATGACCAAGTCAAATTCGTACCAGGGATGCAGGGATGGTTTCACACAAGGAAAGCAAATAATGTAACCAAGCACATAAACACAATAAAAGACAAGACCCACCTGATTCTATCAATCGATGTGGAAAAGGCATTTGATAAAGTCCAACACCCATTCATGTTAAAAACTCTTAGAAAAATAGGACTAGAAAGGAAATTTCTCAGCATAATAAAGGCTATTTTTACTAAACCAACAGCTAACATCATACTTAGTGGAGAGAATTGAAAACATTCCTCTTAAGAACAGCTACTAGGCAAGATGCCCATTGTCACCACTTCTATTCAGCATTGTTCGAGACGTCCTAGCCAGAGCAATTAGACATGATACAGAAATACAGAGCCTCCAAAGTGGCAAAGATGAAGTCAAAGTATGATGATATGATCTTATACACAGAAAACCCTAAAGAATCCACCAAAAAACTACTGGATCTAATAGAAGACTTCAGCAAAGTATCAGGATACAAGATAAACATACATAAATCAGTGGGATTCCTTTACACCAACAAAAAAACAACCAAAGAAAAAATCACTAGATTATTACCATTTGCTATAGCCCCCAAGATGATAAAATACCTGGGGATAAATCTCATTAGATATGTAAAAGACCTACACAAAGGAAACCACAGGTCTCTACTGGAAGAAATGAAAAATGACTTACACAAATGGAGAAATCTACCTTGCTCCTGGATAGAAAGACTTAACGTTGTGAAAATGTCTGTACTACCCAAAGCAATCTACATACAATGCAATCCCAATTCAATTTCTAATGACATTTTTTAATGAGGGGAGAAACAATTCACCAACTTCATATGGAAGGGAAGGAAGCCACAGATAAGTAAATTATTACTAAAGAAGACGAACAAAGTGCGAGGCCTCACCCTTCCTGACCTTAAAACCTACTACACTGTCACAGTGGTCAAGATGGCCTGCTATCAGCACAAAACCAGATACACAGACCAATGGAACAGAATCAAAAACCCAAATATAGCTTCATTCACTTATGAACAGCTGATATTTGATAAAGGCCCAAAGACAGTGAATTGGGGTAAAGACAGTTTCTTCAACAAATGGAATTGGCATAATTGGATATCCACCTGCAAAATAATGAAACAAGACCTTTATCTCACACCATGCATAAAAACTAATTCAAAATGGATCAGAGAACTAAATATAAAAGCTAAAACAATAAAATTTTTGGAAGGAAAAATTGGGAAGATGGTGGAAATGTTAATCCATGACATCAACAGTCTACCAAAAACGAACAACAACCTTCAATCATCAGAAACAAAAATAGATAATTGGGAACTCTTAAAAATTTAACACTTATGCTCATCCAAAGCCTTCATCAAAAGACTACCTACAGAGTGAGAACGAATATTTGCCCACTGCTCTTCTGACTGCCACCTAATCTCTAATTTGTTGCAAAACCTCAATAAGGAAAATCACAAACAACCGAATTAAAAAATGGGCAAATGACATGAACAGGCACTTCAGCAGAGAAGACATACAAGTTGCTAACAGACACATGAGGAAGTGTTCATAATCATTAGCCATCAGAGAAATCCAAATCAAAACCACAGTGAGATACCGTCTGACCCCAACGAAGATGGTTATAATCCAAAAACACAGAATAATAAATGCTGGAGACGATGTAGAGAGATGGAAACTCTCCTGCGCTGTTGGTGGGACTGTGAAATGGTTCAACCACTATGGAAATCAATTTGGCACTTTCTTAAAAAACTAGAAACAGAAACACCATAAGATCCAGCAATCCCACTCCTTGGAATACATCCCAAAGAAATAGTGACTACCACTCAAACTGATACTTCCATGTCAAGGTTTACTGCAGCTCTCTCCACAATAGGAAAAAGCTGGAAACAACGTAGATGCCCATCAACAGATGAATGGTTAAACAAACTGTAGTATGTTCATACAATGGAATACTATGCAATGATAAGACACAACGATGGCTTAGATAAATATCTGTCAATGCGAAACCATCTAGAGAAATATGCTGAACGAAATTAGCCAGAAATAAAAGGACAAATTTTATATGAGACCATTATAAGGACACACCTAATCATGTAAGCACAGTAGAAATCAATATTTGATGGTTACCAGGCAGGGCAGGGAGGGAGAGAGATTGTTTTACAAATTAGATAATGGATATAGATTGTGACAGCAAGCACTAGAAGTGGGGTACCCATGACTACTCAACTTCAAAATCAAATTGCCCACTTAATGTGGACAACCTCTTTGGAAAAACAGAGAAATGGGGTGTGAGATCGAGGTGCCATGCACTCAGGGGACATCCAGACTAACTGGGATACTCAAAGTTCTCCTCTCGCCCTCTCTCAAGATACTGCTCCACATACCACCTGGAGCAGAGACGGGGATCTTAAAAGCTAGCAAGCTGCCACCTAAATAGCACCAAATGGTCCAAGGCCTCCTGGACCTGGGGCAAATAGAAGACATTGAGGACAGGAGCAAAATATAAGCCCACCAAGTGGAAGGGGACATATGAGCCAGAGGCTGCTTCAGCATAGGACCAGAAGAACTAGATGGTGCCTGGCTACCACCAATGACAGCCCAGTTGGGGTATGCAGAAGAGCTCTGGACACAGCAGGTGACGGAGTACAGGGCAGAGCTAGAACTCTACCAAAAGACCACATGTCATGGTCTTTCTGAATGGAGGGCCTCCTGGGAGCTTGTCCCCTGAACTCTCTAACCCTAAACTGCACCCAGCACCGGGGCCAGCTCACCACAGACTGACTTGAACCATACAGAACACAGAGTGATACTGGAGGCAAACAAACCTTTAAAAATGCACATGGCATTGTCTGAAGGACACTTTGCTGGAGCTGAGTTGATTAGGTTAGGAGGGCCAGACCTTTATCAAAAGGTCAAAGAAAGTTCTAAACAAAAAAGGAAGTGTGCTGTTCTGTGGATGTGGGGGAGCAGCTAGAATAGAATAGAAGTGAAAGTTCTTCTGGATGTTATATAGCCACATAACATGGACTGTAAAATTGTTCTTAATTCACAATAAAAACAAACAAACAAACAATTGTTCAGCTTAACTAGTAAAGAATGTTTACCTTGAGCAATGTGGTCTTTTAAAGAATAGTCTGTGTGAGATCAAATTCAGAACAGCAACTTGAAAAGTTTGGTGAGAGGCTTAGGGGGCAGTGAATTTTTGTTGGAAATGGAGAACTAATTTGGCAAAGGATAGCCAGAATGGTTGCACAGCTTGAAGAAGGTAATCAGAATCAGTGTCACTTAATTTTACATGGAGAAATTGTTGAATTTACGTGTGTTTTGCCATGTATATTTCCAGAAAAAAATCTTTTTACAATTAAAAAAATAACTATTATGTATCAGGCACTGCTCTATGTGTACTGTCAGTAAAATTTAATTATCATGTCAGTCTGGTGAGGTGGGTATTTTCCCCTACTTGTTTAAAAAAAAAATTGAGGCTTCTCCAAGATCGCTCCGAACTGAAATATGAACCAGAACCCTCTGGCTCTAGAGTCTAGGTCTTCAACCACTTCATCTTCCTTAAGCTCTCCTGATGTCTGACCAAACCTCAGAAACAGTACCATACCATTCCCAACCCTGGACCCAACACACATGCAAATATGCAATCGCAGAAATATGGAGGTGTAACAAAGATGTTACTTTCGTGAATAAGATCTACCTCACTTAAGCCACAGTCTTTTAAAATTTCCTCCTGTCTCTGTAAGAGTTGGAAGCCCTGCTGGCATTTGGTTGGATCATGTGTGTTGTGAATGGGCATAAATGTGGATCTCTTCCAGTCGGTTGACCAGGTAGTTGTCTTCCAAATTACTTGGCATAGAAGAGGGAGCGCTACCAGCACTGTGTCTATTTGTTGAAATATCTCATTTGATAATCACATTTAGAGCCTTGTTTTTTCACAAGTGCTTTTGCTGCAGCTTTAACTCACTACTTCAGTACCATCAGTTACTTTTTCCTGTACCCGATTTCCAGCCCAGGATGTCCCAGAACAGGAGACTGAAGCCCCACATTATGCCGGGGTTTTATGGTTTGAATGGGAACACTTTTACTTCCCACAGATTTTTAATTCCGTGGAACCAGGGATGTCCTTGCTGAGTATGAAAGATCTTGGCTGAAAGTAGAGAATACCAGAGAGATGCTTACCTATGTTTTATTGGCTGTGCAAAGGCATTTGACTGTGTGGATTATAACAAATTATGGATAACATTGTGAAGAATGGGAATTCCAGTACACTTAACTGTGCTCATGAAGAATCCGTATATGTGGAGAGGGGTGGGTAGAGCCACGATTACTCATTGCTGCCAGAAAACCATCACCCTTTTTGCTGTGTTGCTGGCACTAATAAAGAAGATAGAGTGGAAAACTCCTACCCCAGTTTAATGTCTTAGGGGCTTTGTTGAGTATCAGCTGTTCATAGGAAGATGGTGTCATCTCTGGGATCCAAATTCTGTTCCACTGATCTATCTGTCTATTTTTGTATCAATACCAGGCTGTTTTGACTACTGTGGCAGTGTAATAGGTTCTACTGCCAGGTAGTGAGAGGCCTCCCAGTGTGTTCTTCTTCAGTAGTGCTTTGCTTAGCTAGGACTTCTTCCCTTACTGAAGTTGGTGATTTGTTTCTCCATCTCATCAAAAAATGCCACAGGAATTTCTACTGAGATTGTATTATATAAGTAGATTGCTTTGGGTAAAATAGACATTTTTCACAGTGTTAAGTCTTCCTACCCATGAGCAGGGTAGGTTTCTCCATTTATGTAAGTCTCCCTTAGTTTCTTGTAGTAAGGACTTGTAGTTCTCTTTGTAAAGGTCTGTTATTTCTCTGGTTAGATTTATTCTTAGGTACTTTATCTTCTTAGGGGTTATAGTAAATGGTACTGATTTGGTGATTTCTTCATTAATAATCTGTTGTTGGTATAAAGGAATCCTACTGATTTACTTATGTTTATCTTGTATTCCGAGACTTTGCTGAACTCTTCTATCAGTTTGAGTAGTTTACTTATGGATTCTTTAGGATTCTCTGCATATACAATCATATTATCTGCAAATAAAGAGATTTTTACTCCTTATTTGCAGAGGCAGATGCCCTTTATTTCTTGGTTTTGTCTGATTGCTCTGGCTAGAACTTCTAGTACAATGTTGAATAGAAGAAGTGACACAGGGCATCTTTGTCTAGTTCCCATTCTCAAGGGGAGAATGGTATCCATAATTTGTTATAATCCACACAGTCAAGTGCCTTTGCATAGCCAATAAAACATAGGTAAGCAGTTGGCTTTGTATGAATGGCCCTTATTACATGGAGGAATTTGCTATCTATTCCTATTTGCTTGGTAGAATTCTGTGGTAAGGACATCTGGGCCCGGGCTTTTTTTTTGTTGGCAGTTTTTTTTTTTAAATGACTTTTTCAATCTCTTCCTTTGTGATGGGTTTATTCAGTTATTCTGCTTCACCTTGTGATAATTTTGGTAGGTGATATGAATCAAAGAATTTTTCCATTGCCTCTAAATTTTCAAATTTGTTAGAGTACAGTCTTTCATAGTATTCTGTTGTAACATTCTTGATTTCTCTTGGATCTGTTATGCCAACTTCCCTCTCATTTCTTATTTGGGTTATTTGTTTCCTTTCCTGTTTTTCTTTAGTAAGTTTAGCCAATGGTTTGTCAATTTGGTTGATCTTTTCAAAAAACCAGCTTTTGGTCTTTTCAATTTTTTCAACTGTTCTTCTATTCTCTAATTTGTTTAGTCCTGCTTTAATCTTTGTGATCTGTTTTCTTCTGGTGACTGAGGCGTTCTTCTGTTGTTCTCTCTCCAGTTGTTCAAGCTGTAGGTTTAGTTCTTTGATTTGGTTTCTTCCTTCCAGATGTGTGCATTTATGGAGATAAACTGACCTCTGAGCACTGCTTTGGCTGTATCCCATAGCTTCTGATCAGAAGTATTTCCATTCTCATTGGAATCTATAAATTTGTTCATTTCCTCCTTGATTTCTTCTATAACCCATGGCTTTTTGAGCAAGATGTTGTTCGGTTTCCATGAGTTTCACTTTCTATCTATGTTTTTTCTGCTATTGATTTCAACTTTTATGGCTTTATGATCAGAGAGGATGCTTTGCATGAATTCAGTGCTATGGATTTTGTTGAGAATTGCTTTATGTCATAAAACATGATCTATTCTGGAGAATGTTCCATGTGCACTGGAGAAGAAGGTGTAGTTCTCTGCTGATGGATAGAAGTTTCTGTATATGTCAACGAGGTAGTTGGTTAATTGTGGCAATAAGGTCTTCTGTGTCTTTATTGAACTTTTTTCTAGATAGTCTGTACAATATTGAGAGTGGAGTGTTGAAGTCTCCCACTATTATTGTAGAGTGATCCATCTTGTTTTTGAGTGCAGTGTGCGTTTCTTCGATGTATTTAGATGCTCTAGTATTGGGTGCATAAATATTTAATATTGTTAAGTCATGCTTGTGTGTTGAACTTTTCAGCAACAAATAGTGTCCATCCTCCTCGTTCATGATGGTGGATTTTACATTAAAATTGATTTTATCTGAGCAGCCACAGCTGTTCTTCTTTGTGTATTGTTAGCTTGATATATATTCTTCCATGCTTTAATTTTCAGTTTGCTCATATCTTTAAGTCTAAGGTGAGTTTCTTGCAGGCAACATGGATGTGTTGTGTCTTTTGATCCAAGATGTCACTCAATGTCTCTTTACTGGAGCATTCAGTTCAGTCCATTCACCTTCAATGTAATTATTGATATGTATGTGTTTAGTGCTGTCATTGTGATATGTTTATTTTTGTGTTGGTGTTTTCTCTGTTGTACTTATTAATCTGTTCTGGGACTTTCTTCTTTGTCAGTTGATTTTTCAACTTGTTCAGGATTGGTTTTGTGGTTATTGAGACTTCTGTATTACAATTCTTGATTTGATATGTTTTATCTTTATTGTGCTTTAAGGTTGTCCCTATGATCTCCCTTAATAGACTAGGTGTAAACCCAGTTTTAGTTAGTACCAGTCTTATTAACTTCCTCTCCATCTGAAAGGACTATAGTACATCCCTCCTTTTGATATGATGGCATCACAGTTTTCATGATATGACCACTGGATCATTTCTTTCACTATTATAGGTTTGATTGAGTTTGGAGTCTTCCCTAACTGAGTAGGTTTCTGGGTAATGTGTCCTGAATTTGTTTCTAAAATATAAGGTTAGTGGTTTTGTTCTTCTAAGCCAAGAGCTTCTTTCAGTATTTTTGTAGCTTTGGTTTGGTTTTTAAAAAGTCTCTGAGTTCCTCTTTATCTGCGAATGTCTTAATTTCATTTTCATGTTTGAAAGATAGTTTTGCAGGATATATAATTCTTGGTTGGAAGTTCTTCTCCTTCAAGGCTTTGAATGTGTCATGCCACTGTATCCATGCCAGCATTGTTTCTGCAGAGAAATCCAATGAAAGCCTACAGGATTTCCCTCAGGATGTTAGCTGTGCTTTCAGTTTTGCTGCCTTTAAGAGTTTCTGTTTATGTTTCATTTTGTTAAGCTTGATTATTATATGTCTTGCAGTCTTTCTTTTGAGATTAGTATTGAGTAGTGTTCGATATATATCTTGGATATCTATATTCTCTTCTTTCATAATTTCTGGGAAGTTTCCTGTCAGCAGCTCAGCAACAATATTCTCCGTGTTCTCAGGTGTCTTGCCCTGTTCAGGAACTCCAATTAATCGTAGATTGCTCCTCTTGATAGAATCTCACACACTTCTTAATGCTTCCTCGTTTTTCCTGTTTCTTTTTTCTGATTTCATAGATGCTGGAGTCAGTAGCTCTGTCTTCCAAGTCGGAAAGTCTCTTTTCCGTTTGTTCCATTCTGTTTTATTGGCTCTGAATGGAAGTTCTGTGTCTTTGATTTTGCTCTTTATTTGTTGCATTTCAGAGTACTGGTGTTGCATCAGATCGAACAGCTTACTTAATTTTTTATTTTGCTCTGCTGCACTTTGTGTAAGATCTAGGAGGGCTCTCTATATAATCCTTTTGTAGTCACCTTTTGAAAGTTTCAGAAAGGTTTCTTGATCTGGGAAATTCTTTGGTTGTTTCTTTTGGGGACCTTCTGAAGCCACGAGCAATTTCTTGGTTATGCTTTTATCCAGAGTTTGTTGTTTTTTGGGCCTCATGTGCGTCAGTAGATGCTGGGAGAGATGCTGTGAGGATGGACCACATTTGTTTCTCTAAGCCATCTTAAAATCAAAGGTAAGAGGTATCTGACAACTTCCAAAGTCAGTCAGATTTTCAGGCGTACAGGTCCCTTTTCCCAGCTACCAAAGTAAGTACCTCTATATCCAACCCCAGATGTTATAAACTAGTTCAAAATACAATACAGAAAGGCAACTTCCCTGCTGGCCTCTGCTGTCTGGCCCCAGCCATAGGTGACACAGTGTAGAATAATGCTTTACTGCTGGAAATGTACTCTCCTCCAGGCAGGCGTTGCCTCCCAGCCTAGGAATTAGGCCTCCGTAAGGCTAATCCTCCTCCCAGTGGAACAAAATGGCTTTCTGCACAAGCTCCTTGCTTGCCTTGGTACAGGCTACTCAATAGCAGAGGCAGAAACAAAGGCACTGAGATGCACAGAGTCCAAAGCCAGGCTCTCAAAAGATGGTAATCTCACCTGCCAATCCCACCAGCAGTGAGTCTGAGATTAGCTGCTAGTCAAGTCCCAGCTCTGTCCACCAGCTAAGAGAGAGGGAAAACAGTTAAAATGGCGAATTACCTTCAGTCTGTGAAAGCCAGCACTCACCAAGAGCAGGGGTCAGTGAAACAGAGGAAGTTTTCCATTCAGTGGTATGAAGTCCAAATGAACAGTCCTGTGCTGTGTCCTAGGGCTCACTAGGTGTCCAGAAGGCTCCATTTAATTATCAGTCCAGGTCTTGGTTTCCAGAGGAATTCAGGGAGACATGTGTTTAGTCTGCCATCTTGACTCTGCCCCCCCATTTTTAGTTTTCTTTTTGTGATTAAGCGAAAGTTTACAATCCAAGTCAATTTTCCATATAAAACCCTGAGTACCTGCCTCTATACAATTCTGCTTGCTCTTCTCACCATGTGACAGCTTACTGTTTATTTTTACTCTTTGCTTCTAGGGTCCACTCAACCAACACTGTCCCCTCCTCTCCACTCTCTTCCCTCCCCTCCAAAAAGAAATCAGTAGGACAGCCTCATATAAATCATAAAGTGCACACACCAAGTGCAGTCCACTCTTTGAAATGTTGGCTTCAGTACTGGTTTCAGCTCTAGGCTACCAGCAAGTCTAGGAGCCGTGTTCTCTTGGGATCCTCCAGTTTGTCGGACCATCAGTTCTGGTCTTTCAGTAGAATTTTTGATCTGCACATCTCTTTTTTATCATGCTATACCAAGGATTCTACACTGTGTCTCCTATCAGGGCTGTCTTTCGTGGTGGCTAGGCACTGTCTAGTTTTTCTTGTTTCACGCTGATGTAGTCTCCTAATCATATGGATCCCTCTGTTTCCTGGTCTCATTTTTCCTCATGTCTTTGATATTCTCCATTGTCTTCTGTTCCAGGTGAGTTGGGATCAATTGATGTTCCTCAGATGGCAGCTTGCTAGCTTTTAAGAGTCCAGATGCCACTCATCAGTATAGGGTGTGGAAGACTCTGTTAGCAAAAGACTAGTTATGCCAGTTGATCTCAGTGTGCCCTGAAGACACAGTCCCAAGACCCCTGTCCCTGATACTCTGTCCTTTGCAATGTTGGGTTGAATTTAGAAAACCTTTTAGCTTGTGGTGTAGTAGAGTTATGCTGACCTGCCTTCTATTATGTGCTGTCACTCCCTTCACCTAACTGAATTCCTATCGACTAGCTAATCAATGAATAACCCTCCCTCCTTCCCCAACCTTGTAGCCATCAAAGAGTATTTTCTTCTGTGTGGAAGTCTCTTCTGAAGTCCTTATAATAGTGTTTTCATACAATGTTTATCCTTTTTCAGCTGACTGATTTCTCTCAGCCTAATGTTTTCCATTTGATTCCAGGTTATGAGATGTTTCATGAAGGTATCGTTGATCTTTATCATTGTGTAGTGTTCCATTGTGTATATATACCATAGTTTGTTTATCCATTCGTCTGCTGCTGGGCACCCAGGTTGATTCCATCTTTTTGCTATTGTTGACAGTGCTGCAATAAACATGCACGTGCAGGTCTCTGTTTGTGTGACAGACCTTATTTCTGTAGGATATATTCCAAGCATTGGGGTTACTTGATCATATGGTATTTCTATTTCTAGCTTTTTAAGAAAACACCAGCCATATTGGGGTAAGATGATATCTCACTGTAGTTTTAATTTTGATTTCTCTAGTGGCTAATGATCATGAGCATTTCCTTATGAATCTTTTGTCTGTCTGGATGTCTTCTTTGTCCATTGTTTAATTGGATTATTTGTCTTTTTTTTGGTTGATATTTTGCAGTACCTTGCAGACTATAGAAATTACATGTTGATCAGATACACAGTAGGCAAATATTTTTTTCCCCAGTTTGTAGCCATTTTTTTTTTTTTTTTACTTTGTTGATAAAGTCTTTGGATTGGCATAAGTGTTTTATTTTTAGTAGTTTCCATTTATCTGTTTTCTCTTCTGGGGTTTGTGCATTGCTAGCAAATTTTATAGTCTGTTTTAGCTGTGTATTAGAACTTGCATTGTCTCTATTTTTTCTTGCATAGTCTTTATCATTTTAGATTTGGTGTTTAGGTCTTCAATCAACTTTGAATTAGTTATTGTGTAAGATGTGAGATATGAGTTTTGTTTCAGTTTGTTTCAGATGGAGATCCAATTTCGGCAACACCACTTGTTAAAGAGACTGCTTTTTCCAAAGTTCATGGGCTTTGAGCCTTTGTTAAATATCAGCTGTTAATAGGTGATGGTGTTACTTCTGGATTCTCTGTTCTTTTCCATTGGTCTACATATCTGTTTTTGTACCAGTGGCAAGCTGTTTTCACTACTGTGACAGTGTAATAGGCTCTAAGGTTGGGTAGTGAGAGGCCTCCTAGTGTGTTATTCTTCTTCAGTAGTGTTTTGCTTATCCAGGGTGTCTTCTCTTTCCAAACAAAGTCAGTGATTTCTTTCTCCATCTTCTTAAAAATTGTCACTGGAATTTGTACTGGGATTCCTTGGTACATGTAGATTGCTTTGCATAAAATAGCCATTTTCACAATGTTAAGTCTTCTCATCCGTGAGCAGGGTAGGTTTCTCCATTTAGGTAAGTCTTCTCTTAGTTTCTTGCAGTAAGGTCATGTTGCTGTCTTTGTATAGGTCTCTTATTTCTCTAGTTAAATTTATTCCTAGGTATTTTATCTTCTTGGCAGCTACAGTAATTGGTCTTGATTTGGTGATTTCTTCTTTAATGATCTCCTTGTTGGTCTAAAAGAATCCTACTGATCTACTTATGTTTGTCTTATATCCTGATAGTGTGATGAACTCTTCTATTAGTTCTGGTAGTTTACTTAGGGATTCTTTAGGATTCTCTGCATATACAATCGTATCATCTGCAAATAGGGAGATTTTTACTTCTTCTTTGCTGATGTGGATGCCCCTTATTTCTTTGTCTTGTCTAATTTTTCTGGCCAGAACTTCTAGCACAATGTTGAATAGGAGAGGTGAGGGTGGGCATCCTTGTCTAGTTCCTGTTCTCGGGGGGAATTGCTTCACTCTCTCTCCATTCAGGATGATGTAGGCAGTTAGCTTTACATGGATGGCACTTACTGCACTGAGGCATTTGCCTTCTAGTCCTGTTTTGATGAGAGTTTTTAGCACGAATGGGTGTTGGACTTTGTCAAATGCCTTTTCTGCATGAATTGACAAAATCAGGCGATTCTTACCTTTTGTGTTATTTATGTGGTTGATCACATTAATTGTTTTTCTGCTGTTGAAGCAGCCTTGCATCCCAGGTGTGACTTCAATTTGGTTGTGATGGATTATTTTTTTGATCTGTTGTTAAATTCCATTAGCAAGTATTTTGTTGAAGATTTTTGCATCTAGGTTCACAAGTGATGTTGGTCTGCAGTTCTCCTTTTTTGTGGGGTCTTTCCCTGGCTTTGGTATCAAGGTTATGCTGGCTTCATAAAATAAAAATTGGGAATATTCCATCCCTTTCTATGCTGTGAAACAGTCTCAGTAGTATTGGAGTTAACTCTTCTCTAACAGCTTGGCAGAATTCTGCGGTGAAGTGATCTGGGCCAGGGCTTTTTCCGGATGGTAGTTTTTGATAACTTTTTCAATCTCTTCCTTTGTGATGGGTTGATTAAATTGTTCTGCTTCTCCTGGTGATAATTTTGGTAGGTGATATCAGTCTAGGAATTTGTCCATTTTCTCTAGGTTTTCAAATCTGTTAGAGTACAGTCTTTCATAGTATTCTCTTTCTTTTGATTTCTGTCAGATCTGTTGTGACATCTGCCATCTCATTTCCTATTCAGCTTATTTGTTTCCTTTCCTGTTTCTCTTTAGTAAGTCTGGCCAATGGTTTGTCAATTTTGTCGATCTTTTCAAAAAGCCAGCTTCTGATGGTTCTTCTATTTTCACTTATTCTTCTATTCTCTAATTCATTTAGTTCTGCTCTAATCTTTATGATCTGTTTTCTTCTGATGACTGAGAGGCTCCTCTGCTGCTCTCTTTCTACTTGTTCAAGCTGTTGGGTTAATTCTTTAGTTTGGGGCTTACTTCCTTTCAGACGTGTGCATTTATAGGGGTAAGTTGGCCTCTGAGCACTGCTTTGTCAGTATCACATAAGTTCTCATAAGATGTGTAAGCAGCATCCAGACAGGTCGTGTTTTTTGATAGAAGATGTCACTCATTGTTTCTTTACTAGAGCGTTCAGTCTATTTACATTCAGTGTAATTATTGGATAGGTATGTGTTTAGTTCTGTCATTTTGAAGTATTTATTTTTGTGTTGGTGTTTTCTCTGTTGATCTTAATATTCTGATCTGGGTCATTCTTCTTTATGGGTTGAGTTTTCGTCTATTTTAGTGTTGGTTTTGTGTTTGTTGAGACTTCTGTATTACATTTCTTGTTTTGATATGTTGCACTGTTATTGTTCTTTGAGACTACCCTCTGGTTGGTAATTCCACCTCCCAGTCAAACAAAATGGTGTCCTGGTCAAGCTGTCCTGCCCCAACAAAACAGCAGCACCTATGGCAGATGTACGAAAAGAGAGGGTGGAGGGGCTGTGGTGCTCTGAGTCTGGAGCTAGGCTCTCAAAATGTGGCTATTTTACCTCCTGATCACTTTAATACTGTGGCTCAACATAGCTACTGGTTAAGCCCATCCCTGTCTGCCGGCCAACAAAAAGAAAAGAAAGTTAAAAACGCTAGTTACCTTCAGTCTGTGGAAGCCAGCCAATTCAACCAGAGTGAGGCTGAGCGAAAGACAAGGAGTTTCCCTTTCAGTGAGATGTATTCCAAACTGACAACCCTATGCCGTGTCCTAGGGCTCACTGAGTGTCTAGAAAGCTCCATTTAATTATCAATCCAGGCTTTAGTTTTCAGAGGGACTTAAGGAGACGTGTGTGTAGTCCACCATCTTGACTCTACCCAGCAATGAAAATCTTTATTGAAGAAAGTCACCAATTCTTTCTTTGATGAAGCTACGGAGTCTTTTGGAAGTGCCAGCCTTTCTACTGAATGTCTTAAAGGTTGCACCATCAGGGCTTCTTATCAATCAAGTTTTGTTGCTGTTCAGTTAAGTCAGTTCTGACTCATAGCCACCATATGTATAATAGAAGGAAATGTGTTTAATCCTGTGCCATCCTCATAACCTTTGCTATATTGGAGCACATTGTTGCAGCTAGCACGCCCATCCATCTCAATGATGAACTTTCACTTTTTCAATGACCCTTTACTTTACCAAGCACGATGCCCTTCTCCACAGACTGGTCCCTGCTGCTAATATGTCCACAATATGTGAGATGAAATATCACCATCCTTGCTTCTAAGGAGCATTTTGGGTGTACTTCTCAGACAGATTTGCTCTTCTGGCAGATCATAGTATATTCACTACTCTTCCCCAACACTGTAATTCAAAGGCATAGATTCTTCTTCAGTCTTCTTTATTTGTTTTCCAGTTTTTGCATGCACATGAGGTGATTGAAAGTACTATCGTCTGAGTCAGGCACATGCTAGTCCTCAAAATGACATCTTTGCTTTTTAATGTTTTAAAGATCTTTTAAAGCAGATTTGATCAGTGCAACACTTTGCTTGATTTCCTAGCTGCTTCTTCAACAAGTATTGATTGTTGATCCACATAAAGTATATTCCTTGAGGACTTCAGTATTTTCTCAGTTTATCATGATGTTGCTTATTGATCAAGGAATAAGGATTTTTTTTCTTTGTGTTGAAGTGCAACCCACAATGATTGCTGTAGTCTTTCATCATCATTAATACGTGCTTCAAGTCCTCTTCACTTTCAGTAAGCAGGTTGTTTCATCTATCACCTATTTTAAGTGAGCCAGCCAAGTAGATCAATGCATTTATGCTGAGTTGTCCTGTGCTGAAGATAACGACTATATGTGTCAGTTCTCAATGAAGAAAACTGAGAAGTGATTTAGTAAGAGGATACTGGTAATACATAGATCTGTTTACTGTTTCCCATACTAAGTGCTATACTAAGAAGTTCACCAACTAAAGGAGCTCCTTCGGAGTTGGATCAATTTTCTTAGCCCAAATGGAAGTTGGCAGCATTCTCTATTTGTGGTTTTTCCTCACTGGACACCACTTCTATTTGCAAATTCATTTCCTGGGGAACTTTAGTATGCCCCTCCCAATGTATTATGTAAATTACTCATGAAAAGAGAACCAGTGGAGCTAGTATTATGCAAACTCCCCAATCTACATCCTTAAGCCATCTCACCCAACCACAAGCCTCCTGGAGAAACTGAAGGTCAACATAAAAAGAGACTTACTTTTTTTCTTTCTTTCTTCTGAGAAGCCACGACACTGGGTGAAAAGGCAAGGCTTTTCATGTTAGTAAGTAGGATCTGGTTTATTGTCTTCTGATAGAAAACAGAAATGTTTTACTATGATCTTGGGTGTAGAAAACTTTCAGCTTCTAGATTTTCCAGGAGACTTCGTTACATGTCCAGCTATTTTATTTCTTGAAAGCTTCTATCCTGGTATCTACCTCCTTTTCATTTTTCCACTCCTGTTTGGGTAAGGAATACATATGTTGTTTTGTGATAGAGTGGAATATATTGAGAGGGTTTCTTTGTTTTTTTTTCCGTGATTAAGTGAAAGTATACAATCCAGACTAAATTTGCATGCCCACCTATCTGCAGCTTCTTGCACTCTCCTTGCGTGGTGAGAGCACACTCCTCCTTTTCGTTCTATATATGTCATATCCTCTTAACAATGTTTTGTCCACTCCTCTTCACCCTCTCCTCACCCTTCTAGTCAGAGGTCAGAAGGACAGCTTCCTATAGATGCTTGGAACCATAAAGTACACACACCATGTAGTCACATTGTGTCCCTGAGTCCCGTCCATTCCTGTCCAAAGAGTTGACCTCGGTAATGTTCTCTGGTCAAGGGTCACAGCGTGTCTAGAGGCCATGATCCCAGGGGAACTCCCAGGGTGCTGGATCATCAATTGTGATTTTTTAATGGAGTTCTTGAGATGCATCCCTCTTTTTCTTGTGTTGTCACGGGGTTGTCTTTGGTGGTAGCTGGGCACTATCTGGTTCTTCTAGTCACATGTTGATACAGTTACCTGTTCACATGGGTCCTTCTGTCTCCTGGGCTCTTTTTCACTCATGCTTTTGTTGTTCTTCATGATCATCTGTTCCTGGTGAGTTGGGAGCATTTCGTGTACCTCTGACGGCAGCTTGCTAGCTTTTAAGAACCCAGATGCCACTCAGCAATATGAGGTGCAGAAGACTCTCTTAGCAATAGGCTAGTTATGCCAATTGGCCTCTATGTCTTCTGAGAACACGGTCCCCAGACACCCACCCCTGCTACTCTATCCTTACAATATTGGGTTAAGGTTAGAAGAGTTTTCAGTTTATGTTGAAGTCCAGTTCAGTTGATCTTCTTTCTACTGGGTGCTGTCACTGCTTTCACACAACCAAATTTGTATCAACTATCTAATCTATGACCAGCCTTCTCCGTCCCTCCCTACCCTTGCAACAATCAAAGAGTCTTTTCTTCTGTACATAAGTCTGTTTTTAGGTCTTCATAGTAGTGGTCTCATACAATTCTTGTCCTTGTGCTGCTGACCAATTTCACTCTGCATAACGTCTTTGAATTGAAACCAGGTTTTGAGATGCTTCTTAAAATCAGCATGGTTCTTTATCATTGCATAGTGTTCCACTGAGTATATATAGCACAGTTTATCCATTCATCTGTTGTTGGGCATCTGAGTTGATTCTTTCTTTTTGCTACTGTGGACTGTGCTGCAGTAAACTTTCCTGTGCATGTATCTGTTTGTGTGACTGCCCTTGATTCTGTAGGATATATTACAAGTAGTAGGATTACTTGATCAAATGGTATATCTATTTTCAGCTTTTTAAGGAAGCACCAGATTGTTTTCCGAAGGGGTTGCACCATTTTGCAATCCCACCAGCAGTGTAGGAGAGTTCCAATCTCTCCATAGCCTCTCCAGCATTTGGATAATGGCCAATTCTTATTGGGATGAAATGGTATCTCATTGTAGTTATGATTTTCTTTTTTTTTTATGATTGAGTGAAAGTGTACAATCCAGTTTAAATCTGCATGCTAGCCTATTTGCAGCTCCCTCTGCTCTCCTTGTCTGATGACAGCATGCTCCTCCTTTCCATTTTATACATGTCATAATCTCTTAACAATCTCCTGTCCTCTCCTCTCCATCCTCTTCACTCCCCTCTAGTAAGAAACCAGTAGGATGGGAACCTGTAGATGCATAGAACCATAAAGTGTACAACATGATACTGTCACTCTGTCCCCAAGTCCAATCAATTCCTGTCCAAAGGGTTGACCTGAGTAATGATTTGTGAGCCGGGGCAGCATCAGGTCTAGGGGCCATGCTCCCAAGGGAACCCCTAGGCCTTCAGGTTGTCCATTGTGGTCTTTTAGTGGAGTTCTTAGGGTGCACCCCTTTTTTTTGCTCCTGTTACTACTGGGACTCAGCACTGCGAGCCCCATCATGGTTGTCGTTGGTCGTGGCCAAACACCATCTGGTTCTTCTGGTCTCACGTTGACATAATCACTCATTCATGTGTGTCTTTCTGACTTCTGGGTTATTTTTCCCTCATGTAATTGTTGTCCTTGGTGATCATCTGTTTCAGCTGAGTTGGGACTATTTGGTGTACCTCAGATGGCAGCTCTCTAGCTTTTAAGAATCCAGGTGCCACTCATTAGCATGGGGTGCAGAAGACTCTCTTAGCAATAGGCTAGTTATGCTGATTGACCTCCATGTCCTCTGAGAGCGTGGTCCCTGAACTCCCACCCCTGCTGCTCTATCCTTGCAATATTTGGTTAAGATTGGAAAAGTTTTCAGGCTATATTGAAGTCCAGTTTAATTGACCTTCTTTCTAACATGTGCTGTCACTGATTTCACCCAACCAAATTGTTATCAACTATCTAATGCATAAGCAGCTCTCTCTATCCCTCCCCTTCCTTGCAGCCGTCCAACAGTCCTTTCTTCTATACATAAGTCTGTTTTTTTCTAAATTGTGACTGACTGAAAGTTTATAATACAATTCAAATTTGCATGTCTGCCTATCTGTAGCTCCCTCAAGGTGCCCAGTAACAGCACCTTCCTCCTTTCTGTTCCATACATGTCATATCCTCTTAACAATCTCCTGTCTCCTTCTCTCCACCCTCTCCACTCCCTTCTAGTAAGAGGACAGTAGGATGACATCCTATAGATACACAGAACCATGCAGTGCACAACATGATATGGTCGTGTCCCTGACTCCTTCCCATTCCTATTCAAAGAGTTGACCTCAGTAATGATCTATGATCAGGGGCACCATCAGGTCTAGGAGCTATGCTTCTAGGGGAACTCTAACTCCTTTGGCCATCAATTACAGTCCTTTAGTGGAGCTCTTAGTGTGCACCCCTTTTTTTCTGGTGTTGACACTGGGACTTAACACTGTGAGCCCCATCACAGCTGTGCATGAGTCTGTTTTTAAGTCCTTACAGTAGGGGTCTCATGCAATACTTGTCCTTGTGCTGCTGACAGATTTCACTCTGCGTAATGTCTTCACATTGAAACCAGGTAATGAGATGCTTCCTAAAATCAGCACGGTTCTTTATCATTGCATAGTGTTCCATTAAGTATATATACCATAGTTTGTTTATCCATTCATCTGTTGTTGAGCATCCAGGTTGATTCCATCTTTCTGCTATTGTGAACTGTGCTGCAGTTAACATTCATGTGCATGTATCTGTTCATGTGACTGCCCTTGATTCTGTAGGGTATATTCCAAACAGTGGGACTACTGGGTCAAATGATATATACATTTTTAGCTTTTAAAGGAAGAACCAGATTGTTTTCCAAAGAGGCTGTACCACTTTGCAATTCCACCAGCAGTGTAGGAGAGTTACAATTTCTTCATAGCCTCTCCAGCATTTGTTGTTTCGTGTTTTTTGGATCATGGCCAACCTTATTGGGGTTAGACAGTATTCCGTATGTCTTTTGGCTGCTTGGGTGTCCTCTTTAGTGAGGTGTCTGTCCTTTTCCTTTTTCTCATCATTTAATTGAGCTCCTTACCCTTTTCTTGCTGATATTTTGCAGTACCTTGTAGACTATGGAGATCAGATGTTGATGTGACATATAGTTGCCAAATATGTTTTCCCATTCTGTAGGTGGTCTTTTAATTCTTTTCATAAAGTCTTTGGATGAGCAAAAGTGTTTGATTGTTAGTAGTTTCCCATTTATATATTTTCTCTTCTGTTGATCGTGCTTTGTTTGTCAGATTTTAGAGTCTGTCTAAGTTGTGTATTAGAACTTTCGTTGTTGACTCTATTTTTCTTTTGTGTGATCTTTATCGTTTTAGGTTTGATGTTTAGGTCTGTTATCCAGTTTGAGTTGGTTTTTGTGTGAGGTGTAAGATATGGGCTTTGTTTCTGTTTTTTGCAGATGGATATTAAATTTTGCCAGCACCATTTCTTAAAGAGACTGTTTTTGCCACAGTTTACAATCTTAGGGCCTTTGTCGAAGATCAACTATTGATAGGAGGATGGTGGCATCTCTGGGGTCTCCACTCTGTTACATTGGTCTATATGTCTCTTTTTGTGCCAGTACCAGGGTGTTTTGACTACTGTGGCAGTGTAATACATTCCAAACTCAGGTAGTGAGAGGCCTCCCACTGTGTTTTTCTTCAGTAGTGTTTTGTTTGTGTGGGGTTTCTTCCCATTCCAAACAAAGTTGGTGATTTGCTTCTCCATCTCCTTAAAAAATGTCACTGAAATTTGTATTGAGGTTGTATTGTATATGTAGATCTCTTTGGGTAAAATAGCCATTTTCACAATGTTAAGTCTTCTCATCCGTGAGCAGGGTAGGTTTCTCCATTTAGGTAAGTCTTCTCTTAGTTTCTTGCAGTAAGGTCTTGTAGTTGAGTTTGTATGGGTCTCTTATTTCTCTAGTTAGATTTATTCCTAGGTATTTTATCTTCTTGGCAGCTATAGTAAATGGTCTTGATTTGGTGATTTCTTCTTTAATGATCTCCTTGTTGGTCTAAAAGAATCCTACTGATCTACTTATGTTTGTCTTATATCCTGATAGTGTGATGAACTCTTCTATTAGTTCTGGTAGTTTACTTAGGGATTCTTTAGGATTCTCTGCATATACAATCGTATCATCTGCAAATAGGGAGATTTTTACTTCTTCTTTGCTGATGTGGATGCCCCTTATTTCTTTGTCTTGTCTAATTTTTTCTGGCCAGAACTTCTAGCACAATGTTGAATAGGAGAGGTGAGGGTGGGCATCCTTGTCTAGTTCCTGTTCTCGGGGGGAATTGCTTCAGTCTATCTCCATTCAGGATGATGTAGGCAGTTGGCTTTGCATGGATGGCACTTACTGCACTGAGGCATTTGCCTTCTAGTCCTGTTTTGATGAGAGTTTTTAGCATGAATGGGTGTTGGACTTTGTCAAATGCCTTTTCTGCATGAATTGACAAAATCAGGCGATTCTTACCTTTTGTGTTATTTATGTGGTTGATCACATTAATTGTTTTTCTGCTGTTGAAGCAGCCTTGCATCCCAGGTGTGACTTCAACTTGGTTGTGATGGATTATTTTTTTGATCTGTTGTTAAATTCCATTAGCAAGTATTTTGTTGAAGATTTTTGCATCTAGGTTCACAAGTGATGTTGGTCTGCAGTTCTCCTTTTTTTGTGGGATCTTTCCCTGGCTTTGGTATCAGGGTTATGTTGGCTTCATAGAATAAAAATTGGGAATATTCCATCCCTTTCTATGCTGTGAAACAGTCTCAGTAGTATTGGAACTAACTCTTCTCTAACAGCTTGGTAGAATTCTGCGGTGAAGTGATCTGGGCCAGGGCTTTTTCTGGATAGTAGTTTTTTGATGACTTTTTCAATCTCTTCCTTTGTGATGGGTTGATTAAATTGTTCTGCTTCTCCCGGTGATAATTTTGGTAGGTGATATCAGTCTAGGAATTTGTCCATTTTCTCTAGGTTTTCAAATCTGTTAGAGTACAGTCTTTCATAGTATTCTCTTTCTTTTGATTTTCGTTGGATCTGTTGTGACATCTGCCATCCCATTTCCTATTCAGCTTATTTGTTTCCTTTCCCGTTTTTCTTTAATAAATTTAGCCAATGGTTTGTCAATTTTGTCGATCTTTTCAAAAAACCAGCTTTTGATGTTATCTATTTTTCACTTGTTCTTCTATTCTCTAATTCATTTAGCTCTGCTCTGATCTTTACGATTTGTTTTCTTCTGATGACTGAGAGGCTCCTCTGTTGCACTTTTTCTACTTGTTCAAGCTGTAGGGTTAATTCTTTTGTTTGGGGCTTATTTCTTTCAGATGTGTGCATTTATAGAGATAAGTTGACCTCTGAGCACTGCTTTGCCTGTATCCTATAGGTTTTCTTAAGATGTGTAAGCAACATCCAGACAATTTTGTCTTTTGATAGAAGATATCACTCATTGTTTCTTTACTGGAGTGTTCAGTCTATTTACATTCAGTGTAATTACTGATAGGTATGTGTTTAGTTCTGTCATTTTGAAGTATTTATTTTTGTGTTGGTGTTTTCTCTGTTTATCTTAGTATTCTGATCTGGGTCATTCTTCTTTATGGGTTGAGTTTTTGTCTATTTTAGTGTTGGTTTTGTGTTTGTTGAGACTCCTGTATTGTGTTTCTTGTTTTTATATGTTGCACTGTTATTGTTCTTTGAGGCTACCTTTATGATCCCCCTTACTGTTCTAGATTTAAATCCAATTTTAACTTCTACAACCCTTATTAACTTCCTCTGCATCTCAAATGGCTATAGCTACTGTTGTATATCCTCCTTTTTAGTGTGATGGTGTCATGGTTTTCATGATATGGTCACTGGCTCCCTTCTTTTAATATTGTGGCTTTGATTGAGTTTTGTACCTTCCCTAACTGAGTAGGTTTATGAATGTTGTGTCCTGCATTGTCTCCTTAAATATACTCTTAATGGTTCTGTTTCTCTAAGCAAAGAGATCCTTTCAGTATTTCTGATAGTTTTGGTTTGGTTTTCACGAAGTCTCTAAGCTTCTTTTAATCTACAAATATCTTACTTTCATCTCTATATTTGAAAGACATTTTTTGCAGGATATTTAATTCTTGGTTGGATGTTTTTCTCATTCAAGGCTTTGAATGTGTCATCCCACTGCCTCCTTGCCAACACTGTTTCTGCTGAGAATCCAGACAAAAGCCTACAGGATTTTCCTCTGAGTGGCAGTTTTACTTATGTTTTATTTTATTTAATTTGATTATAATATGTCTTGGTGTCTTTCTTTTGGGGTCTACTTTTTGTGGCATTTGATACATATCTTGGATATCTATGTTCCCTTCTTTCATAATTTCGGGGAAGTTTTCTGTCTGCAAATTAGTAATAATACTCTCTGTGTTTTCAGATACCCCTCCCTGCTCTGGAACTCCAGTTAATCATAGATTATTTCTTTTGATACAGTCCCGCATATTTCTTAATGTTTCTTTATTTTTCTTATTTCTTTCTCTGATTTCTCCCCATAAATGTTGTTAGTTGCTCCATCCTCAGTGTCACTAAGTCTGACTTACATCTCCTGAATTCTGCTGTTTTGGCTTTCGGTTGCATTGTCTAATTCTATTATTTTATTATCAATCTGTCAGATTTCATAATTTTGATGTCCCATCAGTTAGAATAAGTTGTTTAATTTTTCCTTTTGTTCTGCTGCATTTCTCTAGGATGGCTCTGTATATAATTCTTTTGTACGTGATCCCTGATAGTTTCAGAAAGTCTTCTTCATCTGGGAAGTTTTTTGATTCTTTATTTTAGGAGTTTTCCAGAGTCCTGGTGGGCTGCTTGTTTACATGACTAGTGATGGTTTGTTGTCTTCAGGCAATCTAGAGGCTGTTTAGTCTCTCTTGTGTTACCTCAACAGAAGCTGAGATGTAGTTTTGAGAAGGGAGTTCATCACCAGCTGCCTCTGTGTACTCCAGTGTCTTGCCCCAGTGGACACTCTGGGGTGGCAGGTTTCACCTTCTGGCTGGCAAAGATGGTGCCCTACTTATGGAGTCACTGGGGGCCTGTCAACCAACCCTGTGGAGTGGGTCTATAAAGGCTGAAAGATATGCTGTTGGGCTGCTCATCAGTTGTTTGCCCTGGCATTCTTACTTTTAGAAAGCTAGACATTGTCCCATAGCTGCCAAAATCAGTCAGGCTGTCAGGTGTGGCAGGCTCTGCTTTCCAGTTGACAACAGAAGAACCTCTTTGGCTGTCCCCAGATGCTATCATGTAGTTCAAAGTAGTGTAGGGTTATGGCCTTGCTGACATTCTCAGGTGGGCCCTACCTGTAAAGTAACACTGTGTTAAACACAGGCTTTCTGCTGAAAATGTGCTTTATAGACTGGCACTGCTTCTCAGCTTGGGAATTATCCCCTGCTGAAGCCTCTGGTTGGGTGACTCTGCATTACAGGAAACCAAGATGGTGTCCAGGCTGAGCTACCCTCCCCACCATGAAACAACAGAGTCTATGGCAGAGCTCAAAAATGAGAGAGTGGAGGGTCAGTGATACCCTCAGTCAGTAGTCAGGCTCTCAAATGTGTCTACCACATGCGTTGTGTCTCTGCTGCACTATATGCTGTTTACTTTAGCACCACAGTTCTGTGTATTTCCTGGCTCATGCCCATCTCCCACTGCCTGCATAGCAAAAAGAAGGGGAAAAAAACTGTCAGTATGTGCAGTCCACCCAAGTGATGAGTCAGCAGGAGCTGGGATCTGCATTTGCTGGCTCATTCCAGAGAGAGGCAGTTTCCTGTTTAGTGGCACGTAGAGTAGTCTGACAACCCTATGCCATATCCTAGGGATCCCTGGGTGTCCAGAGTGCTCCATTCAGTCATTAATACAGGCCTTAGTTTTCAGAGGGAATTGAGGAGACATGTGTTTAGTCTGTCATCTTGGCACTGCCCCCCTATTGAGATGTTTTAACACATTCAACAAGTAAGATGAATTGTGAATTAGTAAGGTTAAGGTGAAGTAAGTTAATAAAGCTTCCAGAAGAGTTGGTCAAACTCTGAGCATAACCAGTTTGGTATTTAAAATGTGGAAAACAGGGTCTAAAACTGCTACAGAGTTGGCCAAGTTACCACAGTGAATTAACAGATCTTTTCACATGCTACATACCTCCCCCTTCTCCTCCCCAAAATAAACGCATTAGCACATTAAATGCTGAGTTTGGAGTGAAGGATTGTATGATGGCCTCATAGCCAAAGTGAAGAGATGTGCGGGTTAGTATTTTGTAACTAGCTGGACGTGATGTCTTAGGGGTTCAGAAAATCAACTTAATGGGTAAACACCAGTATTTTTTTACTTAGTATTTTTTTTATTGTGATTAAGTACAAGTTTACAATCCAAGTGAATTTTCTATATAAAATCTTGAGTGCTCCTCTCTCTGAAGCTTTATCTATTCTCCTCACCCTTTGAGAGCACACTCTTCTTGACAACTCTATTCTTCCAAGATCCACTCAACCAACACTTGTCCCCTCCTCTGCACCCTCTCCCCTCTCCTCTAAAAAGAAATCAGGAGGACAGCCTCATATAAGCCGTAAAGTACACACACTGCATACATTACCCTGTGTCCTCAAGTCCAGTCTATTCTTTGTCTGAAACATTGGCATCAGTACTGGTTTCAGCTCTGGGTTACCACGAAGTCTAGGGGCCATGTTGTCAGGAGATCCTCCATCAATTCTGGTCTTTCAGTAGAGTTCTTGATCTGCACATCTCTTTTTATGATGATACATCAGGGACTCTACGCTGTGCCCCCATCAGGGCTGTCTTTGGTGGTGGCTAGGCACCGTCTAGTTTTTCTGGTCTCATGCTGATGTAGTCTCCCAATCACATGGGTCCTTCTGTCTCCTGGACTCATTTTTCCTCATGTCTTTGATGTTCTTGGTTGTCTTCTGTTCCAGGTGGGTTGGGACTAATTGATTTTCCTCAGATGGCAGCTTGCTAGCTTTTAGGACTTCAAACACCACTCACTATAAGGGGTGCAGAGGACTGTCTTAGCAAAAGACTGTCTTAGCAAAAGACTAGTTATGCCAATTGACCTCAATGTGCCCTGAAAATACAGTCCCCAGACCGCTGTCCCTGATACTCTGTCCTTTGCAATGTTGGGTTGAATTTAGAAAACTTTTTAGCTTGTGGCATTGTCCAGTTATGCTAATCTGCCTTCTATTGTGTGCTGTCACTCTCTTTACCTAATTGAATTCCTATCGACTATCTAATCAATGAATAACCTTCCCTCTTTCCCCAACCTTGTAGCCATCAAAGAGTGTTTTCTTTTGTGCATAAGTCTTTTTTAAGTCCTTATAATAGTAGTTTCATACAATATTTGCCCTTTTTCAGCTGACTAATTTCACTCAGCCTAATATTTTTCAGTTGATTCCAGGTTATGAAATGTTTCATGAAGTCATCATTGATCTTTAATTCCATTGTGTATATGTACCATAGTTTATCTGTTCATCTGTTGATGGGCACCCAGGTTGATTCTACCTTTTTGCCTTTGTGGACAGCACTGCAATAAACATGTGTGTGTAGATATCTGTTCATGTGACAGAACTTATTTCTGTAGGATATGTTCCAAGCAGTGGGGTTACTAGAGCATATGGTTTTCTGTATCTAGGTTTTTAAGAAAGCTCCAAATTGCTTTCCAAAGAGCCTTTATCATCTGGAATTCCCATCAGCGGTGTCGGAGAGTTCCAATCTCTTCATAGCCTTCTCAGCATTTGTTGTTTTCGTGTGTTTTGGGTGAGTGTGAACCTTGCTGGGATAAGATGGTATCTCACTGTCATTTTGATTTGGATTTCTCTAATGGCTAATGAGCCTTTCCTTGTATGTCTTTTGGCTGCCTAAAACCCAGTGTTTTTAAAGAAACAAAAGGATTTAAATTATAAAGTACCAGATACTACATGTAGTGATTGCTATATTGTGAAACTTGGTTTAGTTCTTTTTGTCTTTGTCTCTGTCTGTAAATCGCTTGCTGTAGAGTTGATTTCTACCTTTGGTGACCCTTTGTGTGTTACAGTAGAACTTCAGTCTATAGGGTTTTCAATGGTTGTGATATTATAGATGTCAATAATCAAGGCTTTCTTCCACAGTGCCACTTGGTGGATTAGAACTGTCAACTTTTTGGTTAGTAGCCAAGTGCAAACAATCAGTGCCACCCCTGAATATATATATACATATGAAACGCTGAAAGACTGACATTTCAAATCCACAAAGAAAGATCTGCTGATATACTTCTGTAAGATTACAACCATTGAAAACCCCATGGCACGAAGTTCCACTCCTTTGAACTAACACACACATATTAAGGGGTCCTCATGACACAATGTTTAAGCACTTGGATGCTAACCAAAAAATTGGAGGTTTGAACTCACAAGCAGCTCTATGGAAGAAAACATCTACTGATCTATTTCTATAAAGATTACAGCCTAGGAAACTCTATGGAGCAGTTCTGCTCTGTCATATAAGGTTGCTGTGAGTTGCAATCAACTTGATGATATTCAACAACATATACATATTAAGTATATGCACAAATACAAATAAAATATGTATATAATATTGTTGTGTGTTATTAGGTGTTGTTGAGTTGGTTTCAACTCATAGCGAGCCTATATACAACAGAATGAAATATTGCCTTGTCTTGTGTCATTCTTACACTTGTTGCTATGCTTGAATGTGTTTTTGCAGCCACTGTGTCAAACCACCTCATTGAGGGTCTTCCTCTGTTGGGGTGATCCTCTGCTTTACCAAGCATGATGCCCTTCTACAGGGACAGGTCACTCCTAAAAACATGTCCAAAACATGTGGGATGAAGACTCCTAGACTCACTTCTAATGGGCATTCTGCCTGTACTTCTTCCAAGACAGGTTTTATTTTATTTTTTTTGGCAGCCCATAGTCTTCACTAACACCAAAATTCATAGACATCAATTCTTCTTAGGTCCTTCCTTATTAATTATTCAGCTTTCACATGTATGGGAGAAGATAAAAAATACCATGACTTATGTCAGATGCACCTTAGTCCTCAAAGTGATGTGTTTGCTTTTCAACATTACAAATAGGTGTTTTGCAGCCAATTTACCCAGTGCAATTCACCATGTGATTTCTTGACTGTTGCTTCCATGGGCACGGATTGTGAACCCAAGTAAAATGAAATCCTTGACTTTAATATTTTCCTGATTTATCATGATGTTGCTTATTGGTTCAGTTGTGAAAATTCTTGTCTTTTTTGTGTTGAGGTGTAATCCACTCTAAAGGCTGTACTCTTTGATCTTCATTGGTAAATGCATCAAGTTCTCTTAGTTTTCAGCAAGCAAGATTGTGTCATCTGTGTATTGCAGGTAGTTACTATGTCTTTCTCAAATTCTGATGCTGTATTCTTTTTCCTACAGTCCAACTTCTCGTATTCTTTGCTCATCATATAAATTTCATAAATATAGTGAAAGGATACAACCGTGACACACACCTTTCCTGACTTTAAATTACATAGTATCCTCTAATTTTGTTTGAACAACTTCCTCTTGCTTCATGCACAGGTTTTTCATGAACACGATTAGATGTTCTGGAATTCCTGTTCTTTTTAATGTTATCTATAATTTGTTATGATTCACACAGTGAAATGCCTTTGCAGAGTCAATAAAACAGAATTCATAGATACCCTATGTGGCTGAGTAGATCTGCTACGTAGGGTTTTCTAGGCAATAACCTTTGTAGGAGTTGATTGCCAGGTTTTCTCCCATGGAGTGTCTGGTGTGTTTCTTTTTCTTTTTTTATGATTGAATGAAAATGTACATTCACATACAAATTCGCATGCTCACCTATATGCAGCTCCCACTGCTCTCCCTGCCCAGTGACAGCACACCCCTCTTCTCTGCTCCATACATGTCCTATCCTCCCAACAGTCTCCTACTCCCTCTTCTCCACCCACTCCCCTTCCTCCAGCAAGAGGTCGGCAGGATGACATCCTATAGACGCACAGAACCATAAAATTCCCACAAGATACAGTCACTGTGCGTTGCCAAGTCCAATCCACTGCTGTCCAAAAAATTGACCTTCATTATGCTTTATGGACAGGGGCAGCATCAGGGCCAGCAGCCATGCTCCCAGGGAAACCCCGAAGCCCCTGGACCATCAATTGCAGTCTTTTATTGGAGATCTCAGAGCACACCCCTATTTATTCTCTTGTTGCCAATGAGACTCAACTTTGTGAGCTCCATTGTGGCCATCACTGGTGGTGGCCAAGCACCATCTTGTTCTTCTGGTTGTGAGTCGATGTACAGATCCACTGACATGGATCTCTCTGTTTTCTGAGTTCTCTTTTCCCCGTGTCATCCTTGTCCTTGGTGATCATCCGTTCCTGTTGAGTTGGGACCAATTGCTGTATCCTCAGATGGCAGCTTGGCAGCTTTTAAGACCCCAGACAGAAGTGGCTGGTGTGTTTCAGCCACCAACCTTTCAGTTAATGGCTAAGTGTTTAACCACTGCACCACTAAGGCTCCCTGCTTCTCACCAATGGCATCACTTAGTTATGTTACATGTCTAGGTCCAAGAAGACAGTGGAGTTTATGACTTTGATGAAGCACTGGACACAGGCTTTGGACTCAAGCAGATTTTGTTCAAGTCTTAGCTTTGCATTTTTTAGTAGCAGGACATTGACATATTAGTAGCAGGACATTGACATAATGATATGAAATGAATCTCCATTTATTCATCTGCAGAGTAGGGAGAAAATTATAACTTCCATGCAATTGGATAATTGTAACTTTTCAATGGAATTTACAAAGCACTGAATGAGGTGCTTAACGCGTAGTACAAGTTTCATAAATGATTTTTTTTTTTGTTGTTGTTGTTAAGTGCCCTTGAGTTGCTGCCAACTCATAGAAACTGTGTTTATGACAGAACAAAACACTGCCTGGTTCTGTGCCATGCCCACTATAGTTTTATGCCTAAGCCCATCGTTGCAGCCACTGTGTCAATCCACTTTGTTGAGAGTTTTCCTCTTTTTTACTGATCATCCGCTCTACCAAGCATGATGTCCTTCCCCAGGTACTGATACCTGCTGACAAGATCTCCAAAGCATGTGAGATAAAATCTTGTTATCTTTGATTCCAAGGAGCTCTCTAGTTGTGCTTCTTCTAGCACAGATCTTTTTTTCTTTTGGTAGTCCCTGGCACATTCAATATACTTCTCCAACACCGCAGTTCAAAGGCATCAGCTTTCACATGCATTTGATGCAACTGAAAACATCACAGCTTGAGTCATGGGCACCTTAGTCTTCAAGGTGACATCTTTGCTTTTCAACACTTTAAAGAGTGTCCTTTGCAGCAGATTTTCCCAATGCAATGTGTCCTTTGATTTTTTGACTGCTGCTTCCATTGATGTTGTTTGTGGAACCAACAAAAATGGAATCCTTGACAACCTCAATCCTTTCTGCAATTATCATGATTTTAGGAAGTGGTAAGGGAAGGAACAAGAGGAGTCTCCAGCAAAATTTGATTTACATCCAAGGTTCCAAAGCATAGTATGTAGTTAACCTGTTCAGGGCTGTCAAGAACCAGACCTTCCTCTGGAATGATACGTCTCAGAGAGCTGCTTTGTTACCGTGGTACTCACAGGACCTTTTCCAATTTCTATTTACTACTGGGAAAGGGACCAGTCATTAACTTGCAAAGTCATGGTTATAATTGGAATTGCGGAAGCAGGATGACCGATCTCCATGACCGTCATTGTAACCACCACCATCACCATCAGCTCCACCCTCTCTACCATCTCCACTCACCATTTGCCACAGCCATCTCTGTTTCTGTCACGTCAGTTGTCATTGCTGCCAAAACCATTGTTACCATCACCTCTATCACCACCTAACACCATCGCCATCATCACCAGCTCCACCGTCACCATCATATGTCATCCACCGTCTACCATTCAACACCATTTCTGTCACGTTGATCATCATTACCACCATCTCCACCTTCACCACCGTCACCACAACCCCCTACCACCGTCATCATCATCAGCACTCCACCGTCGCCGTCACCTCCACAACCACCACCATCGTTGCCGTCTTTACCACCCCCACCACCATCACCACAAACGCTCCACTATCACCATCACCATTATTACCACCAGCATCACCGTTCCTGTCAAGTTAATGATTATCACCACCACCACCACCTCTGTCGTCACCAGATCACCATTACCACCACCACTACCATTATTATTACTATTACGTCCACCAGCATCACCAACACCAGAATTACCACCACCACCACCTCCACCACGACCACTACCATCACCGTCACTACCACCTCCCTTACCGTCATGTTTACTAGCCTCACCAACATCCCACCATCACTATAATCACCATCACCATCACCATCATTACATCCAACAACGTTACTGTGATTATCATGTTCACCATCACCAACACCATCATCACCATGACCACTATCACCATTATCATCCCCACTATTATTGTCACGTTCACAGCCAGCACTATCAATACTCTGCCATCACCATCATCACCAACTCTGTCACTGCCACCATCATTACTACTGTTATAATCACGTTCACTATCACCACCATCACTATTACAGTACCATCACCACCAACTAGCACTTGCCACATGCTAGGGGTTACATGCTGTGGAAGGTTACGTAGCTGAATCAATACAGTATGTGTCAAGTAGGAAGTATGTGCCCTTTTCTAGTCCGATTATGCAGATGAGAAAACTGACACTTTGTGGTATAGTCATGACCTTAGGGCCACTGAGGAAATAATGATAGATTCGGGATTCAAACTCAGGTATACTGAAGGGCATCACAGTGTCTTATGGCCAGTGTGTAACTATGGGTGAGACACTGAGAGAGAAGAACCCCATGGGCAGGTCCTAAAGGATTCTGAAGTTTGAGGCCAAAATAGAGTGGCCACATCAAGACACGAGTACAGACAAGGGACGGAGCTGCCAAGAGAAGCCATTTCTGCTTGCTGTTTTGTTTCCTCTTCTATGAAAATACTTTATTACCACTACTATTTACTTATTACCAAATCAATGTATGAAATTTAGAATTACAGCTGAATAAAAAAGAATTAAAAAACCACTCACATTGCCATTCTCCATTAGCATTTACAATTCTTTTAAATGTGACAGTATGTATTTTGCACTATAATTGGCATTTTATTCCAGTGTTATAGTGTGGTTGTTTTGAAAGTTATTTTTTTATTGCTGTAAAAATATAGAAAACACGACTCTTGTCAATTTAACATTTTTCACGTGTACAATCTGGGAACACCAATTCCTGTTATTTTAATAGCCTCCCATATCATTGCTTTCCTTTATATTTTTGTTACACGTACTGCCTTTCTTCCCATTTGCATTTTGTGAAATCATTGTCTTCAAACCATTTAGACACTTCTCCATCAGCATGTTTATATCACCAATGGTGCCACTTCTTGAGTGGCTTAGCAGATTTATAAAGCATATCATCTTTGATAGGGTGCACAGACAGTTTTATCTTAAACCCAACTACTCACTGAAATAACATTAGGACAGTTCTTAAATTTTAAAATGATGTCCACAGGGTAAACATGGTATTTCAATGCTTTTTAAAGTCTTTAAAAAGTTCATTTATAGTGATGTCTAAAAAAATAAAAAAGCCATTTGTCACTATGTTGACTCTACCTCATGGCACCCTCATGTGTGTCAGAGTAGAACTGTGCCCCATAGTGTTTTCAGTGACTGATTTGTTTGAAATAAATTGTCAGGCTTTTTTCCAAGGTGCACGTGGGTGCACTCAAACCTCCAACATCTATAACCACTGATCAGCTTAGTTCTCTATACACTTGCTTATTCTAGATATTTCATATTATTATGTGGATTCATATACAAGGGACCTCTGAATAACAAATGGGCAATAGTGATTTTGCAGAAGAGGCAAACGACCCTCAGTAGCTGTGGTATCAACCTTTGATTTCAGAAAGACCTAATGGCCTAGCACTAAATCATAGTTCAGTGGAGACCTTGTGATGGGAGGTGGGATAATGTTAACTACGCTTCTCTCTTGTAGGTCCAGGATTCGGAGAGAATATTTAGAAAAACTTGATGAATGGGGCAGTTGCGAGACTCCTAAGTAGCTCTAAGTGACCTTCTTAACAGCACAGGAAATTCAGACACCATAAAAAAAATGGATAGATCTGACTGATTAAAAATATGGATGTTCTAGTTGACAGGAGACAGATGGAACAATGTCAAAATGAGATACTAGAAATAATGTCAAAAGAGAAGTAGAGGACAAATATTTGCAATGTGTATGCCACCTGTCAGAACCAATGGGATAATTCTCCATTCTTGATTCAAAGGGGATCTTTCCCAGTTAGTCTAGGCCCAGGATCAGAGGCTGGGCCACCGGCAGGACTTCTAGATGTTCAGAGGCTGTTCTATCTCTACTGCCAACACTCAAGAAGGAAGATTACTCTCTGATGATCAAAAAGACCACTGCTGTCTACCGGGGCTGGCCGTACTCTTGATTACTCTGTCGTTTTCCCAGGAAGTCAAGGCTTCTCTGCAGAAGACAACAGTCTTCAGTAAACTTGGACAGTGTCCACTGTGGACAGTGTGCTGAAGCAGCAGTGGGGACAGAGGAGGGCTGAGCCTTATACCCATTACTGATCTCACCTGATGGCTGGACATATGTCAAATGAGAGGCTGTATTAGGTACATCCTGGAATGTCCCTACCTTACCTGCTGCTGATTTTCTGTGCAAATATCCCTCCTACACGTGGACTGATTCCTTATGAAGTTGTGAGAGGGGTTGTGTTCACCAGTGGACTCACTGACTCCTCAAGATGTCTCAGGGCATGGGTGACATGTAGCAAACATGGTTCCAGGCGAAAAATGTGAGAAAAAGGCATCCTTTTTGTAAGCTCTGAGCCTGATCCCAAGGGCTTGCTGGAATCTTGATGGTAGAGCAGAGATAGGAGTTGAGCAAGATTGTCAGAAAGATGAGAATAAGACAGCCAAAGTTTCCACTTTCTTTTCTCCTTCAACAAGCATTTCATTACAAAGGTGGGGTAGGGGAGGAGGAAGGGCAATAGTTACAAGAGTGAAGTAGTTTCTTCAGGGTGAGGCTTCTCATAAATCTACAAGTTCTGGAGGATCCAGTTTGATGTGGACATCCATGAAATCCCACTAGTGGGCTGGGCTCAGCAATGAGAGTTTCCTGTGTGTTCTCTGGACAGTTCTCATGTCCATTGGACCAGTAGTTCCCAGCTTCCATCTCCCTACCCTTGGAGCCCTTTTCTTTGTAGTTTAGGTTTTGATACCCTCTTAACCCTCTCACTCCCTCCCTTATTTCAATCTCTGGTCTAGTATCTGTCCTCTGGTGTTCTGCCTTTTTGCCTCAAGCTTTCCACAATCCTGTTAGACTCCTGACCACCGGGGGCCTTTAGAGTCTGGCTAAACTCAAAGTTCCCAGTCTTTAGGTCCCCAAGACACTCTCCAGTGTAGCTGGGTTCCCCTACCCCACCCACCATCCCACAGGTGGAAGATTAGACTGAACTATCCAGAGACATTGGGTCTATGTCTGCAAGGACCACAAGGCAGGGAAGGGGCTGTGACGTTCCGTTTAGGGAGCACTGGTGAGTTCTGCATTACTAATTGCCCTGAAACTTCACCAATTCCACCTCCTTCCTCTTTTAGTCTTATTCACACCACTGGGAAGCAGCTGCCAGAAGACATGCAAGAGCAAGAATGAGAGAAAGAAGGGCTGGAAGACGAAGGGGTTTGTTCTTGCTCATGCACTCCATCATGGGGGACAGGAGTGAAGAGAAACTGCACCTGCTGCTGGTCACCTCCTTCCTTGTCTGGCATCCAGGTGAGCCATCCAGGTGGACCTGGGTCTACACCAGGAGAGAAGCTTATCCAGCAAGAGGGAGTGGCTGGGTGTGTGGGGAGGGAGCCCAGCTAGAAGGTATCTTGCCAAGATGCTGACCCTGTTTTTAAGTAGTTCTTTCAAATAATGCTGTGCGCCTTGTATGTTCCAACCATTCACTCACTAAATGAAGAAATATTGAGCATACTTTTCCTAGGGAACTCAGTACCAGGCATACTTCCTGGTTACCCAGGGGTGGGCATTATGAAATGAACAGAATGACCAGCCCCGCTGGTCAAGGAAATTAGGAGGACCCAAAGATTGTGGTTGGAACCCACCCAGTGAGTCCAACAGAAAATGATCTGGCTCTCTGTTGCTGTAAAGACTATGCCCTAGGAAACCATACAGGCAGTTCTGCTCTGTCACATGGGGTTGCTATGAGTCAAAATCAAATTGACAGCACTGAACAACAGAAGTCTAGCATATGGCAAAGATATTGAAATACAAAGATTACAATTTTTCCTCTGTGCCTATGAAGGACTGATTCTTGGACCCCTGGGGATACAGAAATCCAAGAATGTTCAAGTCCCTTGTGTAAAATGGCATAGTGTTTGCATTTAACCTACACATGTCCTCCTATGTAGTGTAAGTCATTTCTGTGTCACTTATAATATCTAGTGCAGTGTAAATGCTGGATAAATAGTTCCTTCATCATGTTTGAAGCCTTGCTCTGGAAGGCAGCTTTTCTCTTCTGTGTGTTTCTTGAGCAGTTCTGGAAATGCTAATATGGCTTGGCATTAGCTGGTGTACATTCTCCTGTGATCTGCAACTTCTCGAGGCTGTAGAGCTTTCGATAGCTGGCCAGTCATCCCTTACCAGCTTGAAGCTCTTTCCTCTCACTCCCCTCAACCTCCTCACGGTAATACTCACAGAGGCTAAGAGCTTTTTCAAACATAATTTTGCCATTAACAGGGATATGCTTCTGTCTGCACGGTTGGTGTTCCTCAGCTTTTGCAAGCACTTTATCAGGAACCCAGACTTTTCAGAAGCCATTTTTCTCACAGAAACAAAGGGTGAACACAGCCCAGGAAATGCACTAACAATTCAGAGGTGAACAATGCTCAGTGAGTGCTACAGAGAAACTAAGGACCTGTGAGAGGATGGGAAGCTACACCAGCTATGCCTACATATCACTTCATTTGTGTGGACTCAGAGTAGTGCTTGGCCGGTGACCGATTAAAATTTTTCTTTTGGGGACTTTTTTCTTCAATATTTTTTTATTATGATTAATGGTAAGTACACAATCCAAATCTATTTTGCATTCCTGCCTATCTGCAACTCCCTCTGCTCTCCTCACCCTGTGACAGCACACTGCTCCTTTTCACTCTTCCGCTATCCTGTTGGAAACTGTGGTGGTGCAGTGGGTTAAGTGCTACATCTGCTAGCCAAAAGGTTGGCGGTTCAAATGCGCCAGGTGCCCCTTGGACACTCTATGGGACAGTTCTAATCTGATCTATATGGTCGCTATGAGTCAGACACGACTTGATAGTGGTGGGAGTTTAGTATCCTTTTGGCAAACACCTATCCCCTCTTTTCCTCCCTCTCCTTTCCCATGTAGAAAGAAACCTGTAGGACAGCCTCCTATAAATATATAGAACCATCAAGTACATAAACCACATGCTCAGAGCTTGTCCCAAGTCCAATCTGTTCTTACCTAAAGAGTTGACCTCAGTGCTGGTTTCAGGTCATGGCCAGCAGCAAGCCTAGGGGCCATGTTCCCAAACCTCCAGGCTGTCAGAACATCAGTTCTAGTCTTTTAGTAGAGCTCTTGAACTGCAAACCTCTTTTTCTCATGTTACCTCAGGGACTCTACATTGTGCCTCCCACCACAGCTGCTGGTGGCTGGGCACTATCTGGTTCTTCTGGTCTCTTGCTGATACAGTCTCCCATTCATACGGGTCCTTCTGTCTCTTGGGCTCATTTTTCCTCGTGCCTTTGATGTTCTCAGTTGTCATCTGTTCCGGATAGGTTGGGATCGTTTGGTGTTCCTCAGATCGCAGCTTGCTAGCTTTTAAGACCTCAAGTGCCACTCACCTAATTGGGGTGCAGAAGACTCTCTTCACAATAGGCTAATTATGCCAGTTGGCGTCAATGTCCCCTGAGAGCATGGTCCCTGGACCCCAACCCCTGCTACTCTATCCTTGCAATATTGGGTTAGGATTGGAAGAATTTTCAGGTTATATTGAAGTCCAGTTTAATTGATCTTCTTTCTAATGTGTGCTGTCACTGATTTCACCCAACCAAATTTTTATTTACTATCTAATGCATAACCAACCCTCTCTCTCCCTCCCTTCCCTTGCAGCCATCAAAGAGTCTTTTCTTCTGTACATGAGTCTGTTTTTAAGTCCTTGTAGTAGGTCACTAGCTTTTAAGACCCCAGACACCACTCACCAATATGCAGTGTAGAAGACTCTCTTAGAAAAAGCCCAGTTATGCCAGTTGACCTTGTGGTCCATCGAAAACATGGTCCCCAGACCCCAGTCCTTGGTATTCTGTCCTTTGAAATGTTAGGTTGAATTTAGAAAACCTTTTAACTTGTGGTGTAGTCTGGTTATGCTGATCTGCCTTCTACTGCGTGCTGTCACTCCCTTCACCTCATTGAATTCTTACCCACTGTCTAATCTATGACCAATCCTCTTCCTCCCTCCCCACCCCTGTAGCCATCCAAGAGTATTTTCTTCTGTGAAAAAGTCCTTTCTTAAGTCCTTATAATAGTGGTCTCACATAATATTTATCCTTTTTCAGTTGATTGATTCCACTCAGCATAATGCTTTCCAGTTGATTTCAGGTTATGAGATGTTTCCTAAAATCATCATTCTTTATCACTGCATAGTGTTTCATTGTGTATATATACCATAGTTTGTTTATCCATTCATCTGTTGATGGGTATCTGAGTCCATCTTTTTGCCATTATGGACAATGCTGCAATAAACGTTTGTGTCCATGTATCTGTTCATGTGACAGCCTTTATTTCTGTAGGATACATTCCAAACAGTAGGATTGCTGGATCATATGGTACTTCTATTTCTAGCTTTTTAAGAAAGCGCCAAGTTGCTTTTAGAGAGATTGTACCATTTTACATTCCCACCAGCAATACAGAAGAGTTCCAATCTTTTCACAGCCCTTCCAATATTTGTTGTTTTGTGTTTTTTTGTTTAGCACCAACCTTCTTGGGGTGAGAGATGGTATCTCATTGCAGTTTTGATTTGGATTTCTCTAATGGCTAAAGATCGTGAGCATTTCCTGTTGTTTCTTTTGGCTTCCTGAATGTCTTCTCTGGAGAAGTGTCTGGCCATCTCCTTTGCCCATTGTTTAATTGGGTTATTTGTCTTTTTTGTTGTTGTTGATATTTTGCAGTATCTTGTAGATTATGGAAACTAGATGTCAATTCAATATGTGGTTGGCAAATATTTTTTTCCAGTCTGTAGGCAGTGATTTTCCTATCTTAATAAAGTCTTTGCATAAGCTTAAGTGTTTAATTTTTAATAGTTCTTGTTTATCTATTTTCTCTTCTGCTGTTTGTCAGTATAAGATTTTGTAGTCCGTTTAAGCAATGTATTTGAACTTCCAGTGTTGTCCTGATTTTTTCTTCCATAATCTTTATTGTCTTAGATTTGATATTTAGACCTTTGATCCATTTTGAGTTAGTTTTTGTGTGAGGTGTGAGATAGGGTGTTTTAGCTGCTCTAACAGAAATGCCACAGAATGGATGGCTTTTGCAAAGAAGTTTATTCTTACACAATTCAGTAGTCTATGAGTCTGAGTTCAAGGTATCTGCTCCAGGGAAAAACTTTCCCTTTCTGTCAACTCTGGAGGAAAGTCCTGCTCTTTGGCCAGGGAGCATCTTGTTGCAGGAACTCCAGGTCTGAAGGAAGCACTCTTCTCCCAGTGTTGGTTTCTTGATGATGTGAGGTTCCCAACTGTCTGCTTGCTTCCCTTTCTTTTATATATCAAAAGATAGTCTCGAGGCACAGTACAGTCTCACTAGCTGAGTCCTGCCTCAGCAACACAAGTGCTGCCCATCCTCCCTCATTAACATCATATAGGCAGGAAATTTCAATATGAAGGAACATCACAAAATACCAGAAATTATGGCACAGCGAAATTGTTATAGATTGTTTTAGAGAACACAACTCAATCCATGACATGGGTCTAATTTCATTTTTTTTTGCAGATGGATATCCCGTTTGCCAACACCATTTGTTAAAGAGACTGTTTTTTCCCCCAGTTCATGGGCTTTGGGCCTTTGTCAAATATCAGCTGTTTATATGTGGAGAGTGTTATTTCTGGATTCTCTATTCTGTTCCATTGATCTATATATCTGTTTTTGTACCAGCCCCGGGCTTTTTTGACTACTGTGGCAGTATAATAAGTTCAAAAGTTTGGTAGTGTGAGGCTTCCCACACCTGAAAGGATAGTCATTGGTGTTGCCCAGGCACCATCTAGTTCTTTGGGTCTCATGCTGATGTATTCTCTGGATTACATGATCTTTTTTTGTGTTTTAGGCTCATGTTTTCTTTATGTCTTTGATATCTTTCCTTCTCCTCTTCTCCAGGGATTCTATACTATTGGTATTTGGTTTGAGATTGCGTTGTATTTGTAGACGGCTTTGGATAGAATAGACATTTTCACAATGTTGAGTCTTTCTCTCCGTGAGCATGGTATATTTTTCATCTTTGTAGGTCTGTGCTGATTTCTTCCAGTAGTGTTTTTAGTGTACTTTGTATAGGTCTTTTACGTCCTGGTTAGATTTATTCCTAAGTAGTATTTTCTAGTGGCTATTGTAAATGGAAAACCTGGTGGCATAGTGATTCAGTGCTACATCTGCTAGCCAAAACGTTGGCAGTTTGAATCTACCAATACTCCTTGGAAACTCTATTCTGTATGCTGCTACTTTGCTGTATCTTTCTCTTAGTTCCAGTAGTTTTCTTGTAGAATCTTTAGGGTTCTTCATGTGTAGCATCATATCGTCCATGAATAGGGTTAGCTTTATTTCTTCCTGACCAATCTGGATTCACTTTATCTCTTCTTGCCTTATTGCTGTAGCAAGGACTTTCAGCGCAATGTTAAATAGAAGTGGTGATAAACGGTGTCCTTGTTTTGTTCCCATCCTCAAAGGGAATGTTTTCAGCCTGCCTCCCTTCAGAATGATGCTGGCTGTTTCTTTTGTATAGATCCCCTTTATCATATTGAAAATTTTCCTTTCTGTTCTTATTTTTGTTGAGAATTTTATCAGGGATGGGTTTTGGAATTTATTTAATGCCTTGTCTACCTTGATTGAGATGATCATATGGTTCTTTTGTTTTATGTATGTGGTGGATTATTTTCTAATGTTGAACCATCCTTGCATACTTGATATGAACTCCACTTGGATCTAAACCTGTTAGCGGTTTGTCCACACCCTCTCGTATTTTAGGATTTGAGGGTAAACCTCCTGTCATGGTTTGAATTGTGTCCCCCCAAAAATGTGTGCAGCCACGTGGCTGGGATATGGTTCCCAGTATCTTGGGACTGTCCTCCATTGTGTGGTTTTGCTAACCTGTATGTTAAAGGATTAGGGTGGGGCTGTGAATTCCTGCTATGGGGAAGTTTCCCTGGAGCATGGCTTGCCCCACCCTTAATGCTTTTAGCTTGCAAGGAATAAAAGGAAAAAGAACCAAGGACAATTTGAGAACCTCGCTACCATCAAGCAAGCAGCACCGGGAGCAGAGCGTGTCCTTCAGACCAGAGGTTCTTGCGTGAGGACGCTCCCAGAAACAAAGACTGATGCAATACCGGACTTTCCTCCAGAGCCGACAAGGGGAAGGTCTTTCCCTGGAGCGGACACCCTGAATATGGACTTGCAACCTACCAGACTGTGTAAGAATAAATCTTTCTTTGTTAAAGCCATCCACTCTGTGGTATTTCTGTTAGAGCAGCCCTAGCTGACTAAAACAGAATTGAGGAGAAAGATTAACAGTGTAAAGTTTTGGCAGGGTATCAGAATTCTTCCTCAAAGGGACCTGGCCTCCCCTTCCGATGGGACAGAGTTTCTGTCCAAGTGGGCCTTGAAGGCAGAGTTGTAGCACGGGGCTGGAGGTCTCCACTCAGAAACCTGAGAGTGTGGCCGATACCTAGAGTCTGGAGAGCATTGCTGTTGTGTAGAATGTCTCAGAAAATGTAGGAGTATTTCCAAAGCTTTGAGGGCTAATGTAATGTGTTCTGTTGACTTGCCTGTTGCCTGTTAATGCCTTCTAAGTTTCACAGATGTAGAAGAGTTTTTGTATTTTGGACTTGGAGCTGATTTAAGACTTCTGTTATATGGATGGACATAATTTTGCTATGGTGAGATGAACGTGTTAAATGTTTTGTGATGTGATTTTTGGGTTGTCAAAGGGTGGGATGTCATGGTTTGAATTGTGTCCCCCCAAAAATGTGTGCAGCCACGTGGCTGGGATATGGTTCCCAGTATCTTGGGACTGTCCTCCATTGTGTGGTTTTGCTAACCTGTATGTTAAAGGATTAGGGTGGGGCTGTGAATTCCTGCTATGGGGAAGTTTCCCTGGAGCATGGCTTGCCCCACCCTTAATGCTTTTAGCTTGCAAGGAATAAAAGGAAAAAGAACCAAGGACAATTTGAGAACCTCGCTACCATCAAGCAAGCAGCACCGGGAGCAGAGCGTGTCCTTCAGACCAGAGGTTCTTGCGTGAGGACGCTCCCAGAAACAAAGACTGATGCAATACCGGACTTTCCTCCAGAGCCGACAAGGGGAAGGTCTTTCCCTGGAGCGGACACCCTGAATATGGACTTGCAACCTACCAGACTGTGTAAGAATAAATCTTTCTTTGTTAAAGCCATCCACTCTGTGGTATTTCTGTTAGAGCAGCCCTAGCTGACTAAAACAGAATTGAATGTTCTCCAGGAGGCTGTGTATGCTCTAAACCAGCGTCCAATATACGGTGCTGTTTCTCCTATTGCCAGGATTCATGGGTCCAGGAATCAAGGGGTGGAAACGGGAGTGGCACCACTCACTGTTACCCCTAGTGACCCACTTGCAAGATTTTTGCTTCCTGTCCCCATGACTTTATGTTCTGCAGGACTAAATGTCTTAGTTCCGAAGGGAGGAATGCTGCCGCCTGGAGACACATCAACGATTCCACTGAACTGGAAGCTAAAATTGCCACCAGGCCATTTTGGGCTCCTTGTACCTCTGGATCAACAGACAAAGAAGGGAGTTACAATACTGGCCAGTGTGATTGATCCTGACTATGAAGATGAAATTGGATTGACATTACATAACGGAAGTAAAGAGGAGTATGTTTGGAATGCAGGAGATCCCTTAGGACGCCTCCTAGTACTACCATGTCCTGTGATTAAGGTCAATGGAAAACTACAGCAACCCAACTCCAAAATGAGTGATAATAGCCCAGACCCTTCAGGAATGAAGGTTTGGGTCACCTCACCAGGCAAGGAACCACAACCAGCTGAGGTACTTGCTGAGGGCAAAGGGAATACAGAATGGGTTGTAGAAGAAGGTAGTTCTAAATATCAGTTACGGCCACGTGACCAGTTGCAGAAACGAGGACTGTAATTGCTATGAGTATTCCTGCTTTGTATGTGTGTATTGGATATTTTGTTTACTTATGAAACATAAGATGTAAATGGGTTAATGCATTTTCAGTTGTACATGTGTTAGTTATATCATGTTGACATAAGTATGACTTTGTAACTGTACCCCTTCAGAGACTGTGCATGGTAAGGTGAGATGTGTGAAGATGCCAAGTTGACAAGGGGTGGACTGTGGTGGTCAGGATTATGTCAACTTGGCTACTACCTATTTGGCTGCTGTATTAAGTGGCAGGGCGGGGTTTGTGGTGGCTTCCTGCCCCTCGGCTCTCATCTCGTGACCCTGGACTACAGCTGCTGATCGCTCACGTGACCAGGAGCTGCTGCTCTCTCTTGTTCCAGCGTCTGGTTCTGGGACTTGAGCTAGCGGCTGTTGGGCTCATCAGTCCTTACAGTCGGCACGTGAGAGTCCTGCTCCCTGACCTGCCAATCCTGCGCTCGCCAGCCTCTGCTCAGTCCTGCTCCCTGACCTGCCGATCTTGGGTTCTCCAGCCTCTGTCACTTCGCCTCGCCACCAGCTTGGGACCCACCGACCTCCAGCCTCTGTTGCATCGTCTCGCCGCCAGCTTGGGATCCACTGACCCACACAACCGGTGATCTGCAACTCTGGTCTCTGACTTGCTGACCTTGGGTTCCTCAGCTTCCGTGGACACGTGAGGCTTGTGCCAGAGCTTGGGACATTCAGCTTCTGTGATTACGTGAGCTGTTTCCTATATTTGTATCTATCTATCTGTCTATATATATATATATTATAAATCTTTCCTAATACCTACACGTGTTACTGGTTTTGCTTCCCTAGAAAACCCAGCCTAAGACACCTCCTTACCTAGTTTTGTTGTAAATGTTGTCTAGATACTTTTGGTTTTCCATTCAGTCACATTTACTGTGATCACAAATGTAGAATTTATAATTTTAACAGAGATGTGGCATACTTGGCCTTTATAGTTCACAGACAGAAATGCAACATATGGAGAATGCAGAGATTCACATGTTTCTTACCTGGTTTTATCATGGCATTGCTGTTGTTAGGTGCGATCAGGTCAGTTCCTACTCATGGTGACCCTATACGCAACTGAACAAAGTACTGCCCAGTCCTGAGCTGTGCCCACAATCATTGTTAGGCTTGAGCCCATTTTTGTAGCAACTGTGTCAATCCATTTCATTGACTATCTTCCTCTTTTTGATAACCCTCTACTTTAGGAATCATGATGTCCTTCTTCATGGACTGATTCTTCCTGACAACGTGTCTAAAGTGTGTGAGATGTAGTCTCACTGTCTGTGCTTCTAAGGGGCACTCTAGTTGTTGCTGGTTCTAAGGAGCACTTCTTCTAGAAGACATGTTCATTCTTTTGACAGTCTATGGTACATTCAATATTCTTCTTCATCACAACAATTCAAAATCATCAATTCTTCTGTCTTCCTTATTCATTATCCAGCTTTCTGCATACAAAGTGAATTTCTGATGTGATTTTATCATATTTGGGGTAACCTAGGTTATAGGGTTTCAAATTATAAAGAGAAAAAAATGTGAAACAAATAACTATGCTAATAGTGCTCCTCTCTTTGAGTAAACTAAGTCTTTTTTTTTTTTTCTTAGAATTTGTACTATGACACTGGAGATCTCAGGTTTATTCAGGTTGCCACATTAAATATTACAATGTTCATTGTGAATGTTTTTTACATTTTTGTAGGTACTTCTTTCTATGAGAAGTTTACTAGTTGGCCTGATTTAATTTCAACACTCTTCATTTCTACTTTGCATACACTGTGTAGATTAATTCTTTCTCATGGGATCCTGCCCTGGAAACCAATGTACACAGCCACCAAGGAAGGATAACAGCAGCTGAATGAGTTACCTGATAGGGCAAGAAGAAAAGTACTTCTCTCTCTCTTTCCTTTTTCTATTTTACAGGAGATGAAAGGAGTTAAATTTAAGAAATTCAGTCTTCCCTGAGTAAAGGATGAGCAATAATTTCCTCTTACTACGAGTACATTCGTTCATTTTTCTCTTTCATAAGGTGCACATCAACACCGACTTGATAAAAACATCCTATGGATTTCTCACCAACTCCCTAGCCTCCACAGTTGAGATCCTTTGCTGATAAAAATTGTTATCTTGAAATGCAGTCAGTAGGAAGAATGATTGTAAAGTTGGGTAATGATTCAGACAGATGTATAAATAACATATGGTTAAGACTGCTTGGTGATGATGAGAAGCAAGAAGTAATTCACAGGTGTCTGTAGATTTTATAAGTGTGAGGTGTAAATAAGGTGAATGAAATAACTTGTAGGGTTTGCTTCTAATTTTACAATAATGTAAAGACTGTGTGATCCTGCACTGCTATGTTCTTGGGCTAAGTTTTCTCATGATAACAGTAACAGTGGAAAATTCTTGAAATGAAACACTTTATTTTGTCCATATGGCAAGGAGTTCATTTTACTCTGATAAATGTAAGTAAGGTAAAATAACTGGAAGGACGTGGATAGCATAAAAGATACAAAAATTAATGAATCAAGCCTTAGAAGAGGACAGGAATCAACATTACTCCCAGGATCTAGAGATCAGAAACTATTAACGGCCTTCTAAGGTGTTGCAATTGCAATAGTTTGTCACTGTGTGATTTCCCTCCTTGTATCAAGATTCAGTTTCCCCAGAGAGGGACTCTGATTGGCATTTCTTGACTCAGACAGTCACACAACTTAAGAGGAGGTAGAACTAACAGTGTAAAATCCCCAATTTATGTTACTACCAAGCCCACAGCAAGCTGAGCAGAGCTTGTTCATCAATGGAAAAAACTGAGTGCCTCTCTAAAAGCAAATATGAGATGCTGGGCAGTTCAACTAACAGATGGTTACCGAAACCATAATGGTTAGAAATCTTGCAGATTATGAAGGATACCTTCTATTATATGCTTTATAAAAAAATTCAAGTGTAGGAAAAAATATTTTCAAGTCAGAGAAGCAATTAGGCAGTGTTTTGTCCAGTGGTTGCTGTTGTTGTTAGGTGCTGTCTAGTCAGTTCTAACTGACAGCAATGCTATGCACAACAGAACGAAACACTGCCCAGTCTTGTGCCACGTCCACAGTTGCTTTTGTGCTTAAGCCCATTATTGTGGCCTCTGTGTCAGTCTAGCTCGTTGAGGGTCTTCCTCTGTTTTGCAGACCCTCCACTCTACCAAGCATTACGTATTCTCCAGAGACTGATCCCTCCTGATGACATGTCCAAAGTATGTAAGATGTAGCCTTGGCATCTTTGCTTCCAAGGAGCACTCTGGTTGTACTTCTTCCAGAACAGATCTATTTGTTCATTTAGTGGTCCATAGTACATTCAACATTCTTCTCCAACACCACAATTCAAAGGCATCAATTCTTCTGTCTTCTTTGTTCAATGTCCAGCTTTTGCATGCATATGATGTAATTGAAAATACCACGGCTTGGCTCAGGCGTACTTTAGTCTTCAAGGTGATGTCTTCACTTTTCGATACTTTAAAGAGATCCTTTGAAGCAGATTTTTCCAATGCAATGCATTTGTCCGGTGGAGTGAGATACAAATTAGGAATTTTCAGTGATGTGCAATTATATGTGTGAGGCACTGGGATCAGCACTTAGTTTAAAAGAAAATAAGATGCAGGCTACACCTTTGAGAGAGTCATAACACAGTGAAGAAGAAAAATATTAAAGATAGAATACCTGAAGGACAATGATAAATTCAGTCACTGAATTTTGGAGAAGGTGCATGACAGCAGATATATCAAAGTACCTAATTCCGTCTGGAGAAATGAGAAAGATTCACAGAGGAAGTTAACATCTGAGCTGTGACTTGGATTATTTATCAGTTACCCATTCCAGAGCCTTCCAAAGGGCAGGAACAGCATGTGCAAAATTACACGACTCAGTGTCAGAGTGCTGGTGTGATCAAGAGATGTTCATGGGTACTAGCTCTGACAATTAAATCCGTGAACTTAATTGTTCTAAGTGCTACACACCTCATTACTGAATGTCACTGCGGGTCACCTCCCAAGTACTCTCCTTTGGAAGCTATTCAGTGATGCCAGTGCATAGTCCACCCTTCAAAGCAATTTTGGAACTCTTTCTGGAAAGGCCACTGTGCACATTGGCACAGTAGCAAGTTTGCAAACTTAACTGTACAGTAGTCTGTGAGGGAGTTTTTAGCTAGTAGACAAATAATTGTTTTGGAACACCATGTCAATACACATACCTGGCCAATACACCTGATCTGGCCCCTGATGAGTTTTTTCTTTACCCAAAGATAAAAGAAACATTGAAAGGAAGACATTTTAATGAACTTCAGGACATCAAAGGTAATACAATGATAGGTCTGATGGCCATTCCAGAAAGAGTTCCAAAACTGCTTTAAAGAGTGGACTAGGTGCTGGTGTTGGGACTCACAGCACCCCTGTGTACAATAGAACAAAACACTGCCCACTTCTGCACCGTGCCCACAATCGTTTCATGCGTAAGTCCATCACTGCAGCCACTGTGTCCATCCATCTTGTTGAGGGTCTTCGTTTTTTTTGCTGACCCTGCATTCTATGACGTATGATATCCTTTTCCTGGGACTGATCCTTCTTGACATGTGCAAGGTATGTGAAACACAGTATCCCCATCCTTACTTCTAAGGAGAACTCTGGTTGTACTTCTTCCAGAACAGATCTGTTTGGCGTTTGACAGTCCATGGTACATTTAATATTCTTCTCCAGTACTATGCAATTCAAAAGCATCAATTCTTCTTGGGTCTTCCTTATTCATTGTCTAGATTTTGCATGTGTATGATGTGATTGAAAACACCAAGGCTTGGGTCAGATGCACCTAGTCTTCAAAGTGACATGTTTACTCTTCAACACTTTAAAGAGGTCCTTTGCAGCAGGTTTTCCCAGTGCAATGCATCTTTTGATTTCTTGACTGCTGCTTGCATGAGTGTTGATTGCAGGTTTAAGTAAAATAAAATCTTTAACAATCTCAGTCTTTTGTCCATTTATCACAGTGTTGCTTGTTGGTCTGGTTGTGAGGATTTTTGTTTTCATTATGTTGAAGTGTAATCAGTACTGAAGGCTGTGGTCTTTGACCTTCACCAGTGTTTCAAGTCCTTGTCAGTTTTAGAAAGCAAGGTTGTATCATCTGCATAACACAGTTTGTTAATGAGTCTTCTTCCAATCCTGATGCCTGGTTCTTCTTCATATAGCCCAACTTCTCGGATTATTTGTTTGGCATACAGACTGCAAAGGTATGGTGAAAAGATACAACTCTGAATTTAAATCATGCATTGTCCACTAGTTCTGTTCATGTGACTGCTTCTTGATCCACATACAGATTTCTTAAAAGCATGGTTAAGTGTTTTTGAATTCCCATTCTCTGCAATGTTATCCACTACTTGTTATGGCCCACACAGTCAAAAGCCTTTGCATAGTTAATGAAACACAGGTAAATAGCTTTCTGGTATTCCCTACTTTCAGCCAAGATCCATTCAACATCAGCAATGATATGCCTGATTCCACATTCCCTTTTGAATCCGGCTTGCATTTCTGGCAGTTCCTCGTCAATATACTGTTGCAGTCACTTCTGGATGATCTTTACCAAAATTTTACCTGTGTATGATAGTAATGATACTGTTTGATAATCTCCGCATTTGGTTGGATGACTTTCTTGGAAATAGTCATAAGTATGGATCTCTTCCAATCAGTTGGCCATGTAGCTGTTCTCCAAATTTCTTTGCATAGATAAATGAGCACTTCAGTGCTGCATCTGTTTGTTGAGACACCTCAATTGATATTGCATCAGCTCCTGTGGTCTTGTTTTTCACCAATGTCTTCAATGCAGCTTCAACTTCTTCCTTCAGTATCGTTGGCTTCTGATCATGTTACCTCTTCAGATGGCTGAACACCAACCAGTTCTTTCTGATATAATGACACTGCATATTCCTTCCATCTTCTTTAGATGCTTCCTGAGTAGTTTAATATTTTTCCTGTAAAATTCTTCACTATTGTAACTCCAGGCTTGAAGTTTTTCTTTGGTTCTTTAAGCTTGAGAAATGCATATCATGTTCTTCCCTTTTGGTTTCCTATCCCCAGTTCTTAGCACATGTCATTATAATACTTTACCTGCTGATATTGAGCTTTTCCATTGTCTCTCTCCACAGATGTGGTTGATTTGATTCCTAGGTATTCCATTTGGCAAGGTCTGTGTGTAGTTACAATTTATGTTGGTGAAAAAAGTTATTTCAATTAGGAAGTTGTTGGTCTTTCAAAATTATATCATGCAATCTCTGCATCATTTCTGTCACCAGTGCTGTATTTTCCAACTATCTATCATTCTTCTTTATTTTCAACTTTTGCATTTGAATCACCAGTAATTATATTAACGCATCCTACTTTCATGTTTGATCAACTTTAGACTGTGGAAGTTGGTAAAAATCTTCAATTTTTTCATCTATGGCCTTAGCAGTTGTTGAGTAAATTTGAGTAACAGTTGCATTAACTGGCCTTCCTTACAGGTATATGGATGTCATCCTGTCACTGACAGTATTGTACCTCAGGACAGAGCTTGAATGCAACAAGGAATGCAACACCATTTCTCTGCAGATTTTCATTCCCAGTGTATTAGACCGTATGACTGCCTGATTCAAAATGGGCAATACTGGTCCATATCAGCTCACTAATGCCGAAGTTACTGATATTTATGCATTCTATTCCATTTTTGATGATTTCTGATTTTCCTAGATTCATACTTTGTACTTTCCAAATTCTGCTTATTGGTGGATGTTTGCAGCTGTTTCTTCTCATTTTGAGTCTTGCCACTTCAGCAAGGGAAGGTCCCGAAGGCTCTAGTCCATTCACATCGTTAAGATCTAGTCTACCTTCTGGAGACATCTCTTCCCTAGTTGTCTTTTGAGTGCCTTCCAGTCTGGAGGGCTCATTGTCTGGCACTATATTTGACAGTGTTCCACTCTAATTCATAAAAGTTTCACTCTCCAGTTCCACTGCTAACCACAAGGTCAGCAGTTCAAATCCACCAGGCACTCCTTGAATACTCTGGGAGTCAGTTCTACCCTGGCCCCTAGGGTTACCATTCCGATTCAATGGCACTTGGCTGGCTCCAATTCTTTTCAGAAGTAGACTGACAAGTCCTTCTTTGTCTTAGTCTGGGAGTTCAGCTGAAACCTCTCCACCATGTGTGGCTCTGCTGGCATCTGAATACTGGCAGCAGAGCTTCACGCATCACAGTAACACACAAGCCTCCACAGTGTGACAAACTGATAGACAAGTGTGGGTTTGTCAGACTAAGAGTAGCTAAAAGAGACTACAGATGATAAACACAGAGCATTGGGAGCTACCTAGGAGGAAAACTAACTGCCTGCCAAATTATATTGTTCTTAAGTTGTTGTGAGTCAGTTCTGACTCATAACAACTCTGTGTACAACAAACAGAAATGTTGCCTGACTGTATCATCGTCATGATTATTATTGTTTGAATCCATATTTGTAGACATTGTGCGTTTCCTTGCATCCTAAGGGCTCATCTTACAGCACTCTGTATAGCACTGCTCTCTTGTGATCCTTGGTGTTTTCACTGGTTAGTTTTTATAATTAAATCCTTAAGCCTTTATTCCCAGTCAGTTTTAGTCCAGAAACTCCACTGAAACCTGTCCACCAAGGTCAACTCTGCTAGCGTTAGAAATATTAGTGGTACAGCTGCCAGTATCATAGCAATATGCAAGCCACCACAGTGTGACAAACTGACAGATGGGTGTTGGTGCAATAGCATAGAAAGTGCAAAAGTAGGTGGCAAAGATGCCCAGAAGATAATAAACTGGTTCAGTAAGTTTACAGTTACTGTTAAAGTATATTTAAAATATTGCTGAATGCAGTGTATGTGAAAAGTGTCTGTAAGAACAGGGTTTCATGCCAGGGTGATACTAAGATCTTCATGGATTACTCATCTCTCTATTTTGAGCTCTTTTTAGAAAGATACCTAGTATTTACCTAAGCCAGAAGTTTTAACCTGAGTTTAACTTGCTATGTTTCCTTTGGCTTTAAGGCAGTGCACAATTAGGTGATAGTTTCACTTGTAAATCCTACGGTTGAAATAAAATTTTGTCTCTTGGACACACATAGCCATCAATCCTGCTATGTCTGTATGCGTTTTATAATAGTGGTCCACATATTTTTAGTGTATAAATCACTTGAAAATGCCTGTTCTACTCTTCTCCTCTCTATCTTCATCTGTGGAAGTCATTTAACTTCCATTGAAAATCACTAATTATTTTTTCCTTACTTATTTAATTAAATCCCTTGGAAAAATTCTAAATGTCAAAATAAACATGATACACTTCATTATAGATTCTGACTGTCAATACCATGATTAAAACTCTCACAAATGTCTGGTTTCTTTCAATTCTAATGACAAGGCATTATCTCTGTCTCACCTCACAGTCCTGACTTCTGTTCCCACGCACCTGGAAATAACTTATCAAAAGGAGTTGGATGATGTTATTGTAACCTGCCAGCCTTCTGTGAAATCCAATGAAAATATTATTGGTAAGAGTCCCAGCTAAATTTCCCTGTGATGTTCTACCTTACCTATGACTATTTACCTGTTACACTGTGCCTACCTTTTGTGTATGTTTTTTCTGTCCTAGCATCTCCATTGTCTTCCAGACCTTCTCTTATTTTTTTCCCTTGCCCCCCTCTAACCATAGAATTCTACTAATGGTGTATACAAATCCACACAGAGACACATCTCATTTGAGTTGCCTCATGAAGGATATGTATTTAAATTAAGGAGGACCTAAGAAGCATTCACAGCTTTAAATTGTAGTGTTGGTGAAGAATATCAAATAGATCACAGACTACCAAAGAACAAACAAATCAGTCTTGGAAGAATTAGAGCCAGAATCCTCTCCAAAAGCAAGGATGGTGAGACCATATCTTACATATTTTGAATGTATTGCCAGAAGGGATCAGTTCCTGGAGAAGGACATCATGTTTTGTAAAGTACAGAGTCAGCAGAAAAGGGGAAGACCCTCAGTGACATGGATTGACACGGTGGCTGCAATAGTAGGCTCAAGCATAACAACAGCTGGTGATCACGGTGTGTGGCCAGGCAGTATTTCATTCTGTGGTACATAGGGTCACTGTGAGTCAGAACTGACTTGATGACTTGACAACATCACGCAGCAAGAAGAATATGTAATTAAACTAGTACAGACCTTTTGTTTCTCATTCCATGCAGCATTAGGACAACCTTCTAATGGAGTGTCTCTGAGCATGGAAAATGAACAAGAAGTTGGTTGTCAATTATGGAATATAAAAGATACTTAATGAATACTTATTTTTTGTATGGCATTTAAGGGGGTTTGTCTGGGATTTTTAGTATCTCACTTAGCTTTTAGCGGCTTACTGAAATCATAAGCTTCAGAAAATGAGAGAAGGATCAGTAGTTGAAAAATATGGTTTTGGTGAAAGAAAGGATGCCAGAGACTACGTGACAGAATTTTGCAAGACCAATGACTTCTTCATTGCAAATCTATTTCTTCTCAGTGTAAACGGAGAGCACACACATGGACCTCACAAGACGGAATACATGGCAATCAAATTGATTGTATCTACAGGAAGAGATGATGGAAAAGCACAACATCAACAGTCAAAACAAGGCCAGGGGCTTGCTGCAGACTGGGCCATCAATTACTCAAATAAAAGCTCAAGCTGAAACTGAGAAAACTAGAACATGTCAACCACAGCCAAAGTATGGCTTTGAATACATCCCATCTAAATTTAGAGACCATCTTAAGAATAGAATTGGCACATTTAACACTAATGACCAGAAACCAGATGAGCTGTAGAATGATGTCAAAGACATCATGCATGAAGAAAACAAGAAATCATTAAAAAGGCAGGAGAGACAGAAAAGATTGAAGTGGGTGTCAGAAGAAACTCTAAAACTTGGTCTTGAACACTGAGTAGCTAAAGTGAATGGAAAAGCTAATGAAGTAAAAGAGCTGAACAGAAGATTTCAAAAGACATCTCAAGAAGACAAAGTAATATAATGACATGTGTAAAGACCTGGAGACAGAAAAACAAAAGGGAAAAATGTGTTCTGCATTTCTCAAGCTGAAAGAACTGAAGAAAAAATTCAAGGCTTGAGTAGTAATACTGGAAGATTCTGTGGGGAAGATATTAAATGACACAGAAAGCATCAAACTAAGATGCAGGGAATACATAGTCACTATCCCAAATAGGAATTGGGCAACATTCAAATATTTCAGGAGGTAACATACAATCAGGAACTGATGGTATTAAGGAAGAAGTCTAAGCTGCACTGAACACATGGGTGGAAAACAAGGCTCCAGGAATTGACAGAATACTGGTTGAGATGATTCAACAAATGGATGTAGCACTGAGAGTGCTTACTCACGAATGGTAGGAAATTGGAAGACAGCTACCTGGCTAAACAACTGGAAGAGCTTCATATTTATGCCTATTGTCAAGAAAGGTGATGCAACAAAATGTAGAAATTATCCAACAGTATCATTAATATCACATACAAGAAAATATTTGCTGAAGATCATTCAAAAGAGCTGCAGCAGTGTGTTGAGAGGGAGCTTCCAGACAATTCAAGCTGGATTTGGAAGAGGATGTGGAACCTGGGGTATTATTGCTGATGTCAGATAGATAAGACTGAATGCAGAGAATACAAGAAAGATGTTTACTTGTGTTTTATTGATCATGCTAAGGCATTCAACCGTATGGATCACAACAAACTATGGGTAATATTATGGAGAATGGGAATTCCACAACACTTAACTGTACTCCCGGGGAATCTGTACATGGATCAAGAGGCAGTGGTTGAAAAAACAAGGGAATGCTGTATGGTTTAAAGTCAGGAAATTTGTGTGCTAGTGTTTTATCCAAGCACCTATTCAATCTGTATGCTGACCAAATAATCCACGAAACTGGACTATACGAAGAACAGGGCATCAAAATTAGGGGAAGACTCATTCACAAACTGCACTATGGAGATGAGATAACTTTGCTGAAAGTAAGGAGGACTTCCAGCACTTACTGGTGAAGATCAAAGACCACAGTCTTCAATATTGATTACACCTCAAAATAAAGAAAACAAAAATCCTCACAACTAGAGACAAACAGAGAAAAGATTAAAGTTGTCAAGGATTTCATTTTACTTGGATCCGTAATTAACATCCATGGAAGCAACAGTTGAGAAATCAAAGAGTTTCTTTTTCTTTTCCATTGGGTCAGTTTTCTTCAAAAGACTTTTTTTAAAGTATTGGAAAGCAAAGATATCACCCTGAGGACTAAAATACGCCTAACCCAAGCCATAGTGTTTCCAAGTCACCTCATATGCATGCATAAGCTGGACAATGAGTTAGGAAGACCAAAGAACAGTTGATGCCTTTGAATTGTGGTATTAGCTAAGAACATTGAATGTACTATGGACTGCCAAAGGAATGAACAAATCAGTCTCGGAAGAAGTGCAACCAGTCTGCTCCTTAGTAGCAAGGATGACGAGACTACATCTCTCATGCTTTGAACGTATCATCAGGAGGAATCAGTCCATGACGGAGGACATCATGCTTGGTAAAGTAGAAAGTCAAAGAAAAAGAAGAAGACCCTCAATGAGATGGATTGATACTGTGGCTGCAACAATGGACTCAGGCATAGTAACAATTGTAAGGATGATGCAGGACTGGGTAGTTTCATTGTGTTGTACATAAGTGTCACTATCAGTCAGCTCAAACTCAACGGCACCCAACAACAGCAATATTGAATGACAGTAATTGAATTAAATGGATATCTCACAGTGATAGACTTTATTTTGCCAGTAGTGGTTAAAACATTTCTCATTATTGTATCCACCCAAAATGTGTTAATTTTCTAAGACATTGTGTTAATTATCTAGTGCTGCCATAACAGAAATACCGCAAGTAGATGGCTTTAACAGTAGGCTACAAGTTCAAATTGAGGGCATCAACGCCAGGGCAAGGCTTTGCCTCTTGGCTCTGGAGGAAGGTCCTAGTTATCTTTCTTTCTGGACTGGGAGCTTCTGAGGTGCAGGGACCTCAAGTCCTTTCCAAAGGATGTACTCTGCCACTGGCACTGGTTTCTTGGTGATATGAGGTTCCCAAATCTCTTTGCTAGCTTCTTTCTTTTACATCTTCAGAGACTGCGTCAAAGCACAATATGATCTTACACTTTGAATTCTGCCTATTCTTACTCATTAGCATCATAGAGGCAGGATTTACAACTAGAAACATCACACCATACCAGGAATTATGGCCCAGCCAAGTTGCTATATAAATTTTTTTTTTTGCAGGGACACAATTTGATTCATGACATCCATGGTTTCCAGTATTTTGTGATTATCCTCCATTTTGTGACATACTATAAATCCTAACCCCTGCCTACAGTTACTGAGGCAGGATTAGGTTATGTTAAAGAGGATTAGATTATGTTTGTTACACTTATGAGACAAAATTGGACTGGGATGCATCCCCCTACTTAAGTCACTATCTTTATTTAGGTCACAGCCATGATTCTACATAAGAGGAATTTCCCTGGGGTGTGACCTTTGTCACCTTGTGTCTTAAAAGAGATAAAAGGAGAGATACGGGAGCAGAGAGAGAGGGTCCACCTACCACTAGGAAAGAAGAAAGTGGAGCAGAGCATGTCCTTAGTATTTGAGGCCCCTGCACTGAGTATCTCCTAGACCCAGGGAAAGATTGACACCTTGACACACAGAAAGCTTCAGGGAATGCTGAGCCCACAAATGTTGAAAGAAGACTAGGGCTTTCCCACAGAGCTGACAGAGGGAGAAAGCCTTCCCCTAAATCTGGTACCCTGATTTGGATTTCTGTTCTCCTAAACTATGAGAGAATAAGTTTCTGATGATTAATGCCATCTACACTGGAATTTCTGGTTATAGCAGCACTAGATAACTAAGGCAACATTTCTAATTAAAGAATCCATTGTTGTTGTTAGGTGCTGTTAAGTGACTTCCAACTCAAAGCTACCCTATGCACAACAGAACAAAACACTGCCAGGTCCTGTGCCATCTTCACAGTTATTATGCTTGAGCCCACTATTGCAGCCGCTTCATTGCATCAGTCCATCTTGTTGAGGGTCTTCGTTTTTTTTTGCTGACTTCTGCTTTACCAAGCATGATGCCCTTCTCCAGGGACTGACTCCTCCTGATAATATATCCAAAGTATGTGAGATGTAGTCTTGCCATCCTTGTTTCTAAGGAACATTCTGTTTATACTTCTTCCAAGACAGATTTGTTCATTATGTTGGCTGTCCATGGTATATTTAATATTCTTAGCCAACACCACAATTCAGATGCCAATTGTTATTGGTCTTCCATATTCATTGTCCAGCTTTTACGTGCATATAAGGAGATTGAAAACACAGTGGCTTAGGTCAGGTGCACTTCTGTCTTCAGGGTAACATCTTTGGTTTTTAACACTTTAAAGAGATCTTTCAACCTGTTTTTCCAATGCAGTGTATCTTTTGATTTCTTGAATGTTGTTTTCATGGATGTTGATTATGGATCCAAGTAAAATGAAATCCTTGACAACCTTAGTCTTTCCTCTATTTGTCATTTTGTTGCTTATTGGTCTAGTCATGAGGATTTTCCCTTCATGTTAAGATGTAATCCATCTTGAAAGCTGTGGTCTTTGATTTTCATCAGTAAGTGCTTGAAGTGCTCTTCACCTTCTAGAATAACGTTGTTTCGTCTACATAATACAGATTGTGAATGAATCTTCCTTCTATCCTGACTCCCTGCTCTTCTGTATATAGTCTAGCTTCTCTGATTATTTGCTTGGCATACTGATTGAAGAGGTATGGTGAAAAGCTACAACCCCGGTACAAAATTTCCTGACTTTAATACATGCAGTATCCCCTTGTTGTGTTTGACTGCCTCTTGATTCATGTGCAGATTCCTCATGAACACAATTAAGTGTTCTGGAATTTCCATTCTCTTCAATGTTATCCATTATTTGCTGTGATCCACACAGTTGAAAGTCATAGTGTAGTCATTAAAACACAGGTACATATCTTTGTAGTATTCTCTGCTTTCAGCCATATCATCTGAGGTCAGTAACAGTATCGCAGATTCCCAGAAGAACCAGATGGCACCTGGTCACCCCCAAAGACAGTTGCGATGCGGTACACAATGTTGAATCCCTGTGGTAACACAAGAAAAAGAGGGGTGCAGCTCAAGAACTCTACTAAAAGACCACAACTGATGGTCCGATGGCCAGGGGGGTCCCCCGGAAGCATGGCCTCTAGACCTGCTGCTGTCCCTGTCTAGAAAACACTAGTGAGATCAACTCTTTGGACAAAAATGTACTGGACTCGGGGACACATTGTGACGATATGGTGTGTGTATTTTATGGCCTAATGTGTTTATCAGATGCTGTCCTACTAGTCTTTTTCTAGATAGGAGAGAAGTGGGTGGAGTGGAGGGGACAGGATCTTGTTAAGAGGATATGACAAGCATAGGATGAAAAGAAGGAGTGTGCTGTCACAGGGCAAGGAGAGCAGAAGAAGCTGCAGAGGGGGGGTATGAAAAATTGATTTGGAGTGTATACTGTCACTTAATCACAATAAAACAAAAACAAAAAAAGTATCTGAGGTTCCACATCCTCTTCTAAAGCCAGCTTGAATTTCTGGTAGTTCCCTGTAGATATACCGCAGGACTAGTTACAATTTGATTCAAAATGGAGGTTCAATTTTGGTTCTGGTTAGTCATCTGATTCATGCCAAATGACTCAGTTCTGAGTGTTTTTGGACAGTATAACTCAGATTATGTACATTGTAGTCTTAAATTAGGCACAAGTAAGGACCACTCTTCTTTTTCCTTTCATACTTTGAATTTATAGTTCAGAAAAATTTGACATCTGTATAATGCAGGTTTTAACATGTTTCTTAGTTGGTTTTTATTGTGTATGGAGTAACCTAAACCACACATTTTCAAATTAAAGGAAGAACAAAACAAAAAATTATATACCAATAAGTCTCTTCCTTTGGGTGGGTTGAGTTTCTTTCTTAGAATTTGTAAATTGGCACTGCAGTTGTAATTTTTATTTCAGACTACTGCATTAACTGTTGGAGAGTTCATTGTGACTATTTTCACATTATACGAAAGTAGGAGCCATGCAGGTACAGTGGTTAAGAGCTAGGCTGCTAAAAAAAAAAAAAGGTCTGTAGCTCAAATGTACCATGCACTCCTTGGAAACCATAGGGGGTAGTTCTACTCTGTCCTGTAGGGTCACTAGGCGTCAGAATTGATTGACAGAAACTGATTTTGGTTTTTCTTTCTATAATAAATTTTCCAGTTGACTAGATTTAATTTCAGTATCCTCCTCTTTTATTTTGCACAGTTTGCATAGATTAACTCTTCCTTGTGGGATCTTTCCATGAAAGTCAATGCTTGTAGCCTGTTAGGAAGGATAGTAACAGCTGAGTGGTTTACCTATAACGGGGAAAACCAAGACTCTTACCTTCTCTTTTATTTAAAAGGAGATGAAAGGAATAAAATGTAAGAAATTTGATCTTTGAGTGAAAGGGAATAATGTAATATATGGAAAAATTATCTTTAAGAAGGACAGAATTTCACACTGTAACTGAACACGTCTCAGATTCTTGTCCTGTTTTACCAGCCAATTGAAATAATTCAGACACTCGCTGGTGAGAAACAGAAAGTGGCAAGTTTGTTGCCTGCACAGACAAACAGCAACGTGGGATCTAGTGACCATATTGTCAAGTGCTCATTGTCCGAGGTTGGGAAGCTTTTTGTTTCTAATGGGATCCAAAGGATCCAAGAAGAGTTACTGGAACTCTCCACCATCAGCCCTTCCATGTCTATATTTGGAGGTCTAGATGTTGTGCCATCTTCCATTACATGTATATTGGTGTGGTGGGATACCTCACTTCTCCACGGTCTTGGGTGGAAACTTGGGCTAGGAAGTATTGTCCTTTCTCGTATGATAACTGAATCTGGGTTTGGTGACGGACATGGTCTCCTCAATCTGCACATGCTTCAAAGTCTATGTTGGGTAGGTTTAGTAGATAGAACTACCACCCTGCTGTGGTTTCCTGAAAAAGATTGATCAGAACAAGCTTGTGGTTCGCAAGACAAAGAAAGGAGGGAAGGAGTGGTGATTGGCAGTTTCAAAGCCAAGATGATACCAAGGGCCTCACAGATAAGTTACCTCTTGTAGTTTTGAAAATGTCATTTCTACTTTTCTGTTATTCTCACCTTCTTGAGTCACTTAGCTTCTGTGAAAAATCATTAATTTTTCTATTTTTTGTTTCTTTGCTTATTTAATTCCAACCTTTGCAATAAATTGAAAATTGTAAAATAAACATGGTACAGTTCATGATAGACTCTAAGTGTCAATGCCATGATTAAGAAGCCCACCAATGTTGGTTTTCTTTCAATTCCAATAATAAGGACTTGTCTGTTTCCCATCTTACAGGCCAGAAGGTTGCTCCAATGGAAACAAATATAATTAGGAGAGAAAGGAAGCCTTATGCTGTTGCTATCAGCTGCCAGGCTCCGCTGGAAGTTGGTGAGGAAACTATCGGTAAGCATCTCAACTGAATTTCCTTCAATTGCTGTGCCTTGGCCTGTTAATATTTACCTCTTGCATTATGCAGGCCTTTTGTGTATACCTTTCTGTCTTGATATTTTCATTGACTCCTGACCATCTCTGATTGACTCTCTTCTTGTCCCCTCCCCAGTGAACTTGGAGTTCTTTGAATGATGCATACAAATCTACACACACTTATATCTCATTTGAGTTGTATAATGAACATATGCGTTTAGGGAAGTCACAAAGTCCAATCAAAGCTAAACTATTAAAAGAAAGGAACCACTGATCTTAATACAAAAACTATGACATCATTGTAATATAAAGAGGTACAGAATGCAATAGTTATAACTCAGAGGGAGAGGAAATTAAGAAGACATACACAAGTTAAAGACAGTTTAAACTTAGAACATTTAAGGCAATCAAAGGGGTAGCTGCAAAGCAACTAACAATGCTACGTATCAAAACAAGAAATGCAATATAGGAGTTTCAACAAACACAAAACCAACAATAGAAAAGATGAAAAGCAAACTTATAAAGAAAAATGACCCAGAACAGAATACTGAGAGAAACAAAGAAAACATCAATGACACAAAGATAAAGACACCAAAATGACAGCACTGAACATGTACCTATCAACAATTGCACTGAATGTAAATGAATTTCATGCTCCAATAAAGAGGCACAGAGTAACAGCCTGGATCAAAAGACACGACCCATCTATATGTTGCTTACAAGAAACACACTTTAGACTCAAAGATATGAACAAACTGAGAATCAAAGAATGGAAAAGTACATACCAAGCTAACATATAAGGAAGAGCAGGAGTGGCAACACTAATCTCAGATAAAATAGATTTTAGTATAAAAGCCATTATCATAGACAAGGACGGTTACTATTTATTGATGAAAGTTTCAAAATATAAGCAGGACTTAACAACATTAAATGTTTATCCACCCAATATCAGAGAGTCTAATACATTGAAGAAATGTTGACAACACTGTTAATGAGATAGATCCCTCCACAATTATAGTAGGAGACTTCAACACTCCACTTTCAGTAATGAACAACAGCTCAGTAAAGATACAGAAGATCTTATTTCAACAATCAACCAACTAGGCTTCACTGACATTTACAGAACTTTTTACCCAATAACAGGTAAGTACAACTTCTTTTACAATGCACATGGAACATTCTCCAGAATAGACCAGGTACTAGGTTATATACTAAATCTCAACAAGATCCAAACCATTGAGGTCAGCAGGATGATATCCTATAGAAGGATAGAACCATAAAATGCATCCAATATACGGTTACTCTGCATCGTCAAGTCCAATAGTAGGTGGAGAGGAGGGGAAAGGAAACTGTTGGGATGATGAGACATGTGTGGAGCAGAGAGGAAGAGTGTTCTGTCACCGGACAGGGAGAGCAGTGGAAGCTGCATATAGGTGGGCACGTAAATTTATAAGGGAATGTACATTTTCACTCAGTCATATTAAAAAAGAAAAGAAAAGAAAAAAATCCAAACTATTGAATTATTGCAGAGCATCTTCTCAGACCATATGCTATAGAAGTTGAAATCAATAGAATAAATCAAAGACACAATAAAGAAATCTATGAAATTAAATAAGAATGAAAACACATCCTACCAGAGCTTATGGGATACAGCAAAAGCAGTGCTCAAGGTCAGTTTATCTCTATAAATGCACACATCCAGAATGAAGAAAGAACCCAAACCAGAGAATTAACTCTACAGCTTGAACAAGTAGAGAGCAACAAAGGAACCCCTTAGGCACTGAAAGAAAACAGATAATAAAGATTAGAGCAGAACTAAGTGAACTATAGAACAGAAGAACAATTGAAAAAATTAACAAAATCAAAAGTTGGTTTTATGAAAAGATCAATAAAATTGACAAACCATTGGCTAAACTTAACAAATGGAAAACAGGAGAGGAAACAATCTGAATAAGAAACGAGATAGGAGATGTCACAGCAGACCCAACAGAAATCAAACGTATCGTAACAGAATCTTACAAAAAACTGTACTGTAATAGATTTGAAAACCTAGAGGAAATGGACGAATTTCTAGATTCACATCACCTACCAAAATTATTAGAAGGAGAGGTAGAACTTAATAAACCCATCACAAAAGAAGAGACTGAAATGTAATGAAAAAAAAAAAACTACCAACCAAAAAATGTTCTGACCCAGATGGCTTCATCAGATAATTCTACCAAACTATTAGAGAGGAGTTAATTCCAACACTACTGAGGTTATTTCACAGAATAGGAAAGGATGGAATACTCCCAAATTCATTCTATGAAGCCAGAAAAACTGTGATTCCAAAGCCAGGGAAAGATTCCACAAAAAAAAGAGAATTACAGACCAATATCACTGATGAACCCAGATGCAAAAATCTTCACCAGAATCCTAGCCAATAGAATTCAGCAATGTATCAAAAAATATTTTTTTATGAGCATTTTGAGCTCATACCAGGGATGCAGGGCTGGCTCAACATCAGACAATTAATGTGATCAACCACATAAATTGTACAAAGGATAAGAATCACCCAATTTTGTCAATTGATTCAGAAAAGGCACTTGACAAAGTCCAAAATCCATTCGTGTTAAAAACTCTCAGCAAAATAGGAGTAGAAGGAAATTCCTCAATGCAATCAGGGGCATGTATGCAAAGCCAACTGCCTACAACATCCTAAATGGAGAGAGACTGAAAGAATTTCCCTTGAGAGTGGGAACTAGACAAGGATGCTCACTGTCACCTCTTCTATTCAACTTTGCACTAGAGTTTCTAGCTAGAGTGATTAGACAAGACGAAGAAAAAAAGGACATCTACATTGACAAAGAAGAAGTAAGAAATAGGGAAGACACCTAATGACTGCATGTAAGAAGGAGGATTTTTAGGAGGTAGGTTGGGAGGATGGGTTAATTTCTTGCTTAGCTGTTAGGTTCTTTCTGAAATCATAAAGTTCAGAAAACAATACTGACTGACAAAAACTGAACTTAATATATTTCACAGTGACAGTTGTTTTTGTCAAATATTATCCATAACATCCATGCCTAATTAAAACATCCACTAGAAACCTGTAATGTTAATTTGCTAAGAAAAATATAATGGAGTCTTGTCATGGATTTTGCATTTAAATGATCATTTAGACTTTTAATAAATGTCTCCATAGACTGTCCACCTTTTCAGTAGCGGATGTATCACTTAACCACCAAGGTTTCCAACATATAATTATGGTGAAAAATATTGTATAACTTAGAAAGTGCACATGATAGTCTAACTCTAACCACTGAACAAGGCACATGCAACAGTCACTTTTTACTTCTTTCATACTTGGCATTTATAGTTTACAGAAATGCAACACCTGGAGAATGGAGGATTTAACTTGGTTCTTAATCAGTTTAAACATATTTGGATAAACCAAACCACACATTTCCAATTTAAAAAAAACAAACAAAAACACACACACGCACACACACATAAAATAGCTCTAAAGCATTTCTGTCTGGGTAAGTTGAGTTTCTCTTGTCATTAGGAGTTTTAAGTTGGCATTGCAGTTGTAATTTTTATATTAACTATTAGAGAGTTCATTGCGGGTATTTTTTCATTTTGTTGATATTTCCTTCTATAATAAGTTTTCTAGTTGGCCTGTTTTAATTTCAACATTGTTTTTATTTTGCATGCTTTGCATGGATTCACTCTTCCAGAATTCTGCTTTGGCAGCCAATGTTCACAGATTCTTAGGAAGAATAACACCTGAATGAGTGACCTGCTATAAGGAAAACAGTGACCTTTGTCTTATTTTTCATTTGCAAAGAGATGCAAGAAGTTAGGTGTTAGAAACTTGGTCTTCCTTAACTGAAAGAAGAGTTTTAATTTCTTCTTAACCCCTTGCCACCAAGTGGATTCCAGCCCATAGCTGCGCTATAGAACAGAGTTGAACTGCCAAAATGGTTTCCAGGCAGTGGATGGTGGATTTGAACTGGTGATCCTTTGATTAGCAGCTGAGCTCTTCATTTCCTCTTAATACAAGCAAATTCATTCATTTTTTAATTTCATAAACATAAAGTGCACACCAACTCCTGACTTGATAAATGCTCTTGGTTTATTTCTCATCAGCTGCCTAGCCTCATAAGGACAGTGATGATGAGACCCATTGCTGACAAAATGTGAAATATGGTTAGCAGAAAGGGTGGTTATTATTAATTTTTTATCATGATTGAATGAAGATGTACATTCCCATACAAATTTGCATGCCCACCTATATGCAGCTCCCACTGCTCTCCCTGCCTGGTGACAGCACATTCTTCCTCTCTGCTCCATACATGTCTTATTCTCCCAACAATCTCCTATCCCCTCCTCGCCACCCACTCCTCTGCCTGCAGTAAGATGTCAGTAGGATGACATCCTACAGATGCATAGAACCATAAAGTACACACATGATATGGTCATTCTGTGTCACCAATTCCAAACCACTCCTGTCTGAAGAGTTGACCTCCACTATGATTCATGGACAAGGGCTGCATCAGGGCCAGGAGCATGCTCCCAGGGAAACTACGATGCCCCTGGACCATCAATTGCAGTCTTTCAATGGAGATCTCAGGGTGCACCCCTTTTTATTCTTGTGTTGCCATTGAGACTCAACTTTGTGAGCTCCATCACAGCTATTGCTGGTGGTGGCCGGGCACCATCCAGTTCTTCCGGTCACAGGTCAATGTAGTCACCCACTCATGTGGGTCTCTCTGTCTTCTGGGTTCTCTTTCCCCCAAGTCATTTTGGTCCTTGGTGATCATCCGTTCCTGCTGAGTTGGGACCATTTGCTGTACTCTCAGATGGCAGCTTGGCAGCTTTTAAGACCCCAGACCCCACTCACCAATGTGGGGTGCAGAACACTCTTTTAGCAAAATGCTAATTGTGCCAACTGGCCTTGATTTCCCCTGACAGCATGGTCCCTGGTCCCCACTGCAGCTACTCTGTCCTTGCAATGTTGGGTTAAGATGGCAGGAGTAATCATGTTATATTGAAGTCCAGTTCATATTGATCTTATTTCTAATGTGTGCTGTCACAGATTTCATCCAATCAAATTTCTAACAACTGTCTAATCTAAACTCTCCTACCCTTGCCCTGCCTCTTTCCTCACCTTTGCAGCCATCAAAGAGTCTTTTCTTCTATGCATGAGTCTGTTTTTAAGTTCTTATCGTAGGAGTCTGATACAATATTTGTCCTTTTGTCACTGACTACTTTCACTCAGCATAATGTCCTCCAATTAAAACCAGGTTATGAGGTGTTTCCTAAAATCATCGTTGCTCTTTATCATTGAGTGTATATATCATAGTTTGCCTATTCATTCCCCTATTGTTGGACATCTGGGTTGCTTCCATCTTTTTGCTATTGTGGACTGTGCTGTGATAAACACTTGTGTGCATGTATCCGTTGGTGTGGCTGGTCTTGATTCTGTAGGATATATTCTGAGCAGTGGAATTACTGGGTCAAATGGTATATCTATATCCAGCTTTTTAAGGAAGCACCAGATTGCTTTCCAAAGAAGTTGCACCATTTTGCAATCCCACCAGCAATACAGGAGAGTTCCAATTTCTCCACAGCCTCTCCAGCATTTGTTGAAAAATATGTAGTGCTTCACGAATTTGCATATTATCCTTGCACAGGGGCCATGCTAATCTTCTCTGTATCGTTCCAATTTTAGTATATGTGCTGGTAAAACAAGCACAGAAAGGGTGATTATTAAACTGAGTAATGACCCAGACAAAGGTGTAAATGGCACCTGGATGTGATCCCTTCATGACTACAAGATGTGCCATAGAGGAAAATCACAGAGCCTGATGAAAATTGGAAGTACTTTATTGGGGGAATAAAGACAGCTGCAGTGCAAAAGAACATTACAATGGCGGTATTTGGAGCCCTAGCAAATGAAACATGTGAATCCAAGGTGGCAAAAACTGGAGGACCAGGTTAACATAATTGGAGGAGGAAGTGTGAAATACAAAATTCTGATTGGTTTACAGTGATTGAAGTCAGTCAAAAGTGAGACAATAAAGCATAATATATGAAACTATTGGTTACATAAATGCATTGACAGAAAGACACAGTTGAAAAACAGGATCGAAGGGCAGCTTCATGTTGGTTACAAATCAATGACATGACAGAACTTTTCAGGAGTGCTCTGTTAAAAGTTAGCTCAGTCATTTTACAAATAGAACAGATCCCTCTGTTTTCACTGTATCCCTTATCATTCCCTCTTTGTGATCAGGATCTCAAAGAACATTCTTTGATTACACTTACAGACATGATCTCTTTTGTATAAGCTTGTTTTTAAATTGTCCTTAAAGGCCACCGGTCCCTGGATGTTATAGAACAAGGGCATACACTGTGATTTAAAGCTGGAAAAGCTGTGTGCCAGGGTTTATTCTTTCACTGTTCGTATTCAGTATGTATTCTGAGCAAAATCCAAGAAACTGGGCTGTAGGAAGAACACAGCATCAAGGTTGGAGAAAAACTCAATAAAGCTTGTAACATGGGAGTGACAGCATGCAATAAAGGGAAGATCAGCAGAACTGGACTATACCATAAACTGGAAAGTTTTCTAAACTGAACCCAATGTTTTAAAGGATAGAGTAGCAGGGGCAGGCATGTGGGAACCATGTTTTCAGGCGACACTGAGGTCAACTGGCTTAGCTAGTCTTTTGTTAAGAGAGTCTTCTGCACCCCATATTGGATTGGCATCTGGGGTCTTAAAAGCTAGCAAGTTGCCATCTGGAGAATGCCAAATGGTCCCAACCCATCTGAAACAGATGATGACTGATAACATCAAAGACACAGGGAAAAATGAGCCCAGGAGACAGTAGGACCAATATGAATGGGAGATTGCATTAGCATGAGACCAGAAGAACTAGATGGTGCCTGGCCACCATCAAAGGCAAGTATGATAGGAGACACAACGTAGAGTCCCTGATGCAGCATAAGAGAAAGAGGTGTGCAGTTCAAGAATTCCACTACAAGGCCAGAATTGACGGTCTGACAGACTGTAGGATTCCCTGGAAACATGGCCCCTAGACTTGCTGCCGGCCCTGACCTGAAACCAGTACTGAGGTCAACTCTTCAGACAAAAATGGAATGGACTTGGGGATGCAGTGTGAGCATGTGGTGTGTGTTGGTTTTATACATGTGTAAGAGACTGTCCTACTGGTTTCTTTCTAGAAGGAAGAGAAGGTGGAAAGGAAGGAACAAGTATTTATTAAGAGGATAGTAGAAATAAAGAGTGAAAAGGAGGAGTGTGGTGTCACAGGGTGAGGAGAGCAGATGGAGCAGATAGGTGGTCATGAAAAATTGATTTGGATTGTATATTTTCACTTAATCATAATTAAAAAGCTTGCAATATGCAGATGATTCAAACTTGCTTTCTGAAAATGAAGAGGACTTGAAGCACTTACTGATGAAATCAAAGACCACAGCCTTCAGTACAGATTGCACCTCAACATAAGGAAAATAAAAATCCTCACAACTGGATCGATATATGATAAATGAAAAAAACATTGAAGTTGTTAAGGATTGAATTTTACTTGAATCTGCAATTACCAGACAGACACCAGTCAAGAAATCAGACTGTAGTCGAATGCATTTTGGATCCTTGTCCTGCCCAGTTAGCTGATGGAAATAAGACAGATACTAATTGCAAGGGAAACAAAAAGTGTGAAGTTTATCATCTGTGCAGAAAAGGAGCCACATGGGGTCTAGTGACCACAACACCACATGTTCCATATCTAAGGGGGTTGGTGAGCTTTTCATTAACAGCAGTGTCTGGGGTTTGGGTTTGGTACTCAAACTGTCCACTCTTAGCACCCCCATGTTTACATTTTGAGGCCTGGATGTGGCCCCTAGACTTGCTGCTGGCATCAAGCCTGAATGCCATCATTGCTGGTGTCTGAAGGATTTCGGCTGAGAGTAGAGAATACCAGAAAGATGTTTAATACTTTGTGTTCTTGAGCCACCGTTCCACATCTTCAGCTGCAAACATTCATCAATAATGGGAATATGGAATGTACGAAGAATTTATCTATGAAAACTGGAAACTGTCAAAAATGAACTAGAATGCATAAACATCTATATCCTACATATTAGTGACCTCAGATGGAGTGGTATCATTTGGTCTACTATGCTGACAAGGACAACTTGAAGAGGAATGGTGTTGAATTCATCGTCAAAAGGAACATTTCAAGAGCTGTCTTAAAACATAGTACTGTTAATGATAAGATTATAGCTGTACTACTGCAGGGAAGGCCAGTTAATACAACTGTTATTCACATTTACACATCAACTACTAAGACCAAAGATGAAGAAACTGAAGACTTTTTACCAGCTTCTGCAGCCCGAAATTGATCAAGCACACAGTTAGAATGCCTTGATAATTACGACGGCACTTGGCTTTTTTGGCTGATAATTACTGGTGATTGGAATGCAAAAGCTGAAAAATATGGCCTTGGTGATAGAAATGATACTGGAGATCACATGATAAAAATTTTGAAGACCAAATATCTTCTTTGTTGCAAATACCTTTTTTCACCACAGTATGAGATCTGACGAAGAAGTTCATGAACTCGACCTAGAAGAAGTGCTACATACCTCATTGCTGAATATCGCTGTGGTCACCTTCAAAGTACTCCCTTTGGGTAGCTATGCACCAATACAAACACCTAGTTCACCCCTCAAAGCAATTTTGGAACTTTTTTCCTGGAGTGGCCATCAGAGCTGTCATTGTATTATATCCTGAATGTCATCAAGATGTCTTCTTTTCAATATTTCTTTTATCTTTGGGTAAAGAAAATAGCCACAGGAGGCCAGATTAGGTGAGTAAGTAGGATGCTCCAACATAGTTATTTGTTTACTGACTAAAAATTTCCTCGTGGACAGTGCTGTGTGAGCTAGTACATTATCATGATGAAGAACCATGAGTTGTTGACAAAAAGTTCAGGTTGTTTTCACCTTCTCATGCAGCCTTGTCAGCATTTTCAAGTAGTAAATCTGGTCAACTGCTGGTCGGGTTGGTACAAATTCATAATGAACAATGCTTCTGGTATCAAAAACATTAGCAACGTGGTTTCAACTCTTGATTTGGACTGACAGAACATTTTTGTTGTGGAGAATTGACTGACTTCCATTGTGCACTTTGATGCCTTGTTTCAGGGTCGTTTTTGTACACCCACATTTCATCACTGGTGATAACATGGCCCGAAACATCCTCTTGCCTCTCCAAAAGGTCTTGGCAAACTTTGACTTTCCTTTGCTTTTGTTCATCGGTGAGCTCCTTCGGGCCCATTTTTGCAAACACTTTTCTCATACCAAGATTTTCAGTTAAGAATTTTCCTGTTTCTCTATCGATGTTTACTTAGTCTGCTATGCTTTTCACAGTCAGTCAACAATTTTGATGGACAATTTAACGAATTTTTGTGACCTTTTTGTCAGTTCTGCTGGTTCCTGGCTGCTCTGACCTCTCTTCATCAGTGACACTTGCTCTCCCTTCAGAAAAACCATTTTTTACACTGCCATTTAATCCATTTCTACACTGCTATTTTCTTCATGGCATTATGCTCATAAACCTGGATTCATATGTCCCTGATTTCACTTCCACTGTTGCCAAATTTAACAAGAACTTTAATGTTTGTTCTTGCTTTAATTTAAGCTCTGACATTCTCACTACAACACACAAAAACATGCAACAACAATAATGAACACCACTCAGCAAGACACCTCCATGTCAACACAAACAGCTGTGAGACACTGATATGCCAAGGTTATGAAATCTTACTGAGTTGTCTGCACCATGCTGCCAAGATAAGCACATGATGGCAAGTTCATGAATGTCATTGTCAGACTTTGTAAATGGCAACTACATACATGGACCTCACCAGATGGGATACACAGGAATTAAACTGATTACATGTGTGGAAACAGGCAATGGAAAAGCTCAGTAACATCAGTCAGAACAAGATCAGCTGCTGACTGTGACACAGATGATTAGTGCTCACATGCAAGTTGAAATTAAAACTGAGGAGAGTTAGAAGAAGCTGAAGTATGGCCTTGAGTATATCTCACCTGAGATTAGAGACCGTCTCAAGAATAGATTTGACATGTTGAACACTAATGACCGAAGACCAGCTAAACTGTGGAATGATGTCAAAGACATCACACATGAAGAAAGCAAAAGGTCATGAAAAAGACAGGAAAGGTAGAAAAGACCAGTTGGATTTCAGAAGAGACTCTGAAACTTGCTCTTCAACACTGAATAGCTAAAGCAAAAGGAAGAAATAATGAAGCAAAAGGGAATCTTTTAGCTGATGTCTTCTCTAATATATATGGTTCTCTAGAATAATACATTTTGGGGATTTTTGTTTTGTGTCTCAGAAAGTCCTTTAACGTGTGAAACATTCCTTAGAGTATTGGATTAAAGACTGATAATGTTTAACAATATTAGAGTTGACATAAGTAATATTAGGAAGGCTGTTTTGTTTTGATGAACTGCTTCTCTCACCATAGTTATTTCACTATTTCTTGAAGTCTGTCGAATATATTTTACCTAGAACTTTGACATGAGCCATAACATTTTTTATTTGTAGGCTACTCTGTAACCAGTATAGTGTCATTGGTTCCTAAAATAACTGATTTTTACATAAAAAAGGAAAGAAAGAAAACAGAAGAAAAAGATTTCTTATATTTGGAAAATAGAACATTGTATGTTAGTGACATTCTTATATAAATCTTACAGAAATTTTTCTCATTTACTTAGTTTTATGTAACCAGTTTTGGCTTCATGCTATTCTGGATCAGAAGCAACTTGAAAAAACCAATTAATTTCTACATAAAGAATTCTAAACATTTTAATTTAGTCTAATGGAATATATTAAAAATAAGTACAGCATAATTCAATTTTTTTTGAATTTTCAGTGAATTGGGAAAGTAAAAGTTATCTGTGAATGTCAAGCGTAAAAATGTCCACGGGTAGCTTAAAATAATAATTTTTAAAAGTGAAAACACTTGATGCTACTTAAATACAAAAGTAATACAAGACTGTATAAAGTCAAACAAAACTCGAGATAAACTCTAAGCATAATGATAAACTCCATTTTTGAAGTGCTAGTATATACCAGCAGTAACAAATATCAATACAAGAGACTATTGTCTTGGATGATGCTAGATTTTAAAAGAGACAAAGTTGTAACCAAGTTAGTAATTGTAAGGACAACAAAATCATGATACAATAGAACGAGCTTATTGTCTAATATCAAGTAAAAATTGTAAGATAAAACATTAACACATAAGTTTTTGCTTTTGAAATATTTTGTTGTACTTTAAGTGAAAGTTTACAGTCCGAATCAATTTGTTGTACAAAAACTTATACACACATTGCTGTGTAACTGCTCTTCCCACCCTTTGACAGCACACTTCTTCCCTGAACCCCACCCTGATATTTCCAGTGTCCATTCAACCACCTCCTGTCCCCCTCTGCCTTTTCATCTCACCTATGGACAAGAGATGCCTAATTAGCCTCATGTATCTACTTACATCAAGAAGCACACTCTTTGCCAGTATCATATCTTACAGTCCAGTCAAATATTTGTCTGAAGAGTTGGCTTCAGGAATGATTTAGTTCCGGATGAGCAGAAAGTCTGGGGCCTATGTCTTCTGGGGACCCTTCAGTCTGTCAGATGATTAAGTCTGGTCTTTTTAACAGAGTTCTAGTTCTGCATACTTATTTTTCTCCCGTATGTCAGATATTCTTTGTCAGGACAGTCATGGGTGGTGGCCAGACACTATCTAGTACTTCTGCTCTCATGCTGATGTCGTCTCTGGATTATGAGGCCCTTTCTGTATCTTTGGCTTGTATTTTTCCTGTGTCTATGATGGCCTTCATTCTCTTCTGCTTCAGGTGGGTTGCGATGAATTGATGTTACTTAGATGGCTGTTTGCTAGCTTTTAAGACCCCTGATACCACTCTCCATAAAAAAAAGCCTTTGTTGTGCCAGTTGACCTAGATGTCCCCTAAAACTATGGTCCCCAGATCCCTGACTTTGCTACTTTGTTCTTTGGAGTATTGGATTATGTTCTGGAAACTTCTTAGCTTTTGATTTAGTCCAGTTGTGCTGACTTCTCGTTTTCTGTGTATTGTTCCTCCCTTCACCTAACTTAATTCTTATCTACTATCAAAATAATGGGAAACCCTAGTGGCATATTGGGTTAAGTTTTATGTCTGTTAACCAAAAGTTTGGCAGTTCAAATCCTCCAGGTGCTCCTTGGAAAATGTATGGGGCGGTTCTACTCTGACCTCTAGGGTTGCTGTGAGTCAGACCTGACTTGACAGCTGTAGGTTTGGTTTTGGTTTTGTTTAAATAATGCGTAACTCTCTCCCACCCTCCCCACCCTTATAACCATCCAAGATTGTTTTCTTCCGTGTTTAAACCTCTTATTGAGGGCTTATAATAGTGGTCTAATACAATATTTGTCATTTTGCAACTGCATCTGCCTTTCATATTCTTCCATGTTGTGTTTCCCAAATTCATCATTGTTCTTTATCATTGAATATCCCATAGGTTGTCCATACACCTATTGATGGGCATCTAGTTTGATTCTATCTTCTTGCCATTGTGGACAGTGCTACAACAAACATTGGTGTTTACGTATCTATTGGTGTGAAAGCCTTTATTTCTCTATATATTCCAAGCAGTGGGATTGTTGGAATGAATTGTTTCTATTTCTAGGTTTTTAAGAAAGTGTGAAGTTGATGTCCAAACCAGCTGTAACATTTTACATTCCCAACAGCAATTTATAACTGTTCCAGTCTCTCCACAGGCTTTCTAACATTTATTTTTTTCTGGGTTCTGGGTTAGTGCCAGCCTTGTTAGGGTGAAATGGCATTGGCAAAATGGCATCTCACTGGAGTTTTGATTTGGATTTCTCTATTGGCTAATGATTGTGAGCATTTCTTCATGTATCTGTTAGCTGCTTTGATGTCTTCTTTGGAGAAGTGTCTGTTCATGTTATTTGCCCATATTTTATTTGGGTTATTTGTCTTCTTGTTGTTGAGGTTTTGCAGCGTTTGTAGATTTTGGATATCAGACACTGATACAATTTGCCACAGTCAATTTTTTCCTCCAGTCTCTAGGCTGTCTTTTTACTCTTTTGGTGAAGTTTTTGGAATAATGTAAGTGTTTGATTTTTAGGAGTTCACAGATATGTATATATTTTGGTTTCTGGAGAAAACTTGGTCATAGACTTGTGCTACCTACAACTGCTAAATCAACATGCAGAGACAGGGATTGAATCTTTTGAGAGCACTTTATTTAGATTGCTGGCAATTTTATAAGATGGCGGGTTAGTACCCTAAAAACCATCTTAACATCTCAGAACCTGCCAGCAGGTTTTATAGGAGGATTTAGGGAAAGGAAGGAGGGAAATAGGTTCCAGGGGTGAGGGGATGAGGTCTAGGAAAAAAAATCTTGAAAGCCTTGTGGTTAATAGAGCAGAGAAGAGGTAATTACACTCTTTCCTGTGAATGAAGGAAGAGGTTAGCTATGTTAACTAAGAATTCCCCATGGCTATTAAGTAAAATTTCCTATAGTTGTTACTCTTTGATTTTCTCTTAAGGTGTCTGTGCATTGTTAGTAATGTTTTGTATTTGGTTTATGCCATAGCACATGAAATTTTAACTTAAAAAAATTTACTATCTCTTTTGATTTAAGCCATGGTAGCACAGTAGAAGAGACGTGGCTGCTAATCAAAAGGTTGGCAGTTTGAATCCACCAGCTGCTCCTTGGAAACTCTGTGGGGCAGTTTTACTCTGTCCTATAGGGTAGCTATGAATTGGAATTGAGTAGATGGCAATGAATTTTTTTTAAAATGCAGCCTATATTAAACACATACTTTTATCCTTTTCTCTTTATGAAACAAGTATGTATTTTGTGCCTTTTGAGGAAGTTTCAAAGTTGTCAGAAGTTTATTACGGGCAATTGATAAACAATATTTGAGTTATTTAATTAAAGATCTTAGAGGTAAAAGTCTGTCAAGATGCAGGCACTCAAGGTAAGGAGTGCAGGTTTGAGGTTTCGGCAGATCCGGTAATGATGGAGGCACAGCTGGTGTAGTTACGGCAGATTTACTGGTACTGTGGATGGAGACAGGTAGAACATTTGGTGGAAAGCAGGCAATGGGCAGCTGGCAGCACACACCAGCCAGGTAGCAACCTTACTTAACAATGGGCACCAGCAGTGCCTCGTGGCTCACTGACCTTATATACTAGTTTTACACAAAGGTGATTGGCTGCCAGATTTGAGCCCTCAAGGCCAGGCTCAGCATAAAGGGTATGTCATACTGCAGAATCAGTTTTATGGGGAAGGCCTATTCGGAGTTAGAAAGCCTGAGCTAGACAATTTTCCATATTGCCCCACATTCCACCCCAAAGGGTGTTTTGCTCAACGTACAATCTATGCTATAATTCTTCTGCAAGGGTCCCTTGTGAGGCATGGGGCAATATTGATCCATAAGGTGCAACAACAATAGACACAACAACACACAAAAAATAAGTCCACAGGCTATTCCGAGTACAGTAACTGATGTGGCATGCCACATAATCTCAGCTTTTCCTCCCCTATCATGTGGTGTAGTTCTGTGGGGCAAATCTCTGACAGAAACCCTCAGAGGTCCATCCAACATGGTCTACCTTCAAAGTCACCTGGTACATGTAATGGGAACTTTGTCCTGCAGTTCAACTGCCTTGGTCTTGAGCCACTATATGCCGTCCCAAATGCCATATCCTGTACAGGGGTGGACATGGCTCACTTGTTCTCTCACCGGGAGCTCTACATGCTCCCAGGCGGCAGTCAGAGGGGGCCACCATACCTCCATTCTTGCAACCGTGTCCCATTTTCTCCAGTGGCAGGGGAATTCTCTAAGGGAGGTCTCCTGCAGGTCTCCTGTGCAAACCCAACAGACTGATTGTTGGAGACCACTGCCAGGGTGTGAGTTCAATCAGCCGAAGCGTTTCCATTGGCTGGTCTACAGTCTCAAACAGAGAGAGAGGTTAGACATACCAGTAAAGGGAAGTCTTTCCCATCTGGCAAGATACAAGCCACTTGCCCACCCCAGGATAAGAGAGTAGCTGACAAAGGTGATCTCTGTAGCCTTGTATACCAGACCTTAGCCCTTGTGTCAGCAGGCTCAGTAGAGGCAAGTATAGGTCCTATGTGTGTAGGCCAAACAGTCAGCCCAAGGCATCTTTAAGAAACAGCAGGTGCATCTACAGGCAGGGATACTGTAATCTTCAGGGGCCATCATATCTACTTGCCAGAGTTTCAGGGGTCGCAGCCCCCATCAAATCTGTTCAGGGGTGCTCAGCACCCTTTAAGGGTGCTCCTTAGAGCACATTTGGCAGGTGTCTGTCACCTGCTGTACTTCTTTGTACATGACTGGCAGGTCCCAAGCCTGAGCTGTGGCTGCTCACAACCTTTCCTGATGTTCTTGCTATTGTAGAAGACACTCATCTTCTCTCTGGCTTCAGGCACCAGCCCAAGCCTGCCTGCCCCACCCAGGGCCTGTCCTCGTCACCCCTACCTCGGCTCATTCTCATCCATGGGGAGTAAGTGTGGAGCTCTTCCACTCCACTCATGCTGTCTGTGCTTCAGCTCCCCAGTGCTGTTCTTATGTCTCTGCCGACACGTCTTGTGCCAGCAGCTTATCTAGGGGTCTCCATCCCTATTGTCACCCCCTGTCTGCCTGCAGTGCCTTGCATAACAGAGATGTGCACAGCTGTGCTCGTGGGTGGTACCACTTTACTTAACTCACAGTAGTTAACTGTCATGTGCCAGGAGCCATCTGCCTCCTTCACTGTCCACACTGAAAATGTTCTGGGCAGGCCTCAATACCTGTACTCAGTGTAAATTTTCAATAGTTTCCCCAGATTCCTTGTGTCCCCCTGGGAGACGATACTGTTTCACATTTATGACCCAATCAGGAGCTAACAGTTCCACCAGGGTGACTCAGGCTCTGCCCTGCACTGCGGCTTTTATAGCTCTCAGGCACAGGCTAAATTCCCTGACTGTTACGTGCACCACCTGATCTTGCAGGATATCTGTGCCCAGAATATATTCTGGCACTGGGGAAACATGCAGTTTATAAAGGGTGGGGGCAGGTGGCCAACGCCTTTCATGGCCTGCAAGGCAGCATAAATAGCAGCTAGCTGTTTCTCTATCAGCATATGGTATTGCTCGTCGTCTTTCCACAGCTGAGACCAAAACCCAGTGGGCACTCCAGTTCATCTTTGCCATTGCCACAGCCCTCAGCCCAAGCCCTTAGGTGTCACACGCCCCATGAGTTCAGATGGCAAAGAAGCATCAAAAAACTTAAGGGTGTAAACCTGCTGCAGAGCCTGTTTAGCTGCTCTAAAAGCTGTCTGCCTTTCCTCTGTCCAGTCTCAAGTGGCCCCTTTGTCAAAGTGTACAAAGACCTCAATATCTGTGCCAAATGCAGCATGAATACCCGCCAATACCCCAAAGGACAGAAATTCTTGTAACTGCTTCACAGTGCTAGGGACAGGAAACACTTGTACTTCATTCATCACCATGAGTCAAGGAGCACTCAGCTCTGGTATCTACCAACGTCATTACACATTGTGCTTCTGAGGGAGACCAATAAATGATTGATTCCACGTAGGGCTTCTGGCCCCCATAGACACCCGTACTCACTGTGTGCATACCTTGGTCTGGATCCCAGGCAAACCACCAAGCGGCTAAGCGGCCAAGGTCACTGAGGCCCTCTAAAGCAATCTTGGAGTTTCATGGCTTATACCTTTCCTTGTTTCACCTGTTGGGATCCTCCTTTTGCTCCCCCTTTCTTAAGTTTAGGTGCAGTATAACGCTGTTCAGCCTTTAGCTGCTGTCACAGCTCCAGCAGCACACTATTAGGTTTCCCATCCACCTTTGACCAGTTCTAGAGCAGGGACCAAGCTGCAAGGACTACTGCCACCCAGGACTACATGCTAGGAGGTGGCCAGCCCTCTAACTCCCCCTCCATTGCTATACTGGTCTGTAATGAATCCTGCCAACATCACCACTTGTCAAGATACAGGTACTCAAGGTACGGAATGCAGGCTCGCGGTTCAGGCAGACCCAGTGATGACGAAGGCATGGCTGATGTAATCATGGCAGATTTATTGGTACACTGGCTGGAGGCAGGTACAACATTCTGTGGGCAGCAGGAAACAGGCAGCAGCCAGTACACACCAGCCAGGCAGCACCTTAGGAACAGGCAGCAGCAGTACCAGCAAAGCCTAGTGGCTCAGTGACCTTATACACTAGTTTTACACAAAAGTGACTGGCTGCCAGACTTGAGTCCTCAAGGCCAAGCTGGGCATAAACAGGTTATGTCGTACTGCAGAATCTGTTTTATGCAGAAGACCTGTAAAGAGTCAGAACACCTGAATGAAAAAAATCTTCCACACTGTCGTCACAGTCTTAGTTTTTCCAAAGCCACAGGACTTGGTTTTTGATTTAGGAATTTATTCTGTTGAATGCTTGCTTTTGACGTACATTGCATAAAAAGTGAAATAAAATGAATTCTTTCATTTCAAAGAAAAGTATGTTATTTTGACAGTGAGGAACCCAATTCTTAACGTATGCTATTTGAGACATCTTATAATCAATTCATTAAACTTTTAGCTGCAGTGAATAAGAACTTTAAGCATACTATAATTTTTTCTTTTTAATAAGCTTTTTAAATTTCTTGCAAAATGAAAATATTTTTTCCTGTAGCATAAAAAACAAGAGCCTATAAACTTCGATTATAATGGACATCCACCAACTTAATTTAGTATCATTAAGTTACCCCCATGTGTCCGTTAGTTTGTCTTACTGTGGGGACTTAAGTGTTGCTGCTATGCTGGAAGCTATGCCACCTGCATTCAAATACCTGCAGGATCACTCATGGGAGGACAGGTTTCAGGTGAGCTTCCAGAGTAAGATAGATTAGGAAAAGGATCTGGAAATTTGCTTCTGAAAAGATTTAGCCCATGAAAACCTATTGAATAGCCCTGGAATGTTATCTGAGATAGTGTTGGAAGATGAGCCCTTCATGTTGAAAGGCACTGAAAATATCACTGGAGAAAATCTGCCTCCTCAAAGTAGGCTGAAAAAAACAATCAAACAACCAACAACAACAATAAAAAAGTCAAACCCCTTGTCATCGAGTTGATTCTAGCTCATAACAACCCTATGTGATTATATGACAGAGTGAAACTGGCCCCATGAAATTTCCAGTAATGCCTGGTGGATTTGAATTGCTGACTTTTTTGGTTAGCAGCCACAGCACTTACCCACTATGCTGCTGGGATTTTCCCACAAAGTAGAGTTGGCCATAATGATGTGGATGGAGTCTGGGTTTTAAGACCTTCACTCGCTAGTGTGGCATGACTCAAAACGAGAAGAAATATGTATAAACATCCATTGTTAATCAAAACATGGAATGACAAACTGAAGAGGAATGATGTTACATTCATCATCAAAAAGAACATTTCAAGATCTGTCTTGAAGTATGATGCTATCATACACCTACAAGGACAAACAGTTAATATGACTGTTATGTAAATTTACATAGCAAACACTAACAGCAAAGGTGAAGAAACTAAAGATTTTTACCAACTTATACATTCTGAAATTGAAACGTGATCAGGATGCACTGATAATTACTGGTGATTGGAATATGAAAGTCAGAAACAAAGAAGAAGGATCAGTAGTCAGAAAATATGGCCCTGGTGATTGAAATGTCAGAGACTGCATGATAGAATTTTGCAAAACCAATGACTTCATTGCAAATAACTTTTTTTCGGCAACATAAATGCTGACTATACGTGTGGACCTTGCCAGATAGAAATTGCCAGAAATCAAATTGACTACATCTCTGGAAAGAGACACTTGAAATGCTCCATATCATCAGTTAGAACAAGGCCAGGGGCCAACTGCAGAACAGACCACCAATTGCTCATATGAAAATTCAAGTTTAAGCTGAAGAAAATCAGAATGAAGCCCCAAGAACAAAATATCTCTCTTGAACTCAGAGACTATCTCAAGAATAGATTTGACACAGTCAACATTAATTATCAAAGACCAGAGGAGTTGTGGAAGGACATCAAGGACGTCATACATGAAGAGAGCAAGAAGTCATTAAAATTATAGAAGAGAAAGGAAATACCAAAATGATTGTCAGAAGAAATTTCAAAACTTGCCCTTGAATGTGGAGTAGCTAAAGGAAATGGAAAAAGAAAGATGAAGTAAAAAAGCCAAACAGAAAATTTTAAAGGGCTGCTAAAGAAGACAAAGTAAAGTATTATAGTGATATGCACGAAGACCTGCGGTCAGAAAACCAATAGGGAAAACATGCTCAGCATTTCTCAGGATGAAAACACTGAAGAAAAATTCAAGCCTCAAATTACAATACTGAAGAATCCTGTGGACAAATGACTGAACAATGTAATTTCCTTTTGTCTTCTCGAGCTGCTCTTTGAAATCTTCAGTTTAGGTCTTTTACTTCACCATTCCTTCCTCTTCTTTTAGCTGCTTGAATTTGGAGAACAAGTTTCAGTGTCTCTTCTGATGTCCAATTTGGTCTTTTCTTTCTTTCCTGTCTTTTTAATGACGTTTTGCTTTCTTCTTGGATGTCATTCCATAATTTGTCTGGTCTTTGGTCGTTAGTGATCAACACATCAAATCTGTTCTTGAGATGATCTTTAAACTCAGGAGGGATATATGCAAGGTCATACTTTGGCTCTCGTGGACTTGTTCTAATTTTCTTCAGTTTCAATTAGGATTTGCATATGAACGATTGATGATCTGTGCCACGATCAGCAGCTGGTCTTGTTCTGACTGCTAATATGCAGCCTTTCCATCGTCTTTTTCCACAGATGTAGCCATTTTGATTCCAGTGTATTCCATATGCTGAGGTCCATGTGTACAGTCACCATTTGTGTTAGTTAAAAAAGGTATTTGAAATGAAGAAGTCATTAGTCTTGCAGAATTCTGTCATGTGATCTCTGGCATTACTTCTATTATAAAGGCCATATTTTCTAACTACTGATCCTCATCTTTGTTTCCAACTTCTGCTTTCCAGTCACCAGTAATTATCAATGGGTCCTGACTGCATGTTCGATCAATTTCAGACTGCAGAAGCTGGTAAAAATCTTCAGTCTCTTCATCTTTGACCTTGGTGGTTTGTGCGTAAATTTGAATAATAGTTGTTGCCTTTCTGTAGGTGTATGGATATTATCCTATCACTGAGAGCCTTCAGCTTCAGGACAGATCTTGAAATGTGCTTTTTGATAATGAACATAACAACTGTTCCTCTTCAAGTTTCTGTTCCCATAATAGTGGACTATATGATTGTTTGATTCAAAATGACACTTCAGGATCTTGTGCACTCTGTTCCATTTTTGATTTTTTTACTGTCAGTATGTTTAGAACAGAGACTACTTGAAAATGCTAATTCTACTTTTCTGCTCTGCATATTCTAGGCTCTGTAAGTCACTTAACTTCAATGGGAAATTATTAATTTTTAAGCTTTATTTGCTTATTTAATGCAAACACTGAAATAAGTTGTAAATGTTAAAACAAGCATGATATACTACATGATACATTTTGAGTGTCAACACAATGATTGAATTTCCCACAAGGAGCTATTGTCTTTTGATTTCAGTGATGATTCTTTGTTTCATCTCACAGCCAATAACTCCATTCCCATGAATCTGACAGTCATTACCCTAGAAGGGAATCCTGTGTTAAAGGCTTTCGTTGGGCACTGCTCTCCTTCCCTGGCAGATAATGGGAAAATTAAAGGTAAGCATCTCAGTGTAATTTCCCAGTATTGCTGTGCTTTGGCCTGGTACTCTTGCCTGAGCCAGCCTTTTGTGTATCCTTTTTCTGTTTCAGCATCTCCACTGACTACTTGACCATCTTGAATTTTCTCCCTTTTTCTCTAAAATTCCCCATACTGACTGTGGAATTCTTCTAATAGTGCATACAATATACAGAGACATGTCTTATTGCAGCTGCCTCATCAAGGTAAAGAAAAATCTTCATAACCGAATAAATAAGCAGCATAATGATAAATGGAGAAAATATCGAAGTTGTAGGAATTTCATTTTCCAGAGAGGTGGGACAAAGATGGCAGAGTAGATAGATGCTTCCCCCAGCCCCTCTAACAACAAAGACCCAAAAGAACAATGAATCCAGTACACATGACAACCTAGAGGTCCTGAACTTCAAAGAGAAAGTTGAGAAATTGGAAGGAGCAAAGGGGAAGGGAGAACACTGCTGGAACTAGATAGGATTCCACAGATCTGATCTGTCATGAAACAGCTGCAGCCAGTGTGTGGTGGGGCCAGCATGGAGGTTTGTGGGCATTCCTTTCAGTGGAAACTCCCCTCATGCCTGCAAAGCCAGTGAAAGGTAACATTAGATTGTCAAAACTAAATCATTGTGTGTAACCTACTGTGCTGATCTGAATCTTTCCTTGGATATGAACCTGTCTCCCTTCTCCTGGCACTCCTCCCTCCCTTCTCTGTACCCACTGATAGATTTTGACACCATTAATTGAGTCTGAAGTAGAACTCTTCAAGCCTGCCCTGAGCCGTTCTCCCCTTCCCTTTTCTTTCACTATGCCTGGCTCTAGAGTCTAACCCCACTAACTGAGTGGAAAATTGACTTCTTAAGCCCATCCTGAGCCATTCTCCAAAACGTGGAGTGGGGAACAGTTTTGCAAACTTGGGGAAGCAGGACAAAAGACAAAAAAATTTTTTTTCTGCTGACTCCCTTAACCTGGAAAAATCAGCGCAACAACTGTTCCTTCTCCTGAATTCAGACATAAGGGCAAATTCCAACCTCACAGGCACCCAGGGACAACTGTTGATTCCCTGTCTTCCTTAGCAGTTGCAGACAGACACCATAACTATACCAGTCACCCCTGTCCATCTAAGACAGGAGGCAAGGGCTTGTACCACACACTTGGCGACTGATCTTTTGGACACCTGAGGTGAATCCATGTAAGAAAAGTAAACAGTACATTTTAAAAAAGAAAGTACAACACAGTAGGTAAACATAAGTAACCACAGCTTACTAATGGCTCAGAAACAGCACTGCATATCAAAGCACTTAAAGAGACAGACTGTGTTCTCTGCAGAAAGCTTCCAAAACAAAGAATCAAATTTTCTGGAGGAAGAGAACTTCCTGGAAATACCAGAGGTAGGATACAAAAATATTAATATTTAGATCTTTTCAAGAGATGAGGCAAAATGCAACAGAGCATAATGACACATCGAACAAACTGCAAGAAAGCATTGAGTGGCAAAAATTAGAAGTTAAGAAAATCAATAAAAAATTAAAGAATTAGACAGGTCAGTTGAAAATGAAGCAAAACTGATGCAATGGAAGCTCAAATTTGTGAGACTAAAGATGAAGCATGTGACATCAACATATCTGAGGAAAAATTAGTACAATAATTAAAAAAAAATCAAGAAACACTAAGAACTGTATGAGACTCTACAAATAGAAATAATCTATGAGTCACTGGAGTACCAGAATGGGGGGAGGTGTGTGTGTGTGGAGAATAACAGAAAATACAGAGAGAATTGTCAAAGATTTGCTGAAACAGAAGACTTCCCTGATACCATGAAAGATGAAAAGATACCTATCCAAGATACTCATCAAAATCCACACAAGATAGATCCCAAAAGAAAGACACAGAGGCATATTGTAATAAAAGTTGCCAAAAATAAAGCTAAGAAGAGATATTTAAAAATGGCTGGGAACAAACAGAAAATAATCTTCAAAGGAAAAACTGCAAGACTAACTTCAGACTACTCAGCAGATACCCTTCAGGCAGGAAGGCAATGGGACGAAATATACAAAGCCTTGAAGGAAAATAATTGTCAGTCAATAATTATATATTCAGTAAAATTGTCTCTCAAATATGATGGCAAAATTAGATACTTCCAGATACACATAAATTTAGCCAAGCCAAGTGCTGTCGAGTCGGCGCATTTTCAAAAAACAAACCAAAAGTACAAGAAATGTTAAAGTCCTTTGATTAGAAAACCAGTAACACTAGGTAACAACCTAAGAATAGAACATAGAACTGAGCAACTGGATATCAAAGAAAATAGGAGAATCATAAAAGTAAATCATAGGCAAAACACTGAAAATAGAAAAACAGAGATGTCATTGCCAGATGTCATTAAGTAAACATCATATTAAAAAGAAGGACCATCCTGCTGACCTCTGGCTAGAGGAAGGAGAGTGGGTGAAGAGGAGGGGAAAGGAGACTGTTGGGAGGATGAGACATATATGGAGCAGAGAGGAATAGTGTGCTGTCACCGGACAGGGAGAGCAGTGGAAGCTGCATGTAGGTGGGCATGTAAATTTATAAGGGAATGTACATTTTCACTCAGTCATATTAAAAAAAAAAAAAAAAGAAGGACCTAAAAGAAAATGTAATCGTAGCTCTTTCATATAGAGAGGAAGTCATAGTGATATGAAGAAATTAAAGACTGGTTTAAATTTAGAAAAATAGGGCATAAATATTAAGGTAACCACAAAGGAAACTATCAATCCCATGCATCAAATTAAAAAAACAAGAATTCTCAGCACCTATGAAACCACCAACATTGAAAAAGACAAAAACAATATGTAAAGAAAAAAGACTCAGCACAGAAAATTAAATGGAACAAAGGAATTGTCTACAATACTGAAAGAAAGACATCAAAATGACAGCACTAAACTCATACCTATCAATAATTACATTGAATGTAAATGGACTAAATGCACAAATGAAGACAGAGGCTGGCAGATTGGATAAAAAACATGACACATTTGTATGCTGCCTACGGGAGGCATAACTTAGACTCAAAGACATGAATAAACTGCAATTCAAAAATACATCAGGCTAACAAAATTCAAAAAAGAGCAAGAGTGGCAATATTAATCTGATATAATAGACTTTAAAGTAAATTCCACCATATAGGACGGTGTTACTGTCGTTTTTAGGAGCCATGCAGTTGGTTCTGACTCATAGTGACCCTGTGCACAACAGTACAAAACATTGTCTGATCCTGTGCTATAACCACAATCATTTTTATGCTTAAGCCCATTCTGCAACCATTGTGTCAATCCATTTGTTGAGAGTCTTTCTCTTTTTCACTGACCCTCCACTCTACCATCCACAATGTTTTTCTCCTGGGATTGAGCTCTCCTGACAACATATCCAAAGTATGTGAGATGCAGCCACATTGCCTTTGCTTCCAAGGAGCCCTCTGGTTGTACTTCTGTCAGAGCAAATCTGTTAGTTCTTTCGGTGGTCCATCATCCATTCAGTATTCTTCTCCAACACCAAAATTCAAAGACATCAATTCTTCTTCTGTCTTCCTTATTTATTGTCTAGGTTTCACACGTATATGATGCAAATGAAAATGTCATGGCTTGGGTTTGGCACACCTAAGTCTTCAGGGTGACACTTCTGTTTTTCAACACTTCAAACATGTCATTTGCAGCACAGTTTCCCAATGCAATGTGTCCTTCCATTTGTTGAGTGCCGCTTCTGAGGGCTCAATATTCCAGGAGGATATAACCATATTAAATATCTATGCACCCAACAACAGGGATTCAAAGCACATAAAACAAACACTGTCTTCACTGCAAACAGAAATAGACAGCTTCACAGTAGTATTAGAAGTTTTCAACACACTGCTCTAAGCAAGGACAGAAATCTGGAAAAAACTCAGTGAAGACACAGGAGATCTAAATGCCACAATCAACAACAGGACCTTGTAGACGTATATAAAACACTCCACCCAACAGCAGCCAAGTATGCTTCCTTTTCCAGTGCATATGAAGCATTCTCCAGAATTGACCACATATTAGGCCACAAAGCAATCCTTAACAAAATTCAAAATATTGAAATATTATAAAGCTTCTTTTTAGACCATAAAGCCATAAAACTAGAGATCAGTAATAGAAAAAAAAAGGGGAAAAATGAAGCACATGGAAACTGAGCAACACTTTACTCAAAAACAAGTGGATTTAAGAAGAAATCAAGCAGGGAATAAAGAAATTCATAGAATCGATGAAAATGAAAACACATCCTACCTGAATCTATGGGACACAGCGGAAGCGGTGCTCAGAGGTCACCTTACCTTAATAAGTGCACACATTCAAAAAGAAGAGCCCAAATTAAAGAATTAACTACAACTCAAACAAGAAGAAACAGCTGAGCAAAAGAACCCCTCAGGCATCAGAAGAAAGCAAATAGTAAAAATGAGAGCAAAACTAAATGAAATGGAGAATAGAAAAGTGATTGAAAGAGTTAATAAGACCAAAAGTTGCTTTTTTGAAAAGATTAACAAAACTGATAAACCATTGGCCAAAGTGACAAAAGAAGAATTTCATTTCCCTTGGATCTGCAATAGACACCCACAAAAGCAGCAGTCAAGAAATCAAATGATGTGTTGCATAAGAAAATCTGTGGAAACGGCCTCTTTAAAGTGTTAAAATGCAAAGATGCCTCTTTGAGGAGTACGTTGCACCTGACCCAAGCCATGATAAAAGCATGTGGGAACTGGACAATGAATGAGGAAGACCGAACTAAAATTGGTGTACTTGAATTATGGTGTAGGTGAAGAATATTGAATATATAATGGACTTTCAGAAGAGTGAACCAATCCATCTTGGATAAAGGACATTCGCAGCGATCTTTAGAAGTGAGGATGGCAAAATTTCATCTTTTGTACCTTGGGCATTGTCATGGATTGAATTGTGTCCCCCTAAAATATCTATCAACTTGGTGAAGTCCTGATTCTCAGAGATGTATCACTGACTATCATTTTGTTGTTAGATGTGATTTCCTTTCGTGTTATAAATCCTATCACTATGATGTTAATGAAATGGATCATTGGCAGTTATATTGATAAGATCTACAAGATTAGATAATGTCTTAAGCTAATCTCTTGTGAGATATAAAAGAGAGAATCAAGCAGAGACACATGGAGACCTTTGCCACCAAGAAAACACTGCTGGGAGCAAAACACTATTTTGGACCCAGGCTTATTGCTAGGAGAAACTCCTAGACTAAAAGATTAATGATAAGGACCTTCCTGCAGAGCCAAAAGAGAGATAAAACCTTCCCCCAGAGCTGGTACCCCGAATTTGGACTTCTAGCCCACTGTTGTTGTTAGGCACTGTTGAGTCAGTCCCGTTTCATAGCGACCACATGCACAAGAGAACAAAACACTGCCCAATTCTGCACCACACCCACGATTGTTTTTATGCTTAAGACATTGTTGCAGCTACTGTGTCAATCCATCTTGTTGAGGGGCTTCCTCTTTTTGCTAACCCTCCACTCTGCTGTTGATGTTGTTAAGTGTCATCGACTTGATTCTGACTTAGAGATCCTATGCACAACAGAATGAAACACTGTCCGGTCTTGCGCCGTGTCCACAATTGTTTTTGTGCTCAAGCCCAACATTATGGCCACTGTGTCAATCCATATCATCAAGAATCTTCCTTTTTTGCTGAGCCTCCACTCCACCAAGCACGATGTCCTTCTCCAGGGACTGATTCCTTATGATAAAGTGTTCAAAGTATACGCAGTCTAGCCATTTTTGCTTCCAAGGAGCACTCTGGTTGTACTTCTTCCAGAACAGATCTAATTGTTCTTTTGGCAGTCCATGGTCCATTCAATATTCTTCTCCAACACCACAGTTCAAAGACATGAATTCTTTTTCTGTTTTCCTTATTCATTGTCTAGCTTTCACATGCGTATGATGTGACTGAAAATGCCATGGCTTTTCATCTTTACTTTTCCGTGTTTTGAAGAGTTCTTTGCAGCAGATTTTCCCAGTGCAATGTATTCTAGCCTACTAGACTGTCAGAAAATAGATTTTTCTTTGTTAAATTCATCCACTTGTGGTATCACTGTTACAGTAGCACCAGATGACCAAGACAGACAAATTATCAGGAGGGACCAGTCCTTGAGAAAAACATCATGCTTAGTATAGGGTCAGTGAGAAATAGTAAGACCCTCAAGAAGATGGACTGTTTCATTGGCTGGCTACAACAGCATGCTCAAGCACAGTGATTGTATGATGGCCCGTTACTCAGCAGTGATTTCATTTTTTTGTACAAAGGGTTGCTGTGAGTTGGAACCTAGTCAATGGCTACTAACAACAACAAATTTGAAGAGCTACTTTATTTTTTTGAGTTCCATACAGGTTCAGTGAAGTAAATGAATCATCTTCAGTTGACTTTCCTTAATAAATGTCATTTTGAATTTTAAAAAAGATAAAATAGACTATTTTGAGTATTTAAAAAGACAAATTTTAATTCTGTAATCTCATAAATATTTGTTATTTTTGATACAATTATCTAAGTAAACTTATGGCTGTATCTTACTTTCTTATGTGGCCTACAAAGTATTTTGCATTAGTATTTTTTGAGAATAGTCCTTTGAGTTTGGTTACCTTGCTATGTCAAATCTGCCTTTCTTGTGAGAAAGTCTCTGTGTTTACATAAATTTCATTAACATGTAAATTATGCAATATGTTTACTACAGGATCAACTACACTTGACTTGCTATCAATGCTGCTTGGTCCTCTCTTCTTCCTACTCCTCCTTATTCTTTTCCTTCTCTGGTGTTCTTCTCCTGTTTTCTTTCTTATCCTTTTCTTCTTTCCTTTTTATTAAAAATTTGAATATCATAAGTGCCTTGTGAACATTTTATAATTATATACCACTTTTGTTATCCTGGAATCCCGGTGCCTTTGAGAACCAAGGCTTTGAAAATAAAACTGTCTGATATGTAAGAACGATGTTCACTGCTATATGTAGAACTCTATTCAAAGGAAAGCTGAAACTAGAGTATTGATTATGCTCAGAGTTTGCACAGCAAAACCACAGTGAGTGCTGGGAGTGAGAATGAGTTCAGAAAGAAGACTTTAAGTTCTGCTTACCTTGGGATACACAAACATTCCTACAAACAGATCATAAGATACTTCTAGAATCCCACCATAGAATAAGCATGTATACTGCAACTGCTGTGTTAAGCTGAGAGTAACTAGTTTATGGATAGCATACTTGGAGCATTGTGAGTTACCTAGAGGAAAGCTAACTGTATGAGAAATCATATTGCTCTTAGTTGTTGTGGAGTCATCTCTGAATCATGGCATACATGTACAACAGAAAAAAAAGTTTTCTGATTCTACAACATCTGTATAATCATTGGTATCTGAGTCCATTTTTACAGTCATTGTGTGTTTCCTTCCAACCTAGAGGCTCATCTCTCAGCATCATATAGAACAATGTGCTGTTGTGATCTGTTGGATTTCATCATCTAATTTTTATAATAACTAGACTTTTTTTATAAGTCAGTTTTAGTCCGAAGGTTCTGCTGAAATCTATCCACCATGGCTGACCTTGCTGATATTTGAAATGCTGGTGACATACCTCCAGTACTGTAGCAACAGGCAAGCCCTCACAGTATGACAAATTGACAGATGGGTTATGGTGTCAAAGCAGAGAGAGTGAGAAGGCAGATGAGGAAGAGGCCTGGATGAATGTAATCTGGGTTAGTCAGTTAGCTGCTTCCATCAAAGTGTATTTAAAACATTGTTGAATGCAACGTGTGGGAAAAGTACTTTTAAGAAGGGCAGGGTTTCTTGTAGCAAGATACCAAAGATCCTCATAGATTATTTACCTGTCCTGTTTTTAAAATTTCCTTTGATTTCTCCTTCTTTTCTTTTAAATTTAATTTTATTTTTTATTATGATTGAATGAAAATGTACATTCCCATATAAATTTGCATGCTCACCTATATACAGCTCCCACTACTCTCCTTGCCTGGTGACAGCACACCCCTCCTCTCTGCTCCATACATACCCTATCCTCCCAACAGTCTCCTATCCCCTCCTATTCACCCATTCGCCTTCCTCCAGCAAGAGGTCAGCAGGATGACATCCTATAGATGCACAGAACCGTAAAATTCCTACAAGATACAGTCACTCTGGGTCACCAAGTCCAACTGATTGCTGCCCAAAAAGTTGATCTTCATTATGGTTTATGGACAGGAAGGCTCCAAACACAATCAAAACTATAATTGTGAAAGAAATGATCTAGTGATCATATCACGTAAACTGTAATATCATCACATGAAAAGGAGGGATGTTCTACAGTCGTTATAGTTCTTTCAGATGGAGAAGAAGTTGACAAGACTGGTAGCAATCAAAATTGGGTTTATATGATTTCTTCTTTAAAATATAGCTGTTGTTTGCCTCATCAGGGTGGTTTAGCCTGAATGTAACTCAATATGCTTTCTTTGGCTTTTAAGGCAATACACAATTAAGTGACATTTTCACTTACAAAGCCTACGTTGTAACAGCATTTAGTCTCTTGGACACACGAAGCCTTCAACCTTACTATGTATGCATTCCTTTGTTTTCACAGCAGCTCTCATACTTTTAGCACAGAGATCACTCGAAAATGCCAGTTGTACATTACTCTGTATTCTCAGCTTTGCAAGTCACCTAACTTTAATGAAAAAAATCATTCATTTTTGAAGTTTGTTTCTTCATTTAGTTCAAACCCTTGACATACATTGGAAATGGCAAAATAAACACGATACACATGATAGATACTGAGTGCCAACACCACAAGAGTTACATAAATGTCTCTTTTCTATCGATTCCAATGATGAGGACTTGTCTCTGTCTCATCTCACAGCTCAGAATTCTACTTCTATGAATCTGAAAGTCATTCATCATGAAGGGAAACCAAGTATTGTCATTGTGAGCTGCCAGCCTTCTCTGGAAGCCAATGAAACAACTACTGGTGAGCATCTCAGCTGAATTCTCCTTCATTGCTATGTCTTAAAGTGTGACTATTTACCTCTTGTGCTGTGAAGGCCTTTTGTGTATCCTCTTTCTGTGTGTCATCATTTCCATCGACTCTGAAAGCCTCTCTGATTTTCTTCTTTCTCCCCCCATTGACTCTGGAATTCTTTGTATGATGCATGGGGATCTACACATGGTACATCTCACTGGAGGCACATCATAAACATGTGTATTTAAATTTGTATAAAACTTTGTTTTTCATTCTGTGGAACACTGCTGTTGTTAGGTGCCATTGAGTTGGTTCTGATTCATAGGAATCCTATGCACCACAGAATGAAACACTGTCTGTTCTGCTCCGTGCCCACAATTGTTTTTATGCTTAGACCCATTGTTGTAACTGTTGTGTCAATCCGTCTCCTTGAAGGTCTTCCTCCTTTTCACTGACCCTCTATTTTACCAAGCATGACATCCTTCTGTAGGGATTGATCCCTCTGGACAACATGCCTGAAGTACATATGTATGTAAATTGCAGTTTTGCCACCCATGCTTCTAATGAGCATTCTGGTTGTACTTCTTCCAGAACTGGCCTTCCTTGTAGGCATATGGATATTATCCTATCACTGACAGCATTGTACTTGAGGACAGATATTGAAATGTTCTTTTTGATGATGAATTTAACATCACTATTTTCAAGTTTTTGTTCCCAGCACAGTAGACCATATGATTGTCTGATTCAAAATGGCAAATACCAGTTCATTTCAGCTCACTATTCCCTAGGATACCTATATTTATGCATTGCATTTCCTTTTTGATGATTTCCAGTTTTCTTAGATTCATGCTTCTTACATTCCCCGTTCTGACTATTAATGGGCGTTTGCAGTTGTTTCTTATCGTGAGTCATGCCACATCAGCACGTAAAGGTGCCAAGGCTTTACTCCACCCATGTCATTAAGGTCAACTCAGTTTTGCAGAGACAGCTCTTTCCCAGTCATCTTCTGAGTGTCTTCCAACCAGGGGGGCTCCTTTTCTGGCACTATGTCTGACAGTATCCCACTGCTATTCATAAAGTTTTCACTGGCCAATTCTTTCCAGAATTACACCGTCAGATCCTTCTTCCTAGTCTGTCTTAGTCTGGAAGCTTAGCTTAAACTTGTCCACCATGGGTGACCCTGTTGTATCTAAATACTGGTGGCATAGCTTCTAGTATCACAGCAAAAATACAAGCCCCCACAGTATGACAAACTGACAGAAAAGTGGGACATGTGGTATGTGTATGTCTAAAAAGTTTCCCCAAACTATATTTACAGGGGTTTACACCAATCTTGCAGTATCAGTTATAACTGTGAGGCATGGCAGTTAGGCTCTAGCCACAGTTTCAAAATGCAGGCTATACTAACCTGCAGGCCTATTTTCTCCTCATGTTTCTGCATAAGAACGTCTAATGCAGTGCCAGAAACTTAGTGTACCAAAAGGGAAAAGTTCAAGTGATAGTTAGTGAGGCATGTTAGTCAAAGGAGGCATGTTAGTCAAAGCTTCTTTCAGTTTAGTTATTACTTCTTGACTTCTGGAGTAAGATAGAATGTGTCAGGCTCAGAGCTCCTCAAATATTTGAGATTGAGCCATGAGAAAATAGTTAGGAATCCAGGATCAACAATAGCTATAAAGTCCCCCAGATCTCCTTATTGTTTCTTTGTTTTTGGTAGAGGAAATTCTGCACTATCTTCTTTTCTCTTGAGGTCAGTAGGAATGCCTTCTACAGAAATTAAATAACCTAAATATTGGACAGAAAGCAGAGCTTATTGTAACTTTTCTCTAGAAACTTTATGTCCTCCAATAGTTAGATGTTTTAAGAAGGTTGTTGTTAGGTGCCATGAAGTCAGTTCTGACTCATGGAGACCTTATGTGCAGCACAATAAAACACTGCCCAGTCCTGATCCATGCCCACAATCACTGTTATACCTGAGCCCACTGTTACAGCCGCTGTATCAATCCATCTCCTTGAGGATCTCTCTTTTTTCATTGATCCCTACTTTGCCAAGAATGATGTCCTTCTCTAGGGATTAAACCCTCCTAACAACATGTCTGTTTTAGTCATCTAGTGCTGCTTTAACAGAGATACCACAAGTGGATGGCTTTAAAGAGACAAATTTTATTTCATCATAGTCCCGTAGGCTAAAAGTCCAACATCAGGATGTCAGCTCCAGAGGAACGCCTCCTCTACTGGCACTGGAAGAAGGTCCTCATCATCAACCTTCCTGTGGACTGGAAGCTGATGAGGCACAGGGACCCTGGTCGTTCCTAAAGGATGTGCTCAGCTTTCAGTGCCACTACTGGTGATACTAGGTTCCCCAATCTTTCTGCTAGTTTCTTTCCTTTATAGCTCAAGAGACTGCCTTAAAGCACAAAACAATCTTACGACTGAGTCCTGCCCCACCAACAGAACTGTCACCTATCCACTCTCAGTAACATCACAAAGGCAGGATTTACAGCATGGAGGACATCATACAACACCAGGAATCATGTAGCCCCACCATCCTAGCTACTAAGGAGCACTCTGATTGTACTACTTCTAAAATAAATCTGTTTGTTCTTTTGGCAGTACATGGTGTGTTCAGTATTTGTCTCCAACACCACAGTTCAAAGGCATCAGATCTTCTTCTGTGTTCTTCATATATTGTCCAACTTTTGCAATATTTGATGCAATTGCAAATACCATGGAATGGGTCAGTCATACCTTAATCTTCAAGGTGACATCTTCACTTTCCAACACTTTGAAAAGGTCTTTTTCAGCAGATTTGCCCATTGCATTGCATTTTTTGTTTTCTTGACTGCTTCTTCCATGACTGTTGATTGTGGGTTCAAGTAAAATAAAATCCTTGATAACCTTGAAATTTTGTCATTTTATCATGGTATTGCTTACCGGTACGGTTGTGAGGATTTTTGATTTCTTTGTGGAGAGAATTTATCAATACTGAACGTTGTGGTCTTTGATCCTCACCAGTATGTGTTTCAAATTCTTTTCACTTTCAGCAAGCAAGGCTGTGTCATCTGCATGATGCAAGTTGTTAATGGGTCTTCCTCCAAATCCCCACATCCTGTTCTTCATATATTCCAGCTTCCTGGGTTATTAGCTAGACATACAGATTGAGTACGTATGGATACAACTCTGACACAGACTTTTCCTGACCTCAAACAGTGCCATGTCCCCTTGTTCTTTTCAAACAACTGCTTCTCGATCCACATACAGATTTCTCATGAGCACAATTAAGTGTTCTGAATTTCCTATTCTCCACAATGTTATCCATAACTTTTTATAATCTACACAGTTACATACTTTTGTATAGACAATAAAACATAGGTAAACATCTTGCTGGTATTCTCTGCTTTCAGTCACCATCAATTTCAGAATGATTCCCCTATCATCTTCTGAATCCAGCGTGAATTTCTGGTATTTCCCTGTCAATATACTGCTGCAGTCACTTACTGCTGTGGTCACTTCCAAATGATCTTTAGCAATTTTTTACTTGTGTGTGATATAAATGATAATGTTTGATAATTTCTGCTTGGCTTGGCTTGATAATTTCTGTGTTTGGTTGAATCACCTTTCTTGGAAATAGGCATAAAGATGGATCTCTTCCAGTCAGTTGACAAGGTATTTGTCCTCCAAACTTCTCAGCATATATGAGTGAGCACTTCCAGCACTGCATGCGTTTGTGAAACTGTCTCAGTTTGTATTCCACTGATTCATAGATCCTTGTTATTTTTCCAATGCCTTCAGTACAACTTAGATTTTTTTCTGTAGTATCATTGGTTCCTGATCATATGTTACCTCATGACATGGCTAAACACTGACCAGTTCTTTCTGGTACAGTGTATCTGTGTGCTCCTTCCATCTTCTTGTGATGCTTCTGGTGCTGTTTAACATTGTCTCTTTAGAATCCTTCACTACTGCAACCCAAGGATTGACTTTGTCCTTCAGTGCTTGCATGTTAAGAAATGCAGAGCTTGTTCTTCTCTTTAGGTTTTCTAGCTTCAGCTGTTTGTACTTTGCTTTGTCCTCTTGAGCCGCCCTTTGAAATCTGTTCAGTTCTTCTACTTCATCACTTTTTCCTTTGCTTTAGTTACTCAGCCTTCAAGAGCAAGTTTGAGAGTCTATTTTAACAACCAGTTTGGCCTTTTCTCTCTTTTCTGTCTTTTTAATGGCCTGTTGCTGTCATCATGGCTGATGTCTTTGATGTCACTCCACAACTCATCTGGTCTTCAGTTGTTAGTGTTCAATGCACCAAATTTATTCTTACGACGGTTTTTAAACTCAGGTGGGATATACTCAAGGTTGTACTTTGGCTCTCATGGACTTGTTCTACCTTTCTTCAGTTTCAGTTTGAACTTGCATTTGATCAGTTCATGGTCTGTGTTGCACTTGGCATCTGGCCTTGTTTTGACTATTGATATTGAGCTTTTCCACCATCTCTCTCTACAGATGTAGAGCATTCTGTGTGGTATGGTCCCTATGTGTAATTGTTATTTATGTTGGTGAAAAAAAGGTATTTGCAATGAATAAGTTCTTGAAAAATTGTATCATGCAATTTCCAGCATTATGTCAGTGACCAAAGCCATATTTTCCAACTATCAATTCTTCTTCTTTGTTTCCAGCTTTTATTAATACATCCTGATTGCATGTTCAATCAGTTTCAGACTCTAGAAGCTGGTAAAGTCTTCCATTTCTACACCTTGTGCCTTACTGATTAGTGTATAAACTTGAATAATAGTTGTATTAACTGCTATTCCTTGTAAGTGTATGGATGTTATCCTATCACTGACAGCACTGAAATTGGTGATAGATCTTGAAATGTTGTTTTTGATGATGTTGTTGGGGGTTTTGGAGGTCACATGACCTTCTTTCCCTTTATGGTCACCAATAAATATAGAAAAGCAATAGTCCTACTCTCTGTAAGAAGTGAAAACAGTGTTACTTAGGAATAGAGAAATTCACGGAAAGGGGACACTCCAGCACCCAGACAGAGTACTATGGTGTTCCAAAATATGAAAGGAAAATTAACTCTTCATGGGATAAAGTGAATGGAGGGCTGCACGCTCACGGGCACAAGAGGAAGATAACATGGCAAGAATAATATTACAAAACTGTTCTTAACAATCTCTCTGAAAATCATCAATTCTATTTAATAATCTTCAGGAACATGTTGACCATTGCATTCTTCTAAGCTCAAATTGCTCAAACATTCTAGAAAAATACCTTTTAAAAACAATTATTCCCATCAGCCAACATCCTGTTCCTTGATCCTTTTAGTTACAAGCAGTTGAACTTTTTACAAGTGGCTGAATTGTTGTTGCTGAAGAGCAGAAGTAGAGATTTTCAGCCAAGCTAGAAGTTTGATTCAAAATGGAGTTTTAATTTTGTTCTGGGGCACCCATCTTAGTTATGCCAATCCTTCCATTTTGGGGTTTACTTACACATCCTCTAAGGTGTTACTATTGCAATAGTTTGACTGCATATGTTTTCCTTCCTTGTATCAAGATTCAGTTTCCAAGGAGAGGGAATCTGGTTAGCATTTCTTGAGTCAGGTGGTCATACGAGTTAGAAGAGGGTAGAGTACACAATATGGAATTTCTAATTTATATTCCTATCAAGCTAACATGAAACAGAGTGGAGCTTGTCTGTCAAAGACAAAAGACAAGTGCTCTCAAAAAGAAGGAAGAAGGAAGGATGGGATGCTGGGCAGTCCAAGCAACTGATGTCTGTTATAACTTTCATGGCTGAAATTCTTCTAGATCATGAATGCTACCTTTCACTCATGCATTAATAGGGAAAGTCAAGTAACAGAAAAATTATTTTCAAGCCAGAGAAACCAACATGTAGTGCCTCGCTCAGTGGGCTGAGATGTTAATTAGAGATTTTCAGTAATGTTTACTTATGATTGTGAGGCCCACGGATCAGTCTTTGGTACATGAAGAAATTGAATATAGCAGTATCTTTGAGAGAAGTATAGTGCAGTGAAGAAGAAAAACATTTAAAGAAGAATACTTAAAGGAATATGAAAAGTTAAATCACAGAATTTTGGAGAAGTTGAAATCAGAGCCAGTAGATCAAAGGACTTAATTCTGTCTGGAGAAACAAGAGAAAGTTTCACAGAGAACTGTGGCCTGAGTAAGTCATCAGTTCCCTATGTCAAAGCCTTTGAAAGGTCACAAACAGCACGTGCAAAAACTTACAAGCTGGTCTCAGAGAGACGATTTGTTCAAGAGATGCTTATGGATAGTTTAAAGTGTCTGGAGCACAGCCTTTGTAGGACAACAAAGTGGGATGACACTATGAAAAAGTAGTACCTGAATACTGCTTATTATGTGTTTACTCACCTTTAATCCAGAGGTGATAGATAATCATTAAAGAAGTTTAAACCAAGAGGAATCCTGGCTAGAGCTGTGTTTCTAATACATCACTCCAGACAGCATTCTAGATACTGGAGGAGAGCCTGCCAGCGACATTCTGCCCCATTTACCAGGGATCATCAAAGTGATTAAAGCCACATTCCATTCCAAATATTAAGAAATAGTTAATAGTAAATGTTAAGAAATAGTTAACAGATAAAAACATTTAAGGTATTAATTTCATTAAGAGCGGTCTTATTTAGTAACATTTACATGGCTTAAGAAAAAAGAACTCCCAGAACACCCAAAGTAGGTTAGTCACTGGACATCTTTTTTTTTTTTTTTTTTTTTTTTAGTGAATAACTGATATGTTAAGAAAATATTGAAGTTGTAGAGGATTTCATTTTACTTTCACCTGCAATAAAGTCCCACAGAATCAGCAGCCAAAAATCAAATGAAGTATTGCATTGAGCAAGTCTGCTACAAAAGTTCTATTTAAAATCTTAAAAAGCAAAGATGTCATTTTGAGGAACTAAGTTGTACCTGATTCAAGTCATGGTATTTTCAACTAGCTCATATAATTGTGAAGGCAGGACAATGAATAAGAAAGATCGAAGAAGAATTAATGCATTTGAAATATGGTGTTGGTGAAGAATATTAGGTATCCCATAGACTTCGACAAGAATGAACAAGTTTGATTTGCAAGAAGCACAACCACAACACTCTTTAGATGCAAGGATGGTGAGACTTTGTCTCACACTTTGGACATGTTATCAGGAAGGACCAGTCCCTAGAGAAGGACACCACCCTTAGTTAAGCATAAGATAAACAGAAAAAAGGAAGACCCTCAAAGGGATGACTTGACATAATGGCTGCGACAATGGGCTGGAACACAGTGACTGTTACGAGGATGGTGCAGGACATGGTGACATTTCATTCTATTGCAGACGGGGTCTTTATGAATCAAAACTGCCTTGACCACAACCAACAACAAAGTTGAGGAGCTATTTTATGTTTCTGAATACTGTAACAGATTTCATGAAAAAATAGAATTATTCTAACTAGTTATAAAAGACAAATCTTTGAACTACTTCCATAACCTCAAAAACCTTTATTATGTTTGGTATAATAATCTAAGTAAATTTGCAACTGTGTTTTACCTTCCTATCTGGCCTAGAAAATATCTTGATTTAAGCGCTTGTGAGAAATGACTCTTCTTTACATTCTGTTATCTTTCTTTATAAAATCTACTTTTCTTACAAGAAGTCTAGGATTTTCATCAACTTAATTAACAAATAAATATGCAGCCTCTTTACTCAGGGATCAACTAAACTTGACCTATGATTGGTTTGTTTGCTCTGCTTTGTCCTCTCTTCCTTCTCCTTCTCCTCTTTCATCCTGTCTTTTTTCTCCTTCTCTTTGTTTTCCTCCTCTTCATTCATCTTGTTTTTTGGAAATTTTTAGTATCTTCAATGCTTTGTGAGGCTACTGAAATTACACATTGCTTTTATTAATCAGGAATTCCTGCAGCTTTGAAAGCAAAGCTTTAAAAATCAAAAGGTCTGATAAATGGGGATTATTGGTAATCTCCTGTATTGGCCTCATATGTAGAACTCTATTCTCAGGGTTTCTCCAGACTGTCAGGCCAGTAGAGCTGGTCTTTCTTTTTGAGTTAGAATTTGGTTCTACACTTTTCTCTGGCTCTGTCTGGAACCCTCTATAACGATGCCTCTCAGAGCAGTCAGTAGTGGAAACTGGGCACTACCTAGTCTTGCTTGGCTCAGTCTGTGGAGGTTGTGGTAGATGTGGTCCATTAGTCTTTTGGACTAATCCTCCCCTTGTATCATTGGTTTTTTTCATTCTTCGTTGCTGCCCAATTGGTGACAACAGTGGATTATCCTAGATGGCTACTCACCAGAGGCTGTTAAGGCCGTGGATGCTACTCACCAAAGTAGAATATAGAACATTTTCTTTCCGTGTTGAATTATGCTGTAACATGTTCCGTTTTTTTTTTAATGGAAAATGGCCTGCATCTCACTTTGGTGAGGGACATCTGGGGTCTTAAAGACAAGAAAGTGTCTGTCTAAGTAGCATCAATTGGTCCCAACCTACCTGGAGCAGAGGAGAATGAAGACCTCAAAGACATAAGGAAAATTTGAGCCCAAGAGGCAGAAAGGGCTACTAATCCAGAGACTACATCAGCATGATACCAGAGGACCTAGGTGTTGCCTGGCCACCACCAGTGACCTCCCTGACAGAGAATACAACATAGAGTCCCTGATGCAGGGAGGGAAATATGGGGTTGCAGAACCAGAACTCTATCAAAACAGCAGACTTGATGGTCTGACAGACAGTAGGGTCCCCAGAATACATGGCCCCGAGACTCTCTGTTAGCCGAGAGCTGAAACCATTCTGGAAGCCAACTCTTCAAAGACTGGACTAGACAAAAAGTCATAAAACGATACGGGCAAGGACTTAAGTATACACATGAAGCTAACTGAGCAGCTCCTGTCTGTAGGAAAGATGAGAGGGTGCAGGGGGTTTGTTCAATGGACATTGAAAATACTAGATTGCAAGGAGGAGTGTACTGTTACAGAGTGAGGAGAGTAGCTAGAGTTATGTAGTAGTGCAAGGTTTTGTTTGAGAAACAGACTTGGATTGTAAACTTTCACTTAAAGCACAGTATTTGTTTTTCTAGTATGATTGCCAAGCCAAGTGAAAGTATATAATCCAAGTCAATTTTACATGCCAGCCTCTCTGCAACTTTATCTGCTCTCCTCACCCTGTGAAACCACACTCCTCCTTTTCACTCTTTACTGCCAGTATCCACTTAACAAACAGCTGTCCCCTCCTCTTCATCCTCTTCTCACCCCTCTAGAAAGAAACCAGTGAAACAGCTTTCTATGTATATATGAAACCATAAAGTACACACACAATATGTTCACTCTGTGTCCCTGAGTCCAGTCCATTCTTTGTCTGAAATGTTGACCTCAGTACTGGTTTCAGGTCTGAGCTAGCAGCAAGTCTAGGGACCATGTTCCCAGGGGACCCTCCACATTGTCGGATCATCAATTAAGGTCTTTTAATAGAGTCTTTGATCTGCACACATCTTTTTCTCATGCTATGTCAGGGACTGTACACTGCGTTGCCTGTCAGGGCTGTCTTTGGCGGATTCAGGGCACCATCTTGTTCTTCTGGCCTTGTGCTGATGTAGTCTCCCAATGATATGGGTCCTCTGTCTCCTGGCTCATTTTTACTCTTATGTTTGATATTCTCAGTTGTCATCTGTTTCAGGTGAGTTAGGACCAACTGATGTTCCTCACACGGCAACCTGATGGCTTTTAAGAACCCAGATGCCACTCACCAATATGGGGTGCAGAAGACTCTTAGCAAAAGGCTAGTTATGCCAATTAACCTTGGTGTCTCCTGAGAACATGGTCCCCAGACCCTTGTCCCTGCTGCTCTGTCCTTTGAAATGTCAATTTGAATTTAGAAAACTTTTAGCTTATAGGGTAGCACAGTTATGCTGACCTGGCTTCTACTATGTGCTGTCACTCCTTTCACCTAACCAAATGCCAGTTGACTATCTAATCTGTGAACAACCCTCTTCCTTCCTCCCCACCCTTGTACCCATCAAAGAGTCTTTTCTTGTGTGCACAAGTCCTTTTTTAAGTCCTTATAATACTGGTCTCATACAATACTTGTCCTTTTTCAGGTGACTCATTTACTCAGCATAATGTCTTCCAGTTGATATCAGGTTATGTTCCATTGTGTATGGGCAACTACATGGATTCCATCTTTTTGCTATTGTGGACAGCGCTGCAATAAACACTCATGTGCATGTATGTGTTCATGAGACAGCCCTTATTTATGTAGGATATGTTCCAAGCAATGGAATTGCTGGATCATATGGCATTTCTATTTCCCGGAAAGCACAATAAAATATATTTAAAACAATAAAATAAAATAAACCATATTGTCAATTGAGCTAGATGTGCCCTGAGATCATGGTCCCCACTGCTCCTAGTCCAGCAATTCGGTTCCTCGGGGAGTTTGGTTGTGTCTATGCAGCATGACCTTACCTTGGACAAGTGGTGCTAATTACCCCAGTATTGTGTACTGTCTTACTCTTCACTGAAGTAGTTATCTATTATCTGAATTATTTAGTGTTTTTCTATTGCCACTCCTTTTCTCCCTCTTAACCATCAAAGATTACTTCTTTTTGCATGTAAACCTTTTCACAAGTTTTTACAGTAGTAGTCTCACACAATATTTGTCCTTTTGTGATTGACTTTTTTCCCCATTTATTTGATTATTTATTTATTTATTTTTCTTCTTCCTTTTTTTAATTATGATTGCGTGAAAATGTACATTCCCATATAAATTTGCATGCCTGCCTATGTGCAGCTCCCACTGCTCTCCCTGCCCAGTGACAGCACACTCTTTCTCTTTGTTTTATACATGTCGTATCCTCCTAACAATCTCCTCTTCTGTCCTTTCCACCCTCTCCCCCACCTCCAGTAAGAGGTCAGCAGGACGACATAGTACAGATGCATAGAACCATGAAGTGCACAAATGTTATGGTCACTCTGTGTCACCAAGCCCAATCGATTCCTGTCCGAAGAGTTGACCTTCATTATGATTTATGGACAGGGGCAACATCAGGGCCAGGGACCATGTTCCCAGGGGAAATTCAATGCCCCTGGACCATCAATTGTGGTCTTTTAGTGGAGATCTCAGGGTGCACCTATTTTTATTCTTGTATTGCCAGTGAGACTCAACTTTGTGAGCCCCATCATGACTATCGTTGGTGGTGGCTGGGCACCATCCAGTCACATGTCAATGTAGTCTCACCACTCACGAGGGTCTCTCTGTCTTCTGAGTTCTCTTTCTCCCATGTCGTTTTGGTCTTTGGTGATCATCCATTCCTGTTGAGTTGGAGCAATTTGTTGTGTCTCAGATAACAGCTTGGCAGATGTTAAGACACCACACCAAACTCACCAATGTGAGGTGCAGAACACTCACTTAGCAAAACGTTAGTTGTACCCATTGGCCTTGATTTCCCCTGAGAGTATGGTCCCTGGCCCTCTGCCCCAGCTACTCTGTCCTTGCAATGTTGGGTTAAGATAGGAGGAATAATTATGTTATGTTGAAGTCCAGTTAATATTGATCTTTCTAATGTGTGCTGTCATGGATTTCACCCAATGAAATTTCTATCAACTGTCTAATCTATACCCCACCCTCTCCTTCCCTCCCTCCCCACCCTGGCAGCTATCAGACAGTCTTATATTCTATTCATGAGTCTGTTTTTAAGTTCTTATCGTAGGGGTCTCATACAGTATTTGCCCTTTTGTCACTGACCACTTTCACTCAACGTAATGTCATTCAACTGAAATCAGGTTATGAGATGTTCCCTAAAATCATCATTGTTCTTTATTATTGCATTGTGTTCCATTGATGATATATACCATAGTTTACCTATCCATTCCTCTGTTGTTGGCATCTGGGTTGTTTCCATCTTTTTGCTATTGTGGACTGTGCTGCAATAAACATTCTTGTGCATATATCAGCTGGTGTGAATGACCTTGATTCTGTATGATGTATTCCAAGCAGTGGATTTACTGGGTCAACGGTATATTTATTTCCAACTTTTTAAGGAAGCACCAGATTGCTTTCCAAAGAGGCTGCACCATTTTGCAATCCCACCAGCAGTAAGGGAGAGTTCCAATTTCTCCACAGCTTCTCCAGCATTTGTTGGTTTTTGTTTTTTGGACCACAGCCAACCTTGTTGGGGTGAGATGGTATCTCATTGTAGTTTTGATTTGAATTTCTTTAATAACTAATGATCACGAGCATGCCCGCATGTGTTTTTTGGCTTCCTGGATCTCCTCTTTAGAGAAGTGTCTGTCCGTCTCCTTTGCCCATTACTTAGTTGGATTATTTATCTTTTTATTATTGATATTTTGTAGTGCCTTATAGATTATGGAAATCAGACGTCAGTCTGACATATAGGTGCCAAATATTTTTTCCCATTCTGTAAGTAGTCTTTTAATTCTTTTGATGAAGTCTTTGGATGATCAAAAGTGTTTGATTCTTAGTACTTTCCATTTGTCTATTTTCTCTTCTGTGGATTGTGCTTTGTCAGATTTTGAATTCTGTCTATGTTGTGTATTAGAACTTCCATTGTTCACTCTATTTTTTTGAATGAGCTTTATCATTTTAGATTTGATATTTGGGTCTCTTATCCACTTTGAGTTGGTTTTTGTATAACGTGTAAGATACGGGTCTTGTTTCAATTTATTGCAGATGGATATCCAATTTTGCCAGCACCGTTTGTTGAAGAGATTGCTTTTACCCCAGTTTAATGTCTTAGGGCCATTGCTGAATATCAACTGTCATAGGAGGATGGTGTCACCTCTGGGGTCTCAACTCTGTTCCATTAATCTGTCTCTTTCTGTACCGGTACCAGGCTGTTTAGACTACTGTGACAATATAATAGGTTCTAATGTCAGGTAGTGAGAGGCCTCCCAGTGTGTTCTTCTTCTTCAGTAGTACTTTGCTTCTCTGGGATTTTTTCCCTTTGCAAACAAAGTTGGTGATTTGTTTCTTCATCTCCTTAAAAAATGCCACAGGAATTTGTATTGGGATTGCATTATGTAAGTAGATTGCTTTGTATAAAATAGACATTTTCACAATGTTAAGTCCTCCTACCCATGAGCAGGGTAGATTTCTACATTTATGAAAGTCTCTCTTAGTTTCTTGCAGTAAGATTTTGTAGTTCTCTTTTGTAAAGGTCTGTTATTTCTCTGGGTAGATTTATTCCCAAGTATTTTATCTTCTTGGGGGCTACAGAAAATGGTATTGATTTGGTGATTTATTCTTTAATAATCTCTGTTGGTATAAAGGATTTAATTGTTTGTCTTATATCCTGACACTTTGCTGAACTTTTCTATCAGTTTGAATAGTTTACTTACAGATTGTTTAGGATTGTCTGCATATACAATCATATCATCTTCAAGTAGGGAGATTCCTCTTTGCTGATGCAGATGCCCTTTATTTCTTGGTCTTGTCTAATTGCTCAGGGTAGAACTTCTAGTACAATGTTGTCTAGTTCCTGTTCTCAAGGGGAATTGTTTCAGTCTCTTTCCATTCAGGATGATGTAAGGCAGTTGGCTTTGTATAAACCGGCCCTTATTGCACTGAGGAATTTGCCTTCTAGTCTTATTTTGGTGAGAGTTTTTAACATGAGTGGGTGTTGGACCTTATCAAATGCCTTTTCTGCATCAATAAACAAAATCAGGCGATTCTTGTCTTTTGTTATGTATGTGGTTGATCACTTTAATTGTTTTTCTAATGCTGAACCTGCTTTGCACCCCTGGTATGAATCAAACTTGGTTGTGATGAATTATTGTTTTGCTCTGTTGTTGTATTCTATGGCAAGTATTTTGTTGAAGATTTTTCCTTCTAGATTCATGAGTGATACTGGTCTGTAGTTCTCCTTTTTTGCTGTGTCTTTTCCTGTCTTTGGTATTAAGGTTATGCTGGCTTCATAGAATGAATTTGGGAGTATTCCATCCCTTTCTATGCTGTGAAATAGTCTCAGTAGTATTGGAGATAACTCTTCTCTAAAAGCTTAGTAGAATTCTTCGGTGAATCCATCTGGGCCTTGGCTGTTTTTCGTTGGTAGTTTTTGGATGACTTTTTCAATCTTTTTCTTTGTGATGGGTTTATTAAGTTGTTCTGCTTCTCCTGGTGATAATTTTGGTAAGTGATATGAATCTAGGAATTTGTCCATTTCCTTTAGGTTTTCAAATTTGTTAGAGTACAGTCTTTCATAGTATTCTGTTATGATATTTTTGATTTCTGTTGGATCTGTTGCGACAACACCCCTCTCATTTCTTATTTGAGTTATTTGTTTCTCCTGCTGTTTTTCTTTAGTAAGTTTAACCAATGGTTTGTTAATTTTGTTGATCTTTTCAAAAAACCAGCCTCTGGTCTTTTCAATTTTTTCAGTATATATTCTTCTCTAATTCATTTAGTTTTGCTCTAATCTTTATGATCTGCTTTCTTCTGGTGCCTGAGGGGTTCCTGTGTTGTTCTCTCTCTACTTGTTCAAGCTGTGGTGTTAGTTCTTTGATTTGAGTTCTTTCTTTCAGCCAGATGTGTGCATTTATAGAGATAAACTGACCTCTGAGGACTGCTTTGGCTGTATCCCATAAATTCTAGTAGGAAGCGTTTTCATTCTAGTTGGAATCCATAAATTTCTTTATTTCCTTTTTGATTTTTTTATATAACCCATGGCTTTTTGAACAAGATGTTGTTCAGTTTCTATAAGTTCCACTTTCTATCTATGTTTTTTCTGCTATTGATTTTAACGTTTATGGCTTTGTGGTCTGAGAAGATGCTTTGCAATAATTCAATGGTATGGATTTGGGTGAGATTTGCTTTATGTCCTAACACATGATCTATTCTGGAAAATACTCCATGTGCACTCAAGAAGAAGGTGTAGTTGTCTGCTGATGGATAGAAAGTTCTGTACATGTTAATGAGGTCTAGTTGGTTAATTGTGGTAATAAGATCTTCTGTGTCTTTACTGAGCTTTTTTCTAGATGATCTGTCCAATATTGAGAGTGGAGTGTTGAAGTCTCCCACTATTACTGTGGAGTGACCTATCTGGTTTTTGAGTGTAGTTAGTGTTTCTTCAGTGTCTTTAGGTGTTCTGGTATTGGGTGCATAAATATTTAATGTTGCTAAGTGCTGCTTGTGTATTGAATCTTTCAGCAATAAATAGTGTCCACCCTTGTCCATGATGGTAGATTTTACATTAAAATCTATGTTATCTGAGATTAGTATTGCCACGCCTGCTCTTTGTGTATTGTTAGCTTGATATATATTCTTCCACCCTTTAATTTTCAGTTTGCTCATATCTTTAAGTCTAAGGTGAGTTTCTTGTCAATAACATATGGGCATGTCATGTGTTTTGATCCCAGATATCACTCATTGTCTCTTTACTGGAGCATTCAGTCCATTCACATTCAATGCAATTATTGATAGATATGTGTTTAGTGCTGTCATTATGATAAGTTTATTTTTGTGTTGATGTTTTCTCTGTTGTTCTTATTTATCTGTTCTGGGACATTCTTATTTATGAGTGGAGTTTTCACCTTTTTCAGTGTTGGTTTTGTGGTTGTTGAGACTCCTGTATTATGTTTCTTGATTTGATATATTTCATCTGTATTGTGCTTTGCAGCTGTCCCTATGATCTCACTTAATAATCTATGTTTAAATCCAATTTTAACTACTGCAAGCCTTACTAACTTCACCTCTATCTTGAAGGACTGTAATAACTGTAGTACATCTCTCTTTTTAATATGATGACATCATAGTTTTCATGATATGATCACTGGATCACTTTTTTAAATATTACAGTATTGATTGAGTTTGGAGCCTTCCCTAACTAAGTAGGTTTCTGGGTGATGAGTCCTGAATTTCTTCCTAAAATATAAAGTTAATGGCTTTGTTCTTCTAAGCCAACAGCTTCTTTCAGTATTTCTTGTAGCTTTGGTTTGGTTTTTACAAAGTCTCTGAGTTTCTGTTTATCTGAGAATGTCTTAATTTCATTTTCATATTTGAAAGATAGTTTTGCAGGATATATAATTCTTGGTTGGAAGTTCTTCTCATTCAAGGCTTTCAATGTGTCATCCGATTTTCTCCATGCCAGCATCATTTCTGCTGAGTAATCAGAAGAAAACCTATAGGATTTCCTTCTGGATGTTAGCTTTGCTTTGAGTCTCACTGACTTTAAGAATTTCTGCTTATCTTTCATTTTGTTAAGCTTGATTATAATATGTCTTAGAGTCTTTCTTTTGAGATCTATATTGAGTGACATTCGATATGCATCTTGGGTATCTGTATTTTCTTCTTTCATAATTTCTGGGAAGTTTTCTGTCAGCAGCAATACTCTCTGTGTTCTCAGATGTCCTATTCTGTTGAGGGACTCCAAATTAATCATAGATTGTTTCTCTTAACAGAGTCCCACATACTTCTTAATGCTTCTTCATTTTTTTCTTTTTTTAAATTTCTGTTTTCTGATTTCTCCTTATAGCTGCTGGAATCAGTAGCTCTGTCTTCCAAGTCAGAAAGTCTATTTTCCATTTATTCAGTTCTGTTTTCTTGGCTTGGAATTGAATTTTCTATTTCTTTGATTTTGTTCTTGATTTGTTGGATTTCAGAGTACTGATATTCCATGGGATCAAACAGCTTGCTTAATTTTTCATTTTGCTCTGCTGCATTTCATATAAGGTCTAGGAGGGCTCTCTACATAATCCTTTTGTACTTGCCCTCTGATAGTTTCAGAAAGACTTCTTTGTCTGGAAAGTTCTTTCTTTTTTGGGCCTTCTGAAGCCATAGGTGAATTCTTCTTAATGTTTTTGTCCAATGTTTGTTGCTTTTTGGGCATCTGGAGGTTGTTTTGTTTTTCTGGTGTTACCTCAACAGGATCTAAACATCAGTCTGAAAAGGAAGTTGATCACCAGACACCTCTATGTACTCCAGTGACTGGGCTCAGTGATATCCCTGGGGTAGCAGCCTTTACCTCCTGATTGGCAAAGACACGGCCCTACTGATAGAGTTATTGGAGAGTCATCAGTTGACAGTATAATGTGAGAGCTGGCAAAGTAAGCACCTCCATATCCAACCACAGATGCTATATACTGGTTCAAAATACAGAAAGACTATTGCCCTGCCATCATCTGGTGGCCACACTGTGAAGAACACTGCTTTTCTGTTGGAAAAGTGCTCTCTGGGCAGGCACTGCCTCCCACCCTGGGAATTAGGTTCAGCTGAGGCCTCCATATAAGTAAATCCACCTTCCAGACTATCAAGGTGGCATCCCTCACAAGCTCCCCCCACCTGCTTCAGAAGAGGCTATTCAATGGCAGAGATTAGGGGAGAGAAGCCAAAAGTGCTGAGGAGCACAGATTCCAAGGCAGGGCTCTCAAAATGTATTGATTCCACTCACCAATCCCACCAGTAGTATTTCCAAGTCCTGCCATCAGTCAAGTCCCAGGCCTACCCTCTGGCCAAGGCAGAGGAAAAAAACGTTAAAATGGTGAGTTACCTTCAGTCCATGAAAGCTGGCACTCAGCAAGAATGGGAGGTGGCAAAAGAGAAGGTTTCCCTCTCAGCGGTATGTAGTTCAAATAGAAAGCCCTGTGCCATGTCCTAGGGTTCAGTAGGTGTCCAGAAGGCTCTGTTTAACAATCAGTTCAGGCCTCAGTTTCCAGAGGGATTTAGGGAGATGTGTGTTTAGTCTGCCATCTTGACTCCACCCTCACCTTGTGATTCACTTATTTCAGTCAGTGTAACACCCTTCAGATTCACTCCTGTTATGAGATGCTTCATAGATTCATCATTGTTCTTGATTATTGTGTAATAGCCCATTTTCAGTATGTACCAGTTTGGAAAATTATTCATTTTTAAAGTCTTTTTCTTGCCTATTTAATTCAAACCCTTGAAATAAATTGTAAGTGCCAGAACATAATACACTTCATGATACATTCTGAGTGTGAACACCATGAATAAGAGTCCCACAAATGCCTGTTTTCTTATCAATTTCGATGACAAAGTCTTGTCTCTGTCTCATCTAGAAGCCCCAAAATGTGCCTCCAAGAATTTGGCAGTCAAGTTTAAAGACTGGGAAGCACTTAGTCTCACTGTGAGTTGTCGGCATCCTTTGGAAACAGGTGAGACAATCACCGGTAAGATCTCAGCTGAGTATCTCAGTGCGGCTCTATGTGTGGCCTGTGACTCACATATCTATTTTGTTGTGCAAACTTTTGTGTACCCCTTTTCTGTCTCACCATCTCCATTGACTTGACTCCCTGACCCTCTCTAATTTTCATTTATTGTCCCCCATTGACTGTGAGGTTCAATTTATGGAGCATACAGTTACCCACATGGCCATATCTCTTTCAAGTTGCCTCATAAACATATGTGCTTAAATTATTATAAGCCTTTTATTTTTCATTCTACGAAGCATTTACAGTGCTCTTCCAATGGACTGCCTCTGAGCATAACAGAAGGGGAACTGGTTTGGCTGTTGTGAAATGGAAAAACACCTGATGACTATCTATTCTCATACTACACATAAAAAAGATGGTTTGTCAGGTGATTTTTTTTTGGTTTCTCACTTAGTTTTTAGCTTCTTACTGAAATCATAAGGTTCAGAAAATGTTTAATATTGTGTGGCAGAGATTATCTTAATGAATATTTCACAGATTTTATTTTGAAAACATACTATATATAACACTCATCCCTAATTAAACTATCTTTTCTGATTTAGTTATGTAGTATAGGGTCACGGGAAGCCCTGGTGATACAGTGGCTAAGTGCTATGGCTGCTAACCAAAAGGTTGCCAGTCCAAATCCACTAGTCATTCCTTGGAAACTCTACATGGCAGTCTACACACCCTCCCCAGGGGGCAATGCTAGGTAGGTCTTGAATAGTGATTTCTGGTCATCAAATGCTTCTTTGCACTTTGAAACTTATCTCTTAGAATATTGCACTAAAAATCGATAGGATTTCAATAGATCAGATTGTATAGTGTTAGGATCAGTGAAGGCAACATAGGGAGCAACTTTGTGAGAGCCAGCAGTGTGGGCCAAGGGAAAAGACTTAGTCTAGGGCAAATTTAAAGTTTCACAAAACCTTTCTATTTGAATCTTTATTATTCTATTAGTTGTCTCTACTACATCAAAAGACTGAAGACGATTAGGGCAATATAGCCTTTAATGAACAGAGCCTACTTGGCATAACTCTTAGACTTGAACAGTGAATTTAGTTTCTCAATCACTACAAAGAGTATTCAGTGCCCTCAAGGTAACTGTAATATTTTCAAGGAGTGTCTTTGCTACAAAAGCTTCAGTATCACTATGGCAGGGAGAGGATTCCACCCACTGTGAAAATCTGCATATCATTACCAACACATATTTGTAGCCATTTGAGGATGTGAGCTGAAAGAAGTCCTGTTGGATGAGACCAGAAGGTGGATGGTACCATAATCCAGGTAAAACTTCAAGGTGTTTTCCAGGGTTGCAGAGAGGGCAAATGGGCGATGGGTGGCAAGGTATTTGGTAATCTCAAAAATTTTGTCCCACAAATATTTTTTAAGGCCTCAATCATTTTGTTTCATTCTATATGGGAGGTTTCGTGTAAGGCTAGCACCATAGGGCCATGCAAAAAATTTGGTAAACTAGTAATAATTGTGGATTAGGAATCACTAAAAATGTAGGAATCACAGTATGGTTGATTGTGTGCTAGTCTGGGACCAATCTCCAGCCTCTGTTATCTGGCTGTTTAACTAGAAGAACTTGGGTGACACAAGGGTGACTATAAAGCACAATGAACCCCTTAGAAAGGAAATCTTGCATGATAGGACCAATTCTTCATACGCTTTTTGGTTAAAAGGCTATTGAGAAATTTTTGCTAAGGTTTAGATAAATATATTTGGATCTTAATTGGTTCAGCTGACTAAACTCCTCCTATATCTGTAGATGCATACGGTTTCAGGAATTGAGGAAAGGATATCAAAGAGGGAAGGACCAGACTTTACTAAATGTTAGAGTTGTTACTGTTAGGTGCTGCCGAGTTGGTTCTGACTCATAGTGACCTTATGTACAACGGAAAAACACTGTCCAGTCCAGCACTATTTCCACAATCATTATTCTGCTTGAGCCTATTACTGCAGCCACTATGTCAATCCATCTTATTGAAGGTTTTCCTTTTTCTCATTGACCCCTCACTTTAGTAAGCATGATGTCCTTCTTCAGGGATTGATCCCTTCTGACAAGATGTCCAAAGCATGTAAAATGTAGTTTTTCCACGTTTACTTCCAAAAAGCACTCTGATTGTACTTCTTCCAAAATAAATCTGTTTATTCTTTTGGCAATAAGTGGTACATTCAATATACTGCTCCAATGTCACAATTTGAAGGCATCAGTTCTTCTTCAGTTTTCTATACTCTTTGTCCAGCTTTCAAACTCATGTAATGTGATTGAAAATACTGTGGATTGGGTCAGACACACCTTAGTCTTCAAGGTGATGTCTTTGCTTTTCAATTCTTTAAAGAGGTCTTTTGCAGCAAATTTACCCAGTGCAACGCATCTTTTGGATCCTCGATTGCTTCTTCCATGATTCTTGATTGCGGATCCAAGTGAAATGAAATTCTTGATAACGTCAGTCTTTTCTGCTTATCATGATGTTGCTTATTGGTTCAGTTGTGAAGTTTTCATCTAATTTATGTTGAGGAGTGACCAGTACTGAAGGCATGGTCTTTGATCTTCATCAGTAAGTGTTTCAAGTCATTTTCACTTTCATCATGCAAGGTTGTGCCTTAGTTTGGAAACTGTTGACACATGTCCAACATGGGTGACCCTGCTGATATTCAAAATATTAGTGGCATAGTTTCCAGTATCACAGCAACGTGCAAGCCACTGTGGTATGACAAACTGACAGATGGTGCAACATCAAAACACAGTGAAAGGCAGGTGAGGAAGACTCCCGGAAGATACCGAACTTATTCATTCATTCATAATGAACTGCCGCCTGTAAAGTATATTTAAAACTTCACTGAACACAACATGCAGAAGAAGTAGCTCTAAGAAAGACAGGGTTTCATGCCAAGATGATACTAAGACCCTCTAAGGTTAATTACTTCTCCTATTTTAAAATATTTCTTTGACTTTTTATAAAGAAACCTAGTATTTATCCAAGCAAGATGTTTAATCTGAGTTTAATTGTGTTTTCTTTCATTTTGAAGCAATATACAATTAGATGATATTTTTATTTGTAAATCCTACAGTTGCAACAGAATTTTGTCTCTTGGAGACATATGGCAATCAGTCTCACAGAGTATGTATTTATTCCTTTGCTTTTATAATTGTTCTCATAGTTTCAGTGCAGAGACCTCTTGAAAATGCCAGTTGTGTTTTTCTTCTCCATATTCTCACCTTTGGATATTGCTTAACTTCCATGAACAAAATCATTAATTTTGCTGAGTTAGTTCATTTTGTTATTTGACTCAAACTCTTGAAATAAACTGTAAATGGCAAAACAAACATGATGCACTTTATGGTAGATACTGAATGTCAACACCCTGATAAAAACTCTCACGAATGTCTGACTTTTTTTCAGTTCCAATGACAAGCCGTTTTGTCTGTCTCATTTCATAGCCCCAACCTCTGCACCTCAGAATTTGACAATCACTGCTGGAGACAGGAAGCTACATACTGGTACTGTACCAGGAATCCATTCCCTGAAACCCAATGGGGAAACTACTAGTAAGAATTTCAGCCCGATTTCCCAGGATGGTTCTGCCTTAGCCTCTGACCATTTACATCTTGTGCTATACAGGCTTTCTATGTATCCCTTTTGTGTGTGAACATCTATGGTGACTCCTGATTTTTGCTTTTCTCCCTTTGCTTCCCATCTCTCCCCGAATTCTTCTAATGGTGCAAAAAAAACAAAAAACACACACGCAAATGCGTCTTATTCAATTTACCTCATAAAGGTTATAGATTTAAATTAGCATAGGGATTTTGTTTTTCAGCCTATGGAGCATTGGTGCCACCTTCTAATGGAGTGCCTATGAGCCTAAAAGATAAAAGAGAAGCTGTTGTTTTTTGAGAATTATGAAATACAAATGTTATCTAATGACCAAACGTTTTTGTATGGCACAGGAAAGGGTTTGTCTGGGTAGTTTTTATTCTCACTTAGCTTTTAGCTTCTCATTGAAATTATAATATTCAGAAATCAGGTAATCTTGACTGACAGAAACTGAGCTTAATGTTTCAGAATAACATCGGTATTTTGTAAAATGTTAACAACATCCATGCCTAATGAAAACATCCATTAGAAGTCTGCAATGTTAACTTAGTATGAAAAATATAAGGGAGTTCTCTCAGGGCTTTTCCATTTAAATGGTCACTTTAGGCTTTTAATAGGGACATCCATGACATATAATTGCTATGAAAAATATTATGTAACTCAGAATGTACATAATATTAACTAGAGCCATTGTGCTGGACAATGGAAGGTGTCTTAGGCTGGGTTTTCTAGGGAAGCAAAACCAGTAACACGTGTAGGTACAAGGAAAGATTTATAATATATATATATATATATAGACAGATAGATAGATACAAATATAGGAAACAGCTCACGTAATCACAGAAGCTGAATGTCCCAAGCTCTGGCACAAGTCTCACGTGTCCATGGAAGCTGAGGAACCCAAGGTCAGCAAGTCAGAGACCAGAGTTGCAGATCACCGGTTGTGTAGGTCAGTGGATCCCAAGCTGGTGGCGAGACGATGCAACAGAGGCTGGAGGTCGGTGGATTCCAAGCTGGTGGCGAGACGAAGTGATAGAGGCTGGAGAACCCAGGATCGGCAGGTCAGGGAGCAGGACTGGGCAGAGGCTGGTGAGCGCAGGATTGGCAGGTCAGGGAGCAGGGCTCTCACGTGCCAACTGTAAAGACTGATGAGCCCAACAGCTGCTAGCTCAAGTCCCGGAACCAGATGCTGGAACCAGAGAGCAGGAGCTCCTGGCCACGTGAGCGATCAGCAGCCGTAGTCCAGTGTCACGAGATGAGAGCCGAGGGGCAGGGAGTCACTACAACCCCGCCCTGCCACTTAATACAGCAGCCAAATAGGTAGTAGCCAAGTTGACATAATCCTGACCACCACAGAAGGGTTACTTTTTCTTTTTCTGTCTTGGATGCAAGAGGTGACCAGCCTGTTATACATTAAGAAAATCAATCAGCATTTCTGTGTTACAGAGATAAGCATGGAGAGCATGGTGCACTTGCTTTATGTGATTTACTTTCTGAATTTTGCAAATTAAAAGATGATATGAAAATTCCAAATGTGATTTAAATTTAGGTTGAGGACTTGTTTTCTCTAGGCAGTTGCTCTTAATAAAATAGGAAGTAAAAGTTTTATTTCAGCTGACAAATATGGAAAAATAAGAACATCACAAATTGTCCCTAATTTTTGTATGCTTAGAGGCTAGTTCATCCCAAATCTTTCCCTCTTAAAATTTTCCCTTAACATTATGATGTTTGTCCACTGATTCTGTTTCAGAACATACATACATTTTAATTTGTTTATATGATTATTTCATTATTTATAACCAGTCTTCAATATGTCTATGGTAAATCAATAGATAACAAATTTCACAAGAATGAAGAATAAAAGTATATTAAGTAAAAGTAATTTCTGACAGAAGAAAATACGTGTTTTTGGTTAAGGATAAAATAGGTTATATACTACCCAATTCTCAACTTTTTATTTTCACATATGTCTTCAAATAGTCAGTATAAGTGATAGAATGTGTTTTCAACTCCAAAAGGAACATTAGTTTTGCTTTTTAAAGAAAACAAAAGAAGAGGAAGCCTGGCCTACATCAAGAAACGTGAATTAATATGATGAATAATATCCTGTCAATTAAAAATACTGAATATGTATAAGAAACCTGGTTCACATACTTTATTTAGAGCTCTGTGTTCAATAGTTCTCGTTACTGAAAAATCATTCGCTCATTCACAATGGAAAAGTCGAAGCATGGAAAGTGATACTTTTCACCTTTAAAATTCTGGCCCATTTTTTTTTTTAAAAACAGAAATGTGGTTATCATGTTGAGATGTAGTTACCCCATTCATTAGAGAATAAACACTTAGCACCCTTAAGAGAACTTCTGCTCCATGTTTGTTTTGGTTATTTCATTCAGACTGCTTTCAGAAAGCAGGAAGATAAAATATTTTTAAAAAAGACTATTAGAAAGAAGATCTAGATTTGCTAAACTCATTTTCTCCTGAAAGTGCAGAGAAATGTGAGTTCTGCCCCACTGAGGGAGGGCATAGTCATCCCTAGGGGGAATAATGTACTTCCAAGTTTACCTTTGGATTTCCGGTTTTCTGGCATCCTCATGTATATATAGCAGCTAATTTGGGGTGACTAAGAGCCCAAGCTACCGAGGAATATGAGAGAACAAGTCATCCAAGCTCCTTAAACTTGACTTTCTCACAGACCCATCTCAGATAATCATAATACAGTCCTGAGAAGAGTCTCGGATGCCCAGTGCTGTGTAAACAAAGTGTTGCTGTTAGGTGCCAGTGAATCTGTTCCCTCTCATAACGATCCTATGTGTGACAAAATAAAACACTGCCTGATTCTGTGCCATCCCCACAACCTTTGTTATGCTTGAGCCCATTGTTGTAGCAACTGTCTGAATCCTTCTCATTGAAGATCTTCCTCTTTTTCTTTTACCCTCTACTTTACCAAGCATGATCTTTCTTCAGGTACTGATCCCCTCTGATAACATATCCTAAGCACGTTAAGACAGAATCTTGACTTCCTGGTTTCTAAGGAGTATTCTCTTTGTACTTCTCCCAAGGCAGACATGTTCCTTCATTTGGCAGTCCATGTTATATTCAATACTTTTCTTCAACACTGCTATTCAAAGGCATCAATTCTTCTTTGGTCATTCCTATTGGTTGTCCAGTTTTCCCATGCAAATGAAGTGACTGAAACCACCAACTTTTGAGTCATGCACACCTCAGTCCTTAAAATGGTATCTTTGCTTTTCAGTGCTTGAGAGGTCTTTTGCAACAGATTTGTCCAATGCAATGTGTTTTTTGATTTCTTCTTCTTTTTTTTAATTGTGGTTAAGTGAAAGCATATAATCCAAATAAAATTTGCAAGTCCACCAATCTTTCTGCTCTCCTTGCCCGGTGACAGCACAATCCTCCTTTTTGTTCTGTATTTGTCATGTCCTATTAACAATCTCCTGTCCCCTCCTCTCCTTTCCTTTCTAGCAAGAGGCCGATAGGACAGTACTCTATAAATGCATAGAACCACAAAGTACACACACCATATGGTCACACTGTGTCACTGAGTCCAGTCCATTCCTGTCCGAAGAGCTGACTTCAGTAATGTTTTCCGGTCAGGTGCAGCAGCTGGTCTAAAGGCCATGCTCCCAGGGGACCCCCAGGCTGCTGGACCATCACTTGCAGTCTTCTAGTGGAGTTCTTGAGGTGTACCCTCCTTTTTCTCATGTTGCCACTCAACAATGTGGGTCCCACCATGGCTGTCTTTGGTGGTGGCCAGGCACCATCTGATTCTTCTGGAAACATGTCAATACAGTCACCCATTCACATGGGTCCTTCTGTCTGCCGGGCTCTTTGTTCTTCCTGTCTTTGTTGTTCTTGGTGATCGTCTGTTCCAGATAAGTTGGGACCATTTGGTGTACCTCAGATGGAAGCCTGCTAGCTTTTAAGATCCCAGACACCACTCACCAATATGAAGTACAGAAGACTCTTTTAGCAATAGGCTAGTTATATCAGTTGGCCTCAGTGTCCCCAAATCATGGTCCTGAGTCCCCAGCCCCTGCTGTTATATCTTTGCAATAATGGGTTAAGATTAGAAGAGTTTTCAGTTTATGTTGAAGTCCAGATAAGTTGGTCTGCTTTCTATTGTGTGCTATCACTGCTTTCACCCAACCAAATTTGTATCAACTATCTAATCCATGACCAGCCCTCTCCTTCCCTCCCCACCCTTGTAGCCGTCAAAGAATCTTTTCTTCTGTACGTAAGTCTGTTTTTATGTCCTTATTGTAGGGGGTCTCATACAATATTTGTCCTTTCACTGCTGACTGATTTCACTCAGCATAACATCTTCCAATTGAAACCAGGTTATGATATGCTTCCTAAAATCATCACTGTTCTTTATCATTGCATAGTGTTCTACTGAGTATAAGTACCATACTTTGTTTATCCATTCATCTATTAATGGGCATTTGGGTTGATTTCATCTTTTTGTTATTATGGACTGGCCTACAATAATCATTTGTGTGCATGTATCTGTTTGTGTGACACCCTTTGATTCTGTAGGCTATATTCTGAGCAGTGGGATTACTGGATCAAATGGTGTACCTATTTTTAGCTTTTTAAGGAAATGCCAGATTGCTTTCCAAAGAGGTCATACCATTTTGCAATCCCACCAGCAGTGTAGGAGAGTTCCAGTTTCTCCACAGCCTCTACAGCATTTGTCCTTTTGTATGTTTTGGATTATGGCCAACCTTATTGGGATGAGATGGTATCCTATTGTAGTTTTGATTAGGATTTCTCTAAAGATCCTGAGCATTTCCTTCTGTGTCTTTTGGCTGCCTGGGTGTCCTCTTTGGTGAAGTGTCTATCCATCTCCTTTGCCCGTCACTTAATTGGCTTATTTACCTTTTTCTTGTTGATATTTTCCAGTACCTTGTAGATTACAGAGATCAGATGTTGGTCAGACATGTAGTTGCCAAATATTTTTTCTCGTTCTGTAGGTGGTCTTTTAATTCTTTTGATAAAGTCTTTGGTTGAGGAAAAGTGTTTGATTCTGAGTAGTTCCCGTTTATCTATTTTCTCGTCTGTTGATTGTGCTTTGTTAGATTTTAAAGTCTGTCTAAGCTGTGTATTAAAACTTCCATTGTTGATCCTATTTTTTCTTGCATGGCCTTTATTGTTTTAGGTTGGATATTTAGGTCTTTAATCCATTTTGAGTTATTTTTTATGTAAGATGTGAGATATGGGTCTTTTTTCAGTTTTTTTTTTTTTGCAGACAGATATCCGATTTTGCCAGCATCATTTGTTAAAGAGAGTGTTTTTACCCCAGTTTACAATCTTAGGGCCTTTGTCAAATATCAACTGTTCATAGGAGGATAGTAGTATCTCTGGGGTCTTAACTCTGTTCCACTGGTCTATATGTCTCTTTTTGTATCAGTACCGGGCTGTTTTGACTGCTGTGGCATTGTAACAGATTCTAAGGCTGGGTTGTTGGTGTGATTCACATGGGACGCCAGCTGCTGGTGTGATTAACATGGGACACCACTTACAGGTGTGAAATGGGACACCACTTACTGGTGTGAAATGTGACACCACGGATTTGCATGAAATGAGACAGCACTTATGGGTGTGATGTGTGTGACAGCCTGAGGTTGAAAAATCATTCTGACAACAAATTTTTAGTTTGTTGGGGGTAGAAGAGCGACAGTGTCCTGCAAGTAGAGACTGACACCAGTTTGTTTAATCTACCAGCTTTTACTGAGCAAAGTAAACAAGTTTTCTGCTGGGAAAGTGAGAAAAGGCATCTTATCAGTGTTCCTTACTTCAAAAGAAGAAGCGGCATTCCCAGGAAGGGGAATGAGAAAGTCCTTTAACTGTTCTCAGCGAGTGCTGTTTTCAGCACGTACTGGTTTTCTGGTACACTGAGACAAAACTTGGCTGAAGGCCTTTTGACAGGCTTTTGCCATTCTCAAGACAAGTCCCTATCTAAACAAAGACCAGGTTAGGGTAAGCAGGATTTTACATTTTTTCCAAACATGCACATCCCCACACTTAGTAGTTTGAGGCCTCCCACTGTGTTCACCTTCTTCAGTAGTGCTTTACTCATCCAGGATTTCTTCCCTTTCCAAACAAAGCTGATGACTCGTCTGTCCATCTCATTAAAAAGTGATTCTGGAATTTGTATTAGGATTGCATTGTATATGTAGATCACTTTGGGTAGAATGCCAACAGAAATTTTCAAGCTGTTAATTCTTCCTATCTATGAGCAGAGTAAGCTTCTCCATTTATGAAAGTCTCTTTTGGCTTCTTGCAGTAAGGTCTTGTAGTTCTCTCTGTATAGGCCTCTTATTTCTCTAGTTAGATTTATTCCTAGGTGTTTTGTCTTCTTGGGGGTTATAGTAAATGGTATTGATTTGCTGATTTCTTCTTTGACAGTCTCTTTGTTGGTATAGAAACCCTGGTAGTGTAGTGAGTTAAGTGCTATGGCTGCTAACCAAAAGGTTGGTGATTCAAATCCACCAGGCACTCCTTGGAAACTCTATGGGGCAGTTCTACTCTGACCTCTAGGTTTGCTGTAAGTCAGACGCGACTCAACCGTGGTGGGTTTGGTTTTCGTTTTATTGTTGGAATAAAGGAATCCTACTGATTTATGTTTATCTTATCTTATATGATAAGATAAGATCTTATCTTATATCCTGATATGTTGCTGAACTCTTCTATTTGTTCCAGTAGTTTACTTATGGATTCTTTAGGATTTTCTGCATATATAATCATATCATTTGCAGATAGAGAGATTTTTATTTCTTCTTTGCTGACATGGATGCCCTCTGTTTCTTTGTCTTGCCTAATTGCTCTGGCTAAGTCCTCTAGTACAATGTTGAATAGAAGTGGTGAGAGTGGGCATCCTTGTCTAGTTCCTATTCTCAAGGAAAATTCTTTCAGTCTCTCTCCATTCAGGATAATGTAGGCAGTTGGCTTTGTGCAGATGCCCCTTATTGCATTGAGGAATTTCCCCTCTATTCCTATTTTGCTGAGTTTTTAGCATGAGTGGATGTTGGACTTTGTCAAATGCTTTTTCTGCATCAGTTGATGGAATCAGGTGATTCTTATCTTTTGTGCTATTTATGTGGTTGATCACGTTGTTTTTCTGATGTTGAACAAGACTTGCATCCCTGGTATGAATCCCACTTGGTCATGATGAATTATTTTTTTTATATGTTGTTGAATTCTTTTGGCAAGGAATTTGTTGAAGATTTTTCATCTAGGTTCATGAATGATATTGGTGTGTAATTTTCTTTTTTTTGTGGAAACTTTCCCTGGCTTTGATATTAGGGCTATGCTGGCTTTATAGATTGAATTTGGGAGCATTCTATCCCTTTCTATGCTGTAAAATAGTTTTAGTAGTATTGGAGTTAACTCTTCTCTAAAAGCTTGGTAGAATTCTGTGGTGAAGCCATTTGGGCCCAGACTTTTTTTGGTTGGTTGTTTTTTGATTACTTTTTTTCAACCTCTTCCTTTGTGATGGGTTTATTAATACTTCTCCTTGTGATAATTTTGGCAGGTGATATGAATCTAGAAATTGGTCCATTTTCTCTAGCTTTTCAAATCTGTTAGAATAGTCTTTCGTAGTATTCTGTTATGATACTTTTAATTTCAGTTGAGTCTGTTGTGACATCTCCCATCTCATTTCTTATTCGGGTTATCTGTTTCCCCTCGTGATTTATCAATTTTGTTGATCTTTTCAAACAACCACCTTTTGGTTTTGTTAATTTTTTCAGTTGTTCTTCTATTCTCCAATTCATTTAGTTCTGCTCGAATCTTTATTATTTGTTTTCCTCTGGTGCCTGAAGGGTTCCTCTGTTGCTCTCTTTCTACTTGTTCAAGCTGTAGGGTTGATTCTTTGGTTTGGGTCTTTTCTTCCTTCCTTCCAGATGTGTGCATTTATAGAGATAAACTGACCTTCAAGCACTGCTTCTGCTGTATCCATAGGTTCTGGTAGGGTATGTTTTCATTCTCATTTGAGTCCACAAATTTCTTTATTTCCTCCTTGATTTCTTATATAACTCATGGATTTTTGAGCAAGGTGTTGTTCAATTTCCATGAGTTCAAATTTCTACTTACAATTTCTCTGCTATTGATTTTGAGTTTCGTGGCATTATGGTCTGAGAAGATGCTTTGCAGTAATTCAATGGTTTGGATTTTGCTGACTTGCTTTATGTCCTAACACATGGTGTATTCTGGAAAATGTTCCTTGTGCACTGAAGAAGAAGATGTACTTGTTTGTTGATGGATAAAAAGTTTTGTATATGTTGACAAAGTCCAGTTTGTTAATTGTCACAATAAGATCTTCTGTGTCTTTATTGACTTTTTTCTGGGTGATCTGTCCATTACTGAAAGTAGAGTGTTGAAATCTCCAACTATTATTGTGTAGAGATCTATCTCATTTTTCAGTGTAGTCAGTGTTTGGTGTATTTAGATGCATAAACATTGGGTATTGGGTGCATAAATATTTAACATTGCTAAGGGCTGCTTATGTACTGAATCTTTCAGCAATAAATAGTCACAGTCCTTGTCTATGATGGTGGATTTTACATTAAAGTCTATTTTATCAGAGGTTAGTATTGCCACACTTGCTCTTCTTTGTATGCTGTTAGCTTGGTATATATTATCCCATCCTTTAATTTTCAGTTTGTTCATATTTTTGTTTGAATTGTGTTCCTTGTAAGCAACACATAGATGGGTCATGCCTTTTAATCCAGGATGTCACTCACTGTCTCCTTATTGGAGCATTTAGTCCATTTACATTCAGTGTAATTATTGATAGGTATGTGTTTAGTGCTGTCATTTTGATGCATTTGTTGTTGTGTCATTGATGTTTTCTATGTTGTTCTTAATATTCTGTTCTGGGTCATTCTTCTTTATGGGTTGACTGTTTTCATCTTTTTCAGTGTTGGTTTTGTGTTTGTTGAGACTGCTGTATTATGCTTCTTGTTTTGATAGTTTGCATTGTTATTATGCTTTGCAGCTATCCTCATGATCCTCCTTAATGTTCTAAGTTTAAACCCAATTTTAACCTCTGCATATTTCTTTAACTTCCTCTCCACCTGAAAGGACTATAACTACTGTAATATGTCTCTCTTTTTAGGGTGATGGTGTCATCATTTTCCTGATACGATCACTGGATCCCTTCTTTTAATATTGTAGCTTTGATTGAGCTTTGTGTCTTCCTAACTGAGTAGATTTCTGGATGCTGTGTCCTGAATTGCCTGCTCAGATATACACTTAATGGTTTTGTTTTTCTAAGCAAGAGCTTCTTTCAGTATTTCTGTTAGTTTTGTTTTTGTTTTTACAAAGTCTCTAAGCTTCTGTTTATCTGTGAATGACTTAATTTCATCTTCATATTTGAGAGACAATTTTGCAGGATATATAATTGTTGGCTGAAAGTTTTTCTCTTTCAAGGCTTTGAATGTGTCATTTCACTGCCTCCTTGCCAGTATTGTTTCTGATGAGAAGTCAGAGGAAAGGCTACAAAGGTTTCCCTGTGAATGTTATCTTTGCTTTGAGGCTCACTGCCTTTAAGAGAATCTGTTATCACTGGTGGTGGCTGGGCAGCATTTGGTTCTTCCGGTCCCAAGTCTATGTAGGCACCCACTCATGTGAGTCTCTCTACATCTATAGGATATCATCCTGCTGACCTCTGGGTGGAGGAAGGGGAGTGGGTGGAGAGGAGGGGAAAGGAGGCTGTTGGGAGGATGAGACATGTATGGAACAGAGAGGAATAGTGTGCTGTCACCAGGCAGGGAGAGCAGCAGAAGCTGCATATAGGTGGGCATGTAAATTTCTATGGGAATGTACATTTTCACTCAGTAACAATAAAAAAAAAAGAGAATCTGTTTATTTTTCATTTTATTAAGCTTGATTATGATGTGCCTTGGTGTTTTTCTGTTGGTTGTATTTTTTTGTGGTGTTTGATACTCATCTTTGGTCTATGTTCTCTCCTTTCATGATTTCAGGGAAGTTTTCTCTTAGCAACTCAACAATAATACTCTCTGTGTTTTCAGTTATCCCTCCCTGTTCAGGAACTCCAGTTATTTGCAGATTATTCCTCTTAATGGAGTCCCACATGTTTCTTCATGCTTCTTTTTTTCTGATTTCTCCTCATAAACACTGGTGTCAGTTGCTCTATCCTCAGGGTCACTAAGTCTAACTTACATCTCCTCAATTCTGCTTTTTTAGCTTTAGATTAAATAATCTAATTCTGTAAATTCTTTTATTGGTATGCTGTATTTCAGATTGTTGATGTCCTAATGGTTCAAATAGCTTGTTTAGTTTTTCATTTTGCCCTGCTGCATTTTGTTTAATCTCTGGGAAGGCTCTCTATATAATTCTTTTATACTCAACTTCCAATAGTTTCATAAAAGCTTCTTCATCTGGGAAGCTTTTGATTATTTATTTTGGAGTTTTCTAGAGCCATGGTGGACTGTTTTTTTAAATGGTTAGTAATCGTTTGTTGGCTTCGTGCCATTTAGAGGCTGTTTGGTTTCTCTAGCATTTCCTCAACAGGAGTTGAGGTGTAGTTCTGAGAGGAGAGTTGGTCAGCAACAGCCTCTGTGTAGTCTAGTACTGGCTCCAGTGGACTCTCTGGGGTAGCAAGCTCTGCCTCCTGGCTGGCAAAGATGGTGCCCTGCTAATGGAGTCACTGGGTGGCCATCAGCTGACCCTATGATGTGGGTCAGTGAAAGGTGGAAGAAATGCTGCTGGGATGCTTAACAGTATTTCTCCAGGCAGTCTTATTTTAAAAAGGTACTTTATTGTTAAGCTGGGAGCTGTTCAACAGCTTCTGAAATCAGCCAGGTCATCAGCTGTGGCAGGCCCTGTCTTCTTTGACCATCCCCAGATGCTATGACATAGTTCAAAGTAGGGAGGGGTTACAGCCTTGCTGCCATTCTCAACTGGGCCCCACCTGCAAGGTACCACTGTCCTAGAGAAGAGTTTTCTGGACAGGCACTGATTCTCAGCTTTGGAATTAGTTCCTGCTGAGACCTCTGCTTTGGTAACTCCTCCTGGCAGCTGACCAAGATGGTGTCTTGCTTGAGCTGCCCTTCCCTCCACAAAACATCAGAATCTATAGTGCAGCTCAGAAAAGAGAGGGTGGAGGTGCAGTGGTGCCCTAAGTCAGCAGGTCAGGTCTCAAAATGTGGCTATCCCAAGTACAGTCTCTCTGCTGTGCTATATGCTGTTTACTTTAGCACTGCAGTTCAGCATATTTGGAAGCTCATGCCCAGCCCTCACCCCCCAGAAAACTAAGAAGGCATCGGTACCTGCAGTCCTCCCAAACAGCGAGTCAGATGAAGCAGGACTCAGCATGTGCTGTCTTGGGTTAGAGAGAGGTAGTTTCCTGTTTAGTAGTGTGTAGTCCAATCTGACAATCCAATGCCATATCCTTGGGCTCCCTGAGTGTCCAGAGTGCTCCATTCAGTTATCATTCTGGGCCTTAGTTCTCCGAGGGAATTGAGGAAACATGTGTCTAGTCTGCCATCTTGGTCTCACCCCCTCTTTTGATTTATTTACTGCTGTTTCTATGGTTGTTGATTGTAGATACAAGTAAAATGAAATCTTGACAACTTCACTTTTTTGCACTCATCAAGACATTCTTTCTACGTACATCCCTGAAGATTTTTGTCTTCTTTATGTTGAGGTGTAATCCAGACTGAAGGTTGTGGTCACTGATCTTCATCTGTAGGTGCTTCGAGTACTCTTAACTCTTAGCAAGCAAAGAAGTATTATCTGCATAAGGGAGGTTATGAATCACTCTTTTTCCAATCCTAATTTCCCATTCTCCTTAATATATTCCAGCTTCTTGGAGAATTTGCTCAGCATAGATTGAATAAATATTATGAAAGAAAACAACCATGACTCACACATTTCCTGGCCTGAAACCATGCACTAGCTTCTTGTTATGTTTCAACAACTTCCTCTTGATCTATGTACAGGTTCTTCATAAGCACAATTAAGTGCTCTAAAATTCCTGTTCTTTGCAGCATTATCCACAGTTGGTTATAAACTGCACAACTGAATGTATTTGCATAGTCAATAAGACACAGGTAAATATCTTTCTAGTATTTCTGAATCCATCTGGCATCAACAATGATATTCCTGGTTTCATGTCCTCTTCTGAATCTGCTTTGAATTTTCAAAAGTTCCTTGTTACTATACTACTGCAGCCACTTTTGAATGATCTTCAGCAAAATTTTACTAGTATGTGACATTAATGATATTTTTGTACAATTTCAGCATTTGGTGGGATCATCTTTCTTTGGAATAGGCATAAATATGGGTTTCTTTTAGGTAGCTATATTCCAGATTTCTTGGCATAGATGAGTGAGCACCTCCAGCACTGTATCCACTTGTTGAACTAACTTGTATTCCACCAATTCCTAGAGTATTGTTTTTTTTTTGCTAAAGCCTTCAGTATCACTTGACTTTCTTCCTTCAGTACCATAGACTCCTATTTATACAAGTTCTGTCAATTAAGTCCATGAACTTAATTGTTCTGAGTGCTACCTACCTCATTGATGAATATCACTATGGTTACTTCGAAGTACTCCTTTTGGGAAGCTATGCACTGACACTAGAGGCTATTCCACCCTCCAGAGCAATTTTGGAAGTCTTTCGGAATGACCATTGCTCATAGTGGCAAGTTCACAAACTTAATTGTATAGTTGTCTTTGAAGGAGTTTTTAGCCAGTAAACAAATAACTGTACAGGAACATACTCCCCTATTCACCTGATCTGGCCCCCAATGGCATTTTTCTTTACCCGAAGATAAAGGAAATAGTCAAAGCAAGATATTTTGATGACATTCAGGACATCAAGAGTAATATGATGACAGTTCTGGTGGCCATTTCAGAAAAACAGTTTCAAAATGGCTTTGAAGGGTGGACTAGGTGCTGGTGTCAGTGCATAGCTTCCCAACAGGAGTACTTTAAAGGTAGCACTTGGCTTTGGTTTTGGCGTAGTGATATTCAGCAATGAGGTATGCAGTACTTTTTCTAGGATGAGTTCATGAACATAATTCTCTAACCTTGTATGTTACCTCCCGAAATGGTTGAACATTGTCCACTTTGTTTTGGTACAGTGACTGTAAATTCCTTCCATCTTCTTTGGAAGTTTCTTGAATCATTTAATATTTTCCATCTAGAGTCCTTCAATATTGCAACTCATGGCTTGATTTTTTTCTTCCATTCTTCTAGCTTAAGAAATATGGAGTATGTTCTCTCCTTTTGATTTTCTAACTCCCTTTGCACATGCTATTACAATACTTTACTTTTTCTTTTCAAACCACTCTGAAATCTTCTGTTCAGTTCTTTTACTTTATCATTTCTTCTTCCACTTTAGCTACTCTATGTTCAAAAACAAGCCTCAGAGTCTCTGCTGGGATCCATTTTGGTGTTTTCTTTCCTTGCTCTCTTTTTAATCACCTCTTACTGTTTTCATGTGTGATGCAATTCCACAACTCGTCTGGTCTTCAGTTGTGGGCGTTCAGTGTATCAAATCTAGTCTTGAAACGGTCTCTAAATTCAGGTGGGATCTATGCAAAGTTGTACTTTTGTTTTGGTGGACTTGTTCTAATTTCTTCATTTTCATCTTGAATTTGCATGTGAGCAATTGATCGTCTGTTCCACAGTCAGCCCTTGGCCTTGTTCTGTCTGATAATATCGAGTTTTTCCATCATCTCTTTCCACAGAAGTGGATTCATTCCTCTGTATTCTATTTAGCAGGGTTCATGTGTCTACTCACCACGTAAGTTGGTGAAAAAGATGTATTTGCAATCAAAAAGTTGTTACTCTTGTAAAATTCTACCGTGCCATCTCCAGTATTGTTTTTATTACGAAGGCCATATTTTCCAACTAATGATTTCTTCTCTTTGTTTTCCCCTTGCATATTTCAGTCTCTAGTAAATTTGAATAATAGTAGTATTCAGTGGTATTACTTGTAGGTGTATGGCTATTATCCGAACACTGACATAGTTGCATTGTAGGGTAGGTCTTTACATCTTTTTTTGACAATGAATGTAACCCCATTCCTCTTCAAGCTGTCATTCTCAGCCCAGTAAACCATATGACTGTCCAATTTAAAATGATCAGTACCCGTCCATTTCAGCTACCATTGCCTAAGATATCAATGTTCATGAATTCTATTTCATTTTTGAAGACTTCTAATTTTCCGAGATTTCTAGTTCATACAGTCCACATTTCAATTACTAATGAATACTTTTAGCTGTTTCCTGTCATGGAACACCAGCAAATGAAACTTCAGTAAATTTACATTCCTGTCACTAAGGTTCACTATACTTTGAGGAGGAAGCTTTTTTCCAGTCACCTTTTGAGTGCTTTCCAACCTGGGTGGCTCTTCTTCCAGCACTGTTTCAAATAATGTTCTGCTGCAATACATAATGTTTTTACGCACTAAATATTTTCATAAGTAGATTGCTGGGTCCTTCTAGTCTGTCTTAGTTTGGAACCTCAGCTGAAACCTATCTGCCATGAGTGACAGTGCTGGTGCTTGGATACTGGTGGCACAGCTTCCAGCATGACAGCAACAAATAAATCCCTGCAGTGTGACAAGTTGACAGATACGTGGTTGTATTATTACTGCTTCTATATTGCTACCTCAGTTAACTCTCGAGCTTCTAAACACCTGAGGTATTGGAATCCTCTGCTATTTACTACCAAATCATTCCATCCTACTTCTTAAAAGCACACTGTACCCTTGTAATCATTTAATTACCATATTTCAATGTAAATAATGTACATCTTCCATTTTTTTGGCTGCCTTGCTCAAACATCTCCCCATGAGGTATTTTCATAAGGGCACAATTTTTTTTTACTGTAACATGTAATTTTGGGTTTATGTAATAGAAAGTTAACTTATTTGTGGAATTTAAGCTCCACAAGGGATATCTTTTATCCCTCTTACTAACAGACATTCACGAGGCTTAACATAGTGCCTTCCCTTTAACAGACACTCAATAAATATTGTTGACTGAGTTCTTGAACTGAAGGCCCTATCCTAAACCCTTTTGCAGATTCACTTTAGGAGGTATTTTGGACTCCTTAGAAGGAATCTAAGATCCCTACATGGTGCAAGTGGTTTGCGCTCAACTACTAACCTAAAGGTTGGAGATTCAGTGCTTCAGAAGAAAAACCTGATGGTTTACTTCCAGTAAGATTATAGAAAAGAATACCCTTTGGAGCAGTCTATCCTGTCTGCCAGGAAAAACCTATAGAGCAGTTCTCCTCTGACATGTGGAATTGCAGTGAACTGGAATTGACTTGACAGCAGTGGGCTTCTTTATTTGTTATTTTTAAAAGGAAATGAGGATACATTGGTGGCATAGTGGGTGAGTGCTATGTCTGCTAAAAAAAGTTGGCAGTTCAAGTCCACCAGGCACTCCTTGGAAACTCTATGGAGCAGTTCTACTCTGTCCTATAGGGTTGCTATGAGTTGGAATCAACTCAATGGCAGGATTTTTGTTTTTGGATGCACTGGAATCTTTGGATGGTGCAAAGAGTTAATGTACTCAACTACTCACCAAAAGTTTGAGCTCAAGCCCACCAAAATGTGCCTCAGAAGAAAGGCCTGGCTATATACTTCTGAAAACTCAGTTACTGAAAACCCTGTTTAGCCCTTTCTGCTCTGACATACATGACATCACCCTGAGTTAGGGTCAACCTGACGGCAACTGGTAGCGGTGTCATGGAAGCATCAAGGAAATACTCAACTTGAGGGTGACTGGAAGAAGGTCTGTGAGCAGAGGCATGTTCTCTCCCACATTCTATTCTAATGGCTGTTTTTATTTCTTAGGAGACAGCGATAAGAATACCCAGGGACAGGCCAACATTTGGATGAACTGGGGTGGAGCTCCTGCTTGGAAAAACTTGGTCAGTCTTACTATATCATTTTGTTGCTCCAACACTACCATGGCTCTATATGACTTCCAGGATAAAGCAGTTCTCAGTTGGGGGTGAACTTGTCCCCCACCTCAGGGAGCATTGGATAATATCCATAGATAGTTTTGGTTGTCACCACTGGGATGTGTGTGTGTGTATTGATATCTAGTGAGCAGAGGCCAGGAATGCTGTTCAACATCTTACAATGCACAGAACAACACCCCCACCAAGGATTACCCAGTCTCAAATGTCCATATTGCTGAGAGTAAGAAACCCTGGAATAGGATTAAAATGATTCAGCTGTCATTCAAAGACCTATATGAAATACCTAGAGCTTCACTTTCCATCACCTCCCATTCCTGATGTTTCTCCAGAAGAACCTCTCGAAGTTTCTAGAGACCTCATCCCCTAAATCTTCATGGTGTCACAAATAAATGCAGCTAATGATACACCCCTCGCAAAGCTGTGTGTGATAAATGAGAAGCCACATATCAGGTTGATAGTACTGAACCAGTTGTTGTTAGCTGTCATCTAGTCAGCCGTTGGTTCCCTATGACCTCATGTAGAACAAGATGAGATCCGTAGGAACACCTTCTGGGCTCACCCAACCATGTTTAACCATGTTGCCCCTTTCTTAAATTTCTACCTAACTCGGTTTATTTATTTTAAAGAGCAATGTACAGAACCCTGGAACCAAAAAGGACATTGCACAAAAGGCTACCCAACTACTTCAGGATGTGGAATCGATCGTATGGAATATGAGTTTTGTTACTCCAGGAAAGGCTGAAAATCCCGAGCTTGGTATAGGTAAGAAATGCTGAGCAGACTCCAAAATAGCCCCCATAAGGCGATCTTGGTACTAGCATTGGTAGGGGTCTATGAAAGATGAAATCTTTTAGATAGAAGCATCATAGATTTTCCACGATGACATTCTATATGAGTAGAGCTCTGCTTTCAAAATATAAACTCATTGAAATAATCCAGCTACCTTTCTCTTTTCCAGTGTCCCTTCGTATGATAGAAAGTAATTACAAACATACAGATCACGCTTCTAGGGCTGGATCAGAAAGATTCCTTCAACCGAGATACATGTGATACGCAAAAATCTAAACCTGTTATAGATACTGGGTCCCTGGTTTACACTCCCCTTTCTTCTTCTGGGGACCCTGGTGGCACAGCAGTTGAGAGCCATGGCTGCTAAGCAAAAGGCCAGCAATTCAAATCTACCAGTTGCTTCTTGGGGAGTCTGAGGGGCAGCTCTGCTTAGTCCTATAGGGTCACCATGAGTTGGAATCAACTAGATTGCATTGGGTTTGGTTTTTGTTTGGTTTGATTTGGTTTTTTTGTTTTCATCAACTGTGGTCCCCTGGAATCCCTTCATTCCAGTAAGTATGAGGAATGACTATCGTCATACACCTACATGGTTCTAAGAGTTTTAAATCTCAAAAGGGAAATGTGTGTATAGGGGGTGGTGGTGGGTAGTTCTAATTCTCTTCATTTTTAGGAATCTCCTTAGCCCTGGTATCTGCTAATTATCTCAAAAGCAAATTTCTGCCCCTACCTCATCCTTAGTCTGTGTTCTTTTTATGTTTATTTCTCCTCTGTATTATTTTCTTTCTTCTGTTTTCTTTGGGTTTAATTTGCTTTTTGTTTCTACCTTCTTGACTTGATAAATTGGATCACTGATTTCAAACCATTTCTTCCTTTACAACATATAAGCTGAGATATAATTTTAACTATAAGTTAGGGCTACACATTCCCTTTAAACACTGTATTGGCTGTCTTTTGCGAATTTCCAAATATTGTGCTTTTGTTATCATTCAGTTAAAATATTTTTAGAAGTTATTCGTGGTTTACCCTTGGGCTTGTGAATTATTTGTTGTTGTTGGGTGCCATTGAGTCAATTCTGACTGATGGGGATCCCATGTGAAAAAGTGGGACTATCACGTGGGTTTTCTTGGCTGTAATCTTTGTGGGAGCAGATTGCTAGGTCTTTCTTTCACAGAGCTGCTGGGTAGGTTTGAACTGCCAGCATTTTGGTTGGCATCTGAGCACTTAAACTTCATGCCACCAGGGTTCTCATGGATGATTTAAAAGTGTGTTGTTTGATTTCTAAATATTTAGGACTTTTCTAGTCATATTTTTGTTGTTGCTTTTGTTAGTGATTTCTTGTTTAGCTCCATTGTGGCATGAGAGTATATCAAACTTTCAATCATTTTTAATTTATTGTTTTATGGTTTATGTTGATGAACGGTCCATGTTTACTAGCTTCTGTGTTAGGATATAGGATATGGTGGTATATAAAAGACTGAAATAACTATGGATCAAAGAGAGAGAGATTAGTTTCTTTAACACTTTGAACATAAGTAGTTGAGGGCTGATGTGACATTTCCTTGGCAGTTCCACGCGTTGCCATCCTCGATGTTCAACTTCCATCCGCATTTCAAAATTGTAGCTATAGTTTCACATTCTTTTACCAGCCACTGCAACAGGGAAAAGAAGAGGATCTGAGGGTATCCCTACTTCTTTTAACACACACCGCTTTTGATCTTCCCTCTGTTGGCCTGCAAATAGTTACATGGCTCCAACTAATTGCAGAGGAGGCTGGTAAAAAGCCTTATGCTCAGCTGAATTTGATGAGCATCTGTTCCCAAAGGAAAAGAAGGTGAATGGATATGGGGACATTAGAAAAACTTTCTCACTTCTCTGGGGGCAAATTGTACAGCCAAAAACTTTTATAAGAGTGGCCTTTTGTCAGGTCTTGTGTTTACATGACTGAAAGAGTCTATTCAAGGAATCTTTCCCAGTATTCAGTAGATATACTCCCAACTGACTATTCCTTAGAAAACCTTTAAGTAGTGAGCTTGAAATAGTAAGTTAATCTCTCAGTGGGCACTCCCATGTACATTCTTAAGTTATTTCTGCCTCTTAAGCTTCCCATAGTAGTGGTATAGATTGAGCACTCCAGTGTCATTTCTGGAAAGCATAACCATCTCTACTTTTCTTGGGTTGTGTGAACCGTGTCTCTTACTTAGTCTTTTTTAGCCACTTCATACTCGGCAGCTGAAGATGTGTCCTGGAGGCAGAGAGTGCCATCTAGTCTACCTTAGTTTTAGAGAATGCAGGAGACAATATCACCAATGGGGGATCTTCCAAAGAAGAGAGTTCCTCTCCAAATCTTAGAGATGAGAAGCAAATGAAGCATAACTCACATTTCTTATGCTTACAGTTTATGAAACTAAGATCTGCAACGAGACAAGTAAGGTAGTGACTTTGGAAGCTGGAAGTAGCACAATGGAAATTGACTGCGACGATGCTTTCAGAGAAACCACAAGAGGTACTGTGTTTAAAATAGATTCTTTTGACCTCCAAATTCTAGGTACTTTGTCTCATTCATAGGTGACTGGGACAAGGAGTAGGGACTCTTAGTTATTTAGTGAAGCTATAACAGAAATACCACAAAGGGGTGGTTTTAAGAAACAGAAATTTATTTTCTCATAGTTAAGAGACTGGAAACCTGAATTAAAAGTACTGTCTCTATGAGAATGCTTTTTCTTTCTATTGCCTCTGGGAGTAAGTGTTTGTCTCTTTCAAGCTTCTGTTTTTTAGTTCCTTTGTGATCTCTCCTGTGGCATCTCTGTTCCCCCATCTCTGCTAGCTCACTTGCTTGTTTAATCTCTTTTATATCTCAAAAGAGACTGATTTAGGTCACACTGTACACTAATGTGTTGTTGTTAGGTGACATTGAGTTGGTTCAGACTCACAGCGACCTGTGTACAATATAATGAAGCACTGCCTAGTCCTGCACCATTCTCACAGTTATTTCTATGTTTCAGCCCACGGTTGCACCCATATGTCTGTCCATCTTGTTGAGGGACTTCTTTTTTCTTGATGACCCCCTCTGCCCTTTTCCAGGGACTGGCCCCCCAGGTAACAAGTCCAAAGAACTTAAAACAAAACCTTGCTATTCTTGCTTCTAATGCATTCTGGCTGTACTTCTTCTACACTAATACCATTCCATTAATATAACAACAACAACAAAAATCCATTCCCAAATGGGATTATAGCCACATGTACGGAGGTTGGGAATTATGCCACATATTTTTGGGTGGCAAATTCATTCCATAATGAGGACTGATAAAATTTCCAACTAGGGAGAATCTTCTACATGGTAGAATTAAATTCTCTGCCTTGGTTACTGACCATGAAATATTAGAGATGAAGTTGGACTCTCACAAGGAGTATGTACTTTGGAACTCATCCCAAGGTTCAAATAGGGGTCCCTTGACATGCCTCCTTAAAAGGGCCAGGTTGATGCATTTCCTGTTCCCATGTAATGGTTTTAAAAGGCAGTTACTAAAGACAACACCCAAAAGTGATAGATAATCATTGCTTTGAACACTTTCTCCTTTGAGAAGAGGTTTGTGGGGGTGTGTTGTTCAAATAAAAAGCCTGTGTTTTATTACAGAAACACAAATAACTTTTAAACTCATTCTCTGTAGTATGAGCCTTTTTTAGGTTACTTTAATTTTTACATAATAAGGCCTAGCACCCCCCACATATCTGTCAGTTTGTCATACTATAGGGACTTGCATGTTGTTGTGGTGCTGGAAACCATGTCACTAGTACTCAAATAACAGCAGGATCTCCCAAAGTAGACAGGTTTCAGCTGAACTTGCAAACTAAGATACACTCAGAAGAACATGGTAGTTTGCTTCTGAAAACAGCTAAGCAATGAAAACATCATGGATAGAAACAGAACTTTGTCTAATATAGTGCTCAAAGATGAGCCCATCAGGTTACAAAAAGAAAGTTACTGTTGAGGCAATTTTAACTCATAATGACCTTGTAAGTCAGAGTAAAACTGCCCCAGTTTCCAAGGGGCACCTCGTGAACTCAAACTGCTGACTGGTTAGAAGTCACAGCTATAACTATTATGCTATTACAGTTTCCCTCAGGTTGGAAAGAACTCCAGATATAACTGGGAAAGAACTTCCTCCTCAGAGTAGAAATGACCTAAATAATGTGGATGCAGTCAAGCTTTCATTACTTCATTTGCTGGTCTGTGTTTCTGCTCTGGTTGCAAACATCCTTCAAATAATCAGAACGTGGAACACACAAAGTTTGAAACTAGGACAGTTGGATATCATCCAAACTGAAATGAAACACATAAACATCTGTATCCTAGGCATTAGTGAGCTGAAAAGAACTGGTATTGGCCATTTCAAATAGGACAACATTATGGTCTACAATGCCAGGAATGACAACTTGAAGAGGAATGATGTCATCGTCAAACAGAACATTTCATTACCAGAAAGAACATTTTAAGGTCTATCCTAAAGTACAACCCTGTCAGTGATAAGACAACATCTATATGCCTACCAGGAAGACCAGTTAGTATGACTATTATTCAAATTACATACCAACCACTAAGGCCAAAGATGAAGAAATTGAAAATTTTTTTCTTTTTTTTACCAACTTTTGTAGTCCTAAATTGATGGAATGCTGTCAGGATGCATTGATAATTACTGGTGATTGGTATTGGAAAACTGGGAAAAAAGGAGGACTGGCACTGTAAATATGTGGCTTTGGTGATGGAAATGATGCTGGAGATTGCAAGAAAGGTTTCTGTAATACGAGCTACTTCTTCACTGCAAATACCTTTCTTCAAGATAATAAAAGAGGGCTATATGTGTGGACCTTGCTAGATGGAATACACAGGAATCAGATTGACTACATCTGTAGAAAGAGACAAAGGAAAGGCTCAATGTCATCAGTTGGAACACGGCTGGGGCTGACTGTGGAACAGCCCATCAGCTACATATATGAAAGTTCAAGTTGGAACTGAAGAAAAGTAGTACAAGTACATGATGCCCAAAGAACAAAGTTGAATGTACCCCACTTGAATTCAGAGTTCATCTCAAGAATAAATGCGAGGCATGAACACTAATGACTGAAGAGCAGATGAGTTGTGGAATGACATCAAGGATATCATACATGTAGAACAGAGGAGGACATTGAAAAAAAAGGAAAGAAAGAAAAGACCAAAATCGATGTCAGAAGAGACTCTGAGGAACTGGTGAAAACAAGTCTCCAGGAATTGTGGAAATTCCAATTGAGATGATTCAACAAAAAGATGTAGTGATGGAAGTGCTCACTCATCTATGCCAAAAACTTTAGAAGAGAGCTATCTAGCCAACCAAGTAGAAGAGAACCCTGTTATGCCTAGTCCAAAGAAAGGTGACTCCCATGGAATGCAGAAATTATCCACCAATATCGTTTATATCACAAGTGAGTAAAATTTTGCTGAAGATCATTCAAAAGTGGTTGCAATGGTACATCAACAAGAAACTTCCAGAAATTCAAGGTGGATTCAGAAGAGGACATGAAACTGGAGGTATAATTTCTGATATCAGGTAGATCTTGGCTGAAAGCAGAGAATCTCAGAAAGATGTTGACCTTTTGTTTTACTAACTGTACAAAGGCATTCAACTGTGTGGAGCATAACAAATTCTGGATAACATTGTAGAGAATGGGAACTTCAGAACACAGTTATACTCATGAGGCACCTGTACCTAGATTAAAGGGCAATTGTTCAAACGTAACAAAGCACAACATTTGAAGTCTGGAAAAGTGTGCTTCAGTGTTACATCCTTTTACTGTACATATTCAATCTCTATGCTGAGAAAATAATCTGAGATACTGTATTATATGAAGAAAAAATGGGGCATCAGAACTACAGGAAGACTCATTAACAACTTGCATCATGCAGATAACATAACCTTGCTAGGTGAAAGTCAAGAAGACTTGAAGCACTTTTATGATGAAGATTAAAGGCATAGCCTTCAGTATGGATTGCACCTCAACATAAAGAAAACAAAAGTCATCACCACTAGACCAATAAGCAATACCATCATAAATGGAGAAAAGATTGAAGTTATAGAGGATTTAATTTTCGCTGGATCCACCTTCAACATCCATGGAAGCAGCAGTCAAGAAATCAAGGGATGCTTTCCACTGGGCAAACCTAATGCAAAAGAAAATTGAAGTCCTGATGCCTGCAACATGAATGAACCTTGAAAACATCATGCTGAACAAAGTAAATCCACTATGAAAGGACAAATACCTTGTTTTCTTACATGAAATAAGAAAATACGTAGAAACCAAAGATTTTTTACTGATTAAAGCTAAGGTGTCACCTTTAGATTAGGATATACCTAACCCCCGCGAAGGTGTTTTCAATAGCCTTGTATGCATAGGAAATAGATGAGGACCAAAGAACTGATGGCATTGAGAAAGAATACTCTGTATGCCATGGACCCAAAAGAATGAGCAAACCCGTCTTCAAAGAAGTACAACCAGAAGGCTCCTTAAAAGTAAGTATGGCAAAACTACGCCTCATATACTTTGGATGTGCTATTATGATGGATTAACCTCTGGAGAAGGACATCATGCTTGGTAAAGTGGAAAGTCATCAAAAAGAGGAAGATCCTCACTGAGATGAGCTGACGCAGTGGCTGCAAAAATGGGCTAAAGCATGATAATGATCTGAGAGCTGGACAGGGCCTGGCAGCATTTTGTTCTACTGTACATAGGGTCTCTATGAGGCAGAACAGACTCGACAGCACTTAACAATGAGGGCTGCTTTCTCTTATTAATGTATTTATTAAAAATTTACTCCAGTTTTAGAAGCTTGTTACTTAAGATTTTTAAAGAAGCTCTTACCCAAACACTGCTGTTTTTTTATTTATCTGGAGTGCTTATCTTAAAACTTTTCCAATGTGTTCTGGATCTTTGTGTGTGCATGTGTGTGTGTGTGTGTGTGTGTGTGTGTATGATTAAGTGAATATTTACAATCCAAGACAATTTGCCATATAAAACCCCAAGCACCTGACTCTCTACAACTCTATCTGCTTCCCTCACCCTGTGACACACTTTTCTTTTCCACTCTTTATTTCCAGTATCCACTCAACCAAATATTCCAAAGAAAGGTGAACCAACAGAATGTGGAAACTACCAAACAATGTCATTGATACCTGTTTTAGTCAGCTAGGGCTGCTCTAACAGAAATACTGCAGAGTGCATGGCTTTAACAAAGGCAAGTTTATTCTTACACAGTCTGGTAGGTTGCAAGTCCATATTCAGGGTGTCCGCTCCAGGGGAAGGCTTTTCCCTTGTTAGCTCTGGAGGAAAGTCTGGTATTGCATCAGTCTTTGTCCAGGGAGCGTCTTGGAGCAGGAACCTCAGGTCTGAAGGATGCGCTCTTCTCACGGTGCTGCTTTCTTGATGGTAAAGAGGTTCCCAATTCTCCGCTTGCTTCTCTTTCCTTTTATCTCCCGCAGGCTGAAAGGATCAAGGGTGGGGCAAGCCATACTCCAGGGAAACTCCCTTCACCACAGGGCAGGGGAGTAATCCTAAGAAGGAATTTACAGCCCCTTTAACATACAGTTTAGTGAAACCACAAAATGGAGGACAGTCACAAGATACTGGGAATCACGTCCCAGCCACATGGCTACACATATTTTTGTGGGGGACACAATTCAACCCATAACAATATCATACACAAGTAAAATTTTGCTCAAGATTATTTAAAAGTGACTACAACAGTATATTGACAAGGAACTGACAAAATTCAAGCTGGATTCAGAAGAGGACACAGAACCAGGAATATCATCACTGATGTCAAATTGATCTTGACTGAAAGCAAAGAATGCCAGTGAGATGTTTACTTGAGTTTCACCGACTATGCAAAAGCATTTGACTATGTGGATCATACTAAATTATGGCTAACGTTACAGAGAATGGGAATTCCAGAACACCTAATATTCCTTAAGGAATCGGTATATGGATCAAGAGGCAGTCATGTAAACAGAACACAGGGACACTGCATGGTTTAAAGTCAGGAAAGGTGCGCGTCAGGGCTGTATCCTTTTGCCATGCCTTTCCAGTCTGTATGCTGAGCAAGTAATCCGGGAAGCTGTATTACATGAAGAAGAACGAGGCATCAGGATTCGAAGATGACTCATTAACAACCTGCACTACGCAGATGACACCACCTTATTTGCTGGAAATGAAGAAGATTTGAGACACTCACTGATGAAGATCAAGCACCACAGCCTTCGGTACAGATTGCACCTCAACATCAGGAAAACAAAAATCCTCACAACTGGACTAGTAAACAACATTGTCATAAATGGAGAAAACATTGAGGTTGTCAAGGATTTCATTTTACTTGGGTCCACAATAAATGCCCATGGCAGCAGCAGTCAAGGAATCAGAAGACGCATTGTATTGGGAATATCTGCTGCAAAGAACCTCTTTAAAGTATTCAATAGTAAGGATATCACCTAGAAGACTAAAATGCACCTGCTGACCCAAGCCATGTTGTTTTCAATTGCATCATATGCATGCAAAAGCTGGACCATGAACAAAGAAGACAGCAGAAAAACTGATGCCTTTGAGTTGTGGTATTGAAGAAGAATGTTGAATGTACCATGGATTGCCAAAAGACCAAACAGATCTGTTCTGGAAGAAGTACAACCAGTGTGCTCCTTAGAAGCAAAAATGGCAAGACTGCATCTTACACGCTATGGACATGTTGTCAGGAGAGATCAGTCCCTGGAAAACGACATCATGCTAGGTAGGGTGGAGGGTCAGCCAAAGACAGGAAGACCCTTGACAAGATGGATTGACACAGTGGCTACAACAATGGGCTTAAGTGTAAGAATGATTGTGGACATAGCGCAAGACTCGGCAGTGTTTTTTTTCTGTTGTTCATTGGATCATTATGAGTCAGAACCGACTTGATGGTATCTAACAACAACAACAACTCAACCAATACTTGTCTCCTCCTCTCTAGCCTGTCTTCTCCCCTCTAAAAAGAACCAGTAGGACAGCCTCATATATATATATAGCCATAAAGCACTCATGCCACTTGCATCACTCTGTGTCCCGTAGTTCAGTCCATTTTTTGAAGTGTTGGTGTCAGTACCGCTTTCAGCTCTGGGCTAGCAGCACATCTAGGGGCCATGTTCTCAGGGGACCCTAAAGAGCATTGCACCATCAAGTCTGATCTTTTAATACAGTTCTAGATCTACACAGCTCTTTCTGTCATGCTACATCAGGGACCCTACATTTTGTTCCCTGTCAGGGTTGTCTTTGGTGGTGGCTGGCACCATCTAGTTCTTATGTTCTCTAGCTGATGTTGTCTCCCAATCACATGGGTCATTCTGTCTCCTTGGTTCATTTTTCCTTACATGACAGGCATCTGAGGACCATGTTTCCAGAGGACATCAAGGTCAACTGGCATAACTAGTTTTTTACTAAGAGAATATTTGGCACCTGATACTGGTGACACCTGGGATCTTAAAAGCCAGCAAGCTGCCATCTAAAGAACAGCAGTTGGTCCCAACCTACTTGGAACAGATGAAAACTGATAATATCAAATACATGTGGATCCCTTGACAACTCTACTAAAAGACCACAACTGATGGTCTGAAAGCCTGGGGGTTCGCTTGGGAGCATGGCGCCTAGAAATCATAACTGAGGTCAACTCCTCGGACAGGAATGGATTGGACTTTGTGACACAGTGACCACTGAGTGTGTGCACTTTATGGTTCTATGCATCTATAGGATGTCATCCTACTGGCCTCTTACTAGAGGACAGTGGAGAGGGTGGAGAAGAGAATATGACGTGTAAAACAAAGACGAGGAGTGTGCTGTCACTGGGCAAGGAGAGCAGCAGGAGTTGCACATAGGCGGGCGTGCAAATTTAGACTGGATTGTACACTTTCACTCAATCACAACAAATAAATAAATTTTAAAAAAAGGCATGTGGATTTTTTTTAAAGAAAAATTTGTTGTGAAAATATACATGAGAAAACATGTCATTTCACTGATTTTTATAGGTACAATTCAGTGACTTAGGTTACAACCTTCAAGTTATGCAACCATTACCTCTATCATTTTCCTGATCATTTAACCAAATTTAACAGAAGCTCTATGTTCCCCTGTACCCTTTTATATCTGTCAGTCACTAAACATCTTTAGTTTCTATGTATTTGCTTATTTCATATAAGCAGGATCATGTGGTATTTGTCCTTTTGTACTGGACTTATTTTACTTGGCATTATGTTTTCTAGGTTCATTTGTGTTGCGACATGTGTCAGGACTTTGCTTCTCTTTATGGTGTGTGTTGCTTATATGTTTTTTTTCAAAATTCACTTTCCCTGTATCCTAAAGTTTGACAAAAGTTTTCTATGAAGAGCTGAATAGTAAAATATTTTCAGATAATCAGGTTGAATAGTCTCTGTTGAAAGTAGTCAATTCTGCTGTTGTAGTATGAAGGTAATCATGGATAGTATATAAATTGAGTGAGCATGTCTATCCTTCAATAAAACTCTGTTCAGTTACAAATACAGGTGGTTGGATGAATTTGGCCTTGGACCCAACCTCTGCTTTACTCCTTCACCTTATTTAAATCTTTGTACGGCAGCTACCACTATGTAATAGTTTTCTAATTTATTTATTTGCTTATTGTCCATTTCTTCCTCTACGATATCAGCTCTCTGATGGCAGGGACTGTGTAACTGTGTTTATTCACTGATGTAACTGCAATGTCTAGAACAGTGGCACACCATAGTTGCCCAACAAATATTTGATGAATGATTGATCATAAAATATTTCAGAGATGGAGACCTGGTTATTTGGAGAGGGTGAAATTATCTCCAGAAAATTTGTAGCTACTGACTAATCTTCAACCCATACTGTGAGCTAGAGAATGAGAATAGAGAGGAAGGAATCTAAAAATGAGTTGATTTTAAAACTGTGTAAAAAATAATGATAGTAATTAGATGGTGCACATAAATAATGGAGGTTTCAGAAACATTGCATTATGCTACCGAATGTATTTAAATTCTGTGAATAAATTATTCCTGCTTGGGGGTGAGGGGAGGAAGTAGGGAAAGAGAAATGAAAGGGTGGAAGGAAGAAGGGAAGAGAAAAAAGAGACAGTGAGAGACAGACAAAGAGACAGGAAGGGAAGAGCATACAGTCAGAGAGACAGAGGGTTAGAAATCCAAAGACACTGAGAGAAGGCAAGCAAGATCATAGAGATAGGGACCAACTTACAGGGAGTCTGACAGATAAAGGGATAAAGGGTCAGCAATTCACTTGAAGGAGGAAAGTAGGAGGAGAAAGTGAGTGATTGAGAAGGAGAACAAATTAGATGGAATGGGCTACCCTGCACACATGTACACTCATTTGGAAACTTTATGGGGCAGTTCTACTCTAACCTATGGAGTCACTCTGAGGTGTACACAACTCGATGGCAGTGGTGTTTGTTTTTAGATCCCAAGAGTGAACCTGAGATAGAAGACAGATATTTGTGGTTCCCACATTTCATCTGAGTTCTACTTGGTCCTCTGAGGGCAACCTTCTCACCTCATGACTCCGATACTGATATTTAAGAGTTCATAGATATTTTCACAGCACATTGATTAACATGTTTTGCATAGACACCTTTTAAAAAAATGCACTGTATCATAACATGCATTACATAATGCAAAACTCTGCATACGAGGCCACATGTAGTATATTGCATGAGCAATTTAAGAGATTTCCCAGGAAATTTTGACTATGCATTAAGTTAGACTTAATCACTCACAAAAGACACTAGTGTGTCACTTCCACAAACTATGGAACCCCTATAAAATTATTTCTCTTCTGTGATTGCAGATCAGAGTGCTGTTGCACTGATCACCTATCAAACTCTTGGGCGTGTTCTAAACGGATCCTTTTTCAGAGACAGAAAAGGACTACAGGAAGTGAAACTGAATTCTCATGTCGTGAGTGGCACCACTGGCTCAAGGCATAAAATCCACCTGTCAAAACCCATAATCCTGACCTTCAAACATACTCAGGTGAGCAAAACTAAGGGCTGATTCTATTAAAAAAAAAATCAGTACCAGTTGCCATTAGGTCTGCTCTGAGTCACAGAGAACCCGTGTGTGTCAGAGAAGAACCATATTTCACAGGGTTGTCAAGAAGCAGATCATCAGGACTTCCTTCCAAAGAGCCTCTTGATAGACTTGACCCTCCAGTCTTTCAGTCATCAGCTGGGGATGTCAACTATCTGTACCACCTGGGGACTTTGTCCAGTGTGCCTTAGAGGGATGAGGATGTCGTATTAGGTTGCGACAGGCAACTGAATCCAACTCTGATGGTTCAGAGTTAAAAGAACCAATGAGGGATGTTGAAGCATCCAGAAACTGCCACAGTAGGGTGTAATAATTCACATTAAAGATACAAAGGCAGTCAAAGAACTAAGATTATTGAGTCCAGTGAGAGCTGGAGGGATGGAGGAGGGATTGTCCAACTGGAGATGCCAATGTTGTTGCTATGCAGTCAGCCGTCTGAGGTGGTGACCTTATGTCTAACAAACCAAACATTTCCTGGTCCTTCACCATGCTCATGATCACCTCTATGTTTCAGTCCATTGCTGGGGCCATGATGTTAATCCATCTCATTGGGTTCTTCCCTTACCTTTGCTGGCCCTCCACTTTACCAAACATGATTTCCTTTTTTAGTGATTGCTGTTTGCAGTTTGACATGTTCAAAGTAAGTAGAAGTCTCAGACAACATTTTATAATCAACAGGATTTTCATTGGCTAAGGGAAACTCTCAGTGAGATGGACTGACACAATATCCACAGAAATGGGCTTAAACATTGCAAAGATCATGAAGATGTCACAGGACTCAGCAACGTTTTGTTCTGTTATGCATGGACTTTTTTCAATGGCAATAAACTAACAAAATCAGATTTAAGAAGTACTTAGCCAGTTCTTTACTCCTAGTCTGTTTTAGTCTAGAAGCTCTGCTGAAACCTGTCCACCATGAGGAACACTGTTGGTATTTGAAATACAAGTGGCATAGCTTCCAGAATCACAGAAAACACACAAGTCACCACTATACGAAAATTGTACAGATGAGGAGTAGAGAGATGGAAACAGCCTGGAAGACAAATAGCTGACGTCTGTCTTCTCTTTCCCAGTGATCTCCCATCAGGGTCTCTCACTGGTCAAACCCATTGAAAGCCAGCTGGCCAACAAGAGGCCTGGGTGAAGTGGTTCATAAGGATCAATCCTCAGGGCACAAAGATTAGCAAAGAGGGCAAAAATCAATGAAGAATAAATCCCATAGTACAGGTGGTGGTGTGAAATTCTTCTCTACGAGTATTCAAGATGGTGGTATTTTCCTAATCCAGGCTCTAGCCTAATGCATCTGTGATTAATTTTTAACGTTCAAAAAATAAAACCAGAGACAGAATCACTGCCATGTTGTTCTTTTTCTAGCCTGCTGATGTGAGAGCAAAACAGTTCTGTGTCTACTGGGAAGGATCAAAGGAAGGAGGCAGCTGGTCGACAGAGGGCTGCTCTCATAAGGGCAGCAATGTTTCTTACACCAAATGTCAATGCTTCCACTTGTCCAGCTTTGCTGTCCTCGTGGCTCTTACACCCCAGGTATCAAGATTCATGGTTTTCTCCTGTGAATGACTGTATCTACTGTGCTGTGAAGTCATCCTTTCTGTATCTTAGAAAAAGACTCTCAGATAAGGACTCAACAGCTAGTAGCTTAACTCGGAAGACAATTCCAGGAAACACCAGTAGAGAGCTGAGCAAGTGAAACAGGAAAAGGACAGAGACCAATACAAAGAGCATTATCAAATTAGTTACCATTGTTGGCAACTGAAACTTAATAATGTCCTCTGGGGGAATAATTCTCCCTGTGGGAGCTGGTGTAGAACACACATCTCAAAGTTATCCTAACGGAGGATTGAGGGAGCTGGGATATTGATACGCCATCTCTTCTCAGGCATTTGTCGAGCACAGCTTCTAGGGGGCACTAAATCTGTGCCATTTTCATGGGTGTGGGCAGAGTGAGCTCAGGCTAACAGAGACAGAACCTCCACCATTGGGAAGTTGGGTTGGGAAGCCCTGCAATGGTCAGACCCAAGGGATTCTGGAATCAAAAGTATTCTGCAAGAGAAAATCACAGTTAAACCTCCCTGGTCAGATCAAAAGGAAGGTAACTGGCTGTCACCAACGATGAGATATAGCCCTGAACTTCCCAAGTCCCAAGCAAGTTGAGGATGACAACTCAGGCTTCAAGAAATTTACTTAAATTCCTCTTGTTTCTTTTGAGCTCCCATTTATTGGGTATTTCCTGTGTGACAACCACTGTATTGAACACTTTGTATGCAGGGCTTTATTTTACTTGTTTAGCAAATATTTTTGGGAATGCAGCAGGGAATAAGACAGATAAAAATACTAGCCTACATAGAGATTGTATCTGAGTGTTGTTCAGGTCAAAAGGATTACCAGGCACGTGTGGGTACTGAGCATCTGAAATCAGGCAAGTAGCACTGAAGATTTGAATTTCTAGTTTATTTAAATTGGTTAAAATTAAAAGACTGAAGTAGTATGAAATATTTGTCTGTTAAACACAACCATTGATTTAGTAGGATCATATTTCACTTTTTACCATTAAAAATATAGCATCTAAATTGGCATGTGCTATAAGCTCAAAATACTATTGGGTTTTTAAAACTTAATACAAAAAAGAGGTATATGATATCTCATTAATAAATGTTTTCGTCGATTACACTGAACAGATAATTTTTTTAATTGTGGTGGAAAAGACACTCAGAACACTGGCCAACTCAACAGTTTCTACGTGTCAAATTCAGTGATATTGATTACTTTCTTCATATTGTGTAGCCATTGTTACTGTCCTTTTCCAAATTGTTTCATCAGCTTTAACAAAATTCAGTGTCCCCTAAGCAAACACTGTCCTTTTCTCTTTCCTTTCCATCTCTGACAACCACTAATGATCATTGGTTTCTACATATTTGCTTATTTCATGTAAGTGAGACTGTACTGCATTTGTCCTTTTACAACTGAGTTGTTTCCTTCAACGTAATGTTAAGGTTCTCTCATGCCATGGTATGTGTCAGAACTGCATTTCTCTTTATGGTTGAGTAATATTCTATTTTACGGAAGCATTACACTGTGTTTATCTACTTATCTGCTTCTGATAGGCATTTCAGTTATTTCCACATTTTTGACAGAGTAAATAGTGCCGTGGTGGCTACTGCTGTACAGGTTTTGAATTGATAACATTTTAAATATATTAGGTTAAATAAAATGTGCTATCACACTGATTTCATCTGTTGCTTTTTACATTGTTGGTTAATGTGGCTACTTGGAAATTTAATTTCTGTTGGGCACTCTGGTCCAGTGGTTTCAGTTTGTCAACAGCCTGGTGCATTTATTGTTTTTAGGTGCCACTGAGTTGATTCCACCTGGTAGCGCCCCATATCACAGAGTAAACGTTCCCGTAGGGTTTTGTATGCTGTAATCTTTATAGGAGCGTATCACCAGGTCTTCCTCTTGGAGTTGCTGGGCAGATTCAATCCATAAATCTTTATGGTTAGCAGCCAAGCACTTAACTGTTGCACCACCATGATCATGTTTTCATTTTAAAGATGAGAAAACCAAATCTTGAGAGCCTAAGTAGGTGACTCGAGGGACTTGAGATTGGAGACCCATCTGACTCGTCACGAGGGCAGTAACTACCAAGATGAGAAATGTAATGGATTCCTCCTCTCATGGCTCCCAGGATGATCTGACGCTGGCTGCGATCACCTGCGCTGGGCTGAGCCTCTCTCTGCTGTGCCTCTTCCTGGCAGCCCTCACCTTCCTCCTGTGCCGGCCCATCCAGAACACCAGCACCTCGCTCCACCTGCAGCTCTCAATCTGCCTCTTCCTGGCCCACCTGCTCTTCCTTGTGGGCATTGATAAAACTGAGCCTGCGGTAAGAGTTTTCAAGTGAATTACTTTCTTGACACAATCAAATCTTGACTTGAGAAAAAATGGGGGAAAAAGGCAAGAATCAGAAGTGAGGGTATAGAGGGAAAAGCTGGGGTCCTCATTTCAGCTGTGCTGCTGTTTAACTTTGAAAAAAGGTTGCACTTTCTCAGAGTCCATTTAGCAAAATGACTGAGAATTAGACTGAGGGTATTCAGTAGAGTAACATGAGCTGCTATAACAAATAAACTAAAATTTCAGTGGCTTAGTGCATTAAAAGCAATCCAGTTGCTGTCAAGTTGATTTCCCCACGTGGCGACCTCATGCATTTCAGAGTACAACTGTGCTTCATGACGTCTTCACTGGGTGTGAACTTACAGATGTAAATAACCAGGTCTTTCTTCTGAGGCACCTTTTGGTGAATTTGAACTGATAACCTTTTGCTTAGTAGCTGAATACTTGATCATTGTACCACTGAAGGATTCTTCTTAGGGAAATAGTAGTTATTTTTTTACTTACACATCAGTAGAGGAGGGGCAACAGGTTTGCAGGGTGTCTATCCTACACCTTCAGGCTTACAGAGGCTCTACCAAGGTCAGCCCGGGGTCCTTTCCATTACGGCCAATTGCATGGGGGAAAAAAGCACAGTGGAGTACCACAAGGGATGTTTATATGGGCTTCCCTCTCAAATTCTATTGGTTGTAACTCAGTCATAAGGTCATACCTAACTGCAGTGGAGGTTGGGAAATGTAATCCATGGCTAGGCAGCTATTTCCTGGTGACAATTCTATACTCAGTTAACAGCCAAGCTCTTAGTCATTGTACCACTACAGCTCAGGAATGAAGGTAGGCTTGAATATGTTTTATGGACAGTATTTTTTTAAGTGGCTTTGTCACCCTTATCTTGACTTGAATCTCAACTCTTTATCTTAAAAATATAATAGCTGTCATAAGGTTGATTCTGACTCACGGTGTCTTCATATGTGCCAGGTCTAAGTCTTCATCTTACTTGCTAAGTAATTTTGTTGAAGGGACCTCCCCTTTCTAAACTGCTGCCAATCAAGGACACAGTCAATGAGACTCTAGTAAGGACTTAGCAAGATAAAACTATGTTTTATAGGAAAATGTATTATTCTTTATAATGAAAAATGTTCATTTTTACCTTTGTCATGCACATGGTCACTATGGTTTTGAGGAATAATTAGAATGAGGTACTCTTCAGAGCCCTGGTAGCATAGTGGTTAAGAGCTCAGCATGCCAATGAAAAGGTCAGCAGTTCAAATCCATGTGGATCAGTTCTACTTTGTCTTGTAGGATCATTATGGGTCAGAATCAACCTGACCACTGTGAGTTACTGATAAGTGCTCTATGGATCTCCTTTTAACCATAAAAGACTGATCCCACAGCTGGGAGGTTATGAAAGATCTGTTTTTCTCTTGTGTTAAAGCACAACCTTGAGTATGTCCCACCTGAATTTAGACACCACCTCAAGAATAGATTAGACACATTAAACACTAATGTCTGAAGACCAGAAGAGCTGTGAAATGACATTAAGGGCATTATAAGTGAAGAAAGCAAGAAATTGTTAAAAAGACAGAAAAGATAGGAAAGACCAAAATGAATGTCAGAAGAGTCTCTGAAACTTGCTTTTGATTGTTAAGTAGCTAAAACAAAAGGAAGAAAGGGTGAAGTAAAATAACTGAACAGAAGATGTCAAAGGGCAGCTTGAAAAGGCAAATTAAAGTATCACAACAACATCTGTAAAGACCTGGGGAGAAAAAAACAACAAAAGATAAGAATATACTCAGCATTTCTCAAGTTGAAAGCACTCAAGAAAATATTCAAGCCTCGAGTTGCAATTTTGAAGGATTCTATGGGGGAAAATACCCAGCAAAGGAGGGATCATCAAAAGAAGATAGAATGAGTATACAGAGTCACCGTATTGAATAGAATTGTTTGATGTTCAACCACTTTGTGAGATAGCATGTGATCAAGAACCAGTGCTATAGGAAAATAGCAAGAGATCTAAGTTGCACCGAAATGATTTGTGAAAAACAAAGCTGCAGAACAAGGGTATACTGCATAGTTGAAATTCAGGAAAGGTGTGCATCAAGGTTCACTTATTGAATCTGTGTGTTGAGCAAATAATCCAACAAGCTGGACTATATGAAGATGAATGGGACATTAGGATTGAAGGAAGACTCACCAACAACTTGTGATATACAGATGACACAATCTTGCTTGCTGAAAGTGAAGATCTGAAGTACAGACTGATGAAGATCAGAGACTACAGCCTTCAGTATGGATTACACCTCAGCATTAAGAAAACAAAAATTCTCACAGCTGGACCAGTAAGCAACATCATGATAAACAGAAAAGATTGAAGTTGTCAAATGCCCATGGAATCAGCGGTCAAGAAATCGAGTAATGTACTGCATTGGACAAATCTGCTCCAAAGATCTCTTTAAAGTTTAAAAAATAAAGATGTCGCTCTAATTAGGGACTAAAGTGTGCTTGATCCATGCCATGGTATTTTCAATCACCTTATACAAATGTGAAAACTGGACAATGAATAAGGACCAAATAAAAACGGATATCTTTGAATTATGGTGTTGGCAAAGATTACGAAATATACTATGAAGTATGTATGAGAAGAATGAACAAATCTGTCCTGGAAGTAGTACAGACAGAACGCTTACTACAAGTGAGGATGGTGAGACTTTGTCTTATTCACTTTAAACATGTTAACAGGAAGGATCAGTCACTGGAGAAAGACATCATGCTTGGTAAACCAGAGTCAGTGAAAAAGACGACCCAGTGAGATGGATTTGACACAGTGGCTGAAACAATGGGTTGAAGCATCGCAACAATTGGGGTGAAGCAGGACCGGGCCATGTTTCACTCTACTTTATATTGAGTCACTATGAGTCAGAAACAAGTGGATGACACCTAACAACAGCAACAGAGATGGATCCTGAGACAAAGATCTGAGTGCAAGTAGTTTATCTGGCAGTGGCTCTGGGACACACTGATATGGGAGTTTGGAAAGAGACAGAGACAGGAAGAGAGCTAATAAATGGGTATGTTTCCGAGAGACCTCCCACAGTGGGCAACTGGAGGTTACTTCCATTGAGAAGCTCTGGGAGGCAGCATAAGAACATGTGTCTCAGAGTTATCCCATCTATACCAGACCGAAATACCAAAACAATTTGCTGATTCATGGCCACCCTGTGTGTGCAGAATAGAACAGTTCTATAGAGTTTTCATGGCTGTGACTTTTGGGAAGCAGATCATCAGGGCTTTCTTCCAAAGGATTTCTGAGTAGGTTTGAGCTATGTTGTGCTTAGCCAGGGATGCATGGGATGTTTGTCTACTATCTACCATCTCCTGTCCATCATGGACTTGATGTCTTCTCCCTGGACATTCATTCCTTGCATGGGCTGAGAAGATTTAAGAGGCTATCAAAGCCTCCCCAAATTGTTGGCCCTTGTCAAAATTTTATAGATGTTTGTAGTAAGTTGTCACTAAGTTGAATCTGTTCTGACCCATGATGACCCTATGTGTGTCAAAGTAGAACTAATTTCTATAGCATTTGCAGTGGCTAGTTTGTTGGAAGTAGATCATCAGGCCATTCTTCTGAAGTGCATTTGGGTAGACTTGAACCTCCAACTTTTCATTAGCAGGTAAGCACATTAAACAACTGGGGACACCCAATTCCAGGACAGCAGTCAAGAAGTGACGAATGCGGAGAATATCCACTGCCATCAAGTCAATTCCTACTCACAGTAATGCTACAGGATAGAGTAGAACTATGCTGCAGGACTTCCAAAGCTGTAATCTTTACATAAGCAAACTGTCTCTTCTTTCCCCCACTGAACAACCGATAGATTTGAATCACTGGGCTTTAAGTTAACAGCTAAGCATTTATTGTGATCCACATTCTCAACTCTCTCCCACTCCAGATACTGTGTTCCATCATTGCTGGGGCCCTCCACTACCTCTACCTGGCCTCATTTATATGGATGTTTCTAGAAGGCCTGCACCTCTTCCTCACTGTCAGGAACCTCAAGGTGGCCAACTACACCAGCACAGGCAGATTCAAGAAGAAGTTCATGTACCCTTTTGGCTATGGGATCCCAGCTGTGATTGTGGCTGTGTCTGCAGGCATTGGACACAAAAATTATGGAACAAATATTCAGTAAGTATGATGTGTGTGTTTATAGTGAGAGAGGTGTCCCTAGCCATAAATCAAAACCAAGCCCAATACAGTTGAGTCATTCTGACTCATAGTGACCCCATATGTTACAGAATATAATGGTTCCATGAGATTTTTTTAAATGTAATCTTTAGAAAAGCAGTTTGCCAGGTCTTTCTTCTGCATTGATTCTGGGTGAATTTGAATTGCTCACCTTTCAGTTAGTAATCAAGTGCTTAACTATTGTTGTCATTATTAAGTGCTGTTGAGTTGGTTCTGACTAACAGTGACCCTATGCACAACAGAATGAAACATCGCCCAGTCCTGTGCCATCCTCATAGCTATTGTTATGTTTAAGCCCATTGTTGCAGCCATTGTGTCAGTACATCTCATTGAGGGTATTCCTCTGTTTCATTGGCTATGTAGTTTATCGAAGATGATCTCTTTCTTCAGGGGCTGGTTGCTCCTGATAATGTACTCAAAGTATGTGAGATACAGATTTGCTATCCTTGGCTTCTAAGGAGCCTTCTGGTTTCACTTCTTCCAAGATAGGTTAACTATGACATGATGTGAAAGAAAAAGAAAAAGTATAATCCATTTTTCAATTCTCAATTATATTTTAAACCAGTCCATCCTTAAGGTTGAATTCAGTTTTCTCCTAGAAATCCCCAAAGCAGTGGTTTTCAGCATCTTTGAAGTTGGACTTATTTTTTATTTTATTTTTTTATTTAATATGACTGAGTGAAAATGTACATTCCCGTATAAATTTACATGCCCACCTCCCTGGGAGCATGGCCCCTGGCCCTGATGCTGCCCTTGCCCATAAATCATAATGAAGGTCCACTCTTTGGACACGAATGGGTTGGACTTGGCAATGCAGAGTGACCTTATATTGGATGCACTTTATGATTCTATACATCTATAGGATATCATCCTGCTGACCTCTGGCTGGAGGAAGGAGAGTGAGTGGAGAGGAGAGGAAAGGAGACTGTTGGTAGGATGAGACATGTATGGAGCAAAGAGGAATAGTGTGCTGTCACCGGACAGGGAGAGCAGTGGAAGCTGGACTTATTCTTATTTTCTTCAACTTCATCTCAACTTGCATGTGAAGAGGCAGGACTAGAGTGGCAGAGTAGTTGGACACTTCCTATGATGCCTCTAACAACAAAGATTAAAAAAATAAATGAATAGATTATATATGACATTCTAAGAGCCCTGTACATCAAAGGGAAAGTTGAGAAATTAGACTGAATGACAGGAAAGGAAGAACAAGTCCAGAAGTAACTAGGACTAGACATGACCCAGTGGAAATTAGCACCCCATAGACAGATCCATGGCAGCAAGTGTGGTGATGGAAGTAGTGGCATTTGGAAAGTGTCTTCCACACTGGAAGAAACCGAGTGGTGGAGAGTCAACTCACACCTCCAGAAACAGTGAAAAAAATCTATTTAACCAAAAAGCTAAGCTGCCATCTGAGGATCTAAAGTTTTTCTTCGGAGTAAGTATCTCTCCCTTTTTGCAGTATTTTCTCTTCCTTTCCCTGAACTGGGTCTCGCTCCAGAGACTGACACACTACCTGGTTTGGAAGTAGGATGCCTTGTGTGCACCTGAGCCATTGTCCTAGACTTAGGGAAGGAACAATTTAGCAAGTAACGGAGGGGAAACCTGCTGGGAATTCAGGACGAAACAATGCCTTTGGCTAAGCTCAGTCGTAAGGGGACGAAGAACAAGAAATTTTCTGGCTAAAGAGAATTTCCTAGAATTATTGGAGGTAAAATACAAAATATTATTATTAAGAAGTCTTCAAAAGATCAGGAAGGATATCAGGTAAAATGCCGTGCAGCATAATGACAATTTGAACAGGCTGCAAGAAATCATAGAGATGCAGCAATCAGAAATTCGGAAGAGTAATAATAAAATTACAGAATTAGACAGCCCAATAGAAAGTCAAAGGAGCTAAACTGAGACAATGGAGGGCAGGATTGCTGAGACTGAAGATAAAGCAATTGACACAAACATACTCCAGTAAAATCAGATAAAATAATTTTTTTATTGTGAGTAAATGAAAGTCTGGATTCCAGATTTGCCACATAAAATGTAGAGCACCCTCTCTACGAAATTCTATCTACTTTCCTCATCCTGTGACAACACACTCTTCCTTTCTACTCTTCCAGTATCCACTCAACCAACACTTGTCCCTTTCTGTTTGCTCTTTCCTCTCTCCTCTACAAACCACACACCATAAACTACTGTAAACTGTGCACACCACCTGCATCACTGTGTCCCATAGTGCAGTCCCAACTTTGTCTGAAGTGCTGGCTCTGAGCTAGCAACAAGTCCAGGGGCCTTTTTCTCAGGGGACCCACTAGGTTGTCAGACCATCAAGTCTGATCTAATAGAGTTCTAGATCTGCATACCCCTTTTTCTTGTGGTATGTCAGGGACTTTACATTGTGTTCCCTGTCAGGGCAGTCTTCGGTGGTGGTCAGGCACCATCTAGTTTCTCTGGTCTCCTGCAGATGCAGTCTCCCAATCATATGGATCTTTCTGTCTCCTGAGCTCATATTTTTCTCTTGTCTTTGATATTCTTTGTTTTCGTCCACTCCAGGTGGGTTGGGACCGATTGATGTTCCTTAGATGATAGTTTGCTGGCTTTTAGGACCCCAGGTGCCACTCACCAATATGGGATGCAGAACAATCTCTTAGAAAAACATTATCCAGTGCTGCTGAGTCAATTCATACTTATAACGACCCTATAGGGCAGAGAAGAACTGCTCATAGAGTTCCCAAGGAACACCTGGTGAATCTGAGCTGCCTACCTTTAGGTTAGCAAATGTAGCACTTAACCACTATGCCACTAGGATTTCCATAGAAAAAGACTAGTTACGCCAATTAACTTTGATGCCCCTTGAAAATCTGGTCCCCAAACCCCTGTCCATCCTACTCTGTCCCTTAAGATGTTGGGTTGTATCTAGAAAACCTTTTGGTTTATGGTGTAGCCTAGTTGTGCTGATGTGCCTTCTACTGCATGCTGTCACTCCCTTCACCTAACCAAATTCCTATTAACAGACTAATCTATAGATAACCGTCTCTGTCCCTCCCACCCCATAGCCATCAAAGAGTGTTTCTTCTGTTCATAAGCCTTTTCTAAAGTTCTTATAATAGTGGTCTCTTACAATACTTATCCTTTTGCATCTGACTAATTTCACTCACAATGCCCTCCAGTTGATTCCAGTTTTGAGATGCTTCATAAAATCATCTTTGTTCTTTATCATTTCATAAATTTTCGTGGTGTAAATGTACCATAGTTTGTTTATCCTTTCATTTGTTGGTGGGCCATAGGTTGATTCCATCTTTTTGCTATTGTGGACCAAAAAAAACAAACCCACTGCACTGCAATAAATGTTTGTATGCATTACCTGTTCACGTGACAGCCTTTATTTCTGTAGAAAATATTCCAAGCAGCCAGATTACTGGATCATATGGTATTTCTATTTCTATCTTTTTAAGAAAAAAAAATTGCTTTCCAAAGACGTTGTACCATTCTACATGCCCACCAGCTGTGTAGAAGTGTTCCAGTGTCTCTACAGCCTCTCCAACATTTGTTGTTTTGTGTTTTGTGGATTAATGCCAGTGTTCTTGGGGTGAGATGGTATCTTACAGTAGTCTTGATTTGGATTTCTCTCATTTCCTCATCTGTCTTTTGGCTTCCTGGATGTCTTCTTCGGAGAAGAGTCTGTTCAAATTCTTTGCCAATTGTTTAATTTGAGTTGTCTTTTTCTTGTTGATATTTTCCAGTACGTTGTAGATAATGGAAATTAGATACTGATCAGATACGTGGCTGCTGAATATTCTTTCCCAATCTGTACGCAGTCTTTTTACTGTCTTGATAGTCTTTGGATGAACATACGTGTTTGATTCTTAGTAGCTTCCGTTTAACTGTTTTCTCTTCTGCCTGCACATTGTTAGTAAGATTTTGCAATCTACTTAAGCTGTGTATTAGAGCTTTTAGTGTTGTCCCTATTTTTCTTCCATAATCTTTATCATTTTAGATTTGATATTTAGGTCCTTGATCCATTTTTAGTTAGTTTTTGTGTAAAATGTGAGATATCAGTCTTGTTTCAGTTTTTTTGCAGATGGATATCCAATTTTGCCAACACCATTTGTTAAAGGGACTGTTTTTTCCTTTGGGCCTTTGTCAAATATCAGTTGTTTATAGGTGAATGGATTTATTTCTGGATTCTCTATTCTATTCCATTGGTCTACATATCTCTTTTTGTACCAGTACCAGGCAGTTTTGACAACCATGGAAGTGTAATAGATTTTAAGGTCAGTAGTGTGAGGCCTCCCATTGTGTTCTTCTCATTCAGTAATGCTATACTTATCCAGGAGTTCTTCTCTTTCCAAATGAAGTTGGTAATTTGTTTCTCCATCTCACTGGAAAATTACATTTGAATTTGTACTGGGTTTGCACTGTGTGTATAGATCACTTTGGGTAGAATTGAAATTTTCACTATGTTGAGTCTTCGTATCCCTGAACAAGGTAGCTTTCTCCACTTATGTAAGTTTCTTGCAGTAGGATGTTGTGATTTTCATTGTATGAGGCTCTTATATCTCTGGTAAGATTTATTCCTAGGTATTTTATCTTCTTGGGAGCTATAAATGTTATTTGTCATGAGTTGAATTCTTTTCCCACCTAAATATGTGTAGCCATGAGGCTGGGCCATGATTCCCAGTATCTTGTGATAGTCTTCCATTTTGTGATTTTCCTATGCTGTATGTTAAAGGATTAAGGTAGGGCTGTAAATCCCTTCATAGGTCACCTCCCTGTTCCACTTTAAAGGGAATTTCTCCAGAGTATGCTTTGCTCCACCCTTAATCCTTTCATCTTGCAAAAGATAAAAGGAAAGAGAAGCAAGCAGAGAACTGGGAACCTCACACCATCAAGAAAGCAGCACTGGAAGAAGAGCGCGTCCTTCAGACCTGACGTTCCTGTGCCAAGATGCTCCCTGGACAAAGACTGGTGTAATACTGTACTTTTCTCTGGAGCTGTCGAGGGGGAAAATCTTCCCCTGGAGCAGACATCCACTCTGTGGTATTTCTGTTAGAGCAGCCCTAGCTGATTAAAACAGTATTAATTTGGTGATTTCCTCTTTGATGATCTCTTTGTGGGTGTAAAGGAATCCTACTGATTTATTTATGTTTATCTTATATCTTGATACTTTGCTGAACTCTTCTATTAGCTCCAGTAGTTTATTGATAGATTCTTTAGAGTTTTCTGTGTATAAAATCCTATCATCTGCAAATAGAGATACTTTTATTTCTTCTTTAGCAATGTGAAAGCCCTTTATTTCTGTATCTTGTCTGACTGCTCCAGCTAGGACCTCTAGCATAAAGCTGAATGGAAGTGGTGAAAATGAGCATCCTTGTTTGGTTCTGTTCTCAGAGGGGATTCTTTCAGTCTCCATTCAGGATGATGTTGGCTGTTGGCTTTGCATGTTGTTGTTGTTGTTAGGTGCTATTGAGCCAGTTCCAACTCATAGTAACCCTACGAAGAACAGAAAGAAACATTGTCCGGTCTTGTGTCGCTTCCACAACTGTTTTGATGCTTAAGCCCATTATTGCGGCCACTGCACTGCAGAGGTCCACCATCAGCCTTGTAGACAAAGTCATGAACCCCTGTAAATGACGGGCTGAAGCATCTCACCTGTGACATGTTTTCTAGCCTACTGCCCTTGATATTATTTGGCTTCCTAACAGCAATTAAATTTTCTTCAAAAAGATACCCCCTCCTCTCCTGGCACAAGGATCAGGGGAGATGCCTTCTGAGAGGGGCCTTTACTACCCCCTCGGTTTATGAAATAATATTGGGAAAACCTGTGCAGGAATTTCTGGGGAAAAGAGCTCAGAGGAACGATTTCTAACACAGCCAGGTTGAGAGCAGGGAGGCCGGCCCAACCCCTGCTGACTTCTCCCAGCTGCTCACCCCTCCCTTCACATGAGATAAGCAAGCTTGCAAGAAGGCCCTGAAGGGCTTTCCAGAGACAACTCCCCTCCCTCTCTCTCTCAGCTCTTAGATAGCAAACATCCTACTTCAGGAAAATAACTAGATTCCCAAGTTTATTACATTTGGTATCTGCAAACAGACAAATACTAAAGAAATACCTTTGTTAGAGTAGTTTAAGAGAAACTTAGAATAAGGGACGATGGATACCCATTGTCCTTACAGGAAGAGATAAGGAAGAGCAGAGAAGGAACAAATAGAGACTGTATAACTTTTAAGACGGGTTTGTCTTCTCTTCCTGCTTAGGTAAAGTTAATAAAAGTTCTAGGATTAGTTTTGCTCCAGCTGTTAATTATAAATCACAAATATGCCTGTCTCAGACCATTCTTTAGAGGGCCCTAATGGTTAACATGAAAAGGAATAACAAAGTGTTTGCTTTTTACTAACTAACAGAAAAGACCCTAATAGTCAACAAGAGAAGAAGACCACTGTCTCTAACCATTGTTTAGAAGATCTTAATAGCTAACATGAAAAGAGACACTAGTCTGGAGCCATTATTCAGAAAACTCTAGTGATTGACATGAAGAGACCACGAGGGGTCGGTTGTTGTTAGCCAGTAATGATGGGTCAGTTTCTTGTTAACCAATAGTCTATATGATGAAGAAAATAGGGTGAACACTACATCACCCCTGTTATAAAAACAATAAAGACAGACAGCCTTCTCTCTTGCTCTCTGGGTCGGGCTACCTTAAACCAGAAAAGTCTTTCCTGTCTCTCTTTATTCATTTCCCGCCTACGCCTCTCCCTCCCTCCATGCGGGACCCCGAAAAGTGTTGGGACTGGCTCCCGGCACTGTGTCAACCTATTTCATCAAGGGTCTTCTTCTTTTTCTGCTGACCCTCCAGTCTACCGAGTGCGTTGTCCTTCTCCAGGGACTAATCCTTCCTGACAACGTGTCCAAAGTATGTAATATATAAGATGCAGTCTTACCTCTTTGCTTCCAAGGACCACTCTGGTTATACTTCTTCCAGAACAGATCTGTTTGTTCTTTTTGGTGGTCCATGGAACGTTCAACATAGTTCTCTAACACTACAGTTCAAAGGCATCAATTCTTCTTCTATCTTCTTTGTTCATAGTCCAGCTTTCACGTGCATATGATGGCTTTGCACAGATACCCTTTGTTACATTGAGGAATTTCTCTTTTATTTCTATTTTGCTGAGTTTTTTTTTTGGAACGTGACTGGGTTCTAGACTTTTCCAAATGCCTTTTACGTGTCAATTGCTAAAATCAAGTGATTCTTATCTTTTGCTTTATGTATGTGGTTGACTGAGTTAATTGTTTTTCTGATGTTGAACAACTATCCCTACATCCTTATTATGAATTCTATTTGGTTATGGTGAGTTTTTTTATTTTTTAATGCGTTGTTGAATTCTATTGGCTAGGGTTTTATTGAAGATTTTTGCATCTAGTTTCATGACAGTTATTGGTCTGTAATTTTCTTTTTTTCCCTCCATCTTAACTCAGTTTTGGTATCAGGGTTATGCTGGCTTCATAGACTGTATGTGGGAATGTTCCATTCTTTCCTACCCTGTGAAATAGCTTCAGTAGTACTGATGTTAATTCCTCTCTAACAGTTTGGTAGAATTCTCCAGTGAAACCATCTGGGCCAGGACTATTTTGGGTTGGCATTTTTTAAATTTCTTTCTTTTTTTTTTAACGACACCTCATTTGTTTTTATTTTGTTGGTTTCGAGCATGAGACACTTTTGCCATCAGTCACTGCCACAGTCTGTCTGGCTGCGGTGTCTGACGGCTTCCAGCTCAGGAAGCCACCGTACCCCACATCCTTCTGCCACTGTCTTGCCAAGCTTCCTCATTTTTCAAAGCATCTTAGCACACCTCTTCCTCTCCAGAGCAAGCAGACTGAAGCCAGCTCTTGCCACGCTATGGACAGAATGCTGACCTGTCCCATGTGCTGAGGGCAGCCCCACATAATGAAAAGTACACGTCTTAAGTGGGGCGTCTTCATTGTGGAAGGTCTGCCAAGGCCCATCAAAGGAGCTCCTTCTTTCCTGACCCTTTGCCGTGCTTCAAATGAGCTTTTAAATCCTTTAAAAGCATGCAGTTTCACTTTCAACTGTATCTGAGCTTAGAGCGTGTTATTTTGGCTCTAGCACAGGGGAACTGCACTGAAATCTTACAGCTCATAAGTGAAAGAAACTCAGCAGAAGCTTTCCCGGATTCGACAACAATCTTCAACATTTTCACAACAGCTTCAGTGGGGACCCTCAAGGCCAGCAGAAGCATAATTATGTCACTGTGAAACTAAGACTTTTTTCCCAAACTACCACCAAACACAAATTACAGCCAAAGATGCCAAAGACTGAGCTCCTTCCCGTCCTCTGTGTAGAAAGCGATGTTACAAAATCATCATCTTATGAAAGGGAGACCAAGAGTAGGCAGCCAAAAAACATACTGGGGGAGAGAAAAATACATATCATAGATGTGTTTCAGGCAGTTCATTAGCAAAAACGTGATGTTAATTTGTGGATTTAGCAATGCTTATGAGATTTGTCAGCTTTTGACAAACTGCCATCTCTTGTGGTTTCTCTTCAGAATATTCCCTTTTGTAATTTGTTATATATTTGTAGTTCTGTCTTCTTTTTTCTCAAAGAGGGAGTCCTAAACCGTGTATCATTTAAGTCCACAAACCTCGATCTGCCACCCAGGAGGGAATATTTACAATTTCAGTCCCATCTGAGGTCACTTGGGTAGGATTGACACGGAAACAGTCTGGGTGGCTGGGCTCCCAGTTTGCAAACCCACAGTCACAGGAACCCATGCGAGTGTTTGCAAGCAGATCACTCATTAGTATTACTGGGCTTGACTCTGTAAATTTCTTTTTCAATCTCTTCTTTTGTGATGGGTATATTAAGTTGTTCTACTTACGTTTATGATAGTTTTGGTAGGTAACACGATAGTAGAAATTTGTCCATCTCCTCTAGGTTTTAAAATCTGTTACAATTTTTCATAGTATTCTGTTATGATTCTTTTAATTTCAGCTGGATCTGTTGTGAAATTGTCCATCTCATTTTTTATTAATTTGCTTCCTCTCCTGTTTTTCTTTTGTGAGTTTTCCCAATGGTTTATCAATTTTGTTGATCTTTTCAAACAACCAGTTTTTGGTTTTGTTAATTTTTTCAGCTATTTTTCAGTTCTCTAATTTATTTAGTTCTGCTCTAATTTTTATTGTCTGTTTTCTGTTGGTGTCTGTTGTTGTTCTCTTTCTAATTGTTCAAGTTGTAGGATTACTTCTTTGATTCGGGCACTTTCTTCATTTCGGATGTGTGCATTTATTGAGATAAATTGACCTCCGAGCACTGCTTTTGCTGTGTGCCATAGACTCTGGTACGATGTGTTTTCATTCTTATCTGATTCCATGAATTTCAACACATCCTAGAATAAGCGCTACATACCTGGTTGCTAAATATCACTACAGTCACCTTCAAAGTACTCCCCTTGGGAAGTGATACACTGATGCCAGAGCCTAGTTGACCCTCCAAAGTAATTTTGGAACTCTTCCTGGAATGATCATCAGGGCTGTCATCATATTACTCTTGATGTCCTGAATGTCATCAAAACATCTTCCTTTCAATATTTCTTTTATCTTTGGATAAAGAAAAAAGTCATTGGGGGCCAGATCAGGTGAGTAGGTAAGGTATTCTGATACAGTTACTTGTTTACTGGCTAAAAATTCCCTCACAGACAATGCCATGCGAGCTGGTGCATTGTTGTACTTCTAGAGCCATGAGTTGTTGGTGAAAAGTTGAGGTTGTTTTTGTCTAACTTCTTCATGCAGCCTTTTTAGCACTTCCAAATAGTAAGCTTGGTTAACTATTTGTCCGCTTGGCACAAATTCATAATGAACACTCCTTGTGATATCAGAAAATGTTATCAACATTGTTTTAACTCTTGATTGAGGGAATTTTTTTGGTTGTAGAGAATTGTCTGGCTTCCTTTGTGCAATTTGACACTATCTTTCAGGGTCCTATTGGCCAAGCCAAGCCAAGTGCCATCGAGTCAGATCCTATTGGCACACCCATGTTTTATTACCAGTGATAACACGGCCTAAAATGTCCCCTTGCCTCTCCGAAAGGTCTTGGCAAATGGTGAGCTCCTTCAGGGCCATTTTTGCACACACCTTCCTCAAGCCAAGATTTTCAGTGAAGATTTTCTTAACTGTTTCTCTGTAGATGTTTACCTGGTCTACTACACCTCTTATAGTCATTAGACAATTTTGACACACAACTTAATGAATTTTTGCAATGTTTTCATCAGTTCTGCTTGTTACTGGCTGCCCTGACCTCTCCTCATCAGAGATGCTTTCTCTCACCTTTGAAAAATGTTTAATCCACTTGTATACTGCTATTTTCCTTGTGGTATTTTCCCCACAAACTTGGACTAACATGCCCCTGATTGCACTTCCACTCTTGCCAAGTGTAACGAGAAATTTAATGTTGTTTCATGGCTCATATTCAAGCTCCAACATTTTCATGACAGCACACAAAAATAAACAATGATAATCAATGCCAGTCAGCAAGACAGCACCACACATTGACACAAACACTAATATATCAAGGTTGTGAAACCTTATCGAGTTGTTTGTATAGTGCTACTGATGCAAGTACATGGTAGCAAGTTTGCAAACCTAATTGTATAACGTTTTCAATAGATACCTTTTTTCAGAAGTGGACCATCAGGTCCTTCTTCCTAGTCTTTCTTAGCCTGGAAGTTCTGCTGAAACCTGTCTACCATGGGTGACTCTACTGGTATTTGAATACCAGTAGCAGAGCTTCCAATATCATAGCAGTACATAAGTCCCCACGGTATGACAAACTGACAGACAAATTTACAGATATATACATATATATAAAACCCAAAGATTGGCAGTTTGAATCATGAGACACTCCTTGATTCCTCTGAAACCCTGTGAGGCCATTCTATTCTGTCCTATAGGGTTGGCATAAATCAGAATTGACTAGATAGCAATGTGTTTAGTTTTTGTGGAGGAATACATTACATACTTTCATTTATGTATATACATGTAGATCAATCCCTTTGCCATTTCAACCTTTCTAGGTGTATAATTCAGTGACATTCTGTTCATCCCACTATCCATTTCAAAAAATTTCCATCATCCTTAATAGAAGCTCAGTGTACCCTAAGTAATGACTGTCTCTCCCCACCACAACCTCTTACCCCTTGTAATCAGTAAGAAAATTTGGCCTCTATACACTTGCCTATTCCTGTATTTCAAATAAGTGGGGTCACACAATGTTTGTCCTTTTGTGACTAACTTATTTCATTCAGGATATTTTCAAAGTTCATTCACGTCATAACACATATAAGAACATCATTCCTCCTTCTGGTTGAGTAATATTCCATTACATAGATGGACCATGTTTTGTTGATCCATTCATCTGTCGATGGTCACTTGTGTTGTTTTTTATTTTTGTCTGTTATGAATCTTGCTGAGATGAGTATTGGTGTACATATCAAAAAGCCAAATCAGTTGCTATCAAGCCAATTCCAACTCATAGCGATCCAGTAGAAGAGAGTAAACTGTCCTATAGTATTTCCAAGGAGTGGCTGGTATATTCCAACTGCCTACCTTTCAGTTAGCATCCAGGCTCACAAATATACCTCTTTTAACTACATTTATTGAGCCTTATCTTTTGCCAGACACTTTAGCCAAATAGTTTATACACATTGCTTTATTTAATCTTTCCAGCAATTCTGCTAGCCCTGTTTTACATTCAAGGAAGCTAAAGCTCAGAACATACAGCCTGCAGATGGCAGACTAGGACCTATGGCTGACTCTATCTGAAAATCCAGATCTTGAACTAATGACCCCTGGCACTGCTCACATTCTGCCAGGAGACTGAATACAACTTTATCCATATCTACCTCAAAGGGAAGACCTGGCAACCTACGTCTGTTAAGTCGGTCACTGCAATCTCTGTGGGGCACAGTCCTACTGTCGAGGGGCCAGGGGTCAGTATCAAGTCTGAGTGGCAGTGGTGGCGATGATGGCGGTGGCAGGGCTGCTTGTGAAAGTAAGAGAACCTCCCACCTTCAGCTGAAAGTTAAAAAAAGGGAAGATGGTATACAAATATTGCTTAGTGTTTTCTTAGGTAGGGAATAAAGAGGCAGTAAAAACACTCAGGGTTTGGGCTACTTGTGTCCTAAAAGCACCATTGTCATTATTCTTAGGTGCCTCTGGTCAGTTCCAACTCATAGCAATGTTATACCCAAAAAAATAAAGAAAGAAAGAAACACTGCCTGGTCCCGTGCCTCACTCACAATAGTTGCATGTTTGAACTCACTGTTGCAACCACTGTGTCCGTTCATCTCATGGTCTTCCTCTTTTTCAGTCACTCTTGACCTTACTAAATACGATGTTTTTCTCCAGAGAATGGCCCTGCTGATAATACGTTCAAAGTACATGAGACAACAAAGTCTTGCTATCTTTGTTTCCAAAGAGTACTTTGGCTGTACTTCTTCCAAGACAGATTTAGTCATACTTCTGGCAGTCCATGGTGTATTTGTTCATTAGTCTTCATAATTCAAAGGCATCAATTCTTCTTCAGTCTTCCTTATTCATCGTCCAGACTCTACATGCATGTGAGGCAATTTATAATACCATAACTTGGGTCAGGGCACCTTAGCTCTCAAAGTGACGTCTTTGCTTTTCAACACTTTAAAGAGGTTTTTGCAGCAGATTTGCCCAGTGCAGTATGTCATTTGATTTCTTGACTGCTGCTTCCATGAGCATTGATTGTGGATCCAAGTTAAATGAAATCCTAGACAACTTCATTCTTTTCTATCATAATACTGCCCTTTGGTCCAGTTGTAAGGATTTTGTTCTTCATCAGTAAGTGCTTCAAGTCCTATTCACTTTTAGCAAGCAAGATTGTGTCATCTACATAATGTAGGTTGTTAATGAGTCTTTCCCCAATCCTGATGACCAGTTCTTCTTCACACAGTCCAGCTTCTTAGATTATTTTCTCAGCATACAGTTTTAACAAGTACGTAAAGGGATGCAGTCCTGATTTTAAACCATGCAGTATCTTAGTGTTCTGTTCGAAAGACTCTTTCTTGGTCTATTTACAGCTTCCTCATGGGCACATAGGAGTTATGGAATTCTCATTCTTTGCAATGTTCTCTATGATTTATTGTAATCTACACAGTCAAATGCCTTTACATAGTCAACAAAATGCAGGTAAACATCTTTTTGGTATTCTCTGTTTTCAGCCAGGATCCATCCGACAGCAGTGAAGATATCCTGGTTCTACCTCCTTCTCTGACTCCAGCTTGACTTTCTGTCAGTGTCCCCTTGGTGTACTGAATTATCATCAGCCAAATTTTACTTACTTTAATGACATTTTACATCTGCCAAAGTTTACTTTCTTTAATGCCATTGTTGAATAATTATCATATTCTTCTGGATCGCTTTTCTTTGGAATGGGGATGAATACGGATCTCTTACCATCAATTAGCCAGGTAGCTGTCTTCTAACCCTCCAGTACTACATTCATTTATTGAAACATCTCAACTGGTGTTCTGTCGGTTCCTGAAGTCTCGTTTTTCACCAATGCCTTCAGTGCAGCTTGAACTTCTTTCCTCAGTACCATCAGTTCTTGATCATATTCTACCTCCTGAGATAGTTGGAGGTTAACCCATTTTTCTTGGTGCAGTGATTTCATGTATTCCTTAGATTTTTGAATGATGTTTCCTATATCATTCAACAGTTCGCTATAAAAGCAAAATAAACCTACTAAACCTATTGCCATTGAGTTGATTGCAACTCAAGGGTTAATCTCCGTTTTGTCTCTGTTTGGCCTCCGTTTTGCTCATAGAATCCTTCAAAACTGCAACTCCAGGCTTTCATTTTTCCTTCTTTCAGTTTGAAAAATGCTGAGAGTGTTCTTCCCTTTTGATTTTCTAGCCTCGGGTCTTTGCACATGTCATTACGGTACTTCGTCATTACTTTGAAGTCTTCTGTTCAGCTCTCTTGCTTCTTTATTTTTTTTCCATTTGCTTTACTTACTCTACATTTTAAGACAAGTTTCAGAGTCTCTCCTGACCTCTATTTTGGTCTTTTCTTTCTTTGCTTTGTTCATATATGGTGTCCATGATATTATCCCACAATTCATTTGGTCTTTGATCTTTAAGACTCAGGTTGTCAAATTTATTCTTAAGATGGTTTCTAAATTCAAGTGGGATATACTTAAGATCATATTTTGATTTTTATGGACTTGTTTAATTTTCTTAAGCTTCACATTAAACTTTCATATTAGAAATTGATACTCTGTTCCAAAGGTGTTCTTAAATTTGCTCTGGTTGATGAAATTGAGCTTTTCTATTGTCTTTCTACAGATGTAGTTAATTTGACTCCTGTGGTTTACATGTAGTGAGGTCTACATGTTGCTGAGACAACATGCTTTCAATGAGTAAGTTAACGAATGAATAAGCCTTTGATCTTGAAAAATTCTGTCACGCCATCTCTGTCTTCATTTCTATCACCATGACTATATATGGTATTTGATATTAAGATATGATAACATCGCCATATCTTTATGTCAAAAAAAACCCTATAATGATCAACTGCAGAGCATAATCATATATAAGAGTTCTGAGTGTGTACTAAGGGTTAGGCACTATTTTAAGGCCTTTGTGTCTATTAATTTTCACATTTATATGAGATGATAGAAAAGGCCATGGCTTGAGTCAGGTGCACCTTAGTCACCAAAGTAACATCTTTGTTTTGAATTGTGGTGTTGGCAAAAATATTAACAATAACATTAACTGTCACAGAAACAAATGCAATCTTATTATGGAGAAGTACAGTCAAAATGTCCCCTAAAATCAAGAATGGAAAAGTTTTGTCTTACTTTGAACATGTTGTCAGGAGGCACCTATCCCTCGAGAAAGACATTATGTTGGGTAAAGTAAGGTTAAGTGAAAGAGAAGACCTTCACAGAGATGGATTGACACAGTGTCTGCAACAAGGGGTTCAAACAAGCAGCAATTGTGAGGCTGCTACAGAACTGGGTAACATTTTGTTCTGTTATACACGGGGCTGCTGAGTCAGAGCCAACTTGACGGCACCTAACAACAAGACCTGTTGCTCGAATGAACTCTCGCATCAAAAGGACGCATTAATACTATCACTAGCAACAGTCCAGCTCACTCAGTTGCTGCATCAAAGTTTAGGTAACTTGCCTAACTAGTGGATGAGAGAGAAGATGAGACTGAACTCAGATTATTTGGCATATGAGGCTACATGGAATTGACTAGATAACAAACTGTAATCCATCACCTTGTCCTGAGGAATAGGCAGCTAATGCTGTTCTTTCTCTCTTTAACAGTTGCTGGCTGAAGCTTGATGAAGGCTTTATCTGGAGCTTCATGGGACCAGTGGCTGCCATTATCTTGGTAAGTACACTGTGGTGGGTATTTATTAGTGTGCTAATGCTAGGTTAAGGAGCCCTGAAGGTTCAAATGATTAAGCATCCTGGCTGCTAACTGAAAGGTTGACAGTTTGAGTCCACCCAGGAGCACCAGCAGGGAAAGACCTGGTGATGTTCTCCCATGAAGATTACAGTCCCAGAAGCCCTACGGGGCTGTTCTACTCCGTCATGTGGGGTGGATGTGAGCTGGAATAAACTCAGTGGCATGCAACAACAACAAAGCTTGGTCCATCAGGCACAGACGACGTGGTTGCTTATCTGTTAAAGTGGAGAGATACGAAGATAGGAAAATTCATCCTTGTGTAATTCATTCCTCATCTTTAAAGTACTCTCTTTGCTAGGCTTTCCCCAGCAAGAGTTCAGTTTTGAATACACCGTGTTAAAATGTCTGCTAAGTACTCGAATTTAGACGTCAGGCAGTCGTTGCTGTCTTGTGCTATTCAGCTGATTGTGTGTTATAGCGCCACCGCGTGTTACAGAGTAGAACTGCTCCATGGAGTTTTTTGGCTGCAGTCTTGACAGACAGCCCATCGCTAGACCTTTGCTTCCGTGAGATTGCTGGGTTGGTTGAAATCTCCAACGTTTTGGTTACTAGTTGAGCACAAACTGTTCACGCCACCCAGGGCTTTAGATGTTGGTAGCCAAGTCGATATGTAAGCCTATTACAAGTGAACAAGAAAGCAGCCATAGAAGACATAAATGAATGAGTGTGGTTCTGTTCTGATAAAGCTTTATTTACAAAAGCAAGCAAGGTAATGGGTACTGGATTTGGCCCATGAGCCCTAGAGTAGTGACTGATTCTTCTTAACCACTTGTATGGGTTCTTCCTGTCAAGATTGGGGTGCTCAGGGCTGACCCATAAGCCTTTCTTCTCTACCTCCCTATGATCTCCTCCAGTCTACGGCTTTCAATAACTATCTTGATAGCTTCCAAATTTATGTACCAAGCCTGGACCTCTCTTCTCAACTCCAGACTTATGAATCCAAATCGGCCACCTGACATCTAAAGGCAACAGTGTTGGCTTAGTGGTACAATCACCACCTTCCATGCAGGAGACTTGGATTCCATTCCAGTGCAGTACGCCTCATGTGTAACTGCTACCCGTCTGTCAGTGGAGCCTTGCATGTTGCAATTTCCTGCTAAGACAAACTAGGAAGAAAGGCCTTGCCATCTACTTTCAGAAATCAGCCAACAAAAACTGTGTAGATCGTAACACTTCAATCTGCAATCAGGTAGATGATGCAGAGCTGAGAAGCATCTCATTCCATTATGCATATGTACACCATGAGCCGAGGGCTGACTGGATGGCAGACAATGGCAACAATAACCTGACATCTAAACTTGAGTATTTTACAGGCATCTTAGTGTGTAGAAAACTCTTGATTTGAACTCTTTCCAAGTTGCTCCTTCCCCAACTCCGTTAGCGGAGGCTTCTTCCTCCTAGTCTGTAGTTCAATAATCTTGGAGTCACCTTGACTTGGCACCTTCTCTCATATGTCACATGCATTTCGTTGGCAAATCCTATTCCATTTTTATGGTTGTTGATATGCTGGAGTCCATTGAAGTTACTGTGTATTTTGACTGCCTTCCAATCTAAGGGGCTTATCTTATATCAGACATTATGCTGTTGTGATCCACAGAGTTTTCATTGGCTAGTTTCCAGAAGTAGATCACCAGGTCTCTCTTAGTAATCTGTGTTAGCTGAGAAGATCCACTAAAACCTGTCCACCACAGGTGACACTGAAATATCAGAGGCATAGCTTCCAGCTATATAGCAACACACATAGTGTTACAAACAAGCCACCACAGTGGTGATCACGTCAAGTGAGGGGGCAACTAATGGCCTCAAAAGAAAATTCTAAATTAATTTTTCATGCTATTCCCACAGGTAAACTTGGTGTTCTACTTCATAATTTTGTGGATTTTGAAAAGCAAACTTTCTTCTCTCAATAAAGATGTGTCCACCATTCAGGATACCAGGTAAGAAACTAAGACTCAGCAGTACCCAATGAGTTGTCCTTATGGGTGTTTCTGCAAGACCACCCTACTTAGGAAAGAAAACACCTGTAGAAAAATATTAGATTTTCCTGGTATTAGAGGCAGAGTACGTGGGGAACAACTCTCAGAGGATGTTGAAAAAAACCAGCTATGATTTTCAAGTGACTGATTGCACTTCCTTATTTGTTTGTACAACAGACATCCAGTGAATGTCTCCTTCATGTGAAATCACTGTGAAGATTTTCAAAATTATCCAATTTTCTCCCAAGAGTCCACTCCCTTCTGGACTCCATTCTCCTTGGTTGTAGCAACTCAGTTCTTGTTGGTACTGACCCCAACTACTAAAAATAATAATTTAAGAAAAGGAGTAAGAATCAACAAAGAGGGTTCTATATAACACAGACCTACTGTCTTTCAGTGTGTATTGCTTTATTGCACTTCACTGATGCTGTTTTTCATAGATTGTAGGTTTGCAGCAAGCCAGTGTTGAGCAAGTTTATCAGCACAATTTTTCCAACAGTATATGCTCACTTTGTGTCTCTGTGTCACATGTTGATAATTTTTGCAATATTTCAAACTTTTTCGCTAGTATATCTGTTATGCTGATCTGTGACAAGTGATCTCCGATGTTACTAATGCATAGAGATCTTAGGGGTCAGAGAAGAACTGCCCCAAAGAGTTTCCAAGGAGCGTCTGGTGGATTTGAACTGCCGACCTTTTGGTTAGCAGACGTAGCACTGTATAAGACAGTGATAAATGTTGTGTGTGTTATGATTCCTCCATACAAGCTGCAATCCCATCATTGCCCCTTTCCTAGGGCCTCCCTGTTCCCTGAGATATGATAATATTGAAATTAGGCCAGTTAATAACTTTAAAATGGTCTGTAAGTGCTCAACTGAAAGGAAAAGTCGCATGTCTCTCACTTTAAATGAAAAGCTAGAAATGATGAAGCTTAGTGAGGAAGGCATGACAAAAGCAAGATGGGCCAAAAGCCAGGCCTCCGGCACCAGAAAGTTAACCAGATTGCTAATGCACAGGAAAAGTTCTTGAAGAAATTAAAAGTGCTTCTCCAGTGAGCCCATGAGTGATTAAAAAATGAAACAGCCTTCTTGCTGTTGTGAGAAAGGTTTAGTCGTCTGATTAGAAGTTCAAACCAGCTACATCCCTAAAGCAAAGCATAACCCAGAGCAAAGCCCTAATTCTCCGCGATAGTATGAAGGCTTAGAGTGGTGAGGAACCTGCAGAAGACAAGTTTAATGTTAGCTGAGTTTGTTCATGAAGTTTAAGGAAACAAGCCATCTCCATAACAAAAGAAGTGCAAGGTGAAGCAACAAGTGCTGACGAGGAAGCTACAGCAGGTAATCGGGAAGATCTAGCTAAGATAATTGATGAACGTGGCTACACACAATAATAAGTTTTCTGGGCGCACAGAACAGCCTTCTATGGGAAAAAGATGCCATGTAGGACTTTCATAGTTAGGGATGAGAAGACGAAGCCTAGTTTTAAAGCTTCAAAGGACAGGCTTACTCTTTTTCTGGGAGCTAATGCAGCTGGTGACTTTCAGTTGAAGCCAGTGCTCGTTTAACATTCAGAAAATCCTATAGCATTTAAGAATTATACTAAATCTACTCTGCCTGTGCGGAGTAAATGAAACAACAAAGCCTGTATGACAGCACATTTGTTTCAAAACAACAGCATAATACTCTAAGCCCACTGCTGAGACCTATTGCTCAGGAGAAAAAAAAAAACTTCTATCAAATCATTACGGCTTATTAACAATGCATCTGTTTACCCAAGAGGTCTGATAAAGTTTTACAGGGAGATTAATGCTGTTTTCATGCCCATTAACCCAACATCCATTCTTCATCCCATGTATTAAATGGTATTTCCAACTTCCAAGTCTTATCATCTAAGAGATACATTTCACAATGATACAGCTATAGGGTTGCTGTGAGTCAGACCAACCTTGACAGCACCTGACAATAAAAACAACATATACAGGTTCTGCGTAAATTGAAAGCCCTCTGGAAAGGATTCAACATTCTAGACCCCAATACAGTCATCTATGATTCATGGGAGGAGCTTAAAACATCAACGTTAATAGGAGTTTAGAAGAAGTTGCTTCCAGCCTTCCAGGATGACTTGGAGGGGTTCACAACTTGAGTGGAGGAAGTAACTGCAGATGTGGTAGAAACAGCAAGAAAACTAGAAGTAAAAGTGGAGCCTGAAGATGCGGCTGAATCCCGCAATCTCGTGATAAAACTTAGTGGATGAGAGGTTGCTTCTTATGGATGAGCAAAGAAAGTAGTTTCTAGAGATGGAAACTCCTCCTGGTGAAGAAGCCGTGAGCATTGCTGAAATGACAACAAATAATTTAGAACATTATATAAATGAGTTGGTAAAGCACCTTGAGGATTTGAGATCATTGACTCCGATTTTTAAAAAAGTTCTACCGTAGGTAAGATGCTGACAAGCAATATCACATGCTATTTATATAAATCTGCCAGATCCTCCTTGGAAAGTCTACAGGGCAGTGCTGCTTTGACCTATAGGGTCGCTATGAGTCAGAATCAACTCGATGGCACTGTTTTTCTCAATTTATATTGTATGGCATATAATAGAAGTATTTGTATGTAAATAAAATTAAATTATTATAACACAATTTCATCAATGCAAATATATTAAATATAAATATTTCTATCAGTATGCTGTATGATATGTTGTTAGTTGCTGTCAAGTCGATTCTAACACATGATGACACCATGGGAGCAGAGGAAAGCTGTCTCACAGGGACAAGGGACTGTCCCACAGGAACAGTTTTCATAAAAGGAAGACTCAATCGATCCAGCCTACTTTGTTGTCTTAAGAAATTGCCACAGCCACCCCAACCTTCAGCAACCACCACGCTGATGTTAAATCAGCAGCCATCAGCGTTGAGCCAAAACCCCCCGCCCACAAAAAAAATCACATACTTGCTGAAAGTTCAGGTGATAGCACTTTTTAGCAATCAAGTATTTCTTAATTAAGGTATGTACATTGGTTTTTAGACACAACGGCACACTTAATAAACAACAACAAAAAAAACAAACCTGTTGCCATCAAGCTGATTCTAGCTCACAAGGACCCTGTAGGACAGAGTAGAACTGTCCTATAGTGTTTCCAAGGAGTGCTTGTTGGATTCGAACTGTCAGTCTTTTGGTTAGCAGCTAAGCTCTTAGCCACTATGCCACCATGATTTCTGCACACTCAGTAGACTACAAAACAATATGCCGTTTAGTCAATTCCAACTCATAGTGACCCTAAAGCCAGAGTAGAATTGCCCCACGGGGTGTCAAAGGAGTGACTGGTGGATTCGAACTGCCAGCCTTTTGGTTAGCAGATATAGCCATCCTAGCTCTTACCCGCTGGGCCAACAGGGCTTTGCTAGACTACAGTATAGCGTAAGTATAACTTTTATATGCACTAGGAGAAACAAATTGTGTGACTCGCTTTATTGTGATATTTGTTTTACTGTGCTGAGATATATCTGAGTATGACTGTATAACGAGTCCCTGAGTGGTACCAACAGTTAAGTGCACAGCTCCTAACCAAGAAGTTGGCAGTCTCAACCCAACCAGAGGCATCTCTGAAGACTGGCCTGCTTCTGAAAGGCCACGGCCTTAAAAACCCTGTGGGACAGTCTTCCTCAGTTCCCATGGTGTCATCACGTGTTAGGATTGACTTGACAGCAACTAACAGCATATTATGCATCCTATTGATAGAAATATTTATATTTAATATATTTCATGGATCAGATTGTGTTATATTAGTTAATTTTATTTACATACAAATATTTCTACTATATGCCATACAATATAAAATAATACTGATTTTATATACTATATATGGAAACTCTAGTGATGTAGTGGTTAAGGGTTATTGCTGCTCACCAAAAGGTTGGCAGTTAGAGTCCACCAAGCACTCCTGGAAACTCTATGGGGCACTTCTGCTGTGGCCTATAGGGTTGTTATGAGCCAGACCGGACTCGATGGCAATGCGTGTTTTTGTATACTACATATAAGAGAATGAGAAGATATAAAGAATTTTAAATAATTAATAAGTACACTATAATAACTAAGAAATATTACCAAACAACAATGAAGGCATCATCCAGTCAACTGAGACTCATGGTGATACCATATGTCAAAGCAGAAGTGTGCTCCATAGGGTTTTCAATGTCTGTGACCTTTCAGAAGTAGATTGCTAGGCCTTTCTATTAAGGAAACAAGGGGGTTCGAACCACCAGCCTTTTGGTTAGTATCTGAGTGCTTCACTACTTGCAACACCTAAAACACCTTAAATCCCCCAAACCAAAGCTTTTACCATTGAGTCAATCACGACTTACTGGGCAGAGTAGAACTGCCCCATAGAGCTTCCAAGGAGCACCTGGTGGATTTGAACTGCTGACCTTTTGGTTAACAGCTGTAGTACTTAACCACGACACCACCAGGTTTTCCTAAAACTCCTTAAACTAAAAACGCCTTCAAGTCAATACTGACTCACAGTGAATCTATAAGACAGAGTAGAATTGCCCCATAGAGTTCCCAAGAAGCTCCTGGTAGATTTAAACTGCTGACCCTCTGGTTAGCATCTGTAACGTTTAACCACTATATTTTCAGGGTTTCCTGATAAGTGGCAGTTACAATTACTCTTCTTTTTTTTCCCCCAGAGTCATGACATTTAAAGCCATTGCTCAGTTATTTATCCTGGGCTGTTCTTGGGGCCTTGGTTTCTTTATGTTTGAAGCAGTAGGGGAAACAGCTGGATTAGTCATGGCCTACATGTTCACCATCATCAACGTCCTGCAGGGAGTTTTGCTCTTTGTGGTACACTGTCTCCTTAATCGCCAGGTAAGGCTGATTATTTCCTTCCTTGCTAGATAGTTCCAAAATCTTACTGAATGGCTACTCATTTTCTTACCCTTTCCTGACTATTTTATATCTGTGGGTTGTCTAAATTTTCTGGGAGGAGGGTTTGGATGCTGCCTGGATCTGCTGTGTGCTCTTTTCAGCATCCTATCATATCTCTTAAGAGCATTGTGACAGTCAGAACAATGCTGATTATGCTGCAGTAACAAATAGCCCTCCTCTGTTGGTCAGGGAGCAGGGGAGAACTGAATGTGGGACATGATTTCAAATTATCACAGATTCCAGACTTTCTGGAGTTGGGAAAGCTGGATGGCCACCTAAAACTATTGCCCTGAGATAATCTTTAAGCCTTAAAGTAAAACTATCCCCTGAAATCACTTTAAAACCAAATAGTAGTTTAGCTTAATTAGTGAATAATGTTTGCCTTGAGCATTAAAGTCTTTTAACGTATCATCTATGTGTATCTGTATACAATCAAACTGAATAAAAACAACTTTAAAGTTTAGATGAGCTTACAAGGCAGTGAGTTACATCAATGGTAGTAGAATAACCTGGAAAAAGATGACAAGAATGACTGTACAACTTGAATGTCACCAATGTGACTGAATTGTACACATAGAAATTTTTGAATTTGTGTGTTTTGATGTGTATATCTTTACCAAAAAAATCTAAAACAACAGAAAACCCAAAAAGCCCTTCCCCAGTCTTGGTGGTTTCGTGCTTCATGTTTGTGGCCTGATGCTCACTGCGTTTGCTCTAGGATCTAGGCTCAGAGGGCAGCTCTGGTGTAGAACATGGCCAACCTGCCTCATGGTCAAGGAAAAAGAGATCAAGGCAAAACACAGCTCCACTCTCTTGAAGCTTCTCCTTAGCGGTGACACATATCACTTCCACCCTCATTCCACATGCCATAGGTCATACCTGAATTCACCTTGAGGAGAATCAATGATTATTCTGTAGTGAGGCCAAGTATTGGGAGGGATGTTGGACTTTCAGCACAATCTACCACCAGCACAAAGAGACTTGAGCTCTAGTCCAAGTTCTTTCATTAAGTATGCTGCTGGGTGACACTGAGTGGGCTGCTTACCATCTCTGAGCCTCAGTTTTTTCATCTGCAAATGTGGCAATTTCTACTTTAGAGTATTGAGGATTAAGTAAGAGAACCAAACAGAACCTTTTACCACAGTACTTGGCAGACATTAAATTCTCACTGAAGGTCTTTGTAATAATTTTCCTCTTCACATGAATTAGGAATTACCCTGGCAGCATGGTGGTTAAGTGCTACATCTGCTAACCAAAAGGTTGGCAGTTTGAATGTGCCAGGTGCTCCTCGGGAACTCTACGGAGCAGTTCCCTTTGGTCCTACAGGATCACCGTGAGTTAGAATCGACTTGATGGCAGTGGGTTCAGTTTTTTGTTTTCATGGCTTTGTCCTTTAATGTTGGAACTAACAGCAGTTAAAACACTAGTTACAAACAGGCTGTTTCACTAATTCCTCTGAAGTCTTTTAGTGCCTCTGAATACTTGGTATTCCTCACACACAAGTAAAATACAACTTATGTGTCTTAGCAAAATAATGCTGAGCTTTAACTACTGAACTGTTACTTTCAATGTGTGGAGGAGATTCAACTAGGGCAATTCATGAGATGAAAAATGGGTGGTTTTGTGCAGTAGTTGGTGCTAGAGTTCTGAAGTAAGAATGATGAAAATTTGAAGGCTGGTGACGTGACCCTGGACAAGTCAATTTACCTCCAAGAGCCCCAGCTTCATCATGAGCTGAGGGATAAGGGAACGTCTTCCTCATTAGATTAAATGGCACAGTGCATGTAAACTCACGGCAACCCCATGTGACAGAGTAGAACTAGCTGTAATCTAAAGGAGCAGATCACCAGGTCTTTCTCCCATGGGGCCACTGGTTGGGTTTGCACAAGTGGGTGGATTCGCGTCATTGGGTGAGCTGGCAGCTTTCAGTTAGCAGCTGAGCTCTTAGCTGCCGCATCACCAGGGCTCTTTGGAAGGCAGCTGCTGTCCAGTCAGTGGTGGCCTTCATCACTGGCGTCATCACCATTTTTTGCTCTAAGCTCTGGATATATTGCAACCTCTGTATTCTTCAAATTTCCAGGTGCGAATGGAATACAAAAAGTGGTTTAGCAGGGTGCGGAAAGGAGTTGAAGCGGAAAGCACCGAGCTGTCGACGTCTCGCTCTACTACCCACACTAAAATGGTAAGATCCGCCTCTCCGCAATGCCACGAGCTTGACTGAACTGAACATCTTGTGCTAGCAGGAACTTACTAAACCTTTCACCTGGAAGGAAAAAGAGATTGCGTTAGGTTCCTACCATTGTGCAGCTAAAGTTTCTGTTGTTTGAGACCACAACCAGAATACTTCCTGCCTGTCTTCTTTCCTTTCTACCTCTCCTTCTTCTGTCTATTCCTCTTTATGCTTTTCTTTCTCTCTTTTTCCCTTTCTTCCTTCCCTCTTTGCTTTCTTTCTCTCTCCCTTTCTATACTTTTTCCACAGATGTGATGTGACTATGTCATTGTTTATTTAACAAATGTTTGCTGAGTTCTGGTCGTCTAGGTATTCTTTTAGGTACTGAGGAAACAAACTTATAAGCTTGACTGATCCCCGCAGCTGCCATCACTATAGTGTTTAAATGCAGCCTAGATTCAAACCCCAGATCCACCACCTCCGCATCGCCTAACCTTGAGCGAGTGACTTAACTTCTCTGTGCCTCAAGTTTCCTCACCTGTAAAATGGGGGTAATAATACTATCTATCTCATCATGAGGATTAAACGAGGTTATAGACGTGCTTAGAATTCTCCTGGCAGACTGTGTTTGTAAAAAGAGAAAATGGTGGCATAAATTTTGAAAGAACTATCACTGTTGGTGTTCTTTTAGAAAAAACTGACACTGAGGAATCTGTGTTGAAACTTGCAGAAATTATAGCTGTCATGTAGAAACTTTAATTTTTGAGAAGTTAATCTCTCCTTGAAGGCTCTCTGTAGGGCAATTAATGTGCTCGACTGCTAATGAAAAGTTAGAGAGTTGAGGCCATCTGAGGGAACATGGAAAGAAAGACCTGGCAACCTCTTCTGAACCCAGTTCTATTCCAACACACGTGGGATTGCCAGCAACTGGAGCTGATTTGAGCTAATGATTTGGTTTGGTCCTTCTCTTCAACACTGTCTGTATTATCTCACCCAATCAGGAGGAAAATGAGAAGCCATCTGAGCCTGTACATTTAAGAGACACTGAAGGCAGTGCATTTGCCCAACCGCTGCAGCAGCACCCTCCTGGCACTGCTTCTTGGCTGAAGACAAAGAAATGATCGGCTCACCGATGGTGCCCTCTTGTGGTCACGTGTGGATTGGACAAATGCCACTGTACACATCTCTTCCCGTGAAGAGTCAACTTGTTCCTTTGTCTCTGCCACTGACTCCCTAGAAAGAATGAGACACGTGGAGAATTCTTAGAGCCAGTGTCGGGTAGTAGGTCATGAACCATGAAATGCTCAAGAAATGCTTTCTAGAATGCAAAATCACACCATCACTCATGCTTAGAAACACACTGTGGATGGCAGGAAACTTGCAGCCAACCTATCAGCTTTTTCCCCATGTTTCCCCCCAAGACCTGCTTGAATCTACATACGGATCTAGGTTAGAAATAATTTTGGAATTTTTAGTGTCATCTTGAATATTTCCCAGCATAAAGACTGCAAACAAGGTGACATATCACAGTGGTGGTTTAGGTTTATTTCGTTTGCTTATTGTATTTAATTGCCAAAGTTATTGATTCTTAAGTGTGTTTCTCTGAAAGACGCAGAGTAGGATAGTTAGAAGGTCTTGGGGTTGGACATACTGGAACATCCGGGCTCAGCTACAGAACTTGTGCTGTGTGGTTTAGTGACTCAACATTTCTGATCTTTAGTTTCCTGACCTACTAAACGGAGCTAATAATTTAATGGTGACTCCATTTGCCTTCAAGATCCACCTTTCCCCCTTTCTCCCCCTTACATTGGGCCCCAGAAGACTGGTTGGGTAGACCAGAGCTGCAGAAGGTGTCTGGGTGGTTGTGGCCAATGGAGTGTGTTGGCAGGAGACTGAAAAATGGTAGGAGAGGCAGGTGGGAATATTTCTTCCCCCAGCTTCCCCCTTGCGAGGCCATAGGTTGGTTGTATGCTTCTACCAAAGGCACCTACAGCTTTTTCTCAGCCTCAGGTAACCTGTCTCTCCCTTTGCCTCTCACAGGCCTGGAGGTTGTTAACAGCTCTCCACTTTACTACCCCTGGGTCTGCACCATCCTTTGTTGCTTTGCCCCAGCCCTGCCCCCACCTTTGTAGTAAACACGCAATAAACTCACCTCTTTCCCTCATGTGAATGTGTGTCTGTTTCCCAGTAGGACCCTGATTCGATAACAGTAACTACTTCATAAAGGAGGAGCCCTAACAACACTGGTTAAGTGCTTGGCTGGTAACAAAGGTCAGCAGTTTGAACTCATTCAGCAGCCCCACGGGAAAAAAGTGGAGGAGATCTACTTCCTTGAAGATCAAAGTCTAGGAAACCCTAAACAGTACATCTACTCTGTCACAGTGGGTCACTCTGAGTCTGAATCCACTCAACAGCACACAACAAAAGCATCTCATAGAGTTAGTTATGAAGATTCAGTGATATAATGCATGTGAGTGCTTTGCATGATCTCTGGCACACAGTGAAAACCCAGACACTTATCTGTCAGTTTATTGTGCTGTGGTGGCTTGCATGTTGCTAGCAAGCTGGAAGATATGCCACTGGTATTTAGAATACCCAGAGGGTCACTTCTCGGTGGAAAGGTCTCAGTAGAACTTCAGACAAAGACAGAATAGAACATGTGCCTGATAATCTCCTGAAAATCAGCCAAAGCAATTGCTGAGGGTCACGGCAGAACATTGTTCAACACAGTGCTGGAAGATGAGCTGCTGAAAGTGGAGGGGGACAACAGTGGTCTCAGAGACAGCAATGATCCAGGGAATGGTGTGGATCAGGTGATGTTGTATTCTGCTGTGCTAACAAAAACTAGTGTCAGATATAAATACAAACATAGAAATACATATACCTATATGTTGTTGTTAGGTGCTTCTAGTGGATTTCTACTCATAGCAACCCTACGTACAACAGAAAGAAACACTGCCTGGTTCTGTGCCATCCTCAAAATCGTTGTTATGCTGAGCCCATTGTTGGGAGCCACTGTGTCAGTCACCTCACTGAGGATCTTCCTCTTTTTTGCTGGCCGTCTACTTTACCAAACATGATGTCCTTCCCCAGCGACTGAGCCCTCCTGAGAACATGTACAAAATATGTTAGATGAAGTCTCACCACCCTTGATTCTAAGGAGCATTCTGGCTCTTTTTCCAAGACGGATTTATTCATTCTTTTCACACCTTATGGAATATTCCATAGTTTTGATCAATACAATTCAGAAGCTTCTTAGGTTTTCCTTATTCATCCTCCATCTTTGACACACATATAGGCGACTGAAAGCTTGCGTCTTGGGTCAGGCACACCTTAGCCTGAATTCAAGGTAAGATCTTTCCTTTTCAATACTTTAGAGATTGTTTGCAGCAGATTTGCCTAGCGCAATGTGTCTTTTGTTTTCTTGACTGTTGCTTTCACGGGTGTTGATTGTGGATCTGAGTAAAATGAAATCCTTGACAAGTTTAATCTTTTTGCGTTTATCATAATGTTGTTTACTGGCCCAGTTATGAGGATTTTTGCTTCTTTATGATGAAGTATAATCCATAGTAATCCATACTGAACTTTGTGGTCTTTGATCTTCATCAGTAAGGGCTCCAGGTCCTTTTCACTTTCAGCAAGAAAGGTTGCAGTGCAAGTTGTTAATTAATCTTCCTTCGGTTCTGATGTCTGTTCTTCTTCATACAGTCCAGCTTATCAGGTTACCTGCTTAGCATACAGGTAGAACAGGTACGGTAAAAAGACACAACCCTGTGTTGTACCTTTCCTGACTTTAAATCATAAAGAATCCCCTTGTTCTGCCGGAATGACCACCTCTTGGAAACTCGATAGGACCTCTGAACTGTAGGGTCGCTATGAGTTGGATACGACTCAATGGCAGTGGGTTTAACTGGTGTACAGATTCTTCATGAGCACAGTTAAGTGTTCCAGAATTCTAATTCTCTGCAGTGTTATCCAAAACTTGTCATGACCCACAAATGTCATTGCTTTTGCATGTTTTTGTTGTTAGGTGCCATTGAGTTGATTCCAACTCATAGTGATCCTATGCACAAAAGAAACACTGTGCCATCTTGTACCATATCCTCCATCATTTTATGCACTGTGTTAGTCCACCTTGTTGAGGGTCTTCCTCTTTTTTGCTGACCCTCCACCCTGCCAAGCATGCTGTCGTTCTCCAGCAATTTATCCCTCCTGACAACACGTCCAAAGCATTTGAGACAGTCTGTCTTTGCATTCAAGGAGCATTCTGGTTGTACTTCTTGTAGAGCAGAGCTGTTTGTTCTTTTGGCAGTCCACAGTACCTTCAATATTCTCCTGCAATGTCACAATTCAAAGGCATCAATTCTTCTTCCATCTTATTCACTGTCCAGTTTTCGCATGCCTATGATGCAACTGAAAATACCATGTCTTAGGTGGGGCACACTTTAGTCTTCAAGTGACATCTTTTCTTTTCAGTACTTTAAAGAGGTTCTTTGCAGATTTTCCCAATGCAATGCATCTTTTGACTTCTTAACTGCCTTTACATAGTCCACAAAATACAGACAAACATCTTTATGGTATTCTCTGCTTCCAGCCAAGACCCATCTGACATGAGCAATGGTGTTTTAGTCATCTGGTACTGCTCCAACAGAAAATACCGCAAGTGGAAGGTTTCATATGTCACCGTCTGGTAAGCTACAAATCTGTTTCTGAGTTATAAGTCTATTTAATAAGAAAACTTATCACAGTCTGGTGGGCTGAGTCCAATTTCAGTAAGAGCATCTCGGTACAGGAATCTCAGACCCAAAGGATGTACTCTGCTCTCAGTGCTGCTTCTTGGTAGTATAAGGTTCCCAATTTACTCTACTCACTTCTTTGCCTTATATCCCACAGTTGGTAACTTGAGTCCTGACTCACCAACACAACTGCTGTTCATTTTCCCTCATCAATATTACACAGGCAGCATTCACAACACATGGGAGGAATTGCATATGAAGCTGAGTCAAATCACTACATACATTTTTGGGGGAACACAGTGCAGTCCATGACAAATGGTACCTCTGTCTCCAAGTCCTCTTTGAAATCCGGTTTGAGTTTCTGGCAGTTCCTTGTCAATACACTTCTGCAGCTACTTTTGAATAGCCTTCAGCAAAATTTTAGTTGTGAATGTTATTAATCTCCAGGTGTCTGTTAGTTTGATATTGTTTGATAATTTCTAAATTCAGTTGGATCACCTTTTTGGGGGAATAGGCATAAATATAGATCTCTTCCAGACGGTTAGCAAGGCAGCTGTCTTCTAATTTTCTTGGCTTAGATGAGTTAGCACTAAATCCAAGTGTTGAAACATCTCAGCTGGTATTTCATGAATTCTTAGAGCCTTGTTTTTTGACAATGCCTTCAGGGAAGCTTGAACTTCTTCCTTCAACACCGTCAGTTCCTGATCGTATGCTCCCTCCTGAAATGGTTTAACACTGACCGATTCTTTGGTGTAGTGACCCTATGTGTTCCTTCTGATACATCCTTTGTGGTTTAATATTTATTTACACTATATATAGTAGGGTTTCTGAGCTGGAACTAACTCAGTGGCAGTGGGTATGATTGCCACAGTAAAAAAAAATAGAGAGACAGAGAAAAATTAGCCCTTGGAGACTAAGGAATTGAGAAATAAGAAGTCTGATACTTATGTTTGTTTGCAACAGGCAAGGCGAAGGTTAGGCTGTCAGATAAGTGTTGGGGCTAAGGTTGTTGTTAGCTGCCACTGAGTCAGTTCTGACTCATAATAACTCTGTGTACCACAGAGCAAAACACTGCCTGGTGCTGTGCCCACAGTTGTTAATCTTGAGTGGCAGACACTGTGTCAAGCCATCTTGTTGAGGATCTTCCTGTTTTTCTGTATCTCTCTACTTTACCAAGCATGATGTCCTTCTCCAGGGACTGATCCCTTCTGATAATATGTCCACAATATGTAAGACATAGTCTTTCCATTCTTGCTTCTGAAGAGCATTCTGGTTGTACTTCTTCTGAGACAGATCTGCTTCTTCTTTGGAAGTTCATGGTGCGTTCAATATTGTTCTCCCACACCACAATCAAAAGGCATGAATTCTTCTATCTTCCTTAAATATAGTTCAAGTTTCACATGAATATGATATGACTGGGAATATCATGGTTTGGATCAGGCCACTTTAGACTTCAAGGTGATATATTTGCTTTATAACAATTTAAAGAGGTTGTTTGCAGCAAATTTTCCCAAGCAATGTGTCTTTTGATTTACCGACCACTGCTTCCAAGCATGTTTATTATAGATCCAAGTAAAATGAAATCTTTGAAAATCTCAACCTTTTCTGTGTTTACACTGATGTTTCTTATTGTTCCAGTTGTGAGGATTTTTGTTTTCTTGATGTTGAGTTGTAGTCTATACCGAAGGCTGTGGTCTTTGATCTTCACCAGTAAGTGTTCCAAATTCTCTTCACTTTCAGCAAGCAAGATAGTGTCACTTACTTAACACAGGTTGTTAATGAGTCTTCCTCTAATAACAATGCCCCATTCTTCATATAGTTCAACTTCTTGAATTATTTGCTTGGCCTACATACTGAGTAGGTATAGTGAAAGGACATAACCCTGACACACACGTTTCCTGACTTTAAACCATGCAGTATCTCCTTGTTCTGCTGGAATTACTGTCATGTAAAGATTCCTCATGAGCACAGTCAAGTGTTCTAGAATCCATAATCTGTTATGCTCCACACAGTTGAACACCTTTGCATAAAACACAGGTAAACATCTTTCTCATATTCTTTGCTTTCAGCTATGATCCATCTGACATCAGCAATAACGTTCCTGATTCTACATCCTCTTCTGAATCTGGCTTGAATTTCTGGAAGTTTCACTTCAATACATTGCTGCAGTTGCTCTTGAATGATCTTCAGCAAAAGTTTATTTGTGTGTGATATTAATGATATTGTTAAAAACTTTCTACATTTTGTTGGATCACCTTTCTTGGTATAAATATCATCATGTCCAGTCTGTTGGTCAGGTGACTGTCTTCAAAATTTCTTCACCTAGATGACTGAGCAAGCCCAGTATTGAAACAACTCAATTGGTATTCTGCCAATTGTTGGAGCCTTATTTTTCACCAATGCCTTCAGTACAGCTTGGACTATTTCCTGCAGTACCTTTGGTTCCTGATCATGTGTTACTTCCTAGAGTGGTCAAATGTTAGTCATTTCTCTTTGATGTGATGACTGTATTCTTCCATCTTCTTTTGATGCTTCCTGTATTGTTTAACATTTTCTTCATAGAATCTTTCACTGTTGCAACTCAATAATAGAATTTTTTCTTTAGCTCTTTCAGCTTTAGAAATGCCAAGCTTGTTTTTCCCTTTTGGTTGTCTAACTCCAGCTCTTTGCATATGTCATTGTAAAACTTTACTTTGCCTTTTTTGAGAAGCCCTTTGAAATCTTCTGTTCAGTTCTTTGACGTCATTGTTTATTCCTTTTGCTTTAGCTACTTGGCATTCAAGGGCAAGTTCCAGAGTCTCTTCTGACATCCATTTTGGTCTTTTCTTTCTTTTTAATTATCTCTTGCTTTCTTCTTGTATGATGTCTCTATGTCTTTCTACATCTCATCTGATCTTCAGTCCTTAGTGTTCAATGAGTCAAAATCTATCATTGAGATGGTCTCTAAACTCAGGAAGGGTCTCTTCGAAGTCATACTTCAGCTCTTATGGACTTGTTCTAATTTTTTTCAGTTTGAAAGTGAACTTGCATATGAGCAACTGATTGTTCTGCAATCAGCCCTTAGTCTTGTTCTGACTGATGATTGTCTTAGTCCTCTAGTGCTCCTATAACAGAAATACCAGAAGTGGGTGGCTTTAAGAAGAGAAATTTTATTCTGTCTCAGTCTTGTAGGCTAAAAGTCCAAATTCAGGGCATCATCTCCAAGAGAAGGCTTTCTATGTTGGCTATAGAGGAAGGTCCTTGCTGTCAATGTTCTCCTGGGCCAGGAGCTTCTGAGGTGCAAGGACCCCAGTTCCTTCCCAAAGGATGTGCTTTGCTCCCAGCACTGCTGTTTGCTAGTATGAGGTCCCAACTCTCTGCTTGCTTCCTATTCCTTTCTACCCCAAGAGAATGCCTCAAGGCACAACACAGCTTACACACTGAGTGCTGCCCTGCTAGTGCAACTGCTGCCCATCCTCCCTCATTAACATCATAGAGGCACAGCCTAGGCAAAAGGATACACACATTTTTTGCAGTGACACAACTGAATTCATGACAGTGATACTGGGAAAGTGATGTCTGAAAATCTGGGTGACTGGCCTTTAGACAGGAGGCTGGTTAAAGTCCTTGTCTAACTGCTGACAAGCTTGCTGTCTAGTCAGCCACTCTTGCTTAGTCTCAGAGCCCTTTGTGGGCAGGAACCACACTGGGTATGTCTAACACCCCAAGATCCACCCCTTCCTGCCTGGTTCTTACATTTTCATGCACCCACCTCTTCTGTCAGCTTCCTCCAGTCTGCACGGTAGGGGGGATGAGCTCAAGGCTCCCTTCCCTAGGCTGTTAAAGTTTGGCAGACATGCACTTTACCAGCAAGATAAGCATGTTCAAAAAATTGATCCCATCTATTATGATGCAGATAAATCCAAATAGTAATTTTTACTACCATGTTCCCTACCCAAGGAATCACCTTTTGATCTCCATCTACCAGGAGTCATCCCCCACGTGTTCTGTGAAGTCCAGTTGAGTTTGTTAGTGAACAAGGGAGTGATTTAGTAAATCACTAGGGCTACATTGTCAAGAACATGTACACGACATTCAGTTTGTAATAAAATGCAAGTGCCTTCTAGGGTTCCTGTTATCATGCCCAAAACCCTTCTCTTCTTGAGTACTTCCTTTCTCAAGACAGTTTCTTCACTGACAGCAGGAAGCCCAAATTCAGTGTCATTTAGCGGAGTGGTGACAAACTTTTATAGTATCTCAAGTTTATTTGTAATATTGCCAATGGGGTGAAAAAATAGCAGGTAAATAATCCCACCAAGAAAACCCAGACTACCTACTCCATTGCTGTTGTTAGTTGTCATTAGGTGCCACTGAGTTGGTTCTGACTCATAGCAACTCTGTGCGCAACAGAATGAAACACTGACCAGTCCTGTGCCATGTTCAAATTGTTTTTATGCTTAAGCCTATTGTTACAGCCACTGTGTCAATCTATCTTGTTGAGGGTCTTCCCCTTTTGTGCTGACACTCCAATCTGCCAAGCATGATGTCATTCTCCAGCAATTGGTCCCTCCTGGAAACATGTCCAAAGCATTTGAGACAGTCTATCTTTGTGTCCAAACAGCATTCTGGTTGTACTTCTTCCAGAACAGATCTATTTGCTCTTTTGGCAGTCCGTGGTACATTCAATACTCTTCTCCAATACCACAATTCAAAGGCATCAATTCTTCTATCTTCCTTATTTATTGTCCAGCTTTTGCATGCATATGATGCAATTGAAAGTACCGTGGCTTGAGTGGGGCACACTTTAGTTTTCAAGGTGACATCTTTACTTTTCAACACTTTAAAGAGATCTTTTGCTGCAGATTTTCCCAACGTAATGAGTCTTGATTTCCTGACTGCTAATTCCATGGGTATTTCTCATGGAACCCAATAATACAATCCTGGACAACCTGAATCCTTTCTCTATGTTGCTTATTGCTCCAACTGTGAGAATGTTTGTTTTATGTTCAGGTACGATCCATACTGAAGCCTGTGGTCTTTGATCTTCTTTAGTAAGTGTTTCAGATCCTCTTTACTTCCAGCACCGATTCTGTGTTTTCTTTGCATTCAGTAAGCACTCTGCTGTTGGTAGTTTCTTGCCCAGTGGGATAATACAAACCTTCATTCCTGAAGGATCTAGGGTGTTAGTCATATTGGAATTTGGTTGCTGGAACATTTCTTTGACTTCTATTGTGGCATAGTATTAATAAGAGGTATGCTAAAGGATCTCCTGTATTGCAGACATTTATCTTCATCATTTAAAATCAATCCAATTTCCCTTTGGTAGTCAGGATCAGTAATACAGTAACTTGATTTTTCACCTGTTGTTCTACAAGCATAAAGAGATGAAATTGGCTGGATGGCATTTTTTATCCCCAGTTCACTGAAACTAGTGTTGTGTCTCCTGGTGGGAACACACATCCATTTGGAACTAAGACCTCTAGACCTGCAGAGCACAGGGTGGTGGGGACAGGAACCAAAAATTTAGTGAGTGCACTACTTGGGGTAATAGTAAGTGGTGCCACTCCTGTTTCAACCCTTTCATTCCTGGACCCGTGAGCCCTGTCTATAGGAGAAACAATACCATGTATTAGATGCTGGTTTGGCACATACGCAGCCTCCTAGAAGATATCACCCCGACCATCCAAGGTATTGCCGCCTAACTAGTACTATAATTGAGTCTTCAGAAGGCAATTCTACCACTCCATCAAGCCACCTGCTTCAGAGTGATGTTAAGTGCCATAGCATTTGTTCAGACTCATGGCAACTCTACGTACAACAGAATGAAACACTGCCTGGTTCTGCTTCACCCTTACTGTTGTTACACTTGAACCATTGTTGCAGCCAATGTGTCATGATACTCATTGGGGGTCTTCCTCTTTTTCACTGACCCTCCACTTTACCAAGCATGATGTTCCCCAGAGACTGGGTCCTTTCCAATAACATGAACAATGTAAGCCCAAGTCTCACTATCTTTGGATAGTGAGCATCTTCTAAAGGAGCATCCAAGAAAGATTTGTTCATTCGATGATCTTAATGCACACTTTTCCTGATTTTGAACCACTGAGTAGCCCCCTGTTCAGTTTCTCTTGGTCTATGTACAGGTTCTGCATGAGCATAATCAAGTGTTCTGCAAGTCCTGTTTCTCGTAATGTTATCCATAATTTGTTATAATTTAGTCTAATGTCTTTGCATAGTGAATCAACCATAGCTAAAGATTTTTCTAGTATTCTTTGCTTTCACCCAAGATCCATCCGACATCAGCAATGATAACCCTTATGCCATGTACTCTTCTTAATCCAGCGTGAATTTCTAGAAGTTCCCTGTCATGGATTGAATGCATTCCCTAAAAATCTGTAACATTTGGGCTGTGCCATGTTCCCCTATGTTGGAATTTCTGCCTCTATGACATTAGTAAGGGTGGATGGGTAGCAGTTGTGTTGGTAGACCAAGATTCAAGGTGTAAGTTTATTTTGTGCTTTGAGGTGGTCTCTTGAGCCATAAAGGGAAAAATCTGGCAGAGAGATTTGGGAACCTCACACCATCAAGAAAGTGGCACTAGGAGAAGAGTGCATCCTTCAGACTTGAGGTTCCTGTGCCAAGATGCTCCCTGAACAAGAACTGATGCAACAGTGCACTTGACTCCAGAGCTGACAAGGGGGGAAGACTTCAGGATGAGTGGACATCCTGAATTTGGACTTATAGCCTACCAGATTGTATAAAAATAAGCTTTACTTTGTTAAATCTATCCACCTTGTGGTATTTCTGTTAGAGCAGCACCAGCTGACTAAAACATTCCCTATCCTTGTATTGCTGTGAAGTATTATAATGAAATAAGGTCTGTTGTTAGAAAACCAAATAGGAATCATGTGTTTGGATTTCTCAGGCTGAAAGAACTGAAGAATAAAATTCAAGCCTTGAGTTACACTTTTGGAGAATTCCAAGAGCAAAATTTTGAACACTGTGGGAAGCATCCAAGGAAGATGGAATACAGAGTCATTATACGAAAAAGAACTGGTTGACATTCAGTCATTTGAGGAGGTAGCATATGATCAAGAACAAATGGTACCGAAAAAAGAAATCCTAATTGCACTGAAGGCATTGGTTAAAAACAAGGCTTCAGGAATTAAAAGAGTGTTAATGAACATGTCTCAACACATGGGTGCAGTACTGGAGGTAGTCACTTGTCTGTATCAATAAATTTTGAAGCTAGCTCTCTGGCTAATTGAATGGATGAGAATGGTTTATGTGCACATTCCAAAGAAATGTGAACTCACATAAATACAGACATTATCGAACAATATCGTTAATATGGAAACCCTGGTGGTGTAGCGGTTCAGTGCTATGATTGCTAATCAAAAGGTTGGCAATTCAAATCCAATAGGCGTTACTTGGAAACTCCAAGAGTCAGTTACACTCTGTCCTATAGAGTCACATAAGTCGGAATTGATGACAGTGGATTTGGTTGTTATTATCATTAATATCACATGCATATGACACTTTGTTGAAAATTATTTTAAAAATAGTTGAAGCAGTATCATTATGTCTGAAGACTCAGTGTATATACCTTAATTAAAAATATTTTATTGCTAAAAAATGCTAACCATCATATGAATCTTTAGTGAGTTGTAATCTTTTTTCTGGTAGAGGGTCTTGCCTTAGTATTGATGGCTGGTGATTGATCGAGGTGATGGCTGCCGAAGGATGGGGTGGATGTGGCAATTTCTCTGTTGAAGACAACAGTGTGGTTTGCAGTTTTGGTTGACAATTCCTTTCATAAAAGATCTGTCTGTAGACATGCACTACTACTTGATAGCATTTTGACTGTCTTAGTCACCTGGTGCTGCTATAACAAAAATGTCACAATGTGGATGGCTTTAAAAAGAGAAATATAGTCTAAAAGTCCAAATTCAGGGCCTCAGCTCTATGGGAAGTTTTTCTTTGTTGGTTCTGGAGGAAGGTCCTTGTCTTCATTCTTCTCTTGGACTAGGAGCTTCTGGGAGGTTCACAGATCCTGGTCTGAAGGACCAACACAACTGCATCCATTCTCTTACACTGACATCATAGAGACAAGATTTATAGCCTATTGGAACATCGCACAATACCAGGAAACATGACCTAGCCAAATTTCTACACAGTTTTGGGGGGTGGGGGCACAATTCAGTCCCTGACATTCTACCCCTTGGCCCCCCAAAATCACATCCCTGTGAAATATAAAACATAGTCACCTCATCACGGCAAAAGTTTGAAGTTGTTATTGTTGTTGTTAGGTGCCATTGAGTCGGTTCCAACTGATAGCAACCCTATGAACAACAGAATGAAACACTGCCTGGTCTTGCAACACATCCACAACTGTTTTTATGCTTAAGCCCATTGTTGCGGCCACTGTGTAAATCCATCTCATTGAGGGTCTTCCTCCTTTTCGCAAATTCTCCACTCTACCAAGCAGGATGTCCTTCTCCAGGGACTGATCTTTCCTGACAACATGTCCAAAGTATGGAAGATGCAGTCTTGCCAACTTTACTTTCAAAGAGCACCCTGGTTGTACTTCTTCCAGGACAAATTTGTTTGTTCTTCTGGCAGTCCATGGTACATTCAACATTCTTCTCCAACACCACAATTTAAAGGCATCAATTCTTTTTCTGTCTTCTTTGTTCATGGTCCAGCTTTTGTATGCATATGATGTGATTGAAAATATTTTGGCTTGGGTCAGGTGCATTTTAGTCTTCAAGGTGACATCCTTACTATTGAATACTTTGAAAAGGTTCTTTGCAGCACATTTTTTTGAATGCAGTGTGTCTTTTGATTTCTTGACTCCTACTTCCAAGGATGTTGATTGTGGATGCAAGTAAAGTGAAATCCTTGACAACCTCAATCTTTTCTCCGTTTGTGATAATGTTGCTTACTTGTTCAGTTGTGAGGACTTTTGTTTTCCTGATGTTGAGGTGCAATCCATACTGAAGGCTTCATCAGTAAGTGTCTCAAATCTTCTTCATTTCCAGCAATTAAGGTGGTGTCATCTGTGTAATGCAAGTTGTAAATCAGTCATCCTCCAATCCTAATGCTTCATTCTTCTTAGTATATTCCAGTTTCTCAGCTTGTTTGTTCAGCATAAAGATTAGAAAGGTATGGTGAAAGGATACAACCCTGATGCACACCTTTCCTCAATTTAAACCATGCAGTGTCCTCTTGTTCTGTTCACACAACTACTTCTTGGTCTATGTGCAGAGTCCTTAAGAACACAATTAGGTGTTCTGGAATCCCCTTTCCCTGCAAAGTTAGCCATAAAAGTCTTAAGTACAAATCCAAAATCTAGAAATTCCTCTTCAACTGTAGAATCCAGAATGTAGGTTATTTTCTTACAATGGTACAATGACAGAATAGGCACAAGTTAGATATTTCCATTACCAACGCGAGAAAGTTGTAGGGGAAGAAGGGGCAATAGGCAGTAAGCAAGTCAGCAAAATACATTACATTGTCCACGAGGCTTGAAAATAATCTTCCATTCTCTGGCATGTTGGACAAAACTGTCCTGCCCTCCAGACTCTAGATTTTGACCACACTCTCCAGATTCTCAGTGGAGGCCCCTTGGCCCTAGGTGCAGCTTTTTCTTCTAAGAGCGCTAGAGCAGCAACTCTGCTCCTGGTATTTAAGCACACCATTTCCCAAATCCATCTGATTGGCGAGTCCACCCTTAGAAGTAACAAAGGCCATGGCTCCACACTTTGAAATCCCTGAGGTCATGACCATACCTTTTGAGACTGAGACAGCTCAGCTCCTTGCATTTCTTGCCTCTTCAACTTCTGCTTCCTGTGGCATCCTGGCCTGGGCCTCATCCCTGCAATCTGCCCTGCTGAAGCAAATGTTCCAAAGCTCTATAGCTTTACCAGTCTATGTCCCTCAGAGGCACCTCACCCTGACCAGAAGTCTCTTTCACACAGACACTCAGCTCCATGTGTCAGCAAGCCTAGCTCTACTGATTTAATTGACCAGACACCCCACTTTGCCAGGAGGCTTCCTGTGCACAGACACTCAGCTGTCTCATTCCAAGGTCAAGTCCTGTTTCTGCTGTTACTCATCATCTGGTTCTAAGCATTGGGCCTTTCTTGGTGTTAACGGTTCTCCTCAGTTCCTTCCGACTCTTCTATCCATTCCATCTCAAAACTGCTTCTACATTTTAGCTATCTGTTAGAGCAGCACAATATAATCTTACACCTTGAATCCTGCTGCCCTCATTAACATCATAGAGACAGGGCCACAGTCAGTAGGAACATCAAACAATACCAGAAATCATAGCCCAGCCAAATTTCTACACACATTTTTTGGGGGAACATAGTTCAATCCTTGACATTACTCACAGTAGAACTTTCAAAATTAAAGTCAGTCCTCTCAAACATTGCTGCTGCTTTATCAGCTAAGTCTTACATAATATTCCAAATCTTTTGTTGTCATTTCAGTAACACTTACAGCATCTTCACCATCAACGGACCCCATCTCAAGAAACTACTCATCCATAAGAAGTGACTTTGTACCTGTTAAAGTTTTAATCATGAGATTGCAGTAATTCAGTCATATCTTCATGCTCCACTTTTAGTTCTCTTGCTGTTTCTACCACCTCTGCAGCTTCTTCCTCCACTGAAGTCTTGGACTCCTCAAAGTTACCAGGAAGTTTGGAATCATCTTTTTCCAAACTCTTAATATTATTGATATTTTGACATCCTTTCATGAATCACAAATATTATAAATGGCGTCTAGAGTAGCGAATCCTTTCCAGAAGCTTTTCAATTTCCTTTGCCCAGGTCCATCAGAGGAATGATTAATTGCAGCAGCAATAGCCTTACAAAATGTATTTATTATGTAATAAAATTTGAAAATTCCAAATAACTCCTGGATCTATGGCTGCAGAATGTCTGCTATGTTAGCATGCATGAACGCAGCGTTAAACTCCTTGTACTTCTCCATCAGAGCTCTTTGGTGACTAGGTACACTGTCAGTCTCAATAATGTTTTCAAAGGAATCTTTTCTGAATGGTACATCTCAATAGTGTGCTTAAGATATTCTGTTGCCATGTTGCCAACAAATGTGTTCCCATCCAGGCTTTGTTATTTGATTTATAGAGCACAGGCAGAGTAGATTTAGCATAATTCTTAAGGACTTGGGAGGGGAGGAGACCACAGTCCCTTCTATTTTATAGGTTAGTCACACAAGTACAACCCCAAAATGGTGCACAGATTATTCTATGACCAAGGAGACTGTTCTTTCCCTGTTTAATGATGCTTATTTTTTCACATACATATCTATACCCAAGCATTCACATTTGAAGCAGCCCTGGTGGCACAGTGGGTAAGTGCTCAGCTGCTGACCCAGACATTGGTGGTTCCAACTCACCAGCCATTCTTCAGGAGTAGATGTAACAGTCGGGTTCCCCAGCCTTGGAAACACTATTCTGGTATTTGTACTCCATCCTATAGTGTTGCTATTAGTTAGACTCAACTCAATAGTGATTTTTTTTTTTTTTTTTTACAATAAGCATTGAAACTTTATGGCTTTTATGTTGTGAACAAATAGAAAAATGCTATATGTACTTTTTATTTTAAACCAAAGTTTTATTATTTCTTAAATTATGATTAAGTGAAAGTATACAATCCAAGTCAAGTTTTCATGCCTACCTCTCTGTGACTCTATCTGTTCTCCTCATCCTGTGACAGCACACTCTTCCTTTTCTCTCTTTGCTTCCAGTATCCTTTTAACAAACATCTGTTCCCTCCTTTCCACCCTCTCCTCTCCCATCTAGAAAGAAACCAGCAGGACAGTCTGCTATATATGTATGAAACCACAAAGTACACACACCACATGCTCACTCTGTGGTCCTGAGTCCAGTCCACTCTTTGTCTGAAGTGTTGACGGTAGTACTGGTTTCAGGTCTGGGCCAGCAGCACATCTAGGGGTCCTCCTGTTCCCAGGGGACCCTCCAGGCTGTCAGATGATCAGTTCAGATCTTTATTAGTCCTTGATCTGCACACCTCTTAGAAAAACACTATGTACTTTTAACGTCAGTTCTTTTAGTTCGTATTTACTTTGGGCAGATCTCACAGGTTGTTTAATTGCTCATTTCTTCTCTGCGTGGAATCAACGAACTGTATAATTTACCATTTTTTTTTAAGGACGTTTGGCAAGCTTCATTTTTGTACTACTATAAAAGTTGTTTTTATGACTTTTATTCTTACATTTAGGTTGTTGATCCATTTTGAATTAATTTCTATACATGACATGATGTGTAAGGATCAACTTCATTCTTTTCTTGCTGAAGTCGAGATACCCAACTACCATGTGTTGTACACACTTTTATTTTCTCATTATAATCCTTTCTTTTGAAAATTTACTTTTTCCTGTTTCTTCCACACTTGGAGAAGGATGTAAGGGAGAGACTGAGAGAGAGAAATGAGAACACATGTTCACACACACGTGAAAAGAAACGAGCATTTTTGCCACTAATCCTCATGCCATATTTTTCTTTTCTTTTCTTTTAAAAATTTTGTACTTCAGGAGAAAGCTTACAGAACAAACTAGCTTCTCATTAAGCATTATTAAACATTCTTTTATGTTATTACCAACCCCTCAGCATGTCAACACTCTTCATTCTTGACCTTGAGTTCCCTATTGCCAGATTTTCTGTCCCCTTATGCTGTCTGCTCCTTGCCCCTGGGCTGGAATGCCCTTTTAGTATTGTTTTATCCTCCCCCTACAAGCAAACCCACTGCTGTCAAGTCAATTCTGACTCACAGTGACCCTATAGAAAAGAGTAGAACTGCCCTATAAATTTCCAAGGAGCACCTGGCCAATTTTAACTGCTGACCTTCTGGTTAGCAGCTGTAGCACTTACCCAGTACTACATCAGGGTTTCCATTTGTTTTTATGGGCCTGTCTAATCTTTGACTGAAGGGTGAACCTCAGGAATGATTTCCTTACCAAGCTAAAAAGGTCGTCTGGGGCCATAGTCTCAGAGTTTCTCCCATCTCTGGCAGACCAGCAAATGTAGTCTTATTTTTAAGACAGAATTTTGTTCTACACTTCTGTCCAGCTCTGTCCAAGACCTGATGATCACTGTTAGAATAGTGACAGGTGGTAGCTGGGCACCATCTAGTTCTACTTGACTCGTCTGGTGGAGACTGTGGTAGTTGTTGTCCATTAGTCCTTCAGTCCTTCAGATTAATCTTTGCCTTGTACCTTTGGTTTTCTTCATTCTCTCTTATGTTTGAAAGGCTGAGACCAGTGGAGTATCTTACAAGGCTGTTCATAGGCTTTTAAGATTCCAGGTACTACTCCTCAAGAGATTGTAGAATATTTTCTTTATAAACTATACTACGCCAACTGAGATAGCTGTCACCTGAAATCATGGTCCCATAGCCCTTAGCTCAACAATTTGGTCCCTCGGGGTGTTTGGGTTTGTGTATGCAACTCCCTAACCTTGTCCTCTACAAGTTGGGCTGAGTTCCTTGGTACTCTGTACTGTCTTACCTTCACCAAAGTTACCACTTATATTATCTATTTAGTGTTTCCCATCCTCTGCCCTTCCCCAGCTTCATAACCATGAAAGATTGTTTCTTTTTGTGTGTTAACCTTTTTATGAGTTTTTACAGTATGGTCTCATAAGGTAGCTGTCCTTCTGTGATTGGCTTATTTGACTCAGTATAATGCCCTCTAGTTACCTCTAAGTTATGAGATGTTTCACAGATTCATTGTTGTTTTTATTGTTGCTGACTCGACAGCACTTGGCTAATACTTCAAACATCTGTTCCGGAAGAAATACAACCAGAGTACTTCTTAGAAGCAAAGATTGCAAGACTACATCTTACATATTTACATATTTTGGACATGTTTTCAGGAAGGATCAATCCCTGGAGAAAGACATCATGCTTGGTAGAGTGCAGGGTCACCAAAAAAGTGAAAGAGGCTTGATGAGATGGATTGACACAGTGGCTGCAACAATGGGCTTAAGCATAAAAATGATTTTGGACAAGGTGCAAGACCAGGCAGTGTTTCGTTCTGTTGTGCATAGGGTCATTATGAGTCAGAACCTACTCAGTGGCACCTAACAATGACAAAACTCTATTGTGTGTATGTACCACAGTTTGCTTATAGAATTTGTCAGCTGATGGACACCTAGGTTGCTTCAATCTTTTATCTATTGTGAACAATGCTGCAAGAAACCTGGGTGTGCATATGTCCATTCGTGTGATGACTTCTTTCTCTAGGATACATTCCTAGGAGAAGGATTTCTGGATCATATGGTGTTTCTATCTCTAGCTTTCCAAGAAAGTGCCATTATTTCCAAAGCAGTTGTGTCATTTTGCCATTTTACCAGCAGGGCAAAAGGGTTCCAATTTCCCTGTCACCTCTCCAACATTTATTGTTTTTCTTTTTTTATTTGAGCCAGTAATGGTGGGGTGAGATAGTATCACACTGTGATTTTGATTTTCATTTTTCTAATGGTGAGCTCCCCCGTGTGTCTGTCAGTTTGTTGTACCATGGGAACTTGGGTGTTGCTGTGATGCTGGAAGCTATACCACTGGTATTCAAATACCAGCAGGGTCACCCAAGGCAGAGAGGTTTTAGCTGAGCTTTTAGGCTAACACAGGCTAGGAAGGAGGACAAGGCAGTCACTTCTGAAAATAATTAGGTGGTGAAAACCTTATGAATAGCAGCAGAACAGGGTCTGATGTAGGCTGGCAGATGAGCTTCCCAGGTTGGAAGTCACTGAAAATATGACAGGGGAAGAGAGACCTTCTCAAAGTATAATTCATCTAAGTGATTTGGATGGAGTTGAGCTTCTGGAATCTTCATTTGCAGATGTGACATACTCAAAATGAGAAGAAACAGTTGCAAACATCCATTAATAATCAGAACATGGACTGTACAAAGTATGAATATGGGAAAATTGGAAATCATCAATAATGAAATGAAATGCATCAACAGTGATATCCTAGGTATTGTGAGCAGAAATGGACTGGTGTTGGCTGTTTTGAATTGGACAATCAAATGATCTACTATGCTGGGAAAGAATGACAACTTGAAGTATGGTGTTGTATTCATCATCAAAAAGAAAGTTTCAAGATCTGTCCTGATGTACATTGATGTCAATGATAGTATAATATCCACATGTCTACAAGGAAGACCAGTTAAAATGACTATTACTCAAATTCACACACCAACCACAAAGGTGAAAGAAGAAGAAACTGAGGATCTGTACCAGCTTCTGCTCTGAAATTAATCAAACAATCAGGAGACATTGACAATTGCTGGTGATTGGAATGCAAAAGATGGAAACCAAGAAGAAGATTATGTAATTGGAAAATAAAGACTTCATGACAGTGGTGATACCAGAGATCAAACAAGAGAGTTCTGCAAGATCAGCAACTTCTTCATTGCAAATACCTTTATTCACCAGCATAAACGGCAGCTATACTTGTGGATCTTGCCAAAGGGAATACACGAATCAAATCAACTACATCTATGGAAAGATACGATAGAAAAGCTCAATATCAGCAGTCAGAAAAAGACGAGGTGTTGACTGTGGCACAGACCATCAATAGCTCATAGGCAAGTTCTAATTGAAACTGAAGAAAAGTAGAACAAGTCCATGACAGCCAAAGTATATCCTTTGTGAGTTTAAAGACCATCTCAAGAACAGTTTTGATGTGTTGAACACTAATGAATAAAGACCAGATGAATTATGGAATGAATCAAAGACATCATCTATGAAGAAAGCAAGTGGTCATTAAAAAGACAGAAAAGAAAGAAAAAACCAAACTAGATGTCAGAAGAGACTCTGACACTTTCCCTTGAATATCAAACAGCTAAAGCAAAAGGAAGGAATGAGTAAAAGAACTGAAGATTTCAAAGGGTGGCTCAAGAAGAGAAAGTAAAGTATTATAATGACATGTGCAAAGATCGGAAAATAGAAAACCCAAAGGGAAGAACACACTCTGCATTTCTGAAGCTGACAGAACTGAAGACAAAGTTCAAGCCTTGAGTTGCAATAGTGAAGGGTTCTACAGGAAAATATTAAGCAACTCAGAAAGCAGCAAAAGAAGATGGAAGGAATACACAGAATCATTACACCAGAAATAACTGGTTGTTTTTGTTAGGAGCTGTCAAGTTTATTACGACTTATAGAGACCCTATGTGCACCAAAGAAAAACACTGCCTGGTCCTGCCCCATGCCCACAATTGTTACACTTGAGCCACTGTTGTAGCCAATTTTTTATTCCATCTCTTTGTGGTCTTATTTTCACTGACTTTACCAGGAATGATGCCCTTCTCCCAGGACTGATTCTTCCTGACAACTTGTCCAAAGTATGTAAGACTTAGTCTCACCATCATCGCTTTTAGGGATAACTCTAGTTGTACTCCTCCGGGACAGATCTATTTGCTCTTCTTTTGCCTTCCTTATTCATTGTACAGCCTTTGCATGCAGGTGATGCTTTTGTATATACCATGGTTTGGGTCAGGCACATCTTAGTCTTCAAGGTGACATTTTTCCTTTTCAACACTTTAGTGAGAATTTTTACCGTAGAATTGCCTAATGCCATCATCTTTGATTTCTTGACTGTTGCTTCTGGTGGTGTTGATTCTGGATCCAAGTAACACAAAATCCTTGACAACCTCAAACTTTTCTCTGTGTATCATAATGTGCTTATTGGCCCTGTTGTGGAGATCTTTTCTTGATGTTGGGTTGTAATTCATACTGAAAGCTGTGGTTCTTGACTTCTTCAGTAAGAATTTCAGGTCTTTCTCACTTTCCCCAAACAAGGTTGTGTAATCTTTGTAACAAAGTTTCTTACTGAGACTTCCTGCAATTGGATGGCGTGTTCTTTGTATAGTCTTCATGTAGTGAAGCTTCTCAGGTTATTTGTTAGGCATACAGCTTAAACAGGTATGGCAAAATTATACAACCTTGATGGATACCTTTCCTGACTTCAAAACATGCAGTGTCCACTCATTCTGTTTGAATGACTGCCTCTTGATCCTTGTAGAGATTCTTTATGAGCATAATTCAGTATCCCATTCAGTATCCCATTCTCTATAATGTTATCCACAGTTTGTTATGATCCACACAGTCAAATGCCTTTGCAGAGTCTCTAAAATGCAAGTAAACAACTTTCTGGCATTTTCCAATTTCAGTCAAGATCCATCTGACATCACCAATGATATATATCCCTGGTTCCACAGCCTATTCTGAGTCCAACCTGAATTTCTGGCAGTTCTCTATCAATACACTGCTGCACCTAGTTTTGAATGATCTCTAGAAAATTTTCTTTACCTATAATATTAATGATATTGTTTGGTAATTTCCACAACTGGTTGGATCATCTTTCTTGAGAACAGACCTAAATGTGGATCAGTAGCTATCTTTCAAATTTTTGTAATAGATATGCCAGCACTTTCATTACTGCATCCACTTATCAAAACATCTCAACTGATATCCCATCAATTCCTGGAGTCTTGTTTTGTACTAAGTCTTCAGTGAAGATTTGATTTCTTTCAGCACCATTGATACATGATCATATGTTATCTTTTGAAACGGCTGAATGTCCATGTTAACCAACTCTTTTGGGTGTAAAGACTCTATTACTTCCATCTTCTTTGATGCTTCCTGAGTCATTCAATATTTTCCCTGTGGTATCCTTCACTATTAGAACTCGAGCCTTGAATCTGGTCTTTAGTTCTTTCAGCTAGAGAAATACAGAGCACATTCTTCCCTTCTGATTTTTCTATTTCCAGCTCTTTGCACATGTTATTATATAATACTTTTGCTTCTTGAGCTGCCATTTGAAATATTTTGTTTAGTTTTTTACTTCATCATTTCTTTGTTTTCCTTTAGCTAATTGAAATTTAAGAGCAAGTTTCAGACTCGCATCTCCTGCATCAAAGGTGAGAATTCTACTATGGAGCTACTACTGCCCCTCCAGCTGCAATGTGGTTGATGCATTCAAGGGGACAACTGGAGACAAGGGCACTGGTTAGGAGGCTGCTAGGTGAATGAAGGCTGAACCAAGGGTGGGAAAGACGGTGGATTCAAGAGATTCCCCAAGATGAGCATATTGATTTGACATGGAAGGTGGGGAGGATCAACACTGTCTTCAAGGTCTGAATTCAGAGACTTCAGGACAAGTTCTGAAGTTTGGATCTAAGCTTTCTCCAGGGCCAGATTCTCAACCTCAGCACAATGGACTTCTTGGATGAGATCACTCTTGCTTGTGGTGGGCCATCCTGAGCATTGTGTGCTGTTGAGCTCTACCCACTAGATGCCAGTAGCATCCTCTCTCCACTTGTAACCATCAGGAACATCTCTGTTATTGTTGACGGTTACCTGGTTTGACGAATATAATCAATGTCACTGAGTCATACATGTAAGACATGCTGATGTGGTAAATGTTTGGTTAGGTAGTTTGTTGTTGTTGATGGCTGATTTTTCAGGAGTATGTCACCAGGCCTTTCTTTGGGAGGTGCACTTGAGTGGATTTGAACCATCCTCCTTTTGGTTAGCAGCTGAACACCTTAAATGTTTGCATCACTCAGGGACTCTGCCTTCTGTGTATAAAATAACACAACCAAATCCATTGCCCAGGAGTCAACTCTGACTCATGGTGACCTTATGTGTACCAGAATAGAACTCTGCTCCACAAGGTTTTCAGTCACTTATTTTTTGGAACCAGACTGCCAGGTCTTTCTTCTAAGATGCCTCTGAGTGTACTTGAATCTTCAACCTTTCAATTAACAGCTGAGTATGCTAACCAATTGCCCCAGGAAGGGGCTCCCCATAAATGAAAAATGTCCTTATAGTCAACACGTGAAGGTGACTGAAAGGTCCCCAAAATGAAATCAGTAAATTCTGGATGGTAAGGCATATCTTTTCATTGGAATGTTGTTCTCTAATCACTGAAATATTTACAGTGACCAGGAAACATTTCCAAGACCATAAAAAAGAAGAATAAATAACATGGATATATACAAAGGAATATTACTCCTCTGTAAACAGGCATGGTGCCCTGATGCGTATGTCAAAGCACAGGTGAACCTTGAAAGCATCACGCTGAGTGGGAGAAGCCAGACACAAGAGGACTAAGCCTGTATGCTCTCACTTATATGAAATAAGCAAATATATAGAAACCAAATATCATTAGTGGTTACCAGGATTCAGGAGGGGAAGAAAAGGGGAAATTTTTGCTTATGAGGCATTAAGATTGCGTTAATGTTGTTGTTAGGTGCTGTTGAGTCAGTTCCAACTTATAGTGACCTATGAACAACAGAACAAAACATTGCCTCTAGTGCTATGTCCACAATCGTTTTTATGCTTAAGCCCATGTTGTGGCCACTGTGCCTATCCACCTCATCAAGGGTTTTGCTCTTTTTCACTGACCCTCACTCTACCAAGCATGTTGTCCTTCTCCAGGGACTGATCATTCCTGACAGCACGTCCAAAGTATGGAAGATGTAGTCTTGCCATTTTTGCTTCCAAGGAGCACTCCGGTTGTACTTCTTCCAAAACAGATCTTTTTGTTCTCTGGGTGGTCCATGGAACATTCAACATTCTTCTCCAGCACCACAATTCAAAGGCACCAAATTCTTCTTCTGTTTTCTTTGTTCATTGTCCAACTTTTGTATGAATATGATGTGATTGAAAATATCGTGGCACTTTATGGTTCTATGCATCTATAGGATATCATCCTGCTGACCTCCGGCTGGAAGAAGGAGAGTGGGTGGAGAGGAGGGGAAAGGAGACTGTTGGGAGGATGAGACATGTATAGAGCAGAGAGGAATAGTGTGCTGTCACTGGACAGGGAGAGTAGTGGGAGCTGCCATACAGGTGGGCACGTAAATTTATACAGAAATGTACATTTTTACTCAGTCATATTAAATAAAAAAATTAAAAAATTAAAAAATATATATCATGGCTTGGGTCAGGTGCCTTTTAGTCTTCAAGGTGACATCCTTAGTTTTGAATACTTTAAAGATGTCCCTTACAGCAGATTTTCCCAATGCAATGTGTCTTTTGATTTCTTGACTGCTGCTGCCATGGGTATTGACTGAGGACCCAAGTAAAATGAAATCCTTGACAACCTCAATCTTTTCTCTATTTGTGACAATGTTGCTTATTGTCATGAGATCTGAGGATTTTTGTTTTCCTGATGTTGAGGTGCAATCCATACTGAAGTCTGTGGTCCTTGATCTTCATCAGTAAGTGTCTCAAGTCTTCTTGATTTCCAGCAAGAACGGTGATATTGTCTGCATAAGGCAGGTTTTAATGAGTCGTCCTCCAATCCTGATGCCTTGTTCTTCTTTGTATAATCCACCTTCTCGGCATACAGATCAAAAAGGTATGGTTAAAGGATATAATCCTGACTCACACCTTTCCTGACTTTAAACCATGCATTGTTCCCTTGTTCTATTCGCACAACTGCTTCTTGATCCGTATACAGATTCCTTAAGAGCACAGTTAGGTGTTCTGGAATTCCCAGTCTCTGCAACATTAGCCATACTTTAGTATCATCCACACAGTCAAATGCTTTTGCATAGTCAGTGAAACACAAGTAAACATCTTTCTGGTATTTGCTTTCAGCCAAGATCCATCTGACATCAGCAATGATATCCCTGGTTCCACATCCTCTCTGAGTCCAGCTTGCATTTCTGGCAGTTCCTTGTCAATATACTGTTGCAGTCACTTTTAAAAGATCTTGAGGAAATTTTACTTGTGTGTGATATTAACGATATTGTTCCATAATTTCCACATTCGATTGGACCACCTTTCTTTGGAATGGGCGTAAATATTTAACTCTTCCAGTCAGTGAGCCAGGTAGCTGTCCTCCAAATTTCTTGGCATAGATGAGTAAGCACTTCCAGCACTGCATCTGTTTGTTGAAACATCTCAGTTGATATGCCACCAATTCCTGGAGCCTTGCTTTTTGCCAGTGCCTTCAATGCAGCTTCCACTTCTTCCTTCAGTACCATTTGTTCCTGATGATATGCTACCTCTTCAAATGGCTGAACACTGACCAGGTCTTTCGGGTATAATGATTCTGTGTATTCATGTCATCTTCTTTTTACTCTCCCTGAGTTGTTGAATCCTTGAGGTGTAGAATCCTTCACTATTGCAACACAAGGCTTGAATTTTTTAGTCAGTTCTTCAAGCTTGAGAAATGCAGAGTGTGTTCTTCCCTTCTGGTTTTCCATTTCCAGCTCTTTGTACATGTCATTATAATACTTTCTTTCATCTTCTTGAGGTGCTCTTTGAAATCTACGGTTTAGATCTTTTACTTCACCATTCCTTCTTTTTCCTTCAGCTGCTTGACTTTGGAGAGCAAGTTTCAGAATCTCTTCTGGCATCCAATTTGGTCTTTTCTTTCTTTCCTGTCTTTTTAATGACCTCTTGCTCTCTTCATGGACGATGTCTTTGATGTCATTCCACAGTTCATCTGGTCTTTGGCCATAAGTGATCAGCACAACAAATCTGTTCTTAAGATGGTCTTTAAACTCAGGAGAGATATATTCAAGGTCGGGCTTTGGCTCTTGTGGACTTGTTCTACATTTCTTTGTCTTCATTTTGAATTTGCCTATGAGTAATTGATGATCTCTGCCACAGTCAGCAGCTGGTCTTCTTCTGACTGCTGATATTGAGCTTTTCTATCATAGTTTTCCACATATGTGGTCAATTTGGTTCCTGTGTAGTCCATCTGGTGAGGTCCATGTGTACAACCACTGTTTGTGTTGGTTAAAAAAAGTATTTGCAATGAAAAAATTGTTAGGCTTGAAAAATTCTGTCATTCCATCTCTGGCATTATTTCTATCACCAAGGCTGTATTTTCCAACTACCTATCCTTCTTCTTTGTTTCCAACTTTTGCATTCCAGTAACCAATAATTTTCAATGTATCCTGATTGTGTGTTCGATCGATTTGAGACTGTAGAAGCTGGTAAAAAAAAAAATCTTCAGCCTCTTCATCTTTAGCCTTAGTGGTTGGTGTGTAAATTTGAATAATAGTTGTATTAATTGGCTTTCCTTGTAGGCATATGTATATTATCCTATCACTGACAGCGTTGTACTTCAGGACAGATCTTGAAACGTTCTTTTTGATGATGAATGCAACGCTGTTTCTCTTCAAGTTTTCATTCCTGGCATAACAGACTACATGATTGTCAGATTCAAAATGGCCAGCACTGGTCCATTTGGGATCACTGATGCCTAGGATGTAAATGTTTAGGTGTTCCATTTCAATTTTCCTAGATTCATGCTTAGTACATTCCATGTCCTGATTATTAATGGATGTTTGCAGCTGTCTCTTCTCATTTTGAGTTGTGCCACATCGGCGAACAAAGATCCCAGAGGCTTTGCTCCATCCATGTTGTTAAGGTTGACTCTACTTTGAGGAGGCAGCTCTTCTTCAGTCATCTTCTGAGTACCTTCCAACCTGGGGCTCACTTTCCAGCACTATATCTGACAATGTTCAGCTGCTGTTGGTAAGGTTTTCCCTGGCTAATTCTTTTCAGAAGTAGACTGCCGGGTCCTTCTTCCTAATCTGTTTTAGCCTGGAAGCTCAGCTGAAACTTGTCTGTCATAGCTGATCCTGCTGGTAGCTAAATACCAGTGGCATAGCTTCCCACGGCAACAGGCAAGCGTCCACTGACAGACAAGTAGGGTATACTAACTCTGTCTTTACCCTCTTACCTGTTTCTATTACACTCCTCACCTGATGCTGTTACCCTTCTATTCGAGAAATGTCTCAGCACAGGAACCCTTGGTCCAAAGGATGCAGTCAGCTTTTTTTCCTGGTGGCATGAGGTGGCATGTTAATGGTGGTGAAATAATTTGAGAAAGGATAATGAGAATGGTTGCACAACCTGAAGGACATAGTTGATGTCTCTGAATTGCACATGGAGAAATTGTGGAATTAGTGTACAAATTGCTGTGTGTATCCCCCCACCCCCCGAAACCTAATTCAAGAAGAAAACAATAAAATCACATCAACATCCACCTACACAGCCAACTTCCACCCGGTTTTCCTTCCAAATACTGGAGCTTTGCGAAGAGCTTTGAACTCAGCTATATATTCCACCCTTGTACCCCTGAAGTTTGTTTGTCTGCTGCTGGGTAGAAACCCTCATTTTCAAGTGCAGTAATACCTTCCCCAGGTGCTAGTGCAGGTGGCAGAAGCGGGGCACATGGTAGTATCAGCACATCATCATCTATGCAGCCTGGAAGGAAGACTTTGGACAAGGTTAGGGTGGTGTGAACATTTAAGCACTTAACTACTAGCCAAAAGTTGGGAGGGTCAAACTCACTCAGAGGTGCCTAAGAAGAAGAGCCTGGAATCTGCTTCCAAAATCTGGGCCATTAAAACACTTATGGATGGTGAAAATCCTACTCTGTGATAGGTGGTTTCTCCATTAGTAGAGTCAACTCAACGACAACTATCAGTGACATGACCATGGTAAGACTTTGGCTTTACCAGAGAGGTGGGAGCCTGGTAGCCATGGAAGGGTTCTGAGCAGACAAGGGACACAGCATGATTTAGGCTGTAACAGGATCCAGTGACTCGTAAATGACCTAGAAAGGGTCTCAAGCAGAATGGCCAGGCTGGATGCCATGCAGGTTCCTGGACAGCACAAATGGTTTGCATTCAAGTACTAATCTAAAGACTGATGGTTCAAACCCACTTATCTGTTGAGATCTATACAGATGTGTTTGATACACATCTTGGATATCTATATTTTCTTCCTTCATGATTTTTGGGAAGTTCTCTGTCAGCAGCTCAGCAATGATACTCTCTGTGTTCTCAGGTGTCTTGCCCTATTCAGGGACTCCAAATAATCGTAGGTTGCTCCTTTTAATAGAGTCCCACGTGCTTCTTAATCCTTCTTCATTTTTCTTGTTTCTTTTTTCTGATTCGTCCTCATAGATGCTGGAGTCAGTAGCTTTGTCTTCCAAGTCAGAAAGTCTCTTTTCCATTTGTTGCATTCTGTTTTCTTGGCTTTAAATTGAAGTTTCTATGTCTTTGATTTTGTTCTTGATCTGATGGATTGCAGAGCACTGGTGTTCCATCAGATCAAGCAGCTTGCTTAATTTTTCATTACGCTCTTCTGCATTTTGTATAAGGTCTAGAAGGACTCTCTATATAATCCTTTTGTATTCACCATCTGATAATTTCAGAGAAGTCTCTTCATCCGGAAAGCTCTTTGGTTGTTTCATTTGGGGGCCTTCTGAAGCCATGGGGGATTTTCTGGTTACAGTTTTCTCCAAAGTCTGTTGCTTTTGGGGCTTGATGTGAGTCAGTTAAAGGCTGGGAGAGATACTGTGAGGATGGACCACCTTTGTTTCTCTAAGTTATCTTAAAATGAAAGGTAAAAGGTATCTGACCACTTCCCAGGTCAGTCAGGTTTTCAGGTGTAGAGGTCCCTCCTCCCAACTGGCAAAGTAAGGACCTCTGTATCAAACCCCAGATGTTATGAACTAGTTCAAAATGCAGCAACGCTACTGCCCTGCTGGCCTCTGCTGACAGACCCCAGCTGTAGGCAACAATGTGTAAAATACTGCTTTTCTGCTGGCAAAGTGCTCTCCTGCAGGGAAGCGCTGGCTCCGAGCATAGGAATTAGATCTCTCTGAAGCCTCCATATCCAAGATGGTGTCCCGCACAAGCTCATCACCCAGTACCTTTGTACAACTACACTATGGCAGAGACAGAAAGAGATGCCAAAGGTGCTGAGATGCACAGAGTCCACAGTCTTTGTTGCCGGGCCCCAGTTGCAGGCAATACTGTGTAAACAAAAGCACTCTCCCAGGCTAAGAATTAGGTCCAGCTGAGGCCTACATATCCAAGATGGCATCCTACACAAGCTCGCTGCCTGGTTCCTCCGTACAAACAGAGGAAAGAGAGGCCAAAGGTGGTGAGATGCACAGAGTCCTAAGCCGGGCTCTGAAAATATGGCAATTTCACCTGCCAATCCCACCAGCAGTGCTCTAAGACTAGCTGCTAGTGGAGACCCAGTTCCACCTGCAGGCCAAGACAGAGAAAAAAAAAGTCAAAATGGTGAGTTACCTTCGGTCTGTAAAAGCCAGGGCTGGCCAGGAGCAGGAGTCAGCTAAAGAGAGATTTTCCATTCAGTGATATGAATTTCAAATTATCAGCCCTATGTCGTGTCCTAGGGCTCACTAGGTGACCAGAAGGCTCAGTTTAATTATCAGTTCAGGTCTTGGTTTCCAGAGGGATTTAGAGAGATGTGTGCTTAGTCCGCCTTCTTGACTCTGCCTCCCTCACTTATCTGTGATGTGGAAGAAAGGCTTGGCAATCTGCTTCCATGAAGATGATGGCCCTGAAAGTCCTATGGAGCAGTTCTGCTCTGTAACACACAGGGTCTCCATGAGTCAGAACCAACTCAATGGCAATGATTTGCTTTTCCCTTTATGCTTTGTGAGCCATAAGGAGGATGAGTAATGACTGGACTCTGAGTTGTATTGAAGGCATTGCTCATAGGATTTGCTAGTGGATTGGGTTTGAGATACGATGGAAGGAGAGGAGTCAACAGTCACGCTCACATATTTTGACAGAAGCAGTGGGAAGGGTGGAAAAGCATGAGAAAGCTCTTTGTAAATCACCCTGAAAATGTGAGCCATGGTTATCATTGCGATTTTTTTGAAAATCAAATTTCACTCTTTATTTTTGTCTGTTGGTCTTGAGAACCAGGATCTGCCTCCAACCAAATGCCTTGTTGATTTCCCTTCCCTGTACCCAACCCCAAAGCCTATCTCTCTTCTGATTTCCAGTTTCCTCTTTTATCTGCAGAGTCATCATTCCTCTTTGCAGCTTCTGGAATTTTGCCATTTGTGGTTTCTCAATTGTGTGAGCTTCCCACCACCCTCTTCCTCTAATTTAGTTCCCACAATCAAAACCTATCACAAACAGAAAAACAACGTATCCTATGTGAGCTGGCCCCTGCCAATCTTCCAGCCCATTGCCTATCCATGCCATCAGTCACATGCACCTTTGCTCAGTTCTCCAAGCTCTGTCCAGACCCAGCTCCTTTGTATCTGCCTCTCCTGCTACTAGATATGCAATCTTCCAATGCATTCCATTGCCTGGGTAATTTTGAGTCATTCTTTATGTCAACTGAAGAGTCACTTCCCAAGAAAATGTTCCAGACAGTCTCAGTAGAGTTATGATTATTATTATTTCAATCATATAAGATAAAGCTCTTTTTTTTTAAATAGGGCATAAATAACATTTGTTGTTATTGTTAGGTGCTGTCAAGTCAGTTCTCACTCACAGCAACCCTATGAACCCTATGGAATGAAACACTGCCTGATCTTGTGCCATATACACAATTTAGAACAAAAAATATGAGGTAGGATAAGTTTAAAGTTTAGCATGAAATACATTGGCAAAAACAAAAAAAGTCAGCATAGGCTTAAAGCTCAACATAAAAATAAATTGGGATAAGTGGAAACCTGTTCAGCATCCTAGCAACAGTCAAGCCTCCACTGACAGGTGGAGGCAGTACATGTGGAGGATTGTGTGAGAATGGAACCTGGGTCTCCTGCAAGGAAGGTAAGAATTCCACCATTGAACCACCACTGCCCTCACTTACTCCCATGGCAAACCATAATCTTCCCCAAGAGACCTAAGAAAATGGAAATTCTACAGTTAGGTGATTTTTTATTTATGTTCTGCCTCTCCTGCTAGAATGCAGGCTCCTGGGGCCAGGACCAAGGTCAATCTTAGTGGAAACCCATAACTGGTGCCCAACCCTATGCCTGAGGTACATGAGACACCAATTAGATATTTTTAAATGAACTGAACAATCACTCCCTCAACTGAAGCACACATGTGCATGCGCACACATATACATACCCACACTTGCGTACATATGCACATACTCATGTATTTACACAGAGACACATACACACATATACACATGTCCATACATACACATGCACAGTTATCCACACTCACAAAATCACACTCCAATACATACATATACACAGACATGTATACATATATACACATACACACATATCCACACTTACATAATCACACATGTATAGAAACATATACACATATGGGTACAAACATACATATACACACATACATGCACCCACATACACACACAATCACACAGACATATGCTTGTGTTTTTGAGTGTAGTAGAGTCAATTATAGCTCATAGATCCCATGTGACAGAGCTGCACTGCCCCATAGGGTATCCTAGGCTGTAATGTTTATGGGAGCAGATCACCAGGTCTTTGTCTCAAAGTGTCACTGAAAAAAAATAGAGAAAGAAAATACTCATTGTCATCAAGTTAATTTGGTAAACAGTGGAGTACTTAAGCATTGTAACTCCAGAGCTCCTCTCTCTTTCTTTCTCTCTCTCTCTCTCTCTCACACACACACACACATGCAAAACACGCAATTGATTGTGGGTACTATTTGGAGCAGGCTACACAACTGAGATTGGGTGTTAAGGGAAGCCCAGCCCCCGGAGCCTGGGAGGCTCCAGCATCTGTCTTCCCACTTTGAGACAAATAGTCCCACCTACTGTTCATTCTACCTCCTGCCCCTGACTGCTCACTCTTTACCAGCATGTGAAAGACCTCATAGGATGTTGTCAGTTGCCATCAAGCTGACTCTGATTCATGGTGACTCTATGTCTGCAGAGTAGAACTGCACTCTACAGAATTTTTAAGGTTGGAAACTTTTGGAAGAAGATTGCCAGGCCTTTGTTCCAAGGCACCTGTGAGTTGGTTCAAACTGCCAACTTTTCAGTCAGTAGTTGACTGCTTAAACCCTTTGCACCAAAGACTAACAATAGCAAATGTGTGGGAATGTGATGCTTACCATAGTGTTGTAATATAGGGTGCTACATCCCCTCTCTGAAACACTTTTCTTCTCTGAAAAGTTCAGGCAGAAAAACTACACTTTTCTTGGGGTTACCAAGATGCACTTTGAGAGTCACTGTAGAGTCTGCACAAAAAGGGGACTTACCAACGTGGAGCTGATTATGAAGCACTGGGCTACTAACCAAAACTGGTTGGCAGTTCAAATCCACCCAGAAGTGCCTCAGATGAAAATCCTAGTGAACTCTATAGAGCACAGTTACATTCTGATATGAATGGGATCACCAGAAGTAGAAATTGACTCAATTATAACTAAAAAAGGAGTCCTGGTGATATAATAGTTAAGTGCTCAGCTGTTAATCTAAAGGTCAGTGGTTCAAATCCATCTGATAGCTCCATAGGAGAAAGACCTGGTGATCCTTTTTTGTAAAGATTACAGCCTAGGAAATTATGGGGCACTTCTACTCCGTCCTATATGGTCACTATGAATCAGAATTAATGGCAATGAGTTAGGAGTCTCTGGGTGGAGCAGATAGTGAAAGCACTCAGCTGCTAACTGAAGGGTTGGAGGGTTGAGTGCACTTAGAGGCCTCTTGGAAGAAAGGTCTGGTGATCTGCCTCTGAAAAAGTAAGCAGTTAACACCTACGGGGAGCATTTTAATTCTGACTCACGAGGGCTTGTCATGAATGGAAGTCAACTTAACAACAACTGGTCTAGTTTTTTTTTTGTTTTTTTTGTTTTTTTTTGTATTGAGTGGGACAAGTGAGAAGCTGTTTTTTTTTCATGCATTTAAAGAATTAAAGAAAATTGAAGTCAATAGTCCAAACTTCACACAGTATGCAAGACGCTAAGACACTTTATGTTTAAAATATCCAAACACTTTCTCACTCACTCAGCAATTCATTCTTTTACACAATAAACATTTATTGAGCACCTACTATGTGCTGTTCTAGGCACTGGGAGTTAGTTGGTAAAGTAAGACAGACAAAAACCTCACCCTCACAGAGATGATAATGTGGAGTCTGAGGGCTGGGTAAAAAAAAATCAAACCAAACTCATTGTCTTTGAGTTGATTATGGCTCATGGCAACCCTATTGATCAGAGCAGAACCGCCCACAGAGTTTCCAAGAAGCACCTGGTGCACTTGTACTGATCACTTTCTGGTTAGCAGCCATAGAACTTAACTATTATGCCACCAGAGTTTCTGGAGATGGAGTAGACAATGTTAAAAAGAGCAGTCGCTGAGAAAGTGACAATCAGGTGAGAAAAAGGAGAGCAGGAAGTTAAAAAAAGTGAAAGTGAGAAATACAAGAATATATAGGGCAAGAGTAGTGTAGTCTGTTTATGCTGGTGAGAGAAACGTGTTTGCAATGAGGAAGTCAGCCATGTGATCATATAATCCCTCTCCTGGGAATATATTCTAAAGAAGTGAGAACTGTCTTATGGATAGATGTATGCACACCCACGTTCATCGCAGCATTACTCACAATAGCAGAAAGACGGAAACATCCTAAGTGGCCATCAACAGATGAGTGGATAACCAAACTATGGTAGATACATACACACAATGGAATGCTAGGAAACGATAAAGAACCATCATGAATCCGTGAACATCTCACAACATGGATGTATCTAAGAGGGTGTTATGCTGAGCAAAATAAGCCAGTCACAAAAGGACAAACACTGTATGAGATCACTACTGTAAAAACACATGAAAATATTTCCATACAAAAAGAAACAATAGAAGGAGGAGAAACATGGGGAGCGAAAAACACTGACTAGATAATAGACAAGTGGTAACTTTAGTGAAGGCTAAGACAGTATACAATACTGGGGAAGTCAGCACAACTTGACCAGGGCAAAGTCATAAAAGCCTCACAGTCACACATCCAAATGTCTTGATAGACTGTGAGCTAGTGGGCTGAAGGCTGGGGACCATGGTTTCCAGAGATATCTAGCTCAACTGGCATAGCATATTCCATAAGGAAGATGTTCTACATCAAACTGTGGTGAGTAGTGACTGGAGTCTTAAAAGCCCGAAAGCAGCCATCTAAGATACATGTCCTGGTCCTATCCTGGCTGGATCAAAGGAGAAGAGAGAAAACCAAATACATCAGGGAAAGAGTAGTCCAGAGTTCTGATGGACCACATCTACCATGGTCTTCACCACACTGAGCCCAGAACAACTGGATGGTGCCCATTTACCAACACTGACTGCTCTGGCAAAGATAGAAGGTCCTGGATGGAGGAGGAGAAAAATGTGGAACAAAATTCAAATTCTCTCTCTCTCTCTCTCTCACATACACACACATACAAGACCAGCCTTAATGGTCAGAGATTGGAGAAATCCCAAACGTATGGCCCCCAGACATCTTTTTAACTCAGTACTGAAGTCACTGCTGAGTTCTTCTTCAGCCAAATACTAGGCAGGCTTACAGGGTCAACAATAACACACATGAGAGTTGTGCTTCCTAATCCAACCATGTCTATGAGACTAATGGGCACACCAGCCCGAAAACAAAGATGAGAAAGCAGGAAGGGACAGGAAAACTGCACAAATGGAAACAGGGAGTCTTGGATGGAGCAGGACAGAGTGTTGGCACATTGTGGGATTGGCAACCAATGTCACAAAGCAATTTGTGTGTTAGCTGTTTGATGAGAAGCTAATTTGTTCTGTAAACATCCACCTAAATTACAATCATTATAATTAACAAAAAATCTCATGAGGGATAGGGGCTTTAGGAGAAAAAAACAGTGAAACAGTATAGCACTCTCCCATGTTTTAGCTTCCCTCCATCATTATCATCACCACCACCATCATCACCATCACCACCAGGACCATCACATTCATCATCACCAGCATCATCTCCATCATTTTGATCATCATCACTGCCACCATCAACCGTCATTATCACCACTATTCTGACTATCGTCGTCATCATTATCATCATCACCATTGGCTTATTCATCTAGTGCTGGTATAACAGAAATACCACAAGTGAATGGCTTAAGCAAAGAGAAATTTCTCACAGAAAAATAGAATAAAAGTCCACATTCAGGGCATCCGGTCTCTTGGGTCCAGAGGAAGGTCCTTGTTGTCAATCTTCCCCTGGACTGGGAGCTCCTGAGGTGCAGGGATCCTGCACCCAGAGGATGTGCTCTGCTGCTGTAACTGCTTCTTGCCTGATGGCATGAGGTCCCCAATTCTCTGTCTGCTTCTCTTTCTTTTATATCCCAAGGCATTGCTTCAAGGCACAATACACTCTTAGTCTGAGTCCTGCCTCACTAACACAACCACTGTCCATCCTCCCTTATTAACATCACAGAGGCAGGTGTTACACATACTGAAAAATCACACAGTACCAGGTATCATGGCCCAGTCGAACTGTTAAATACGTCCTGGGGGAGGCGCGGTGGGTGGGGGAGGAACAATTCAATCCATGGTATTCCATCCTTTGATCCCCCTAAAATCACATCCTTGAAACATGTGAAACATACTCATATCGCAGCAAACGTCTTAACAAGTCCAAAATTAAAAAACTTCTCTTCTTCTGTGAAATCTTGAGATTGAGGCAGCTCAGTTTCTGATGCTCCTGGTCTCTTCCGCTTGTATTTCCTGTGACCTCTCAGTCCAGGCCTCTTGGGTGAATCTGCCCTGCTGAAACAAGTGTTCCAAAGCTCTGTATCTCCACTGATAAGTGCCCAGACACACCTGAAGCTGCCAGGAAGCCTGCTGCACGCATACACTCAGCTCTCCCTCTGTGGGTCAGCAAGCCTAACTCCTGGTAAGTGCCAGGAGGCACCACACTCCCCCAAGAAGTCTCCTGCACCCAGGCACTCGGCTCTCTCACTCTGGGTTGGCTCCAGCACTGACTCGCACTGATCTCCTAGTTCTGTGTTGCTCATTTGCAGCTGCTGTTTCTCGCTGTCTATGCTTTCCTCAGTGTTAACAAGTTCTCCTCAGTTCCTTCTGAGTCTTCTGTCCACTTACCATTTCAAAACCACTTACACATTTTAGGAATCTGTTAGTGTAGCACTCCACACTCTTGATACCAAGTATCTTAGGATGGATTCTCTAAAGAAATCAAAACATACATATATATATATATGTATGTATGTGTGTATATATATATATGTGTATATATATGTATACATATACATAGAGAGATATTCATATCAAGGAAACAGATCATGCAAACATAAAGGCTGAAACATCCTAAGTCTTGGATTGTGATATATAATGGATTGCGTTATGTCCCCCCCTAAAATGTATGTATTGATTTGACCTGGCTATCAGTCCCAATATGGCACCATTCCTCTCATGGGTTGTGAGTCCTGCCACTGTGATATTGATGACAGAGAATGGGCAGCAGTTGGGTTGATGAGGCAGGACTCAAGTTACTAGCTGTGAGATATAAGGGAGAGAAGTGAACAGATAAGTTGGGAACCTCATATCACCAAGAGAGCAGCACCAAGAGCAGAGCACATCTTTTGGACTTGAGTTTCCTGTGTGGAGATGCTCTCATTGGATTTGGACTCTTGGTCTACCGGACTGTGATGATTTCTCATATGGAATGGACTTGTAATTTGTAAACAGACTTTTGACTTACCAGACTATGACAAATACAGTTTCTCTTCATAAAGACTTCCACTTACAGTATTTTCTGTTAGAGCAGTACCATCTCCTTCACTGCTCCTTCTAAGGAAGCCTGCCAGTGACAGGCCCATCCCACAGACTCAGATTCAAACCATTTACATTTAACATCACTAACTGAAACTTGCTCAATTGTTAATTATACTGGAGGTAAGACAGCATAGTGTTTAAGCATACAGACTCTGAAGTCAACAGGATACAACCCTTATGCAGCTGTGGAAGCTGGCAAACTAAAGGTTGGTGGGTCAGAGAACAGGGTTCCTGTTCATAGACTGCGAAGGTCAGCAAATCCCAAGGCAGCAGGCAAGACTACAAAGTTTCTCCTGATTCATGTAGTTGCAGGGGCTGGTGAATCCAGGATAGGTAGGTTGGCGTATGAGGCTTATACTGGCAGGCTGTGAAGACTGATGAATTCCTAAGATAGACAGACAAGCTGTTAGCTCAAGTGTACAGCACATTCTATCATGGCAGAGACCAGAACATTATACAGTGCCCAAAACACTTAGAATAATGGCCTAGTCAAGTGGACACACAACTTTAACCATCACAGTCATCATCACTATCACCATAATTGCTACCATCAACATCAATATTTTTCATTATCATCATCACCACTGTCATTATCATCATCATCATCATCATCAAAATTCTTTGCTGATTAACATTATGGGCAGAGTAAGTGTTGATAATGTTAAGGGAGCCCTGGTGGTGCAGTGGTTAAGCATTCTACCTGCTAACCAAAAGGTTGGCAGTTTTAATCCACCAGCCTCTGAGGAAACTTGATGGGAAGTTCTACTCTCTCCTATAGGGTCACTATGAGTAGGAACTGACATAATGACAATGGATAACATCTAATGCAAGTGTGCTTAACACCTCAAACAACTCTGCATTCTTGCATTTGAGTGTTCAAAGTTAAAGGCCATCTCCTTCACTGCTCCTTCTAAGGAAGCCTGCCAGTCACAGGCCCATCCCACAGACTCAGATTCAAACCATTCACATTAAACATCACTAACTGAAACTTGCTCAATTGTTAATTATACTGGAGGTAAGACAGCATAGTGTTTAAGCATACAGACTCTGAAGTCAGCATACTTCAGTTTAAAATCTGGTCCCAGCATTTACTGACTATGTGGTCTTGAGAAAGTTACTTAATCTCTTAGTACCTCCGTACTCTGTGAATCAGGAGGAAGCCTGCTAGTTAGTAAACACTTCATATTCTTAACGTTGAACAGATGACCAAAATTTGCAAAACACTTAAAAGTCCAGAAACTTGGAAGATAAACAAGACCATAAAAAACTGATGCTTGAAGAAAAAAAGAGAACAGAGATGAGGGCTCTGTCTCGTTGTTCAGGTCTCAGCTAAATATGATCTTTTACCTTTTTCAGAGCTGGTTTTATAGTCGTTGAGACTCGTGTGTTAGATTTCTTGAAATGGTATGATACATCTTTGTTGTGCTTTACAGCTGCCCCTATGAACCCCCTTAATAAACTATTTATAAACCCAATTTTAATTACTACCAGTCTTGTCATCTTCCTCTCCATCTGGAAGGACTATAACGACTGTAGTACATCCCTCTTTTATTATGATGACACCATAGTTTTCATGATGATCACTGGATTGCTTCTTTCCAAATCAAAGCTGTGATTGACTTTGGAGCCTTCCCTAAATGAGTATTGAGTAGTGTGTCATTCTAACATATAAAGTTAGTGGTTTCGTTCTTCTAAGCCAAAGCCAAGAACTTCTTTCAGTATTTCTTGTAGTTTGGGTTTGGTTTTTACAAAGTCTCTGAGTTTCTGTTTATCTGGGAATGTCTTAATTTCATTTTCGTATTTGAAAGATAGTTTTGCAGGATATATAATTCTTGGTTGGAAGTTTTTCTCCTTCAAGACTTTGAACATGTCGTCCCACTGTCTCCATGCCAGCATGGTTTCTGCTGAGAAATCTGACGAGAGCCTACAGGGTTTCCCTCTGAATGTTAGCTTTGCCTTGAGTCTTGCTGCCTTTAAGAGTTGCTGCTTATGTTTCATTTTGTTAAGCTTTATTATAATATGTCTTGGAGTCTTTCTTTTGAGATCTATATTGGGTGGTGTACGATATACATCTGAGATGTCTATATTCTCTTCCTTCATGATTTCTGGGAAGTTTTCTTTCAGCAGCTCAGCAACAATACTCTCTGTGTTCTCAGATGTCTCACCCTGTTCAGGGACTCCAATTAATCGAAGGTTGTTCCTCTTAATAGAGTCCCACATGCTTCTTAATGTTTCTTCATTTTTCTTGTTTCTTTTTTCTGATTTCTGCTCATAGACACTGGCATCAGTAGCTCTGTCTTCCAAGTCAGAAATTCTTTTTTCCATTTGCTCCATTCCGTTTTCTTGGCTTTGCATGGAAGCTTCTATGTCTTTGATTTTCTTCTTGATCTGTTGGATTTCAGAGTACTGGTGTTCCATCAGATCGAACAACTTGCTTAATTTTTCATTTTGTTCTGCTGCATTTTGTATAAGGTCTAGAAGGGCCCTGTATATAATCAATTTGTATTCACTTCCTGATGCTTTCATAAAAGTTTCTTCATCTGGAAAACTCCTTGGTTGCTTTGTTTGGGAGCCTTCTGAAGCCATGAGTGATTGCTTGTATGCCACAATTGTCTGTTGCTTTTTGGGTCCCATGTGAGTACATAGAGGCTGGAAGAGGTACTGTGAGGATGGATTGCAAATGTTTCTCTAGGCTGTCTTCAAATGTAAAGCAAAAGGTATCTGACCAGTTCACAAGTCAGTTAAGTTTTCAGGTGTAGCGGTCCCTCTTCTCATCTGACAAAGTAAGCGCCACTATATCCAACCCCAGATGATAACAAACTAGTTCAGAATACAGCAATGCTACTGCCCTGATGGCCTCTGCTGACAGGGCCTAGCCTTAGCCAACACTGCGTTGAGTACTGGTTTTGTGACAGGAAAGTGCTCTCCTGTGGGCAGGCTCTGGCTCCCAAGCTAAGAATTAGGTCCAGCTGCGGCCACCGTATCCACTATCCATGATGGCATCCTCCACACAGGCAGCGGACAGAGGGGCTAAAGGTGCCGAGAGGCAGTGATTCCTCTGCTTCTGTTGCAGGGCCCCCAACGTAGGCAGCACTGTGCAAAATCACTACTTTTCTGACGGAGAAGCGCTGTCTGGTCTGCAGGCGCTGGCTCCAAGGCTAAGAACGAGGTCCCGCTAAAGTCTCGGCACCAACATGGCGTCCCGCACCCTGTCCAGGGAGCTCTGCACAAACCCCACTGAGGCAGCTACAAAACGAAAGGCTCAAAGTGTCTAGATTAACAGAGTCCGAGCCTGGCTCTCAGAATATGGGAATTTTACCTGCCTATCCCCGCAGCAGCGCGTCTGAGTCCAGCCGCCAGGCAAGGCCCAGCTCCGCCCGCCAGCCGAGACAGAGGAAAAAAAAAGTCAAACTGGTGCGTTTACCTTCCGTCCATGAGAGCCGGGGCTAGCCAGGGGCAGGAGTCAGCGAAAGAGAGGAGGTTTTTCTCTGAGTGGTATAAAGTCCCAATTAACAGCTCTGTGCTGTGTCCTGAGGCTGATTAGGTGCTCAGAAGGCTCTGTTTGATTGTCAATTCAGGTCTTGGTTTCCAGAGGGATAGAAGGAGACCCGTGCTTAGTCAGCCATCTTGACTCCGCCCCATCTAAATATGATCTTTTAAACAATGCTCCATGACTGCCTCCTTCTACATAGCCTCTAACCACACCTATGAGAGCCAGAATTTGACAGGACCACCTTATTTCCTAACTCTGACAAGGTTTTTACCTTGAAGAAGATGCACTATTACTTCATTCTGCTAGAAAGTATTTCAGTTGTCCTTCTCTAACAGTTTGTGTCCTTCACACAGTTTGTGGGTTTCACAGGTTACACAGAAACTTCGTTCATAAGCATTACTTCATTGTTTGTTATTTGGAAGGCACTATAGCTTAAGAAGGAATTTCCGGGTCTTACAAATGTTTAAGTGCTTGTCTACCAGCCAGAGGTTGGTGGTTTAAACCCACTCAGTAAAGCTGAAGGAGACTTGAGTTTCCTGTGCCAAGATGCTCCCCCACCAAAGACTGATACAATGTAACGACTTTCCTCTAGAGCCAATAGAGGGAAAGCCTTCCCCTGGAACAGATACCCTGAATTCAGACTTGTAGCCTACCAGACTATGTAAAAATAAACTTTCCTTTGTAAAGCCATCCACTTGTGGCATATTGGTTGGAGCTGTAACAGATGACCAAAACAGTGGAACAGACAATGTTATGGGTGCTCAGCTTCTCAGGAGGAGTACCTCGAAGGTGACCGTAGTGATATGCAGCAATGAGATAGGTAGTTCTTAGTACAATTAAATTTGTGGCTTCTCTCCCCTGGCCCTGAATATCACATCAGCCCCATAAGAGTATGAACCTTGTCTGTTCACTGCTGTATAACATTGACAAGCACACAGTAAACCAAACCTGATACCTTTGAATCAATTCCATAGAAACCCCTTTCAGTTTCAGAGTAAAACTGAGCCATATAGATTTTCATGGCTGTAAAATTTGTGGAAGTAGAACACCAGGCCTTTCTTCTGTGGTACCGCTGAATGAGTTTAAACTGCCAACCTTTACATTAGAAGTGAAGTGCAAACTTTATGCCATCAGGCATATGGTAGACGCTCAGAACATGCTTGTCAAAATAACTTGGAAGAAAATCTGCCCAATCTATGAGGTCTCCTGAGTTGAATGATACTGTCAAAAATCCAGAAGCAAAGGTTTTTGGAGTGTCCAGTCTAAAATCATGGTTTCTTTGCTGAACAGTCAGTGGCCCTCATGTTTCCCTCTGTCCCGTTTCCAGCCCAGGATGTCTCGTGAGACAACCAGACCGAAACCCCACATTGTGCTGAAGTTGCATGACTTGAAGGGGAACTTTTTCTGCTTCTCCCTGCATTTTTAATACTGGGGGGCATGGGGAAGGGGAGGACTGAGCCCAGGTTCCTCACTGATGCCTGAGAGTCGCAGCTTTTCCTGTTGAGTTTCTGACTCTAAATAGAAAAGACAGTGTGGAAACCCCCTCTTTGTTCCCTTTTTCTATGATGAAAAGAAGTTTCTCTAGTTGACCTGTTACCCTGTGTGTCTTTCACTAGCTCTTCTTCCAACCAGATATGTAGCTCTCATCTCTTATCACCTTCTGTCATGGCACCCAATAAATTGGCCTGTACATATCTTACTCTTTTCTCTCTCCATTCCCTCTCATCCATTCCATTTCCTTTCTTTCTCTCCCATCCTTTCCCCTCTGACTCTCTGTCTCTGTCTATCTCTCTCCCTCTAACATTCCCAGTAAAGCAAATCTGAAACTTAAGGGCCTCTTCCCAGTCTGCCTCACATAAGCTTTCATCACACAATTCTCATAAAATTGGATCACATAATTCTCATAAAACTGGACTCTTTGCAACCAATGAGGCTGGATGCACCGCAACGAATTGTTGCTCTGAGATAATGTTTAGCCCATAGACCAACACTCTCCCCTTAAGCCTTCTTCAAATAAATGATTGTTTGGGGCTGGAGCCAAAATGGTGGAATAAGAACGAGTCCCTGTTAAACCCTCGAACAACTAAGAACCCCAAAACTAATGAAATCCAGCAATCTAGAAGGACTAACCTGTGCTTAGAAAACCCTAAGTACAAAGAAAGTGAAAGGAAGAGCTTAGGAGCCCTGAACTACCTCAAATAAAACAAGAGTGACCTGGGCAAAGATTCTCTGAGAACTGAAGGCAACCTTGCAGGGAGAAAACCTGCCTCTAGTGAATCTTACCAAGCAAGCAATGCTTAGAAACAAGAGCTGGAGCAACCTTTAATTTGACAAAAGGGACCTTCACCATCCTAAGCACTGTGGTCGCTGCTGGCAGCTCAGACCTGAAGACCCCCATGTAGGTTATAACACTGAGAGGAGGCTGCCATCAGTCAGTACCTGCCAGACCCCCTGGCCAGGCAGCCAGGCTCTGATTCAGGGCCACAGGGTACCAGGAGGCCTGTGCTGGAGAAGCAGGGAGATAGGGTGGGGAGCACAGGGACAGGAGGCCAGGACTCCCAGCATCCCAGGGTGATAAAGCAGGAGAGGGGAGAGCTGGGAGGAGCACGCAAGTGTGCTCCACTCAGCAGAACTTTAGTCCTGTGTAGGACTGGGAGGTCCAGGCCGGGTGCCACACAGCTATGGAACAGAAGATTGCAGGACCTGCAGGGGAGCAGAGTAAATGGCCCTGTTGCTGACAGAACTTGGACTGGCCTTGGAGCTAGTGGACTAGGAAGCTCTGGACTTCCATGGCCTGGGGGTTGGGGAGCTGAGAGAGCACATCCACTGTTGAAAGGATTGCAGCCATGTAGGCCATCTGGGCAGCCATTAGAGCCATGTGTGCATAGGAGATCTGAGCTCAGGTGACTGTGGCGAGAAGGCAGTGATCGCCAGTGGCTAGGCAGCCATTAGAGCCAAATGTACCAGGGAGGTCTGAGATCAGGTGATTCAGGAGGGAGGGAAGTTATCACCCTAGCAGCTGGGCAGCCATTGGAGCCTTGTGCTCTGGAGAGACCTGGGCTCGGAAGGTCGTAGGGGAAGGGCAGTGAGCACCTGCTGCTAGGCAGCCATTATTGCTGCATGCACCTGGAAGACTTGAGTTCTGGTGAAGTGGGAGGAGGTGAGAGATTGCCCCAGCACCTAGACCGCCATTGGTGCCATGTGTGCCTGGGAGAACTGGACTTAGGCAACCCATGGAAGGGGGAGTGAATGTCCCAGCAGCCAGGCAGCCAAAGGCACAAGATAGTGACCACTCCTTCTCCCTACACTTAAGTCTGAGTCTGAGACTTCTTGAGGGATCTGCCCAAATCAGAGGCAGCTGTAGCAACAACACTTGAGTCTGGCCCAACTTGGAGTGGCTTTGAAAGTGCAGCACCTTGCCACAACCCACCCCCAGCCCAGAGGATGAAGCAGTGGTGTTGCTGATGAAGGCAGGCATGACCACCCCACCTGGGAGCTGCACCAGCAGCAATAGCAGACCAGTGCAGGAGAGTAAGAGCTAGCGACAGAAAATAATCAGACTGTGTGGAGAATCCACGGCCCAGCCTCAACAGAGAGATACTGGTCAGGCCAACCAAACTATTAAGTGTCTTTCACTGTAATGAATTATGGATGGCTCGGAGACAACAATCAATCTCTAAACACCTGAAGAAGCAGACTATCATGGCTCTGGAAAACTCCCCAAATAAAACATCAACGGATTTTCCAGATAAAGAGTTCCTACAACTATCAGAGATAGAATACAGAAGATTGATGTACAGAGCTGAGCAAGATATCAAGAGAGAGATCAGGCAAAATGCAACAGAGCATACTGAAAAATTAAATAAGCTACAAGAAATGCTTGAGCAGCAATGATATGAAATTTGACAGGTTAACAATAAAATCTGTGAGCTTGATAACTCAATAGAAAGTCAAAGGAGCAGGACTGAGGACATGGAAGGCAGAATTAGTGAGCTTGAAGAGAAAGTAAATGACACCAGGATATGCAAAGAAAAAAGCAGATAAAAGACTGTAAGAGTGAAGAATACTTAAGGGTGATGTGAAATTCCACTAAGAGAAATAATATCCATGTGATCAGAGTCCCAAAACAAAATGGAGCAGCTGAAAATACAGAGCAAATAGTTGAAGACCTGCTGACAGAAAACTTCCCTCATATTATGAAAAATGAGAAGATCTCCATTCAGGATGCTCATCAAACCTCACTCAAGACTGATTCCAAAAGAAATACACCAAGGCATATCATAATCAAGGTCAATAAAACTAGAGACAAGGAAAGACTACTGAGGGCAACCTTAAATCAGCAAAAAATAATGTGTAAAGGAAAATTATTAAGATTAGTCAGATCCGACTCGACAGCACTTGGCACTTGGCTACTCAGTTGAAACTATGCTGGCCAGAAGACAGTAGAATAACATATACAAAGCTCTGAAGAAAAAAACTGTCAATGAAGAATAATATATCCTGCAAAACTGTCTCTCAGTTATGAGGGTGAAATTAAGACTTCCACAGTTCAGCTGAAATTTAGAGAATTTGTAAGAACCGAATCAAAATTATAAGAAATATTAAAGGAAGTTCTTAGATTAGAAAATCAAAGATTAGATATATACTTAAACATCCAGCATTCGAAAGAGTATTTAGATAGCATCAGGAAAGGAAATCCAAAAGCATTAACCAAAACCAAATCACAAAAAATAGAAATTCAGAGACCTCAAAATGTAACTGACTGCTATCACCATGAGTCAGATCCGACTCTACGGCACTTGGCTTTTGGCTTTATATTATATGAAAAAGAGGGTCAATGAAAGGCACACATAGACCTTTCAGATGTAGAGAAAGACAAGGAGATACACAGACACTGAAGTTTGTACTAATTTTAGATTAATGAAGGGGACTAAGTGAGTAACTGCAAAAGCAACCTGTAATTCTACATGTCAAAAAGCAACATACAAAACCACAGTTTCAAGAAAACAAACACTGAAAGCCACTAAAAGAAACTATGTAAAGAAAAAAGACTCAGCACAGAAAATGGAATGCAACAGGGGAAATGTCCATAACACCCCAAAAAAGGCATCAAAATGACAACGCTAACATCATACTTATCAATAATCACACTGAATATAAATGGACTAAATGCACCAATTAAGAGAAAGAGAGAAGCAGAATGGATTAAGAAATCATGATCCATCTATATGCTGCTTACAAGAGACACACCTTAGACTCAAAGATGCAAACAAACTACAACTCAAAGATTGGAAAAAAATGTATAAGGCTAATAATGTTCTAAAAAGAGCAGGAGTCACGATGCTAATCTCTGTCAAAATAGATCTTAAAGTTAAATCCACCATACGAGATAAAGAGGATCACTACCTGATGGTCAAAGGCTCAATTCAACAGGTGGATATAATCATACTAAATATCTACACAGTGACGTCTCCAAAATACATAAAACAAACACGATTTGCAATGAAAACAGAAATAGACAGCCCCACAATAGTAGTAGAAGACTTTGACACACTACTCTCAGTAAAGGACAGAACATCCTGAAAAAAGTTTAGTGAACACATGGTGGATCTAAATGCAACAATCAACCAACTTGACCTTACAGAAATATTCAGAACAGTTCATCCAACTGAAGCCGAGTATACTTTCTTTTCTAATGCTCATGGATGTTCTCCAGAGTTGATCATATATTAGCGCACAGAGTGGTAATCAACAAAATTCAAAATACTGAACTAATATAAAGCTTCTTCTGAGACCACAAAGCCATAAAAGTAGAAATCAATAACAGAGAAAAATGCAAATTAAATAAAAAAAAAAACGATGAGATATCATCTTATCCCAACAAAGATGGTAATAAAAAAACACAGAATAGTAAGTGCCGGAGAGGATGTAGAGAGATTGGAACTCTCCTATGCTTTTGGTGGGACTGCAAAATGGTTCAACCACCATAGAAATCAATTTGACACTTTCTTCAAAAACTAGAAATACCATATGATCCAGCAATCCCATTCCTTGTATCAGGATGCAAGATAAACATACATAAATCAGCGGGATTCCCTTACATCAACAAAGAGACAACCGCAGAGGAAATCAGTAGATCATTATCATCTACCGTAGCCCCCAAGACAATAAAATATCTAGGGATAGATCTAACCAGAGATGTAAAAGACCTATGTGAAGAACACTACAAGTCCCTACTGCAAGAAATGAAAAGTGACTTACACAAGTGAAGAAATCTACCTTGCTCCTGGATAGGAAGACTTACCATTTTGAAAATGTCTATACTACCCAAAGCAATCTACACATACAGTGCAATCCCAATTTGAATTCCAATGACATTTTTTAATGAGATAGAGAAACAAATCACCAGCTTCGTATGGAAAATAAGGAATCCATGGATCAGTAAATTATTGCTAAAGAAGAAGAACAAAGTGGGAAGTCTCACCCTTCCTGACTTTAAAACCTACTACACCATGACAATAGTCAAGACAGCTTGGTGCTGGCACAAAAACAGATGCACAGACCAATGGAAAGGAATCAAAACCCAAATACAATTTCATCCACTTATGACCAGCTGATATTTGATAAAGGCCCAAAGACAGTGAATTGTTGTAAAGATAGTGTCTTCAAAAAATGGTATTGGCATAATTGGATATCTACCTGCCAGAAAAGAAACAAGACCTTTATCTCACACCATGCACAAAAACTAACTCCAAATGGATCAAATACCTAAATATAAAAGCTAAAACAACAAAATTTTTGGAAGGAATGATTGGGAAGATGATGCAGGTGCTAATCCATGACATCAATAGTCTACCAACAACCTTCAATCATCAGAAACAAAAATAGATAATTGGGAACTCTTAAAAATTTAACGCTTATGCTCATCCAAAGCCTTCATCAAAAAAGACTACCTACAGAGTAGGAACGAATATTTGCTCACCACGCTTCTGACCACTGTCTAATCGCTCTATTTTACAAGATACTGCAAAACCTCAGTGAGAAAAAGGCAAACAACCAAGTTAAAAAATGGGCAAATAACATGAACAGGCACTTCACCAGAGAAGACATACAGGTTGCTAACAGATACATGAGGAAGTGTTCATGATCGTTAGCCATCAGAGAAATCCAAATCAAAACCACAGTGAGATGCCATCTCACCCCAACAAAGATGGCAATAAAAAAAACACAGAATAATAAATGTGGAGAGGATGTGGAGAGATTAAAACTCTCCTACACTGTTGGTGGGACTGTAAAATGGTTCAACCACCATAGAAATAAATTTGGCACTTTCTTAAAAAAACTAGAAACAGAAATACCATATGATCCAGCAATCCCACTGCTTGGAATATATCTCAAAGAAATAATGAATACCACTCAAACAGATACTTCCACGTCAATGTTTATTGCAGCTCTCTCCACAGTAGCAAAAAGTTGGAAACAATCTAGTTTGGAAACAAACTGCGGTATGTTCACCCAATGGGATACCATGCAATGATAAGAAACAACGATGGCTTAGAGAAATACCTGTCAATGTGGAACCATCTAGAGGAAATTATTCTGGATGAAATTAGCCAGAAATAAAAGGATGAATTTTATGTGATACTGTTATAAGGATACACCTAATCATGTAAGCACAGTAGAAATCTATGTTTGATGGTTACAAGGCAGGGCAGGGAGGGAGAGGGATTTTTTACAAATTAGGTAGTGGCTAGGATTAGGGATGGGTATAGGTTGTGACAGCAAGCACTAGAAATGGGGTACCGACAGCTACTCAACTTCAAAATCAAATTGTCCACTTAATGTGGACCACCTCTTTGGAAGAACAGAGAAACGGCATATGGGATTGAGGGGGCCATGCTCTCAGGGGACATTCAGACTAATTGGGATACCCAAGGTTTCTCTCTCTCCCTCTCTCAAGATATCACTCCACATACCACCAAGATGAGTGGCGACTTGGCCTTAAAAGCTAGTAAGCTGCCATCTAAATAGCACCAAATGGTCCCAACTCACATCAAGGACAGGAGGAACATACAAGCCCCCTAGATGGAAGGGGTCATGTGAGCCATAGCCTGCTTCAACATGGGTCCAGAAGACCCAGCTGGTACCTGACCACCACCAACAACACCCCGGTTGGAGTATGCAGAAGAGCTCTGGACACAGCAGGTGATAGAGTACAGGGCAGAGCTAGAACTCTACTAAAAGACCACAGTTGATGGTCTTTCTGAATGAAGGGTCCCCTGAGAGCTTGTCCCCTGGACTCCAAACCCAAATGCATCCAGCCCTGGGGCCAGCTCCCCAGACAAAGACTGACATGTACCATACAAAACACAGAGTGATACTGGAGACAAATAAACCTTTAAAAATGTACATAGCGTTGTCTGAGAGACACTTTGCTGGAGCTGAGTTGGTTAGGTTAGGAGGTCCAGACCTTAATCAAAAAGTGACAGGAAAGTCCGAACAAAAGGGAAGTGTGCTGTCATGTGGATGTTGCGGGGGGTAGGGCACCTAAAATAGAATAGAAGTAAAAGTTCTGGGTGTTATATGCAATGTGATATGACTGTAAAATTGTTCTTAATTCACAATGAAAAGAAAGAAAGAAAGGAATAGTTGTTCAGCTTACCTGATAAAGGATGCTTACCTTGAGCAGTGCGGTCTTTTAAAGAATAGTCTATGTGAGATCAAATTCAGAACAGCAACTTGAAAAGTCAGATGAGAGGCTTAGGGGGCAGTGAATTTTTGTTGGAAATGGAAGAATAATTTGGCAAATGGTAGCCAGAATGGTTGCATAACTTGAAGAATGTAATCAGTATCACTTACTTTTACATGGAGAAATTGTTGAATTGATGAATGTTTTGCTATGTATATTTCCAGAAAAAAATATTTTTACAATTTAAAAAAGTAACTATTATGTATCAGGCACTGCTCTAGGTGCATTATCAATAAAATTTAATTTAATTATCATGTCAATCTGGTGAGGTGGGTACTTTCCCCCACCTGTTTAAAAAAAGAAATCAAGGCTTGTCCAAGATCACTCAGACCTAAAATATGAACCCAGAACCCTCCGGCTCCAAAGTCTAGATCTTCAACCACTTCATCTTCCTTAAGCTGTCCTGTATGTCTGACCAATCTTCAAGAATACTACTACTACTGCATTCCGAACCCTGCACCCAGCACACACACAGATAAGCAATCACAAAAATATGAAGGTGTAACAAAGATGTTACTTTCATGAAAAAGGTATACCTCACTGAAGCCACAGTTTTTTATACTTCCTCCTATCTACGAGAGTTGGAAGCCCTGGTGGTACTTGATTGGATCACTTGTGTTGTGAATAGGCATAAATATGGACCTCTTCCAGTCAGTTAACCAGGTAGCTGTCTTCCAGATTTCCTGACATAAAAGAATCAGCAGTACCAGCACTGTGTCTGTTTGTTGAAATACATCTCATTTGATAATCCCATTTGGAGCCTTGTTTTTCACCAGTGCTTTCAGTGATGCTTCAACTTACTACTTCAGTACCATCAGTTATTGCACAGCCTCCCTTTTTCCTGCACCCCATTTCCAGCCTAGGATGTCCCAGAACAGAAGCAGACTGTAGCCCCACATTATGCTGGGGTTTTATGGTTTGAATGGGAACGCTTGTTTCTTCCCACAGATTTTTAATTCCGTAGAACCAGGGATATGCTTGCTGAGTAAGATGGATCATGGCTGAAAGTAGAAAATAGCAGACGGATGCTTACCTATGTTTTATTGACTGTGCAAAGGCATTTGACTATGTGGATCATAACAAATTATGGATAACATTGTGAAGAATAAGAACTCCAGTATGTTTAATTGTGCTCACGAAGAATATGTATCTGTGGAGAGATGATGGTAGAGGCACAGTTACTCAGTGCTGCCAGAAAACAGCAGAGCTTTTTGCTCAGTTGCTGGCACTAACAAGGACAGAGTGGAAAACCCCTACTTATTTGTTCCCTTTTTCCACGGTGAAGAGAAGCTGCTCTGGTTGAATTGTCACTGTTGTGACTCTTTCTCGCTATTCTTGCTTTCCCAGCCAACATCCCTTTTTAATCTTTTATCACTTTCATTGCTCCCAAGAAGCGGGTTTGCACTTCTGTTCCTCTCTCTCTACCTCTTCTTTACTCTTTCTTCTCTCTCTTCTCTTCTCTTCTGTCCCTGATTTTCTCTGCTCTGTCTTCTCTTCTCTTCCCTTCCTCTCTTTTTATCTCTTCTTTCTTCTTCCCTTACTTTCCATTCCCTTCTTTTTTTCCCTTGTTTACTCTTTCTCTCTCTAGGTTTCTTTCTCCCTTTATGATTGCCAGTAAAGCAATCCACAAACTCTAGGGCCTCTTGCCTTTCTACCCAACAGAGGTCACCACACATAAAAGCAAAAACAAACAAAAAAATCAAACCCTTTGCCATCAAGTTGATTCCAACTCATAGTGACTCTATCACATATTTCTCAGGAAATCTAGACATTCTGGAGCCACTGAGGCTGGACAAGCCAAACTATTGCACTGAGATAATATTTAACTTTTAGAGCAAAACTATTCCCTGAAATCTTTTTTAAATAAAAAAAAACCAAGCACTTTGTCTTATTTAGTAAGAATGTACTTGAGTATCATGCTCTCTTTTAAAGAATGATCTGTATGAGATCAGATCAACAACAGCAACACGAAAGATTCATTGAGAAGCTTAGGGGTCAGTGAATTTGTGTTAGTGGTGGAAGAACAGTTGGGAAAAGGATAGCGAGAATGGTGTTACAACATGAAGAATGTGATCAGTGTCACTGAATTTTACACGTAAATATGCTTGAATTCATGTATGTTTTGCTGCATTTATTTTCATGGAAAAAAATTAAATTAAAAAAAGTAGCCATTATGTATCAGATACAGTTACAGGAACATAGCCCACGAATTTTAATCATCACCTCCTCTTGGTGAGGTAGTGATTTTCCCATACCTATTTAAGAAAAGACAAAATAGGCTCGTCCAAGATAACTTGGACCTAGATATAAATTTAGGACTCAGTGCTCCAGAGGTTAGTGCTTTAACCATTTCATCTTCCTTAAGCTCTTTGGTGTATCTGACTCCTCTACAACATTATCATGCCATTCCCAAACCACCACATAACACACAGACACACACATACACACAGACACACAGACAGACACACACGCACACACACACACACACACACACACACACACACACACAAATACGGAGGTCTACCAAAGATGACACTTTATTGACCAAGGTGTCTTGATCCAAGCTATGGGCTTTTCAAATTGCCTTACATCCATGTGAAAGCTAAACAACCAAAACGGAAGAAACAGCTAGTGCGTTTGAACTTTGGTCTTGTCAAAGGATACTGAATACACACTAGCGACTACCAGAACATCAAAACCAATTGGTGTTAGAAGAAATACAACTAGGACGTTCCTAAAATGTGAAGATGGTCAGACTTCAGCTCACTTACTTGGAATACAGCATTAGCAAAGATTAATTGTGAGAAATGGGCATCATGGTTGGTAGAGTGTCAGTGTAAACAAGAGAAACCCTCAGTTAGATGGGCTGACACAGTAACAATAATGGACTAAGAACACCAATGGTCATTATGACAGTACAGGGCTAGGCAGTGCTTTGTTCTTTCACACGTAGCATTGGCACCCATCAGAGCTTACATGATAGCAATTAACAACACCAGCAATGTTTCACTGGGGTCCTCCAGAAGCCGATACTGAGAGACGGATTCATAGGAAAGTAGTTTATTAGTTAAGTGACCCTAGGAAATGCCAGCAGGGAAGGGGACAAATTAGACAGGGAAGGAGAAGTCAACAGTGGGTATTATCAAGCATGGTACCTGATGGGCAACCTGAGCTTAATTCTCTGCAGGAACATCTGGAATGCAACATAGAGCACACTCCTGAGAATTATCTTGAGGGGAGAAGGGACTAGGATATTAATATACAATTGACATCATCAGTCACTGGTAGAGAGCTACTCCCAGGGGCAATGACTCCATGATACTTCAGCCTGTCCTCTAGGCAGGCAGGGAAGCTTCCAGAGATAAACCCTGCTGATAACAAATCTAAAATGCTGGTGGATAAAAATCATGCGCACTTGCTAATGTGCAATGTGCAATGTGCAAGTGAGGTGGTGAGCTTTGGGGTTGTGGGCAGGCACTGACAGCATCAGATCCACGTTACAAATGAAGTACAAAGACTCACTTGCTTTGCGTTTCACTTGTTGTTCCACATGTTGCCAAATACCCATCTTAAGGTTATTATTTGTATATTGATGGCCTTTAGCGGGGAGGCTACAGTAAATACAGTAAATCGCACCTGTGAGGAGCATTACATATTGAATTGTGTCCCCTCTAAATGTATTTGGTATGTTGGAATATTGTTGGGGGCCTCCAAGTAGATTTTTGGCTCATAGTGATACCATATGACAAAGTAGAACTGCCCTGTAAGTGTTTCCTAAATTGTAATCTTTACACATCCAGGGTTAAAGAAATATAGTCATAAAAACAAGGATGTGTGACTTCATTTCATATCCATTTTATCAGTAGTGACTTCTCTTTGAAGAAGGATATCAGTGTAGGTAAAGCAGTTCATGTTGTTTCTAGATACCGTCCAGTCTGTTTCAACTAATAGCAAAACCATGTAAAGCAGAATGAAAAACTACCGAGTCCTGTGCTACCCTCACAATCATTGTACATTGTTGCAGCTACTCTTTCAGTCCATCTTGTTGAAAGTCTACCTCTTTTTGTCTGACCTTCTACCTTGCTAAGTAGCATGTCCTTCTTTAGTGGCTGTTCCATAATAATAATATGCACAAATTAATTGAGGAAAAGTCTTGCCACCCTACCTCAAAGGGGCCTTTTGGCTGTATTTTTTCCAGGACAGAGTTTGTTCTTCCGGCGGTCCATGCCAAGCCAAGTGCCGATGAGTCGGATCCGACTCCGAACATCATAATTCAAGAACATTAATTTTTCTTTGGTCTGCCTTATTCACAGTCCAGCTTTGATCTGCATATGAGGTTGTTGAAAATATTATGGTTTGGGTCAGTGCACCTTAGTCTTCAACACTTGAAAGAAGTCTTTTACATCAGATTTGCCCAATGCTTCGTGTTACTAGATTTCTTGACTCTTGCATCTACAGGCATTGATTGTGGATCCAAGTAAAATGAATTCCTTGGCTCTATCAGTTAAGTCTCCTTTCATTATTATGGTGCTTATTTGGTTCATTTGTTTTCTTTACATTTAGGTGCAATCCATACTGAAGGCTGTGGTCTTTGATCTTTACGAATAAGTGCTTCAAACTGGACTTGATGGTCTGACAACCTGGAGGGTCCCAGAAGACATGGTCTCCAATTCTCTGTCAGCCCAGAGCTGAAATAATTCCCAAAGCCAACTTCAGACAAATATTGGACTAGAATAGAGGACATGAAATGATACTGGCAAAGAGTGTGTTTCTTGGCTTAAGTATATACATACAGCTAACTGGGAAGCTTCTGTCAAGAGGTGAAATGAGAGGTCAGAGGGCGACAGGAGTTGGTTGAATGGACATAGGAAATACAAGGTGGAGAGGAGTGTGTTGTCTAAGGGTGGGGAGAGCAGCTAGTATTACATAGCAGTAAGTATGCAAGTTTTTGCATGAAAAATTGACTTGAACTGCAAACTTTCATGTAAATCACAACAAAACATTTAAAGAATAAGTGCTTCAAGTCTTCTTCACTTTGAGAAAGCAAGTCTGTGTGTCATGAGCATGTTGAAGGTTGTTAATGAGTCTTCTTCCAGTCCTGATACTACATTCTTCTTCAGGTAGTCCAGTTTCTTAGATCATTGCTCAGCATACAGACTGAATAAGTATAGTGAAGGGATACAATCTTAATGCACGCCTTTCCTGATTTTAAACAGTGTAGCATCCTCTTATATCACAACAGTTGGCTCTTGATCTATGTACTGGTTCCTTATGGGCACAGGTAAAGTTCCTGGAATTACTGTTCTTCACAATGTCGTTCATAATTTGTTATGATTCACACAGCTGAATGCCTTTCATAGTCAATAAAACACAGGTAAACATCTTTCTGGTATTCTCTGCTTTCAGCCAAGATCCATCCAACTGACACCAACAGTACTATACCTAGTTTCATGTCCTCTTCTGAATCCAGCTTGAATTTCTGGCAGTTTCTTGTCAATGTACTCCTGCAACCACTTTTGAACGGTCTTCAACAACATTTTACTTGTGTATACGGCACTTGGCGACTTGGCCATAATATTGTTCAATAATTTCCTCCTCTGATTTGACAGTCTTTTTTGAGAATCGGAATACATATGGATTTCTTCTAGTTGGTTGGGCAGGCAGATGTTTTTTGAATTTCTTGGCATAGGTGAGTGCGTACTTCCAGTGCTACATCTAATAGTTGAGCATCCCATCCCAGTTGGTATTCTGTCAGTTCGTTGTTTTTCACCACTGCTTTCAGTGCAACTTGGACTTCTTCCTTCAGCCCATTGGTTCTAGATCATATGCTACCCACTGAAAGGACTGAATGTAGGTCAAATCTATTTGGTTCAGTGACTCTGTGTATTCCTTTCACCTTCTGATGCTTCTGCAACTCAGTATTTTCGCTATAAAGTCCGTCACTGTTGCAACCTGAGACTTGATTTTTTTTCCTCAGTTCTTTCAGCTTGAGAAGTGCCAAGCATATTCCACCTTTTGGTTTTCTACCTCCAGGTCTTTGCACGTTTCGTTATAATACTTTTCTTTGTCTTCTTGAGCTTCTCTTTGGCATCTTCTGTTCAGTTCTTTGCTTCACAATTTCTTCATTTTGCTTTAGTTAGTTGACATTTCAGAACAAGTTTCAGAATATCTTCTATTTTTAAATTTTTTATTGTGATTAAGTGAAAGTTTACAATCCAAGTCAATTTTCTGTATAAAACCCTGAGTACCTGCCTCTATGCAACTGTATCTGCTCTCCTCACCCTATGACAGCTCACTGTTCATTTTAACTCTTTACTTCTAGGATCAACTCAACTAACACTTGTGCCCTCCTCTGGACACTCTCCCCTTCCCTCTAAAAATAAACCAGTAGGACAGCCTCAAATAAATCAAAAAGTACGCACACCACGTACATCACTCTGTGTCCCCAAGTCCAGTCCATTCTTTGTCTGAAATGTTGGCTTCAGTACTGGTTTCAGCTCTGGGCTACCAGCAAGTCTACGAGCCATGTTCTCAGGGGACCCTCCGGGTTGTCGGACCATCTATTTTTGTCTTTTAATACAGTTCTTGATTTTCACATCTCTTTTTTATCATGCTATATCAGAGGCTCTACATTGTATTCCCTGGGCACCATCTAGTTTTCCTGGTCTCATGCTGATGTAGTCTGTGGTGGTCAGGATTATGTCAATTTGGCTACTCCTTATTTGGCTGATGTATTAAGTGGCAGGGCGGGGTTTGTGGTGGCTTTCCGCCCCTCGGCTCTCATCTCTTGACCTTCCACTACTACTGCTTATCTGCTCATGTAGCCAGGAGCTTCTGCTCTCTTCTTCCGGCATCTGGTTCCTGGACTTGAGCTAGCAGCTATTGGATTCATCAATCCTTACAGTTGGCACTTGAGAGTCCTGCTCCCTGACCTGCTGATTCTGGGTTTGCCAGCCTCTGCCGCTCCATCTCGTGACCTGCTTGGGATCCACCGATCTACACAACCGGTGATCTAGAACTCTGGTCTCTGACCTGCTGACTTTGGGTTCCTCAGCTTCCGTGGCCACTTGAGGCTTGTACCAGAACTTGGGACATTCAGCTTCTGTGATTGCGTGAGCTGTTTTCTATATCTATATCAATTTATCTATATATATTATAAACCTTTCCTTGTACCTACATGTGTAACTGGTTTTGCTTCCCTAGAAAACCCAACCTAAGACATAGTTCCCCAGTCATATGGGTCCTTCTGTCTCCTAGACTCATTTTTCCTCATATTTTTGATGTTCTCAGTTGTCTTCTGTTCCAGGTGGGTTGGGATCAACTGATATTCTTAGAAGGCAGTTTGTTAGCTTTTAAGACTCCAGATGCCACTCACCAATATGGGGTGCAGAAGCCTCTCTTAGCAAAAAGCTAGTTATGCCAATTGACCTCACTGTGCCTTGAAAACACAGTCCTCAGACCCCTGTCCCTGCTACTCTGTCCTTTGCAATGCTGGGTTGAATTTAGAAAGCCTTTTATCTTGTGGTGTAGTCCATTTAAGTTGACCTGCCTTCTGTTGTGTGCTGTCACTCCCTTCACCTAACTGAATTCCTATTGACTATCTAATTAACGAATAACCCTCTCCCTCCCTCCCCATCCTTGTAACCATCAAAGAGTATTCTCCTCCGTGCATAAGTCTTTTCTCTATAATAGTGGTTTCATACAGTATTTGTTTTCAGCTGACTGATTTCACTCAACTTAATATCTTCCATTTAATTCCTGGTTATGAGATGTTTCATGAAGTCATCTTTAATCTTTATCCTTGCATAGCGTTCCATTGTGTGTATGTACCGTAGTTTATTTATCCATTCATCTGTTGATGAGCACCCAGGTTGATTCCATCTTTTTGCTATTGTGGACGGTGCTGCAATAAACAGGTGTGTTCAGGTGTCTGTTTGTGTGACAGACCTTATTTCTGTAGGACATGTTCCAAGCAGTGGGATTACTGGATCACACACTATTTCTATTTCTAGCTTTTTAAGAAAGCACCAGCCTTGTTGGGGTAAGATGGTATCTCACTGTAGTTTTGATTTGTATTTCTCTAGTGGCTAATATTCATGAGCGTTTCCTCATAAATCTTTTGTCTGCCTGGATGTCACAGAAGTGTCAGTCTATATCCTTTGCCCATTGTTTTACTGGGTTATTTGTCTTTTCCTTGTTGATATTTTGCAGTACCCTGTAGGCTATAGAAATTAGATGTTGATCAGATGCATAGTTAGCGAATATTTTTTTTTCCCAGTCTGTAGCCAATTTTTTTACTCTCTTGATAAAGGCTTTGGATTAGCATAAGTGTTTTTAGTAGTTTAACTATTTTCTCTCCTGGTGTTTGTATACTGTTAGTAAAATTTTATAGTCTATTTAAGCTCTGTATTAGAACTTGCATTGTTGTCCCTATTTTTTCTTGCATAATATTTATCATTTTAGATTTGATATTTAGGTCTTTGATCAATTTTGAATTAATTTTTGTGTAAGATGTGAGATATGAGTCTTGTTTCAGTGTCTTGAAGATGGATATCCAATTTCGCCAACACCATTTGTTAAAGAGACTGTTTTTCCCCAAGTTCATGGGCTTTGGGCCTTTGTTAAATATCAGTAGCTGTTAATAGGTGATGGTGTTATTTCTGGATTCTCTGTTCTGTTCTATTGGTCTATATATCTGTTTTTGTACCAGTAGCAAGCTGTTATGACTACTGTGGCAGCGTAATAGGCTCTCAGGTTGGATAGTGAGAGGCTTCCTAGTGTATTCTTCTTCAGCAGTGCTTTGCTTATCCAGGGTTTCTTCTGTTTCCAAAAAAAGTTGGTGATTTTGTTTCTCCATTTCATTAAAAATTGTCACTGGAACTTGTACTGGAATTGCATTGTATATGTAGATTGCTTTGGGAAAAACAGACATTTTCACAATGTTAAGTCTTCCTATCTATGAGCACGTAGGTTTCTCCATTGAGCTAAGTCTCACTTAGTTTCTTGCAGTAGGGTCATGCAGTTTTCTTTGTATAGATCTCTTATTTCTGTAGTTAGATTTCTTCCTAGGTAATTTATTTTCTCAGGGGCTGTAGTAAATTGTATTCATTTGGTGATTTCTTCTTTAATTGTCTTTTTGTTGGTATAAAGGAATCCTAATAATTTGATTATGTTTATCTTATATCCCCGATACTTTGATGAACTCTTCTATTAGTTTGAGTAGTTTACTTGGGGATTCTTTAGAATTCTCTGCATGTCAATCATATCATCTGCAAATAGGGAGATTATTCTTCTTTGCCGATGCAGATGCTCTTTATTTCTTTGTCTTGTCTAATTGTTCTGGCCAGACCTTCTATCTAGTACAAGGTTGAATAGGAAACGTAAGAGTAGGCATCCTTGTCTGGTTCCTATTCTCAGGAGGAGTTCTCTCGGCCTGTCTCCATTTAGGATGACGTAGGTGGTTGGCTTTGCATGGATGGACCTATTGCATTGAGGAATTTGCCTTCTATTCCTATTTTGCTGACAGTTTTTAGCGAAAACTGGTGTTGGACTTTGTCAAATGCCTTGTCTTCATCAATTCACAAAATCAGGTGATTCTTATATTTTGTGTTATTTATGTTGTTGGACACATTAATTGTTTCTCTGATGCTGAAGCAGCCTTGCATCCCAGATATGAATCCAACTTGGTCGCTATGAATTATTATTATTATTTTTTGATATGTTGTTGAATTCTATTGGCAAGGGTTTTGTTGAAGGTTTTTGCATCTAGATTCGTGAGTGAATTTGGTCTGTAGTTCTCCTTTTTCTGTGGGATCTTTCCCTGGCTTTGGTCTCAGGGTTATGCTGGCTTCCTAGAATGAAATTGGGAGTATTCCATCCCTTTCTATGCTGTAAAATAGTCTCAGTAGTATTGGAGTTAACTCTTCTGTAAAAGCTTGGTAGAATTCTGTGGTGAAGTGATCTGGGTCAGGGATTTTTTTGGATGGAGTTTTTTGATGACTTTTTCTATGTCTTCCTTTGTGATGTGTTTATTAAGTTGTTCTACTTCTCGTTGTGATAATTTTGGTAGGTGATACAAGTCTAGGAATTTGTCCATTTTTTTATAGATTATGTTAGAATACAGTCTTTCATAGTATTCTGTTATGATACTTTTGATTTCTGTTGGATCTGTTGTGACATCTCCCATCTCATTTCTTATTCGGGTTGTTTCCTCTCCTGTTTTTCTTTAGTATGTTCAGCCAGTGTTTTGTCAATTTTGTTGATCTTTAAAAAAAAACAGCTTTTGGTCTTATCTGTTTTTCCAGTTGTTCTATTTTCTAATTTGTTTAGTTCTGCTTTAATCTTTATGAGCTGTTTTCTTTTGATGAAGAAGTTTCTCTGTTGTTTTCTTTTTACTTGTTTGAGCTGTAGGGTTAATTCTTTGGTTTGGTTCCTTTCTTCCTTCCGGATGTGTGCATTACAGAGATAAATTGACCTCTGTTTTAGTCAGCTAGGGCTGCTGTAACAGAAATACCACAGAGTAGATGACTTTAACAAAGGAAAGTTTATTCTTACATAGTCCGGTAGGCTACCAGTCCAAATTCAGGATGTCTGCTCCAGTGGAGTGTTTTCCCCCCTGTCAGCTCTGGAGGAAAGTTTGGTATTGTATCAGTCTTTGTCCAGGGAGCATCTTGGCACAGGAAACTCAGGTCTGAGGGACGTGCTCTTCTCCTAGTGCTGCTTGCTTGATGGTGTGAGGTTCCCAATTCTCAGCTTTCTTCTTTTTCCTTTTGTCTCTTGCAGGATGAAAGGATTAAGTGTTGCACAAGCCATACTCCACAGAAACTCCCTTTACAGTGGAGCAGGGAGGAGATCTTATAAAGGGATTTACAGTCCCACCCTAATCCTTTAACAAACAGCACAAATTCACAAAATGGAGGGCAATTGTAGAATACAGGGAATCAAGGCCCAAGCAAATGGCTACACCTATTTCTGGAGGGACACAATTCAATCCATGACAACCTCTGAGTACCGCTTTGGCTTTATCCTATAGGTTCTGGTAGGAAGAGTTTTTCTTCTTATTTGAATGCATAAATTTCTTTATTTCATCCTTGATTTCTTCTATAACCCATGGCTTTTTGAGCAAGGTGTTGTACAGTTTCCATGAGTTCCAATTTCTATGTTTTTTTCTGCTGTTGACTTTGACCTTTATGGCCTTATGGTCCAGGAAAACACTTTGCAATAATTCAATGGTTTGGATTTCGTTGAGATTTGCTTTATCTTCTAACACATGGTCTATTTTGGAAAACGTTCCTTGTGCACTGGAGAAGAAGGTGTAGTTATCTGTTGATGGATAAAAAGTTCTGTGTATGTTGATGAAGTTTAGTTGGTTAATTGTGGCAATAAGATCTTCTGTGTCTTTACTGAGCTTTTTTGTAGATCATCTGTCCATTATTGAAGGTGGAATATTGAAGTCTCCAATTATTATTGTAGAGTGACCTATCTCATTTTTCAGTGTAGTCAATGTTTGATCAATGTATTTAGATGCTCTAGTATTAGGTGCATAAATATTTAAAGTTGTTAATTCTTGCTGTGTATTGAACGTTTCAGCAATAAATAGTAGGCATCCTTGTCCACGATAGTGGATTTTACATTAAAATCTATTTTATCTGACATTAGTATTGCCACACCTGCTCTTCTTTGCATATTATTAGCTTGGTATATATTATTCAATCCTTTAACTTTCAGTTTATTTGGATCTTTAGGTCTAAGGTGAGTTTCTTGTAAACAGCATATAGATGGCTCATGTCTTCTGATCCAAGATGTCACTTGTCTGTTTACTGGAGTGTTCAGTGCATTTACTTTCAGTGTAATTATTGATAGGACTCGACGGCACTTGGCTTTAGCTTTGGCTATGTGTTTAGTGCTACCTTTCTGATGTATTTGTTTTTTGTTGGTGTTTTCTCTGTTGCTCTTAATATTCTGTTTTGGGTCATTTTTCTTTATAGGTAAATTTTTCATCCTTGTCAGTGTTGGTTTCATGTTTGTTGAGACTCATGTGTTATGTTTCTTGTTTTCATACACTGCATCTTTATTGTGCTTTGCAGCTACCCTTATTATCCCCCTTAATAATTCAAGTTTAGACCCAATTTTAAATTCTACATATCTTTTTAACTTCCTCTCCATCTGGAAGGACTATAACTACTGGAGTATATCCCTCTTCTTAATGTGATGGTATCACAGTTTTCATGATATGATCCCTGGACCCCTTCTTTCAATATTATAGCTTTGATTGAGTTTTGTGCCTTCCCTAACTGAGAAGGATTCTGGATGTTGTGTCCTGCACTGCCTTCTTAAATAGTGAGTTAATGGTTTTGTTTTTTTAAACAAAGAGCTTCTTTCATTATTTCTTGTAGCTTTGGTTTGGTTTTTTACAAATTCTCTGAGTTTCTCTTTATCTGCAAATGTCTTAATTTCATCTTCATATTTGAAAGACATTTTTGCAGGATATGTGATTCTTGATTGGAAGTTTTTCTCCTTCAAGGCTTTGAATGTGTCATCCCACTACCTCCACGCCAAGACTGTTTCTGCAGAGGAGTCAGATGAAAGCCTATAGGGTTTCCCTCTGAATGTTAGCTTTACTTTGAGTCTTGCTGTTTTAAGAGTTTCTATTTATGTTCATTTTGTTAAGCTTGATTATAATATGTCTTGGTGTCTTTCTTTTTGGGTCTTTTCTTGTGGGGGTTGTTGCACATCTTGGATATCTATGCTCTGTCACAATTTCAGGCAAGTTTTATGTCAACAACTCAACAACAATACTGTCTGTGTTTTATGGTATCCCTCTGTGTCAGAAACTCCAATTAATTGTAGATTATTCTTCTTGATAGAGTCCCATATATTTCTTAATGCTTCTTCAGTTTTCTTCTTCCTTTCCTCTGATTTTGCCTCACAAATGCTGGTGTCAGAGGGTGCAGTCAAGATGGCAGACTAGGCAATTGTCTCTCTAAATCCGTCTGGAAAGCAAGACTTGAATTGATAATTAAACGGAGCCTTCTGGCTACCTAAAGAGCCCTAGGGTACAGCATAGGGCCGTTAATTTGAACTTCAAGCCACTAAATGCAAAACCTCCTCTCTTTCACTGACCCCACTCTCGGAGAGTGCAGCCTTGCACATCCCGAAGGTAACTCACTATTTTGATTTTTTTTTCTCTGTCTTGGCCAGCCAGTGGGGTTGGGTCTTGACTAGCAGCTAGTCTCAGATGCACTGCTGGTGGGATCAGCAGGTGAAATTGCCATATTTTGAGAGCCCAGCTTAGGACTCTGCACATCTCACCACCTTTGGCCTCCATTTCCATCTCTGCCATACTGCAGTTTGTACAGATGTGGTGGTGAGCTTGTGAGAGGCACCATCTTGGACACGGAGACTTAGCTGGACCTAATTCTCAGCCAGGGAGGCAATGCCTGCAGGTGGGAGAGTGCTTCTCTGGCAGAAAAACGGTAGCTTACATAGTGTCGTCTGTGGCCAGGACCCGGCAACAGAGGCTGTGGACTCTGTGTATCTCAGGACCTTTGGCCTCTTTCTCCACCTCTGCTGTAGTGTCGTTTGTACAGAAGCAGTGGCAAGTGTGTGTGGGATGCTATCCTGGGTACAGAAGCCTCAGCGAGATATAATTCCTCGGGTGAGAGGAATTAGAAGAAAGAGGAATTAGAAGAAAGCTTTGCCAGCAGAAAATCAGTATTTTTCAGAATCACCGATGGCTAGGGCCTGTCAGCAGAAGCCAACAGGGCACTAGCCTTGCTGTATTTTGAACTAGTTCATAACATCTGGGGTTTGATACAGAGCTCCTTACTTTGCCAGTTCGGAGGAGGGACCTGTACACTTGAAGGCCTGTCTGACTTGGGAAGTGGTCAGATACCTTTTATCTTTCATTTTAAGATGGCCTAGAGTCGGATCCGACTCAACGGCACTTGGTTTTGGCCGGGAAACAACTGTGGTCTATCCTCACAGCATCTCTTCCAACCTTTACTGACTTACATGCAGCCCCAAAAGCAACAGCCTCTGGAGAAATCCATAACCAGGAAATAGCTCATGGCTTCAGAAGACCCCCAAATGAAACAACCAAAGAGCTTTCCAGATGAAGAGACTTTTCTGAAATTATCAGAAGGTGACTACAAAAGGATTATATAGAGAGCCCTCCTAGACCTTATACAAAATGCTGCACAGCAAAGTGAATAATTAAGCAAGCTGTTCGATGTGATGAAACACCAGTACTCTGAAATCCAACAGATCGAGAACAAAATCAAAGACATAGAAACTTCAATTCAAAGCCAAGAAAGCAGAATGGCACAAATGGAAAAAAAGAATTTCTGACTTGGAAGACAGAGCCACTGATGCCAGTGTCTATGAGCAGAAATCAGAAAAAAGAAAGACGATAAATGAAGAAGCATTAAGAAGCATGTGGGACTCTATTAAGAGGAACAACCTACGATTAATTGGAGTCCCTGAACAGGGTGAGACACCTGAGAATACAAACAGTATTGCTGCTGAGCTGCTGACAGAAAACTTCCAAGAAATCATGAAGAAATAGAATATAGATATCCAAGATGTATATTGAATGCCACTCAATATATATCTCAAAAGAAAGACTCCAAGACACATTCTAATCAAGCTTAACAAAATGAAACATAAGCAGAAACTGTTAAAGGCAGCAAGACTCAAAGCAAAGCTCACATTCAGAGTGAAACCCTGTAGGCTTTCATCAGATTTCTCAGATTCTCAGCAGAAACAATGTTGGCACACAGACAGTGGCTTGACATATTCAAAGACTTGAAAGAGATGAACTTCCAACCAAGAATTATATATCCTGCAAAACTATCTTTCAAATATGAAATGAAATTAAGACATTCACAGATAAACAGAAACTTAGAGATTGTGTAAAAACCAAACCAAAGCTACAGGAAATACTGAAAGAATCTCTTGGCTTTGGCTTAGAAGAACAAAACCACTAACTTTATATTTTAGGAGGACACATCATCCAAAATCCTACTCAGTTAGGGAGGTTTCAAACTCAATCAAAACTATAATTGTAAAAGAAATAATCCAGTGATCACATCATGAAAAATATGATGTCATCATATTAAAAAGAGGGATGTACTACAGTTGTTAGACTCCTTCCAGATGAAGAGGAAATTGAGAAGACTGGTAGTAATTAAAATTGGGTTTATACACAGTTTATTAAGTGGGATCACAGGGGTAGCCATAAAGCACAATAAAGATGCAACATACCATATCAAGAAATGTAATATAGGAGTCTCAACAACAAAAAAATCCAACCCTGAAAAAGGTGAAAAATCAACTCACAAAGAAGAATTAATTAAGATTAATTAAGATTAATAACAACAATAGAGAAAACATCAACACACAAAAAACACATCACAACGGCAGCATTGAGCACAAGTGATTACACTGAATGTGAATGGGCTGAATGCTCCAGTAAAGAGACTTCGAGTGACATCTTGGATCAAAAGACATAACCTATCCATATGTTGCCTGCAAGAAATTCACCTTAGACTTAAAGATAGGAACAAATGGAAAATTAAAGGATGGAAGAATATATATCAAGTTAACAATGCACACACAAGAGCAGATGTGGCAATTCTAATTTCAGATAAAATCAATTTTAATGTAAAATCCACCATCGTGGACAAGAATGGACACTATTTATTGCTGAAAGGTTCAACACACAAGCAGGACTTAACAATATTAAATATTTATGCACCTAATATTAGAACACCTTAATATGTCAAAGAAACACTGACTACTCTCAAAAAAGAAGATAGATGATTCCACAGTAATAGTTGGAGACTTCAACACTCCACTTTCAGTATTGGACGTTGTCTAGAAAAAAGCTCAATAAGGACACACAAGACCTTTTGTTGCCACAATTAACCAACTAGACCTCATTGACATATATAGAACTTTCTATCCATCAGCGGACAACTCCATCTTCTTCTGCAGTGCACATGGAATGTTTTCCAGAATAGACCATGTGTTAGGACATAAAGCAGTTCTTAACAAAATCCATACCATTGAATTAATGCAAAGCATCTTCTCAGATCATAAAGCCATAAAAGTCAAAATCAGTAGCAGAGAAAACATAGATAGAAAGTGGAACTCATGGAAACTGAAGAACATCTTGCTCAGAAAACCATGGGTTATAGAAGAAATCAAGGATGAAATAAAGAAATGTATGGATTCCAATGAGAATGAAAACATTTCCTAGCAAACCTATGAGATGCAGCCAAAGCAGTCCTCAGAGGTCAGTTTATCTCCATAAATGCACACATCTGGAAAGAAGAAAGAAACTAAATCAAAGACCTAACCCTACAGCTGGAACAAGATGAGAGAACAACAGAAGAACCCTCAAGCACCAGGAGAAAATAGAGCAGAACTAATCAGAGATCAGAGCAGAACTAAATGATTAGAGAACTGAAAAACAGTTGAAAAAAATTGAAAAGACCAAAAGCTGGTTTTTTGAAAAGATCAACAAAACTGACAAACCACTGGCTAAACTTACTAAAGAAAAACAGGACAGGAAACAACTAACCCAAATAAGAAATGAGAGGGGAGTTTTCACCTCAGATCCAACAGAAATCAAAAATATCATAACACAATACTATGAAAGACTGTACTCTAACAAATTTGAAAACTTAGAGGAAATTGGCAAATTCCTTGATTCAGGTTACCTACCTAAATTATCACAAGGTGAAGCAGAATAACTTAATAAACGCATCACAAAGGAAGAGATTGAAAAAGTCATCATCAAAAAACCCCTCACCAAAAAAAGCCTGGGCCTAGAAGTCTTCCCTGTAGAATTCTACCAAGCGTTCACAGAAGAGTTATCTCCAGTGTCACTGAGACTATTTCACAGTATAGAAAGGGACGGAATACTACCAAATTTATTCTATGAAGCCAGCATAACCCTGATACCAAAGCCAGGAAAAGATCCAGTGAAAAATGAGAACCACAGACTGACATCATGCATGAGTCTGCATGCAAAAATCTTCAACAAAATTCTTGCCAATAGAATACAACAACATATCCAAAAAATAATCCATCATGACCAAGTTGGATTCATACCGTGGATGTACGGCTGGTTCAACATCAGAAAAACAATTAATGTGATTAACCACATAAATACCCGAAAGACAAGAATCACCTGATCGTGTCTGTTGATGCAGAAAAGGCATTTGATAAATTCCAACACCCATTCAAGCTAAAAACTCTCAGCAAAATAGGAATAGACGGCAAATTCCTCATTGCAATAAGGGCCATTTATTCGAGCCCAACTGTCTACATCGTCTTGAATGGAGAGAGACTGAAACAGTTTCCCTTGAGAACTGGAACTAGACAAGGATGCCCACTCCCACCTCTCCTATTGAACATCGTACTAGAAATTTTAGCCAGACCAATTAGACAAGACCAGGGAATAAAGGGCATCTACATCAGCAAGAAAGAGCTAAAAATCTTCCTATTTGCAGATGATATGATTGTACATGCAGAGAATCCCAAAGAATCCGTAAAGAAACTACTCAAACTGATAGAAGAGTTCAGCAATGTCTCAGGATAGAAGATAAACACAAGTAAATCAGTAGGATTAGTTTACACCAACAATGAGATTATTAAGGAAGAAATCATCAAGTCAATACTGTTTACTATAGCCCCTAAGAAGATAAAAGTACCTAGGAATAAATCTAGCCAGAGAAATAACAGACATTTACAAAGAGAACTACAAGACCTTACTACAAGAAACTAAGAGAGACTTATGTAAATGAAGAAACCTACCCTACTCGTGGACAGAAAGACTTAACATTGTGAAAATATCTATTTTATGCAAAGCAGTCTACTTACATAAGGCAATCCCAAAACAAGTTCCAGTGACATTTTTTAATGAGATGGAGAAACAAATTACAACTTTGTCTGGAATGGGAAGAAGCTCTAGCTAAGTACAGCATTGCTAAAGAGGAAGAATACACTCCGAGGCCTCTCATTAACTGACTTTAGAACCTATTACACTGCCACAGTAGTCAAAACAGCCTGGTACCAGTACAAAAAGAGGCAGATAGATCAATGGAACAGAATCCAGACCCCAGAGATAGCACCATCTTCCTATGAACAGTTGATATTTGACAAAGGCCTTAAGACATTAAACTAGGGTTAAAAACTATCTCTTCAATAAATAGTGCAGGCAAAATTGGATGTCCATCTGCAATAAATTGAAACAAGACCCATATCTTACACCTTATTCAAAAACCAACTCAAACTGGATAAAGACCTAAATATCAAATCTAAAACGATAAAGCTTATCCAAGAAAAAGTAGAAACAACAATGGAAGTTTTAAAACACAATGTAGACAGACTTCAAAACCTGTCAAACAAACCACAATCAACAGAAGAGAAAATAGATAAACAGAAACTATTAAGAATCAAACACTTCTGCTCATCCAAAGACTTTATTAACAGAGTTAAAAGGCCACCTATAGAATGGGAAAAAATATTTGGCAACTGTATGTCAGACTGATGCCTGATAAATGCTCTTGTCAGTAGCTCTGTATTTACAGTCGGTAAGTCTAATTTCCAGTTGTTCAATTCTGCTCTTTTGGCTTTGAATTGACTTGTCTAATTCTATCATTTTGTTATTGATCTGCTGCATTTCAGAATGTTGGTGTTCCACCAGTTCAAACAGCTTGCTTAATTTTTCGTTTTCCTCTGCTGCATTTTGTGTAATGTCTAGGAGGCCTGTATGTATAATTCTTTTGTACTCAATCTCCAATAGTTTCAGAAAGGCTTCTTCATCTGGGAAGATCTATGGTTCTTTATTTTGGGAATTTTCTGGAGCCGTGGGTGAATTTTTTTTGAAGTGCTTGGCTAGGGTTTGTTGCTTTCTGAACATGTAGAGGCTGTTTAGTTTCTGTGATGTTTCCTTAAACGGGAAAAACAAGAGCTAAGGCTTGGTTCTGAGAAGGAAGTTGAGCACTAACCACCTGTATGTGCTCCACTGACTGGGTTCAGTGGAATCTCTGGGGTAGCAGGCTCCACCTCCTGGCTGGCAAATACACAGCCCTATTTATGCAGTCATTGGGAGCTGTCGGTCCACCCTATGATGTGTGTCAGTAAAGGCTAGAAGAGATGCCATCGGGCTGCACTGCAGTTATTTCTCTAGACAGACTTATTTTAAAAGGTAAAAGCTATCTGACAGCTTCCAAAATCAGTCAGGTTGTTAGCTGTGGCAAGCCCCTTCTTCTGGCTGACAACAAAAGCACCCCTTTAGCTGTACCCAGATGCTGTAAGATAGTGCAAAGTAGGGACAGGCTTCTGGTTTCCTGTCATCCCCTTCTGCCCCCCACCCCGTTAGGCTACACTGTGCTAAACACTGCCTCATAGCCTGGAAATTAGCCTCTGCTGAGGCCTTCAGTTGGTAATTCCGCCTCCAAGTCAAGCAAGATGGTGTCCTGGTCAAGCCTTCCTGTCCCCACAAAATAGCAGCATCTATGGCAGAAGTTGGAAAAGAGAGGGTGGAGAGGCTGTGGTGCTTTGAGTCTGGAGCCGGGCTCTCAAAATGTGGCTATTCCACTGCAGTACTGTGGCTCAGCATAGCTGCTGATTAAGCCCATCCGCCACCTGCCAGCCAACGAAAAGAAAAGAAAGTTAAAAATGCCAGTTACCTTCAGGCCAAGGAGTCAGTGAATTCAACCACAGTGAGGCTCAATGAAAGACAAGGAGTTTGCCATTCAGTGGCATGTAGTGCAAACTGACAGCCCTGTGCTCTGTCCTAAGGCTCACTGAGTGTCCAGAAAGCTTCATTTAATTATCAATCCGGGCCTTAGTTTTCAGAGGGAGTTAAGGAGATGTGTGCCATCATCTTGACTCCATTCAACAATGAAAATCTTTATAGAAGAAAGTCACCAATTCTTTCTTTGATGGAGCTGCTGGGTGTGTTGGAAGTGCCAGCCTTTCTACTGAATGTTTTTAAAGGTTGCATCATCAGGGTTTCTTATCAATCAAGTGTTGCTGCTGTTGTTAGGTGCAGTCAAGTCAGTTCTATCTCATAGCCACCATATGTACAACAGAAGGAAATGTGTTTTATCCTGCGCCATCCTCATAATCTTTGCTACACTGGATCCCATTGTTGCGGCCACCATGCCCCTCCATCACAATGATGAACTTTCACTTTTTCAATGACCCTCTACTTTACCAAGCATGATGCCCTTCTCCACAGACTGGTCCCTGCTGCTAACATGTCCAAAGCACATGAGATGAAATATCACCATCCTTGCTTCTAAGGAGCATGGTGGGTATACTTCTGAGACAGATTTTCTCTTCTGGCATACCACAGTATATTCGCTACTCTTCCCCAACACCTTAAATCAGAGACATTGATTCTTCTTCAGTCTTCTTTATTGATTTTCCAGTGTTTGCATGCACATGAGGTGATTGAAAATACTATGGTCTGAGTCAGGCACGCCTTAGTCCTCAAAATGACATCTTTGCTTTTTAAGGCTTTAAAGAAGTCTTTTAAAGCAGATTTGCTCAATGGAATACTTCGCTCGATTTCCTGGCTGCTTCTTCCACACGTGTTGATTGTGGATCCACCTAAAATGTATTTCTTGAGGACTTCAATATTGTCTCAGTTTATCACGACGTTGCTTACTCATCCAGTAATGAGGATTTTTTTCTTTGTGTTGAGGTGCAACCCACAATGACTGCTATCATCTTTCATCATTGTTAATATGTGCTTCAAGTCCTCTTCACTTTCCGTAAGTAGGCTGTTTCATTTACGTATCGCCCATTTTAAGTGAGCCAGCCAAGTAAATCCACGTATTTATGCTGCATTGTCCTGTACTGATGATAAAGACTATGTATAAGTCCGCTCTCAATGAAGGAAACTTAGGAGTGATTTACTAATAGGGTACTGGGTAATAGGTAGATCTGCTGACTCTTTCCCACACTAAGTCCTATACTAAAAAGTTGAACAACTAAAGGAGCCCCTTTAAAGTTGGATCAGTTTTCTTATCCCAAATGGAAGTTGGTAGCATTCTCTATTTGTGGTTTTTCCTTGCTGGACACCACTTCTATTTGCAAATTCATTTCCTGGGGAACTTTAGTATGCCCTTCCCAATATATTATGTAAATGACTCATGAAAAGAGAACCAGTGGACATAGTATTATGCAAACTCCCCAATCTATATCCCTGAGCCATCTCCCCCAACCACAAGCCTGCTGGAGAAACTGGAGCTCAACATAAAAAGAGACTTTTTCCCCTTTCTTCTGAGAAGCCACGAGACTGGGTGAAAAGGCAAGACTTTTCATCTTAGTAAGTAAGTAGGACCTGATTTATTGTCTTCTGATAGAAAATAGAAAATGTTTTACTGTGATCTTAGTTGTAGACTACTTCCAGCTTCTAGATTTTCCAGAGGACTTCATTATACGTCCAGCTTTTTTATTTCTTGGAAACTGCTATCCTGGCATCTATTTCCTTTTCATTTTTCTACTTCCATTTGGGTGAGGAATGTATATGTTGTTTTGTGATAGAGAGGGTTTTTTTTTTTTTTTTTTTTTTGGCAATTAAGTGAAAGTATACAATCCAGATTAAATTTGCATGCCCACCTATCTGCAGCTCCTTCTGCCCTCCTTGCCTGGTGAGAGCATACTCCTCCTTTTCATTCTATATATGTCACATCCCCTTAACAATCTCCTGTCCCCTCCTCTTCACCCTTTCCTTTCCATGCTAGTTAGAGGTCAGAAGGACAGCTTCCTATGGATGCATGGAACCATAAAGTACACGCATCATATAGTCACATTGTGTCCCCAAGTCCAGTCCATTCCTATCTAAAGAATTGACCTCAGTAATGTTTTCTGGTCAAGGGTAGCAGTGGGTCTAGGGGCCATGCTCCCAGGGTGACTCCCAGGCTGCTGGATCATCAATTGTGGTCTTTTAATGGAGTTCTTGAGGTGCATCCCTCTTTTTCTCGTGTTGCCACTCAGTTGTCTTTGGTGGTGGCCAAGCACTGTCTTGTTCTTCTAGTCTCATGTTGATACAGTTACCCATTCACATGGGTCCTTCTGTCTCCCAGTCTCTCTTTCCCTTATGCCTTTGTTGTTCTTGGTGATCACCTGTTCCTGCTGAGTTGGAACTATTTGGTGTACTTCTGATGGCAACTTGCTAGCTTTTAAGAACCCAAATGCCACTCACCAATATGGGGTGCAGAAGACTCTCTTAGCGACAGGTTAGTTATGCTAATAGGCCTTGATGTCTCCTGAGAACATAGTCCCCAGACCCCAATCCCTGCTACTCTAATCCTTGCAATATTGGGTTAAGATTAGAAGACTTTTCAGCTTATGTTGAAGTCCAGTTAAGCTGATTTTCTTTGTACTGTGTGCTGTCACTGCTTTCACCGAACCAAATTTCAATCAACTATCTAGTCTATGACCAGTCCTCTCCATCCTTCCCCACCTTGAAGCCATCAAAGAGTCTTTTCTTCTGTACATGAGTCTATTTTTAAGTCCTTATAGTAGGGGTCTCATACAATATTTATCCTTGTGCCACTGACTGATTTTACTCTGCATAATGTTTTTGAATTGAAATCAGGTTTTGAGATGTTTCGTAAAATTGTCATTGTTCTTTATCATTGCAAAGTGTTCCGCTGAGTATATATACCATAGTTTATTTATCCATCCATCTGTTGTTGGGCATCTAAGTTGATTCCGTCTTTTTTGCTACTGTGTACTATGCTGCAGTAAACATTCCTGTGCATGTATCTGTTCATGTGACTACCTTGATTTTGTAGGATATATTCCAAGCAGTTGGATTACTGGATCAAATGGTATGTCTATTTCCAGCTTTTTAAGGAAGAGGTTGCACCATTTTGCTATCCCACCAGCAGTGAAGGAGTATTCCAATCTCTCCACAGTCTCTCCAGCATTTGGATAATGGCCAGTCTTGTTGGAATGAAATTGTATCTCACTGTAGTTTTCATTTTTATTTTTATTGTGATTAAGTGAAAGTGTATAATCCAATTTAAATCTGCAAGCTTACCTATTTGCAGCTCCCTCTGCTCTCTCTGCCTGCTGATAACACACTCCTCCTTTGCATTCTATACATGTCATAACCTGTTAACAATCTCCTGTCTCCTCCTCTCCACCTTCTCCACTCCCCTCTAGTAAGAAATCAGTATGAAGGCAATCTATAGATGCAAAGAACCATAAAGTGCACACACGATATAGTCACTCTGTCTCCCTGAGTCCAATCCATTTCTGTCCAAAGAGTTGGCCTGAGTAATGATTTATGATCATGGGGAGCATGAGGTCAAGCAGCTATGCTCCCAAGGTAATCCCTGGGCCTTCAGACCTTCAGTTGTGGTCTTTTAGTGAAGATCTTAGAGTACACCTTTTTTTTTCTCCTGTTGCCACTGGAACTCAACATTGTGAGCCCCATCATGGCTGTCATTGGTGGTGGCCAGGCACCATCTTGTCCTTCTGGTCACATGTTGATATAGTCACTCATTCATGTGTGTTTGTCTGTCTTCTGGGTTCTTTTTCCCTCATGTCATTGTTGTCCTTGGTGACCATCTGTTCCAGCTGAGTTGGGACCATTTGCTGTACTTCAGATGGCAGCTTGCTCGCTTTTAAGACTCCAGATGCCACTCACCAATACAGGGTGAAGACTCTTAGCAATAGGCTAGTTATGCCAATTGGCCTTGACGTACACTGAAAACATGGTCCCTAGATCCCCACCCCCCGCTACTCTATCCTTGAAATGTTAGATTAAGATTGGAAGAATTTTCAGGTTATGTTGAAGTCCAGCTTAATTGATCTTCTTTCTAATGTGTGCTGTCACTGATTTCACCCAACCGAATTTCTATCAACTATCTAATATATAATCAACCCTCTCCCTCCCTCCCTCCCTCTTCTGTCTTGCAGCTGTTGAAGAGTCTTTTCTTCTGTACATAAGTCTGTTTTTTTGTTTCATTTTTTTTTATTGTGGTTCAATGAAAGTTTACAATACAATTCAAATTTGCATGCCTACCTACCTGCAGCTCCCTCTGCTCTCCTTGCCTGGTGACAGCACCCTCCTCCTTTCTGTTTTGTACATGTCATATCCTCTTAACAATCTCGTGTCTCTTCCACTCAATCCTCTCATGCCCCTTTAGTAAGAGGATAGTAGGACGACATCCTATAGATGCATAGAACCATAAAATGCACACATAATAGAATCACTCTGAGTCCCTGACTCCATTCCATTCCTACTCAAAGAGTTGATCTCAGTAACAATCTATGGTCATGGGCAGCATCAGGTCTAGGAGCTATGCTCCTGGTAGAACTCTAAGGCCTTTGACCATCAACTGCAGTCTTTTAGTGGAGTTCTTAGTGTACATCCCTTATTTTCTTGTTTTGTCACTGGGACAACATTGTGAGCCCCATCACATTTGTACATGAGTATGTTTTTGAGTCCTTATAGTCTCATACAATATTTGTCCTCGTGCCACTGACAGATTTCACTCTACATAATGTCTTTGAATTGAAACCAGGTTATGAGATGCTTCCTAAAATCATCATTGTTCTTTATCGTTACACAGTGTTCCACTGAGTATGTATACCATATATATATATATATATACCATATATACCACAGTTTGTTTATCCATTCTTCTGTTGTTGGGCATCAGGGTTGATCCCATCTTTCTGCTATTGTGGACTGTGCTGCAATAAACATTCCTGTGCATGTATCTGTTCATGTGACTGCTCTTGATTCTGTAGGATATATTCCAAGAAGGGGGATTACTGGGTCAAATGGTGTACCCATTTCCAGCTTTTTAAGGAAGTGCTAGATTGCTTTCCAAAGAGGTTGTACCATTTTGCAATCCCACCAGTAGTGTAAGAGAGTTCCAGTTTCTCCACAGCCTCTCCAACATTTGTTGCTTTGCGTTTTTTGGATCATGGCCAATCTTGTTGCTCTGAGATGGTGTCTTATTGTAGTTTTGATTTGGATTTCTCTAATAGCTAATGATCCTGAGAATTTCCTTGTGTGACTTCTGGCTGCTTGCATGTCCTCTTTAGTAAGGTGTCTGTCCATCTCCTTTTCCTGTTGCTTAATTGGGCTGTTTACCCTTTTCTTGTTGATATTTTGCAGCACCTTGTAGATTACGGAGATCAGATGTAAATCCAACACATAGTTGCCAAGCATTATTTCCCATTCTGCAGGTGATCTTTTAGTTCTTTTCGTAAAGTATTTGGATGAGCAAAAGTGCTTGATTCTTAGTAGTTCCTGTTTAGCTATTTTCTCTTCTGTAGATCATGCTTTGTCAGATTTTGAAGTCTGTCTAAAGTTGTGTATTAAAACTTTCATTATTGACCTTATTTTTTCTTACATGATCTTTATTGTTTTATGTTTGATATTTAGGTCTTTTATCCAGTTGGAGTTGGGTTTACGGGTCTTGTCTAAGTTTTTTATAGATGAATATCCAATTTTGCCAGCACCATTTCTTAAAGAGACTGCTTTTGCCCCAGTTTACAATGTTAAGGCCGTTGTCAAAGATCAACTCTTCATAGGAGCATGGTGGCATCCCTGAAGTCTCCACTGTCTTCCATTGGTCTATATGTCTCTTTTTGTACCAGTACCAGAGTGTTTTGACTACTGTGACAGTGTAATAGTTTCTAAATTCAGGTAGTGACAGGCCTCCCACTGTGCTCTTCTTCAGTAGTGCTTTGCTTACCTGGGGTTTCTTTTCTTTCCAAAGAAAGTTGGTGATTTGTTTCTCCATCTCCTTAAAAAATATTACTGGAATTTGTATTGGGATTGCATTGTACATGTAGATTGCTTTGGGAAATAATGACATTTTCACACTGTTGAGTCTTCCTATCTATGAGCTGGGTAGGTTTCTCCATTTAGGTAACTCTGTCTTAGTTTCTCACAGTAAGGTCTTCTAGTTCTCTTTGTAAAGATCTGTTATTTTTCTAGTCAGATTTCTTCCTAGGTATTTTATCTTCTTGGGGGCTGTAGTAAATGATATTCATTTGGTGATTTCTTCTTTAATAATCTCTTTGTTGGTATAAATGAATCCAAATGATTTGCTTATGTTTATCTTATATCCCTGATACTTTGGTGAACTCTTCTATTAGTTTGAGTAGTTTGCTTAGGGATTCTTTAGAATTCTCTGCATATCAATCATATCTGCAAATAGGGAGATTATTCTTCTTTGCCGATGCAGATGCTCTTTATTTCTTTGTCTTGTCTAATTGTTCTGGCCAGAACTTCTAGTACAAGGTTAAATAGGAGAGGTGAGAGTGGGCATCCTTGTCTAGTTTCTGTTCTCAGGGGGAGTTTTTCAGCCTCTCTGCATTCCAGATGATATAGGCAGTTTGCTTTGCATGGATGGCCGTTATTGCATTGAGGAATTTGCCTTCTATTCCTCTTTTGTTGAGAGTTTTTTAGCATGAACTGGTGTTGGACTTTGTCAAATGCCTTTTCATCATTAATTGACAAAATCAGGTGATTCTTATCATTTGTGCTATTAATGTGGTTGATTCACATTAATCGTTTTTCTGATGTTGAACCAGCCTTGCATCCCAGGTATGAATCCCACTTGGTCGTTATGAATTATTCTTTTATATGTTGTTGAATTTGATTGGCAGGGGTTTTGTGGAACATTTTTGCATCTAGGTTCGTGAGTGAATTTGGTCTGTAGTTCTCCTTTTTTGTGGGATCTTTACCTGGCTTTGGTCTCTGGGTTATCCTGGCTTCACAGAATGAAATTGGAAGTATTCCATCCCTTTCTATGCTGTGAAATAGTCTCAGTAGTATTGGAGTTAATTCTTCTCTAAAAGCTTGGTAGACTTCTGTGGTGAAGTGATTTGGGCCAGGGCTTTTTTTTGAATTATAGCTTTTTGATGACTTTTTCTGTCTCTTCCTTTGTGATGGTTTAGTAAGCTGTTCTACTATTCCTTGTGATAATTTTGGTAGGTGATATAAATCCAAGAAATTTTCCATTTCTTCTAGGTTTTCAAATCTAGTAGAGTACAGTCTTTCATAGCATTCTGTTATGATACTTTTGATTTCTGTTGGATCTGTTGTGACATCTCCCATCTTGTTTCTTATTTGAGTTACTTGTTTTCTTTCCTGTTTTTCTTTAGTAAGATTAACCAATGGCTTGTCAGTTTTTCTGATCTTTTAAAAAATCAGCTTTTGGTTTTATCAGTTTTTTCAATTGTTCTTCTATTCTCTAATTCATTTAGTTTGGCTCTAATCTTTATGATCTGTTTTGTTTGGAAGACTGAGAGGTTCTTCTGTTGCTTTCTTTCCACTTGTTTGAGCTGTAGGGTTAATTCTTTGGTTTGGGTCCTTCTGGACATGTGCATTTATAGAGATAAATTGACATCTGAGCAGTGCTTTGGCTGTACCCCATAGGTTCCAGTAGCATGTGTAAGCAATATACAGACAGGTCTTGTCTTTTGATGCAAGGTGTCACTCGTTGTTTCTTTACTGGAGCATTCAGTCCATTTACATTCAGTGTAATTATTGATAGGTATGTGTTTAGTGCTGACATTTTGGTATATTTATTTTTGTGTTTTTGTTTTCTCTGTTGCTCTTAATATTCTGTTGTAGGTCATTCTTCTTTGTGGGTTGATTTTTCATCTATTTTAGTGTTGATTTTGTGTTTGTTGAGACTCCTGTATTATGGTTCTTGTTTTGATATGTTGCATTGTTATTGTTCTTTGAGGCTACCCTTATGATCTCCCTTAATACTCTAAATTTAAATCCAATTTTAACTTCTATATATCTTATTAACTTCCTCTCCATCTGAAAGGACTGAAACTACTGTTGTATATCCTTCTTTTTAGTGTGATAGTGTCATAGTTATCATGATATGATCACTGGTTCCCTTCTTTTAATATTGTGACTTTGATTGAGTTTTGTGCCTTCTCTAACTGAGTAGGTTTCTGGATGTTGTGTCCTGCATTGTCTCCTTAAATATATACTTAATAGTTCTGTTTTTCTAAGCAAAGAGCTTCTTTCAGTATTTCTTGTAGTTTTGGTTTGGCTTTTACAAAGTCTCAAAGCTTCTGTTTATCTATGAATGTCTAAATTTCATTTTCATATTTAAAAGACAGTTTTGCAGTATATATAATCCTTGGCTGGAAGTTTTTCTCCTTCAAGGGTTTGAATGTGTCATCCCACTGCCTCCTTGTCAGTATCGTTTCTGCCAAGAATTCAGGTGAAAGCCTACAGGGTTTTCCTCTGAATGTTAGCTTTGTTTGAGTCTCCCTTCTTTTAAGAGTTTCTGCTCATGTTTTATTTTTTTAAGTTTGATTATAATACGTTTTGGTGTCTATTTCTTGTGGCATTCAATACATGTCTTGGCTGTCTATGTTCTCTTCTTTCATAATTTCAGGGAAGTTTTCTGTCTACAACTCAACAACAATACACTGTGTTTTTTCGGGTATCCCTCCCTGTTCCAGAACTCCAATTAATCATAGATTATTTCTCTTGATTCAGCCACACGTTTCTTCATTTTTCTTATTTCTTTTCTATTATTTCTCCTCATAAATGCTGACGTCAGTTGGTCTATCCTCAACATCACTAAGTCTGACTTCCATTGTCTGAATTCTGCTTTTTTGGCTTTGGATTGAATTGTCTAATTCTGTTATTTTATTATCAATCTGTTGGATTTTGTAGTTTTGATGTTCCATCAGTTTGAATAGCTTGCTTAATTTTTCATTTTGCTCTGCTGCATTTTGTGTAATCTGTAGGATAGCTCTGTGTATAATTCTTTTGTATCTGATCTCCAATAGTTTCAGAGAGGCTTCTTCATCTGGGAAGTTTTTGATTCTTTATTTTAGGAATTTTCCAGAGCCATGGTGGGCTGTTGTTTACATGGATGGTGATGGGGTGTTGACTTCAGGTGATCTAGAGGCTGTTTAGTTTCTCTTGAGTTACCTCAGCAGTAGCTGAGAAGGGAGTTCATCACCAGCTGTCTCTGTGTACTTCAGTGACTAGCCCAGTGGACTTCCTGGGGTGGCAGGCTCCACCTCCTGGCTGGCCGGGATGGTGTCCTACTTGTGGAGTCACTGGGAGCCCATCAACTGACCCTATAGTGTGGGTCAATAAGGGCTGGAAGAGATGCTATTGGGCTGCTCATCAGTTATTTGCCCTGGCATTCTTATTTTTAAAAAGATAGGAGTTGTCCCACAGCTGCCAAAATCAGTCAGGCTGTCAGGTGTGTCAGGCCCCGCCTTCTGGCCGACAACAGAAGCACCTCTTTGGCTGTATGCAGGTGCTATGATGTAGCCTGAAGTATGGTAGGGTTATGGCCTTGCTGAAAACCTCAGCTGAGCCCTATCTGAACACTGTGCTAAACACGGCCTTTTTGCTGGAAAAGTGCTTTACGGACTGGCACTGCTTCTCAGCTTGTGAATTATCCCCTGCTGAAGCCTCTGGTTGGGTGACTCTGCCTTCCAGGAAACCAGGATGGTGTCCAGGCTGAGCTGCTGTCCCCACCATGAGAAACAGCAGAGTCTATGGTGGAGCTCAGAAAAGAGAGGGTGGAGGGTCAGTGGTGCTCTTAGTCAGCATCCAGGCTAACAAAATGTAGCTTTCACATGTACTGTATCTCTGCTGCACTAGGCACTGTTTACTTTAGCACTGTAGTTCAGTGTGTTTACTGGCTCATGCCCATCCTCTGCCTCCTGGATAACAAAAAGAAGAAGAAAACAGTGTCAGTACCTGCAGTCCACTCTAGGGACAATTCAGCAGGAGTGGGGCTTAGCATTTGCTGCCTCATTCCAGAGAGAAGATGTTTCTTCTTTAGTGGCAAGTAGTGCAGTCTGACAACCTATGCCATATCCTAGGGCTCCCTGGATGTCCAGAGTGCTCCGTTCAATCATCAGTCTAGGCCTAGGTTTCAAAGGGAATTGAGGAGACATGTGTCTAGTATGCCATCTTGGCTCTGCCCTCCTACTGAGATGTTTTAACAAATTCAAAGAGTATGGTGAATTGTGAATTAGTAGGATTAAGGTGAAGTAAAGTGATAAAGCTTCCAGAAGAGGTGGTCAAACTCTGAGCATAACCAATTTGGTACTTGAAATGTGGAAAACAAGTTCTAAAACCACCACAGAGTTGGCCAAGGTACCATAGTGAATTAACAGGTCTTTTGACGTGCTACATGCCTCAGCCCCTTTCAGATAAACATATTAGCACATTAAATGCTAAGTTTGGAGTGAAGGATTGTATGCTGTCTTCATGGCCAAAGTAAAGATATGTGCAGGTTAGTATTTTGTAACTAGCTGGATGTGACTTCCTAAGGGTTCAGGAATCAACTTAATGGGTAAACATCAGTAATTTTTTTACTTAATATTTTTTATTGTGATTAAGTACAAGTTTATAATCCAAGTCAATTTTCCATATAAAACTCTGAATACCCAGGTCTCTGCAACTTTATCTGTTCTCCTCACCCTGTGAGAGCACACTCTTCTTGACAATTCTTTACTTCCAGATTCCACTCAACCAACACTTGTCCCCTCCTCTGCACCCTCTCCCCTCCCCTCTAAAAAGAAATCAGGAAGACAGCCTCATATGAACCATAAAGTACACATACCACATACATCACTCTATGTCCCCAAGTCCAGCCCACTCTTTGTCTGAGATATTGGCTTCAGTACTGGTTTCAGCTCTGGACTACCAGTAAGTCTAGGGGCCATGTACTCAGGGGATCCTCCAGGTTGTTGGACCATCAAGTCCAGTCTTTTAATAGAATTCTTGAACTGCACATCTCTTTTTATCATGCTACATCAGGAACTCTACATTGTACCCCCTATCAGGGCTGTTTTTGCTGGTGGCTGGGCACCATCTGGTTTTTCTTGTCTCATGCTGATATAGTCTCCCAATCATATGGGTCCTTCTGTCTCCTGGACTCATTTTTCCTCTTGTCTTTGATGTTTTTGGTTGTCTTCTGCTCCAGGTGGGTTGAGACCAATTGATGTTCATCAGATGGCAGCTTGGTGGCTTTTAAGACTCCAGACACCACTCACCAATATGGGGTGCAGAAGACTCTCTTATCAAAAGACTAATTATGCCAATTGACCTCACTGTGTCCTGGAAACACAATCCCTAGACCCATGTCCCTGCTACTCTGTCCTTTGAAACATTGGGTTGAATTTAGAAAGCCTTTTATCTTGTGGTGTAGTCCAATTTATGCTGACCTATTGTGTTGTCACTTTCTTCATCTAACTGAATTCCTATCAACTATCTAATCAATGAATAACCCTCCTTCCTTCCCCACTGTTAATAGCCATCAAAGAATATTTCCTTCTGTACATACGTCTTTTTTTAAGTCCTTATAATAGTGGTTCCATACAATATTTGTCCTTTTTCAGCTGACTGATTTCACTCAGCCTAATGTCTTCCAGTTGATTCCAGGTTATGAGATGTTTCATGAAGTCATCTTTGATCTTTATCATTGCATAGTGTTCTATTGCGTATATATACCATAGTTGGTTTATCCATTCATCTGCTGATGGCACCCAGGTTGATTCCATCTTTTCGCTATGTGAACAGTGCTGCGGTAAACATATGTGTCTGGGTATCTGTTTATGTAACAGACTTTATTTCTGTAGGATATATTCCAAGCGGTGGGATTACTTGGTCACGTGGTATTTCTATTTCTAGCTTTTTAAGGAAGCTCCAAATAGCTTTCCGAAGAGACTATGCCATCTGGCATTCCCACCAGCAGTGTCAGAGGGTTCCAATCTCTTCACAGCCTCATTGACATTTGTTGTTTTGTGCTTTTTGGTTTAGTGTGAACCTTGTTTCGATGAAATGGCATCTCGTTGTAGTTTTGATATGGATTTCTCTAATGGCTAATGATCGTGAGCATTTCCTCATGTATTGTTTAGCTGCCTAAAAACCAGTGTTTTTCCAGGAACAAAAGGATTTAAATTATAAATTACCAGATACTACATGTAGTGATTGCTGTATTGTGAAGCTTGGTTTAGTTTTTTTCTCTCTGTGTCTCTCTATAAGTCCCTTGCTGTAGAGCTGATTTCTACTCATGGTGACCCCATGTGTGTCAGAGTAGGACTACAGTCCATAGAGTTTTCAATGGTTGTGATATATAGACATCAATAACCAGGGCTTTCTTCTACAGTGCAGCTGGGTGGATTAGAACTGTCATCTTTTTGATTAGTAGCTAAGTTGAAACAATCTGTGCCACCATGGTGTGTGTGTGTGTATACACACACATACACACACACGAAAGGTTGACAGTTCAAATACACAAAGACTTGCTGAACTACTTCTGTAAGACTGCATCCATTGAAAACCCTTTGGAGTGAAGTTCCACTCTGACTAACAAACACACACATATGAAGGGGGCCTCATGATGCAATGTTTAAGTGCTCAGATACTAACCAAAAAGTTGGAGGTTTGAATCCACGAGCAGCTCTGTGGAAGAAAACATCCAGTGACCTATCTCTGTAAAGATTACAGCCTAGGAAACTCTATGGAGCAGTTCTGCTCTGTCATATGAGGTTGTTGTGAGTTGGAATCTATTTGATGTTATACAACAGCATATACATTTAAGCATATGCACACATGAAATAAAATATGTATATAACAATATTATGTATATATATTTCTATATATATGCATAAAGAAGTTGTGTTATTAGGTTTTGTTGAGTTAGTTTCAACTCATGGCGAGCCTATGTACAACAGAATGAAATACTGCCTGGTCTTTCACCATTCTCATAGTGGTTCCTATGCTTGAGCCATTTTTGTAGCTACTTTGTCAAACCTTCTCACTGAGGGTCTTCCTCTGTTTTAGGCATCCATTACGTTACCAAGCATGATGCCCTTCTCCAGGGACAGGTCATTCCTGATAGCCAAGCCAGCCAAGTGCCGTCGAGTAGAATCCCACTCATGGCGACCCTAGGCCAAAATACATGGCATGAAGACTTGCCAGACTCACTTCTAACAAGCATTCTCGCTGTACTTCTTCCGAGACAGTTTTTTTGTTTGTTTTTTTGGCAGTCCATATTCTTCACTAATACCATAATTCAGAGACATCAGTCTTTTTATGTCTTTCCTTATTAATTATTCAGCTTTCACATACATGGGAGAAGATCAAAAACACTGTGGCTTATATCAGCTGCACCTCAAAGGGATGTGCTTGCTTTTCAATGCTACAAATAGGTATTTTGCAGCCAGCTTATCCAATGCAATTCACCGTGTGATTTCTTGATTATTGCGTCCATGGGTATGGATTGTGAACCCAAGTAGATTGAAAACCCTGATATTAATATTTTCTCCATTTATATGATGTTGTTCTTTGCTTCAGTTGTGAAGATTCTTGTCTTTTTTTGTTTTGAGGTGTAATCCACACTAAAGGCTGTAGTCTTTGATCTTCATCAGTAAGTACTTCAAGTCCTCTTAGTTTTTGGCCAGCAAGATTGTGTCATCTGTGTATCACAGGTAGTTAATGTGTCTTCCTCAAATCCTGGTGCTGTATTCTTCTTCATATAGTCCAACTTCTCAGATTATTTGCTCAACATATAGGTTTCATAAGTATTGTGAAAGGATACAACTGTGACACACACCTTTCTTGGCTTTAAATGGCACAGTATCCTCTAGTTCTGTTTGAACAGCTGCCTCTTGCTTGATGTACAGGTTTTTCATGAGCACAGTTAGGTGCTCTGGAATTCCTGTTCTTTTTAATGTTATCTGTAATTTGTTGTGATTCACACAGTTTAAAAACCTTTGTAGAATCAATAAAACAAAATTCATAGCTACCCCATGTGACTGGGTGGATCTGCCACATAGGGTTTTCTAGGTGATAACCTTTGCAGAGGTTTGCCAGGTCTTTCTCCCATAGAGTGGCTGCTGTGTTTCAACCACAAACCTTTCAGTTAGTGGCTAAGTGTTTAACCATTGCACCACTAAGCCTCCTTGCTTCTCACCAATGGCATCACTTATTTATGTTAAATGTCTAGCTCCAAAAAGACACTGGAGTTTATGACCTTGGTGAATCAGTGGACACAGGCTTTGGACTCAAGCAGATTTTGTTCAAGTCTTAGCTTTGCATTTTATTAGTAGCATGACATTGACATGATGGCATAACCTTTTTGAACCTCTATTTATTCATCTGCAGAATAGGGAGAAAATTGTAACTTCTATGTAATTGAATAATTGTAACTTTTCAATGGAATATATAAAGCACTGGATGAGGTGCTTGACCCATAGTACAAGTTTCATAAATGATTTTTTGTTGTTGCTGTTAAGTGCTATTGAGTTGCTTCCAATTCATAGAAACCCTATGTATGATGGAACAAAACACTGCCTAGTTCTGTGCCATGCCCACAATAGTTTTATGCTTAAGCCCATTTTTGCAGCCACTGTGTCGATCCATTTTGTTGAGAGTTTTCCTCTTTTTCATTGACCATCGCCTCTACCAAGCATGGTGTCCTTCCCCAGGGATCGATACCTCCTGACAAAATGCCCAAGTATGCGAGATGCAATCTTGCTATCTTTGCTTCCAAGGAACACTCTAGTTGTACTTCTTCTAGAACAGATCTTTTTTTTTTCTTTTGGTAGTCTCTAGTACATTCAATATTCTTCTCCAGCACCACAATACAAAGGTATCAATTCTTCTATCTTCCTTATTTGTTGTCCAGCTTTCACATGCATTTGATGCAACTGAAAACATCATGGTTTGAGTCACGGATACCTTAGTCTTCAAGGTGACATCTTTGCTTTTCAACACTTTAAAGAGCGTCCTTTGAAGCAGATTTTTTCAATGAAATCTTTCTTTTGAGTTTTTGACTGCTGATTCCATGGATGTTGATTGTGGAACCAATGAAAATGGAATCCTTGACAACCTCAATCCTTTCTGCATTTACCATGATTTTAGGAAGTGGTAAGGGAAGAAATAAGAGGAGTCTCCAGAAAAATTTGATTTACATCCAAGGTTCCAAAGCATAATATGCAGTTAACCTGTTCAGAGCTGTCAGGAATCAGACATTCCTCTGGGATGGTAGCTCTCAGAGAGATACTTTGTTACTGTGTTACTCATAGGACCCTTTTCAATTTCTATTACTACTGGGAAAGGGGTCAGTTATTAAGTTGCAAAGTCATGGCTAAAATCGGAATTGTGGAAGCAGGTGGGTGATCTCCATGAACATCATTGTAACCATCACCATCAGCTCCACCCTCTCTACCATCTCCATTCACCATTTACCACAACTGTCTCCATTTCTGTCATGTCAGTTGTCATTGCTACCAGCACCATTGTTACCATCACCACTGTCACCACCATTAACATCACCATTTAACACCATCTCCATCAACATCAGCTCCACCATCACCACCATATGTCATCCACCATCTACCATTCCCATCACCATTTCTGTCATGTTAATCATCATTACCACTATCTCCACCTTCACCACCATCACCACTATTACCACCACCACCTACCACCATCATCATCATCAGCACTCCACCATCACCATCACCTCCGCAACCACCACCAGCATTTCCACACCATCCATTTCCACCATCTTTTCTACCACCACCACCATCATCTCCACAAATACTCCACTATCACCATCGCCACTATTATCACCAGCATCACCATTCCTATTATGTTAATGATTATTACCACTACCACCATCATCACCAAATCACCATTACCACTACCCCTACCATTACTATTATGCCTAATGTCATCACCAACAACAAAATTACCACCACCACCCCCTCCACCATGACCACTACCATCACCACTACTCCCACCTCCCTTACCATCATGTACTATCATCCCTAACATTCCACTATCACTGTAATCACCATCACCATCATTACCTCCACCAGCACTATTATCACATACACCGTCACCAACACCATCATCACCATGACCACTACTGTCATCATTACCAGCACCAAAATTACTGTCATGTTTGTTACTTACACTATCAACACTCCTCCATCACCATCATCACCACCTGCATCACTGCCATCATCATCATTACTGTTATAATTAGGCTCACTATCACCAACATCGTTATCACAGTACCATCATGAACAACACAGTTAATATTATCTAGCACTTGCCACGTGCCAAGGGTCACATGCTGTGGAAAGTTATCTAGCTGAATCCATACAGTGAGTATGTGTCAAGTAAGAAGTATGTGCTGTTTTCTAATCTGATTATACAGATGAGAAAATTGAGGCTTTGTAGTATAGTCACCACCTTAGGGACACTCAGGCAATAATGGTGGATTTGGGATTCAAACTCAGGTATAAGTGAAGGCCATCAAAGTGCCTTATGGCCAGGGTGTAATTATGGGTGAGACACTGAGAGAGAATTACCCCATTGGTACACAGGCCAGTCCAAAAGGATTCCAAGCTTTGAGGCTGGAATAGAATAGCTACATCAAGACCAAAGTAAAGAGAAGTGATGGAACTGCCAAAAGAAGCCATTTCTGTTGGCTGTTCCATTTCCTCTTCGATGAAAATATTTTATTACCACTATTATTTCCTTATTACCAAATTAATGTATGAAATTTAGAATTACAGTAGAATAAAAAGAAATTTAAAAATCACTCACAATGCCATTCTTCATTAGCATTTGTAATTCTTTTAATTGTGACAGTATATGTTTTGCACAATAACTGACATTTTATTCCAGTGCTATAGCACAGTTGTTTTGAAAGTTATCTTTTTATTGTTGTAAAAAATATAGAAAACACAACACTTGTCAATTCAACAATTTTCACGTGTACAGTTTGGAGACACTAATTCCTGTGTTATTTTAATAGTTGCCCATGATGTTGTATTCATCTATGGCATCAAATTATTTTTGTTACATGTATTTAAGTACTGTCTTCCTTCCCATTTGTGTTTTGTGAAATTATAGTCTTCAAACCATTTAGACACTTTTCCATCAGCCTGTTTATCACTGATGGTGCCACTTCTTGAGTGGCTTAGCAAATTTGCAAAGCATATCATTTTTGATACAGTGCAAAGAAAGTCTTAACCTAAACACAATTACTCGCTGACATAACATTAGGACAGTTCCTCTTAAATTTTAAAATGTTGCCCACAGGGCAACCACGGTATTTCAATGCTTTTTAAAGTCTTTTAAAAGTTCATTTATAGTGAAGTCCAAAATGTAAAAAAGCCATTTGTCACTATGTTAACTCCACCTCATGACAACCCCATGTGTGTCAGAGTAGAGCTGTGCTCTGTAGGGTTTTCAAAGACTGATTTATCTAAAATAAACCATCAGGCTTTTTTCCAAGATACCTGCTAGTGGACTCAAACCTCCATAACCACTAATCAACTTAGTTCTCTATAGGCTTGCTTATTCTAGATGTTTCATATTATTATGTGGATTCTTATACTAGGGATCTTTGAATAATAAATCGGCTATTGTGGTTTTACAGAAGAGGCAAGTCATTCCCCATAGCTGTCATATCAACCTTTGATAAAAACAAGACCTAATGGCCTAACACTAAATCATAGTTTAGTGGAGACCTCTTGATGGGAGGTGGGCTAATGTTAACTATGTTTCTGTCCTGCTTATTCAGGATTCAGAGAGGACATTTACAAAAACTCAATGAATGGGGCAGTTGCAACACTCTTAAAGTAGCTCCAAATGACCACCTTCACAGTACAGGAAATTCAGACATCATAAAAAAAATTGGTAGATCTGACTGATTAAAAGTATGAATGTTCTAACTGACAGGAGACAGAAGGAACAATGTCAAAATGAGATACCAGAAATAACGTCTAAAGAGAAGTAGAGAAACAAAATTTGCAACGTATCTGCCACCCCTCAGAGCCAGTGGGATAATTCTACATTCTTGATTCTAAGGGGATCTTTCCTGGCTAGTCTAGGCCCAGGGTCAGAGGCTGGGCCACAGGCAGGACTTCTAGAGGTTCAGAGGCTGTTCCATCACTGCTGCCCACCCTCTAAAAGGAAGATTACTCTCTGTTGCTCTGAAAAACTGCCCCTGTCTTCCAAGGTTGGCCATACTCTTGATTACTCTGTCATTTTCCCTGGAAATCAAGGCATCCCTGTTTGTAGAAGATGATATACCTCAATACAATTGGAAAGTGTCCACTGTGGACAGTGTGCTGAAGGAGCAGTGGGGACAGAGGAGGGCTGAGCCTTATACCGATTACTGATCTCACCTGATGGCTGGACATATGCGAAGTGAGAGGCTGTATCAGGTACATCCTAGAATGTCCCCACCTTATCTGCTGCTGGTTTGCTAAACGTGCAAATAACCCTCCTATACCTCCTACACACCCTCCCAATTCCTGATGAATGTGTGAGGGAGGTTGCGTTCGTCTGTGGGCTCACTGGCTCTTCAAGATGTCCCAGGGCATGGGTGACACATAACAAATGTGGTTCCAGGTGAAAAATGTGAGAAAAGGCATTCCTGTTGTAAGCTCTGAGCCTGATCTCAAGGGCTTGCTGGAATCCTGATGGGAGAGTGGAGATAGGAGTTGGGGACAACTGTCAGAAAGAGGAGAATAAGGAAATAAGACAGGAAAAGTTGCTACTTTCTTTTCTCCTTCTTTCAACAAACATCTTATTACAAAGGTGGGGTAGGGGAGGAGGAAGGACAATAGTTACAAGAGTGAACTATTTTCTTCAGGGAGGGGGCTTCTCATGCAATCAACAAGTTCTGGAGAATCCAGGTTGATGTGGACATCCACGAAATCCCACCTAGTGGGCCAGGCTCAGCAATGAGAGTTTCCTGTGTGTTGCCCGGACAGTTCTCTTGTCCTTTGGACTGATAGTTCCAGGCTTGTATCTCCCTACCCTTGAAGCCCGTTTCTTTGTAGTTTAGGTTTTGATACTCTCTTAGCCCTCTCACTTCCTCCCTCATTTCAGTCTCTGGCCTAATATCTGTTCTCTGGCATTCTGCCTTTTGCCTCAAGCCTTCCACAATCCTGTTGAACTCTTGACCACCTAGCCACTTAGAGTCTGGCTACCCTCAAAGTTCCTGGTCCTTGGGTCCCTAGCCCCTACCCCACACTCTGTCCCATGGGAGGAAGATTAGATTGAACTATCCGGAAACAATGGGTCTATGTCTGCAAGGCCCCACAAGGCATGGAAGGGGCTGTGAAGTTCTCTTTAGGGAGAGCCCCTAGTGGTCTTCTACATGGAGGTGTTTCTCAAAAGCTCATGTTCCCTATGAGTTCTGCATTGCTAATTGTCCTAAAACATCACCAATTCAATATCTTTCCTCTTTTAGTCTTATTCACACCACTGGGAAGCAGCTACCAGAAGACATGCAAGAGTGAGAGTGAGAGAAAGAAGCGCTGAAAGACGAAAGGATTTGTTCTTGCTCATGTGCATCATGGGGGACCAGTGTGAAGAGAAAATGCACCTACTGCTGCTCATCTCTTTCCTTTTCTGGCATCCAGGTGAGCCATCCAGGTGGACCTTTGTCTACATCAGGAGAGAAGCTTATCCAGCAAGAGGGAGTGGCTGGATGTATGGGGAGGGAGCACAGCTGGAAGGTATCCTGCCAAGATGCTGACCCTGTTTCTAAGGAGTTCTTTCAAATAATGCTATGAACCTTACTTGCTCCAACCATTCACTCACTCAATGAAGAAATACTGTGCATACTTTTCCTAGGGAATTCAGTGCCAGGCATACTTCCTGGTTACCCAGGGGTTAACACTGCAAAATGAACAGACTGACCAGCCCCATTGGTCAGGGAACTTAGTAGGACCCAAAGATTGGCAGTTGGAACCCACCCAGTGACTCCAAGGGAAAATGATCTGGCTCTCTGTTCCTGTAAAGACTGTAGCCTAGAAAACCCTATGGGCAATTCTACCCTGTCACATACTCTGTTGCTATGTGTCAAAATCAAATCAACAGTACCTAACAATGGAAGCCTAGCATACTGCAGATAGTTGAAGAAGAACAACTCTTGAAATATAAAGATTATAATTTTTCTCTGTGACTATAGGAGATAGGTTCCAGAACCCCTGGGGATCCAGAAATCCAAGATTGCTCAAGTATCTTCTGTAAAATGGCATAGTATTTGCATTTAACCTACACACATCCCCCCTTGTACTTTAAGTCATTTCTACGTTACTTACAGTATCTAACGAAGTGTAAATGCTGGGTAAATAGTTCTTCCATCACAGCTGAAAACTTACTCTGGAAGACAAGTGGAAGGTAGCCTTTCTCTTCTATGGGTTTTTTGAGCTCTTCTGGAAATGCTAATGTGGCTTGGCATTAGCTGATTCATGTTCTCCCGTGATCTCTAACTTCTTGAGGTTGTAGAGCTTTCTGTAGCTAGCCAGCCATCCCTTACCAGCTTGAAGCTCCTTCCTCTCATCCCTTCAACCCTGTCACAGTGCTCATAGATGCTAAGTGCTTTCTCAAACATAATTTAGCCATTAACAGGGATATGCTTATGTGATATGTCCTCTATCTACACAGCTGATGTTTCTCAGCCTTTGCAAGCACTTTATCAGGAACCCAGGCTTTTCAGAAGCCATTTTTCTCACAGAAACAAAGGGTGAACACAGCACAAGTAACACACTAACAATTCAGAGGCGAATAATGCTCAGACAAAGAGTGCTAGAGAGAGACTGAGGACCTGTGAGAGGGCGGGAAGCTACAGCAGGGTATGTCTACACATCACTTTGTTGTGTGGACTCGGAGTAGTGCTTGGCAGGTGACAGATTCAAATTTTTGTTTCAGGAAATTTTTTTCTTCAATATTGTTTTAGAATGACTAAGTACACAATCCGAATCAATTTTGCATGCCTGTCTATCTGCAACTCCCTCTGCTCTCCTCACCCTGTGACAGCACACAGCTCCTTTTCACTCTTTATTTCTTGTGGAAGGCGGAAAGGGGCCCAAGATGGCGCCTGGGCCCTTTGACAAAGCTGGACCGCACCCTGTCATTTCCTGTTGATGCCGGAGCCGGTCCCAACACTTTGTAGGGTCCCGCACGGAGGGAGGGAAGACGTCGGCGGGAAATGAACAAAGAAGACAGGAAAGAATTTTCTGGTTTAAGGCAGCCCGACCCAGAGAGCAAGAGATCTTCTTCTGTCGAGAGCTGTCGTCTTTATTTTTTATAGGTGAGGTGACGTAGTTGGTCACCCTATTTTCTTTATTATACAAACTATTGGTTAACAAGAAACTGACCCATCATTATTGGCTAACAAGAAAGTGACCCCTCGTGGTCTTCTACTTCTGATTAATTGTCAAGGCCTTTTTGAATAATTGTCTAAGCCAGGTATCCAGTGGTGATAAAATGTCAGGAACACAATTAATGGCTTTATTCGTATCTCAAAGTGGGAGGTACCAAAGGGCAGACTCCTCAAGGTTTCACCATTTGGCTGTCTCAGTTTGTTTTTCCAAGTTTTATTTATATCTTTCTGTGTAGATAGTAAGTGTCTGCCATCCCCCAATTAAGCCAGCTGCACTAAGAAAGATGTTTCTTTAGTGTTTATCAGTTTTCTATACCAGCTATAATAAACCTAAAAGTTTATCTATTCTTCCAGCTGCAAGGAGAAAGGATGCTTTGTAGTTTTGATGGCTATGTGGAGAATTGTCCTTGAGAGCTTCTTAAGGGTTAGCTTGCAGACTTGTGTATGTGAAGAAAAGGGAGGGGGAATGTAATCAGTGGGGAGCCAGTGAAGCTGGGCAGGCCTCAGTGCTGTCAGGCATGCTGCATTGAAATCCATTTCTCTGATCTCTATTTCTCAGAAGTTCTTGGTCAGATTGTCCCAATATAGTTTCATAAACCGAGGGGTAGAAGCCCCTCTTAGGAGGCACCTCCTTGGTCCTCATGTCAGGAGAGGGGGGCCCGCTCCCGGCAATTTCTGGTATCCTTTTGGTGAACACCTATCCCCTCCTCTCCTCTCTCTCCTTTTCCACCTAGAAAGAAACCCATAAGACAGCCTCCTATAATGTATAGAACCATAAAGTACTTATACCACATGCTCAGACTGTGTCCCCAAGTCCAGTCTATTCTTACCTGAAGAGTTGACCTCGATGCTGGTTTCAGGTCAGGGCCAGCAGCAAGCGTAGAGGCTATATTTCCAGGGGACCCTCCAGGGTGTCAGACCATCAGTTCTGGTCTTTTAGTAGAGTTCTTGAACTGTGTACCTCTTTTTCTTGTGTTGCCTCAGGGACGCTGTGTTGTGTCCCGCATCATGGCTGCCTTTGGTGGTGGCTGGGCATTGTCTGGTTCTTCTTGTCTTGTGCTGATACAATCTCCTATTCACGTGGGTCCTTCTGTCTCTTGGGCTCATTTTTCCTCATGTCTTTGACGTTCTCAGTTGTCATCTGTTTCAGATAGGTTGGGACAATTTGGTGTTCTCAGATCACAGCTTGCTGGCTTTTAAGACCCTGAGTACCACTCACCAATATGCAGTGCAGAAGACTCTCTTAGAAAAAGACAATTATGCCAGTTGACCTTGATGTCCCCCGAAAACATGATCCCCAGCCTCCTGTCCCTGCTATTCTGTCCTTTGAAATGTTGGGTTGAATGTAGAAAACCTTTTAGCTTGTGACGTAGTCCGGTTATGCTGACTTGACTTCTACTACATTCTGTCACTCCTTTCATCTAATCAAATTCCTATCAACTGTCTAATCTATGACCAACCCTCTCCATCCCTCCCCACCCTTGCAGCCATCAAAGAGTATTTTCTTCTGTGCAAAAGTCCTTTCTGAAGTCCTTATTATAGTAGTCGCATACAATATTTGTACTTCTTCAGCTGACTGATTTCATTCAGCATAATGCCTTTCAGTTGATTTCAGGTTATGAGATCTTTCCTAAAATCATCATTCTTTATCATTGCATCGTGTTTCATTGTGCATATATACCATAGTTTGTTTATCCATTCATCTGTTGATGGGCATCTAGGTTGAGTCCATCTTTTCTTGCTACTGTGGGCAATGCTACAATAAACACTTGTGTGCGTGTATTTGTTCATGTAACAGCCCTTATTTCCAGAAGATATATTCCAAGCAGTAGGATTGCTGGATCATGTGGTATTTCTGTTTCTAGCTTTTTAAGGAAGTGTCAAATTGCTTTCAGAGGAGTTGTACCATTTTACATTCCCACCAGCAGTATAGAAGAGTTCCAGCATCTCCACAGCCCCTCCAATATTTGTCGCTTTCTGGTTTTTTGATTAGCGTCAACCTTGTTGTGGTGAGAGATGGTATCTCATTGTAGTTTCGGTTTGGATTTCTCTAATAGCTAATGATTGTGAGCATTTCCTCATGTTTCTTTTGGCTTCCTGGAAGTCTTCTTTGGAGAAAGGTCTGTCCATCTCCTTTGCCCATGTTTTAATTGGGTTATTTGTCTTTTTTGTTGTTGATGATGTTTTGCAGTACCTTGTAGATTACGGCACTTGGCTTGGCTGGCTGTAGATTATGGAAATTAGAGGTTGATTCAATATGTGGTTGGCATTTTGTCTCCAGTCTGTAGACTGTCGTTTTCCTTTCTTAATAAAGTCTTTGGATCAGCATAAGTGTTTAATTTTCAATAGTTCTCATTTATCTGTTTTCTCTTCTGTTGTTTGTGCAGTGCCAGTAAGATTTTGTAGGCTGTTCAAGCCATGAATTTGAACTTCCAGTGTTGTCCATATTTTTTCTTCCATAATCTCTATGGTTTTTAGATTTGATACTTAGATCTTCAATCCATTTTGAGTTAGTTTTTGTGTAAGGCATGAGATGTGATGATTTAGCCATCTAGTTCTGTTCTAACAGAAATACAGCAGAATAAAGGGCTTTAGGAAAGAAAAGCTTCTTAAACAGTTCCTTAGGCTACGAGTCTGATCAGGGTATCCACTCCAGGGGAAAATTTTCCCTCTCTGTCAGCTCTGGAGGAAAGTTCTTATGTTGCATCATTCTTTGGTCAGGGAGCATCCTGGTGCAGGAACTTCGGGCTAAAGGAAGTGCTCTTCTCCCGGTACTGCTTTCTTGATGATGTGAGGTTCCCAACTCTCTGCTTGCTTTCCTTGCCTTTAAATCCCAAGAGATAGCCTCAAGGCACAGTAGTCTTACCAGTAGAGTCCTGCCCCAGTAACACATGTGCTGCTTATCGTCCCTCGTTAACATCACAGAGGCAGGAAATTTCAGCATGGAAGAATATCACAAAATACCAGGAATTATAGCACAGCCAAATTGTTACAGATTTTTTTTTTTTTTTTTAGGGAACACAGTTCAGTCCATGACATGGATCTTATTTCAGTTTTTTTGCAGATAGATATCCAGTTTGCCAACATCATTTGTTAAAGAGACTATTTTTTTCCCCAGTTCATGGGTTTTGTCAAGTATCAGCTGTTTATAGGTGTATGGTGTTATTTCTGGATTCTCTATTCTGTTCCACTGGGTCTATATTTCTGTTTTTTGTACCACTGCCAGACTGTTTTGACTACTGTGGCAGTATAATAGTTTCAAAAGTTGGATAGTATGAGCCCTCCCACACACGAAAGGGCAATCATTGGTGGTGCCCAAACAACATTTAGTTCTTTTGGTCTCATGCTGATACAGTCTCTGGATTATGTGATCCTTTTTGTCTTTGGGGCTCATACTTTCCTTATGTGTTTGATGTCTTTCCTTCTCCTCTGTTCCAGGGAGGTTATGCTATTGGTATCTGGACTGAGATTGCATTCTATTTGTAAATTGCTTTGGATAGAATAGACATTTTCACGATGTTGAGCCTTTCTCTCCATGAGCATCTTTGTAGGTCTGTTTTGATTTCTTGCAGTAGTGTTTTTAGTGTTCTTTGTATAGGTCTTTGATGTCCCTGGTTAGATTTATTCTGAAGTAGTAGTTTCTAGTGGCTATTATAAAAGGAAAGCCTAGTGGCATACTGGTTAAATGCTATATCTGCTAGCCAAAAGGACTTGGTGGTGCAGAATGACCATATATTTGATGCACTTTATGGTTCTATGCATCTATAGGATATCATCCTGCTGACCTCTGCCTGGAGTAAGGGGAATGGGTGAAGAGGAAGGAAAAGGAGACTGTTGGGAGGATGAGACATGTATGGAGCAGAGAGGAATAGTGTGCTGTCACTGGGCAGGAAGAGCAGTGGAAGCTGCATATAGGTGGGCATGTAAATTCATATGGGAATGTACACTTTCACTCAGTCATAATAAAAAAAAGAGGGGGTTGGAATTAAAAGAGAAATTACAATAAAAAAAAAAACGTTGGCAGTTCAATCTGCCAGCACTCCTTGGAAACTCTATGGGGAATTTCTACTGTTGGAATCAACTTGAAGGTGATGGGTTTGGCTTTTTTTTTTTCTCCTAGTATAAGTGGTCTTGACTTCCTGATTTCCTTTTCATAGATCTCTTTATAGTGTACAGGAAATCAGCTGATTGTTGCATGTTTATCCTGTATGCTGCTACTCTGCTATATCTTTCTCTTAGTTCCAGTAATTTTCTTGTGGAGACTTTAGAGTTCTTCATATATAGCATCATATCATCCATGAATAGGGACAGTTTTATTTTTTCCTTATCCATTTGGATTCCCTTTATCTCTTCTCCTTGCCTTATTGCTCTAGCTAGGACTTTCAGCACAATGTTAAATGCCAGCCAGCCAAGTGCCGTCGAGTCGGATCCCACTCATGTTAAATAGAAGTGGTAATAAAGGGTATCCTTGTCTTGTTCCCATCCTCCAAGGGAGTGTTTTCAGCCTCTCTTCCTTCATAATGATGCTAGGTGTCGCTTTTGTATACATCCCCTTTATTACATTGAAAACTGTGCCTTGTATTCCTCTTTTCATTGAGAGATTTTATCAGGAATAGATGTTGGAATTTATTAAATGCCTTTTCTATACTGATTGGGGTGATTGTGTGATTCTTTTGTTTTACATATGTGGTGGGTGATTTTCTGACATTGAACCATTCTTTTATACTTGATATGAATTCCACTTGGACCTAAACCTGTTGATGATTTGTCCCCACCCACTTGTATTTTAAGGTTTGAGGATATACCTCCTTACCTAGTTTTGTTGAAAATGTTGTCCATATACTTTCAATTTGCCACTTAGTCACATTTACCATGATTGTAAATGTAGAATTTAGAATTTTAACAGAGATGTGGTGTACTTGGCCTTTATAGTACATAGAAATGCAACATCTGGAGAATGCAGAATTTCACATGTTTCTTAACTGGTTTTATCATGTTGTTGCTGTTGTTAGATGTGATCAGGTCTGTTCCTACTCATAGTGACTCCATGCACAACAGAGTAAAATACTGTCAAGTCCTGTGCCATGCCCACAATCATTGTTAGGCCTGAGCTTATCGTTACAGCCACTGTGTCAACCCATTTCATTGAGTATCTTCCTCTTTTTTGATCACCTTCTATTTTAGGAATCATGATGTCCTTCTCCATGGACTGATTCTTCCTGACAACATTTCCAAAGTATGTAGTCTTTTCCAAAGATGTAGTCTTACTGTCCTTGCTTCTAACGGGCACTCTAGTTGTTACTGGTTCTAAGGAACACTTCTTCCAGAACAGATTTGTTTGTTCTTTTAGCAGTCTATGGTACATTCAGTATTCTTCATCACAACAATTCAATTCTTCTCATCTTATTCACTGTCCAGCTTTCACATGCATATGAAATGAATTGTAATGTAATTTTATCATATTTGGGGTAACCTAGGTAACTCCCCTAGGTAACCTTTAGATTTTCAAATCAAAGGGAAAATAATGTGAAACAAAAAACTATGCCAATAATGCCCTTCTGTCTGAGTAAACCGAATTTCCTTTTCCTAGAATTTGCACCATGGCATTGAAGATCTCAGTTTTGTTCAGATTGCCACATTAGCTATTAGAATGTTCATTGTGAATATTTTTACATTTTTGTGGGTATTTCTTTCTACAAGAAGTTTTGTAGTTGACCTGATTTAATTTCAGCATACTCCGTTTCTACTTTGCATGCTTTGTGTAGATTATCTCATGGGATCCTGCCCTGCAAGACAGGAAGCATAACAGCAGCTAAATGAATTACCTGGTAGGGCAAGGAGAAAAATACTTCTCTCTCTCTCTTTTTATTTTACAGGAGATGAAAGGAGTTAAATCTAAGAAATTCAGTCTTCTCTGAGTAAAGGAGGAGCAATAATTTCCTCTTACTGCAAGCAAATTCATTCATTTTTCTCTTTAATAAGGTGCACATCAACACTGACTTGATAAAAGTATCTTATGGATTTCTTGTCAACTCCCTAGCATTCACATTTGGGACCCATTGCTGGCAAAAAGCTATTGCCTTGAAATGCAGTTAGTAGGAAGAATGATTGTAAAATGGGGTAATGATTCTAACAAAGGTATAAATAACATATGGATAAGACTGGGTTAAGTGATACCACTGCTAACTCAAAAGTTGGCAGTTCAAATCCACCAGGCACTCCTTGGATACTCTATGGGGCAGTTCTACTCTGACTGCTAGGGTCGCCATGAGTTGGACCTGACTCGATGGCACTGAATTTTAAGACTACTTGGTGATGATGGGAAGCAAGAAGTGTTTCACAGGTATCTGGAGAGTTTATAACTGTGAGATGCAAATAAGGTGAATGAAATAACTTGTAGGGTTTGTTTCTAATTTTGCAATAATGTAGAGACTGTATTGCTATGTCCTTGGGCTGAGTTTGCTCATGATAAAAATAACAGTGGTTGAAAAATTCTTGAAATAAAACACTTCATTTTGTCCATATGAAAAAGAGTTCATTTTACTCGGATAAACTTAAGTAAGGTAAAATAACTGGAAGGACCATGGACAGCATAAAAGATGCAAAGATTTAGTTAATCAAGCTTTAGGAAAGGACAGGAATCAGCATTACTTCCAGAATCTGGAGATCAGAAGCTATTAATGACCTTCTAAGGTGTTGCAATTGCAATAGTTTGTCACTGTGTGATTTCCCTCCTTGTATCAAGATTCAGTTTCCCCAGAGAGGGACTCTGATTGGCATTTCTTGACTCAAGTAGCCACACAACTTAAGACAGGGTAGAACAAACATCATAAAATTCCCAATTTATGTTATTACCAAGCCCGCAGCAGGCAGAGGGGAGTTCGTTCATTGCACGAAAAAAACTGACTGCCTCTCTAAAAGAAACGATGGGATGCTGGGTAGTTCAACAAACAGATGGCTACCAAAACCATAATGGTTGGAAATCTTGCAGATTGTGAAAAATAACTTCCATTATGCACTTTAGAAGGAAATTCAAGTATAGGAAGAAATATTTTCAAGTCAGAGAAACAATTAGACAGTGCTTTGTCCAGGGTTGTTGTTGTTGCTAGGTGCCGTCAAGTCAGTTCTGACTCATAGCAACCCCATGCCCAACAAAATGAAACTTTGCCCTCTCTTGCACCATGTCCACAACTGTTTTTTATGTTTAAGCCCATTATTATGGCCACTGTGTCTATCTATCTTCTTGAAGGTATTCCTCTTTTTCGCTGACCCTCCATTCTACCAAGCATGATGTCCTTCTCCAGGGACTGATCCTTCTTGACAACATGTCCAAAGTATGTAAGATGAAGCCTTGCCATCTTTTCTTCCAAGGAGCACTATGGCTGTACTTTTACCAGAACAGATTTGTTTGTTCTTTTGGTGGTCCATGATATGTTCAGCATTCTTCTCCAGCACCACAATACAAAGGCATCTGTTCTTCTCTGTCTTCTTTGTTCACTGTCCAGGTTTGCATGCATATGAGGTAATCGAGAATACCATGGCTTGGGTCAGGCACACTTTAGTATTCAGGTGATGTCTTTGCTATTCAGTGCTTTAAAGAGGTACGTTTTGCAGCAGATTTTCCCAATGCAATGCATTTGTCCAGTTGAGCGAGATACAAATCAAGAATTTTCAATGACAGGCAACTGTACGTGTGAGGCACTGGGGCTACCACTTAGTTTAAAAGAAAATAAGATGCAGGCTACATTTTTGAGAGAGTTATAACACAAATGAATCAGACAAATACTAAAGATAGGATACCTGAAGGATGATGGTAAGTTCAATCACTGCATTTTGGAGAAGTTGCAAGACAGCAGATGTATGAAAGTACCTAATTCTGTTCGGAGAAATAAGAGAAAGCTTCACAGAGGAAGTTAATGTCTGAGCTGTGACTTGAATCATTTATCACTTACCCATTCGAGAGCCTTCCAAAGGGCAGGAACAGCACATGCAAAATTGCACGACTCAGTGTCAGAGTGCTAGTGTGATTAAGAGATGTTCATGAGAGCAGAGAGGAACACTGTGCTGTCACTGGGCAGGGAGAGCAGTGGAAGCTGCATATAGGTGGGCATGTAAATTTGTACGGGAATGTACATTTTCACTCAGTCGTATTAAATAAAAAAAAAAGAGATGTTCATAAATAAGAGCTCTGACAATTAAATCCATGAACTTAATTGTTCCAAGTGCTACATACCTCACTGCTGAATATCACTACAGTCACATTCCAAGTACTCCCTTTGTTTTGCTGTAGCTACTTGATGTTCAAGAGAAAGTTTCAAAGTCTCATGAGTCTTACATCCAATTTGGTCTTTTCTTTCTTTCCTGTCTTTCTCATGATGCTTTGCTTTTTTCATGGATGATGTGTGTGATGGCATTCCACAACTCATTTGGTGTTCGATCATTAGTGTTCAACACAGCAAATATGTTCTTGAGAAGGTCTGTAAACTCAGGTGGCATATACTCAAGGTCATACTTTGGCTCTTATGGCCTTCTTCTAAGTGTCTGTAGTTTCAGTTTAACCTTGCATATGAGCAATTGATGGTCTGTGTCACAGCCAGCATCTGCTGATACTAAATTTTTCCATCGTCTCTTTCCACGGATGTAGTTTATTTGATTTCTATGCATTCCATCTGGCAAAGTCCATGTGAAGAGTTGTCATTTACATTGGTGAAAAAAGATATTTCGATGAGGAAGTTGTTGGTCTTGCAAAATTCTATCATGCAGTCTCTGCATCATTTTGGTCACCAGTGCTGTATTTTCCAACTATCTATCGTTCTTCTTTGCTTCCAACTTTTGCATTTGAATCACCAGTAATTATTAATGCATCCTACTTTCATGTTTGATCGACTTTAGACTGCAGAAGTTGGTAAAAATCTTCAGTTTCTTCATCTTTGGTATGAACTGGCCTTCCTTATAGGTGTATGGATGTTATCCTGTCACTGACAACATTGTACTTCAGGACAGATCTTGAATTTATTTGTTTTGGACAAGGAATGCAACATCATTTCTCTGCAGATTTTCATTCCCAGTATAGTAGACCATACCACTGTCCAATTCAAAATGGCCACTACCAGTCCATATCAGCTCACTAATGCCTAGGTGATTGATTTTTATGCACCCCATTCCATTTTTGATGATTTCTGATTTTCTTACATTCACACTTTGTGCATTCCACATTCTGATGGATATTCACAGCTGTTTCTTCTCATTTTGAGTCATGCCACATCAGTAAGTGAAGGTCCCGAAGGCTTTAGTCTATTCACATCATTAAGGTCGACTCTACCTTGAGGAGGCATCTTCTTCCATAGTTGTCTTTTGAGTGCCTTCCAGTCTGGAGGGCTCATTGTCTGGCACTATATTTGACAATGTTCCACTCTAATTCATAAGGGTTTCACTCACCAGTTCTTTTCAGAAGTAGACTGCCAAGTCCTTCTTAGTCTGTCTTAGTCTGGAAGTTCATCTGAAACCTCTCCACCATGGGTGACTCTGCTGGCATCTGAATACTGGTGGCAGAGCTTCCAGCATCACAGCAACACACAAGCCTGCACGCTACGACAAACTGATAGACAAGTGGGGGGTTGTCAAACTAAGAGTAACTAAAAGAGACTACAGATGTTAGACACAGAGCATTGTGAGCTACCTAGGAGGGAAACTAACTGCATGCCAAATTATATCGCTCTTCAGTTGTTGACTCTTGACAACTCCACGTACAACAAACAGAAATGTTGCCTGACTCTGCATCATTGTCATGATGATTAGTATTTGAATCCTTATTTACAGACACTGTGTATTTCCTTGCATCCTAAGAGCTCATCTTATAGCACTCTGTATAACGCTGCTCTCTTGTGATCCAAGGTGTTTTCATTGGTTAGTTTTTATGACTAAATCATTAGGCCTTTCTTCCTAGTCAATCTTAGTCCAGAATCTCCACTGAAACCTGTCCACCATGATCGACTCTGTTAGTATTAGAAATATTAGTGGCACAGCTTCCAGTATCATAACAATATTCAAGCCACAACAGTATGACAAACTGACATATGGGTGTTGGTATAATAGTATAGAAAGTGCAAAAATAGGTGGGAAAGAAGCCCGGAAGATAATAAACTGGTTCAATTAGCTTGCTGACACTATTAAAATATATTTAAAATGTTTCTGAAAACAGTATGTGTGAAAGTGTCTTTAAGAACAGGGTTTCATGCTGGGATGATGCTAAGATCCTCACAGATTACTCATCTCTCTAATTTTTAAATATTTGAGGTTTTTTTTTTTTTTAAGGGATACCTAGTATTTACCTAAGCCAGATGTTTTAACCTGAGTTTAATTTATTATGTCTTCTTTGGCTTTTAAGGTAGTGTACAATTAAGTGATAGTTTCATTTGTAAATTCCACAGTTGAAATAAAATTTTGTTTCTTGGACACACGTAGCCATCAATTTCTACATGTATGTATGCATCTTATGATAGCAGTGCTCACATTTTTAGGTTATAAGTCACTTGAAAATGCCTGTTCTACTATTTTTCTCTCTGTCTTCTCATCTTTGGAAGTCGTTTAACTTCCTTTGAAAATCATTAATTGTTCTATTTGTTCTATTTTTTCCTTACTTATTTAATGAAATCTCTTGGAAAAATTCTAAATGGCAAAATAAACATGATACACTTCATCATAGATTCTGAGTGTCAATACTATGATTAAAATTCTCACAAATGTCTGGTTTCTTTCAATTCAAATGACAAGGCTTTGTCTCTGTCTCACCTCACAGTCCTGACCTCTGTTCCCACGCACCTGGAAGTAATTTATCGAAAGGAGTTGAATGTTATCATTGTAACCTGCCAGCCTTCCCTGGAACCCAATGAAAAAATAACTGGTAAGCATCCTAGCTGAATTTCCCTGTGATGCCTGTGACTATTTACCTGTTAGAATGTGCCTACCTTTTGTGAATCCTTTTTCTGTTCTAGTATTTCCATTGTCTTTTAGCCCTTCTTTTATTTTTACCCTTTGCCCCCCTCAACCATAGAATTTTTCTAATGGTGTATACAAATCCACAGAAAGACACATCTAATTTGAGTTGCCTCATAGAGGATATGTATCTAAATTAAGGATGACTTGAGAAGAATTTACACCTTTGAACTGTGATGTTGGTGAAGAATGTCGAATGTATCGTAGACTGCCAAAGAACAAACAAATCAGTCTTGGAAGGATTACAGCCAGAATCCTCTTTAGAAGCAAGGATGTGAGACTATATCTTACATACTTTGAATGTATTGCCAGAAGGGATCAGTCCCTGGAGAAGGACATCATGTTTTGTAAAATACAGAGTTAGCAAAAAAGACGAAGACCTCAGTGAGAGGGATTGACATGGTGGCTGTAATAATAGGCTCAAGCATAACAACAGTTGTGATCATGGTGCAGGACCGGCCAGTGTTTCATTCCATGGTATATAGGGTCAGAACTGAGTTGATGACTGGACAACATCAAACAACATGAAGGATATTTAATTAAACTAGTATGGACCTTTTGCTTTTCATTTCATGTAGCATTAGGACAACCTTCTAATGGAGTGTCTCTGAGCATGGCAAATGAACAAGAGGTTGGTTGTCAATTATGAAATACAAAATATACTCAATGAACACACACTTTTGTATGGCATTTAAGGTGATTTGTCTGGGGATTTTTAGTTTCTCACTTAGCTTTTAGCAGCTTACTAAAGTCATAAGCTTCAGAAAATGAAAGAAGGATCAGTAGTTGAAAAATACGGCCTTGGTGAAAGAAAGGATGCCAGAGGCCACATAACAGAATTTTGAAAGACCAGTGACTTTTTCATTGCAAATTCCTTTCATCTAGATGTAAACAGAGACCATACACATGGACCTCACAAGATGGAATACATGGGAATCAAATTGATTACATCTACTGGAGGAGACAACAGAAAAGTTCAACATCAACAGTCAAAACAAGGCCAAGGGCTGGCTGGAGACTGGGCCATCAGTTACTCAAATAAAAGCTCAAGTTGAAACTGAGAAAACTCAAATATGTCAACCATAGCTGAAGTATGGCTTTGAGTACATCCCACCTAAATTTAGAGACCACCTCAAGAATAGACTTGGTACATTTAACATTAACGACCGTAGACCAGATGAACTGTAGAATGATGTCAAAGACATCACGCACGAAGAAAACAAAAAATCATTAAAAAGGCAGGAGAGACAGAAAAGATTGAAGTAGGTGTGAGAAGAAACTCTGAAACTTACTCTTGAACATTGAGTAGCTAAAGCAAATAGAAAAACTGATGAAGTAAAAGAGCTGAACAGAAGATGTCAAAAGACATCTCAAGAAGACAAAGTAGTATAATGATATGTGTGAAGACCTGGAGACAGAAAAACAAAAGGGACAAATGTGTTCTGCATTTCTCAGGCTGAAAGAACTGAAGAAAAAAATCAAGGCTTGAGTAGTAATACTGGAAGATTCTGTGGGGGAAGATATTAAATGACACAGGAAGCATCAAACTAAGATGCAAGGAATACACAGTCAGTATTTCAAATAGGAACTGGGCGGCATTCAAGTATTTCAGGAGGTAACATACAATCAGGAACTGATGGTATTAGGGGAAGAAGTGCAAGCTGTGCTAAAAGCATGGGAAGTAAACAAGGCTCCAGGAATTGACAAAATACCATTTGAGATGATCCAACAAATGGATGCGGCACTAAGAGTGCTTATTCATGTATGGTAAGAAATTGGAAGACAGCTACCCGGCTAAACAACTGGAAGAGATCTGTATTGATGCCTATACTCAAGAAAGGTGGTGCAACAAAATGTAGAAATTATCCAACAATATCGTATACAAAAAAATATTTGCTGATGATCATTCAAAAGAGCTGCAACAGTGTGTTGACAGGGAACTGCCAGACATTCAAGCTGGATTTAGAAGAGGATATGAAAACTGGGATATTACTGCTGATGTCAGATAGATATGGCTGTAAACAGAGAATACCAGAAAGATTTTTACTTGTATTTTTATTGACCATGCTAAGGCATTCAACTGTGTGGATCGTAACAAACTACAAATAACACTGTGGACAATGGGACTTCCAGAACACTTAATTGTGCTCACAGGGAATCTATACATGGATCAAGAGGCAGTGGTTGAAACAGAACAAGGGAATGCTGCATGGTTAGTGTTTTATCCATTCACCGTACCTGTTCAATCTGTATGCTGAGCAAATAATCCAAGAAACTGGACTATATGAAGAATGTGGCATCAAAATCAGGGGAAGACTCATTCATGATTTGTGTTACAGAGGTGAGACAACTTTGCTGAAAGTGAAGAGGACTTCCATCACTTACTGGTGAAGATCAAAGACCACAGCCTTTAATATGAATTACACCTCAATACAAAGAAAACAAAAATTCTCAAAACTAGAGATAAACAGAGAAAAGATTAAGGTTGTCAGAGATTTCATTTTACTTGGATCCATAATCCACACCCATGGAAGCAACAGTCAAGAAATCTAAAGACTTTCTTTTTCTTTTATACTGGGTTAATCTTCTTCAACAGACTTTTAAAGTACTGGAAAGCAAAGATACCACCTTGAAGACTGCAGTGTGCCTGGCCCAAGCCATAATGTTTCCAAGTCACCTCACATGCATGCATAAGCTGGACCATGAGTAAGGAAGACCAAAGGAAAATTGAAGCCTTTGAATTGTGGTATTAGTTAAGAATATTGAATATACTATGCCAGCCAGCCAAGTGCCATCTACTATGGACTGCCAAAAAAAACCCCCAAAACCAAAAAAACCCAGTGCTGTCGAGTTGGGTCCAACTTATGGCAACCCTAGAGGCTAGAGTAGAATTGCCCCATAGAGTATCCAAGGAGTGCCTGGTGGATTTGAACTGCCGACTTTTTGGTTAGCTGTGGTAGCGCTTAACCTACTACACCACCAGGGTTTCCCATGGACTGCCAAAAGAATGAACAAATCAGTCTTGGAAGAAGTACAACCAGTATGCTCATTAACGGCGAGGTTGGCTAGACTACATCTCGCATGCTCTGAACATATCTTCAGGAGGGATCAGTCCATGGCGAAGGACATCATGCTTGGTAAAGGAGGAGGTCAAAGAAAAAGAGGAAGACCCTCAATGAGATGGACTGATACAGTGGCTGCAACAATGGACTCAAGGATAGCAACAATTGTGAGGATGTAGAGGACTGGGTAATTTCACTGTGTTGTTCATAAGGGTTGCTGTGAGTCAGATCAGACTCAATGACACCTAACAGCAATATTGTATGACAGTAATTGAATTAAATAAATATCTCACAGTGATAGACTTTATTTTGCCAGTACTGGTTAAAACATTTCTCATGTATTGTATTCCCCCCAAATGTATCAATTTGCTAAGACATTGTCTTAGTTATCTAGTGCTGCCATAACAGAATACTACAAGCGGATGGCTTTAACAGTAGGCCACAAGTTCAAATTGAGGGCATCAACTCCAGGGCAAGGCTTTGCCTCTTGGCTCTAGAGCAAGGTGCTAGTCATCAGTCTTCCCCAGACTGAGAGATTCTTGATATCTTGACTGTTGCTTCCATGGGTGTTGATTACAGATCCAAGTAAAATGAAATTCTTGACAACCTCCATCTTTTCTTTGTCATGATGTTGCTTATTGGTCTAGTCATGAGGATTTTCCTTTTCTTTATGCTGAGATGTAATCCATACTGAAAGCTATGGTCTTTGATTTTCGTCAGTTAGTGCTTGAAGTGCTCTTTACTTTCAGGAATAAGGTCATGTCATCTGCATAACACAGATTGTGAATGAATCTTCCTCCTATCCCGATTCCCTGCTCTTCTGTATGTAGTCTAGCTTCTCTGATTATTTGCTTGGCATACCAATTGAATAGATATGGTGAAAAGATAAAACCCTAACACACAACTTCCTGATTTTAAAATACACGGTATCCCCTTGTGTTTGACTGTCTTTTGATTCATGTACAGACTTCTCATGAACACAATTAAGTGTTCTGGAATTCCCATTCTCTGCAATGTTGTTCATAATTTGCTATGATCCTCATAGCTGAATGTCATGGCATAGTCAGTAAAACACAGGTACACATCTTTGTAGTATTCTCTGCTTTCAGCCATATCCATCCGATGTCAGCAATAGTATCCCAGGTTCGCAGAAGAACCAGATGGCACCCGGTCACCGCCAAAGACAGCTGCAATGGGGTACACAATGTTGAGTCCCTGTGGCAACACGATAAAAAGAGCTGTGCAGCTCGAGAACTCTACTAAAATACCACAACTGATGGTCCAACGACCCAGGGGGTCCCCTGGGAGCATGGCCTCTAGACCTGCTGCTGCCCCTGTCTAGAAAACACTAGTGAGGTCAACTCTTTGGACAAAAATGTACTGGACTAGGGGACACATTGTGACCGTATGATGTGTGTACTTTATGGTTCTATACATTTATAAGACACTGTCTGTCATGGATTGAATTGTGTACCCCCCAAAAACGAATGTGTTGATTTGACTTGGAGTTCCAATATGGTGCCCTTCCTCCCATGTGTTGTGAATCCTGCCTCTGTGATATTGATGATGGCAAATGGTTTGCAGTTGTGTTAGTGAGGCAGGACCCAAGCTACGAACTTGTGGAATGTAAGGGAGAGAAGTGAGCTGAGGAAGTTGGGAACCTCATACCACCAAGAGAGAAGCACCAAGACCAGAGCACAGCCTTCGGACCACAGGGTCCTGTGCCGAGATGCTCTCACTGGATTTGGACTCAGCCTACTGGACTGTGATAAATTCTCTTACTGAATGGACTTACAATTTGCAAACAGATTCACAGCTTAAAGGACTGTCTCAATAAAGCTTCTCTACATGAAACTTTCCACTCATAGTATTTTCTGTTAGAGCAGTACCCAGTGACTAGGACACTGTCCTACTGGTTTCTTTCTAGATAGGAAAGAAGTGGGTAGAGAGGAGGGGACAGGAGCTTGTTAAGAGGATATGACAAATATAGAATGAAAGAGAGGAGTGTGCTATCATGGGGCAAAGAGAGCAGAAGGATTGTATGCTTTCACTTAATCACAATAAACAAAACAAAACAAAACAAAACAAAAAAACAAAAAAAAGTATCCCGGGTTATATATCCTCTTCTAAAGTCAGCTTGAATTTTTGGTAGTTCCCTGTGGATACAGCACAGAACTAGTTACAGTTTAATTCAAAATGAAGTTTTAATTTTGGTTCTGGGCAGTCATCTGAGTCATGCCAAATGCCTCACTTCTGAGTGTCATCTGAGTCATGCCAAATGCCTCAGTTCTGGGTGTTTTTAAGACAGCATAACTCAGATTATGCACAAGTAGGGGCCATTCTTTTTTTTTTTCTTCTATACTTGACGTTTATAGTTTGGAGAAATTTGATATCTGGGTAATGCAGGGTTTAACATGTTTCTTAGATGGTTTGTATTGTATATGGAGTAAACAAAACCACACATTTTCAAATTAAAGAAAGAACAAAACCAAAAATTATATGCCAATAAATCTCTTCCTCTGGGAGAGTTGAGTTTCTCTCTTTCTTAGAATTTGTAAATTGGTATTGCAGTTGTAATTTTTATTTCAAGCTACTACATGTGAATATTTTCACACTATATGAAGGCAGGAGTCATGGAGGCACAGTGGTTAAGATCTGGGTTCCTAAAAAAGAAGGGTCTGCAGCTCAGTTGTACCACTCACTCCTTGGAAACCCTATGTCCTGTAGGGTTATTAGGAGTCAGAATTGACTTGATGGCAACTGATTTGGTTTTTATTTCTATAATAAATTTTCTAGTTGGCTAGATTTAATTTCAGCATCCTCCTCTTCTATTCTGCATAGTTTACACAGATTAACTCTTCCTTGTAGGATCTTTCCCTGGAAGCCAATGCTTGTAGCCTCTTAGGAAGGATAATAACAGCTGAGTAGTTTGCCTGCAATGTGGAAAACCAAGGCTCTTGCATCCTTTTTATTTAAAAGTAGATGAAAGAAATAAAATGTAAGAAATTTGATCTTCTTTGAGTGAACAGGAGTAATAACATAATATATGGAAAAAATATCTTTAAGAAGGACAGAATTTCATGCTGCAAATGAACACGTCTCAGATTCTTGTCCCGTTTTATTAGCCAATTGAAACAACTCAGACACTAATTACAAGGGGAACAGATAGTGGCAAGTTTGTTGTCTGGACAGACAAACAGCAACATAGGACCCAGTGACCATAATGTCAAGTGCTCATTGTCTTAGGTTGGGAAGCTTTTTGTTTCTAATGGCATCAAAGGGTTGTGTTTCCTATTGGAACTCTTGACCTTTAGCTCTCCTATGTCCATATTGGAAGGTCTAAATGTTGTGCCATCTTCCATCACATGTATGTTGGTGTGGTGGGAACTCTTACTTCTGCATGGTATTGAATGGAACCTTGGGCTAGGAAGTATGGCCCTTTCTTGTATGATAATTGAGTCTGGTGTTGGGTGATGGACATGATCTCCTCAATCTGCACATGCTTCAAAGTCTAGGTTGGATAGGTTTAGTAGATGGAGCCACCACCTGCTATGGTCTCCTGAAAAAGATTCATCAAAACAAGCTTGTGATTAACAAGACAAAGAGAGGAGGGAAGGGGTAGTGATTGGTGGTTTCAAGGCCAAGATAATACCAAAGGCCTCATAGACAAGCTACCTCTTGTATTTTTGAAAATGACAGTTCTACTTTTCTGTGTATTCTCACTATTGGGAGTCACTTTGCTTCCATGAAAAATCATTAATTTTTCTTTCTTTGCTTATTTAATTCCAACCTTTGCAATAAATTGAAAATTGTAAAATAAACATGGCACAGTTCATGATAGACTCCAAGTGTCAACACCATGATTAAGAAGCCCACACACTTTGGTTTTCTTTCAATTCCAGTGACAAGGACTTGTCTGTTTCCCATTTTACAGAACAGAAGGATGTTCCAATGGAAATGAAAGTAATTTGGAGAGAAGAGGAGCCTCATATAATTGTTATCAGCTGTCAGGCTCCCCTTAAAGTTGATAAGGAAACTACTGGTAAGCATCTCAACTGATTTCCCTCCATTACTGTGCCTTGGCCTGTTAATATTTACCTCTTGCACTATGCAGGTCTTTTGTGTATACCTTCTGTCTCGGCGTTTTCATTGACTCCTGACCATCTCTGATTGACTCTCTTCCCATCCCCACTGAACTTGGAATTCTTCTAATGATACATACAAATGCACACACCACTATATCTCCTTGGAGTTGCCTCATGAACATATGCATTTAAATTTGTATAGATATTTTGTTTTTCAATCTAGACAGCATTAGAACAACTTTCTAATGGAGTGTCTCTGAGCATAAAAGACAGAAAGAAGCCAGTTGATGGACAATTAAGAAATAGGACATATAGTGGGGCCACCTCCTCAATTCCCTCTGAAAGCTAAGGCCTAGAACAACAATTGAATGGAGCAGCATGGACATTCCAGGAACCCCAGGAGCTGGTGTAGGATTGTGAGATTGGATTGGGCAACAGGATGGGGTGAACTACCTTTGTTGGTGGTGAGACAGCATCACACTGAGTCCTGCTTCTGCTGATGCATTGTTTGAGGGGACAACAGGTAAAGACACCTTCTTTGTTAGCTAGAGATGGGAGAATGGGTCTGCTGAGCCTGTGAGCCTGACGTGAGCTAGCTAATATGCTGAACTGCAGTGCGTAAGTAAATAGCATATACCACAATAGAGAGAATGTGCTTGGGACAGCCACATCTTGAGAATCTGGCTGATGCTGGCATCCAAGGATGCCAGTGCCCCTCCCTCTCTCTTCTCTGAGCTGTGCTATAGATTCTGCTGACTTAGTGCAGGAAATGAGGCTCGAGTGGGATACCATCTTTATCAACTGCAAGGTGGAATGAGCCATGTCTGAGGTCTAAGCTGAGACTAATTCTCATGCTGAGCAACAGTGCTTGTCTGGATAGTGCTTTTCCAGTAGAAAAGCTGTTTTAAGATGATCATACCTAGAGATCATGGTGGGGCCTGGTACCTAAGGGTCACAATGCCCTAATCTCTCCCTTCTCTGAGCCTCTTCATAGTGTCTGAGGATGGCCTATGAGGTGCTATCATTGTCAGCCAGGAGGTGGGGCCTGCTAACCCAGAGGTACGAGCTGATTTCAGTGGCTCCTGGACAGCACCTGTCTCAGCAAAAAGGCAGATTTCAAAATAATACCAGGTGAAGAATGCAGCAGTGACTAGCAGCTGAGTGGTGATGGTGGCATTTCTACAACCCTTCACTGAGCCACATTATAGTGTCAGCTGACAACCCCCCAGGACTCCATAATTAGGGCACCATCTCTGCCAGCCAGGAAGTGGGATATGCCACCCTTGAGGGCCTGGCTGCTTTCCGGGCTGCTGGACAGCACCTCTCTCCTCAGGAAAGCAGTTCTTTAGCTACACATTTCAAGAGAGAGCGGTGGTCCCAGGCAGCTGAGTGTGGTGGCATCCTTCTTTCCTCCCTTCCATGAGCTACATCATAAGCTTGACTGGTGTGATAATGGAACGTCACCACAAGTAACTCATCACCTTTAGCAGCCAGGGGGCAGGGTCTGCCATCCATGACAGCCCAGTTGGGGCCAGCCACTACAGAACACAGAGGTGACTGGTGACCAAACCTAGTGGTGTCCACGCTGAATAGTTTCTTAGGACTATGCCACAGCTCCCACTGGTGTGACACCAGAGAAACTGAACACATTCTTCATGGCATGAAGACAACAATCAATATCTAGCCATTTAAAGAAGCCGACCACTGTGGCTCTGGAAAACTCCCAAAATAAAGAATCAAAAAACTTTCCAGAAGAAGAAGGCTTTCTGAAATTATCAGAGGTAGAATACAGAAGAATCGTATATGGAGCCTTCCTAGACAACAAAATGAAAAATTAAGTAAGCTATAGGAACTGCTAGAAATCCAGTAGATTAATAATTAAATTACAGAATTAGACAATTCAATCCAAAGCCAAAGGGGCAGGATTGAGGAAATGGAATTCAGAATTAGTGGGCTTGAAGATAAAGCAACTGACACCAACATTTGTGAAGAGAAATCAGGGGGAAAAGTAAGAAAAATGAAGAAGCACTAAGAAACATGTGGGACTCTATCAAGAGGAATAATCTATGAATAACCGGAGTTCCTGAACACAGAGGAATAGCCAAAAATACAGAGAATTGTTGAAGAGTTGCTGATAGAAAACTTCTCTGAAATTATGAAAGAAGGCAACATAGATATCTAAGATGCTTATAGAATGCCACAACTAGACCCCAAAAGAAAGACACCAATACATATTAAATTAAGTTTAATAAAATGAAACATAAGGAAAGACTCTTAAAGACATCTAAACTTAAAGCACCTAGACTCAAAGCAAAATTAATGCACAAAGGGAAGCCCTATAGGCTTTTGTCTGACTTCTTGGCAGAAATGATGTTGGCCAGAATGCAGTGTGATGACACATACAAAGCCTTGAAGGAGCAAACCACCAACCTAGAATTATATATCCTGCAAAATTGTCTCTTAGATATGAAGATGAAATTAAGGCATTTGCAGATAAATGGAAGATTAGAGACTTTGCAGAAATGAAACCAAGACTACAAAACATACTGAAAGAAGCTCTTTGTTTAGAAAAACAAAAACATCAAAAGTATCACTGAGGATGCAATGCGGGATTCAGCATCCACAATCCTACTGAGTTAGGGAAGTCACAAAGTTCAATCAAAGCTAAACTATTAAAAGAAAGGAACCACTGATCTTAATATTGAAAACTATGACATCATCGTAATATAAAGAGGAACAGAATGCAATAGTTATAACTCTTTCAGTGGGAGAGGAAATTAAGAAGATATACAGAAGTTAAAGACAGTCTAAACTTAGAACATTTAGGGCAATCAAAGGGGTAGCTGCAAAGCAAACTAACGATGCTGCATTTCAAAACAAGAAATGCAATACCGAAGTTTCAACAAACACAAAACCAACAATGAAAAAGATGAAAAGCAAGCTCATAAAGAAAAATGAGCCAGAACAGAATATTGAGAGAAACAAAGAAAACATCAATGACACAAAGATAAAGGCACCAAAATGACAGCACTAAACACGTACCTATCAACAATTACACTGAATATAAATGAATTGCATGCTCTAATAAACAGGCACAGAGTAACAGCCTGGATCAAAAGGTACGATCCATCTATATGTTGCTTACAAGAAACACACTTTAGACTCAAAGATATGAACAATCTGAAAATCAAAGGATGAAAAAGTACTTACCAAGCTAACATACAAGGAAGGGCATGAGTGGCAATACTAATCTCAGACAAAACAGATTTTAATATAAAAGCCATCATCATAGACAAGGGTGGTCACTATTTATTGCTGAAAGGTTCAAAACATAAGCAGGACTTAACAATATTAAATGCTTATCCACTCAATATCAGAGCATCTAATACATTAAAGAAATGCTGACAACACTGAAAATGAGATAGATCCCTCCACAGTTATAATAGGAGACTTCAACACTCCATTTTCAGTAATGGACAGGTCATCCAGAAAAATGCTCAGTAAAGACAGAAAAGATCTTATTGCAACAATCAACCAAATACGCCTCATTGACATATACAGAACTTTTTACCCAACAGCAGATAAGTCCAATTTCTTTTACAATGCACATGGAACATTCTCCAGAATAGACCACGTATTAGGTCTTAAACTAAATCTCAACAAAATCTGAACCATTGAATTATTACAGAGCATGTTCTCAGACCATATGCTATAGAAGTTGAAATCAATAGCAGAAAAAACACAAGTGGAACATTGAACTCATGAAAACTGAACAATATCTTCCTCAAAAATCCATGGGTTATAGAATAAATTGAAGACACAATAAAGAAATTTATGAAATCAAATGAGAATGAAAACACATTCTACCAGAGCCTATAGGATACAGCAAAAGCAGAGCTCAAGGTCAGTTTATCTATAAATGCATACATCCTGAATGAAGAAAGGGCCCAAACCAGAGAATTAACTCCACAGCTTGAACAAGTAGAGAGTAACAAAGGAACCTGTTAGGCACCGAAAGAAAACAGATAATAAAGATTAAAGCAGAACTAAGTGAATTATAGAACAGAAGAACAATTGAAAAAATTAACAAAATCAAAAGTTGGTTCTATGAAAAGATCAATAAAATTGACAAACCATTGGCTAAACTTACAAAAGAAAAACAGGAGAGGAAACAACCTGAATAAGAAATGAGATGGGAGATGTCACAACAGACCCAACAGAAATCAAATGTATCATAACAGATTGCTACAAAAAACTGTACTCTAATAGATTTGAAAACCTAGAGGAGATGGACAAATTTCTAGATTCACATCACCTACCAAAATTATTAGAAGGAGAGGTAGAACTTAATAAACCCATCACAAAAGAAGAGATTGAAAAAGTAATCAAAAAACTACCAACCAAAAGCGTCCTGACCCAGATGGCTTCACTGGATAATTTTACCAAACTGCTAGAGAGAAGTTAATTCCACAGCATAGAAAAAGATGGAATACTCCCAAATTCATTCTATAAAGCCAGCAAAACTGTGATACCAAAGCCAGGGAAAGATCTCACAAAAAAGAAAATTACAGACCAATATCACTCATGAACCTAGATGCAAAAATCTTCAATAGCACCCTAGCCAATAGAATTCAGCAATGTATCAAAAAAAATAATTTTTTATAATCAGTTTGAACTTGTACCAGGGGTGCAGGGCTGGCTCAACATCAGACAATTAATGTGATCAACTACATAAATAGTAAAAAGGATAAGAATCATCCGATTTTGTCAATTGATTCAGAAAAGGCACTTGACAAAGTCCCACACCCATTCATGTTAAAAATTCTCAACAAAATAGGAGTAGAAGGGAAATTCCTCAATGCAATAAGGGGCCTGTATGCAAAGCCAACTGCCTACATCTTCCTGAATGGAGAGCGACTGAAAGAACTTCCCTTGAGAGTGGGAACTAGATGAGGATGCTCACTGTCACCTCTTCTATTCAACTTTGCATTAGAGTTTCTAGCCAGAGTGATTAGACAAGACAAAGAAATAAAGGGCATCCACATCGACAAAGAAGTAAGAAATAGGGAAGACACTTAATAACTGTACATGTAAGAAAGAGGTTTTTTAGGAGGTGGATGGGGGGTGGGTTAGTTTCTCACTTAGCTTTTAGTTTCTTTCTGAAATCATAAAGTTCAGAAAACAATATTGACTGACAGAAACTGAACTTAATGTATTTCACAGTGACAGTTGTTTTGTCAAATATTATCCATAACATCCATGCCTAATTAAAACATCCACTAGGAACCTGTAATGTTAATTTGGTATGAAAAACATAATGGAATTGTGTCACAGATTTTGCATTTAAATGATCATTTAGACTTTTAACCAATGTCTCCATAGACTGCCCACCTTTTGGTTAGCAGACGTATTGCTTAACCACTGCACCACCAGGGTTTCCAGCATATGATTATGGTGAAAAATATTGTATAACTCAGAAAGCGCACATGATAGTCTAACTCTAACCACTGAACAAGGTACATGTAACAGTCACTTTTTACTTCTTTCATACTTGGCATTTATAGTTTACAGAAATGCAACACCTGGAGAATGCAGGATTTAACTTGGTTCTTAGTTGGTTTAAACATATTTGGGTACACCAAACCACACATTTCCAATTAAAAAAAAAAAGCAGTAATGCACATGCATAAAATACCTCTAAAGCATTTCTGTCTGGGTAAGTTGAGTTTCTCTTGTCATTAGGAGTTTTAAGTTGGCACTGCAGTTATAATTTTTATATTAGCTATTAGGGAGTTCATTGTGGGTGTTTTTTCATTTCTGTTGGTATTTCCTTTTATAATAAGTTTTCTAGTTTCTTCTGTTTTAATTTCAACATTATTTTTTATTTTGCATGCTTTGCACTGATTCACTCTTCAAGAATTCTGCCTTGGAAGCCAGTGTTCACAGACTCTTAGGAAAAATAGCGTCTGAATGAGTGACCTGCTATGCGGAAAGCAGTGACCATTGTCTTATTTTTCATTTGTAAAGAGATGCAAGAAATTAGGTGTTAGAAACTTGGTATTCCTTAACTGAAAGAAGAGTTTTAATTTCTTAACCTCTTGCCACTAAGTGGATTCCAACTCATAGCTACCCAATAGAACAGAGTTGAACTGCCAAAATGGTTTCCAGGCAGTGGATGGTGGATTTGAACTGCTGATCCTTTGATTAGCAGCTGAGCTCTTCATTTCCTCTTAACAGAAGCAAATTCATTCATTTTTTTCTTTCATAAACATAAAGTACACACCAACTCCTGACTTGATAAATGCTGTTTGTTTATTTCTCATCAGCTGCCTAGCCTCATAAGGACAGTGACGATGAGACCCATTGCTGACAAAATGTGAAATATGGTTAGCAGAAAGGGTGATTACTATTATTTTTTATTATGATTGAATGAAAATGTACATTCCCATATAAATTTGCATGCCCACCTATATATGAAGCTCCCACTGCTCTCCTGGCCTGGCGACAGCATGTTCTTCCTCTCTGCTCCATACATGTCTTATTTTCCCAACAATTTCCTATCCTCTCCTCCCCACCCACTCCTTTTCCTCTAGTAAGAGGTCAGTAGGACGACATCCTATAGATGCATAGAACCATAAAGTGTACACATGATATGGTCACTCTGTGTTGCCAAGTCCAATCCATTCTTGTCTGAAGAGTTGACATCCATTATGATTTATGGACAGGGGCAGCATCAGGGCCAGGGCCCATGCTCCCGGGGGAACTCCGATGCCCCTGGACCATCAATTGTGGCCTTTCAATGGCGATCTCGTGGTGTACGCCTTTTTATTCTTGTGTTGCCAGTGAGACTCAACTTTGTGAGCTCCATCACGGCTATCGCTAGTAGTGGCCGGGTACCATCCAGTTCTTCCGGTTACAGGTTGATGTAGTCACCCACTCATGTGGGTCTCTCTGTCTTCTGGGTTCTCTTTCCCCCATGTCATTTTGGTCCTTGGTGATCATCCGTTCCTGCTCAGTTGGGACCATTTGCTGTACCCTCAGATGGCAGCTTGGCAGCTTTTAAGACCCCGGATGCCGCTCAGCAATGTGGGGTGCAGAGGGCTCTCTTAGCAAAACTCTAGTTGTGCCAATTGGCCTCAATTTCCCCTGACAGAATGGTCCATGGGCCCCCCTCCCCAGCTACTGTGTCCTTGCAATGTTGGGTTAAGATAGGAGGAGTAATCATGTTATGTTGAAGTCCAGTTAATATTGATCTTCTTTCTAATGTGTGCTGTCACAGATTTCACCCAACCAAATTTCTATCAGCTATCTAATCTAAACCCTTCTCCCCTTGCCCTGCCTCCCTCCCCACCCTTGCAGTCATCAAAGAGTCTTCTCTTCTATGCATAAGTCTGTTTGTAAGTTCTTATTGTAGGGGTCTCATACAGTATTTGTCCTTTTGTCACTGACTACTTTCACTCAGCAAAATTTCCTCAAATTAAAACGAGGTTATAAGGTGTTTCCTAAAATCATCATTGCTCTTTATTATTGCATAGTGTTCCACTGAGTGTGTATACCATAGTTTGCCTATCCATTCCTCTGTTGTTGGGCATCTGGATTGATTCCATCTTTTTGCTGTCATGGACTGTGCTACGATAAACACTTGTGTGCATGTATCCATTGGTGTGACTGTAGGATATATTCTGTAGGATATATTCTGAACAGTGGAATTACTGGGTCAAATGGTATATCTATATCCAGCTTTTTAAGGAAGTGCCAGATTGCTTTCCAAAGAGGCTGCACCATTTTGCAATCCCACCAACAATGTAGGAGAGTTCCAATTTCTCCACAGCCTCTCCAGCCTTTGTTAAAAACATGGAATGCTTCATGAATGTGCATGTTATCCTTACACAGGGGTCTTGCTAATCTTCTCTGTATCGTTCCAATTTTAGTGTATGTGCTGCCAAAGCTAGCACAGAAAGGATGATTATTAAACTGAGTAACGACCCAGGCAAAGATGTAAATGGCATATGGATGGGATCCCTTCATGACTACGAGATGTGCCATAGAGGAAAATCACAGAGCCTGGTAAAAATTGAAACTATTTTATTGAGGGAATAAAGACAGTCACAGTGCAAAAGAACATTACAATGGAGCCCCAGCAAATGAAATACATGAATCCAAGGTGGGAAAAACTGGAGAAACAGGTTAATAGGATTAGAAGGAGGAATTGTGAAATACAAAATTCTGATTGTTTACAGTGATTGAAATCAGTCAAAAGTGAGATAATAAAGCATAATATATGAAACTATTGGTTACATAAATGCATTGACTGAAAGATGCAGCTGAAAAACAGGATCAAAGGGCAGCTTCATGTAGCTTACAAATCAATGTCATGACAGAACTTTTCAGGAGTGCTCTGTGAAAAGTTAGCTCAGTCATTTTACAAATAGATCAGATCCCTCTGTTTTCACTGTGTTCTTTATTATTCCCTCTTTGTGATCAGGATCTCAAGCAACATTATTTGATTACACGTACAGGCATGATATATTTGTATAAGCTTGTTTTTAAATTGTCCTTAAAGGCCAACAGTCCCTAGATGTTACAGAATAAGGGCATACACTGTGATTTAAAGCCGGAAAAGCTGTGTCAGGGTTTATTCTTTCACTGTTTGTATTCAGTATGTATTCTGAGCAAAATCCAAGAAACTGGGCTGTAGGAAGAAGAACACAGCATCAAGACTGGAGGAAAACTCAATAAAAGCTTGTAATATGGGAGTGACAGCATGCAGTAAAGGGAAGATCAGCAGAACTGGACTATACCATAAACTGGAAGGTTTTCTAAACTCAACCCAATGTTTCACAGGATAGAGTAGCAGGGGTAGGTGTGTGACAACAATTTTTTCAATTGACACTGAGGTCAATTGGCTTAGCTAGTCTTTTGTGAAGAGAGTCTTCTGCACCCTATGTTGGTGATTGGCATCTGGGGTCTTAAAAGCTAGCAAGCTGCCATCTGGAGAATGCCAAATGGTCTCAACCCATTGGAAATAGATGATGACTGAGAACATCATAGACATAGGGAAAAATGAGCCCAGGAGACAGAAGGACCAACATGAATGGGAGACAGCATCAGTGTGAGACCAGAAGAACTAGATGGTGCCTGGCCACCACCAAAGGCAGGCGTGACCGGGTACACAACATACAGTCTCTGATGCAGCATGAGAAAAAGTGGTGTGCAGTTTAAGAATTCTACTACAAGGCCAGAACTGATGGTCTGACAGCCTGGAGGGTTCCCTGGGAACATGGTCCCTAGACTTGCTGCTGGCCCTGACCTGAAACCAGTACTGAGGTCAACTCTTCAGACAAAAATGGAATGGACTTGGGGATGCAGTGTGAGCATGTGGTGTGTGTACTTTATGGCTTTATACATGTATAGGAAGCTGTCCTACTGGTTTCTTTCTAGATGGAAGAGAAGGTGCAAAGGAAGGAACAAAGAGGATACTAGAAGTAAAGAGTGAAAAGGACTTGGTGTCACAGGGTGAGGAAAGCAGATGGACCTGCAGAAAGCTTGGCATGAAAAGTTGGTTTGGATTGTATACTTTCACTTAATCATAATTAAATAAACTTGTAGTGTGTGGATGATTCAAATTTGCTTTTTGAAAGTGAAGAGGACTTGAAGCACTTACTGATGCAATCAAAGACCACAACCTTTAGTACAGATTGCGCCTCAGTATGAAGAAAATAAAAATCCTCACAACTGGACCAATACATGATAAATGAAGAAAATATTGAAGTTGTTAAGGACTGAATTTTACTTGAATCTACAACTACCAGGAAGGCACCAGTCAAGAAATCAAACCGTAACCGAAAAGAGTTTGGATTCTTGTCCTGTCCAGTTAGCTGATTGAAATAAAATGGATACTAATTGCAAGGGAAACAGAAAGTGTCAAGTTTATTGCCTGTGCAGAAAAGGAGCCATATGGGGTCTAGTGACCATAACACTGCATGTTCCCTGTCTAAGGGGGTTGGTGAGCTTTTCATTAACAGTGGTGTCTGGGATTTGGATTTGGTACACAAACTCTCCACCCTTAGCACCCTTGTGTTCACATTTTGAGGTCTGGATGTTGAAGCAGATATATCATTGCTGTTGTCAGATGGATCTTGGCTGAGAGTAGAGAATGCCAGAAAGATGTTTAATAATTTGTGTTCTCTAACCACCCTTCAACATCTTCAGTTGCAAACATTCATTAATAATGGGAATGTGGAATGTATGAAATATTAATATATGAAAATTGGAAATGGTCAAAAATGAAATAGAGTGTATAAACATCAGTATCCTAGGTATTAGTGATCTGAAGTGGACTGGTATCATCTGGTCTACTATGCTGGTAATGACAACTTGAAGAGGAATGGTGTTGCATTCACTGTCAAAAGGAACATTTCAAGAGCTATTTTAAAAGTGCTATCAGTGATAAGATTATATCCATACAACTACAAGAAAGGCCAGTTAACATGACTGTTATTGAAATTTACACATCAACCACTAAGGCCAAAGATGAAGAAACTGAAGACTTTTTACCAGCTTCTGAAGTCTGAACTTGATCAAACACGCAATCAAAATGCCTTGATAATTACTGGTGATTGGAATGCAAAAGCTGGAAAATGTGGCCTTGGTGACAGAAATGATGCTGGAGATCACATGATAAAATTTTTCAAAACCAATACCTTCTTTATTGTGAATACCTTTTTCACCAACATACGAGGTCTGACAATGTAGTTCGTGAACTCACCCTAGAGAAAGTGCTATGTACCTCACTGCTGAATATCACTGTGGCCATTTTCAAAGTACTTCTCTTGGGAAGCTATGCACAAATGCCAATGCCTAGCCCACCTCTCAAAGCAATTTTGGAATTTTTTTTCTGGAGTGGCCATCAAGGCTGTCATTGTATTATATCATGAATGTCATTAAGAAGTCCTCCTTCCAATATTTCTTTTATTTTCAGGTAAAGAAAAAAGTCACTAGAGGCCAGATTAGGTGAGTAGTTAGGATGTTCCAACACAGTTATTTCCTCATTGACAGTGCTGTGTGAGCTAGTACGTTGCCATGAGGCAAGAACCATGAATTGTTGGCAAAAAGTTCAGGTTGTTTTTGCCTTTTTATGCAGTCTTGTCAGCATTTCCAAGTAGTAAACTTGGTCAACTGTTGGTCCAGTTGGTACAAATTCATAATGAGCAATCCTGATATCAAAAAGGTTAGCAGCGTAGTTTCAACTCTTGATTTGGACTGACAGAATATTTTTGTCGTGGAGAATTGGCTGACTTCCATTATGCACTTCAATGCTTTATCTCAGGTCTGTGTTGGTACACCCATGTTTCATCACCAGTGATAACATGGCCCACAACATCCCCTTGCTTCTCCAAAAGATCTTGGCAAACTTCAACTCTCCTTTGCTTTTGTACTTCAGTGAGCTCCTTGGGGACCATTTTGCAAACACTTTTCTCATGCCAAGATTTTCCTGACTCACTATCTATGTTTACTTGGTCTGCTATGCTTTTCATGGTCAGCCAACAATTTTGATGAACAATTCAATGAGTTTTTGCAATCTTTTTGCCAATTCTGCTTGCTCCTGGCTGCTCTGACTTCTCTTCATCAGTGACACTTTCTCTCCCCTCAAAAAAATGTTTAATCCATTTCTACACTGCCATTTCCTTCATGGCATTATCCCCATAAACCTGGACTCACATGTCCATCATTTCATTTCCACTGTTGCCAAATTTAACAAGAACTTTAATGTTTGTCTTTGCTTTAAGTTCTGACATTCTCATTATAGCACACAAAAACATCCAACAATAATGAATGCCACTCAGCAAGACACCTCGACATCAACACAAACAGCTGTGAGACATTGATATACCAAGGTTATGAAACCTTACTGAGTTGTCTGTACTGTGCTGCCAAGGTAAGCACATGATGGCAAGTTTGTGAACTTCACACGTCAGATTTAGTAAATAGTAACTATATATGTGGATCTCACCAAATGGGATACACAGGAGTCAAACTGACTACTCTTGTGGAAACAGACAGTGGAAAAGCTCAATATCATCAGTCAGAACAAGACCGTGACACAGATGATTAACTGCTCATATATGCAAGTTGAAATTAAAACTGAGGAGAATTAGAAGTCCATGAGAGCTGAATGATGACCTTAAGTATATCCCACCTGAGATTAGAAATTCTCTCAAGAATAGATTTGACACATTGAACACTAATGACCAAAGACCAGCTGAACTGTGAAATTATGTCAAAGATACCACCCACGAAGAAAGCAAAAGGTCATGAAAAAGGCAGGAAAAGAAAGAAAAGACCAACTGGATGTCAGAAGGGGCTCTGAAACTTGTTCTTCAATATTGAATAGCTAAAGCAAAACACAGAAATAATGAAGCGAAAGGGAATCTTTTAGCTGATGTCTTTTCTAATTTACATGATTCTGTAGAACAATACATTTTTGGTATTTTTTTTCCTGTCTCAGAAACTCTTTTAACATGTGAAACATTCCTTAGAGTATTGAATTAAGGACTGACAATATTTAGCAATATTAGAGTTGGCATAGTAATATTAGGAAGGTTATTTTATTTTGAAGGACTACTTCTCTCACCATAGTTGTTTCAGTATTTCTTGAAATCTGTGATATTTCTGAATGTATTTTACCTAGAACTTTGACACAAGCCATAACATTTTTGATTTTTAGGCTATTCTGTAACCAGTATAGTGTCATTAGTTCCTAAAATAACTGATTCTTACATAAAAAAGGAAAGAAAGAAGACAGGAGAAAAAGATTTCTTATATGTAGAAAATAGAACATTGTGTATTAGTGACATTTTTATATAAATCTCATAGAAATTTTTCTCAATTATTTAGTTTTATGTAGCCAGTTTGGCTTCATTCTATTTTAGATCAGAAGCAACTTGGAAAAAACCATTTAATTTCTACATAAGAATTCTAAAAGTTTCAATTTAGTCCAATGGCATATATTAAAAATAGTATAGTCTTTATGAGTACAGCACAACTCAATTTTTGTTGAATTTTCAATGAATCAGTGAAGTAAAAGTTGTCTGTAAATGGCAAACTTAAAAATGTGCATGGAACCATAAAGTGCACAAATGATATGGTTGCTCTTAGAGGAGAGGTGAGAAGGTGGAAAAGAGTGATGGGAGATTGTTAAGAGAATATGACATGTATAGAACAGAGAGAAAGAGTGTGCTGTCACTGGGAGAGGAGAACAGTAGAAGCAGCACACAGGGAGTATTGCGAATTTAAACTGAATTGTACACTTTCACTCAATCACAATAAATAAATAAAATTTTAAAAAATGTCCATGGGTAGCTTAAAATAATAACTTTTAAAAGTGAAAATATTTGATGGTACTTAAATACAAAAGTAATGCAAAACTGTATAAAGTCAAATAAAAACTTTAGATAAGCTCTAAGAATAATGATAAACCCCACTTTTGAAGTGTCAGTATATACCAATGGTAACAAATATCAATATGTGAGACTATTGGCTTGAATGATGCTAGATTTTAAAAGACATAAAGTTGTAATCTAGTTTATAATTGAAAGGGTAAAAGAATGAGCTTATTGTCTAATATCAAGTGAAAATCATGAGATAAGACATCAACTCATAATTTTTTTCCCTTTAAAATATTTCATTGTACTTTAAGTGAACATTTACAGTCCACGTCAATTTGTCATACAATAACTTGCACACACATTACTGCGTAAATCTAGCTGTTTTCCTAACCTTGTGACAGTATACTTCTCCCCCTCTCCCTCTGATATTTCTAATGTCCATTCAACCAGCTCCTGTCCCCCTCTGCCTTTTCATCTCACCTATGGACAACACCTGCCTAATTAGCCTTGTGTATCCACTTAAGGCAAGAAGCACACTCTTTGCCAGTATCATCTCATATCTTATAGTCCAGTCCCATATTTGTCTGAAGAGTTGGCTTCAGAAATGATTTCAGTTCTGGGCCAGCAGAGAGTCTGGGGCCCATGTCTTCTGGGGACCCTTCAGTCTGTCAGACCATTAAGTTTGGTCTTTTTAACAGATTTCTAGTTCTGCACACTTAGTTTTCTCCCACTGTGTCAGATATTCTTTGTTGTATTATTTGTCAGGACAGTCATGGGTGGTGGCCAGGCACTATCTAGTACTTCTGGTTTTACACTGATGTAGTCTCTGGATTATGTGGCCCTTTCTGTATCTTGGGCTTTTATTTTCCTGTGTCTTTGATGGCCTTCATTCTCTGCTTCAGGTGGGTTGGAACGAATTGATGCTACTTACATGGCTGTTTGCTAGCTTTTAAGACCCCTGATACCGCTCTCTGTAAAACAACAACAACAACAACTTTGTTATGCCAATTGACCTAGACGTCCTCTGAAACCATGGTTCGCAGATCCCTGCCCCTGCTAATCTGTTCTTCGGAGTGTTGGGTTATATTTTGGAAATTTCTTAGCTTCTGATTTAGTCCAGTTGTGCTGACTTCTTTACTGTGTGTTGTTCCTCCCTTCAACTTAGTTAATTCTTACCTGCTATCTAAATAATGGACACCCTGGTGGTGTTTTGGGTTAAGTGCTATGTCTGCTAACCAAAAGGTTGGCAGTTTAAATCCACCAGGTGCTGCTGGAAACTCTACGGGGCAGTTCTGCTCTGATCTCTAGGATTGCTATGAGTCATACCCAACTTGACAGCAGTGGGGTTCGTTTTGGTTTTGTCTAAATAATGAATAACTCCCTTCCCACCTTCCCCACCCTGTTTTCTTTCTGTGTTTAAATGTTTTATTGAGTCTATACAATATTTGTCATTTTGCAACTGACTAATTTAACTCAGCATAATGCCTTCCAGATTCTCCCACGTTATGTTTCCCAAATGCATCTTAGTTCTTTATCTTTGGGTAGTATTCCGTTGTGTTGTCCATACATCCATTGATAGGCATGTAGGTTGATTCACCCTTCTTACCATTGTGGACAATCCTAGAATAAACATTGGTATTCACCTATCTATTGGTGTGACAGCCCTTATTTCTCTAGGATATAGTCCGAGAAGTGGGATTGTTAGATTGAATTGTGTTTCTATTTCTAGTTTTTTAAGGAAGTGCCAAATTGATTTCCAAACCAGTTGTAACATTTTTTGTTCCCTCCAGCAGTTTATAAGTGTTGCATTCTTTCCACAGGCTCTCTAACATTTATTTTTCTGATTTTTGGGTTAGTGCCAGCCTTGTTAGGGTGAAATGGTATCTCACTGTAGTTTTGATGGATTTCTCTGATGGCTAATGATTGGGAACAATTCCTCATGTATCTGTTAGCTGCTTTAATGTCTTCTTTGGTGAAGTATCTCTTTATATTATTTGCCCATATTTTATTTGGGTTATTTGTCTTTTTGTTGTTGAGGTTTTGCAGCATTTGTAGATTTTGGAGATTAGACACTGATTTGATTTGTCATAGTCAATTTTCACCCCCCCATCCCCCACTCTCTGGGTTGTCTTTTTACTCTTTTGGTGAATTTTTTGGAATAACATAAGTGTTTGATTTTAGGAGTTCACAGGTATCTATTTTGATTACTGGAGAAAACTTGGTCATAGACTTGTGCCACCTACAACTACTAAATCAATATGCAGAGACAGGGATTGAATCCTTTGAGAACACTTTATTCAGATTGATGGCAATTTGAGAAGATGGCGGGTCAGTACCTTAAAAACCATGAACATCTCAGACCCTGCTAGCAGGTCTTAAGGAGGATTTAGGGAAAGGAAGGAAGGAAATACGTTCCAAGGGTGAGGGGGTGTGGTCTAGGAAAACAATCTCACAAGCCTTGTGATTAACAGAGCAGGGAAGAGGTAATCATACCCTTTCCTGTGAATGAAGGAAGAAGTTAACTATGTTAACTAAGAATTACTTATGGTTATTAAGTAAAATTTCCTACGGTTCTTACTCTTTTATTTTCTCTTAAGGTGTCTGTGCATTGTAGTAACATTTTGTATTTGGTTTATGCCATAACACATAAAATTTTAACTTAAAGAAAATTTAGTATTTCTTTTGATTTAAGCCATGGTGGCACAGTAAGAGAGATATGGCTGCTAATCAAAAGGTTGACAGTTTGAATCTATGAGCCACTCCTTGGAAACTCTATGGGGCAGTTTTACTCTGTCCTATAGGGTAGCTATGAGTTGGAATTGAGTAGATGGCAATTAATTTTTTTTAAACTGCAACCTATATTAAATACACACATTTAGTCCTTTTCTCTTTATGAAAGAAGTGTGTAGTTTGTGCTTTTTATTGAAGTTTCAAAGTTGTCAGAAGTTTATTGTAGGCAATTGAAAAAAAATTGAGTTATTTAGTTAAAGATATTAAAGGTATAAGTCTGCCAAGACACAGGTACTTGAGGCAATGAATGCAGGTTTGAGGTTCCGGCAGACACGGTAATGATGGAGACACAGCTGGTGAAGTCATGGCAGATTTATTGGTACAATGGCTGGAGGTAGGTACAACATTTGGCGGACAGCAGGCAGCACACACCAGCCAGGCAGCAATGTTACTTAACAACGGGCAGCAGAACTGTCTCATGGCTCAGTAATCTTATATACTAGTTTTACACAAAGGTGGTTGGCTGCCAGACTTGAGCCCTCAAGGCCAAACTCACATAAACAGGGTATGTCATACTGCAGAATCAGTTTTATGCAGTAGGTCTTTACAGAGTCAGAAAGCCTGAGTGAAACAACCTTCCATACTGTCCCCACATTGCACCCAAAGAGTGTTTTTCTCAGCATACAATCTATGCAATAATTTTTCCTCAAGAGTCCCTTGGTGAGGCATGGGGCAATATGGATCTATAAGCCACAACAACAATGTAGGGAACAACACACAAAAAATAAGTCCACAGGCTATTCCCAATACAGTAACTAACGTGGCCTGCCAGTAAATCTCAGCTTTTCTTCCCCTGTTCCGTGGCTCAAATATGTGACAGAGACCCTCAGAGGTCCATCTAACACAGAACCCCCTCAAAGTCACTTGTTATATGTAAAAGGGGCTTTGTCCCACAATTCAATTGCCTTGCGTGTAAGACACTATTGGCCATCCCAAATGGCATATCCCATCCAGGGTTGGACATGGCTCACTTGTTCTCTCACCAGGAGCTTTGCATGCTCCCAGGTGACAGTCCGGGGGGGGGGTCACCGTGCATCCATTCTTGCAACCATGTCCAATCTTCTCCAGTTGCAGGGTGAATTCTCTAAAGGAAGTCACCTGCAGCACTGAGCAGCATCTCAGTGCAAATCCAACAAGCTGATTGGTTGGAGACCACTGCCAAGATATGAGTTCAATCAGTCAAAGTGTTTCCCTTGGCTAATCTGTACCCTCAAAGAGAGAGAGAGGTTAGAGACACCAGTAAGTGGAGGTCTTTCTCTTCTAACAAGAGACAAGCCGCTTGTATGCCCCATGACAAGAGAGTAGCTGGCAAGGGTGGTCTCCTGAGCCTTGTATACTGGATCTCAGCCCTTGTGTCAGTAGGCAAAGTAAGCTCAGCAGAGACAAGTAAAGGCCCTGCGTGTGTAGGCCAAACACTCAGCACAAAGACACCTTTAAGAACAGTAGGTGTGTCTACAGGAAGGGATACTGTAATCTTCAGGGCAATTCATATCTATTTTCCAGCATTTCAGGAATCACAGACCCCATCTAATCTGTTCAGGGGTTCTCAGCACCCTTTGAATGTGCTCTTTAGAGCATATTTGGCAGGTATCTGTCACCTGCTATACTTCTTTGTACATGACCAGCAGGCCCCAAGCTTGAGCTGTGGCTGCTTGCAGCCTTTCCTGCTGTTCTTGCTATTCTAGAAGACACTCATCTTCTCTGTGGCTTCAGGGCCCAGCCCGAGCCTGCACGCACTGCCTGGGACCTGTACTCATCGCCCCCACTGTGGTGCACTCCCAACCATGGGGAGTAAGTGCGGAGCTCTTCCACTCTGTTCATGCTGTCTGTCCTTCAGCTCCCCAGCGCTGCTCTATGTCTCTGCTGACACGTCTTGTGCCAGCAGCTTCTCTATGGGTCTCCATCCCTATTTCCACCCCATGTTTGCCTGCGGCACCTGGCATAGCTGAGAAGTGCACAGCTGTGCGCCTGGGTGGCACTACTTTACTTAACTCACAGTAGTTAACTGTCATGTACCAGGAGCCATCTGCCTCCTTCACTGTCCACACTGAAAAGGTTCTGAGCAGACCTCAATACTTGTACTCAGTGTAACTTTTCAGTCGTTTCCTCAAATTCCTTATGTCCCCCTGGGAGATGATACTGTTCCACATTTATGACCACTCGGGTGCTAACAATTCCAGCAGGGTAACTCAGGCTCTACCCTGCACTATAACTTTTATAGCTCTCAGCCACAGTCTAAATTCTGCAGCTGTCATGTGTACCACCTGACCTTGCAGGATATCTGTACCCAGAATATATTCTGGCACTGGAGAAACATGAGGTTTATAAAGCCTGGGGGCAGGTGGCCGATGTCTTTGGTGACCTGAAAGGCAGCATGAACTACAGCTAGCTATTTCTCTATCAGCGTATAGCGCTGCTCATTGCCTTTGCATAGCTGAGACCAAAATCCAGGGGGCACTCCAGTTCAGCTTTGCCATTGCCACAACCCTCAGCCCAGACCTTCAGATGTCACATGCCCCATGAGTTCAGCTGGAAAAAAAGCACCAAAAATCTTAAGGCTGCAGAGCCCATTTAGCTTCTCTAAAGGCTGTCTGCCTTTCCTCTGTCCAGTCTAAAGGGGCCCCTTTACTGAAGTGAACAAAGACAACATATGTGTCAAATTCAGGATGAATGCCCACCAATATCCCCAAAGACCCATAAATTCCTGTAACTGCTTCACAGTGCTAGGGACAGGAAAAGCTTGTACTTCATCCATCACTATGAATCAAGAAGCACTCAGTTCTAGTATCTACCAATGCCATTACATGTCGCACTTTTGCCAAGCCAAGTGCCATCCAATAAATGATTAATTCCACATAGGGCTTCTAGCACCCATTCGCTCTCCCCACTCACTGTGTGGAGACCTTGGCCTGGATCCTAAGTGACTGAGCAGCCAAGGTCACTGGGGCCCTCTAAAGTAATCTTGGAGTTGCATGGCTTGTACCTCTCCTTGCTCTCCTTGTTCCATCAGTTGGGACAGTCCTTTTGCTCCTGCTTTCTTACACTTAGGAGCAGCATAATGCTGTTCAGCCTTTATCTACTGTCACAGCTCCAGCAGCACTCTATTGGATTTCTCATCCACCTCTGGCCAGTTCTAGAGCAGGGACCAAGCTGCAAGGACTATTGCCACCTGGGGCTAGATACTAGGGGGTGGCCAGGTCTCTAACTCTCCCTCCATGGCTATGCCTGGCTGTACTGAATCCTGCCAGTATCACCACTTGTCAAGATGCAGGTACTGAAGGTAAGAAATTCAGGTTCGAGGTTTGGGAAGTCCCAATAATGATGAAGGAATGGCTGGTGTAGTCAAGGCAGATTTATTGGTACACGGGCTGAAGGCAGGTACAACATTCTATGGGCATGAGGCAACAGGCAGCAGGGAGTGCACACCAGCCAGGCAGCAACTTAAGAAAAGCAGCAACAGTGTCAACGGTGCCTTGTGGGTCAGTGACTTTATATACCAGTTTTACACAAAAGTGACTGGCTGCCAGAAGAGAAATAAAAGAGAAAAATGGTTGTCAGAAGAAATTTTGATACTTGCCCCTGAATGTGGAGTAGCTAAAACAAATGGAAAAAAAATACGAAGGAAAAGAGCCAAACAGAAAATTTTAAAAGGCTGCTCAAGAAGACAAAGTAAAATATTATAATGATGTGTGCCAAGACCTGGAGTCAGAAAACCAACAGGGAAAGCATGCTCAGGATTTCTTAGGATGAAAACACTGAGCAAAAATTCAAACTTTGAAGTTTGCAGTACTGAAGAATTCTGTGGGCAAATGACTGAACAATATTAGAAGCATTAAAAAAAATCAAAGGAATACACAGAGTCATTGCACCAAAAACATTTGGTTGATACTTAAGCATCAGCAACTCATAGTACTGAAGAAATAAGTCTAAGTTGCATTGAAGATACTGGCAAACAACACATCTCCATGAGTTGACAGAATACCAGCTGAGATGTTTCAACAAATGGATGCAGGACTAGAAGGGCTCACTAGTCTATACCAAGAAAACTGAAAGACATCTACCTGGCCAACCAACTGAAGGAGATCCACATTTGCAACTATTCCTAAGGAAAGTGATCCAACCAACTTCAGAAATTATCAAACATTATCATTAATAGCACATGCAAGCAAAATTTTTGCTGAAGATTATTTAAAAGTGCTTGCAGCAGTACATCAACAGAAAACTGCCAAAAATTCAACAGAGATTCAGAAGAAGATGTGGATCATAGCAGATTATGCATAACATTTTGAACTCTGGCAATTCAAAGACACTTGTTTGTAGATCAAGAGGCAGTAGTTCAAACAAAATATGGTTTAAGGTTAGGAAAGGTGTTTGTCAGTGTTCTGTCATTTGACCACACTTACTCAATCTGCATATTGAGCAAATAATCTGAGCAGGTGGATTATATGAAGAACAGAGCATCAGGAATAGAGGAAGACTCATCAATAACCTGCATTATACAGATGGCTCATTCTTGCTGAAAGTGAAGTGGACTTGAAACACTTACTGATGAAAATCAAAGACCAGTCTTCAGTATGGATTATATCTTGGCATCAAGAAAACAAAAACCCTTACAATGAAGGTCCACTCTTTGGACATGAATGGATTGGACTTGGCGATAAAGAGTGACCATATATTGGATGCACTTTGCTGGAGGAAGGAGAGTGGGTGGAAAGGAGGGGAAAGGAGACTGTTGGGAGGTTGAGGCATGTATGGAGCAGAGAGGAATAGTGTGCTGTCACTGGACAGGGAGAGCAGTGGAAGCTGCATATAGGTGGGCATGTAAATTTATACGGGAATGTACATTTTCACTCAGTCATGTTAAATAAAAAAATGTAAAACAAACAAACAAAAACCCTCACAACCAGATCAACAAGCGGCATCATGAAAAAAGGAGAAAAGGCTGAAGCTGTCAAGGATTTCATCCATAATCTACATTCGTTCAAGGAATAGTCTAGAAATCCAATGACACATTGCACTGGGCAAATCTGCTGCAAAAGATCTCTTTAAACTTTTCAGAAGCAAAGATGTCACTTTGAGGATGAAGGTGCACTTGACCCAAGCCATGGTGTTCCCAGTTGCTTCAAATGCATGTGAAATGAATTAGGAAGATGAAAGAACAACTAATTTCTTTGAATTATGTTGTGGTGAAGAATACTGAATATAGGAAAGTATACAAATGGCATGGGGACAGAGTTTGACCTTTTCTCTTCACAAGGGATAAGGAAAATCAAGATCGTCAGCCCAAGGCTGACTCCTGTGTGGCAGATGTCAGACATATCTCCTCTCTCTGCCACTTCTTAAAAATTAAATGTAACACCAGTCATCCCTCCCAAGGCACTTACTACTTCTCTGCAGAGTTCAATAATTCATTTCAGTGACCACACAGAACTCACAGACAATAGTTGTGTCTATGGGATTTATTAGGGAAATAACGGTCATAATTCAAGTTCAGGAATAATCAAGGTACAATTATTCCATCAGCACAGTGCCTTCTCAGCTGTGCTCACAGGCACACTTCTTCTCGTGGGCTTTTGGCCTCCACCCAGAGTCACTCAGCTTTCTTGTTTCATGGTCCAGGAATCCAATCACACCCTCTCTTGCTGTTGGGTCTCCACTGTCTGGTCTCTGATGCCATGTCTCTGCTGCTGGGTCTGTGCTGTTGCTTCTTGCTGTCTTCCATGTTTCAACTCATTCTGCTTTTGGCCTCCTGGTTCCAAAAACTTCTAGCACAAGGATCCTTTGTCCAAAGGACAGACTCTTTGTTCCTAGCTGCTCTTCCATGATGGTGGTGGAATCCTTGCTTTCCTGCCTCTGGGATGACTCATTTCAAGTCCAGTGGGATGACAAAACTGCCCAGTCCTCTTGGTTGGCTACTATTGCCGTATTTACACAGTCCCACCCAGTCATTTAGGTGACAGTTACAAGACTATGGTAAGAAAGGTCACACAAAAGCAGCCCATCAGCTGCACATATACTGCCAGATAAACAAGTCTGTCTTAGAAGAAGTACAGTCAGAATTCTCTTAGAAGCAAGGGTGGCAACACTTTGTCTCACATATTTTGGTCATATATTCAGGAGGGACCAGTCCCTAGAGAAGGACATTGTGCTCAATAAAGTACAGCTTAACCAAAAATCAGACCCTCGATGATAGTGTTGACACAGTGGCTACAATGGTCCCAAACATAGCAAAGATTGAAAAGATGGCATAGGACTGCATATTGTACATGTGGTTGCTATGAATCCAAACCATCTCAATGGCAGCTAACAACAACATCTGCTATAGCCAGCCAAGCCAAGTGCCGTCTAGCATAATTATATCAAGCAGTATTAATGAAAAGATCACATGATGTGAACAGAATAGTGCATCCTAATCACCCATGGATGCAGTTGAAATGGTGGTCTGATAGATGAGTGAATAATTCTGGAGGTAGTCATAATCTGACACAAATAGCCCATTTCAACAGTTGTGCAAAATCAATAGTAATACATTAAGTGTAGATTTATCGTCTAATACTGGCATAGCAAGAAGATCAGCATAATCTTTTATAGTTAGAGGGGAAGAGTGACATATCAACATTAATTAAATTGCTAGTACTGTTTACTTATTGAGTTAATGTGAAAGTATTTTTGTGCCAAGAGCAGAAAAAGAAAACAAAAAGCGGCTAAAACAATAATAGGAATGATGTTTAGAATACAAATACTAGAAAGAAATAGTAAAAGAAACATACCGAGAGAATGAGTATGCCTGTAACTATTAGAGTGCTGTTGTTATTAACGGCCATCTTGCTGGCTCCCACTCATAGTGACCTAATGTACAACAGAACAAAACACTACCTGGTCGTGTACCATCCTCACAATCATTGCTGTTTGAGACAATTGTTGAAGTTGCTGGGTGAATCTACCTTGTAGGGAGTCCTCCTCTTTTTTGCTGATCCTGTAACACACAAAGACCTTCTCCAGAGACTGGTGCCTCCTGAAATAACATGTCCAAACTAGATGAGATAAAGGCTCATCATTCTCCCTTCCAAGGAGGACTCTGGCTGTGCTTCTTCCAGCACAGACTTATTTGTTCCTCTGGCAGTCTGTGATATTCAGCAGTCTTCGCTTCAATCTTCCTTATCCATTGCCTGGCTTTCAAATGTTTATGAGTTGAGTATCACAGCTTGGATCAGGCCCATTTTAGTCTTCAAAGTAACATGTTTGCTTTTCAACATTTTAAAGATGTCTTTGCAGGAGGTTTCACTGCAGGAGGTTTCACAGTGCATATTGTCATTTGATTTCTTGACTGTTGCTTTCATAGGCATTGCTTGTGGATCCAAGTAAAATAAAATCCTTGACGTCTGTTCCACTGAGGGTCTTCTGTTTCTCTGTCTGTTTCCCAAGTGTGGTGTCCTTCTCCAGGGTCTAGGCCCTCCTGGTCACATGTCCAAAGTGCCTGAGACCAAGTTTCTCCAACCACACTTCTAAGGAGCACTCTGGCTGGACTTCTTCCAAGACAGATTGGTTCCTTCTTGTGGCAGTCCCAGGTATATTCAGTATTCTTCTCCAACACCACAATTCAAAGGCATCAACTCTTCTTCTGTCCATCTTATTCACTGTCCAGCTTTTGCACAGCTATTGAAAACACTATGGCTTGGGTCAGGCGTACCTTAGTTCTTAAAAGGACACCTTTGCTTTTTCACACCTTAAAGAGGTCTTGTGCAGCTGATCCGCCCAGTGTGCTGCATCCTTAAATTTAGTGATTGCTGCTTCCATGGGTGTTGATTGTAGATCTCAGTAAAATAAAATCCTTGACAACCTCACTTTTTTCTCCATGTATCATGATGTCATTTATTGGGCCAGTTTTAAGGGCTTTTGTTTTCCTGCTGTTAAACTGTAATCCATACTGAAACCTGTCATCTTCAATCTTAATCAGTGAGTGCTTCAAATCCTATTCAGTTTCAGGAAGCAAAATTGCATCATCTGCATAACACAGGTTGTTGATGAGTCTTCCTCTAGTGCTGATACCTTGTTCTTCTTCGTACAGTCCGGTTTCTCAAATTCTTTGCTCAACATACCGCTTGAGTACGTATGGTAAAAGGCTACAACCCTGAGGCACACCTTTCCTGAATTTAACCACAGAGTGTCCTCCGGTTCTGTTGGAATGACTGCCTCTTGATCTGTGTCCAGGTTCCTCGTGAGCAAATCAAATGTTAGGTGGCTCAAAGTCTGAATTGAGGGGCCCACGCCAAGGAAGGCATTCTCTCTGTCTGCTGTGTCTCTGTCACCTTCTGTAGCCCTGATGATTTTCAAGTCCTAGTGATCTCTATGTGGCATCTGCCATCCCTCATGTGTGCATGTCTGTCTCTGCCTACGCTGCTCCTTGTAACTCAGGAGTGTTTAATCACTACGTGACCAGGGTTTTCTCATCCCGGAACCTTTTATCCAGCAGCTGATCACCCAAACAGCCAGGAAGTGGTGGATGCTAGCCTCAGTCTGTAGTCATGACCTCCACCTTGTGCAGCCTGGACTAGAGTCTTGTCACCCTCAAGGCCAATTTTAAACCTTACCATCCTTTACTTGTTTGCATAGCAAGGCATTTAAGGGCTTTGGGACACCTCAAATTATTCCTCTTATTCTACTTGGAAACAGCCAGCATTAATCTAAGTGCTACCACCAAGTTAATTTATTGATGTGTCAGGAAGACGAGGATTTTAATGACCTACAGTGCCAATCCTGGGATTCCAGGCTGCTGTGTCTTGTTTTTCTTGCTCAGGGAACCTCTCTTCCTACCGTGCAGCCAAGAGTGGACTTGTCTTTGGGCTGCAATCTCTTTATTAGTTATATGCGGGTTTTATCTATCATCCCAGGAGGTCATTGAAAGCCTAAAGCAATGTTAAGTGAGCAACCTTTAAATAACTAACAAAGTTAATGTCACGAATGTGAGTGCTATCTGAAATCCATCACTCGGTGCTGGACGCAGCCCTGAGCTGTGATGAAACACCACTCATAAATTTATATTAAAACTCTGCTCGGTGGCAGTTATTTATCACCAGAAAATAAATAAATGAAAAATAAAATCCTTGACAACTTTAGTCTTTCTTAATTTACCATGACTTTGCTTATTGGCTTCGTTATGAGGATTTTTGTTTTCCTTATAGTTTTAGTCATCTGATACTTCTCTAACAGAAATACCATGAGTGGATGGCTTTAATGAAGGAAAGTTTATTCTTACATGGTTCACTAGGCTACAAGTCCAAATTCAGGGTATTCACTTATGGGAATGGCTTTTCTCTGTCAGCTCTGGAGGAAAATCCTTGTGTTCCATCAGTCTTTGGTCAGGAAGCATCTTGGCACAGGAACCTCAGGTCTGAAGGACAAGCTTTACTCCCAGTGCTGCTTTCTTGATGGTGTGAGGTTCCCAACTCTCTGCTTGCTTCTCATTCCATTTATCTCTGGATGAAAGGACAAAAGGTGTGCAAGCCACACTCCAGGGTAACTCCCTTTGTGAGAGTGTTGCAGTCCCACCCTAATCTTTTAGCATAATCATCCTGTTAGCCACAAGCAGAGATTAGGATGTATAGCATAGGAAAATTACAAAATTTTGGGAATGATGGCCCAGCTAAAAGGCTACACACATTTTTGGGGGAACATAATTTAATCTATGATACTTTACATTGAGGAATAATTCGTGTTGAAGGCTATAGTCTTTGACTTTCATTAGTAAGTGTCCCCAGTACTCTTCACAAGCAAGGTTGTATCATCTTCCTGTCACATGTTGCTAATGAGATTTTCATCAATCCTGATGCTACCTTCTGATGCTACAGTCCAATTTCTTGAATTTTTGCTCTGTGTGTAGATTGAATAAGAATGGTGACAGGATGTAACCCTGTCACACACATGTCCTGATTTCGATGAAGTATCCCCTTTTCCTGTTTGAATAACTACCTCTTGATTTATATACAGGCTCTGCATGAACACAAATAAGTGTTCTGGAATTCCCATGTTTTGCAATATTATGCAAAATTTTTTATGATCCACATTGTCAAAAATATACAGGTAAAAATATTTTTTGTATTCTCTGCTATCAGCCAAAATCCATCTGACATTAGCAATGATATCCCTCATTCCACATCCTCTTGTGAATCTGGCTTGAATTTCTGGCAGTTCCCTATCAATGTATTGCTGCACTGACTTTCGAATGAGTTTTGGGAAAACTTTCTTTCTGTGTGATATAAAAGATTCTGTTCCATAATTTTGCATTTTGTAAATCACCTTTCTTTGGAATGGGCACAAATACAGCGCTCTTCCAGACAGTTGCTCAGGGAACTGTCTTCTAAATTTCTTGGCATAGATGAGTAAGCACCTCGAGTGCTACTTCTGTTGGTTGAAACATTTCAACTGGTATTCTGCCAATAGCTGAAGCATTGTTTCTCACCAGTGCCTTCAGTGTATCTTTAGTTTCTTCTTTCAGTACCATCGGTTCCTGAAATGGTTGAAATTTGACCAATTCTTTTTGCTATAGTGACTTTGTATATTCCTTCCATGTTGTTTTGATATTTTCTACATAGTTCAATAGTGTGCCAAGGAAATTCTTCAGAACGGCAGCTATTTTTTTCTTCAGTTCTTTCAGTTTGACAGATGCAGGGGGTGTTCTTCTCTTCCCTACCCCTGCAAAGACTCCATGTCTGCACATTTCAGTATACTGCTTTGTCTGTTAGAGTCATCCTTTGAAATCTTTTGTTCAGCTCTTTCATTTCATTATTTCTTTTATTTGCTTTAGCTATTCTGCATTCAAAAACAAGTTTCAGAGTCTTCTGCAATCCATTTTTGCCTGTTATTTCTTTCCTGTCTTTTAAGTGACCTTTTGCTTTCTTCATATGTGGTGTACTAGATGTCGTTCCATAGCTCATTTGGTCTTTAATCGTTAGCATATATTGCATCAAATTTATTCTTGAGCTGGCCTCCAAACCCAGGTGGGATATAGTCAATGTCATATTTTAACTCTTGATAACTTGTTTTAATTTTATTCAACTTCAACTTGAACTTCCAGTGAGACAATTGATGGTCTGTTCCAGCAGTTGAGTTTTCTGCTTGTTTTGACTGATGATATTGAGTTTTTCCACTGCCTCTTTTCACATGTTTTTGATTTGATCCGTATATATCCTATCTGGTGAGGTCCACGTGTATAGTCCAGTGTTTATGTTACTGAGAAACAGTACTTACAATGATGAAGTCATTGGTCTTGCAAAACTCTGACATACAATCCCTGGCATCATTTCTTTTTTTTTTTTTCCTTTATGTACTTTTTTTTTTAATTTAACATGACTGAGTGAAAATGTACATTCCCGTATAAATTTACATGCCTGCCTATATGCAGCTTCCACTGCTCTTCCTGTCCGGTGACAGCACACTATTCCTCTCTACTCCATACATGTCTCATCCTCCCAACAGCCTCCTTTCCGCTCCTCTCCACCCACTCTCCTTCCTCCAGCCAGAGGTCAGCAGGATGACATCCTATAGATGTATAGAACCATAAAGTGCAACCAATATATGGTCACTCTGCATTGCCAAGTCCAATCCATTCCTGTCCAAAGAGTGGACCTTTGTTATAATTTATGGGTAAGGGCAGCATCAGGGCCGGGGGCCATGCTCTCAGGGGAACCCCGAAACCGCTGGACCATCAATTGAGGTCTTTTAGTGGAGACCTCAGGATGCACCCCTTTTTATTCTTGTGTTGCCAGTGAGACTCAACCTAGTGAGCTCCATCTCCCTGGCATCATTTCTGTCACCAGTACTGTATTTTCCAACTACAGACTCCTTCATTTCCAACTTTCTTATTTGAACCACTAGTAATTACTAATGCATCTTGATTGCATATTTGATCAATTTCAGACTAATCTTGAATTTACTTACCTTTGGCATTTGTGGTTGGTGCATAAACTTGAATAATAGTTGTAGTAACTGATCTTCTTTGTAAACATATAGATGTTCTTTTATCAGTACCACACTTCACGATGTTGTTGTTAAGTGCTATTGAGTCAGTTCTGACTCATAGCTACCTTATGAACAACAGAAGGAAACAGTGCCAGTCTTGAGCCATGTCCATAATCATTTTTGTGCTTAAGCCTATTGTTGCAGCCACTGTATCAATCTACCTCGTCGAGGGTCTTCATCTTTTTCACTGATCCTCCACTCTACCAAGCATGATGTCCTTTTCCAGGGAGTGATCTTTCCTGACAACAAGTATGTAAGACGCAGTTTTGCCATCTTTGCTTCCAAGGTGCACTCTGGTTGTACTTCTTCCAGAACAGATCTGTTGGTTCTTTTGGCCGTCCATCATACAGTCAACATTCTTCTCCAACACTTCAGTTCAAAGGCATCAATTCTTCTGTGCTCTTTGTTCATGGTCCAGCTTTTACACACATGTGATGTGATTGAAAATACCATGGTTTGGGTCAGGTGCATTTTAGTTTTCAAGGTGATATCCTTACTTTTGAATACTTTGAAGAGGTCCCTTGAAGCAGAAAATCTGCTGCACTTCAGGATAGATCTTCAAATATTCTCTCTGATGACGAAAATGAGACTTTCTTCTTCAATTTGTCATTCCTGGAATATCATACCACGTGATTACCTGATTTAAAATTGCTAATGCCAGTCCCTTTCAGCTCACTAATGCCTGGTATATGATCTTGTTGTTGTTGCTAGGTACTGTTGAGTCAGTTCCGACTCATAGCGACCCTATGAACAATAAAACGAAAAACTGCTCAGTCTTATGCCGTATCTCCAACTGTTTTTTTGTAAGTCCATTGTTGGGGCGACTGTGTCAATTCACCTCTTTGAGGGTCTTCATCTTTTTCGCTGACCCTCCACTCTACCAAGCATGATGTCCTTCTCCAGGGATGATTCTTCCTGACAACATGTCCAAAGTATGTATGATGTAGTCTTGTCATGTTTGCTTCAAAGAAGCACTCTGGTTGTACTTCTACTGGAAAAGATCTGTTTGTTCTTTTGGTGACTCATGGTACATTCAACATGTTCCAACACAACAATTCAAAGGCATCAGTTCTTCTTCTGTCTTCTTTGTTCATTGTCCAGATTTTGCATGCATGTGTCATGCCATTGAGAATACCATGGCTAGGGTCAGGTGCACTTTAGTCTTCAAGGTGACATCTTTACTTTTCAATACTTTAAAGAGATCTTTTGCAGCAGATTTTCTCAGTGCAAAGTGTCTTTTGATTTCTTGACTGCCACTTCCATGGCCTTTGATTGTGGACCCAAGTAAAATGAAATCCTTGGCAACCTCAATCCTCTCTCTACTTATGATGGTATTGCTTACTGGTCTAGTTGTGAGGATTTTTGTTTTCTTGATGTTGAGGTGCAATCCATACTAAAGGTTGTCGCCTTTGATCTTCATCAGTGTTTCAAATCTTCTTCACTTCAGCAGGTAAGGTGGTGTCATCTGTATAATGGAGGTTGTTAAAGAGTCGTCCTCCAATCCTGATGCCTTATTCTTCTTTGTATAATACAGTTTCTTGGATTATTTGCTCAGTATACAGATTGAAAAGGTATAGTGAAAGGATACAACCGTGATACATACATTTCCTGACTTTAAACCATGCAGTGTCCCCTTGTTCTGTTCCCACAACTGTCACTTGATAGATACACAGATTCCATAGGAGTACACCTAAGTGTGCTGGATTTCCCATTTTAAGCAATGTTAGCCATAATTTATTATGATCCACATAGTCAAATGCCTTTGCATAGTCAATGAAACAGAGGGAAACATCTTTCTGGTATTCTCTGCTTTCAGCCTACATCCACCTGATATCAGCAATGATAACCCTGGTTCCACATCCTCTTCTGAATCCAGCTTGAATTTTTGGAAGGTCCTTGTCAATATACTATTGCAGTTGCTATTGAATGATCTTGAGCAGAATTTTACTTTTGTGTAATATTAGCGATATCATTCCGTAACTTCTGCATTCGGTTGGATGATCTTTCTTTGGAATAGGCATAAATATGGATCTCTTCCAGTCCGTTGGCCAGGTAGCTGTCCTCCACATTTCTTAGCATAGACGAGTGAGCACTTCCAGCACTGCATCTATTTGTTGGAATACTTCACTTGATATTCCCTCAGTTCCTGGAGCCTTGCTTTTTGCCAGTGCCTTCAATGAAGCTTTGACTTCTTTCTTCAGTGCCATAGGTTCCTGATCATATGCTACCTCTTCAAGTGGCTGAGCATCTACCAGTTCTTTCTGGCATAATGATTCTGGGTATTCTTTCCATCTTCTTTTTATGTTCCCGGAGTCATTTAATATTTTCCCTGTAGAACCCTCCACTATCACAACTTGAGGCTTGAAGTTTTTCTTCCATTCTTTCAGCTTGAGAAATGCAGAATGTTTTCTTCACTTCTGGTTTTCCATTTCCAGCTCTCTGCACATGTCATTATAATACTTTATTTTGTCTTCTCAAGCTGCTCTTTGAAATCTTCTGTTTAGGTCTTTTACTTCACCATTCCTTCCTTTTTGCTTTAGCTGGTTGATGTTGGAGAGCAAGTTTCAGAGTCTCTTCTGACATCCTGTGTGGTCTTTCTTTCTTTCCTGTGTTTTTAATGACCTCTTGCTTTTTTCATGGGTGATGCTTTGAAGTCATTCCACAATTCATCTGTCTTTGGTGATTAGTGATCAGCACATCATATGTGTTCTTAGATGGTCTTTAAACTCAGGTGGAATGTATTCAAGGTTGTACTTTGGCTCTTGTGGTCTTGTTCTAATTTTCTTCAGTTTCAACTTGAATTTGCATATGAGCAATTGATTACCTGTACCACGGTCAGCAACTGATCTTGTTCTAACTGCTGATATGGAGCTTTTCCATCATTTTTTTCCCACACATTTAGTCACTTTGGCTTCTGTGTATTCCATCTGCTGAGGTCCATGTGTACAGTCACTGTTTATGTTGGTTAAAAAAGGTGTTTGCAATGAAGAAGTCGTTAGTCTTGCAAAATTTTGTCATGTGATCTCTGGCATTATTTCTATCATCAAGGCTGTATTTTCCAACTACCGATCTCCATCTTCGTTTCCAACTTTTATTTTCCAGTCACCAGTAATTATCAATGTGCCCTGATTGCTTATTCAATCAATTTCAGACTGCAGAAGCTGGTAAAAATCTTCAGTTTCTTCATCTTTGGCCTTAGTGGTTCTTGTGTTAATTTGAATAATAGTCATGGCCTTCCTGTAGGTGTATGGATATTATACTATCACTGACAGCATTGCATTTCAGGACAGATCTTGAAATGTTCTTTTTGATGATGAGTGTAACGCTGTTCCTCTTCAAGTTTTCTTTGTCAGCATAGTAGACCATATGATTGGTTGATTCACAATGGCACTTCAGGATCTTAGGCATTTGGTTTCATGTTTTGTTTTTCTACTGATTTAATATCTTTAGAACAGAAACCACTGGAAATGCCAATTCTACTTTTCTGCTCTTCAAATTCTCAGCTTTGTAAATCATTTAACTTCCATGGAAAATTATTAATTTTTAAGCTTTATTTGCTTGCTTAATGCAAACCTTTGAAATAAGTTGTAAATGTCAAAACAAGCATGATATACTGTGTGATAGATTCTGAGTGTCAACACAATGTTTAGAAGTCCCACAAGCATCCATTTTCTTTTGGTTTCATTGACGAGGCTTTGTCTCTGTTTTATCTCACAGCCAGTAACTCTGTTCCCATGGATCTGTACTTTGTTACCCGAAGAGGGAATCAGGCACCACATGCTATTTTTGGGGACTGCTTTCCTTCCCTGGAAGATGATGGAAAAATTAAAGGTAAGTATCTCAGCTTAATTTTCCAGCATTGCTGTGCTTTGGCCTGGGACTCTTGCACTATGCAAGCCTTTTGTATATCCTTTTTCTGTCTCAGCATCTCCATTGACTACTTGGCCATCTCTAATTTTCTCCCTTTATCTCAAAAATTCCCCATACTTACTGTGGAATTCTTCTAACAGTTTATACAATACACATGTCTTATTCCAGCTGGCTATTAAGGAAAAGAAAAGTCTGCATAGCTGGGTAAATAAGCAGTGTCATGATAAATGGAGAAAATATTGAAGGTGTTAAGAATTTTGTTTTCCGGATAGGTGAGACAAAGATGACAGAGTAGACAAATGCTTCCCCCAGCTACTCTAACAGCAAAGACCCCCCAAAATAATGAATCCAGTACACATGACAACGTAGGGGTCCTAAACTTCAAGGGGAAAGTTGAAAAATTGGACAGAGCAAAGGGGAAGGGAGAGTAGTGCTCGAACTACTTAGGATTCCACAGATCTGACCTGTCAGGAAGCAGCTGTGGCCAGCTGCATGCTGGTAGGGCCAGCATGGAGGTTGGTGGGCATTCCTTTCAGTGGAGTTGATGATTTGGAGAGTCCACTCATGCCTGCAGAGCCAGTGAGGGCTAATACTACATCATCAAAAGCTAAATCATTGTGTGTAACCTACTGTGTGGATCTGAATCTTTCCTTGGATATGGGACTATCTCCCTTCTCCTGGACCTCCTTCCTCCCTTCTCTGTACCCTCTGATAGATTTTGATGCCGTTAACTGAGTCTGAAGTAGAAGTCTTCAAGTCCACCCTGAGCCATTCTCCCCTTCCCTTTTCTTTCACTGTGCCTGGCTCTAGAGTCTAACCTGGTCAGCTGAGCTGGAAATAGGACTCCTTAAGCCTGCCCTGAGCCATCCTACAAGACTTGCAGTGGGGAATACTTTGCAAACCTAGGGGCGGTGGAGAAAAGACAAAAAAAAAAAAAATTCTGCTCACTCCCCTAACCTGGAAAATCAGGGCAGCAGCTGTTTCTTCACCTGAATTCAGACATAATGACATATGCCAACCTCACAGACACCCAGTGACAACTGTTAATTCCATTTCTTTCTCAGAAGTTGCAGCCAGACACCTGTACCTATACAAATCACCCCTGCCCATCTAGGACAGCAGGCAACCGTGTGCACCACACACTTGGTGACTGATTGCTTGGATGCCTGAGGTGAATCCGTGCAACAAAAGTAAATGGTACATTTTAAAACAAAAAGGTACAACACAGTAGGTAAACATAAATAACTACAATTTACTGATGGCTCAGAAACAGCAGTCCATATCAAAGAATGTAAAGGGGTATACCATGATCTCCTCAGAAAGTTCCCAAACCAAAGAATCAAATTTTCTAGAGGAAGAGAACTTTCTGGAAATATCAGAGGTAGAATACAAAAGATTAATATTTAGAACTTTTCAAGAGATGAGGAAGGAGATGATGCAAAATGCAACAGAGCATGACACGTTAAGCAAACTGCAAGAAAGCCTGGAGTGGCAAAAATTAGACATTCAGAAATTAACAAAAAATCAAAGAATTAGACAGCTCAATAGAAAGTCAAAGGAGGAAAACTGAAGCAATGAAAGCTCAAATTTGTGAGACTGTAGGTAAAGCATGTGACATCATGTATCTGAGGAAAAATCAATGCAATAATTTAAAAAAATCAAGAAACACTAAGAATTGCATGAGACTCTACAAATGAGAATAATCTATGAGTTACTGGAGTACCAGGATGGAGTGGGATGTAGGGGAGGGGAGAATAACAGAAAATATAGAGAGAATTGTCAAAGATTTGCTGAAACAGATACCATGAAAGGTGAGAAGATATCTATCCAAGATGGTCATCAAAATCTACACAAGGTAGATCCCAAATGAAAGACACAGAGGCATATTATAACAAAAGTTGCTGAAACTAAAGATAAGAAGACACTTTTAAAAGTGGCTAGGGAACAAACAAAAAATAATTCACAAAGGAAAAACTACAAGACTAAATTTAGACAACTCAGCATATACCCTTCAGGCAAGAAGGCAATGGGAGACATATACAAAGCTTTAAAGGAAAATAGTTGCCAGCCAATAATTATATAACCAGTAAAATTTTCTCTCAAATATGATGGCAAAATTAGGATATTTCCAGATACACATAAATCTAGGGTGTTTATGAAAAACAAACCCAAAGCACAAGAAATGCTAAAGGGAGTCTTTTAGTAAGAAAACCAGTAACACTAGGTAACAGCCCAAGAATAGAACACAGACCAGAACAACTAGATAGCAACCAAAACAGGGAATAAAAAAATAAATTACAAGCAGAACACTGAAAATAAGGAAACAGATATGTCGTTATGTAAACACTGTAGTAAAAAGAAGGACCTGAAAGAAAATGTAATCATAGATCTTTCACATGGAGAGGAAGTCATGGTGATACAAAGAAATTAAAGACTGGTTTAAATTTAGAAAAATAGGGCATAAATATTAAGGTATCCACAAATGAAACTGTCAATTCCATGCATCAAATTAAAAAACAAGAAGAATACAAATTCTCAGCACATGCAAAACCATCAACATTGAAAAAGGTGAAAAAAATACATAAAGAAAAACATTTCAGCACAGAAATTAAATGGAACAAAGAAATTGTCTACATTACTCAAAAAAGTCATCAAAATGGCAGCACTAAACTTATACCTATCAATAATCACATTGAATGTAAATGGAATAAGTGCACAAATAAGGACAGAGACTGGCAGACTGGATAAAAAACATGACACATCTATATGCTGCCCGCGGGAGAGATACCTTAGACTCAAAGACACAAATAAACTACAATTCAAAAAATACATCAGGCTAACAAAATTAAAAAAAGAGAAAGAGTGGCAATATCAATCCAATATAATAGACCTTAAGGTAAAATCCACCATTTTGGATGTTGATATTGTTATCGTTTTTAGGTGCCATCCAGTTGGTTCTGACTTATAGTGGCCCTATGCACAACAGAACAAAACACTTCCTTGTCCTGTGCTATAACCACAATCACTTTAAAGCTTAAGTCCATTGCAGCAGCCACTGTGTCAATCTGTCTTGTTCTTGTTGAAGGTCTTTCTCCTTTTTACTGATCCTCAGCTCTACCAACCACAATGTCCTTTTCCATGGACTGATCCCTCCTGACAACATGTCCAAAGTATGTGAGATGCAGTCTCATCTTTGCTTCTAAGGAACACTCTGGTTGTACTTCTTCCAAAACAGATCTGTTTGTTCTTTTGGCAGTCTATCATCCATTCAATATTTTTCTCCAACACCCAAATTCAAAGGCGTCAATTCTTCTTCTGTCTTCCTTATTTACTGTCCACATTTCACATACATATGATGAAATTGAAAATGCCATGGCTTGAGTCTGGCACCTAAGTCTTCAAGGTGACACTTGCTTTTCAGCACTTTAAACAACTCCTTTCCAAGGCAATGTGTCTTGATTTCTTGGGTGCTGCTTCTGTAGGCTGAATACTCCAGGAGGACATAACCATGTCAAATACTTATACACCCAATAACAGGGATTCAAAGCACATAAAACAAACACTATCTTCACTGAAAACAGAAATAGACAGCTCCACAATAGTATTAAAAGTCTTCAGCACACCACTGTAAGCAAGGACAGAAATCTAGAAAAAGCTCAGTTGAAGACACAGAAGATCTAAATGCCACAGTCAAACAACTGTACCTCACAGACATATATGAAATACTCCACCAACAGCAGCCAAGTATGCTTTCTTTTGCAGTGCACATGAAACATTTGTAAGAGTTGACCACATATTAGGCCACAAAGCAATCCTTAACCATATTCAAAATATTGAAATACTACAAAGCATCTTTTCAGCCATAAAGCCATAAAAGAAGAAGTCAGTAACAGAAAAAAGGGGGGAGAAGTATACACATGGAAAGTGAACAACACTTTGCTCAAAAACAAGTGCGATTTAGAAGAAATCAAGCATGGAATAAAGAAACTCATAGAATCAAATGAAAATGAAAACACATCCTACCTGAATCTATGGGACACAGCGAAAGCAGTGCCCATGTTAATAAATGCACACATTCAAAAAGAAGAGCCCAAGTTAAAGAGTTAGCTACAACTCAAACAAGAGGAAACAGCTCAGCAAAAGAACCCCTCAGGCATCAGAAGACAGCAAATGATAAAAATGAGAGCAAAACTAAATGAAATGGAGAATAGAAAAATGAGTGAAAGAGTTAACAAGACCAAAAAACTGCTTTTTTGAAAAGAGCAACAAAATTGATAAACCAATGGCCAAAGTGACAAAAGAATTTTGTTTTCCTTGGATCCACAATAGACACCCATAAAAGCAACAGTCAAGAAATCAAATGATTTGTTGAATTAGGAAAATCTGCTGAAAAGACCTGTTCAAAGTATTAAACAGCAAAGACGCCACTTTGAGGACTAAGTTGCACCTGACCCAAGCCATGATATATGCATGTGGGAACTGGACAATGTATAAGGAAGACTGAAGAAAAATCAATGTACTTCAATTATGGTGTAGGTGGAGAATATTGACTATATAATAGACTTCCAGAAGAATGAACAAATCCATCTTGATGAAGGACAATCACAGTGATCCTTAGAAGTGAGAATGGTAAAATTTCATCTTATGTACTTTGGGCACTGTCGTGGATTGAATTGTGTCCCCCCAAAATATCTATCACCTTGGTGAAGTCCTTATTCCCAGGGTTTGAATGATTGTCTATCATTTTGTTGTCAGATGTGATTTCCTTATGTGCTGTAAATCCTATCACTCTGATGTTAATGAAATGGATCACTGGCAGTTATCTTGATAAGACCTACAAGATTAGATAATGTCTTAAGCCAGTCTCTTTGGAGATATAAAAGAGAATCAAGCAGAGAAACACAGAGACCTTTTTCACCAAGGAAACATTGCTGGGGACAAAACACGTATTTTGGACTAGGATTCCTGCTGGGAGAAACTCCTAGATTAAGAGAAGATTGATGACAAGGACCTTCTTGCAGAGCCAACAGAGGGATAAAGTTTTCCCCTAGAGCTGGTACGCTGAATTTGGACTTCTAGCCTACTGTTATGTGCTGTCGAGTCAGTCTCAACTCACGGCAACAACAGGCACAAGAGAACAAAACACTGCCTAATTCCGCACCACGTCCACAATTGTTTTTGTGCTTAAGGCATTGTTGCAGCCGCTATGTGAGTCCATTTTGTTGAGGGTCTTCCTCCTTTTCGCTAACCCTCCACTTTGCTGTTATTGTTAAGTGTCATTGAGTTGGTTCTAACTTATAGAGATCCTGTGCACAACAGAATGAAACACTACCCAGTCTTGCACCATGTCCACAATTGTTTTTATGCTTAAGCCCGTCATTGCAGCCACTGTGCCAATCGATATCATTAAGAATCTTCCTTTTTTCTTTTCTTTATTATGATTGAATGAAAACGTACATTCCCATATAAATTTGCATACTCACCTAATATGCAGCTTCCACTGCTCTCCCTGCCTGGTGACAGCACACTCTTCCTCTCTGCTCCACACATGACCTATACTCCCAACAGTCTCCTATCCCCTCCTCTTCACCCACTCCCCTTCCTCCAGTAAGAGGTCAGCAGAATGATATCCCACAGATACATAGAACAATAAAGTGCCCACAAGATATGGTCACTCTGCAGTACTAAGTCCAATCCATTGCTGTCCAAAGAGTTAATCTTCATTATGATTTATGGACAGGGGCAGCATCAGGGCAAGAGGACATGCTCCCAGGGGGACCCTGAAGCCCCTGGACCATCAATTGCAGTCTTTTAGTGCTGATCTCAAGGTGCACCCCTACTTATTCTTGTGTTGCCAGAGAGACTCAATTTTGTGAGCTCCATTGTGGCTATCACTGATGGCGGCCGGGCACCATCTAGTTCTTCTGGTTACGAGTCCATGTAGACACCCACTCCCATGGGTCTCTCTGTCTTTTTTGTTCTCTTTCCCGCATGTCATTTTGGACCTTGGTGATCATCCATTCCTGCTGAGTTGGGACCATTCTTTGTATCCTCAGATGGCAGCTTGGCAGTTTTTAAGACCCCAGGTGCCACTCACCAATGTGGGGTGCAGGGATTCCTCACTAGCAAAATGCTAGTTGTGCCAATTGTCCTCAATTTCCCCTGAGAGCATGGTCCCTGGCCACCTGCCCCAGTTACTCTGTCCTTGCAATATTGGTTTAAGATAGGAGGAGTACTCAAGTTGTGTTGAAGTTCAGTTAATATTGATCTTCTTTCTAATGTGTACTGTCACCAATTTCACCCAACCAAATTTTGAACAATTATCTAACCTAAACCTTCTCCACCTCTCCCTCCTTCCATCCCCACCCTTGCAGCTGTCAAAGGGTCTTTTCTATGCATGAGTCTGTTTTTAAGTTCTTATTGTAGGGGTTTCATACAATATTTGTCCTTTTGTCACTAACTACTTTCACTGAACATAGTGTCCTCCAGTTGAAACCAGGTTATGAGATGTTTCCTGAAATCATTATTGTTCTTTATCATTGCATAGTGTTCCATCAAGTATATATACCATAGTTTACATATCAATTTTGCTGTTGTGGGGCATGTGGGTTGATTCCATCTTTTTGCTATTGTGGACTGTGCTGTGATAAACATTCGTGTGCGTGTACCTGTTGGTGTGAATGGCCTTGATTCTGTAGGATATATTCCAAGCAGTGGAATTACTGGATCAAATGGTATACCTATACCCTGTTTTTTAAGGGAGCAGGAAATTGCTTTCCAATGAGGTTGCACCATTTTGCAATCCCACCAGCAGTGTAAGAGAGTTCCAATTTCTCCACAGCCTCTCTAGCAATTGTTGTTTTGCATTTTTTGGATCATGGCCAACATTGTTGGGGTGAGATGGCAGCTCATTATCGTTTTGATTTGAATTTCTTTGATAGCTAATGACTGTGAGCGTATCCGGGTGTGTTTTTGGCTGCCTAGATCTCCTCCTTAGGGAAGTGTCTGTCCATCACCTTTGCCTATCACTTAATTGGATGATTTGTCTTTTTCTTATTGATATTTTGTAGTACCTTATAGATTATGGAGATCAGGTGTTGGTCTGACATAGAGTTGCCAAATATTTTTCCCCATTCTGTAGGTGGCCTTCTAATTCTATTAATAAAGTCTTTGGATGAGCAAAAGTGTTTGATTCTTAATAGTTCTCACTTACCTATTTTCTCTTCTGTTGATTGTGGTTTGTTTGATTTTGAAGTCTGTCTATGTTGTATATTAAACCTTCCATTGTTTTTCCTACTTTTTCTTGGATGAGCTTTATCGTTTTAGATTTGATGTTTAGGTCTTTTATCTAGTTTGAGTTGGTGTTTGTATGAGGTGCAAGATATGGGTCTTGTTTCAATTTATTGCAGATGGATATCGAATTGTGCTAGCAACATTTGTTGAAGAGATTGTTTTACCCCATTTTAATGTCTTAGGGCCTTTGTCAAATATCAGCTGTTCATAGGAAGATGGTGGCATCTCTGGGGTGTCGATTCTGTTCCGTTGATCTATCTGTTTTTGTACCAGTACCAGGCTGTTTTGACTACTGTGGCACTGTGATAAATTCCAAAGTCTGGTAATGAGAGATCTCCCGGTGTGTTCTTCTTTAGTAGTGCTTTTCTTATCCCGGGCTTCTTCCCTTTCCAGACAAAGTTGGTGATTTGTTTCTCCATCTCATTAAAAAATGTCACTGGAACTTGTATTGGGATTGCATTATATAAGTAGATTGCTATTGGTAAAATAGACATTTTCGCACTGTTAAGTCTTCCTATCCATGAGCAGGGTAGGTTTCTCCATTTATGTAAGTCTCTCTTAGTTTCTTGTAGGAAGGTCTTGTAGTTCTCTTTGTAAAGGTCTGTTATTTCTCTGGTTAGGTTTACTCCTAGATACTTTATCTTCTTGGGGGCTATAGTAAATGGTATTGATTTGGTGATTTCTTCCTTTTTAGTATAAAGGAATCCTATTGATTTACTTGTTTACCTTCTATCCTGAGACTTCGCTGAACTCTTCTATCAGTTTGAGTAGTTTCCTTATGGATTCTTTGGGATTCTCTGCATATACAATATATCATCTGCAAATAGAGAGATTTTTACTTCTTCTTTGCTGATGCAGATGCCCTTTATTTCTTGGTCTTGTCTAATTGCTCTGGCTAGAACTTCTAGTACAATGTTGAATAGGAAAGGCAAGAGTAGGCATCCTTTTCTAGTTCCTGTTCTCAAGGAAACTGTTTCAATCTCTCTCCATTCAGGATGATGTAGGCAGTTGGCTTTGTATAAATGTTCCTTACTGTGTTGAGGAATTTGCCATCTATTTCTATTTTGCTGAGGGTTTTTAGCATGAATGGGTGTTGGACTTTATCAAATGTATTGGCAAGAATTTTGTTGAAGATTTTTGCATCTAGATTCATGAGTGATATTGGTCTGTAGTTCTCCTTTTTTGTTGAGTCTTTTCTTGGCTTAGGCATCAGGGTTATGCTGGCTTCAAAGAACGAATTTGGGAGTATTCCACCATTTTCTATACTGTGAAACAGTCTCAGTAGTATTGGAGATAATGCTTCTGTAAAAGCTTGGTAGAATTTTACAGTGAAGACATCTGGGCCTGGGCTTTCTTTGGTTGGTATTTTTTTGATGACTTTTTCAGTCTTCCTTTGTGTTGGGTTTATTCAGTTATTCTGCTTCACCTTGTGGTGATTTTGGTAGGTGATATAAATCAAGAAGTTTGTCCATTCCCTCTAGGTTTTCAAATTTGTTAGAGTACAGTCTTTCATAGTATTGTGTTATGATATTTTTGATTTCTGTTGGACCTGTGGTGAAAATTCCCCTCTCATTTCTCATTTGGGTTATTTGTTTCCTTTCCTGTTTTTCTTTAGTAAGTTTAGCAAGTGACTTGTTAATCTTGCTGATCTTTTCAAAAAGCCAGGTTTTGGCCTTTTCAGTTTTTTCAACTGTTCTTCTATTCTCTAATTCATTTAGTTCTGCTCTAGTTTTCTTCTGTTTTCTTCTGGTGCCTGAGGCTTCCTCTGTTGTTCTCTCTCAACTTGTTCCAGCTGTAGGGTTAGTTCTTTGGTTTGGTTTCTTTCTGCCTTCCAGACGTGTGCATTTGTGGCGATAAACTGACCTCTGAGCACTGCTTTGGCTGTGTCCCACAGGTTCTAGTAGGAAGTGTTTTCATTCTCATTGGAATCCATCAATTTATTTATTTCCTCCTTGATTTCTTGTATAACCCATGAGTTTTTGAGCAAAATGTTGTTCAGTTCCAAGAGTTCCACTTTCTATGTTTTTTCTGCTATTGATTTCGGCTTTCATAGCTTTATGATCTGAGAAAATACTTTGCATTAATTCAATGATATGGATTTTGTTCAAAATTGCTTTATGTCTGATGCATGGTCTATTCTGGAGAATGTTCCATGTGCACTGGAGAAGAAGGTGTAGTTGTCCACTGATGGAGATGGAAAGTTCTGTATATGTTGATGAGGTCTAGGAGTTTAATTGTGGCAATAAGGTCTTCTGTGTCTTTACTGAGCATTTTTCTAGATCATCTATCTGTCCAATATTGAGAGTGGAGTGTTGAAGTCTCCTACTATTATTGTGGAGTGACCTATCTGCTTTTTGAGTGCAGTCAGTGTTTCTTTGATGTATTTAGGTGCTCCAATATTAGGTGCATAAATATTTAATATTGTTAAGTCTTACTTGTGTATTGAAACTTGCAGCAATAGTGTTCATCCTTGTCCACAGTGGTGGATTTTACATTAAAATCTGTTTTATCTGAGATCAGTATTGCCACACCTGCTCTTCTTTGTTTGTTGTTAGCTTGATAGACATTCTTCTATCCTTTAATTTTCAATTTGTTCTTATCTTTAAGTCTAAGGTGAGTTTCTTGTAGGCAACATATGGATGGGTCATGTCTTTTGATCAAAAATGTCACTTGATGTCTCTTTACTGGTGCATCCAGTCCGTTCACATTCAATATAATTACTGATAGGTGTGTGTTCAGTGCTGCCACTGTGATGTATTTATTTTAGTGTTGATGTTTTCTCTGTTGTTCTTATTAATCTGTTTTGAGACATTCTTCTTTGTGAGTTGATTTTTCATCTTTTTTCAGGGTTGGTTTTCTGGTTGGTGAGACTCCTGTATTACATTTCTTGATATGATATGTTGCGTCTTTATTGTGCTTTATGGCTACCCCTATGATCTCGCTTAATAAACTGGATACAAACCTAATTTTAATTACTACCAGTCTTGTCAACTTCCTCTCCATCTGAAAGGACTTTAATGACTGTAGTACATCCCTCTTTTTAATATGATGATGTCATAGTTTTCATGATACGATCGATGGATCATTTCTTTCACAACTATGACTTTGATTAAATTTGGAGCCTTCCCTAACTGAATAGGATTCTGGATGATGTGTCCTTCCAAAATGTAAATTTAGTGGTTTTGTTCTTCTAAGCCAAAGCCAAGAGATTCTTTCAGTATTTCTTGTAGCTTTGGTTTGGTTTTTACAAGGCCTCTGAGTTTCTCTTTATCTGCGAATGTCTTAATTTCATTTCTGTATTTGAAAGATAGTTTTGCAGGATATATAATTCTTGGTTGGAAGTTCTTCTCCATCAAGGCTTTGAGTATGTCATTCTACTGTCTCTGTGCCAGCATCATTTCTGCTGAGAAATCCAACAAAAGCTTACAGAGTTTCCCTCTGAATGTCAGCTTTGCTTTGAGTCTTTGCTGCTTTTAACAGTTTCTGCTTAGTTTCATTTTGTTAAGCTTGATTAAAATATGTCTTGGAGTCTTTCTTTTGAGATCTATATTGAGTGGCATTCGATATGCATCTTGGATATCTATATTCTCTTCTTTCATGATTTCTGGGAAGTTCTCTATTAACAGATCAGCAACAATACTCTCTGTGTTCTCAGGTGTCTCACCCTGTTCAGGGACTCCAATTAATCATAGGTTGTTCCTCTTAATAGAGTCCCACATGTTTCTTCATTTTTCTTATTTATTTTTTTCTGATTTGTCCTCATAGATCCTGGAGTCAGTAGCTCTGTCTTCCAAGGCAGAAAGTCTTTTTGCCATTTATTCTGTTCTGTTTTCTTGGCTTTGAATGGAAGTTTCTGTGTCTTTGATTTTGTTCTTGATCTGCTGGATTTCAGAGTACTGGTGTTCCATCAGATTGAACAGCTTGCTTAATTTTTCATTTTGTTCTGCTGCATTTTCCATAAGTTCTAGGAGGACTCTCTGTATGATCCTTTTGTATTCACTTTTTGATAACTTCAGAAAAGTTTCTTCTTCTGGAAAGCATTTTCGTTGTTTCATTTGGAGGCCTTCTGAAACCATGGATGATTTCTTGGTTATGGCTTTCTACAGAGTCTGTTGCTTTTTGGGTTTCATAGGCATCAATAAAGGCTAGGAGAGATGCTGTGCGGATGGCCTGCAGTGATTTCTCAAGGCTGTCTCAAAATGAAAGGTAAAGGGTAGCTGACTACTTGCCAGGTCAGTCAGGTATTCAGGTGTACAGGACCCTCTTCCCAACTGGCAAAGTAAGTACCTCTATATCCAACCCCAGATGTTATGAACTAGCTCAAAATTCAGCAAGGCCACTGCCCTGTTGGTCTCTGCTGACAGGCTCCAGCTGTAGGCAACACTGTTAAAATACTGATTTTCTGCCATCAAAGTGCTTTGCTGCAGGCAGGTGCTGTCTCCCAGCCTAGGAATTAGGCCTCTGTATCCAAGATGCTGTCCCTCACAAGCTCTGCCTCTGCTGCCTCCATACAAACTACATTATGGCAGAGGCAGAAAGAGAGGCCAAAGGTGTCGAGATGCACAGAGTCCACAGCCTCTGCTGCCAGGCTCCAGCCATAGGTGACATTGTGTAAGCTACCGCTTTTTGGCAAGAGTGCTCTCCTGTGAGCAGGCACTGCCTCCCAGGTTAAGAATTAGGTCCAGCTGAGGCCTCCACATCCACGATGACATCCCACACAAGCTTGCTGCCCGCCACCTCTGTACAAACTATACTATGTTAGAGGCTGAAAGAGAGGCCAAAGGTGGTGAGATGCACAGAGCCCTCAGCCGGGCTCTCAAAATATGACAATTTTACCTGCTGATTCCACCAGTAGCACATCTGAGACTAGCTGCTAGCCAAAGTCCAGCTCTGTTGGCTGGCCAAGACAGAGAAAAAAAAGTGAAAATGGTGAGTTACCTTCGGTCCACGAAAGCTAGGACTGGCCAGGAGTGGGAGTCAGCTAAAGAGAGGAGGTTTTCCTCTCGATGATATGAAGTCTTAATTAACAGCCCTATACTGTGTCTCGGATCTGACTTGATGGCACTTGGCTGGCTTGGCTAGGTGACAAGAAGGCTCCATTTAATTATCAATTCAGGTCTTGATTTCCAGAGGGATTTAAGGAGATGTGTGCTTAGTCTGCCATCTTGACTCTTCCCCCCAAGAATCTTCCTTTTTTGCTGACGCTCTACTCTACCAAGCACAACGTCCTTCTCCAGGGACTGATTCCTTCTGACAAAGTGTTCAAAGTATATGCAGTCTCACCATCTTTGCTTCCAAGGAGCACTCCCATTGTACTTCTTCCAGAACAGATCTGTTTGTTCTCTTGGCAGTCCATGGTCCGTTCAATATTCTTCTCCAACACCACAATTCAAAGACATCAATTCTTTTTCTGTCTTTCTTATTCATTGTTCAGCTTTCACATGTGTATGATGTGACTGAAAATGCCATGGCTTGGGTCAGGCATACCTCAGTCTTCAAGGTGACATCTTTACCCTTCCATGTTTTAAAGAGGTCCTTTGCAGCAGATATTCCCAGTGCAATGCATTCTAGCCTACTAGACTGTGAGAAAATAGATTTTTCTTTGTTAAAGTCATCCACTTGTGGTATTACTATTATAGTAGCACCAGATGACCAAGACAGACAAATTAACAGGAGGGACCAGACTCTGAGAAGAATATCATGCTTAGTATAGGGTCAGTGAGAAATAGTAAGACCCTCAAGAAGGCAAACTGATTCATTGGTTGGCTACAACAATGTGCTCAAACACAGTGATTGTATGATGGCTCATGACTCAGCAGTGATTTGATTACTTTGTACACAGGTTCATTGTAAGTTTGAGCCTAGTCAATGGCAGCTAACAACAACAACGTATTTGAAGAGTTATTTTGTCTTTTTGAATTCCATATAGGTTCATTGAATCATCTTCTCTTGACTGTTTCCTTAATAAACAGTTTGAATTTTAGAAAAGAGAAGATAGACTATTTTGACTAGTTAAAAAGACATATTTTAATTCTGTAATCTCATAATTATTTGTTATGTTTGATATAGCTATCTAAGTGAATTAGTAGGTATATATTACTTTCTTATGGGGCCTAGAAAGTATCTTGAAATCAGTATTTTTTGAGAACAGTCCTTTGAGTTCTGTTACCTTGCTATGTCAAATCTGCCTTCCTTGCGAGAAGGTCCCTGTGTTTACATCAATTTCGTTAACATGTAAATATGCAGTATGCTTACTGGAGGATCAACTATACTTGACTTGTGATCGATGCTGCTTGGTCTACTCTTCTTCCACCTCCTCTTTCTTCTCCTCCTTATACTTTTCCTTCTCTGGTGTTCTCCTCCCCGTTTCCTTCTCTTCATTTTTTTTAAAATTTGAATATAGTAAGTGCCTTGTGAACACATTATAATGATATACCACTTTTGATGACCTGGAATCCTGGTGGATTTGAGAACCAAGACTTTGAAAATAAAACTCTATTAGGTGAGAGTGATATTTATTGCTATATGTAGAACTCTATTCAAAGGAATAGCTGAAACTAGAGTATTGTCTGTGCTCAGAGTCTGCACAGCAAAACCACAAAGACTTCTGGGAGTGAGGAGTTCAGAAAGAAGATTTTAAGTTCTACTTACCTTGGGATACACAAACATTCCTATAAGCAGATCATAAGGTAATTCTAGAACCCCACCACAGAATAAGCATATATTCTGCAACTGCTATGTCAAGCTGACAGTAACTAAAATAGTTTATGGATAGTAGACTTGGAGCATTGTGAGTTACCTAGAAGGAAAGCTAAATGTATGAGAAATCATATTGCTCTTAGTTGTTGTGGAGTCATCTCTGAATCATGGCATACATGTACAACAGAAAAAAAAGTTTCCAGATCCTATATCATCTGCATAATCATTGGTACCTGAGTCCATTTTTGAAGCCATTGTATAATTCCTTCTAACCTGGGGGATCATCTCTCAGCATTATATAGGACAATATTCTGTTGTAATCTGTTGAGTTTACACTGGCTAATTTTTATAAGTAAATAACTAGGCTTTTTATTATAAGTCAGTTTTAGTCTGGAAGCTCTGCTGAAATGTATCCACCATGGCTGACCCTGTTGGCACTGGAAATGTTGGTGACATATCTTCCAGTGTTGTAGCAACACGCAAGCCCCACAATATGACAAATTGACAGATGTGTTGTGGTATCAAAGCAGAGAGAGTGAGAAAGAGGCCTGGAAGACTCTACATTTGGTTGGTCAGTTTGCTGCCACCATCAAAATATATTTCAAATATTGTTGAACACAACATGTGGAAAAAGTAGCTTTATGAAGGTCAGGATTTCTTGTAGAAAGAAACCAAGACCCTCGTAGGTTATTTACCTGTTGTATTTTTAAAATTCTGATTTCTTCTTTAAAATATAGCTGCTGTTTACCTCATCAGAGTGGTTTAGCCTGAATGTAACTCAACATGCTGTCTTTGGCTTTTAAGGCAATACACAATTAGGTGATATTTTTCACTTACAAATCCTACTGTTGTAACAGTGTTTAGTCTCTTGGACACATGTAGCCATCAACCTTACTATGTATGCATTCCTTTGTTTTCACAATGGCTCTCGAATTTTCAGCACAGAGACTACTTGAAAATGCCAGTTCTACATCACTCTGTATTCTTATCTTTGGAAGTCACTTAACTTTCATGAAAAAATCATTGATTTTTGAAGTTTATTTCTTTGCTTATTTAATTCAAGCCCTTGAAATACATTGAAAATGGCAAAATAAACATGATACATGTGATAGATACTGAGTGTCAGCACTATAAGAATTACATAAGTGTCTCCTTTCTGTCAATTCCAATGGTGAGGACTTGTCTCTGTCTCATCTCACAGCTCAGAACTCTGCTTACATGGATTTGGAAGTCATTTATCACGAAGGGAAACAAAGTACTGTCATTGTGAGCTGCCAGCCTTCCGTGGAAGCCAATGAAAAAACTACTGGTAAGGATCTCAACTGAATTCTCCTTTGTTGCTATGTCTTAACGTGTGACTACCTCTTGTGCTGCGAAGGACTTTTGTGTACCCGCTTTCTGTCTCATCATTTCTATTGACTCTGAGAGCCTCTCTGATTTTCTCCCTTCCCCCCATTGACTGTGGAATTCTTTGTGTGGTGCACAGGGATCCACACATGATACCTCTCGTTGGACTTAACTCATAAACCTGTGTATTTAAATTAGTATAAAACTTCTGTTTTTCATTCTATGGAATATCGTTGTTAGGTGCCATCAAGTTGGTTCTGATTTATAGCGGTCTTATGCACAACAGAACGAAACACTGCCCATCCTGCTCCATGCCCACAATCTGTTGTGTCAATACATCTCCTTGAAGATCTTCCTCTTTTTCACTGACACTCAATTTTACCAAGCATGGTGTCACTGTCTATGGAGTGATCCCTCCTGACAACATGACCGAAGTACATATGTATGTATGTAAAATGCAGTTTCACCACCCATGCTTCTAATGAGCATTCTCATTGCCATTGTTCCAGAACTGACCTTCCTTGTAGACGTATGGATATTATCCTATCACTGACAGTATTGTACTTCAGGACAGATATTGAAATTTTTTTTTTTTTTGGTTGTTGTTGTTCCCAGCACAGTAGACCATATAACTGTCAGGTTCACAATGGCAAATACTAGTCCATTTCAGCTCACTATTGCCTAGGATATCTATATTTATGCATTGCATTTCCTTTTTGATGACTTCTAGTTTTCCTAGATTCATGCTTCTTACATTCTCTGTTCTGACTATTAATGGGGGTTTGCAGTTGTTTCTTCTCATTGGGAGTTATGCCACATCAGCATATAAAGGCCCCAAGGCTTTACTCCATCCATGTCATTAAGGTCAACTCATCTTTGCAGAGGCAGCTCTTTCCCAGTCATCTTCTGAGTGTCTTCCAACCTGGGGGGTTCATTTTCTGGCACTGTGTCTGACAATGTCCCGCTGCTATTCATAAGGTTTTCACTGGCCAATTCTTTTCAGAAGTACCCTGCCAGGTCCTTCTTCCTAGTCTGTCTTAGTCTGGAAGCTCAACTGAAACCTGTCCACCATTTGTGACGCAGTTTTATCTACACACTGGTGGCATATCTTCTAGCATCACAGCAAAATACAAGTCCCCACAGTGTGACAAACTGACACACAAGTGGGAGCATATGGTACGTGCATGTCTAAAAGTTTCCCCAAACTGTATCTTCAGATTTGCACCAATTTTGCAGTAGCAGTTATGGCTGTGAGGCATAGGGTTAGGCTCTAGCCACAGTTTGAAGATGCAGGCTATACTAACCTGTGGGCCTATTTTCTCCCCCTATTTCTGCATAAGAGCATCTAATGCAGTGCCAGAAACTTAGTGTACCAAAAGGGAAGAGTTCAAGTGATAGTTATGGAATCCTAAAGAGGGCATGTTAGTCAAAGCTTCTCTCAGCTTAGTTATTATTTCTTGATTTCTGGGGTAAGATAGAATGTATCAGGCTCAGAGCTCCTCAGATATTTGAGATTGATCCATGAGAAAATAGTTAGGAATCCAGGATCAGTAATAGCTATAAAGTCCTCTAGATCTCCTTAATTGTTTCTTTGTTTTTGATAGAAGAAATTCTGCGATGTCTTCTTTTCTCTTGAGGTCAATAGGAATGTCTTCTACAGAAATTAAATAACCTAAATATTGGACAGAAAGCAGAGCTTATTGTAACTTTTCTCTAGAAACTTTATGTCCTCCAACAGTTAGATGTTTTAACAAGGTTGTTGTTAGGTGCCATGAAGTCAGTTCTGACTCATAGAGACCCTGTGTACAACACAACAAAACGCTGCCCAGTCCTGATCCATGTCCACAATCATTGTTATACCTGAGCCCATTGTTGCAAACACTGTATTAATCCTTCTCCTTGAAGATCTCCCTCTCTTTTCACTGACCTTCTATTTTACCAAGAATGATGTCCTTCTCTAGGAATTGAACCCTCCTAACAACATATCTGTTTTAGTCATCTAGTGCTGCTGTAACAGAGATACCACAAATGGATGGCTTTAAAAACAGAAATTTCATTTCATCATAGTCCCATAGGCTAAAAGTCCAAAATCAGGATGTCAGCTTCAGAGGAAGACTTTCTCTGCTGGCACTGGAAGAAGGTTCTTGTCATCAATCTTCCCGTGGACTGGAAGCTTCTGTGGCACAGGAAACCCGGTCCTTCCTGAAGGATGTGCTCAGCTTTCGGTGCCACTACTTCGTGGTATGAGGTTCCCCATTCTCTCTGCTAGTTTCTGTCCTTTGTATCTCAAGAGACTGCCTTAAGGCTCAGAACAATCCTACACACTGAGTCCTGTACCACCAACAGAACTTCCACCCATTCACTCCCATTAGCATCACAGAGGTAGTATTTACAACATGGAGGACATCATACAATACCAGGAATCATGTAGCCCCAGAATCCTTGCTACTAAGGAGTGTTCTGATTGCATTTCTTCTAAGATAAATCTGTTTGTTCTTTTATAGTCAATATTCTTCACCAACACCACAGTTCAAAGGCATTAGTTCTTTTTTTTGTTTTCTTGACTGCTTCTTCCATGACTGTTGATTGTGGATTCAAGTGAAATAAAATCCTTGACAAACTCACACTTTTGTCCATTTATCATGGTGTTGCTTACTGGTCTGGTTGTGAGGATTTTTTATTTCTTTATGCTGAGAAGTAATCAGTACTGAAGGATGTGGTCTTTGATCTTCTCCAGTAAGTGTTTCAAATTCTTTTCACTTTCAGCAAGCAAGGTTGTGTTATCTGCATGATGCAAGTTTTTAATGAGTCTTCCTCCAATCCTTATGCCATATTCTTCTTCATATATTCCTGCTTCTTTGATTATTTGCTTGGCATACAGATTGAGCAGGTATAGCTACAACTCTGACATACACTGTTCCTGAGTTCAAACCATACTGTGTCCCCTTGTTCTGTTCAAACAACTGCTTCTTGATCCATATACAGATTTCTCATGAGCACGATTAAGTGTTCTGGATTTCCTATTCTCCAGAATATTATCCACAACTTGTTATGATCTACACAGTCAAGTGCCTTTGCATAGACAATAAAACATAGGTAAACATATTTCTGGTATTCTCTGCTTTCAGCCACAATCAACTTCAGAATGATTTCCCTGGTTCCATGTCTTCTTCTGAATCCAGCCTGAATTTCTGGTATCTGTCAATATACTGGTGCAGTCACTTACTGCTGCGATCACTTTTGAATGCTCTTTAGCAAATTTTTCCTTGTCTGTGATATTAATGATAATGTTTGATAATTTCTGCATTTGGTGGAATCACTTTCTTGGAAATAGGCATACATATGGATCTCTTCCAGGCAGTTGACAAGGTAGCTGTCCTCCAAATTTCTCAGCATAGATGAATGAGCACTTCCAGCACTGCATATGTTCATATGTTTGTGAAATTATTTCAGTTTGTATTCCATCAATTCATAGAGCCTCTTTTTTTTTTTTTTTCCCAAAGCGTTTGGTGCAGTTTAGATTTCTTTCTGTAGTACCTTGGTTCCTGATCATATGCTACCTCCTGAAATGGCTAAACATTGACCAGTTATTTTTGGTACAGTGTGTCTGTGTGTTCCTTCCATTTTTTTGTGATGCTTCCAGTGTTATTTAATATTGTCCCTTTAGAGTCCTTTACTATTGCAACCCAAGGCTTGACTTTGTTCTTCAGTGCTTTCAGCTTAAGGAATGCAGAGCATATTATTCCCTTTTGGTTTTCTAAATTCAGCTGTTTGTACTTTGCTTTGTCCTCTTGAGCCACCCTTTGAAATCCCTTCAGTTCTTCCACTTTGTCATGGATTGAATTGTGTCCCCCCCAGAAATAGATGTAGCCATGTGGCTGGGCCATGATTTCCAGTATCTTGTAACTGTCCTCCATTTTGTGGTTTTCCTATGCTGTATGTTAAAAGATTAGGGTGGGGCTGTAAATCATTCCATAGGATCACCTCCCTGGAGTATGGCTTGCTCTACTGTTAATCCTTTCATCCTGCAAGAGATAAAAGGAAAAAGAAGCAGGCTGAGAATTGGGAACCTCACATCATCAAGAAAGCAGCTCACAGAGAAGAGCGCTTTCTTCAGACCTGAGGTTCCTGTGCCAAGATGCTCCCTGGACAAAGACTGATGTAATACTGGACTTTCCTCCAGAGCTGACAAGGGGGAAAACCTTTCCCTGGAGTGGACATCCTGAATCTGGACTTGTAGCCTACTGGACTGTGTTAAGAATAAACCTTCTTTTGTTAAAGCCATTCACTCTGTGGTATTTCTGTTAGAGCAGCCCTAGCTGACTAAAACATACTTCATCATTTCTTCCTTTTGCTTTAGCCACTCAGTCTTCAAGAGAAAGTTGAGAGTCTCTTTTAACATTCAGTTTGGTCTTTTCTTTCTTTTTAATGACCCATTGCTTTCATCATTGCTGATGTCTTTGATGTCATTCTATAATTCATCTCCTCTTCAGTTGTTAGTGTTCAGTGCATCAACTCTATTCTTGAGATCATCTTTAAACTCAGGTAGGATATGCTCAAGGTTGTACTTTGGCTCTCCTGGGCTTGTTCTACTTTTCTTCAGTTTCAGTTTCAACTTGCGTATGAGCAATTGATGGTCTGCCTCACACTTGGCACTTGGCCTTGTTTTGACTGATGATATTGAGTTTTCCACTATCTCTTTCTACAGATGTAGTTGATTTCATTGCTGTGCATGCCATGTGGTATGGTCCCTGTGTGTAACTGTTATTTATGTTGGTGAAAAAGGGTGTTTGCAATGAGTAAGTTGTTCTTGCAAAATTCTATCATGCAATTTCCAGTATCATTTCTATCACCAAAACCATATTTTCCAACTATCAATTCTTTTTCTTTGTTGCCAGCTTTCATCAATACATCCTGTTTGCATGTTCAGTCAATTTCAGACTCCAGAAACTGGCAAAAGATTTCCATTTATACACCTTCTGCCTTAGTGATTGGTGTATAAATTTGAATAATAGCCATATTAACTGTTCTTCCTTGTAAGTGTATGCATATTATCCTATCACTGACAGCATTGAAATTTATGATAGATCTTGAAATGTTCTTTTTGATGCTGTTCTTGTGGGCTTTGGAGGTCAAATGACCTTCTTTCCTTTTATGTTCACCAATAAATATAGAACAGCAATAGTCCTACCGTGTGATAGAAGTGAAAACAAAAGCTGTTATTCAGGAATAGAGAAATTCGTGGACAGGGGACACTCCAGCACCCAGGCAGGGTACTATGGTATTCCAAAATGTGAAAAGAAAATTAAGTTTTCAGGGGGTGAAGTGAATGAAGGACTGCATGCTCACAGGCACGGGAGGAGGATAACAAGGCAAGAACAAAATTACAAAAGTGTACTTTAACTGTTCTTGGCAATCTCTCTTAATATCAATTGTATTTGGCACTCTTCGGGATACACTGACCATGGCGTTCATTTTAAGCTCAAACTGCTCAAGTGTTCTAGAAAAATACCTTTTAAAAACAATTCTTCACACAAGCCTATATCCTTTTCCTTGATAGTTTTAGTTACAAGCAGTCGAACTTCTACAAGTGGCTGATTTTTTTTTTTTGCCAAAGAGCAAAAGTAGAGATTATGGGCCAAGCTAGAATTTTGATTCAAAATGGAGTTTTAGTTTTGTTCTGGGGCAGCCATCTCAGTTAAGCCAGTCCCTCAGTTTTGGGGGTTACTTACACACCCTCTAAGGTGGTACTATTACAATAGTTTGACCACACATATTTTCCTTCCTTGTGTCAAGATTCAGTTCCCAGGAGAGGGAATCTGGCTGACATTTCTTGAGTCAGGTGGCCATGCAAGTTAGGAGAGGGTAGAGTAAATAACACGGAATTTCTAATTTATATTCCTATCAAGCTAACATGAAACAGAGTGGAGCTTCTAAGACAAAAGATGAGTGCTCTTGCAAAGAAGGAAGGGTGGGATGCTGGGCAGTCCAAGCAACTGATGACAATTATAAATTTCATGGCTGAAATTCTTCTAGATCATGAATGCTACTTTTCACTCACACATTTAATAAGGAAATTCAAGTAAATGAAAAATTATTTTCAAGCCAGAGAAACAGACATGCAGTGCCTCATTCAGTGGGCTGAGATGTTAATTAGGGATTTTCAGTAATGTTCACTTAAAATTGTGAGACCCTCAGATCAGTATTTGGTACTTGAAGAAATGAATATAGATGTATCTTTGAGAGAAGTATAATGCAATGAAGAAGAAAAACATTTAAAGAAGAATACCTGATGGAATATGAAAAGTTAAATCACAGAATTTTGGAGAAGTTGAAATGAGAGCCAGTAGATCAAAGAACCTGACTGTGTATGGAGAAGCAAGAGAAAGTTTCACAGGGAATTGAGGCCTGGGTGACTCATCAGTTTCCCATTTCAAAGCCTTTGAAAGGTCATGAACAGCATGTGCAAAAATCACACGCTAGTGTCAGAGAGATGATGTGTTCAAGAGATGCTTATGAGTACTCTAAAGTGTTTGGAGCACAGCCTTTGTAGGACAACAAGGGAGATGACACTATGAAAAAGTAGTAAGTACTGGAAAGGCTGATTTTGCTTGTTACGTATTTATTCACCTTTAATCCAAAGATGATGTATGATCATTGAAGAAGTTTAAACCAAGGCGTATCCTGGTTAAATACATGTTTCTCATACATCACTCCTGACAGCATTCCAGATATTGGAGAGTCTGTCAGAGACATTCTTTCCGATTTACCAGGAATCATAAAATGGTTAAAGCCACATTCACTCCCAAATGTTAATAGTTAATATGATAAGGACATTTAAGATACTAATTTCATTAACAGCTTTCTTATTTAGCAACATTTGCATGGCTTAAGAAAAAAGAATTCCCAGAACACCTCAAATAGATTAGTTGCTGGACTTTTCTTTTCTAAAATGAATAACTGATATGTTGAGAAAGTATTGAAGTTTTCAAGGATTTCATTTTACTTTCATCCATAGTTAATGCCCACAGAATTCAGCAGCCAAAAAATCAAATGAAGCTTTGCACTGGGCAAGTCTGCTGCAAAAGCCCTATTTAAAATTTTAAAAAGTAAAGATGTCGTTTTGAGGAACTAAGTTGTGCCTGATTCAAGTCATGATATTTTCAGCTAGCTCATATAATTGTGAAGGCAGGACAATGAATAAGGAAGATCAAAAAAGAATTGATGCATTTGAAATATGGTGTTGGTGAAGAATATTAAGTATCCCATAGACTTCCAAAAGAATGAACAAATTTAACTTGCAAGAGGTATAACCACAATGCTCTTTAGAAGCAAGGGTGGTGAAACTTTGTCTCACACTTTGGACATGTTCTCAGGAAGGACCAGTACTTAGAGAAGGATACCATCTTTAGTTAACAATAGCCAAGCCAAGATAAACAGAAAAGAGGAATTTACATAATGGCTGCAACAATGAGCTGAAACACAGTGACTGTTAGGAGGATGGTGAAGGACCTGGTGACATTTCATTCTATTGCAGATGGGGTCTTTATGAATCAAAACTGTCTTGACCACAGCCAACAATAAAGTTGAGGAACTATTTTATGTTTCTGAATACCATAACAGATTCCATGAAGAAATCAGATTATTTTAGCTAGCTAAAAAGACAAATCTTTGAATTACTTTCATAATCTCAAAAACCTTTGTTATGTTAGGTATAATAATCTAAGTAAATTTGTGACTGTGAACTGACTCTTCTTTAAGTTCTATTGTCTTTCTTTATAAAATCTACTTTTCTTGCAAGAATATTTCCAGCCTAGGATTTTCATCAACTTTATTAACAAATAAATATGCAGCCTCTTTACTCAGGGATCAACTAAACTTGACCTATGATTGGTTTGTTTGCTCTGCTTTGTCCTCTCTTCCTTCTCCTTCTCCTCTTTCATCCCATCTTTTTTCTCCTTCTCTTTGTTTTCCTCCTTCTTTCTCTTCTTTTTTTCTTGTTTTCTGGAAAATTTTAGTATCTTCAATGCTTTGTGAGGCTACTGAAATTATGTATCACTTTTATTAATCAGGAATTCTTGCGGCTTTGAAACCAAAGCTTTAAAAAAAAAAAAGGTCTGATAAATGGGGATTATTGGTTATCTCCTGTACGGGCCACATATGTAGAACTCTATTCTCAGGGTTTCTCTAGTCTGTGTCAGGCCAATAGGGCTGGTCTTTCTTTTTGAGCTAGAATTTGGTTCTACAGTTTTCTCTCGCTCTGTCTGGGACCCTCTATAAGGATCCTTCTCAGAGCAGTCAGTAGTGGTAGCTGGGCACTACCTAGTTTTACTTGACTCAGCCTGTGGAGGCCGTGGTAGATGTGGTTCATCAGTCCTTTGAACTAATCTTTCCTTTGTATCATTAGTTTTCTTCATTCTTTCTTGCTCCCCAGTTGGTGAGACTAGTGGAATATCCTAGATGGCCACTCACCAGAGGCTTTTCAGACCCTCGATGCTATTCACCAAAGTGGAATATAGGACATTTTCTTTCTACACTATGTTATGCCGTATAGTTTTGTGTTTTTTGTTTTGTTTTGTTTTCTAAAGAAAGGTCTGCATCCCACTCTGGTGAGTGAAATCCAGGCTCTTAAAGACAACAAAGTGTCTGTCTAAGTAGCATCAATTAGTCCCAATCTATCTGGAGCAGAGGAGAATAAAGACCTCAAAGACATAGGGAAAATTTGAGCCTGAGAGGCAGAAAGGGCTACTTAATCCAGAGACTACATCAGCATGAGACCAGAGGACCTAGATGTTGCCTGGTCACCACCAATGACTGCCCTGACACAGAACACAGCATAGAGTCCCTGATGTAATGAGGGAAAAATGGAGGTGCAGAACTAGAACTCTATCAAAACACCAGACTTGATGGTCTGACAGACATTAGGGTCTCCAGAATACATGGCCCCTAGACTCTCTGTTAGCTCAAAGCTGAAACCATTCTGGAAGCCAGCTCTTCAAAGATTGGACTAGACCAAAAGACATAGAATGATATTGGCAAAGACTTAAATATACACATGAAGCTAACTGAGCAGCTCCTTTCCAGAGGAAAGATGAGAGGGTGCAGGGGGACAGGAGCTGGTTGAATGGACACGGAAAACACTAGATGGAAAGGGGGAGTTAGCTGTCACAGGGTGAAGAGAGCAGCTAGAGTTACGTAGTAGTATGTGTACAAGGTTTTGTTTGAGAAGTAGACTTGGATTGTAAACTTTCAAATAAAGCACATTAAATTTTTTTTTAATGTGATTAAGTGAAAATATATAATCCAACTCAATTTTACATGCCTGCCTCTCTGCAACTCTATCCTCTCTCCTCGCCCTGTGACACCATACTCATCCTATTCACTTTTTACTTCCAGTATCCACTTAGCAAACACCTGTCCCCTCCTCTTCATCCTTTCCTCTCCCGTCTAGAAAGAAACCAGTAAGAGAGCTTCCTATATATGTATAAAACCATAAACTACATACATTGTATGCTTACCCTGTGTCCTTGAGTCCAGTCCATTTTTTGTCTGAAATGTTGACCTCAGTACTGATTTCAGGTGTGGGATAGCAGCAAGTCTAGGGACCATGTTCCCAGGAGACCCTCCAGGCTGTCAGATCATCAGTTCAGGTCTCTTAACAGAGTTCTTGATCTGCACACCTCTTTTTCTTATGCTATGTCAGGGACATTACATTGCATTGCCTGTCAGGGCTGTCTTTGGTGGAGGCTGGGCACTATCTGGTTCTCCTGGCATTGTGCTGATACAGTCTCCAAATCATATGGGTCCTTCTGTCTCCTGGAATAAGTTTAGCTCTTCTGTTTGATATTCTTGGTTTTCATCTGTCTCAGGTGAGTTGTGACCAACACTGATGTTCCTCACATGTCAACATGCTGGCTTCTAAGACCCCAGATGCCACTCACCAATATGGGGTGCAGAAGACTCTCAGCAAAAGACTAGTTATGCCAATTAACCTCGATGTCTCCTGAGAACATGGTCCCCAGACCCCTGCCCCTGCTGCTCTGTCCTTTGAAATGTTGCATTGAATTTAGAAAACTTTTAGCTTATAGGGTAGTACAGTTATGCTGACCTGCCTTCTACTGTGTACTGTCTCTCCCTTCACCTAACCGAATACCAGTCGACTGTCTAATCTGTGAACAACCCTCTTCCTTCCTCCCCACCCTTGTAGCCATCAAAGAGTCTTTTCTTCTGTGCATAAGTCTTTTTTTTAAGTCTTTATAATACTGGTCTCATACAATATTTGTCTTTTTTCAGCTGACTCATTTCAGTCAGCATAATGTCTTCTAGTTGATACCAGGTTATGTTTCCTAAAATCATCATTGTTCTTCATCATTGCATAGTGTTTCATTGTGTATGTATACCATAGTCTATTTAGCCATTCATCTGTTGATGGGCAACTAGGTGATTCCATCTGTTTGTTATTGTGGACAGTGCTGCAATAAATATTCCTGTGCATGTATGTGTTCGTGTGACAGCCTTTATTTCTGTAGGATATATTCCAAGCAGTAGGATTGCTGGACCTTATGGTATTTCTATTTCCAGGAAAACACAATAAAGTATTTTTAAAACAATAAAATAAAATAAAGTATATTGTCAACTGAGCTAGATGTTCCCTGAGATCATGGTTCCCACTGCTCCTCGTCCAGCAATTTGGTCCCTCAGGGAGTTTGGTTGTGTCTATGCACCATCCATGACCTGGCCTTGGACAAGTTGTGCTAATTTCCCCAGTATTGTATACTGTCCTACCCTTCACCAAAGTAACTGCTTGTCTATTATCTGAATTATTGAGTGTTTTTCTATTGCCACACCCTTTCTCCCTCTTAACCATCAAAGATTACTTCATTTTGCATGTAAACATTTTCATGAGTTTTTACAGTAGTAGTCTCATACAATATTTGTCCTTTTGTGAGTGACTTATTTCAGTGTAATGCCCTCCAGATTCACACCTGTTACAAGATGCTTCGTAGATTCTTGATTACTGCATAATAGCCCGTTTTCAGTATACACCAGTTTGGAAAATTGTTCATTTTTAAAGTCTTTTTTCTTGCCTATTTAGTTCAAACCTTTGAAATAAATTATAAATGGCAGAACATAATACACTTCATGATACATTCTGAGTGTCAACACCATGAATAAGAGTCCCACAGATGCCTGTTTTCTTTCAATGCTAATGACAAAGTCTCGTGTCTGTCTCATCCAGAATTCCCAGAGTGTGCTGCCAAGACTTTGACGGTCATGTTGGAAGAATGGGATCCACTTGGTCTCATTGTGACTTGCCAGCCTCCTTTGGAAACCAACAAGACAACTATTGGTAAGATCTTAGCTGAATATCTCAGTGTAGCTCGATGTGTGGCCTGTGACTCATATACCTACTTCGTTGTGCAAGATTTTGTGTATCCCTTTTATGTCTCCTCATCTCCACTGATTTCTCTGACCCTGTCTAGTTTTCTTCCACTGCCCCCACTGACTGTGAAATTCAATTTATGGAGCATACGATTATACACATGGCCATGTTTCTTCCAAGTTGCCCCATGAAGATATGTGCTTAAACTAGTATAAGCCTTTTGTTTTTCATTCTAAGAAGCATTTAGGGCAATCATCTAGTAGACTGGCCTAAGCATAGAAGACAGAATAGAAGCTGGTTGTTTGGCTATTCTGAAATACAAAACCACCTAATGACTATCTATTCTTGTACTGCATATTAAACAAATGGTTTGTCAGGTAATCTTTTTGGTTTCTCACTTAGCTTTTAGCTTCTCACTGAAATTGTAATGTTTAGAAAATTTTTAATATCATGTGACACAGATTATCTTAATGAATATTTCACAGATTTTATTTTGAAAACTACTATGTGTAACATTTATGCCTAATTAAACTATCTATTCTAATTTAGTGTGTTGTATAGGGTCTCTGGAAGCCCTGGTAGTGTAATGGTTAAATGCTATGGCTGCTAACCAAAAGGTTGGAAATCCAAATCGAGTAGTGATTCCTTGCAAACTCTATGGGGTAGTCTATACATATTCGCCAGGGGGCAATGCTAGGTAGGTCTTGAATAGTAATTTCTGGTCATCAAATGCTTCTTTACACTTTGAAACTTATCTCTTAGAATATTGCACAAAAAATTGATAGGATTTCAATAGATCAGATTGTACAGTGCTAGGATCAATGAAGACAACATGGGGAGCCAGCATGTGAGAGCCAAACGGTGTGGGCCGAAGGAAGAGACTTAGTCTAGGGCAAATTTAAAATTTCACAAAACTTTCCTATTTGAGTCTGTATTATTCTATTAATTATTTCTGCTGTACCAAAATACTGAAGATGATTAGGGCAATGTAGCCTTTAACGAAGGGGAATACTTGGTGTAATTCTTGAACGGTGAAATTAGTTCCTCAATCACTACAAAGAGTATTCAGGGCCCCCAAGGTGAGGGTAATATTTCCAACGAGTATCTTTCTATAAAAGCTGCAGTATCACGATGGTGGGGGAAAGAGTCCATCCACTGTGAAAATCTGCATATTATTACCAATGCATATTTGTAACCATTTGAGGATGCGAGCTTAAAAAAGTCTTGTTGCTAGTCAAGCATAAGACTAGAAGGTAGATGGTGCCAACCATCCAGGTGAAACTTTAGGGTTGCAGAGAGGGCAAGTGAGGCAATGGGTGGCAACGTATTTGGTAATCTCGAACATTTTGTCCCGCAGATACCTTTTTAAGGCCTCACTCATTTTGTCTCATTCTATATGGGAGCCTTCATGTGAGGCTAGCACCATAGGGCCATGTAAGAAATGTGATCAAACAGTAATAATTGCGGATTAGGAATCACTGAAAATCTAGGAATCACAATATGGTTGCTTATGTGCTAGTCCGGGACCAATCTCCAGCCTCTATTACTCGGCTTTTTAACTAGAATAACTGGGGTGGCACAAGGGCTACTACAAGGTACAATGAACCCTTTAGAAATGAAATCGGATGTGATAGGAGCAATTCTTCATTTGCATTTTGGTTAAAAGGATGTTGAAGAATTTTTGCTAAAGTTTAGATAAAGTTATTTGGATCTTAATTGGTTCAGCTGACTAAACTCTTCCTACATCTGTAGGTGCACAGCATTTCAGGAAATGAGGAAAGATATCAAACAGGGAAGGATTAGACTTTACTAAACATTAGAGTTGTTACTGTTAGGTGCTGCCAAGTTGGTTCTGACTCGTAGTGACCTTATGTACAACAGAAAAACACTGTCTAGTTCAGCACCGTTTCCACAATCATTGTTCTACGTGAGCCGATTACTGCAGCCACTTTGTCAATCCGTCTTATTGAAGGTTTTCCTTTTTCTCATTGACCCCTCACTTTAGTAAGCATAATGTCCTTCTCCAGGGATTGATCCCTTCTAACAAGGTGTCCAAAGTATGCAAAATGTAGTTTTTTCATGTTGGCTTCCAAGGAGCCCTCTGGTTGTTCCTCTTCCAAGATAAATCTTTTTGTTCTTTTGACAGTACGTGATACATTCAATATACTGCTCCAATGTCTCAATTCAAAGGCATCAATTCATCATCAGTTTTCTAGACTCTCTGTCCAGCTTTCAATCTCATGTGATGCAACTGAAAATACTGTGAATTGAGTCAGGCACACCTTAGTCTTCAAGATGACATCTTTGCTTTTCAACCCTTTAAAGAGTTCTTTTGCAGCAGGTTTACCCAGTGCAGTGCATCTTTTGATTGCTTTACTGCTTCTTCCATGATTCTTGATTGTGGATCCTAGTGAAACGAAATCCTTGATAACCTCAGTCTTTTCTGTGTATCATGATGTTGCTTATTGGTTCAGTTGTGAAGTTTTTGTCTAATTTATGCTGAGGAGTGATCAGTACTGAAGACATGGTCTTTGATCTTCACCAGTAAGTGTTCCAAGTCCTTTGTACTTTCATCATGCAAGGTTGTGTCTTAGTCTGGAAACTGCTGACACCTGTCCAACAAGAGTGACCCTGCTGGTACTCCAAATACTAGTGGCATAGCTTCCAGTATCATAGCAATGTGCAAGCCACTATGGTGTGACAAACTGACAGATGGAGCAAGATCAAAACAGAGTGAAGAGCAGGTAGGGAAGAAGCCCAGAAGATACTGAACTTATTCACTCATACGGAACTGTCACCTTTAAAGCATAATTAATATTTCACTGAACACGTGTAGAGAAAGTAGCTCTAAGAAAGACAGGGTTTCATGCCAGGATGATACTAAGACCCTCAAAGATTAGTTATTTCTCCTATTTTAAAATATTTCCTTGTCTTTTTAAAAGGATACCTGGTATCTATCCAAGCAGCATGTTTTAATCTTGGTTTAACTTGTCATGTTTGCTTTGGTTTTGAGGCAATATACGATTAGGTGATATTTTTGTTTGTGAATCCTACAGCTGTAACAGAATTTTGTCTCTTGGAGACGTGTGGCCGTCAGTCTCACTAAGTATATATATATTTGTTTGTTTTCATAATGGTTCTCAAAGTTTCAGAGCACGGACCACTTGAAAATGCCAGCTCTATTTTTAGTCTCTGTCTTCTCACCTTTGTTGTTGTCATGTTGGTTCTGACTCACAGTGACCCTATGAACAACAGAACGAAACACTGCCCAGTCTTTTGTCATGTCCACAATTGCTTTTATGCTTAAGCCCGTTGTTGCGGGCACTGTGTCAATCCATCTCATCCAGGGTCTTGCTCTTTTTTGCTGACCCTTCATTCTACCAAGCATGATGTCCTTCTCCAGGGACTGATCTTTCCTGAAAACATATCCAAAGTATGTCAGACACAGTCTTGCTATCTTTGCTTCCAAGAAGCACTGTGGTTGTACTTCTTCTGGAACAGATCTGTTTGTTCTTTAGATGGTCCATGGTCCGTTCAACATTCTCACCTTTGGAAATCACTTACCTTTCATAAAAGAATCATTAATTTTGCTAAGTTAGTTTCTTTTGTTATTTAACGCAAACACTTGAAATAAACTATAAGTGGCAAAACAAACATGATAGACTTTATGATAGATACTGAATGTCAACACCCTGATTAATACTCTCTCAAATGTCTGACTTTTTTTTTCAATTACGATGACAAAGCCCTTTGTCTGTTTCATCTCATAGCCCTGAACACTGCACCTGAGAATTTGACAAGTGCTACTGGAGACAGGAAGCTACATGTTGATACTTCAATAGGAAACCATTCTCTGAAACGAAATGGAGAAATTACCGGTAAGTATTTCAGCCAAGTTTCCCCGGATGTTTCGGCCTTAGCCTCTGACCGTTTACCGCCTGTGCTGTGCAGGCCTTCTGTGTATCCCTTTCCTGTCTGAGCACCTCTGTTGACTTCTTGACCTTTACTTTTCTCCCTTTGCTTCCCCTCGCCCCACACACCTTGAAATTCTTCCAGTGGTGCAACAAAATTCACACAAAAATGCATCTTATTCAATTTACCTCATAAAGGTTATAGATTTAAATTAGTATAGACATTTTGTTTTTCAGCCTATGGAACATTAGTACAACCTTTCACGGAGTGCCTATGAGCCTAAAAGATAAAAAAGAAGCTGTTTTTTTTAGAATTATGAAATACAAATGTTACCTAATGACCACACATTTTTGTATGGCATATAATACAGTTTGTCTCATTTGTTTTTATTCTCGCTTAGCTTTTAGCTTCTCATTGAAACCATAAAATTCAGAAATCAGGTCATTTTGAGTGACAGAAATTGAACTTAATATTTCGGAATAACAGCGGTATTTTGCAAAACGTTGACAACATCCTTGCCTAATGAAAGCACCCATTAAAAGTCTGCAATGTTAATTTACTACGAAAAATATAATGGAGTTCTCTCAGGGCTTTTCCATTTAAATGGTCACTTTAGGCTGTTAACTGGGCTATCCATGACATATAATTATTACGAAAAATATTATGTAATCCAGAATGTACACATCACCAACTTGAACCGTTGTGTTAGGCAGTGGAAGCGTTACTCTTTTTCCTTCTTTTTTTGGATGCAAGAGGTGACCAGCCTGTGATAAATTAAGAAAGCCATTCAGCATTTCTGTGATACAGAGATAAGCATGGAGAACATAGATAACATGGTACACTTGCTTTACGTGAGTTACTTTCTGACTTTTGCAAATTTAAAGATGATACGAAAATTCTAAGTGTGATTTAAATTCAGGTTGAGAACTTTTTTTCTCTAGGAAATTGCTCTTAATACAATAAGAAGTAGAACTTTTACTTCAGAAGACCATCTTAAATTCTCCCTAATTTTTGTATGCCTGGAGGTTGATTCATCCCAAATCTCTCTCTCTTAAAATTTTGCCTTCGCATTATCATGTTTGTACACTGATTCTGTTTCAGAACACTTGCACATTTTAATTCTGTTATATCATTATTTCATTATTTGTAACCAATCTCGGACATGTCTACGGTAACTCAATAGATAACAGATTTCACAAGAATACAGAATAAAAGTAAACTAAGTTAATCCAAGTTCTGACAGATGAAAATATGTACTTTTGGTTAAGGATAAATATTACCCAATTCTCAACTCTTTATTTTGAGGTATCTCTTCAAATAGTCACTATAAGCACTAGATTGTATTTTCAATTTTGAAAGGAATATTAATTTTTCTTTTTAAAGAAAACAAAAGAAGGGGAAGCCTAGCCTACATTAAGAAATGCAAATTAATCTGAGGAATAATATCCTGTTCATTAAAAATACAGCATATGTGTAAGAAACCTGTGTGTAAGAAACCCCAGGGGGCAATGCTACGTAGGTCTTGAATAGTAATTTCTGGTCGTCAAATGCTTCTTTACACTTTGAAACTTATCTCTTAGAATATTGCACAAAAAATTGATAGGATTTCAATAGATCAGATTGTACAGTGCTAGGATCAATGAAGACAACATGGGGAGCCAGCATGTGAGAGCCAAACGGTGTGGGCCGAAGGAAGAGACTTAGTCTAGGGCAAATTTCAAGTTTCACAAAACTTTCCTATTTGAGTCTGTATTATTCTATTAATTATTTCTGCTGTACCAAAATACTGAAGATGATTAGGGCAATGTAGCCTTTAACGAAGGGGAATACTTGGTGTAATTCTTGAACGGTGAAATTAGTTCCTCAATCACTACAAAGAGTATTCAGGGCCCCCAAGGTGAGGGTAATATTTCCAACGAGTATCTTTCTATAAAAGCTGCAGTATCACGATGGTGGGGGAAAGAGTCCATCCACCGTGAAAATCTGCATATTATTACCAACGCATATTTGTAACCATTTGAGGATGCGAGCTTAAAAAAGTCTTGTTGCTAGTCAAGCATAAGACTAGAAGGTAGATGGTGCCAACCATCCAGGTGAAACTTTAGGGTTGCAGAGAGGGCAAGTGAGGCAATGGGTGGCAACGTATTTGGTAATCTCGAACATTTTGTCCCGCAGATACCTTTTTAAGGCCTCACTCATTTTGTCTCATTCTATATGGGAGCCTTCATGTGAGGCTAGCACCATAGGGCCATGTAAGAAATGTGATCAAACAGTAATAATTGCGGATTAGGAATCACTGAAAATCTAGGAATCACAATATGGTTGCTTATGTGCTAGTCCGGGACCAATCTCCAGCCTCTATTACTCGGCTTTTTAACTAGAATAACTGGGGTGGCACAAGGGCTACTACAAGGTACAATGAACCCTTTAGAAATGAAATCGGATGTGATAGGAGCAATTCTTCATTTGCATTTTGGTTAACAGGATGTTGAAGAATTTTTGCTAAAGTTTAGATAAAGTTATTTGGATCTTAATTGGTTCAGCTGACTAAACTCTTCCTACATCTGTAGGTGCACAGCATTTCAGGAAATGAGGAAAGATATCAAACAGGGAAGGATTAGACTTTACTAAACATTAGGGTTGTTACTGTTAGGTGCTGCCAAGTTGGTTCTGACTCGTAGTGACCTTATGTACAACAGAAAAACACTGTCTAGTTCAGCACCGTTTCCACAATCATTGTTCTACGTGAGCCGATTACTGCAGCCACTTTGTCAATCCGTCTTATTGAAGGTTTTCCTTTTTCTCATTGACCCCTCACTTTAGTAAGCATAATGTCCTTCTCCAGGGATTGATCCCTTCTAACAAGGTGTCCAAAGTATGCAAAATGTAGTTTTTTCATGTTGGCTTCCAAGGAGCCCTCTGGTTGTTCCTCTTCCAAGATAAATCTTTTTGTTCTTTTGACAGTACGTGATACATTCAATATACTGCTCCAATGTCTCAATTCAAAGGCATCAATTCATCATCAGTTTTCTAGACTCTCTGTCCAGCTTTCAAACTCATGTGATGCAACTGAAAATACTGTGAATTGAGTCAGGCACACCTTAGTCTTCAAGATGACATCTTTGCTTTTCAACCCTTTAAAGAGTTCTTTTGCAGCAGGTTTACCCAGTGCAGTGCATCTTTTGATTGCTTTACTGCTTCTTCCATGATTCTTGATTGTGGATCCTAGTGAAACGAAGTCCTTGATAACCTCGATCTTTTCTGTGTATCATGATGTTGCTTATTGGTTCAGTTGTGAAGTTTTTGTCTAATTTATGCTGAGGAGTGATCAGTACTGAAGACATGGTCTTTGATCTTCACCAGTAAGTGTTCCAAGTCCTTTGTACTTTCATCATGCAAGGTTGTGTCTTAGTCTGGAAACTGCTGACACCTGTCCAACAAGAGTGACCCTGCTGGTACTCCAAATACTAGTGGCATAGCTTCCAGTATCATAGCAATGTGCAAGCCACTATGGTGTGACAAACTGACAGATGGAGCAAGATCAAAACAGAGTGAAGAGCAGGTAGGGAAGAAGCCCAGAAGATACTGAACTTATTCACTCATACGGAACTGTCACCTTTAAAGCATAATTAATATTTCACTGAACACGTGTAGAAAAAGTAGCTCTAAGAAAGACAGGGTTTCATGCCAGGATGATACTAAGACCCTCAAAGATTAGTTATTTCTCCTATTTTAAAATATTTCCTTGTCTTTTTAAAAGGATACCTGGTATCTATCCAAGCAGCATGTTTTAATCTTGGTTTAACTTGTTATGTTTGCTTTGGTTTTGAGGCAATATACGATTAGGTGATATTTTTGTTTGTGAATCCTACAGCTGTAACAGAATTTTGTCTCTTGGAGACGTGTGGCCGTCAGTCTCACTAAGTATATATATATTTGTTTGTTTTCATAATGGTTCTCAAAGTTTCAGAGCACGGACCACTTGAAAATGCCAGCTCTATTTTTAGTCTCTGTCTTCTCACCTTTGTTGTTGTCATGTTGGTTCTGACTCACAGTGACCCTATGAACAACAGAACGAAACACTGCCCAGTCTTTTGTCATGTCCACAATTGCTTTTATGCTTAAGCCCGTTGTTGCGGGCACTGTGTCAATCCATCTCATCCAGGGTCTTGCTCTTTTTTGCTGACCCTTCATTCTACCAAGCATGATGTCCTTCTCCAGGGACTGATCTTTCCTGAAAACATATCCAAAGTATGTCAGACACAGTCTTGCTATCTTTGCTTCCAAGAAGCACTGTGGTTGTACTTCTTCTGGAACAGATCTGTTTGTTCTTTAGATGGTCCATGGTCCGTTCAACATTCTCACCTTTGGAAATCACTTACCTTTCATAAAAGAATCATTAATTTTGCTAAGTTAGTTTCTTTTGTTATTTAACGCAAACACTTGAAATAAACTATAAGTGGCAAAACAAACATGATAGACTTTATGATAGATACTGAATGTCAACACCCTGATTAATACTCTCTCAAATGTCTGACTTTTTTTTTCAATTACGATGACAAAGCCCTTTGTCTGTTTCATCTCATAGCCCTGAACACTGCACCTGAGAATTTGACAAGTGCTACTGGAGACAGGAAGCTACATGTTGATACTTCAATAGGAAACCATTCTCTGAAACGAAATGGAGAAATTACCGGTAAGTATTTCAGCCAAGTTTCCCCGGATGTTTCGGCCTTAGCCTCTGACCGTTTACCGCCTGTGCTGTGCAGGCCTTCTGTGTATCCCTTTCCTGTCTGAGCACCTCTGTTGACTTCTTGACCTTTACTTTTCTCCCTTTGCTTCCCCTCGCCCCACACACCTTGAAATTCTTCCAGTGGTGCAACAAAATTCACACAAAAATGCATCTTATTCAATTTACCTCATAAAGGTTATAGATTTAAATTAGTATAGACATTTTGTTTTTCAGCCTATGGAACATTAGTACAACCTTTCACGGAGTGCCTATGAGCCTAAAAGATAAAAAAGAAGCTGTTTTTTTTAGAATTATGAAATACAAATGTTACCTAATGACCACACATTTTTGTATGGCATATAATACAGTTTGTCTCATTTGTTTTTATTCTCGCTTAGCTTTTAGCTTCTCATTGAAACCATAAAATTCAGAAATCAGGTCATTTTGAGTGACAGAAATTGAACTTAATATTTCGGAATAACAGCGGTATTTTGCAAAACGTTGACAACATCCTTGCCTAATGAAAGCACCCATTAAAAGTCTGCAATGTTAATTTACTACGAAAAATATAATGGAGTTCTCTCAGGGCTTTTCCATTTAAATGGTCACTTTAGGCTGTTAACTGGGCTATCCATGACATATAATTATTACGAAAAATATTATGTAATCCAGAATGTACACATCACCAACTTGAACCGTTGTGTTAGGCAGTGGAAGCGTTACTCTTTTTCCTTCTTTTTTGGATGCAAGAGGTGACCAGCCTGTGATAAATTAAGAAAGCCATTCAGCATTTCTGTGATACAGAGATAAGCATGGAGAACATAGATAACATGGTACACTTGCTTTACGTGAGTTACTTTCTGACTTTTGCAAATTTAAAGATGATACGAAAATTCTAAGTGTGATTTAAATTCAGGTTGAGAACTTTTTTTCTCTAGGAAATTGCTCTTAATACAATAAGAAGTAGAACTTTTACTTCAGAAGACCATCTTAAATTCTCCCTAATTTTTGTATGCCTGGAGGTTGATTCATCCCAAATCTCTCTCTCTTAAAATTTTGCCTTCGCATTATCATGTTTGTACACTGATTCTGTTTCAGAACACTTGCACATTTTAATTCTGTTATATCATTATTTCATTATTTGTAACCAATCTCGGACATGTCTACGGTAACTCAATAGATAACAGATTTCACAAGAATACAGAATAAAAGTAAACTAAGTTAATCCAAGTTCTGACAGACGAAAATATGTACTTTTGGTTAAGGATAAATATTACCCAATTCTCAACTCTTTATTTTGAGGTATCTCTTCAAATAGTCACTATAAGCACTAGATTGTATTTTCAATTTTGAAAGGAATATTAATTTTTCTTTTTAAAGAAAACAAAAGAAGGGGAAGCCTAGCCTACATTAAGAAATGCAAATTAATCTGAGGAATAATATCCTGTTCATTAAAAATACAGCATATGTGTAAGAAACCTTCTTCACATACTTTATTTAGAACTATGTGTTCAATAGTTCTTATTACTAGAAATTCACTCACTCGCTCACAATGGAGAAGTCAAAATATGGAGAGTGATACTTTTTATTTTTAAAATCTTAGCCCATTTTTTCTAAACAAAAATGTGGCTATCATGTTGAGGTGTATTTACTCAATTCATTACAGAATAAACACTTAGAACCCTTAAGAGAACTTCTGCTCTGTGCTTATTTTGATTATTTCATTCAAACTGCTTCCAGAAAGCAGGATGGTAAAATAGTCAAAAAAACAGACCATTAGAAAGAGGATCTAGATTTGCTAAACTCAGTTTCTCCTGAAAGTGCAGACAAATGTGAGTTCTGCTCCACTGAGGAAGGGCACAGTCATCCCTAGGGGGAGTAATGCACTTCCAAGATTTCCTTTGGATTTCTGGTTTTCTGGCATCCTCACATACATACAGCAGCAAATTTGGGGTGATTAAGAGCCCATTCCCTACTGAGGAATATCTGGAAAGAAGTAATCCAGCCTCCTTGAAATTGGCTTTCTCATCTATAAAACTAGGTGAGTCACAGACCCAGTCTCAGATAATCGTTATAATACAGTCCTGAGAAGAGTCTCAGATGCCCAGTGTTTAAACAAATTATTGTTGTTGTTAGATGCCATTGAGTCTGTTCCCTCTCATAGTGTGCGACAAACACTGCCTGATCCTGTGCCATCCCCACAATCTTTGTTATGCTTGATCCCATTGTTGTAGCAACTGTCTGAATCCTTCTCATTGAGTATCCTCCTCTTTTTCTTTTACCCTCTGCTTTACCAAGCATGATGTCTTTCTCCAGGGACTGATCCCTTCTGACAACGTGTCCTAAGTATGTTAAGACAGAATCTTGACTTCCTGGTTTCTGAGGAGTATTCTGTTTGTACTTCTGCCAAGACAGATGTGTTCCTTCATTTGGTAGTCCATGTTATATTCAATACTTTTCTTCAACACTACAGTTCAAACACATCAGTTCTTCTTTGGTCGTTCTTACTGGTTGTCCAGTTTTCTCACGCAAATGAAGAGACTGAAACCACCAACTTTTGAGTCATGCACACCTCAGTCCTTACAGTGGTATCTTTGCTTTTCAATGTTTGAGATGTTTTTTGCAGCAGATTTTATTTTTATTTTTTTAGTATTTTTTAATTAAATTAAAAAAATGAAAGTGTACATACTCTGTTCTTACAATATTGGGTTAAGAGAGGAGGAGTACACAAGTTGTGTCGAAGTCCCATTAATATTGATCTTCTTACTAACGTGTAGTGTCACCAATTTCACCCAACCAAATTTCTAACAACTATCTAATCTAAACCCTCGCCCCTTACCTTCCCGCCCTCCCACCCTCGTAGCCATCAAAGAGTCTTTTGCATTATGTATGAGTATGCTTTTAAGTTTTTGTTATAGGGGTCTCATATAATAATTGCCCTCTGTCGCTGACTAGTTTCACTCAACATAATGTCCTCCAGTTGAGACCAAATTGAGAGATGTTTCCTGCTGTCATTGTTGTTCTTTACCAGTGTACAGTACTCCATTGAATATATATACCAAAGTTTACCCATCCATTCTTCTGTTATTGGGCATCTGGGTTGATTCCAACTTTTTGCTATCGTGGACTGTGCTGCAATGAACATTCGTGTGCATGTAGCAGTTGGTGTGAATGGCCTTGATTTTGTAGGATATATTCCGAGCAGAGGAATTACTGGGTCAAATGGTGTATCTATATCCATTGTTTTAAGATAACGCCAAATTGCTTTCCAAAGAGGTTGCACCATTCTGCAATCCCACCAACAGTGAAGGAGAGTTCCAATCTCTTCACAGCTTCTCCAGCATTTATTGTTTTGCGTTTTTTGCATCATGGCCAGTCTTGTTGGGGGGAGATGGTATCTCATTGTCGTTTTGATTTGAATTTCTTTAATAATTAGTGGTTGTGAACATGTCTGCGTGTGTTTTTTGGCTGCCTGGATCTCCTCTTTAGAGAACTGTCTGTCCATCTCCTTTGCCTGTCGCTTAATTGGATGATTTGTTTTTTTCTTATTGGTCGGATCCGACTCGATGGCACTTGGCTTGGCATTTTGTAGAACCTTACAGATTATGGAGATCAGGTGTTGGTGTGACATAGAGTTGCCAAATATTTTTTCCCATTCTGTACGTGGTCTTTCAATTCTTTTGATGAAGTCTTTGGGTGAGCAGAAGTGTTCGATTTTTATTAATTCCCATTTATCTATTTTCTCTTCTGATGAATGTGTTTTGTTTGTCAGATTTTGAAGTCTGTCTATATTGCATGTTAAAACATTCACTGTTGACCCTATCTTATCTTGGATGAGCTTTATCGTTTTAGCTTTTATATTCAGGTCTTTTATCCAATTTGAGTTGATTTTTGTATGAGGTGTGAGATATGCGTCTTGTTTCAATTTTTTGAAGGTGGATATCCAATTATGCCAGCACCATTTGTTAAAGAGACTGTTCTTACCCCAGTTCAAAATCTTAGGACATTTGTCAAGTATCAGTTGTTCATAGGAGGGTGGTGGCGTCTCTGGGGTCTCTACTTTGTTCCATTGGTCTATATGTTTCCTTTTGTACCAATACCAGACAGTTTTGATTACTGTGGCAGTGTAATAGGTTTTAAAGTCAGGTAGTGAGAGGCCTCCCAGCATGGTCTTCTTTTTCAGTAGTGCTTTACTTATTTGGGGTTTCTTCCCTTTCCAAATAAAGCTGATGACTTGTTTCTCCATCTCATTAAAAAATGTCGCTGGAATTTATACTGGGATTGCATTATATAAGTACAGTGCTTTGGGCAAAATACACATTTTCACAATATTGAGTCTTCCTATCTATGAACAGGACAGATTACTCCACTTATGTAAATCTCTCCTAGTTTCTTGTAGCAATGTCTTGTAGTTTTCTCTGTAAAGATCTCTTATTTCTCCAGTTAGATTTATTCCTAGGTATTTTATCTTCTTGGGGGCTATAGTAAATGGAATTGATTTGGTGATTTCTTCATTAATAATTTCATTGTTGATATAAAGGAATCCTACTGATGTAGTTATGTTTATCTTGTATCCCAATACTTTACCAAATTGTTCTATTAGCTCTAATAGTTTACTTATTGATTTCTTTGGATTCTCTGTATAAATAATCGTATTATCTGCAAAGAGGGAAATCTTTACTTCTTCAGTGCCAATACAGATGCCCTTTGTTTCTTTGACTTGTCTAATTGCTCTGGCTAGAACTTCTAGCGCAATGTTGAATAGAAGTGGTGAGAGTGTGCATCTTTGTCTAGTTCCCATTCTCAGAGGGAATTCTTTCAGTCTTTCACCGTTCAGGGTGATGAAAGCAGTTGGCTTTGCATAGATGCTATTGATTATATTGAGGAATTTCCCTTTTATTTCTATTTTCTGAGAGTTTTAAGCATGAATGGATGTTGAACTTTGTCAAATGCCTTTTCTACATCAATTGAAACAATCAAGCGATTTTTATCTTCTGTGTTATTAATATGGTTGATTACATTAACTGTTTTTCTGATGTTGAACTAGCCTTGCATCTCTGGAATGAAACCAACTTGATCAAGATGAATGATTGTTTTTATATGCTGTTGAATTCTATTGGCTAGAATTTTGTTGAAGATTTTTGCATCTAGATTCATGAGTGATATTGGTCTGTAATTTTCTTTTTTTGTGGGATCTTTCCCTGGTTTTGGTATCAGGGTTATGCTGGCTTCATAGAATGAATTTGGAAGTATTTCATCTCTTTCTATGGTATGAAATAGCCTCTTTAGTATTGGAGTTAATTCTTCTCTAAAAGTTTGGTAGAATTCTCTGGTGAAGCCGTCTGGGCCAGGACTTTTTTGGTCAGTAGAGTTTTGATGATTTCCTCAATCTCTTCCTTTGTGATAGATTTATTAAGTTGATCTATTTCTCCTTGTAATAGTCTTGGTGAGTCATATGAATCTAGAAGTTTGTCCATTTCCCCCAGGTTTTCAAACCTGTCAGAGTATAGCTTTTCATAGTATTCTGTTATGATATATTTTATTTCAGATGAGTCTGTTATGATATATTTTATTTCAGATGGGTCTGTTCTAATATCTCCCAACTCATTTCTTAATTGGGTTATTTGTATCTTCTGTTGTTTTTTCTTTTGTAAGTTTAGCCAACGGTTTATCAATTTTGTTGATCTTTTTGAAGAACCAGCTTTTGGGTTTGTTAATTTTTTCAATTGTTTTCTATTCTCTAATTCATTTAGTTCTGCTCTAATCTTTATAGTCTGTTTTCTTCTGGTACCTGAGGGGTTTCTTTGTTGCTCTCTTTCTACTTGTTCAAGCTGTGAGGTTAACTCTTTAATTTGTGCTCTTTCTTCTTTCCAGAAGTATGCATTTATAGAGATTAACTGACCTCTGAGCATTGCTTTTGCTGTATCCCATAAATTCTGGTAGGATGTATTTTCACTCTCATTTGAATCCATAAATTTCTTTAATGTGTCTTTAATTTCTTTTATAACCCAAATGTTGTTCAGTTTCCGCAAGTTAGAATTTTTACCTATGAATTTTCTGTGATTGATTTCAACTTTTATAGCTCTGTGGTCCGAGGAGGTACTTTGCAATAAATCAATGTTTTGGATTTTATGGAGAATTGTTTTATGACCTAACATATGGTCTATTCTGGAGAATATTCCATGTGCTTTGGAGAAGAAGGTGTGTTTGTCTGTTGATGTATGAAAAGATCTGTATATGTCGATAAGGTCAAGTTGGTTGACTGTTGTAATAAGATCTTCTGTATCTTTACCGAGATTTTTTTCTGGATGATCTATCCTTAACCGAAAGGGGACTGTTAAAGTCCCCAACTATTATTGTGGAATGATCAATCTCATTTTTCAATGCTGTCAGTATTTGTTCAATGTATTTAGGTGCTTTGGTATTGGGCGCATAAATATTTAATATTGTTAAGTCTTGCTTGAGTATTGAACCTTTCAGCAATAAATAGTGACCATCCTTGTCCGTAATAGTGGATTTTACATTAAAATCTATTTTATCTGAGATTAATATTGCCATACCTGCTCTTTTTCGTGTATTATTAGCTTGATATATATTATTCCAAACTTTAGCTCTCCACCTGTTCTTATCTTTAAGTCTAAGATGTGTTTCTTGTAAGCAACATATAGATGGGTCACGTCTTTTGATCCACGATACCACTCGCTGTGTCTTTACTGGAGCGTTCAGTCCATTTACATTCAAGGTGATTATTGATAGGTATACGTTTAGTGATGTCATTGCAATATGTTTATTTTCGTGTTGGTGTTTTCTCTGTTGTTCTTATTAATCTGTTCTGGGACATTCTTCTTTTATGGATGGTATGAGTTTTGATTTTATATTTACTGAGACTCCTGTATTGTGATTTTTTTCATTTCAAATGGTATAATGTTAATCAGTTCTATGGCTACATACCTAATCTCCCTTAACATATAATTATTGAAATCAATTTTAACTATTTTAGAAGTCAGAAACTGTCGCTGCATCAAAAACAACTTTAACTATTGTAGTGTATCCCTCTCTTAATGTGATGATATTATAGTTGTCATGATATGATCATGGATTCCCTTATTATAATGTTGTAGTTTTTGGCTTGGTTTGGTGAAGTTTTGTGCCTTCCTTAACTGATTAGAAATTTGGATGAAGTGCCTTAAATTGTCACCTAAAACATATATTCAGGGAAGAGCTTCTTTCAATATTTCGTGTAATTCAGGTTTAGTTTTTATGAAGTATTTAAATTTCTCTTTATTTTCAAAAGTCTTAATTTCACCATTATATTTGATAGACTATTTAGCAGGATAAATTATTCTGGGATGGAAGCTTTTCTCATTCAGGACTTTGAATGTGTCTGCCCATTGTTTTCTGGTCAGCATCGTTTTTGCAGCAGATTTGTCCAATGCAATGTGTCTTTTATTATTATTTTTTAATTGTGATTAAGTGAAAATATACAATCCAGATTAAATTTGCATGCCCACCTATGTAGCTCTTGCTGCTCTCCTTACCCAGTGACAGTACACTCCTCCTTTTTGTTCTATATTTGTCATGTCCTATTAACAATCTCCCTACCCCTTCTCTGCACCGCCACCTCTCCCTTCTAGCAAAAGGCCAGTAGGACAGCACCCTATAAATGCATAGAACCATAAAGTACACACACCATCTGGTCACAGTGTGTCCTCCAGCCCAGTCCATTCCTGTCCAAATGGTTGACTTCAGTCCTTGTTAGGGGCAGCAGCAGGTCTAGGGGCCATACTACCATGGGAACCCCCAGGCCGCTCAAGCATCACTTGCAGTCTTTCAGTGGAGTTCTTGAGGTGCACCCTTCTTTTTCTCGTGTTGCCACTGGAACTCAACAATGTATGCCCCATTACAGCTGTCTTTGGTGGTGGCTGGTCACCACCTGATACTTCTGGTCACATGTTGATAAAGTCATTCATTTACATGGGTCCTTTTCTCTCCTGGTCTCTTTGTTCCTTCTATCATTGCTGTTCTTGGTGATCTTCTGTTCTGGATGAGTGGGGACCATTTGGTGTACCTCAGATGGCAGCCTGCTGGTTTTTAAGATCCCAGACACCACTAGCAAAAATGTGGTGCAGAAGATGCTCTTAGAAATATGCTAGTTACGTCAACTGGCCCTAATGTTCCTCAAAAGCATGCCGCCCAGACTGCAGCCCCTACTACCCTATCTTTGCAATAGTGGGTTAAGATTAGAACAACTTTCAGTTTATGTTGAAGCCCAATTAAGTTGATCTACTTTCTACTGTGTGCTGCCACTGGTTTCACCCAACCAAATTTCTATCAATGTGGACGCTATGACCAGCCCTCTCCCCTCCCCCTACTTTGCAGCCCTCAGAGAGTCTTTTCTTCTGTACATGAGTCTATTTTTGTGTCCTTATTGTAGGTAGCCTCACACAGTATTTGTCCTTTTGGTGCTGACTGATTTCACTCAGCACAATGTCTTCTAATTGAAACCAGGTTATGAGGTGCTTCCTAAAATCATCATTGTTCTTTATCATTGAGTAGTGTTCTATTGAGTACATATACCATAGTTTGTTTATCCATTTGTCTGTACCTGGGCATCTGGTTTGATTCCATCTTTTTGTTGTTGTGGACTGGCCACAGTAATCATTTGTGTGCATGTGTCTGTTTGTATGGCAGCCTTTGATTCTGTAAGATATATTCCAAACAGTGGGATGATTGGATCAAATGGTATGTCTATTTCCAGCTCTTTAAGGAAGTGCCAGATTGCTTTCCAAAGAGGTTGTACCACTTTGCAATCCCACCAGCAAAGTAGGAGAGTTCCAATTTCTCCACAGCCTCTACAGCATTTGTCCTTTTGTATGTTTTGGATCATGGCCAACCTTTTGGGGGTAAGATGATATCTTGTTGGAGTTTTGATTTGGATTTCTCTAGTGATTGTGAGCATTTCCTCATGCATCTTTTGGCTGTCTGGATGTGCTCTTTGGTGAAGTTTCTGTCCATCTCCTTTGCCCATCACTTAATTGGGTTATTTACCTTTTTGTTGTGGATATTTTCCAGTACCTAGCAGATTATGGAGATCAGATGTCAGTCCAATATGTAGTTGCCAAATATTTTTTCCCATTCTGTAGGTAGTCTTTTCATTCTTTTGATAAGGTCTTTGGATGAGTGGAACTGTTTGATTCTTAGTAGTTCCCATTTATCTATCTTCTGTTGATCATGCTTTGTCAAATTTTGAAGTCTGTCTAAGCTGTGCATTAAAACTTCCATTGTTAACCCTATTTTTTCTTGCATGATCTTTATTGTCTTCGGTTTGATATTTAGGACTTTGGTCCAGTCTGAGTTAGTTTTTATGTAAGCTCTGAGATACAGGTCTTGTTTCAGTTTTTGCAGACAGATATCCAATTGTGCCAGCACCATTTGTTAAAGAGATTGTTTTTACCTAAGTTTACAATCTTAGGGCCTTTGTTGAATATCAGCTGTTCATAGGAGGATGATGGCATCTCTGGGGTGTCATCTCTGTTCCATTGGTCTATATGTCTCTTTTTGTACCAGTACCAGGCTGTTTTGACTGCTGTGGCATTGTAATAGATTCTAAGGCTAGATAGTTTGAGGCCTCCCACTATGTTCCTCTTCTTCAGTAGTGCTTTACTTATCCAGAGCTTCTTCCCTTTCCTAACAAAGTTGGTGATTCGTCTCTCCATCTCATTAAACAGTGATGCCGACATTTGTATTAGGATTACATTGTATATGTAGATCACTTTAGGTAAAATACACATTTTCAAAATTTTAAGTCTTCCTATCTGTGAAAAGAGTAGGTTTCTCCATTTATGGAAGTCATTTTTGGTTTCTTGCAGTAAGCTCTTGTCTCTCTGTCTAGATATCTTACTTCTCTAGTTAGATTTATTCCTAGATATTTTATCTTCTTGGGGGTTATAGTAAATGGTATTGGTTTGATTTCTTCTTTGATGGTCTCTTTGGTGGCATGGAAACCCAGGTGGTGTGGCGGGTTAAGTGCTGTCTGCTAAGCAAAAGGTTGTGGTTCAAATCCACCAGACACTCCTTGAAAAGCCTATAGGGTAGTTCTACCCTGGCCTCTAGGGTCTCTGTGAGTCAGACCTGACTTGACAGAAGTGGGTTTGGTTTTTGTTTTTGTTGGTATAAAAGAATCCTACTGATTTACTTATGTTTCTCTTTGGTGGCGTAGTGGGTTAAGTGCTACATCTGTTAACCAAAAGGTTGGCAGTTCAAATCCACCAGGTGCTCCTTGGAAACTCTGTGGGACAGTTGTACCCTGACCTATAGGGTTACTATGAGTCAGACACCACTCAATGGCAGTAGGTGGGGTTTTGTCTTATATCTTGATATGTTGCTGAACTCTTCTATTAGTTCCAGTAGATTCTTTAGGATTTTCTGCATATACAATCACATCATCTGCAGATATGGAGATTTTTACTTTTTCTTTGCCTATGCAGATGCTCTTTGTTTCTTTGTCTTGTCTAATTGCTCTGGCTAAAACCTCTGGTACAACGTTGAATAGAAGTGGTGGGAGTGGGTATCCTTGTCTATTTCTTGCTCCCAAGGGAAATTCTTTCAGTCTGTCTCCATTCGGGATGATGTAGGTGGTTGGCTTTGAGCAGACGCCCCTTATTACATCGAGGAATTTCCCTTCTATACCTATTTTGCTGAGAGTTTTTAGCATGAGTAAGTGTTGGACTTAGTCTAACACCTTTTCTGCATCAGTTGACAAAAATCAAGTGATTCTTATCTTTTGTGCTGTTTATGTGATTGACCACATTAATTGTTTTTCTGATGTTGAACTAGCCTTGCATCCCTGGTGTGAATCCCACTTGATCGTGATGAATTATTTTTTTGATATGGTGTTGAATTGTTTTGACAAGGAGTTTGTTGAAGATTTTTGCATCTAGGTTCCTGAATGATATTGGTCTGTAATTTTCTTTTTTTGTGGGATTTTTCCCTGGCTTTGGAATCAGGCTTATGCTGGCTTCATAGAATGAATTTGGGAGTATTCCATCCCTTTCTACACTCTGAAATAGTCTCAGTAGTATTGGAGTTAACTCTTCTCTAAAAGTTTGGTAGAATTCTTCGGTGAAGCCATCTGGCCAAGATTTTTGATTGATTGTTTTTGGTTACTTTTTTCAATCTCTTCCTTTGTGATGGGTTTATTAAGTTGTTCTATTTCTCCATGTGATAATTTTGGTAGGTGATGTGAATTTAGAAATATGTCCATTTCCTCTAGGTTTTCAAATCTGTTAGAATACAGTCTTTCATAGCATTCTATTGTGATACTTTCATTTTCAGTTCGGTCTGTTGTGACATCTCCCATTTCATTTCTTATTCGGGTTATTTGTTTCCTCTCTGGTTTTTCTTTTGTAAGTTTAGCCAGTGGTTTATCAATTTTGTTGATCTTTTCAAGCAACCAGTTTTTGGTTGTGTTAATTTTTTCAATTATTTGTCTATTTTCCAATTCATTTAGTTCTGCTTGAATCTTTATTATTTGTTTTCTTCTGCTGCCTGAGGAGTTCTGTTGCTCTCTTTCTACTTGTTCAAGCTGTAGGGTTAATTCTTTGGTTTGGGCTCTTTCTCCCTTCATTCCAGACATGTGCATTTATAGAAGGAAATTGACCTCTAAGCACTGCTGTTGCTGTATCCTGTAGGTTCTGGTAAGATGTGTTTTTATTCTCATTTGATTTCTTCTATAACCCATGGATTTTGAGCAAGGTGTTGTTCAATTTCATTAGTTCAAATTTCTACCTATGATTTTTCTGCTATTGATTTTGAGTTTTATGGCATTATGTTCTGAGAAGGTGCTTTGCAATTATTCAATGGCTTGGATTTTGTTGAGACTTGCTTTATGTCCTAATGGACAATATATTCTGGAAAATGTTCCATATGCACTGGAGAAGAAGGTGCACTTATTTGTTGATTGATAGAAAGTTCTATATATATTGATAGGATCTAGTTGGCTAATTGTCACAATAAGATCTTTTGTTTCTTTACTGAGTTTTTTAATGGGTGATCTGTCCATTACTGAAAATTAAGTGTTGAAATCTCCAACTATTGTGGAGAGATGTATCTTATTTTTTCAGTGTTGTCAGTGTTTGCTCAATGTATCTAGATGGTCTGGTATTGGGTGGATAACTATTTGATATTGTTAAGACCTGCCTATGTATTGAATCTTTCAGCAATAAATAGTGACTATCCTGGTCCAGGATGGTGTATTTTACATTAAAGTCTATTGTATCTGAGGTTAGTATTGCCATACCTACTCTTCTTTGTATGTTGTTAGCTTGGTATATATTATCCCATCCTTTAATTTTCAGCTTGTTCGTGTTTTTGTGTCTAAGTTGTGTTTCTTGTAAGCAACATACAGATGGGTCATGTCTTTTAATCCAGGATATCACTCACTGTCTCTTTATTGAAGCATTCAGTCTGTTTACATTCAGTGTAATTATTAATAGATATTCACTGGTTGATTTCTTTTAATATTGTAGCTTTGATTGAGCTTTGTGAGTCCCCTAACTGAGTAGGATTCTGCATGTTGTGTCTTGAATTGCCTCCTCAAATATATACCTGATGGTTTTGTTTTTCTAAGCAAAGAGTTTCTTTCAGTATTTCTGTTAGTTTTGGTTTGGTTTTTACAAAGTCTCTAAGCTTCTGCTTATCTGTGAATGACTTAATTTCATCTTCATATTTGAGAGACAATTTTGCAGCATATACAATTGTTGGCTGGAAGTTTTTCTCCTTCATGTCTTTGAATGTGTCATCCCACTGCCTCCTTGCCAGTATTGTTTCTGCTGAGCAATCAAAGGAAAGCCTATAAGAGCTTCCCTGTGAATGTTAGCTTTGCTTTCAGCCTCACTGCCTTTAAGAGAATCTGTTTATGTTCCGTTATATTAAACTTGATTATAATATGTCTTGGTATTTTTCTTTTGAGGTCTATTTTTTTGTGGTGCTTGATACACATCTTGGAACTCTATGTTGTCTTTCATAATTTCAGGGAAGTTTTCTGTCAGTAACTCAACAACAATACTCTATGTTTTCAGCTATCTCTCTCTGTTCTGGAACTCCAGTTATTTGTAGATTATTCCCCTTAATAGACTCACACATCTTTCTTAATGCTTCTTCTTGTTTCTTATTTCTTTTCTCTAATTTCTCCTCATAAACACTGGTGTCAGTTGCTCTGTCCTCAAGGTCACTAAGTCTGACTTCTATCTCCTCAATTCTGCTCTTTTGACTTTGGATTAAATCATCTAATTCTGTAATTTTTTTTATTGATATGCTATATTTCAGATCATTGATGTTCCATTAGTTCAAATGCACTGCCATTGAGTCAGGTCCTACTCATAGCAACCCTAGAGGTCAATTTTTCATTTTGCTCTTCTGCATTTTGTTTAATCTCTAGGAAAGCTCACTATCTAATTTTTTTTTGTACTTGACCTCCAATAATTTCATAAAAGCTTCTTCATCTGGGAAGTTTTTGATTGTTTATGTTGGGAGTTTTCCAGAGCCATGATGGACTGTTTTTTTTAAATGGTTAGTAATCATTTGTTGCCTTTGTGCCATCTGGAGGCTGTTCAGTTACTCTGGTGTTTCAGCTTGTCTACTTCAGCATTTTTTTCTTTTACTTTTAGTTACTCTGTATTCAAGAACAAGTTTCAGAGTCTCTTTTGACATTCACTTTGTTTTTTCTTTCATTCCTGCCTTTTTAAGACCTCCTGTTTTATTCATGTATGATGTCCTCGATGTCCTTCCAAAAGTCATCTGGTCTTCAGTGATTAAGGCTTAATGGGTCAAATCTATTCTTCAGAGTGTCTCCGAATTCAGGTGTGATATACTCATGATCGTAGTTTGGCTTTCATGGACTTGTTTTGATTTTATTCAGCTTCAAAATGAACTTGCACATGAAGTCTGACAATTACATTGGTGAGCTTGCCACTGTGCACTTACATTGGAAGCACTGTACAAATAATTCAGTAAGGTTTCATAACCTTGATATATCAGAGTCTCGCGGTTGTGTTCCTGTCAATGTGCAATGGTGTTCATTATTGTTGTGTGCTTTTGTTTGCCATCGTGAGAGTGTCAGAGCTTGAATCAGAGCAGTGAATAAGCATTAAATTTCTTGTTAAACTTGGTAAGACTGGCAGTGAAATCAGGAACATGTTAGTTGAACTCTATGGGGATAATGCCATGAAGAAAACGGCAGTGTACAAACGGATTAAACATTTTTCTGAGGGGAGAGAAAGTGTTACTGATTAAGAGAGGTCAGAGCAGCCAGTAGAAATTCATGGAACTGTGCATCAAAAATCATCAGCTGACTGTGAGAAGCATAGTAGAACAAAGAAATATCAATAGAGAAACAGGAAAATCTTAACTAAAAGCTTTGGCATGAGAAAGGTATGTGCAAAAATGCTCCTGAAGGAGCTCACTGATGAACAAAAGCAAAGGAGTGTCAAAGTTTGCCAAGACTTTTGGAAAGGCAAAATGATGTTCTGGGCCACGTTATCACTGGTGATGAAACAACGGTATATTAATACGACTCTGAAACAAAATGTGAAAGTTCACAACAGAAGTTAGCTAAATCTCCAAGACCAAGAAAATTCCATCAGTCCAAATCAAGAGTCAAAACCATGTTGCTAAACTTTTTGATATCAGAGCAATTGTTCATTATGACTTTGTACTAACTGGGGAGTTAACCAGGTTTATTGTTTGAAATGCTGAAAAGGCTGTGTGAAAAAGTTAGCTGAAAATGACTAGAATTTTTCACCAACAGCTCATGGCTCTTGCATCATGACAATATACCAGCTCACACTGCACTGTCTGTGAAGCAGCTTATAGTCAAAAAACAAATAACTGTATTGGAACACCCTCCTTCCTCACCTGATCTGGCCCTCCGTGACTTTTTTCATTACCCAAAGATAAAGGAAATATTGAAAGGAAGACATTTTGATGACATTCAGGACATCAAGGTTAACATGATGACAGCTCTCATGGCCATTCCAGGAAGAGTTCCTAAATTGCTTTGAAGGGTAGACTGGGTGCTGGCTTCAGTACACAGCTTCCCAAAGGGAGTACTTTGAAGGTGACCATAGTGATATTCAGCAGTGAGGTATGTAGCACTTTTTCTAGGATAAGTTCATGAACATAGTTGTCAGAACTTGTATGGGCAGTTGATAGTCTGTTCCACAGATGTTCACTGACCTAGTTCTAACTGATGACACTGAGCTCCCCATGGTCTGTTTTCACAGATACAGTTGATTTGATTCTTGTGTATTCCGTATGGTGAGGCCCACACGTATAATCATTGTTTATATTGTTGATAAAAAGGCGTTCCTAATGAACAGAACCTTGGTCTTGCAAAATTCTATCATGTCATTTCAGGTGTCATGACTTTCACCAAGGCCAGTTGTACAACTATTGATCCTTGTTTGCTCCCAACTGTGATGTTTAAGGTTGTGTGTCAGCTTGGCTGGGCCATGATTCTCAGTGGTTTGGCAGTTATGATGTAATTTGGCAGTTATGTTATGATGTTATTACTTCCCTAACGAGATTTGTTATAAGCAGCCAATCAGTCTAAAGGGAGATTCCTTGTGGGGGTGTGGACTGAATCCAACAAAGTAGACTTTCTGAAAATCTTGCAGACCTTCGCTAGCTCTGGGTTCTGTAGCTGGCTTTTGTTCGACAGACCTTCACTTCTTGGGACTTGAACTTACCCACTGATACTGGAATTTATCAGCCTCTACAGTCTGTAAACCCTCGTGGTGTATTGGTTAAATGCAACATCTGTTAACCAAAGGATCGGTGGTTCAAATTTGCCAGGTGCTCCTTGAATACCCTATGGAGCAGTTCTACTCTGTCCTGTAGGGTCGTTGTGAGTCAGAATTGACTTGATAGCAGTGGGTTTCTTTTTGACTGTCTGTAAGCCATGGAGCTGTTCTCTCACCTTGCAGTCTTGGGTTCACCAGATCCTGAAGCTATGTGAGTCTGGAGTAGCTTCTAGCCTGACCCACATGTAAGGTAATTGAAAACATCATGGCTTGGACCACCACAACTTGGTCCTCAAAGTGACATCTCTACACTTCAACATTTTAAGGAGGTCGTTTGCAGCATACTTGCCCAGTACAGTGCATCATTTGGTTTCCTGACTGCTGCTTGAATGGGCATTGATTGAGGATCCAAGCAAAATGAAATCCTTGGCAATTTCGATCTTCTCTCCTTTTATCATGATGTTAATTATTGGTCCAGTCATGAGGATTTTTGTTTTCTTTATGCTGAATTGTAATCCACACTGAAGGCCAGTCTTTGATTTTCATCAGTAGGTGCTTCAAGTCCTCTTCACTTTCAGCAAGCAAGATTGCATCATCTACATAGTGTGGGTTGTTAATGAGTCTTCCTCTTATCTTGCTTTATGTTCTTCTTCATGTAACCCCACTTTTTGAATTATTTTCTCAGCATACAGATTTAATAAGTATAGTAGAAGGACACAACCCTAACACTAATACACACTTTTCCTGATTTTATACCATGCACTATTTATTCTGTTCAAATGACTGAATTTTGGTCTATGTAAAAGTTTCACTTGAACACATTTAAGTGTTCTAGAATTCACATTCTTTGCAATGTTATTCATAATCTGTTATGGTCCACACAGTGGAATGAATTTGCAGAGTTAAAACACAATAAATATATTTTTGGTATACTCTTCTTTCAGTCCTTATTCATCTGTCATCAGCAATAATATGTCTTGTTCCACATCCTCTTCTGAATGTAGCTTGAATTTTTGGCAGTTTCTTGCTGATGTGGTACTGCAAACATTTTTGGTTCAGTAGGATTTTAGCTGCATGTGATATAATGACATTGTTTCATCAATTTCATATTCTGTTGTATCTCCTTTCTTAGGAATGTGCACAAATATGAATCTCTTCCAGTTGTTTGGCCAGGTGGTTATTTTCCAAATTTCTTGGCATGTATGAGTGAGCATTTCGCATTGCTGTGTCAGCTTCTAGCAGTAGACAATCTTCAGAGTTGCTGGGTTTATAGATTCATCTGTCTTAATTGTCTTTATATAGGACCTGCTTTTTTGTCTCTGTGTCTATAAATCAGAAAGGATTAGCTTTAAGACACACTCTTTGTATTGGTAGATCCTCATTGAGATAGCAAAGAACTTTTTCTTCCCAAATGGATTCCATGCACATGTGTAGGGGTAAGGAGTCTAACACATGTTTTTGGTTGATGCAATTTAATCTATAATGAATGGGTTGACACAATAGTTGCAACAATGGACTTGAACTCCAATGATCACAAAAGTGGTGCAGGCTTGTGCAGTGTTTTTTTACATCCTACATAAAGGTGCTGACAATAGCAGTGTTCATTAGAAGTGGGCCGCTAGGTCCAGCACACACTCAAGAGCAGGAGATTACACAGGAACAAGTCTACTCTGTCGTATGAGTCACTTGATAGAAGTGAATTTCTTTCTTTTTTATTTTTAGGGAATTATGACAGGCTGTAGAAGCATTGCAGTCCCTGGGTAGTACAAATGCTTAAGACCTTCAGCTACTCACCAAAAGGGTAGAAGTTGGAGTCCATCAAGTGGCTCCTTGGAAAAAAGACATGGTGATCTATCTCCAAAATATCAACAATTGAAAATTCTGTGAACGCAGTTATACTCTGACGTACATCAGGTCACCAGGTCAGGGTCAGTGGATAGTAGCCAGTAATGGTGGTAGTAGAAGCACCCAGAAAATTCCAAATCAGTGGTGATCGAAAGAAGAGATGTGAACAGTGGCATGTTCTCTCCTATATTCCATTATAATGGCTATTTTTATCTCCTAGGGTACTCCAACTCGACGGCACGTGGAGGGTACAATGGCCAGACTTCAGGGAGCAGAGGGAGAATTTGGAGCAGTGCCCAAGCCTGGAAAGAGTTGGTTGGTCTTACCATGTCATTCTGCTCAAATGCCAACATGGTTCCCTGTGACGTTCAGTATAGAGCAGTTCTGAATTGAAAGTGAATTTGTCCTCAGACCAGAGGGGACACTTGGCAATATTCACAGACATTTTTGGTTGTCCGCACTGGGATGTGTGTTTGTGTGAGACTGTGTGTGTTTGTGTGAGACTGTGTGTGTTTGTGTGAGACTGTGTGTGTTCAGATATTCACTGGGTAGAGCTCAGCAACACTGCTCAACATCTTATAATGCACAGAACAGTTCCCCACAAGTCAAAATTGCCCAGTCTCGTATGCCAATACTTCCAAGATTAAGAAACACTGAAATAGTGTTAAAATGTTTCAGCCGTCATCCAAAGAGACCTGCATCAGATACCTAGAGCCTCGCTCGCCACCACCTCCCTTTCCCTATTTTCCCCATAAGGCACTACTTGGAGGTTCCAGAGACCTCATCCTCTAAATCTTCATGATCTCATAGATAAAATGAAGGTCATAATAGATGCTGCACAGCGCTGTGTGTGATAAATGGGAAACTATGCATCAAGTGAATAGCACAGAATCTCTTGTTAGCTGCCTTCTAGTCATCCCCCGACTTATGGAGACCTCACGCACAACAAGATGGAAGTGTTATGATCCACAGCAACACCTTCTGAGCTCGCCCAACCACCCTTACCCATGTTCCCACTTTCTTAAGTTCATGATATTTCTACCTAATAAGTCTTATTTTTTCTTTTAAAGAAAGCTGTATGGAACCATGGAACCCTAAAGGACATTGTACAAAATGTTACCAAACAGCTTCAGAATGTGATAGTGAATATGTGGAATGAGATTTTTGCTTCTCCAGATAAGTATGAAAATACTGAGTTTGGTATAGGTAAGAAACACTGAGAGATGCCTTCAACTGCCTCTGTAAAGAGAATTGGGTCCTGGTATTGTTAAGGTCTAGGAATGATGAAATTTTTTTTGCAGATATAAGCATTATAGGTTTTCTGCATGGATATTCTTTATGAGTAGGGCTCTGCTTTGAAAACATGAATGCAAGGGAATAAACCAGCTATCTTCCTCTTTCCAATTCTCCTTGATATAGTATAAGGTACTTTGGGGTATACCTACCATGCTTTCATTGCTGGATCGTAAAAAAGATCCTATAGACTCAGTTACATATGATACTAAAACAGTCTGAACCTAGGGCAGATACCTGATCCCTAGTTTAGACTCTGTTTCTCCATTAGGAGGCCTGGGTTTCCTTTATTCCAGTAAACCTGAAGAAGAATCTTCTTCATCTACCCAAGTGGTTCCAACAATTTTAAGCCTCAAAGGGAAATGTACATGTGTGCATTGGTGAAGGGGGAGAGGATGGGGGGGAGAAGTAATAGTCCTAATTCCCTGCCTTTTCAAGAGTCTCCTTAGCCCTCATACCTGTTAATTATTTCAAAGAAACAACTTCTGGTTTGATTGATTTTTATTTTCCTAACCTTCCTTAGTCTGATTTCTTTTTATATTGATTTCTGCTCTGATCTTTATTATTTAATCTCTTCTACTTTCTTTAGTTTAATTTCATTTTTGTTTTCTAGCTTATTCACTGGATAAATTTCCTTCTAAGTACTGCCTTGTCCACATTTTGTAATTTTTCTTATGGTGAACTTTCATGATCTTTCAATTAAAATATTTAAAATTTTATTTGTGTTTTACCCTTTAGCCTGTGGGTTATTTGTTGTTGCTACTGTCATTGTTACATGGCATTGAATCAATTTTGATTCATAACAACTCCACGTAAAGAGTTATGCACTCTAGTGTTTTCTTGGTCATATCCTTTATGGGAACAGATCAACAAGTCTTCTCCTCACAAAGTTGTTGGGTGGGTTTAAACAGACAGTCTTATTGTTTGTAGCCAAATATTTAAGTTTTGCACTACCAGGGCTCTTTATGTGTTGCTTTAGAAATGTGTTATTTAATTTCCAAATATCTGAGGCTGTTCTAATATTCTGGCCATCTTTCTTTTTGTTAATGATTTCTCATTTGATTCCATTTTGGTCTGAGAGATATTCTAGAATTTCATTTAAATTTATTGAGCTTTTAAATTTATTGAGACCTGTTTTGTGTTTTGTGTTGCAGAGTGTTCCATGTAAATTTAGTTTCTGTTTTCAAATATAGGATATGGTAGTACACCAAAGGCTAAAGTGACTATGGCTTAAGCATAGACAGAGTCATTTATTTAACACTTTAAATACAAGGAGCCATGGCCTGATGTGGCAGTTCCATAGCAACTCCAAGCTTTGCCATTGTCTACAGTCAACTCCCATCTGTATCCCAAAATGGCAGCCCTAGTTTCACACCCATTTATCAACCAACAGAAAAGGCAAAGACTAGAAACAGAAGGCATTCCCATTCCCTTTAGTGCACACCACTTCTGGTCACCCCCTGTTGGCCTGCAAATAGGCTCCACCTAGCTGCAAGGGAGGCTGGGGAATGACTTGTGTTCAGCTTAAATCGTGTGGCTTATTTCTAAAGAAAGGAGAGGTGAGCGTATATGAGGAAAATGTATAGTCTCTGTCATAGTCCCTAGACAAACGTTCCTCACTTCTCCAGAGACAGACTTTATGTAACAAAAACTTATATGAGGATGATCTTTCATTAGATCTTGTGTATATGGCTGAAAGGGTTTATGCAAGGGACTCTTCCCAAATACAGAGAATCTACTTGTAGTTGACTCTTCTTCAAAAAACTCATAAATTGCCAGCTTAAAAATATTAAGTTCTAACTTCAGTGAGCACCACAGTGCAAATTTTTAAAATCTTCTGCCCTTTAAGTTTCATATAATAAATGCGTCACATATCCACTCTAATGCCAGCTTTGAGAAGTGTGCCAATATCCTCTCTTCTTGGGTTATTTGGCCAGTGTGTGTTACTTAGGCCACTTTTACCACTTAAGACTCAGCAGCCAGAGATGTGTGTTGGAGTAGCAGTGTTGTCTGGTCTACCTTGACTTTGGAGCTGGAGCATGGAAATCACTAATAATAGGTCTTTCAAAGAAGAATTCTTCAACAAGTGTTGAAGCAAGTGAGAGGCAAGCAAAGAAGGATTCACTTTCTTTATGTTTACAGCCTATGAAACTAACAGATGCAATGAGACAAACAAAAGAATAATTTTGGAGGTTGAGAATAATGCAATGAATATCGACTGCACCCATGCTTTCCAAGAAACTGCAGGAGGTACTGTGTTTTAGATGGATTCTCTTGACCTCCAAATTGTAGACACCATGTATCATTTCCAGGTGACTGGGACAAGGGGTAAGGGACTGTCTTAGTTATCTAGTGCTGCTATGATAGAAATATAACAAGTGGATCACTTTAAAAGGCAGAAATTAATTTTCTCACGGTTAAGAGGCTAGAAATTCAAATACAGTGTTCCAGTTCTAATCAAAGGTCTTCACAGTTCGTTAGCTCTCAGCAAAGGGCCTTTTTTTCTTCTAAGTTTCTGTTTCTTGTTTCCTTGATGATTTTAGGTGGCAGAGAATCCCTCTTCTCTCATCTCTGATTTATCACTTTCTTGTTTAATTTCTTTTGTATCTCAAAAGAGAATGACTTAAGACACATGCTACACTGCTATTGTCTCATGAACATGAAAACTCTTTCCCAAATGGAATTATAACCACAGGTATAGGGTTGGTATTTACCACATTTATTTTGGGACACGATACTATCTGTGATAAGGATTCACAAAGTTTTTGAAGAAGGGAGATTCTATGTGGCGGGGTTAAAAGCTCTGCCTTGACCACTGACCAGTCAATATTAGTGATGAGTTGGACTCTTATAAGGAGTGTTTACTTTGAGACTCACACCAAAGTTCAGACAGGGATCCCTTGACATACTTCCTTAAAAGGGCCAGGTTGATGCATTTCCTGTTTCTCTGTGATAGTTTAAGGGAGCAGCTACTCAACACTCAGCATGGGTAGGTGATTGTTGCTTTGAACTTTTTCCCTTGAGAAGTGTTGTTTTAAAATAATACACCTGCTGTTATTTCACAAATACATTTTTTAAAAAAACTAATCCTCTATATCATTAGAGGCTTTTCCAGGTTGTTATGATTTTTACATAATAATAAGGGCTGTCATCTCTTATTAATATATATACACTTTTTAAAAAATTTCCCCTCAATTCAGAAGAGTTTTACTTACGGTTTTTAAAAGGAATTTTCATCTGAGCATTGTTATCTTTTTTATCATGGGTGCTTATTTTAAATTTTTTTCTGTATGTTTTGGATCTTTGGAAGAAAATTATTCCAGTGAAAATACACATTACACAGTGCATGCCATCACAACAATTTCTATATGTACAATTCAGTGACACTGGGTACATCTTTGAAGTTATCCACTGATTCTTGTCATCCTTTCCCAGATCACTGTAGCACCATTAACAGAAACTCCGTGCCCCTTAAGTAGAAACCCCACCATACCCACCCCTCTCACTCCTGGTAACAACTAATAATCTTTGGTTTCTATATATTTATTTATTTCAAGAATGTGGGGTCATATAGTACTTGTCCTTTTATGATGGACTTACTCCCTTCAGCATGGTTTTCAAGATTTATCCACATTGTGGCATGCATCAGGATTTCGTTTCTCTTTATGATTAAGTCCCTTGAGAAATGGTTCATCTTCATTCAGTCTTCCTCTACCCTACAAGTTTACAAACTTTTTCTATAAAGAGCCAGATGGCAAAATATTTTTGGATTTTCAGGCTCGATAGTCTCTGTTGCAAGCAGTCAGCTTTGCTGCTGTCGTGTAAAAGCAGTCACAGATAACACTCAAATGCATGAGCATCATCATGTTACAATAAAACTTTAGTTATTGAAACAGCTGGCAGGCTGAATTTGATCCTCAGGCCAACACTTGCTTTATCTCATCACTTTAATTAAGCCTTTTGTACAACACCTACCACTACTTATTCCTTTTCTAATTCATTTATTTGTTTATTGTCTATTGTCTATTTCTCCCACTACAATATCAGCTCTTCTGTGGCAGGAACTCTAGTTTGTTTATTACTGCTGTATCTGCAATCCCCAGAACACTGCCTGGCATACAGCAGGAGCTCCAAAAAAATGTGATGAATGAACATAAAATATTTCATAGGGAAAGACCTCATTGCTTTGAGACGGTGGAATAAGTGTTCCATTTTCTCCAGAAAATTCCCAACTACTGACTAATTTTCACCACCTATTGTGAGCTGGAGAGGAAAATTTCTAAACATGAGTTTATTTTAAAACAGAGGAAATAAGAATAATGGGATGGTGGCTCCTGAATAATTACGTTTTCAGAAACACTGCATCATACCACAGAATGCATTTAACTTCTGTGAATAACTTATACTTGCATGAAAAGTGGAGGGAGAAGAAAGGGGAGGAGAGAAGAAAGGTTGAGAAGGAAGAAAGGACAGAAATAGAGAGGTACGGATACAGTGAAAGAGAGACAGAGGAAATGAGGATCAGAGGGACAAAGAGAGAGATGGTCAGAGGTCCGAAAGGCTGAAGATGCGAGACAAGAAGGTGGGGTCATAGAGACAGCAATAGTTACAAAGTGTCACAGAGATAAAGGATAGAGCATCAGCAAATCAGAGGGAGAAGGGGAAAGAGGAGGAAAAAGAGTTTATGTGCGTGTGTGAGAGAAAGAAAATAAATTAAGTGGAATGGGCTACCCTGCTCACCTTCCTAGATGATTAGATCTTCTGAGGCAGAAGAAGGGGATGTTTGGTTTCCTCATTCCATCTGAGTTCCACCTGCCCCAGAGGGCAAGATTCAGCATCATGACTCTGATTTTGATGTTTAAGGATTCACAGATATTTTCATAGCACAATGATTTACATGTTTTGCATGGATAGCTCTTATAATGTAGAGTACATTATAACAGATATTACATAATACAAAACACTTCACTCAAAATCACGTGCAACCTGTTGAAAGGGCAATTTAAGGGATTTCCAAGGAGATTTTGACTCTATAGTAGGTTTGCCTTATAACCCTAACATATGACACTAGTGTACCACTTCCTAAAACTATGGAAACCCTATAAAATTATTTCTCTTCTGTGGTCACAGATCAGAGGGATGTTGCATTGATAGTCTACCGAAATCTTGGACGTATTGTCAATGGATCCTTTTTTAGCGGGAGAAAAGAACTGCAGGATGTGAAACTGAACTCTGTTATTGTGAGTGGCACCAATGATTCAGAGAAACAAATTTACCTGTCTGAACCTGTGATCATGACCCTGAAACATATTCAGGTAAGCGAAAAAGGACTGGTCTAGTACCAGCTGCTAGTAAGTCAGCTCTGAGTTATGGTGACTCCATGTATGTCAGTGTAAAACTTTTATGTTCCATGAAGTTGTTACCGAAAAACCAAATCCACTGCCATCAAGTCATTTCTGATTAACCCCATAGGACAGAGTAGAACTGCCCTATAGAGTTTAGAAGCAGCAGCTGGTGGATTTGAACTGCCAGCCTTTTGGTTAGCATTAGTAGTACTTAACGACTATGGCATCAAGGTTTGTGTAAAGTTGTTGGCGACTGATTTTTAGAAAGTGAATCATCAGATCTTTCTTCAAAGTGCCTCTGGGCAGCCTTTTCCAGTTAGCAGCTGAGTGTGTTAACTGTTTGCTTAACAGCATCCATGGACTCCCTCTAGAGTGCCTGAAAGGGATGAGGATGTATCATCAGGGTTTTGGTAAGAAACTGAGTCCAACTCTGATAGTTGGTCATTTAGAGAACCAACATGAGATGTCAAGGCTCTGAGAAACTGCCACAATGGGGAGTCATGATCACATTTAAGCTTAAAAAGGCAGTGGAAGAACTAAGATTAATAAGATCAGTGACAGCTGGAGGGACGGAAGAGGGATTGTACACATGGCGGTAGAAATGCTGTTAGTTGCCATCCAGTCAGCTCCTACTTGTGGTGACCTTGCACATAACAGAGCAAAATGTCACCCAGTCCTGCAGCACCTTATGATCATTAGTATGTTTGAATCCATTGTCCTGGCCACTGTGTCAATCCACCTCATTGAGGATGTCTTTTACCTTTGCAGTTTACCAAACACAATGTCATTTTTTAGTTATTGGTCTTTTCTAATGATATGTCCAGAGTAAGTAAATCAAAGTCTACGACAATAGTTTGTGATCCACAGGATTTTCAGTGGCTAAAGAGAACCCTCAATTAAGTAGATTGACACAGTACCTGCAAAAATGGGTTTCTACTTTGCAAAGATGATCAAGATATATAGGACTGAGTAATGCTTCATTCTGTTATTTGTGGGGTCACCTCAATGGCAAGTACTCAACAACAGCAGTTTTCAGAAGTAGATTGCCAGACCTTTCTTCCTAGTTTATCTTAATCTGAAAGCTCTGCCGAAACCTGTATACCATAAGGAACTCTGCTGGTATTTGCAATACGGAAAGCATAGCTTCCAGCATCACAGCAGTACAGAAACCACCACTGTATGACAGACAGGTGGGGGAGGAAAACCTTTGAAATAACCTGGAAGAAACACCAGATCTCTGTCTTTGTTTTCCCAGCGATATCCCGTCAGGGTCTGTCACTAATAAAATCCCATGAAAGTCAGTGAGCCATAAAGGAGCCTGGCTGAAGCAATTCATGAAGGTCATTCCCCAAGGCTCTGAGATGTGTAGAGAAGGGCTGAGATAACAAAGTATAAACCCCACAGCACACACAGCGGTGTGAAACTCTTCCTGTACTCAAGACAGCGGAATTTTCCTATATCGGACTCCAGCCTAGCTCATCTGTGATTAACCTGTGAAGTTCAAATAATAAAACCACAACGAGTGTCACATCTATGTTCTTCTTTTTTCAGCCTGTTGGTGCAAGAACAAAACTTTTGTGTACAACCTGGAAAGGACTGAAGGAGGGAGGCAGCTGGTCAACAGACGGATGCTCTCAAATGGGCAGCAACGATTCTCACACCAAATGCCAGTGCTTCCATCTGCCAAGCTTTGCTGTCCTCATGGCTCTGACACCCAAGGTACCAGGATTTGTGGGCCTGCCCTGTGAACATGACTGTGTCCAGTGAGCTATGAAATCATCATCTTTATATCATAGAAAAAGATTCTAAGATGAGGACTCAAGTACAAGTAGCTGACTTGGAGGATGATTCTAAGAAACGTCAGTTAGGAGCTTATTAGCAGATGAAACAGAAAAACAGTAGACAGCAACACAGGTGGCATTATCAAGCCAGTCAGTACAGTAATCAGCTGGAGTTTAATTCCCTCTAGAAAGTTCTGGGAGTCAGTGTATACAACACACCTCAGAATCACCCTCCCTGATGAGTATGAGGCCGAGGTACTGAGACATTTCTTGTTTAATCATTTGTTGAGAACTACATCTAGGGGACACTAACTCTTCGCCATTTTCATGGGCATGGGAAGAATGAACTCAAGTTAACAGAGCATCTCCGGTATTTGGATGCTGGGTTGGCAAGCCCTGCAAGGGTCAGATTCCAGGGATCCTGAAAGCAAAAGTGCTGCTATTCTGAGAGAGGATCACAACTAAATCTCCCCAGTCAAATGAAAAGGAATGTAACTAACTGGCTGTGGCAAACGACAGACCATAATCCCTGAACTTCTCAACTCCCAGTCAGGTCAACGACAATCCAGGTTTCAAAAAATCTACTTAACTTTCTGCTCTACTCATTTTTAGCTACCATCTACTATGTATTCACTATATGACAGCTATCATGTTGAATGCTTTATGTGCATGGCATTCAACAAATATTTCTTGAGTGCCTACTATATGCCAGGCACCATTGTAGGAATAAGGAATACAACAGGAAATAAGACAGATCAAAGTATCAGCCTACATGCAGATTCCTTTTGAATGCCATTCATTTCAATAGAACTACCACCCACATGTGGTTATTGAGCATCTGAAATGTGATGAGTAGTACTGAAGAACTGAATTTCTAATTGCATTTAAGTTGGTTTAAATTAACAGGCTCAAGCCGTGTAAAATATTCATCCATTAAACAATTTATTGATTTGGTAAAATCATGTTCCATTTCCACAATTGAAAATATAGCATCTGATTTGAGATGCTCGACAAGCTTAAAACATGTGTAGTATTTTTAAGACTTAATATAGAAAAAAAGAATATAAATTATTAGTAATTATTTTACATTGATTACACATTAACTTGATAATATTTTTTAATTGTGGCATAAATACATACATCAAAAAGTTTGCCAGCTCAAACAACATCTACACTTAAAATTTGGTGACATTGATTATTTTCTTGATGTTGTGTAGTCATCATCACTGTCCTTTTCTGAATTATTCCACCCCTGTGAACTTAAACTCAGTTTCCCCTAGGAAGAAATTTCCTATATTCTCCCCTTCTTACTCCTGGAAACCACTAATAATCTTTGACTTCTGTTGTTATCACTTGGTACCATTGAGTTGGTTTTGACTCATGTCAACATGAGTCATGCAACACAGTGAGACACTGCCCTGTCCCGAGTCATCCTCATAATCGTTGTTGTGCATTATCCCATTGTTGCAGCCACTGTGTCATTTAGGGTCTATCTCTTTTTCACTGAGCTTCTGCTTTGACATGTAAGCTGTCCTCCAAAGACTGGTCCCTCCTGATAACATGTTCAAAGTATGTGAAATGAAATCTCTTCATCCTTGCATCTAAGGGGCGTTCTAATCACACATCTTCCAGGACACATTTGTCTACTGCTTTGACAGTCAATAGTATGTTCAGTATTCTTCCCTAACACCATAGTTCAAAGGCATGAATTCTTTGATCTTTCTTAGTCATTGACCTGCTTTCCCATGTATGTGAGAAGATTGAAAATACCATGGACTGCGTCAATTGGACCTTATTTCTCAATATGATATCTTTGTTTTTTAATGGTTCATAGAAGTCTTTTTCAGATTTGCCTAGTGCAATGTGTCTTTCAATTTCCTGACTGCTGCTTCCATGAGTATTAATTGTGGATCCATGCGAAATGAAATCCTTGATAACTTAAACAATTTTTTTACCCACTTACCATGTTGCTTACAGGTCTACTTCTGAGGATTTTTGTTTTCTTTATGTTGAGGTATAATGCATACTGAAGGCAGTAGTCTTAAGTCTTCATCAGTAAGTGCTTCAAGTCCTTTTCACTTTAAACAAGTGAAGTTGTGTCATCTGTATATCATAGGCTGTTATTTCTTAGGAGGAAATTGAGTTTAAGTTAATGGCAGTGGAATGATTTAGAAAAGGATATTGGGATGGCTGCTTTGTGGTCCAAGTACAAGTTTCTCAGGAGAACAATAAAATATTCTGGAATTCTCATTCTTTACAATGTTATCTGTAAGTTTTTGTGGTCCTCACCGTTGAAGGTCTTTGCCTAGTCAATAAATCACAGGCAAACATCTTTCTAGTACTCTCTGCTTTCAGCCAGGGTCCAACTGGTGTCAGCAATGGTATCTGTCAATCTGCATCTTCTCCTGAATCCAGCTTGAAGTTCTGAAAGTTCAGGGTCGATATATTGTAGCAACTGCTTTTGAATGATCTCCAGCAGCATTTTACCTGTATGTGATATTAATGATATCTTCCAATAATTTCCATATTTGGTTGGCTTGTCTTAATTTGGGATGGGTACAAACATGAATTTCTCCAGTTGGCTGGCCAGGTAGCTTCCTTTCGGATTTCTTGGCATGGATGAGTGAACTCTTCAGTGCTTCATTCCTGTGTTGAGACATCTCAGTAGGTGTTCTGTCTGTTCCTGGAGCCTTATTTTTCACCAGTTGCTTCTGTGCAGCCTAGATTTTTTCTTCAGTGCCATTTGTACTGGGTAGTGTGCTTTGTCCCAAAATAAATCAAACTTCAACCAATTCTTTTTTCTTAAGAGTCTCTATGTATTCCTTCCATTTTCTTTTGACACTTCCTACATCATTTCATATTTTGCCCATAAAACTCTTCAAAATTCCACCTCAAGTCTTGAATTTTTTCTTCAATTCTTTTAGCTGGACAAATCTTGAATGTGTTCTTTCCTTTTGGTTTTCTGTCTCCAGATCTTCACACATTTTGTTGTAACACTTCTTTGTCTTCCCAGTCTGCATCTGAAATCTTCTATTCAGCTTTTTTTACTTCATCATTTCTTCAGCTCTCTTTTGCCACTTCATCTTTCAGAGCAAATTGTAGAGCCTTTTCTGACTTTTTTTTTGTTGCCTTTTTTACTTTTCTGTCCTTTTAATGATCTCCCCCTTTCTTCATATCTGACACCCTTCCTCAACCTGCCCAGCCTTTGGTCATCAGTATTCACTGTGTCAAGTCTATTCTTGAGACGGTCTCTAAATTCAGGTGGGATATACTCAAGGTTGTACACCGTGGTGGCAGAGTGGCTACGTGCTGTGGCTGCTAATGAAAAGGTCAGCAGTTTGAAATCACCAGGTGGTCCTTAGAAATTCTGTGGAAGTAAGTGTACTCTGTGCTACTAGGGTTGCTATGAGTCAGAACTGACTCGACAGCAGTGAGTTTGGTTTTGGATTTACACTCAAGATCATACTCAAGTATAACAAACTGACAGATGTGTGTGGTTGATTTCTATACCTTTGTTCATTTCACTGAAGTGAGGTTATACAATATCTATCCTTTTGGGATTGACATTGCACTCACCATGGTTTTTTTTTTTTTTTGGTTTTGTCCATGTTGTGGCACGCATTAGGACTTCATTTCTTTTATGGCTGAGTAACATTCCATTGTATGGATGGACTACTTTCTGTTTAACCATTCATCTATTGAGGGACTTTTACGTTGTTTCTCCCTTTAGGTTATTGTGAACAGCATTACAGTGAAAGTTGTACAGGTTTTGAACTGATAGTATTTTGAACATACTAGGTTAAAAATACTAGGACATTAATTTCACTTGTTGCTTTGTACATTATTTGTTAATTTGACTACTTGAAAATTTAATTTACCTCTGTGGCTCACATGTGGTTTTTAGGGGCCATCAAGTCAGGTTCCATTCAATGAGTCCATAAAACAGAGTAGAAATGCCCTGTGGGGTTTTCTAGGGTGTAATCTTAGCAGAAGCAGATACTAGGTCTTTCTCCCATGGAGCCACTGGGTCACTTCAAACCACCAATCTGCAGGCTTAGCAGCGAAGCACTTAAATGTTGTGCCTCATTCTTTCCTTCACTTTGAAGATAGAAACATCAAGTCTCAGAGGATAAATAACTTGATCAAGGGACCCTAGAGCAGGGAACCCCATCTGACTACTCATCAGAGCCATAACTACCGAGATAAGAAATGTAACACATTCCTCCTTTCATTTTTCACAGGTGGATCTGGCATTGGGTGTGATCACCTGTGTGGGGCTGAGCCTCTCTCTGCTGTGCCTCTTCCTGGCAGCCCTCACCTTCCTCCTGTGCCGGCCCATCCAGAACACCAGCACCACGCTCCACTTGCATCTCTCTATCTGCCTGTTCCTGGCCCACCTGCTCTTCCTTGTGGGGCTGGATAAAACTGAGCCTGAGGTAGGACTTTTCAACCAAATTACCTTCTTATCATAATCAAATCTTGACTTGAGAAGAGATGGGGGAAAAGGCAAGAATGAGGAGTGAGGATATAACAGGAATACCTGCTCCTCTTGAACTTTGAACAAGATCTGCACAGTCTGAATGTCCGTTTAGCAAAGTGACTGAGACTCAAGCTAACAGTGTTAGATAGGGTACCATCAGCTGCTATAACAAACTAACTCCAAAATGTCAGTGGCTTAGTGTAATAAAACCAAACCTGTTGCCATCAAGTTGATTTCAACATATGGTGACTCCATGTGTTTTAGATTACAAATGTGTCCTATAAGGTTTTCATTGGGTGTGATCTCACTGAAGTTGATCACCAGGCCTTTCTTCTCAATCATTTCACCACTGAGGGACTCTGCTCAGCACAGCAGTAGTTATTTTTATGCTTATTCATCAGTTATGTTTCACCCTCAGGCTAAAGGAAATTCTACCAAAGTTACACCAGGGTTCTTTCCTTTTGGGCCAAGTGCATAGAGAAAAAAGGGTGGTTATGTACCAAAAGGAAGGTTTATCTGTACCAGTCTCTTACATTCTACAGACTAGACCTCAGTCACACAGTCACACCTAGTACAATGGAGGCTGAGAAATGTAGTCCCTGGCCGTACAGTGACTTCCTAATAACCACTGTATACCTCAGAAAGGGAGACTGTTGTTTTTCTTCTTGTTAGCTGCCATCCAGTTTAGTCCCCAACTCATGAAACCCCCCTAAATAACAAAACACTGTCCAGTCTGGAGCTGTTCTCATGATCAGTTTCATATTGGGCAATTGTGATCTGCAGGGTGTTCATTGGCTGATTTTTGGAAATTGATAGCCTGGCTTTTCTTCTGGCTAATCCTGGCTAATCCTCTTAGTCTGGAAGTTCCCCTGAAACCTGTTCAACATTATAGAAACATGTAAGCCTCTACAGACATGTGGCAGTGGCTAGGCATAAGGTACATTAGCCAAGACTTCAACTGTATAAGACAGACTAGAACTACCTCACGGGGTTTCCAAGACTGTGATCATCATGGAAGCAAACTGCCCTGTCTTTCTCCTGCAGAGTGACTAGTCGGTTGAACCACCAATGTTTTGGTTAGCAGTTGAGCACTTCATATCTGATCCACACCCTTAACTCTCTCTGTCCAGGCGCTGTGCTCCTTCATCGCTGCGACACTGCACTACCTCTACCTGGCCGCCTTCACCTGGATGCTCCTGGAAGGCCTGCACCTCTTCCTCACAGTCAGAAACCTCAAGGTGGCCAACTACACCAGTGCAGGCAGATTCAAGAAGAAGTTCATGTACCCTTTTGGCTATGGAATCCCAGCTGTGATTGTGGCTTTGTCTGCAAGCGTGGGACCCAAAAACTATGGAACAAATACTCAGTAAGCATGATGTGTGCATTTATGGTGAAAGTGTGGTCATAGCAAGAAACCCAAACCAAACCTGTTGCTACCACACTTTTCTGACTTATAGCAACCCAAAGTACCACAGAATAGAACTATTCCATAGAATTTTCTTGGCTGTAACTGTTATGGAAGCAGATAGTGAGGCCTTTCTTCTGCAGTGCATCTGGGCGAGTTTGAAGCATCCATGTTTCAGATAGCAACTGAGTCCTTAACTGTTACATGATATAAAATCAATAACAATAATAATCTGTTTTCCAATTGTTAATTATATTTCAAGTGAGTCCTTTCTTAAGCTTGAATTCAGTGTTTTGTTCGGAATTTCTGTTGTTGTTGTTAGGTGCTGCCAAGTCAGTTCCAACTCTCAGCACCCCTATGAATAAAACACTTCCTTGTCTTGCACCATTCTTATAGTTGTTAGGCTTTGAGCCTGTTGCTTCAAACACCATGTCAATCTATCTTGTTGAGAGTCTTCCCCTTTTTTGCTGAACCTGTACTTTACCACGCATGATGTCTGTTTCTAGGGATAGATCCCTCCTGATAACATGTCCAAAGAACTTGAGACAAAGTCTTGACATCTTTGATTACAGGGAGAATTCTGGTATTTCTTCCAAGACAGATTTGTTCTTCTTTTGGAAGTCCATGGAGTAGTCAATATTCTTTGTCAACACAATTTAAAGGAGTCAGTTCTTCAGTTTCCCTTATTCATTGTCTAGCATTCGCTTGCAGATGAGGCAACTGAAAACACCATGGCTTGGATAAGGCACATTTTAGTCTTAAAGGTGAAGTTGTCATTGTTTTTCAACACTTCAAAGAGGTCTTTTGCAACAGATTTGCCCATTGCTATGTGTAGCTTGATTTGTTGATTGCTGCTTCCATGAGTGTTGATTGTGGATCCAAGTAAAACAAAATCCTTGACAACTTTGATCTTTTCTTCTTTAATCATGATATTGCTCATTGGTTCCACTGGGAGGGTTTTTTTTTTCTTGATATTGAGGTGTAACCCATCCTGAAGGCTGTGGTCTTTGATCTTCATCAGTTAAGTACTTCAAGTCCTCTTCACTTTTAGTAAGCAAAGTTGTGTTATGTCTGCATAATGCAGATTGTTGGTGAGTCTTCCTTAAATGCTGAATGCCACTTTCTTTCTCCAGGTTCTTGGGTTATTTGCTCAGCATACAGACTGAGTAGGTAAGGTGAAAAGATACAATGCTGATGTGTACATTTCCTGACTTAAAACCACAGTATCACTTTATTATGTACAAAGGACTGCCTCTTGATCTGTGTACTGTTTCCTCATGACCACAATTAAGTGACCTGGAATTCCTATTCATTGCAATGTTATCCAGAATTTGTTATGATCCACACAGTCAAATGCCTTTTCATAGTCAGTAAAACACAGGTAAAAGTATTTCTTGTATTCTCCGCTTTCAGTCAGGATCCTGACATCAGTAATGATATCCCTGGCTCCACATCTTCTTCTGAATCTAACTTGAGTTTCTGGTAGTTCACTATGGGTATACTGCTCTGATCACTTTTGAATGATCTTTAGCAAAATTTTATTTGTGTGTAATGTCAGTGATATTGTTGGATAATTTCCACATTCTGTTGGATCTTCCTTCTTGGGACTCAGCGTATATATGCATCTCTTTTATTTAGTTGGCCAGGTAACTGTCTCCCAAATTTCTTGGTATAGGCTAATGAGTACTTCCAGTGCTTTGCTTCATCCATTTGTTAAAATATCTCAACTGATATATATCACCAATTTCTGGAGCTTATTTTTCACCAATGCCTTCAGTGCAGCTTTGACTTCTCCCTTCACTACTATTGGTTCCTGATCATATGCTATCTCTTGAAATGGTTGAACATAGACAAATTGACATATTCTTTTTGGTATAGTGACTCTTTGTACTCTTTCCATCTTCTTTCGATGCTTCCTAAATCACTTAATATTTTCCCTATAGAATTCTTCAATATTGCAACTCTAGGCTTGACTTTTTGTATGGGATGTGAGTTGTGGTTCTTGTTTCTTTTCTTTTCTTTTTTTGCAGATAATTATGCATTTACACCAGCACCATTTGTTACAGAGGCTTATTTTATTACTCATTTAACAGACTTTGGGTCTTTGTGAAATATCAATGCTGAACCTTGAATTTTTTCTTTAATTCATTCAGTCTGAGACATGCCAAACGTGTTTTTCCTTACTGGTTTTCTATCTCCATGTCTTTGCACATGTTTTTATAGTACTTTTCTTTGTCTTCTTATGCCATCTTTTGAAATCTTCTGTTCAGCTCTTTCACTTCATCATTTCCTCTTTTTGCTTTAGCTACTTAATTTTCGAAAGCAAGTTTCAAGGTCTTTTCTGACATCCACTTAGGTCTTTTCTTTCTCTCTTGCCTTTTTAGTAACTTGTTGCTGTCTTCATTTATGATGTCCTTGATGTCATTTCACAACTTTTCTGGTCTTCCATCATTGCTGTTCAGTATGTCAGATCTATTCATTAGACGATCTCTGAATTCAGGTGGGATATACTCAAGGTTTCACTTTGGTTTTCTTGAACTTGTTATAATTTCATGGAACTTCAACTTGCATTTGCATATTATCAATTGATGATCTGTTCCTTCAGTCAACCCACAATCTTGTTGTGACTGATGATATCCGTATATTCTATCATCTCTGCCATAGATGTATTCGGTTTGATCCCAGTATATTGTGTGTATGCTATTGTTATCATTGTTAGGTGCTGTCAAGACCGTTTCAACTTAAAGTAACCCTACCCACAACAGAATAAAACACTGCCATGTCCTGTGCCATCTTCATAATAGTTACCCTTGAGCCCATAGAACTCAATGTTCGAGGGCAAGATTCAAGTGTACAGTCACCATTTATGTCATTGAGAAAAGATGTTTGCAATGAAGATGTCATCTATCTTGCAAAATTCTATCATGTGTCTTCTGGCATTGTTTCTACCATCAAGGCCAGATTTTCCAACTATATATTCTTCTTCCTTGTAAAGTACAGAGTTGGCGTAAAAGACAAGGACCCTCAACAGGATGGATTGACAAACAATGACTGAAACAGTAGGTTCATGTTTGGCGCTGATTATGAGGTAGCACAGGAACGGGCAGTAGTTCCTGCTGCTGTACGTAGGGTTACTATAAGTTAGAACTTGACTCAATGACACTAAACAACAACGATGGCAATTCTTTTTGTTTCCAACTTCCATGTTGCAAACACTATTAATTACCAGTCCATTTTGATTGCATATTTGATCAGTTTTAGACTGCTGAAGTTGGTAAAAATCTTCTATTTCTTCATCTTTGGCCTTAGTGGTCAGTGTGTAAATTTGAATAATAGTCACATTAACTGGTCTTTGTTGTAGGCATATAGATACTATCCTATCTCTGATAGCATTGCACTCAAGGATAGGTATTGAAATGTTATTTTTTAGTACGACTACAACATTATTTCTCTTCCATGTGGCATTCCTGGCATAGTAGACCATATGATTCTTTGAATCAAAGTGGCCAAGTCCAATCTAATTCAGTTCACCAATGCCTAGGATATAGATGTTTATGCATTCTGTTTCATTTTTGATGATTTCCAATTTCCTATGTTCATACTATGCATCTCCCTGTTACTAGTGGATATTTGCAGTGGTTTCTTCTCATTTTTAGTCGTGCCACATCAGTAAATGAAGGTGTCAAAAGCTTGTTTTCAGCCAGGTCATTAAGGCTGACTCTGTTTTGAAGAGCCCCGGTTGTACAGTGGTTAAGAACTACTACTGAAAACATAAGCTTGACAGTTTGAAACCACCATCTGCACCTTGGAAGTGCTATGGGGCTGTTCTTTTCTGTCCTACAGTGTCACTATGAGTTGGAGTCAACTCAAGGGCAATGAGTTTTATTTATTTATTTCTTTTACTGCTTTAAGGATGCAGCTCTTTTCCAGTTGTATTTTGAATGCCTTCCCACCTGCGGAGCTCATCTTCTGGCACTGTACCAGACATTGTTTCACTGCTGTTTATAAGGTTTTCAGTGGTCAATTTTTTTGGTATTGGACTTATTCTTCCCAGTTAGTCTAAGTCTGGAAGCTCAGCTGAAACCTGTCTGCCAAGGGTGACCTTGCTAGGATTTGAAATACTGGCGTCAAAGCTGACAGTATCACAGCACTATGCCAGCCACCTCAGCTCTTTTACTTCATCATTTCTTTGTTTTGCTTTATCTGCTTGACCATTGTGCTTTGGAACCAAATGACTTGAATTCTAGTTTTCACAGATGAAGAGGAATTTTTGGATTTGGGCTCAGAGTTGATTCAAGACTTTTGCTATAGGTGGGTGAATGTGTTTTACATGTGGTGAGAACATGAATCTTAGAGGGCCAAGGGGTAAAATGCTATGGATTTAATTGTGTCCCCCAAAATATGTATCAACATTGCTAAATCATGATTTCCAGTACTGTGTAATTGCCCACTATTTTGTCATCTGACACAACTTTCCAACGCAGTGTAAATCCTACCTTTATGATGTTAATGAGACAGGATTAGAGGCAGTCATGTTAATAAGGTGAGATTTAGTCCACAAGATTAGATTATATCTTGAGTCCATGTTTTTTGAGAGATGAAAGAGAGAAGTGAGTAGAGAGATAAGGGGACTTCCTATCACCATGAAGAACCAAGATGGGAGTATGTCCTTTGAAACTGTGGTTTTTGTGCTGAGAAACTCCTAGCCCAGGGAAAGACTGACGACAAGGAGCTTGTCCTACGCACTTATGGTGAATCTAAACTTGCTGACCCATGGAGCAAGAGAGCTGAGTGCTCTCTACCTGAAGTTTACTGGTGGAGCAGGGTGCCTCCAGGCACTTATCAGTAGAGCTACAGTGACTGGAATACTTACCCACAGAGCCAATGGGCCAAAGGACTAGAGAGCAGAAGCTGAAGACAGTGAACACAGGAAACAGACAGCAACAAACAGTGGAGTGAGTTGGCACTCAGATGGACTAGGAGAATGGGTTTCCCAAAGCTGAAAGAGCAGAGTTGCTGTTTCAGGGGGGCTGGAAAGAGAAGCTGAAGCTCAGGGCCAGGGGATCTCCAGACGGAATCAGGAAAGTGTGGCCAACACTTAAGAGTTTGGAGGGCAGAATGATTGCCTAAATGGTCTCAGAGAACAGAGGATTATTTTCAAGCCTTGAGTGCTAATTTAATGTGCTCTGCTAACTTTCTTGGTGCCTGTTATGCCTTCATCCCCTTCAATTTCTCCCATTTGTAATAGAAATGTCTAGCTTTTGTCTGTTCTGCCATTATACTTCAGAAGCAGGTAACTTGTATCCTAGATTTCATAGATGAAGAAGACGTATTCGATTTGGCACTTAAGTTGACTTTAAACTTCTGCTGTCATATGATAGGGGTGAATGTGTTTATATGTGGCAAGGACAAGTATTTTGGGGGCTCAAAATTGTGAACTGTGTCCCCCCAAAATATCTGTAAACTCGGTTATACAATGATTTTCAGTGTTGTGTGTCATCTGATGTACATTTCCTATGCCTTGTAAATCCTTTCTCTACGATGTTAATGAGATATGAATAGATGCAGTTACGGTAAGGAGGCAGAACTCTATCTCCCAGACTAGGTTGTGCCTTGGGTGACTCTCATTTGAGATATAAAAGAGAGAAGCAAGTAGAGAGACATGGGGACCTCATAACACTGAGAAAGCAGAGTCTGAAGCACAGCATATCCTTTGGACCCAGGGTCCTTGCACATGAGAATTTCCTAGACCAGGGAAAGACCGATGACAAGGAAATTCCCCCAGCACCAACAAAGAGAGAATTTAATCCCCTGGAGCTAATGATCTGAATTTTGACTCCTAGCCTACTAGACCATGAGAGAATCAATTTCTCTTTGTGAAAGACATCTACTTGTGTTATTTCTATTATAGCAGCACTTAATAACTAAGACAGGCTGCTTGTAAGGACAAAGAAAATGTCACATATTCAACTTAGAGCTGAAAACAGAGAAGATGGACTCTGAATATTGTTTGGTGTTGTCTTAGGTAGGGTATAAAGAGGCAGTAAGACATACATGGTAGCCTTGAATTCTTGCATCTTGAAACCACTGTATCTTTATATTAAAAAAAAAATTCACCATGACCAAGTCCAAAAAGTAATGATACCTAATGGTTGTGAGTGCTAACTATGTATTAGGCACTTCTTGTCTATAGCTAATAGGCACTTCATGTCTATTAGCTTTCATATGTATGTGAGGTGACCAATAAAAAAACGTAACTTGATTCAGGTACACCTTAGTCATCATAGTGGCATCTTTGCTTCCGAATTATGGTGTTGGCAAAGAATATTATATAAACCAAGGGCTGCCAGACAAACGAGTAAAATCTACATTGGAAGAAGTACAGCCAGAACATTCCTTAGAAGCAAGGATGGAAGACATTTTCTTATTACTTTGGAAGTGGGACTGTCACTGGAGAAGAACATCATGTTTGGTAAAGGGTCAGCAAAATGAGTAAGACCCTTAGACGGACTGACACAATGGTTCCAACAACGTATACAAACATAGCAATGATTGTAATGATGACACAGTCTGGGAGGTATTTCTTTCTGTTGTATATGGGGTTGCTATAAGAGTCAAGTTGACAGAACCTAACAACATCCATTTGCTCATTTAACTCTTACATCAACAATTCATATTAGCATTGTCAGCAGTAACAGTTCAGCTTATTCATCTGCAGCACCAAAGTTTGGATAACTTGCCTACCTAGTGGGTGGGATGGAAGCTGAGATTTGCACTCAGACTATTTGATATAGGAAACAACTTGAACACAGCTGGTAACTGGTCTCCTTTTCTTAAACAATAAATAGTTAATGCTTTTCATTTTCTCTCTCAACAGTTGCTGGCTGAAAGTTGATAAGGGCTTTATCTGGAGCTTCTTGGGGCCAGTGTGTGTCATTATCTCGGTAGGTACCTAGGAGGAGATATTTATTAGGGTGCTCATGCTGGGTTAAGAACCCTAAGAGAGCAAACAGTGAAGTACTCTGGCTGCTAACTGAAGGTAGGCAGTTTGAACATACCCAGTGACACCAGGGAAGAACCAATTTGCTCCCATAAAGATCACAGTCCAGGAAACATTGTGGAGCAGTTCTACTCTGTCATATGGGGTGGCTATAAGTCAGAACTGAGTAGATGTCCACCCAACAATAACAACAGAGTTGGGTTGATCAGAAGTAGAAAATTTTTCTTATCTGTTAAAATGGAAATAAGGTGAAGATAAAGAAATTGACCCTAATGTTATTCATCCCTCGTCTTTGAAAACTGTCCATGCTAGGCTTTCCCTATCAAGAGTTCAGTTTTGAACATGCTACATTTACAGAGTCTGTAAAATACTCAAGTTTAGATGTCAGGTTGTTGTTGTCTTGCTATATTGAGTCAATTCTGACTCTTGGTTACCTCATCTGTTACAGACCAGAATTGCCCCATAGAATTTTCTTGCCTGCAATGTGTGGGAAACGCATTGCCAGGTCATTTCTTTCAGTGCCATTGGATTAGCTTGAACCTCCAAACTTTTGGTTACCAACTGAGCAGAAACCATTTATGCCACCCAGGGCTTTACACTTTAGGTAGCCAAGTCAACACAGAAGCCTGTTATAAATCAATATGAAAGTGGAAACAGACAACATATGAACAAGTTTGCATGTTGTGTTCTAATGAAACCTTATTTACAGAAGCTAGTAATGGAATGAATACTGCATTAGGCTCATAGACTGGAGACTGTGAACTGCTTTTGCTCAGTCACCTGTGTGGGTCCCTCCTGTCAATACCGGAGTGCTCAGGGATGACCTATAACCCTTCTGCCTTTTCCATGTTCACGCCCTCTCTTGGGATCTCTAGTCTGTGGCTTTCCATTACATATACCCTGACAACTCCCAAATTTATACGCCTCCAGACTTACAAATCCAGCCTGAATATCCAACATCTAAAGGAGACAGTTCATTGGCAAATCTTCTGCCATTTTCATGTATGTTGGTACACTTGAGTCCACTGTTGCAGTCATATATATTTTGAGTGTCTCTAACCTAGGGATCTCATCTTTCAGCATTATATCAGACGTTATTCTATTGTGATCCATAACATCATCATTGGCTAATTTCCAGAAATAGATCACAGGCCTTTCTCCCTATTCTGTTTTAGTCTGGAAGATCTACTCAAATCTGTACATGATGAATGACCTTGAAGGACCAGTGGCATAGCTTCTAACATTACAGTAATAAGCAAGTCACCAACTGCTGCAAACTGCAGATAGGTGGTGATCATGTCAGGTTAGGTGGCAAATAATAGGCTCCAAAGAAAATTCTAAGTCAATTTTTCATGCTGTTCCTACAGATAAACTTTGTGTTATACTTCATAATTCTGTGGATTTTGAAAAGCAAACTTTCTTCCCTAAATAAAGACGTTTCCACCATTCAGAATACCAGGTAAGAAAGTAACAGACTCAGTTGTACCCACTAAGTTTCCCTTACAAAGTGTTTCTGCAGGACCACTCTGCCTGGAAAGGAAAATGCTTTTAGAAAAATACACCGTAGATTTTCTTGGTACTGAAGGAAGAATATGTGAGGATAACTTGCAGAAGAAGTCAGAACTATGATTTTGAAATAGTTTATTGCATTGTCTCATTTGTTTACACAGAAGATAGCCACTGAATATCTCCTTTGTATAACATGGTCTTTATAAGAAATTAGTGCCAAGATGGTCAATGGTGCTGACCCAACTATTAAAAATAATGACTAAAACGAAAAAGCAAAAAAAAAAAAAAAAAAAAAAAGAGTTGGAATACACTCAACAGCAATAGTTTCTATGTAATATAAGGAGTCTATGAGTGCTACAAACAGTTAAGTCAGTGTTCAGCTACTAATTAAAAGGCTGGCAGTTCTGACACTCCCAGAGGCCCCTTGGAAGACAGGCCTGCTTCTGAAAGGCCACAGCTTTGAAACTCCCATGGAACAGTTCTACTTGTTCTATTGAATTGGCAGCAACTAACAAGAACAACATACATAGTATGCTAATACAAATATGCACATTATATTTAATGTATTTACATTATGTTTAAATTTTGTTTTTATGTATATATGGTATATACTATACAATATAGAATACTTTATAAATTATAATAATATATCTTCTAAATTAATATAAATCCATTATAATGAACAAAATATATTACAAAAAAAAAAAAACACCTACCATTCAGTAAGTTCTAACTCATGGAGACTCCCTGTGTGTCAGCTTAGAATTGTGCTCCATGGGGTTTTCAATGGCTATGACTTTTCAGAAGCAGATTGTCAGACTTTTCCCCTGAGAGACTTCAAACCACCATGCTATTGGTTGGTAACTGAGCACTTAACTGTTTCCAACACTCAAGAATTCATCAAGTGTCTGATAAGTGGTGATTATTATCAGACTTCTTTTTCTTCTTTTTTTATTTTTTCCCATTCAGAGTCATGACATTTAAAGCCATTGCTCAGCTATTTGTCCTTGGCTGTTCTTGGGGCCTTGGTTTCTGTATGGTTGAAGCAGTAGGAGAAACAGCTGGATTAGTCATGGCCTACATGTTCACCATCATCAACGTCCTGCAGGGAGTTTTGCTCTTCGTGGTACACTGTCTCCTTAATCGCCAGGTAAGGCTGATTATTTCCTCTCTTGCTAGATAGCCCCAAAGTCTCATTGAATGGCTACTAGCATTTTTGCCTTTCCCGACCTGTCATTTTTGTGCTTTTTGGTTGCTCAGATTCTGGGAGAAGGATTTGAGTGCTTCTTAGTTCTGCCACATGCTCTGGGTCTCAGCTTTGCAGCATCATAATGTATCTTTTAAGGGAACTGTAACAATCAGAATACGATCAACTACACTGCAGTAACAAAGAGTCCTATTGATCAAAAAGGGGGAATACGGAATAGAATTTCAAATTACAATGGAATTCAGACTTCCTGGACTCAGTTAAGCTAGGTGACCCCTGAAGCTCTGGTTCTGAGATAATATTTAAACATTTAACTAAAACTATTCCCTGAAATAATCTTTAAACCAAACAATGGTTCAACTAAATTAGTAAAGAATGTTTGCCTTGAGCATTGTGCACTTGCGAAGAATTATCTGTCTATAAGTGATCAAACTGACAAGAGCAACCCAAAGGTCAGATGAGAATAGACGGCAGTGAGCTACATTAATGATGGCGGAGAAATGCAAAAAAGGACAGCAAGGACAGTTGTACAATTTGAAGAATGCAGCCAGTGTCACTGAACTGTACAAGTAGTAATTGTTGGATTTGTAGATGTTTTGATGTGTATATTTTCACCAAAAACAAAATAACAAACCCTGAATAGCAGTTCCCAGTCTCTGTGGTTTACAACAGTGAAGATCTATTCCTTGCTCTTGTTGTATACTTGTAGGTTGACACTAGATGCATTTACTCTGGGATTTAGACTGAGGGGGTAGTTTCAGAGCAGAAAACTTAGTGATATCATGGCCAAGGAAAAGGAGATCAAGGCAAAGCACAGCTTCACTCTCTTGGACCTTCTGCTTAGCAATGACACGCATCATTTCCGCCCTCATTCCAATGGCCAAAGCACATCATAGACCATATCTGAATTCACCCTGGAGGAGATAAATAACCCTTCTATAGTGAGGTACACCATTAGGAGGAACTGGACTATTTGCTCCTATGTTTTCTATGACAACATCTACTACATATCTGTCAGTTTGTCCTACTGTGTTGGCTTGTATGTTGGTGTGACACTGAAAGACTTGACACTAGTATTTCAAATACCAGCAGGGTCATCGTTCATGGACAGGTTTCAGTAGAGCTTGCATACTAAGACAGATTAGCAAGAAGTACCTGGCAGTCTGGGTCTGAAAAAGTTGGTCAGTGAAAGCCTTATGAATAACAGCAGAACAGTCTGATATGTAGTCAGAAGATGAGCCCCTCAGTTTAGAAAGCATTCAAAATACAACCAGGTAACAGCTGCCTCCCCAAAGTAAAGTTAACCTTAACAACATAGATGAAGTCAAGCTTTCAATTAGTGTTCAGTAAAGAGTGGACTTTACTGTCATCACCCCCCCACTCTCATCATCGTCTTCATCAATGTCATATTTCAACATAATCACTCGTTATCATCATCATCATCATCACCGTAAGAACCTCATCTTCTTCATCACCACCACCTAGAACATCAACGTCATTTTTATCAACATCGTATCTGACCTTCATCATCACCAGCATCACTTTCATTATCTCCAGCATTGTCACCATCTACATCGTCACCATCATTATCATCATCATATACAGAATTCTCTTGGTGCCTGGCATTTAGTAGGAATATTTTCTACAGTTGAGCAAGTTACATTTAAATAAAATTAACCAGCATGAGCACGGTGAAGGCTTTACGGAAAACCCCTGAAAGAGGAGTAGAGGACAGGGCATGGATTCTGTAGCATCCCATTTTAGGGTCCTTTCTTTGGCTCTGAGCTCTGGGTGTAACGCAACTTCCACATTCTTCAAACTTCCAGGTGCGAATGGAATACAAGAAATGGTTCACCAGGATGGGGAAAGGAGTTGAAGTCGAAAGCACGGAGCTGTCTCGCTCTACAACCCACACCAAAATGGTAAGATCGCCTGTCTGCAGTACCGTGGGCTTGTCTGAACCCAACGTCCTATGCTACCAAGGGCTCCCTGGTGCCTTCACCTGAAAGAAAAGAGAGATTGTATTAGCTTCCTGCTACTATGCAGCTGAAGTTTCTGTTTTCTGGGACCACAACCAGAAAACGTCTTTCTTCCCTCCCTCCCTCCCTCCCTCCGTCCCTCCGTCCCTCCGTCCCTTCTTCCTTCTTTTCTATAGTCTTTCCACAAATATTCAAAGGATATATGTCCAAATGTTATCATTTAGATGCTGAGGAAACAACCTGACAGGTCTGACTGATCCTTGCACCTGCCATTACTGTACTGTTTAAGTGTAGCCTGGACTCAAATCCCAGAACGATCACTTTTGGGTTTCCGAGCATTGAGCAAGTGATTTAATGTCTCTGTGCCTCAGTTTCCTCATCCATAAAATAGGGGTAGTAAGTTGTACTGTCTTATCAGGAGGATTAAATGAGGTGATGTAAGCGCTTTGAATGTTCCTAGCATTCAGAAAACACTTTGTGTTTGTAAAAAGATAAAATGATAACATAAATAGGAAAGAACAATCATCCTTGGTATTCTTGGAAAAAGTCAGATATTGGGGCACTTCTCCCAGCATTAGACCTTACAGAAATTCTAGCTGTCATCTCCAGGCATGCTAGAAGTTTTAGTTAATTTCTGAGGGGTTAACTTCTCTTCAGAGGCCCTGGGTGGTGCTCTCAACTGCTAACCCCAAAGTGGAAGGTTCCCACCTATGTAGAGGCACCTTGGAAGAAAGACCTGGCAACCTGCTTCCAAAAAATCAGCCACTGAAAACCCTATGGACCATAATTCTACTCTGACACATGTGGATTCTCCAGGAATTGGAGTTGACTGACATCTACTGGTTTGGTTTGGCCATTTCTCTTCAGCTTTTCTCTGTTTTATCTCCCCCACTTAGGAGGAACCTGGAAAGGCATCAGAGTTTGTACAAAAAAGAGACACCAAAAGTAATGTATTTTCTCAACCATTGTCATCAACTTTTCTTGCGGTTTCTTGCCTAAAGACAGAAAAATGATCTGCTCATCGATGGTGGTCATGTATGAATTGGACAAAAGCCATTAAGTACATCTTCTGTAAAATGTCTTGATTCTTTCCCTTATTTTGGCCTTTACCTCCTAACAAAAATGGGACACAGGGATAATTCTTAGTGGGTTATGAGCCATTAAGAGCTCAAGGTATGTATGCTTTTCTTTCTTTCTTTTTTGGCATGTGATTTTTTTTGTGGTATTGCAATTGAAAGTATACATGGCAAAACATGCCAATTCTAGCTTCCATTACATGTATAATTCAGCAACATTGTTTATGTTCTCAAGCTTGGAAGACAGGCCTGGCCATCTACTTCTAAAGACTCAGCCTACAGCGCACAGTTCTGTTCTGATACACACACGGGGTCACCGTGAGTCAACATCAACCTGATGGCAACCGGACTGGGAATTTAATATCCAGGAAGAAGCGGAGAGTTCCTGAAAGAAACAGAATAGGGTAGCATGGAAGATCTACATTTTGAGGTCAGGCATGTGAGAATATCGGTCCCAGCTATAGAACTTACAGTATGTAATTCTGGGAGAACGATTTCACATCTCTGATTCCAAGAGATTGCCTCAAGGCACAACACAAGCTTACACATGGAGTCCCGCCCCACCAGCACGGCTGCTGCCCATCCTCCCTCATTAATAGCACAGAGGCATGGCCTAGCCAAAAGACTACATACATTTTTAGCGGGACACAATTCAGTCCATGACAACAATATCAGGAAAGTGAAGTCTGAAAACCTGAGGGAATGGTCCTGAGAGGGGAGGCTGAATAAAGTCCTTGTCTAGCTACTGACAGTGTTGTTGTCTGGTGAGTCATTCTGGCTTAGTCCCGGATCTCTGTTTGGCAGGATCCATACTGGGTATGTCTAACACCCCACGGTCAATTTCTTCCTACCTGGCTCTTACATTTTCATGCACCTGCCTCCTCTGCCAGCTCCCCACAGTCTGCAAGGGTAGGGGAGATGAGCTCAGGGCTCCTTTCCTAGCTTGATAAACTTTGTAGACATACACCACACCAGCAAGATAATGAAGTTCAAAAAGTGATCTCATCTCTTATGATGCACAGAAATCCAAATAGTAAATTTTACAACCATGCTCCCCACCCAAAGAATACCACTTCATCTCCACCTACTAGGAAGTCATTCCTCCATGTCCATGCAGTCCAGTTGAATTTGTTAGTGAACAAGGGAATATTTTACTAGAGTTGCATTGCCAAGAATATGTACACAACAGTCAGTTTTTAATAAAAAGCAAGAGCCTCCTTGGGCTCCTGCTATCAAGTCCAAAGCCATTCTGTTCTGCAGCACTTTCTTTGTCAAGAGACTTTCTTCACTGAGGGCAGGAAGCCTACGTTCAGTGTCATTTAAGTGAGTGGTGACAAACTTTTCTAGTGTCTCAAGTTTAGTCATAATGTTGCCATCACTGGAAGAAAATATAGCAGGTGAGTAATCCCACCAAGAAATACAGACCATAAACTCCATTGTTGTTGCTAGGTGCCGTTGAGTCGATTGCTACTCACAGTGACCCTTTGTACAACATGGTGAAACACTGACTCACCCTGCACCATGCCCAGAATCATGTTTATGCTTCATCCCATTATTTTGGCCACTGTGTCAGTCCATCTAGTTAAGGGTCTTCCTCTTTTCCACTGACCCTTCAACCTACCAAGCATGATGTCCTTCTCCAGCGATTGATCACACCTGACAACATGTCCAATGCATGTGAGACACAGTCTCGCTATCTTTGCTTCATGGAGGACTCTGGCTGTACTTCTTCTCGAACAGATCTGTTTGTTCTTTTGGCAGTCCATGGTACATTCAATATTCTTCTCCAACAGCACAAGTTAAAGGCATCAATTCTTCTTCTGCCTTCCCTATTCACTGTCTAGCTTTCACATACATATGATGCAACTGAAAATACCATGGCTTGGGTCAGGCACACTGTAGTCTTCAAGATGACATCTTTACTTTGTAACACTTCAAAGAGGTCCTTTACAGCAGATTTTCCCTGGGTAATGAGTCTTTTGATTTCCTGACCATGGCTTCCATGGGCATTAATTGTGGAACCAAGTAAAATGAAACCCTTGACAACCTCAATTCTTTCTCCATTTACCACGTTGTTGCTTACTGGTCCAGTTGCGAAGATTTGTGTTTTCTTGATGTTGAGGTGCAATCCATACTGAAGGTGGCAGTCTTTGATCTTCATCAGTGTTTGAAATCCTCTTGACTTCCAGCACCCATTCCATAGTTTCTTTGCCCTCAGTAAGCACCTCTGCAGTTGGTGGTTCCTTGCCCAGTGGGGTAACATGAAGTTTTATTCCTGAAGAATCTAGGCCATCAGCCATAACAGAATTTGGTCACTGTAACATTTCTTTGACTTTAATCACAGCATAGTAGTAATGAGAGCTGCCCTAAAGGATCTCCCGCATTGCAGACATTTACCTTTATTTAGTAAAATCAGTCCAATTTCCCCTTGGTAATCAGGATCAGTAACACCAGCTAGTATAGTAACTTTCTTCTTCACCTGTTGATCTACAGGCATGAAAAGACCAGTGTCTGAGTAGCATTTTTAACTTTCAGTTCAATAAAACTAGTGTTGTGTCTCCTGGTAGGAGCATGCCTCCATTTGGAACTAAGATCTCTAGACCTGAAGGACATAGGTGGTGCAGACAGAAACCAAAAATTTAGCAAGTGCACTACTTGGTCTGATAGTTAGTGTGCCACTTCCATTCTACCCCCTTCATTGCTGGACCCATGAATCCTGTCTACAGGAGAAATCTTACCGTATACTAGATGTCGGTTGGGCACACGTACAGCCTCTTAAAACATGTGGTCCCAACCCTCCAATGTATTGATGCCTAGCTAGTACCATAATTTAGAAGGCAATTTCATCACTTCACCAAGCCACCTGCATCAGAATGATGTTAAGTGCCGTAGAGTTGGTTCAGACTCGTGGCAACCCTAGGTGTAATAGAATGAAACCCTGCCTGGTTCTGCTCCATCCTTATTGTTGTTACGTTTGATGGCGTTGTTGCAGCCCGTGTGTCACTACACTAGCTGAGGGTCTTCCTCTTTTTTGCTGACTTTCCATCTTACCAACCATGATGTTGTACAGTGACTGTGTCCTTCCTGATAACATGACCAAGGGAGCCTCAGTGTCACCATCCTTACTTCTAAGGACTATTTTGGCTACACTTTCTCCAAGGAAGATTTGCTCATTCATTTGAGTCATAGCACACACCGTTCCTGATTTTGAACCCGAGTAGCCCCTTGTTCTGTTTGAATGACGTTCTCTTGGTTTATGTATAGGTTCTGTATGAGCAAAACTAAGTGTTCTGGAAATCCTATTTCTCATGTTATCCATACTTTGTTATGATCTAATGTTTTTGCGTAGTGCATAAAACATAAAAATCTTTCTAGTATTCTTTGCTTTCAGCCAAGATCCGTCTGTCACCAGCAATGATATCCCTTGTTCCATCTACTTTTGTAAGCTTGAATTTCTAGCAGTTCCCTGGCCTTCTACTGTTGTTAAGTATTATAATGAAATACGCCAAGATCTGGAGTTAGAAAACCAAATAGAATAACGTATTTGGATATATCAAGCTGAAAGAACTGAGGAAAAAAATTAAAGCCTAGGGTCACCAGGAGTGAGAATTGGCTCAAAGGCACCACTTGTCACCGCAACAAGGCTGCCATTCGTTTAAGAAAAGGTGAAGAATTGCTGGTGAGGCCGAGACCCTGGAACACTTTCACGTGGACAGTAGGAAGGGAAAAGGATAGAAGTCTTTTGGAAGGCCGTTTGGCACTTCCTTCCAAAGCTGAAAACCGAGAGAGCTCCTGGTGCAGCAATCCTGGCATCTTGAAAGATAGCTCGGAGCATTAAGACCTACCAGGCCAAGAGATAGGAGGACTACCCATGAAGTGCTCACACTTATCCTCGGGGAAAGTGCTACCTACCTCCCTGAGGAACAGCACTAGGGTTCCCGTCCAAGGACTCCTCTCGGGAAGGTCAGCACCGACGCCAGCCCTAGTCTGCCCTTCCAAGCAAGATTGGAATTCTTTTTTCTGGGATGGCCTTTTGAGCCACCATCCTACGGCCCTCGACTGTCCCCTGAATGCCACCCAAAGGTCTTCTTCTCAGCAGTTCCTCTAGCTTCTGGTAACAATGCGAGAGAAAGGTCACGGGGTGGGGGGTGGGCGTGGGGATGGGGGGAGGAGATAAGGTGAATGCTGAAGATGTTCCAGGACAGTTGCTTGTTTCCGGGTTAAAACCTCCCTCTGCAGGGTTAAAACCTTCCCTGCAGGGTTAAAACTTCCCTGCAGGGAAGTTCACCAGATGCCCATCGTGCCTCCTGGCCCACGGGGCTGCCCAGGTAGAGTTCCAAAACAGCTTTCAAGGGCTGCCTACACGTTGCTGGCAGCGCACAGCTTCTCAAGGGGAGTACTTCGAAAGTGACCATCATGGTGACACTCAGCTCCGAGATGGGTAGCCCTTTGTCTGGGATGAGTTCGGGAACTTCATGGCAGGCCTGGGACCCAGATCAGCTGGATTCCCCTACACCCACAAAGATAGTGTCCAGCAGGAACTCCTCGAATACATGCCACTTGCCATTGCTCCCAAGAAGATAAAATACATCTAAATATACTCACCATCGACGGAAAAGTCGTGTGCAGAGCCAAGTCAAAGATTCTGTGGCGGGACACTGAAAGAGGCCTGCCCAAGTGGAGAAACTACCCTTGCTCTGGGACTCAGAGGCTCAACTCTGTCAAAATGTCTGTTCTACCCAAAGCAATCTAGAGATCTAGATCTAGATTTCGCTAGATGTAAATTTCGCTAGATGTAGATTTTGCTAGACGCAGATTTCGCTAGATCAAGATCTAGTGATCTAGAGATATCAGGAATTCCCAGTGCCAATCCCAGTGGCGTCTTGTATTGAGAGGGAGGAAGAAATCGCCGACTTCATAGGGAAAGGGAAGGAGCTCCGGGTAAGCAAAGGAATACCGCCGAAGACCCGAGCCGCAGGATGTGTGCTACCTGACTGGAGCACCAAGGATGCTGCCGCAGTTGTCAAAGCAGTCTGCCACTGCTACAACAAACACACACAGACCAGGGGAGCAGCGTGGAGGATCTGGACAGACAGTCGTCCTCCACCCCCTGACACACACATGGCACAGCCCAGAGCTGACATTCGACCAGGGCCCAAACCAGAGAAAAGACAGCTTCTTTAACAGAAATGGTCTGGGCGTTAACTGGATATCCAGCTGCCACCAAAATGCAGCAAACCAGACTGTGTCTTACAGCACGCACTCACCAAAACCCCTCCCAAATGGGTCAGAGAGCTGAAGGCCCAATCTCAAACGGTAAGGATCATGGATTCAGCAGTAGGGAGGACTGCTCAGGGCCCCCATACTAAGGCATACGGAGCATAAAAGAAGGTAGATCACTGAGACCTCTGCAAATATCAAAGCTTCACGCTTCTCCCAAGACCTCTCCCAGAGAGTGCAATGATTCCCTGGAGACTGGACAGAACGAACTGGCCTGGCACAAATCCAATGAGTGTCTCCTCTGGATACACCAGAATATACCTCCCAACCTCAGCCGCAAACAGGTGAATAAGCCACCTGAAAATAGGGCAAAGGAAGAGACAGTTCACCAAAGAAGACCTTCGGGCAGCTAAGAGATATGTGCGCAGAAGCACTCCATCAGCAGCTGTGGGAGAAACGCAGAGGAAAACGGCAGAGACCAGCCCCACCCTCCCAAAGCAAAAGCAAACCCAAGGCCGTCCAGCCAATACCCGCTTTGAGAAACACGCTGCATTATCCTCAGTGCTTGAAAATAATCTTCCATTCTCTGAGACACTTTACACAAGGGCCCTGCTCTCCATACTCCAGATATTGGTCGCACTGTTCAGTTCTCAGTGGAGGCCCCTTGGCTCTAGGCTACAGCTCTGTCTTCCAGGAGCACTGGGACAGCAACTCTACTCCCTTGTATGTAAGCCCACCATTTTCCAAGCTCATCTGATTGGTGAGTCCACCCTTATAAACACCAGGGTCCATGGCTGCACCCTTTGAAACCCCTGAGGTCATGGCCATACTTTTTGAGACTGGGGCAACTCAACTCCTGGTACTGTTTGATTCTTCAGCTTGTGCTTCTTGTGGCTTCTTGGCCTGGGCCTCATGCCTGCATCTGCCCTGCTGGGGCAAGTGTTCCAAAGCTCTGCAGCCTTACTAATATAAGTGTCCCAGAGGCACCTCTCTCTGTGCAGAAGTCTCCTGCATGCAGACCCTTGGCTCCATGCATCAACAAGCCTATCTCCACTGATTTAAGTGCCCAGAGACACCCCACTTTACCAGGAGACCTCCTGTGCACAGGCACTCAGCTCTCTTTTTCTGTGGGTCAGCTTTAGTTTCTGCTACTTCCTGCCATCTGCTTCTAACTATCTATGCTTTTTCTTGGTGTTAATGGATCTCCTCAATTCCTTCTGACTTTTCATCCACAGTTTCCCAGCTGGTTCCACAGTTTATCCATTACAGCATGATGTCCTTCTTCAGGGCTCTGGACACTGCTAGATGTTTTCTAGGAAGAAAAGTAGGTGTAGAGACAACAGCTCCTGTTACTCTCAACTATAGCCTCATTCTACTTCTTAACTCATAGAAGGCTCTCAATAGGAGTTCAAATCCTGGCTCTTCTGCTTAATCGCTGTGTCAAGTCGTTTCTCCTTTCTGAGACTCAATTTTCTCATTTCTAAAACAGAATTTAATCCCTGTCCACATGATTGTCAACTGAGGTGATGATTCATTAATTGGATTGGTAAGCCATGAAGAACTGGTGCTCTAGGCCTTCACAGGTGGAGGACCCAGAGGTGAAGCCAACCTGGCGGCTGCAATTATAACTTCTCAGGGAGTTGACACAGTCAGAATTCTCTGGGTAGGCCCTGTTTTTGAGGCACTCATTGGTGTCTAAAGAGCAGAGAGTGAGAGAAGCAGACAGGTGACCAGGTGTCTAGACTCAGAAACACACATACCGAACACAGTGGAAGCTGTCTATTGAAGATCTCATGCCAGAAATCATTACTTTAAGAGGTAAACTTGTTTGACTTTGTTGGCATCTGAGCAACTCCAGTGGGATAAGAAAGCCCAGGCAAACGGTTGAACCTGTGCCTTCCCCGCAGGTGTGTGCATACTGAGCCAGGGCTACAAGGCAGGGATGTTTGAGAGCATTTGTCCACATCTGAGCTGAGAGAGAGTCAGGTTATCTTGTGTAGCAGACTGCATTTTTCAAAGATGGGTGCAGAGGGACTTGGTACAGTGGGAGTTTGCACTTCTCCTAGCAAGAGAGGTAGTCTACGCTCCTCCCTTTAATCTGAGCTGTGACTGTGGGGGAAGCACCTCTAAAGCAGACCAAACCAACGGTCATTGCGTCCATTCTGACTCATAGCAACCTTAAGTGTGTCAGAGTAGAGCTGTGCTCCATGGGGTTTTCAATGGCTGATTTTTCAGGAGTAGATCACCAGGACTTTCTTCTGAGGTGCCCCTGAGTGGACTTGAACTGCCCACCTTTTGGTTAGCAGCTGAACACCTTAAGTGTTTGCACTGCTCAGGAACTCTGCACTCTATGTATATGCATTAAAAAAAAATAATGTATAAAGTAATAAAACCCATTGCCTGGGAGTTGCCTCTGACTCAGGGTGACCTCATATATGCCAGAGCAGACTTCTGCTCCACAGGATTTTCAGTGGCTGATTTTTAAAAACCAGATTGTTAGGCCTTTCTTCTGAGATACCTCCATGTGCACTTGAATCTGAGCATGTTCTCTCTTTGCCCCAGTCAGGGAGTCCCCGTAAATGTTAGATATCCTTAGAGTCAATGTGAGGAGGCGACTGAAAGGAGGATTCCCAAAATGAAATCAGGAAATTCTGGATGGTAAGGCATAGCATAGTTTCTCTTTATTTTCATTGCAATGTCGGTTTTTAATCATTGAAATGTTTACAGTGACCAAAGATAAATAGAATGGATATACACACAAAGGAATGTTACTCTGGTGGCATAGTGGCTAAGTGTTACATCTGCTAACCAAAAGTTCAGCAGTTCAAATCCATCAGGCTCTCCTTGGAAACTGTCTTGTAAGGCACTATGAGTTAGAATTGACTTGACAGCACTGGGTTTGTTTTTTGTTTTATAAAGAGCAGTGGAGTCCTGAACCTTGAATGTATCGTGCTGAATTAAAGAAGCCAAACATGAAAGGACAAATGCTGTATGATTTCATTTCTATGAAACAAACAAATATATAGACACCAAGTATTATCAGTGGTCACTAGGGTTTGGCAGGGGAAGAGGAAAGGGAGAGACTTTGCTCAGGGGGCATTGAGTTTGTGTTAATGGTGGTGGAATGGTTTGAAAAAGGATAGAATGGTTGCAGAAGTTGAAGAATGCTATCAATGTCACAGAGTTGTGCATGGAGAAAATGTGGAATTAGTGTATATTTTGCTGTGCATATTTTCAACACAATAAAAAAAAGTGTAATTCATAAAGAATAAAATTATGTTGGTAGGGGGAAGAAGCATCAACAACATCTGACTACCAGCCAGTTTCCACCTAACTTTACCTTCCAAACATAGTAGGATTTTGAAGAGATTTGAACTCATCTATTCATTTCAACCCTGGGCCCCTCTAGTTGGTTTGTCCATTGCTAGGTAGGAAACCTCGTTTGCAAAATACAGTAGTACCTGTCCCAGGTGTTGGTGCCAGTGGCTTAAACTGGGCACGTGGTAGTGCTGACACTCATTCACATCTTTACAGCTTGAAAGGAAGAGTCTGGACAAAGTTAGGGTGCCATAAACAGTTAAAACACTCAACTACTAGCCACAAGGTTGAAGGTTCATACTCACCCAAAGAAATGCCTTGGGAGAAAGGCCTGGCAACCTGCTTCCAAGAAATGAGCAACTGAAGACCTTACCTACTAGGAAAATCCTATTCTGCAACTAGTGGGTTCTCCATGAGTCAGAGTCAACTCAACAACAACTAACAATGACAATACCTAAGACTTGACTTTTTACTGGAGAGAGATGGGAGCCACAGGAGGGTTTGGAGCAGAGAAGGGACACACCATGGCTTAGGCTGTAACAGGATTCATTGAATGAAGAAAGTTCTAGAGAGGGGCTGAGGCAGGATAGCCAGTGAGGAGGTGCCATGAGTCAGAAATGACTCAATGACAGTTGTTTGTTTGTTTTTCCCTTTTTGCTTTGAGAGTTATAAGGTGGACGAGACATGTCAGACTCTGGGTTATTGTAAAGGCAATCCTCGGGATTTGCCACTGGGTTGGGTGTGGCATGTGAAGGACAGAGAAAAGTCAATGATGAAGCCAACATATTTTGGATGAAGCAACGAGGAGGACAGACAAGCATAAGAAAGCTCTTTATAAAATGTCCCCAAAATGTGAATGGTGATTATCATTGCCTTTTTTTTTCCAAATCAGTTTTCACTTTTCTTTTTAACTGTTGGTCTTAGAGGCAAGCTCTTCCCCCAGCCAGGTACCTTGTTGGTTTTTCCTCCCTTGCACCTGGCCCTAGAACACATCTCTCTTCCCCTTGTCAGGTTCCTCTTTTATCTGCAGAGGCATCATTTCTGTTTGCAGACTTCTGGGATTTTACCACTTGTAACCTCTGGACTGTATGAACTTCCTATCACTGTCTTCTTCTAACTCAACTCCCCACCATTCAAACCCACCCCAAACCAGAAAAACAACCCACAATGTGTAATATGGCCCCTACCAACCTCTCCAGCCAAGCTCCCCCCATTCCCATCAGCTTCAGTCATCTTTGCTGAGTTCCTAGAGCTACTTCCTGCCCCAGAGCCTTTGCACTTGTTCTTCCTGCTCCTGGGTGAGCCCTCTCCTACCCTACTCCATTGCATGGGTAACTGGTTCATCCTGTGTCGACTGAAATGTCACTTCCCCCAGGAAGTTTTCCAAACAATCTCAATAGAGCTATTATTAGATATAGCTCATATCTTTAGAAAACAGGACACAACCTTAAGAATAAAACAATAAGTTTAAAGTTTAATGTAAAATGAAGTTGGGATAAGTTTAAAGCTCAACATAAAAATAAACTGGGATAAATGGAAACCTGTTCAGCATCATAGCAACCTGCAAGCCTTCGCTGACAGACAGGTGATGGTTTTGCATTACAAGCACTGTGTGGGAATGGAACCTGGGTCTCCTGCAAGAAGGTGAGGATTCCAGCACTGAATCACCACTGCCCTCACCTACTTCCATAGCATGCCATAATTTTTCTTTAGATCCCTGAAGAAATTCATGTTCTACAGCTGAGCAATTTTTTTTCTATCTCCCATTAAAATACAAGCTCCCTGGGGACAGAACCAAGGTCATTCTTAGGTTAGAGCCCACCCACTAAGTGCCTAACACTATGCCTGGGGCACAAGAGACACCCAACAGATTTAAAAATGTAGATATTTTATTATGCTTTGAGTGCAAGTTTACACTCCAAGTATTCTCCCGTCCTTCAGCCAGCTCCTGGCCCCCTCTACACTCTTATTTCACCTCTGGACAGGAGCTGCCTAATTAGCCTCATGCATCTGCTTAAACCAAGAAGCACACTCTTTGCCAACATCATCTTACGTCCTATAGTTCAGTCCAATATTCATCTGAAGAGTTGGCTTCTGTAATAGCTTCAGCTCTGGGCTAACAGCTAGTCTAGGGACCATGTCTCCCAGAGACCCTCAAGTCTGTTGGACCATCAAGTATGACCTGTTTAACAGAGTTCTAGTTCTGCACATCCACTTTTCTGCCACTAAATCAGGGACTTTATATTGTAATCCCAGTGGGGGCCAGGTATCATCTAGTTCTGGTCTCATGCTGACATATTCTCTGGATTATGTGGCCCTTTCTGTCTCTTGGACTCACATTTTCCGTATGTCTTTGATATCTTTCATTCTGTGCTGCTCCAGGTGGATTGAGACTAATTGATGTTACTTAGACAGCCACTGGCTAGCTTTTAAGACCCTGAATGCTATTCACGAAAGTGGAGTGCATAGTATTTTCTTTAAAAACTTTGTTATGCCAATTGACCTAGATGTCTTCTGAAACCGCAGTCCCCAGGCCCCTGCCACTGCTACTCTATTTTGTAGATTATGGAGATTAGATGCTGATCAGATTTGTTTCAACAGAAAACTTTTGCCCAGTCTTCAGATTGTCTTGCTACGCTTTTGGTGAAGTCTTTGGAGGAGTGTAAGTGTATAATTTTTAGGAGTTCCCAGATATCTTTTTCTGTTCTGGAGTTTGTGCACTGTTAGTAATGTTTTGTAATCTGTTTATGCCATCCAATAGATATTTTTGAATTAACCAATCACTCCCTTAACCCAAGCACACATGCACATAAACACACATGCACACACACCCACATACATATGACTTCACATACTAAAACACATAGACACTTGCATACACACACACATACACATACACACGTATGGCCATATCTGCACATGCACACACATACTCCTGTGCCTATACATACACACACATACAGATATGAATATGGCCAGTCATACACATGAATACATATGAATATGCTCACATAATCACACACATATACACATACCAACATATGCACACTAACATAATCATACACATACACTTACATTAATGTCAAAAGCTTGGGTGAGTTGTGGAAGGACATCATACGTAAAGAAAGTAAGAGATCATTGAAAAGACAGGAGAGGAAGAAAAGACCTAAACGGATGTCAGAAGGGACTCTGAAACTTGCTCTTGAACATCTAGCTGCTACAGAAAAAGGAAAAAAATTTGAAATAAAAGAGCCGAACAGAAGATTTAACAGGGCAGCTCAAAAAGACACAGGAAAGTATGATGAAATGTGCAAAGAGCTGGAGATAGAAAACCAAAAGGGAATAACTTGCTCAACATTTCTCAAGTTAAAAAGAAGTAAAGAAAAAATCCATTCCTCAAGTTGCAATACTGAGAGATTCTATAGGAAAATATCACATAATGCAGAAAGCATCAAAAGAAGATGGAAAAAATACAGTGTCACTATACCAAAAAAAAATAGTCAATATTCAACCATTTAGGGGGTAGCATATGATCTAGAACTGATGGTACTGAAATACCAGAATACAGAATAACAATACAAAGAAAGAGAGACAGAAATAAGCAGACTGGTGGAAACCACAGAGAGAGAAAGACTGGAAGTCCAAATAATTAACGATAAAATTTGAAGATTAGGCAACTCAATAAAAGGTCAAAGAAGCAGAATTGAGATGATGGAAGTCAGGATTAGATGCTTTGACATCAATGTGTTCGAGGAAAACTCAGAAAAATAATTAAGACTATGAGGAAGCTTAAGAATTATGTGTGACATTACAAAGAGAAAAAAAGCTATGAGTGATTGGAGTATAAGAATGGGGGAGCTAACAGAAAATGCAGAGAGAATTGTTGAAGATTTCCTGATGGAAAACTTCCCTAAAAATGTGAAAGATGAAAAGATATCTGTCCAAAGGAGCTTATCCAATGCTATACAGGGTAGATCCCAGAGGAAAGTCACCAACACGTATGATAACATAGAAAAAAACATAGAACTTTGAGAGAACTAATAAGACTAGTCTCTGACTTCTTGGCAGAAACCATGCAATCAAGAAGGCGATTGGATGATATATATATATATATATATATATATATACATATATATATATATATGTATATACACACAAGGTAGGCAGTTCAAATCTACCAGGCGCTCCTTGAATACTCTGGGGGTCAGTTCTACCCTGGTCCCTAGGGTCGCCATGAGTCGGATCCGACTCGACTGCACTTGGCTTGGCTTATATATATATATATGGCCAATATATATAAAGCCTTGAAGGAGAAAAAAATTGCCAACCAAGAATTATATATCCAGCAAACATTTGTCTCAAACAGGATGGTGAAATTACACCATTTCCAGATAAACAAAAACTAAGCCAAGCCAAGCCAAGTACCATCGAGTCGGAGCTGACTCATGGTGACTAAGAGAATTTGTAAAAACCAAATCAAAACTACAAGAAATATTAAAGAGAATCCTCTAGAGAACCAACATCAGATGACAATCCAAGACTATGGTTGAGACAGATCATCGAGTTGAACCCAGACAGAGAATTCACAAAACCGAATCAAAACTTAAAAGCTGAAAATAGGGAACCAGAGACATCAGTATGTAAATACTGAAAGCATCGAAACAAAAAAGAGGAAATGAAAAGTGTAGTTACGGCACTTCCATAAGGAGAGAGAGTTTCAGTGACATCAAGAAACAAAAACATGTTTTAAACTTAGAAACATAACAGTAAATTTCCAGGTAACCATAAAGGAAGCTAATGAACCTATCCATCAAAAGAAAAAAGAAAAACACACACACTTAAACACAAAATCATCAATAATGAAAAAGATAAAAAGAAAATACATAAGAACTCAACATAGAAAAATAAGTGGAACAAAGAAACTGTCAACACTGCCCACACATGCACATGTGCACACAAACACACATGTGCATACATGCACACACACACCAGCATGTCAGCAGTAAATACATAATATGAATTCACATACAGCCTAAATACACCAGTAAAGAGACAGACAGTGGCAGAATGGTTAAATCAGCATGATCCATCTTTACACTGTCTACAAGCAACACATTTTGACACAAAGATATAATAAGCTAACATGCAAAGGATGAAAAAATACATCAAGCAAGCTACAACCAAAAGAGAGCAGAAGTGGCAATATTAGTCTCTGATAAAATGAACTTTAAAGCAAACTCTATCCTAAAAGATAAGGAAGAACACTATATAGTAATTGAAGAGTCAATATACCCAGAGAACATAACCATGATAAATATATATGTGCCCAAAGACAGGACTCCAAGATCCGTAAAATGAACTCTAATAGCATTGCAAAAAGAAGTAAATAGTTTCATAACAATAGTAGGAGACTTCAATGTGCCACTTCCAGTAAAGGACTAAATAACTAGAAAGAAACTCAATAAGATATAAAACATCTAAATGCAACAAAAACAACTTGATCTCACAGATGTATACAGAACCTTCCATCCAACATCAGTCAAGTATCCATTCTTTTCCAGTATTCTCCAGAATATATCACATTTTAAGATACAGACCAAGTCTTAACAGAATCCAAAACATTGAAATAATACAGAGCATCTTTTTTGATCACAGTACTGTGAAAGCAGAAATCAGTAATAGAAAGAGCAAGACGAAGAAATCAGATTCATGGAAATGGAACAAAACCTTGCTCAAAAACTGCTGGGTTACAGAAGCCTTTAAACACCAAAGCAAATCCATTGCCACTGAGTCAATTCCTGTTCATGGAGATTTAGAGGTCAATTTGTAACAATAAATTCAACACCAAAGAACAAGAAATGGCCAAAATCAAAACATTAAGCCCACAAGCTTGAACTGATAGGAAGATAACAGCAAAACAAGCCCACAGCCATCAGAAGAAAGAAAATGATAAAGATTAAAGCAGAATCAGGTATGTGTTTAGTGCTGTCATTTTGATGTATTCATTTTTGTGTTGTGATATTCTCTATGTTTTTGTTAACATTCTGTTCTGGATCATTCTTCTTTATGAGATGACTTATCTTTTTGAATGTTGGTTTTGTGTTTTTTGAGAGTCCTGTATTGTGTTTCCTGTTTAGATATGTCACATTGTTATTTTCTTTGTGGCTGCCTCCAAGATCCCCCTTAATATTCTAAGTTTAAACCAGACTTTAACTTCTGCATATCTTTTTAATTTCCTCTCCATCTGAAAGAGTTACACCTACTGTAATATATCCTTTTTTTTTAGTGTGGTGAAATTATAGTTTCTGTGTTATGGTCACTGGTTCCCTTCTAATAATAATACAGTTTTGATTGCGCTTATTGACTTCCCTAAGTGAGTAGGATTCAAGATGCTGTGTCGTACATTACCCTCTTAAATATACACTTAATGATTTTGTTTCTCTAAGTAAAGTGCTTCTTTCAGTATTTCTTGTAGTTTTGTTTTAGTTTTTACAGTCTCCAAGCTTCTGTTTATCACGAATATCTACACTTCACCATCATATTTGATAGACAATTTTGCAGGATATATAATCATTGGTTGGAAGTTTTTCTGCTTAGAAAAAAACTCACTGCTGTTGAGTTGAGTCTGGCTCATAGCAAACCTAGAGGTCAGAGTAGAACTGCCCCGTTAGAGTTTCCAAGGAGAGTCTGGTGAATTTGAACTACTGATCTTTTGGTTAGCAGACATAGCACTTAACCCACTACACCACCAGGGTTTCCTTTCTCTTTGAGGGCTTTGAATATATCATCCCACTGCTCTGTTGCCAATATTGTTTCTGCAGACAAGTCAGACGTTTCCTTCCAAATGTTAGCTTTTCTTTGAGTCTCGCTTCCTTTAAGAGCAGTCATAATAATTACACTGAATGTAAATGAACCGAGCACTCCAATAAAGAGACAGTGAGTGACATCGTAGATCAAAAGACACAACTTGTCTATATGTTGCCTACAAGAAACATGCCTAAGACTCAAAGATACGAACAAACTGAAAATCAAATGATGGAAAAGTATGTACCAGGGTAACAACATACAAAGAAGAGCGGGAGTGGCAATACTAATCTCTGAAAATTAGACTTCAGTGTAAGATCCACCATCATGGACAACAACACACAACACCAGAACATCTATTACATTGAACAAACATTGACTACACTGAAAAATGAGATAGCTAATTCCATAATAATAGTTGGAGTCTTGAACACTACACTTTCAGTAATGGATAGATCATCCAGAAAAAAGCTCAGTAAAGATACAGACGATCTTATTGCAACAATCAACCATCTAGACTTTGTTGACGTATACAGAACTTTTCACCCACCATCAGATAAGTACACCTTCTTCTCCAATGTACACGGAACATTCTCCAGAGTAGACCATGTGTTAGGATATAAAGCAAATCTCTACAAAATACAAGCTGCTGAATCATTGCAAAGCATCTTCTTGGACCATAAAGCCATAAAAGTTGAAATCAATAGCAGAAAAATTGTAGGTAGAAATTCAAACTTATGGAAACTGGACACCTTGCTCAAAAATTCATGGGTTATGAAGAAATCAAGAACAAAATAAAGATCTTTTCAAAACACCAGCTTTTGGTCTTTTCAATTTTTTCAACTGTTCTTCTACACTCTAATTCGTTTAGTTCTGCTGAGCAGTGGAATTACTTGGTCAAATGGTATATCTAGATCCAGCTTTCTAAGGAAGCACCAGATTGCTTTCCAAAGAGGTTGCACCATTTTGCAATCCCACCAACAGTGTAGGAGAGTTCCAATTTCTCCACAGTCTCTCCGGCATTTGTTGTTTTGTGTTTTTTGGATCACGGCCAACCGTGTTGGGGTGAAATGATATCTCATTATAGTTTTGATTTGAATTTCTTTAATAGCTAATGATTGTGAGCATGTCTGCATGTATTTTTTGGCTGTCTGGATCTTCTCTTTAGAGAAGTGTCTGTCCATCTCCTTTGCTCAGCAGTTAATTGGATGATTTATCTTTTTCTTATTGCTATTTTGTAGTACCTTGTAGATTATGGAGATCAGATGTCGGTCTGACATATAGTTGCCAAATATATATTTTTTTCCATTCTGTTAAGCCAAGTACTGTCGAGTTGGAGCTAGTGTAGGTGGCCTTTTACTTATATTAATAAAATCTTTGGATGAGCAGAAGTGTCTGATTCTTAGTAGTTCCCATTTATCTTTTCTCTTCTGCTGTTTGTGATTTGTCTAACAGATTTTGAAGTCTGTCTATGCTGTGTATTAAAACTTCCATTGTTGTTCCTACTTTTTCCTGGATGAGCTTTATCACTTTAGATTTGATATTTAGTTCTTTTATCCAGTTTGAGTTGGGTTTTGTATAAGGTGTAAGATATGGGTCTTTTTTCAGTTTATTGCAGATGGACATCCAATTTTGCCAGTACCATTTGTTGAAGAGATTGTTTTTACCCCAGTTTAATGTCTTAGAGCCTTTGTCAAATATCAACTATTCATAGGGAGATGGTGTCATCTCTGGAGTCTCAATTCTGTTCTATTGATCTGTCTGTCTCTTTATGTACCAGTACCAGGCTGTTTTGACTACTGTGGCAGTGTAAAAGTTTCTAAAGTCAGGTAGTGAGAGGCCTCCCAGTGTGTTCTTCTTCATCAGTAGTGCTTTACTTGTCCGATGCTTCTTCCCTTTCCAGACAAAATTGGTGAATTGTTTCTGCATCTCATTAAAAAAGTCACTGAAATTTGTATTGGGATAGCATTATATAAGTAGATTGCTTTAGGTACAATAGACGTTTTCACAATGTTAAGTCCTCCTATGCATGAGCAGGATAGGTTTCTCCATTTATATAAGTCTCTCTTAGTTTCTTGTAATAAGGACTTGCAGTTCTCTTTGTATAGATCTTTTACATCTTTGGTGTGATTTATTCCTAGGTGCTTTATCTTCTTAGTGGCCATAGTAAATGGTGTTGATTTGGTGATTTCTTCCTTAATAATCTCATTGTTGGTATAAAGGAATCCTTCTGATTTACTTATGTTAATTTTGTATCCTGACACTTTGCTGAACTCTTCTATCAGTTTGAGTAGTTTACTTATGAATTCTTTAGGATTCTCTATGTAAACAATCCTATCATCTGCTGATGCAGATGCCCTTTATTCCTTGGTCTTGTCTAATTGCTCTGGCTAGAACTTCTAGTACAATGTTGAATAGGAGAGGTGAAAGTGGGCATCTTTGTCTAGTTCCACTTCTCAAGGGAAATTGTTTCAGTCTGTCTCCATTGAGGATAACATAGACAGTTGGCTTTCTATAAGTGGCTTTTATTGCATTGAAGAATTTGCCATCTATTCCTATTTTGCTGAGAGTTTTTAGCATGAATAGGTGTTGGACTTTATCAAATGCCTTTTTTTTGCATCAATAGACAAAATCAGGGGATTCTTGTCTTTTGTGTTATTTATGTGGTTGATCACATTAATTGTTTCTCTGATGTTGAAGCAGCCTTGCATCCCTGGTATGAATCCAACTTGGCTGTGATAGATTATTTTGTTTGATATGCTGTTGTATTCTTTGGGCAAGTATTTTGTTGACGATTTTTGCATCTAGATTCATGAGTGATATCGGCCTGTAGTTCTCTTTTTTTTGGTGGATCTTCCCCTGGCTTTGGTACCAGGGTTATGCTGGCTTCATAGAATGAATTTGGGAGTATTCCATCCCTTTCTATACTGTGAAATAGTCTCAGTAGTATTGGAGTTTACTCTTCTCTAAACGCTTGGTAGGATTCTGTGGTGAAGCCATTTGGGCCCAGACTTCTTTTGGTTGGTAGTTTTTTGATGACTTTTCAATCTCTTCCTTTGTGATAGGTTTATTAAGTTGTTCTGCTTCACTTTGTGATAATTTTGGTAGGTGATATGAATCAAAGAATTTGTCCATTGCCTCTAGGGTTTCAAATTTGTAGAGTACAGTCATACGTAGTATTCTGTTTTGATATTTTTTTATTTCTATTAGATCTGTTACGACAACTCCCCTCTCATTTCTTATTTGGGTTATTTGTTTCTTTTCCTGTTTTTGTTCAGTAAGTTTAGCCAATGGTTTGTCAATTTGGTTGATCTTTTCAAAAACCACCTTTTGGTCTTTTCAGTTTTTTCAACTGTTCTTCTAATCTCTAATTCATTTAGTTCTGCTCTAATCTTTATGATCTGTTTTCTTCTGGTGTCTGAGGGGTTCCTCTGTTGTTCCTTCCCTACTTATTCAAGCTGTGGGGTTAGTTCTTTGGTTGGTTTCTTTCTTCCTTCCAGATGTGTGCATTTGTGGAGGTAAACTGACCTCTGAGCACTGCTTTGGCTGTATCCCATAGGTTCTGGTAGGAGGTGTTTTCATTCTCATTGGAATCCATAAATTTTTTTATTTCATTCTTGTTTTCTTCTATAACCCATGGTTTTTTGAGCAAAGTGTCGTTCAGTTTCCGTGAGTTCAACTTTCTATCTATGTTCTTTCTGCTGATGATTGTGACTTTTATGGCTGTATGGTCTGAGAAGATTCTTTGTAATAATTCAATGGTATGGATTTTGTTGAGAATTGCTTTATGTTGTAACACATGGTCTATTTTGGAGAATGTTCTATGTGCACTGGAGAAGAGGGTGTAGTTGTCCACTGATGGATAGAAAGTTCTGTATATGTTGATGAGGTCTAGTTGGTTAATTGTGGCAATAAGGTCTTCTGTGTCTTTACTGAGCTTTTTTCTAGATGATCTATCCAATATTGAGAGTGAAGTGTTGAAGTCTCCCGCTATTATTGTGGAGTAATCTATCCCATTTTTTAGTGTAGTCAGTGTTTCTTTGATGTATTTAGATACTCTAGTATTGAGTACACAAATATTTAATATTGTTAAGTCCTGCTTGTGTATTGAACCTTTCAGCCATAAATAGTGTCCATCCTTGTCCATGGTGGTGGATTTTACATTAAAATCTATTTTATCTGAGATTAGTGTTGCTGTGCCTGTTCCTTTTTGTTCATTGTTAGCTTGACATATATTCTTCCATCCTTTAATTTTCACTTTGTTTATATCTTTAAGTCTAAGATGAGTTTCTTGTAGACAACATGTCAATGAGTTGTGTTTTTTGATCCAAGATGTCACTCAATATCTCTTTATTGGAGCATCAGTCCATTCACATTCAATGTAATTATTGATAGGTATGTATTCAGTGCTGTCATTGTAATATGTTTATTTTTGTGTTGATGTTTTCTCTGTTCTTATTAATCTATTCCGGGACTTTCTTCTTTGTGAGTTGATTTTTCACCTTTTTGTTTTTGTGGTTGCTGGGTTAGACTCCCATATTACTTTTCTTGATTTGATATGTTGCATCTTTATTGTGCTTTATGGTTGCCCTTATGATTCTTGTTAATAAACTATGTATAAACCCAATTTTAATTGCTACCAGTCTTATTAATTTTCTCTCCATCTAGAAGGACTGTAACAACTGTAGTACATCTCTGTTTTTAATATGATGACATCATAGTTTTTATGATATGATCAGTGGATCATTTCTTTGACTATTATAGGTTTGAGTTTGGAGTCTTCCCTGAGTAGGTTTCTTGGTGATATGTCCTGAATTTGCTTTTAAAATATAAAGTTAGTGGTTTTGTGTTTCTAAGCCGAGAGAGTCTTTTAGTATTTCTTGTAGCTTTGGTTTGGTTTTTAAAATTCTCTGAGTTTCTCTTATCTGCAAATGTCTTAATTTCATTTTCATATTTGAAAGATAGTTTTGCAAGATATACAGTTCTTGGTTGGAAGTTCTTTTCCTTCAAGGCTTTGAATGTGTCATGCCACTGTCTCCATGGCAGCATTGTTTCTGCTCAGAAATCTGAGAAAAGCCTACAGGGTTTCCCTCTGAATGTTAGCTTTGCTTTGAGTCTTGTTGCCTTTGAGAGTTTTTGCTTCTGTTTCATTTTATTAAGCTTGATTATATTATGTCTTGGAGTCTTTCTTTTAAGATCCATATTGAGTGGCATTCAATACACATCTTGGATATCTACACTCTGTCCTTATAATCTCTGGGAAGTTTTCTGACAGCAGCTCAGCAACAACACTCAGGTTTCTTGCCCTGTTCAGGAACTCCAATTAATCATAGATTGTTCCTCTTAATAGAGTCCCACATGCTTCTTAATTTTTCTTCTTTCTTTTTTCTGATTTATCCTCACAGATGCTGGAATCAGTAGCTCTGTCTTCTGAGTCAGAGAGTCTATTTTCTATTTGTTCCCTTCTGTTTTCTTGGCTTTGAATTGAAGTTTCTGTCTCTTTGATTTTGTTCTTGATCTGTTGGATTTCAGAGTACTGATGTTCCATCAAATTGAACAATTTGCTTAATTTTTCATTTTGCTCTGCTGCATTTTGTATAAGGTCTAGGAGGGCTCTCTGTATAATCCTTTTGTATTCACCTTCCTATAGTTTCAGAAAAGTTCCTACATCTGGGAAGTTCTTTTGGTTCATTCTTTTGGGGGCCTTCTGAAGCCATGGGTGATTTATTCATTTTTCTTTTATCTGGAGTTTTTTGCTTTGGGGCCATTATGTGAGTCAATAAAGGCTGGAAAAGATGCTGTGAGGATTGACCACAGTTGTTTCTCTAGGCCGTCTTAAAATGAAAAGTAAAAGGTATCTGACAACTTCCAAAGTCAATCAGTTTTCAGGTGTACAGGTTCCTCTCCTCTCCCCAGCTGGCAAAGTCAGCACCTCAATGTCTAATCCTAAATGTTATAAACTAGTTCTAAACACAGAAAGGCAACTGGCCTGCTGGTCTCTGCTGTTGGGCCCCAGCCGTAGGCAACACTGTGTAGAATACTGCGTTGCTGCTGGAAAAGAGCTCTCCTCCTGGCAGGCGCTGCCTCCCAGCCTAAGAATTAGGTCCTATTGAGGCCTCCTTATGGGTATGTCCACCTACCAGTTGAACAAGGTAGCATCCCACACAAGCTCCCTGCCTGCATTGGTATAGGCTGCTCAATGGTGGACACGGAAAGAGAGGCCAAAGACACTGAAATGCACAGAACCCAAAGCCAGGCTCTCAAAATATGGCAATCTTGCCTGCTGATCTGCCCAGCAGTGTGTCTGAGATTAGCTGCTAGTCAAGTCCTAGCTCCACCTGTTGGCTAAGACAGAGAAAAAAAGTTAAAATGGCAAGTTACCTTCGGTCCGTGAAAGCCAGCACTCACCAAGAGCAGGGGTCAGTGAAATAGAGGAAGTTTTCTGCTCAGTGGTATGATGTCCAAATTAACAGCCCTATGCTAGTCCTATGGCTCACTAGGTGTCCAGATGGCTCTGTTTAATTATCAATTCAGGTCTTGGTTTCCAGTGGGATTTAGAGAGACACGTGTTTAGTTTGCCATCTTGATTCCATCCTGTCATGGGTTGAATTGTGTCCCTCCAGAAATATGTGTAGCCACATGACTGGGATATGGTTCCCAGTACCTTGGGACTGTCCTCCACTGTGTGGTTTCGCTAAACTGTATGTTAAAGGATTAGGGTGGGAATGTAAATTCCCGCATGAAATTACTTCCGTGCCCTGCTGTAGGGGGAATTTCCTCCAAGTGTGACTTGCCCAACCCTTGATTGTTTCAGCTTGCAAGAGACAAAAGGGAAAGAGAAACAAAGGACAACTGAAAACCTTGCTACCATCAAGCAAGCAAAACCAGGAGAAGAGTGCATCCGTCAGACCAGAGATTCTTGTGCCAAGACACTCCCTGGACAAAGACTGATGCAATACCAGACTTTCCTCTAGTGCCGACAAGGGGAAAGCCTTCCCCTGGAGCGGAAACCCTGAATATGGACTTGCAACCTACCGGACTGTGTAAGAATAAACCTTCCTTTGTTGAAGCCATCCACTCTGTGGTATTTCTGTTAGAGCAGCCCGAGCTGACTAAAACACACCGCCCAATTCTTTTTTAATTAAAAAATAAAAAGGAAAATCCTGTATTGGGCACTGTTGCAGGCACATTGTGAATATATTTTAATTTTATCATCATATGAGGTGAGGTAAGACTTTTCCCCTATTTATTTAACAAAGGAGGAGTGTCAGACTTGTCCAAGATCACTCAGATCAGTGGTTTGAACCAAGGACCCTGTGGCTTTGGAGTCTAGAATTTTAACTATTTCACCTTTCTTAAACTCTCTAGTGTACACACTCTGACAATTAAGTCAACAAACCTAATTGTTGTAAGTGCTACATACCACATTGCTGAATGTCACTGTGGTCACATTTGAAATACTCACTTTGGGAAGCTATGCGTCATCACTAGCACCTAGTCCACCTTTAAAGCAATTTTGGAACTCTGTCTGGAGTGGCCGTTGCATGTGGTGGCATAGTGGCAAGTTTGCAAACTTAATTGTATAGTTGTCTGTGAGGGAATTTTAGCCAGTAAACAAATAATTATATTGGAATGTCCTCCCTATTTACCTGATCTGTCCACAATGACTTTTTTTCTTTACCTGAAGATAAAGGATATACTGAAAGAGAGACATTTTGATGCCTTCCAGGACATCAAAGGTAATACAATGACAGTGTTTATGGTCATTCCAGAAAAGAGTTCCAAAATTGCTTTGAAAGGTGGACTGGTGTTGGTGCATAGCTTCCCAAGGGGAGTACTTCGCAGGTGACCATAGTGATATTCAGCAACGAGGTGTGTGTAGCACTTCTTATAGGGTGAGTTTAGGAACTTAACTGGCAGTCCTCACACCTGCATAATTTACAGCAAAACTATCATCCCATTCCCAAATCCCTAATTCAATGCACACTACATATGATGTTGCTGTTAGGTGCTGTCTAATCAGTTCTGACTCATAGTGACCTTAGTTACAATGGAAAGAAACACTGCCTAGTTCCATGCTATGCCCACACTAATTTTTTATTATTGCAGCCACAGTATCAGTCCATTTTGTTGAGGGTCTTCCTCTTTTTGGCTGACTCTCCATTTTACCAAGCATGATGTTCTTCTCCAGGAACTGATTCCTCCTGACAACATGTCTAAATAATGACTACATAAGATGCAGTCTCACTATCCTTGATTCTAAGGAACACATTGGTTGTACTTCTTCTGGGACAGATCTGTTTATTCTTTTGGTAGTCCATGGTATATTCAATATTCTTCTCTAATACTACAATTCAAAGACACTAGTTCTTCTTTTGTCTTCTCTATTCACTGTCTAGTTTTTTCACGCATAAGTTAGAATTGAAAATACATGGCTGGGTCAGGCACCCCTTATTCTTCAAGGTAACATCTTTACTTTTCAATACTTTAAAGAAATCTTTGGCAGTACCTTTTCCCAACGCAATGTGTTTTTTGATTTCTTGACTGCTATTTCCTTGTGTATTGACTGTGGAAGCAAGTGAAATGAAATCCTTGACAACTTCAATCTTTTCTCTGCTTATCATGATGTTGCCTACTGGTCTAGTTGTGAGGGTGTTTGTTTTCTTGATGTTGAGGTTTAATCCACACTGAAGGCTGTAGTCTTTGATCTTCACCAGTAAATGATTCAAATCCTCTTTGATTTCAGCAAGTAAGGCTGTGTCTTCTTCATACCACAGGTTGATAATGAGTCTTCCTCCTATCTGATGCCCTGTTCTTCATATAGTCCAGATTTTTGGATTATTTGCTCAGTACATGAATTGAATAGGTATGGTGACAAAATACAACCCTAATGCACACCTTTTTTGAGTTTAAATCATGCAATGTCACCTTATTCTGTTTCCATGATTGCCTCTTGATCCATGCATAGATTCCTCATGAACACAATTAAGTGCATTGGAGTTCCCATTCTTTATAATATTATCTATAATTTGTTATGATCTACACAGTTAAATGCCTTTGCATAGTTAATAAAACATAAGTAACCATCTTTCTCGTATTCTGTGCTCTCATCCAAGATCCATTAGCAATGATGTCCATGGTCCAATGTCCTCTTCTGCATCTGGCTTGAGTTTGTGGCAGTTTGTTATCTATATAATGCTGTAATCACTTCTGAATGATCTGTAGCAACATTTTACTTGCATGTGATATTAATGATATTGTTGATAATTTCTGCATTTTGTTGGATCAGCTTTCTTGGGAATAGGCATAAATATGGATCTCTTGCAGTCAGTTGATGAGGTAACTATCTTCGAAATTTCTTGGTGTAGAAAAGTGAACACTTCCAGCTCTGTATCTGTTTGTTGAGATATCTCATTGATAATCACATCTGGAGCCTTGCTTTTCACCAGTTCTTCCAGTGCAGCTTCAACTTACTACTTTAGTATCATCAGTTACTGGATAGCCTCCCATTTTCCCTGACAGCCACCCCATTTCCAGTCCAGGACATCCCAAATTAGAAGCAGATGGAAGCCCCACATTATGCTGGAGTTTTATAATCTGAATGGGAACACTTTTTTCTTCCCATAGGTTTTTAATTCCATGGAATGAGGGATATCATTGTTGATGTAAGATGGATCTTAGCTGAAAAAAAGAATAGCAGAAAGATGTTTACCTGTTTTACTGACTATGCAAAGACATTTGACTGTGTGGATCATAACAAATTATGGATAACATTGTGAAGAATGGGGACTCCAGTACACTTAATTGCACTCATGAAGAATATGTACATGTGGAGACGGGAAGGCAGAGCCACAGTTGCTCAATGTTGCCAGAGAACCACAGCCTTTTTGCTGAGTTGCTGGCACAAATAAGGGCAGAGTGGAAAACCCCTTCTTACTTGTTCCCTTTTTGCATGGTGAAGAGAAGCTGCTCTGGTTGACTTGGCACTGAGTGTGACACTTTCTTACTGTTCTTGCTTTCTCAATCAACATCTCATTTTAATCTTTCATTACCTTTTCTCATTGCTCCTAATAAATCAGTTTGCACTTCTGTTCCTCCTTCTCTTTCTCTTCTTTCCTCTACCCTTTCCTTTCTGTCCCTTTTCTTCTCTCCTCTTCCCTCCCTTCACCTTCCTTTCCTTTTCCATCCCCTCCCTTCCCTTCTCTTCTCTCCCCTTCCCTTTGTTTTGTATTTCTTTTCCCTTACTTCTTCCCTTCTTTTCCCTCTTTTCCTCTTTCTCTGTCTGTATATGTCTCTCTTTCTCCTTCTAAGATTCCCAACAAAGCAATCCTCAAAATCAAAATCAAGTGCCTCTTCTCAGTCTGCTCAACAGAAGCCACCACACATTAAAAAACAAACAAACAAACAAACCAAAAAATCCATTGCTATGAAGTCTATTCCAACTCATAGTGACTCTATCACATATTTCTCATGAAATCTAGACATTCTGAGGCTGGACAAACCATGTAAACTATTGCACTGAGATAATCTATAACCTTTAGACCAAAGCTATCCCCTGACATCTTCTTTAAATGAAAAAACAATTTGTCTTATTTAGTAAAGAATGTTTACTTGAGCATCGTGCTGTGTTTTAAAGAATTCTCTGTGTGGGATCATATCAACAACAGCACCATGAAAGGTTTGATGAGAAGCTTGGGGGTAATGAATTTATGTTAGTGGTGGAGGAATAGTTGGGAAGAGTGGCACAAACATGGAGAATATAGACTGTGTGACTGAGTTTTACATGTAGATATTCTTGAATTCATGTATATTTTGCTGTGCTTATTTTACCCACAAATTTTAATTTAATCACCACCTCAACCCGGTGAGATAGCGATTTCCCCCTATCCATTTAATAAAAGTGGAAGCAGGCTTGTCCAAGAGCACTCAGACCTGAGACATAAATTCAGGACTCAGTGCTTCAGAGGTTAGTGCTTTAACCATTTCATCTTCCTTAAGCTCTCCAGTGCATCTGACCCCTCTACAAAAACATTATCACACCATTCTCGACCCCTCTGCATAACACGCACAAACACATGTGCAACCACATACGTATCGGAGTCTACCAGAGACTACACTTTATTGACCAATGTGCCCCCAACCCAAGCCATAGTCTTTTCAATTTGCTTCATGTCTGTGTGGAAGATCAACAATCAAAAAGGAAGAAAGAACTAATGTGTTTGAACTGTGGTGTTGGCAAAGGATACTGAATATATCTACAACTACCAGAAGATCAAAACCAATTGGTGTGAGAAGAAATATAACTAGAATATTCCTAAGATGTGAAGATGTTCAGACTTCAGCTCTCTTACATGGACCACAACACTAGGAAAGATCAACTGCAAGAAATAGACATCATGATTCATAAAGCAGAGGGTCAGTGTAAGCAAGACAAACCCTCAGTTAGATGGACTGACACAGTAACCACAATAATGGACTCAGAACACCCATGGCCGTGATGACCGTGCAGGACCAGGCAATGTTTTTTTCTCTTACACATAATATTGGCACTAATCAGAACTTACTTGACAGCAATTAACGACACCGGTAACATTTCTGTTAGGGTCCCAAATGCAGATGCTTAGAGAAGGAATCATGGGAAAGTAGTTTATCAGGCAGATGATCCTAGGCAATACCAATGAGGGAGAGGACAAGTTAGACAGGGAAGGAGAAAGGGTCAGCAGTGGGTGTTATCAAGCACAGTACATGATGGGCAACCTGAGCTTAATTCACTCTGAGAATATCTGGAATGCAACATAGAGCACACTCCTGGGAATGATCCTGAGGGGAGAGGGGGCTATGATATTAATATATCATTTTTCATCATCAGTCACTGGTAGAGAGCTATTCCTAGGGGCAAGGACTCTGTAATACTTCAGCCTGCCCTCCAGGCATGCAGGGCAGGTTCCAGAGCTAAATCCTGCTGACAACAAAACTCAAATGCTGGCAGATAAAAATTAGGCTAATGTGCAAGTAAAGTGTTGAGCATTGCGGTTCTGTGCAGGCACTGACAGCATCAGGTTCAAGTTACAAATAAGGTACAAAGACCCATTTGCTTTGCATTTCACCTGTTGTCCCATGTATTGCCAAATACCCACCTTAAGGTTATTATATGTGTGTTGATGCTCTTTAGTGAGCCTGGAGGAAAAAATCAAAGCCAAACCCACTGTCGTCAAGTCGGGTCTGACTCTTATCGACCCTATAGGTCAGAGTAGAACTTCCCCATAGAGTTTCCAAGGAGTGCCTGGCAGATTCCAACTGACCACCTTCTGGATAGCTGGTGTAGCACTTAACCCCTACACCATCAGGGTTTCCCAGAGAGCCTGGAGAGGGAGCAGTAAATACAGTAAATTGCTCCTGTGAGGAGCATTATATAGTGAATTATGTCCCCTCTAAATATATTTGGTATGTTGGAATATTGTTGGGGACCTTCAAGCTGAGAATGTGACACAATAGAACTGCTCTGTAGGGTTTCCTATGTTGAAATCTTTACAGATCTAGGTTGAAAGAAGTATAGCCGGAATGCTCCTTAAAAGCAAAGATTGTGTGACTTCATTTCACGTACTTTGTCCATTTTTATCAAGGGGGACCAGTCTCTGAAGGACATCACTGTTGGTAAAGCAGATTTGATTGTTGTTTCTTAGGTACCACGCAGTCTATTCCAACTGATAGGGAAACCATGTACAAAAGAATGAAAAACTACCCAGCTCTGCACCATCCTCACAATCATCGCTATGTCTGAGCACATTGTTGCAGCCACTCTGTCAATCTATCTTGTCAAAGGTCTTCCTCTTTTTGTCTACTCTCTACCCTGCTGAGTAGGATGTCCTTCTTTGGGGACTTTTACCTATGATAACATTAACAAAGTAATTGGGTGGAAGTCTGACCCTTCTCACTTTAAAGGAGCAGTCTGGCTGTCTTTCTTCCAGGAGAGATTTTGGTGTTCTGGCAGCTCACGGACTATTCAGTGTTCCTTACCAGCATCGTAATTCAAAGGCACTGATTTCTCTATGGTCTTCCTTATTCAAAGTCCAGCTTTCATATGCATACGAGGCTGTTGAAAATATTATGGTTTGGGTCAGCTCACCTTAATCCTCAAAGTGACATCTTTTCAACATCTGACAGAGATCTTTTGCTGCAGATTTGCCTAATGCAATATGTTACTAGATTTCTTGACTCTTGCTTCTACAGGCGTTGATTGTGGATCCAAGTAAAACAAACTCCTTGGCCACATCCATTAATTCTCCACTTATCATTATGGTGCTTATTTTGTCCACTTATTTTCTTTATGTCTAGGTACAATCCGTACTGAAGGCTGCGGTCTTTGATCTTTATCAACAAGTGCTTCAAACCAGGTTTGATGGTCCAACAGCCTGAAGGGCCCCCAGAAGACATGGCCCCCAGATTCTCTGTTAACCCAGAGCTGAAACCATTCCCCAAGCTAACTCTTCAGACAAAGATTGGACTAGACTATAAGACATAAAATGATACTGGTGAAGAGTGTGCTTCTTGGCTTACCTATACAAGGACCACCAGTTAAGTTTGTGAACTCATCCTAGAAAAAGCGCTACATATCTCATTGCTGAGTATCACTAGGGTCACCTTCAAAGTACTCCCCTTGAGAAACTATATACTGATGCCAGCACCTAGTCTACCCTTCAAAGCTGTTTTGGTACTCTTTGTCTAGAATGGCCATCAGAGCTATTGTCGTATTACCCTTGATATCCCGAATGTCATCAAAATGTCTTCTTTTCAATATTTCCTTTATCTTAGGGTAGATAAAAAGTCATTGGGGGCCAGATCAAGTGAGTAGGTAGGGTGTTCTAATACAGTTATTTGTTTACTGGCTAAAAACTGCCACACAGACAACTATACAGTTAAGTTCACAAACTTGTCACTTTGCCACCATACACAATTGCAATTCCAGAAAGAGTTCCAAAATTGCTTTGAAGGTTGGGTAGTCACTGGTGAGTAGCTTCCTAAGGGTAGTACTTCACAGGTGACCACAGTGATATTCAGCAAAGAGGTATGTAGCACTTAGAATGATTAACTTTGCAGACTTAATTGTCTGACCTTGTATACATGAGGCTAACTGGGCAGCTCCTGTCCAGAGGCAATATGAGAAAACAGAGAAGTACAGGAGCTGATTGAATGGACACGGAAAATAAGGGTGGTGAGGAGAAGGGTGTTGTCACTGGGTGGGGAGAGCAACTAGTAGTACTCAGCAGTATGCGTCCAAATTTTTGTGGGGCAAATTGACTTGGACTGTACAACAAAACATTAAAAAATAAGTGCCTCAAGGCTTCTTCACTTTCTGAAAGCAGGTTTGTGTAACATTCATGCTGAAGGTTGTTAATGAGTCTTCCTCCAATCCTGATGCTACATTCTTCTTCATGTAGTCCAGTTTCTCAGATTAATTGCTCAACATACAGATTGAATAAGCATAGTGGAAGGACACAACCCTGCCTGACACATGACTTTCCCGATTTTAAACAATGCAGAATTGCCTTCTGTTGGCACAGCTGATTCTTGGATCTATGTACCGGTTCCTCATGAGCACAATAAAGTATTCTGGAGTTCTGTTCTTCACAACGTCATCCATAATTTGTTATGATCCATACAGTTAAAATCTTTTGTAGTCAATGAAACACAAGTAAACCTCTTTCTGGTATTCTCTGCTTTCAGACAAGATACATCTGACATCAGCAGTGATTTATTTGTCACTGCTTGCACGTTGTCTTCTGAATTCAACTTGAATTTCTGGCCATTCCCTGTCAATGTACTGCTGAAACCGCTTTTGAATAATCTTCAGCACAATTTTATTTGCATATGATGTTGTTCAATAATTTCCACATTTGGTTGGTCAACTTTTCTTTGTTCTTCATTAGTGTTTCAAGTGCTCTTCACTGTCAGCAAGTTGTGTCATCTACCTATCACATATTGTTGATGAGTCAGCCAAGTAGATCAGAGTATTTATGTTGGATTGTCCTATCCTGAAGATAAAGACTGTAAGTAAGCCAGTTGTAAAAGAGGTAAACTCAGAAGTGATTTAGAAACATGGTTCTGGGTAATACATAGAGCTGCTAACTCCTTCCCACACTAATTCCTATACTAAGTTCACCAACTAAAGCAGTCCCTTCAAAGTCATGCAGATTTTCTTAGCCTGACTGAGAGTTGGCAGCATTCTGTATTTGTGGATTTTTCCCCGTTGACTATGACTTGTATTTGCAAATTCATTTCCTGGGGTACTTTGGTATGCCTCACCAACATATTATGTATGACTCATGAAAAGGAAACTAGTGGACCTAGCATTATGCAAACTCCCCAATCTACACCCTAAGGCATCTTGCCCAACCACAAGACTCCTGGAGAAACTGGAGCTCCACATAAATAGACATCCGCTTTTTTGTTGTTACTTCTGGGAAGCAACGAGACTGTGTGAGAAGGCAAGGCTTTTCATCTTTGTCAGTAAGTAGAATCTGATTTATTGCCTTCTGATAGGAAATAGAAAATATTTTACTGTGATTTTGCACATAGGAAACTTCTAGTTTCTAGAATTTTCCAGGATACTTCATTACATGGCCAGCTATTTTATTTCTTCAAAGATGCTATTCTAGTGTCTATCTCTCTTTCATTTTTCCTCTTCTGCTTGCTTGAGGAATGTGTGTGCTGTTTTGTGATAGAGTGGAATATACTAAGATATTTTAACACACTCATACGGTGAATTGTAATTAGTAGGGTTAAGGTGATGTAAATTGATAAAGCTCCCAGAAGAGCTTGCCACTGTGCCACCATGAACAATGGCCATTCCAGAACGAGTTCTAAAATTACTTTGAAGGGTGGACTAGTCACTGGCATCTGTGCATAGCTTCCCAAGGGGAGTACTTTGAAGGTGACTGCAGTGATATTCAGTAATGAGGTATGTAGTACCTTTTCTAGGATAAGTTCAGGAACTTAAATGGCAGTATATATATACTGAAATATTGACAATCCAGATCCACAAAGGAAGGCCTGGTGATCTACTTCTGTAAGATTGCAACCACCAGAAATCCTGTGGAGTGGAGTTCTACTTTGACATACATAGACGGACACATATTAAGAAGCCCTCATGATGTAATATTTAAGTGCTTGGATGCTAATCGAAAAGTTGGCTCTATAGAAGAAAAAAACTTGTGATCTATTTCTGTAAAGTTTATTGTTGTCATTAGGTGCCACTGAGTCAGTTCTGACTCCTAGTTACCCTACGAACAACAGAGTGAAACATTGCCCAGTGCTTTGCCATGCCTACAAACATTTTTACACCTAAGCCTGTAGTTGCAACCACTGTACCAATCTACCTTTTTGAAGGTCTTCCTCTTTTTCACTGATCCTCCACTCTACCAAGCATGATGTCCTTCTCTAGGAATTGATCCCTCCTGACAGCATGTCCAGAGTGTGTGAAATGTAGTCTCACTATCTTTGCTTCCAAGAAGCACTCTTGTCGCACTTCTTCCTGAACAGATCTGTTTGTTTTTTTTTGTAACCTGAAAGATCACAGCCTACGAAAACCCTACGGAGCAGTTCTACTCTGTCATATAAGGTTGCTGTGAGTTGAAATCAACCTGATGATACACAACAACAGTCACATATTAAGCATACGTACACATACAAATAAAATACATATATGACAACATTATGTATACACGCACATATATTTATATACATGTATGGAAATAAGTTGTTGGTATGTAAATAAGTTGATAACGACAGTGATGGTACTGTTGATGGTGGCAATGGTGAACATAATAATAGTAGTGATGGTGGTGGTGGTGATGGATGTGGTGATGGTGGTGATGGTGAAGCACTGATGATGATGATGGTGAACATGGTAGCAATAATGGCGGTGGTAATCGTGATGAGTTGCTTCTAACTCATAGTGACGCTACATACAACAGAATGAAATACTGACAGTTCTAATGCCATTCTTATAGTTGTTGCTATGCTTAAGCCCATCTTTGCAGCCACTAACTATATTAAACCATCTCATTGAGGACCTTCCTCTCTTTTGCTGATCTGATACTTTACCAAGCTTGAGGCCCCTCTCCAGGGATGAATCACTCCTGGTAACGTCTTCAAAATACATGGGATGAAGACTTTCAGGTCTTGCTTCTGATGAGTGTTTTGGCTGTACTTCTTCCAGGACAGATTTGTTCTTTTTCGGCAGTCCATATTCTTCACCAACACTATAATTCAAAGGTATCAGTTCTCTTTAGGTCTTTTCTTATTAATTATCCAGCTTTTGCACGCACAGGAGATCAAAAATACCAAAGCTTATGTCAGGTTCACCTTAGTCTTCAAGGTGACATCTTTGCTCTTCTACAGTGTAAAGAGGTCTTTTGCAGAAGATTGAGCTAATGTAATACATTGTGTGATTTCTTGACTGCATTGATAGTGAATCCAAGCAAAATGAAGTCCTTGACAATACTAACATTTTCTCCATTTATCATGATGCTGCTATTGGTCCAGCTGTGAAGATTCTTGTCTTCTTTATGTTGAAGTGTAACCCGTACTAAAGGGTGTAATCTTTGATCTTCATCTGTAAGTGCTTCAAGTCCTCTTAGCTTTCAGCAAACAAGATCATGTTATTTGTGTATCACAGGTAGTCAAGGTATCTTCCTCAAATCCTGACACTGTATTCTTCTTCACACTGTCCACTTTTCAGATTATGGCTAGCATATAGATTTTATAAGTATAGTGAAAGGATAGAACCATGATGCACACCTTTCTTGACTTGAAACCATGCAATATCCTCTAGCTCTGCTTGAACAACTACCTGTTGGTTTATGTACAAGCTTCTCATGAGGACAGTTAGGTGCTCTGGAATTCCCATTCTTTGCAACATTATCAGAAATTTTTTATGGTTCACACAGTCAAGTACCTTTGTGTAATCAATAAAACACAATTCATAGTGACCCCTGTGTGACCAGATAGGTCTGTCCCATAGGGTTTTCTGGGCTATAATCTTCGCAGGAGTAAATTGCCAGGTCTTTCTCCCATGGAGTGGCTGAGTGCTTGAACCACCAACTTTTTGGTTAGCAGCTGAATGTTTAACCACTGCACCGCTAGAGCTTCTTGTTCCTTACCAGTGGCATTGCTTATTTATGCTACATGTCTAGCTCCAAGAAGGCAGTGGAGTTTATAACCTTGGTGCAGAAATAAACACGCGCTTTGTACTCAAGCAGATTTTCTAAGTCTTACCTTTACATTTTATTAGCAGCAGAATATTGACCTAATGATATAATCTTTTTGAACCTTCATTTCTTTATCTGAAGAGTTGAGAGAAAATTATAACTTCTATGTGCATGGGTGATTCTGCTGGTATCTAAACAGCAGGCATAGCTTCTGGCATCATAGCAACATGCTATCAGGAGTGACCTGTCCCTGGAGAAAGGCAACATTCTTGACAAAGACCCTCAATGAGAGGGTTTGATACAATGGCTGCAAAGATGTGCTCAAGCATAGCAACAACTGTGAGAATGTAATGGGGTCCCCCACTTGTTTGTCACTTTGTCATACTGTTGGGGCTTGTGTGTTACTGTGATGCTGGAAGCTATGCCACTGGTATTTAGATATCAGAAGGGTCACACCTGGTGGACAGGTTTTAGCTGAGCTTCTAGATTAAGACAGAATAGGAAGAAGGACTTGGCAGTCTACTTCTGAAGAGAATTAGCCAACGAAAATCTGACGAATAGCAGTGGAACACTGTCAGATACAGTGCTGGAAAATGATCCCCCAAGTTGGAAGGCACTCAGAAGATGACTAGGGAAGAGCTGCCTCCTCAAAGTAGAGTTGACCTTAATGATATGGATGGGATAAAAGCTGGACAACAAACAAGGAAGACAGAAGAATTGATGCCTTTGAATTGTGGTGCTGGAAAAGAACATAGAATGTACCATGGACTGCCAAAAGAATGAACAGATCTGTTCCGGAAGAAGGACAACCAGAGTGCTCCTTGGAAGCAAAGATGATGAGACTGCATCTTACATACTTTGGACATGTTGTCAGGAGGGATCAGTCTCTAGAGAAGGACATCATGTTTGGTACAGCGGTGGGTCAGTGAAAAAGTAGAAGATCCTCAATGAGATGAATTGACACGGTGGCCACAACTATGGGTTTAAAGCATAAAAACCGTTGTGGACATGGTGCAAGAGTGGACAGTGTTTCGTCCTGTTGTACATAGGGTAGCTATGAATCAGAACCAACTGGACAGCACCTAAGACCAGCAACATACAACTGGACAGTGTTAAGTTTTTTGTAAGATTTGAAAGGCATTTAACGAGGTGTTTAGCTCAGAGTAGAAGTTCCATAAATGATTTTAGGATGTGACAAAGGGAAGGATAAGAGAAGTCTCTTAAGAAAAATTTGATTTACATCCAAGGTTCCAATGCATAATATGCAGTTAACCTGTTCAGGGCTGTCAGGAACCAGACATTCCTCTAGGATAATACCTCTCAGGGCACTACGTTGTTACTGCGGGTACTCACAGGACTCTTTTCACTGTATATCATCACTGGGAAAGGGATCAAGACTCAACTTGCAAAGTCATGGTTATAATTGGTGTTGCGGCAGAAGGATGGGTGATCTCCATGACCTTTATTGTAACCATCTTCACCATCATCAGCTCCACCATCTCTACTGTCTCTCATACCGCATCTACCACCACCATTTCCATTTCTGTCATGTCAGTTAGCATCACCACCAACACCATCATTACAACAATGTACCGCCATCACCATCATCACCAGCTCCACCATCACCACCATCTCTCATCTGCCATCTACCATCACCGTTTCTGTCATGTTAATCATCATCACCACCATTTCCACCTTCACCACCATCACTACTACTACCGCCATCTACCATCATCAACACTGGGCTGTCACCGTCACCTGCACAACCACCATCATCACCACCTCTACCACCACGATCATTACCGCCAATACTGCACTATCACCATCACTGCTATTACCACCACCATCACCATTTCTGTCATATTAATCATCATTACCACCAACATCACTATCACCACTGCCACTACTGTTACTATTATGTCCACCATCATTACTGTCACCACCATGTCCACCCTGACCAATATCATCACAATTACCACCACCAGTATTGCTACCATGTTTACCATCACCACCATCAATAGTTCACCATCACCACTTCGATCACCACCACCACCATCACTACTATTATTATGGTCACCATTGCCACCACCAACAGTACTATCACCACCATCACTGCCATTATCATTCCCTGTCCCCATCATAGTTAATATTATCCAGCACTTGCCATGTACCATGGGTCACGTGCTGTGGAAGGCTGTCTCACTGAAGCAGGACAGTGGGTAAGTGTCAAGCATGAAGTCTGTCCTCTTTTGTAGTCTGGTTATGCAGATGAGAAAGCTGAGGCTTGCTGGTACAGTTGCCACATTAGAGCCACTCAGGTGATAGTGGTAGATTTGGGATTCAAACTCAGGTGCAGTGAAGGCCATCTAAGTGTCTTATGGCCAGTGTGTAACAGTGGGTGAGACACTGAGAGAGGATTGCACTGTGAGTACACAGACAGGCCCAAAAGGATTCCAGACTTTGAGATCAAAATACGGTAGCTACATCAAGACGGGAGTACAGAGAAGAGATGGAACTGTCAAGAAAAACCATTTCTGTTTGCCATTTTGTTTCCTCTTTTCTATGAAAATATTTCATTACCGTTACCACTTCCTTATTACCAAATTAACATATGAAATTTAGAATTATATCTAAATAAGAAGGAATTTAAAAATCACTTACAATGTAATTCTCCATTAACATTTATAATTCCTTTAAATGTGTCATTATGTATTTTGCACTATAACTAGCATTTTATTCCAATGTTGTATCACAGTAGGTTCATATGTTTTTTTTTTAATTGTTGTAAAAATATAGAAAACATAACATTTGTCACTTCAACATTTTTCACATTTACAATTTGGGGACACCAATCCCTGTGTTATTTTAATGGCCTCCCATAGCACTGTTTACATTTACGGCATCAAACTATTTTTGTTACACATATCTAAATGCTGATTTTTTCTTCCCACTTGCAATTTGTGAAATGATTGTTATCAGAGTATTCAGATGGATCTATCTTCTCCATCAGTATGTTTATCGCAGATGGCACCAGCTCTTGAGTGGCTTAACAGATTTGCAAAGCATCTTATCTTTGATAAACTGCACGGCAAGTTTTATTGTAAGCCCAGCTACCCATTGACATAACACTAGGACAGTTTTCCTTAAATTTTTAAAATGAAATTCTCAGGGAAAACATGATATTTCAATGTTTTTAAAGTCTTCTTTGAAAAGCTCATTTATAGTGATGTCTAAAAAAATAAGTCATTTGTCATTATACTAACTCTTCACCTCATGGTGCTTCCATGTGTGTTAGAGTAGAACTGTGCTCCATAGGGTTTTCAGTGACTGATTTATCTGAAATAAATCATCAAGCTTTCTTCCAAGGTGCCTGTGGGTGGACTGAAACCTCTAGCCCCTAGTAACCACTGACTGGTTCTCTAGAAACTTGCTTATTCTAGATATTTCACATTGTTATGTGGATTCTTTTACAAGGCCCCTTGAAAAGCAAACGGGGAAACATGACTTTGCAAAAGAGGCAAACCATTTCCTATAGCTGTGGTACTGACCTTTGATAAAACCAAGACCCAGTGGCCTACAACTAATCTTGTTTCAGTGGAAACCTCTCTATGGGATCTGGCTTGATGTTAATTATGTTTCTTTCCTGCAGCTCCAGGATTCAGGAAGAGCATTTAGAAAAACCTGATGAATGAGGCAGCTGCAACACTCTTAGAGTAGCTCTGAATCTTCTCAACAGTGCAAGAAATCCAGATACCATAAAAAAAATCAGTAGATCTAACTGACTAAAAATATAAATGTTCTAGCTGACAGGAGATACAGGAAACAATGTGGAAAGGAGATACTAGAAATGACATCAAAAGGGAAATAGAGGGAAAATATTTGCAATGTGTATGCCACCACTCAGAGCCAATGGGATAAGTCTCCATTCTTGATTTAGAAGGGATCCTCCTGGGCTCTTCTGGGCCCTGGATTAGAGGACTGGGCCCTAGGGAGGGCTTCTAGAGGGTAAAAGACTATTTTATCTCTTCTGCCCACCTTCAAGAAGAAAGGTTACTCTTTCATGCTCAAGACAACTGCCACTGTCTTCCAGGGCTGCCCATCCTCTTGATTACTCTGTCATTTTCCTAGGGAGTCAAGATGGTATTCCTCAGGGTACCTGGCCAGTGTCCACTGCGGACAGCATCTGGAAGGAACAGTAGGGAAAAAAAGAAGGCTGAGTCTTCTGTACCCATTACTGATCTCATCTTATGGCTGGACATATGTGAAGTGAGAGGCTATATTAGCTACATTCTGGAAAGCCGCCACCTTATCTGCTCCTGATTTTCTATGCAAATAACCCTCTTACACACTGACTGATTCCTGATAAATGTGTGAGGGGGTTCATGTCCCCCCATGAGCTCACTGACTCCTCAAGATATCCCAGGGCATGGGTGACATGTAGCAAACATAGATCCTTTCCATAAGCTCTGAGCCTGAGCCCAAGAAACCCTGGTGGTGTAGTGGGTTAAATGCTATGTCTGCTAACCAAAAGATTGGCAGTTCAAACCCACCACGTGCTCCTTGGAAACTCTGTGTAGCAGTTCTCCTCTGACCCACAGGGTCACTATGAGTTGATGAGTTGGAACTGGTTAGATGTCAGTGGGTTTGTGGTTTTTTGTCCTTTTTTTTGCAGCCTGATCCTAAGAACTTGCTGGGATCTTGATAGGATAGCAGAGGTAGGACCTGGGCAAGAGTGTCAGAAAGAAGAGAATAAGACAGGCAAAGTTGCTCCTTTGTTATCTTCTTCTTCCTTCAAAAAATTTTATTACAGAGGTGAGGTGGAGGTAGGAGGAAAGGCAATAGTCACAAGAGTGAATTGGTTTCTTCAGGGAGGTGCCTCTCATAAAATCGACAAGTTTCTGGAGGATCCAGGTTGGTAGGGACACCTGGGAAATCCTGCCTGATGGACTGGGCACAGCAATGAGAGTTTCTGGTGTGTTCTCTGAACAGGTGCCCCTCTGGCCCATTGGACCAGTAGCTCCTACCTCTCATCTCCCTACCATTGAAGCCCTTTTCTTTGTAGTTTAGGTTTTGATACCCTCTTAGCCCTCTCACTCCCTCATTTCAATCTCCAGTCTAGAATCTGCCCTCTGGCATTCTGCTTTTCGTCTCAAGCTTTCCACAATCCCTTTGAACTCTTGACCACTTGGGCCCCTTAGAGTCTGGCTACACTCCAAGTTCCTGGTCTTTGGGTCCCCAAGACTCCCTGCAGTGGAACTGGGTCCCCCTGCCCTTGTCTTCTTCCCAGGAGTAGAGGATTAGACTGAACTGTATGAAAACAATGGGTTTATGTATACAGAGCCCCACAAGGCAAGGAAGGGACTGTGAAGTCCTTTTTAGAAAGAGCTTAACATAGTGTATGTATGTCTCAACAGATTGTGATCTCCATGAGTTCTTGAATTGGTAACTGCCACCAAATGTCACTGATTCCACATCCTTCCTCTTTTAGTCTTATTTACCAGTGGGAAGTGGCTGCCTAAAAACATGCAAGAGTGAGAGAAAGAAGAAGCTCTGGAAGACGAAGGGGTGTGTTTTTGCTGATGGGCTCCATCATGGGGAACAAGTGTGAAGAGAAAATGCACCTGCTACTGCTTATCTCCTCCTTCTTCTGGTGTCCAGGTGAGCACGGGACCTGGGTCTATATCCAGGAGAGAAACTTATCCAACAAGAGGGAGTGGCTGGCAGAGTGAAGAAGGAACCCAGCAGGAATGTATCCTGTCAAGATGCTGACCCTGTTTTCAAGCAATTCTTTCAAATAATGCTGTGAACCTTGTATGTTCAATGTATTCACTCACTCAGTGATGAAATATTGAGCATAGCCTTCCTAGTGAACTCAGTACCAGGCACATTTTCTGGTCACCCAGAGACTGACGTTACAAAATGTACTGACTGACCAGCGCACTTGGTCAGGGAAATGAGGAGGATCAATAGGTTGGAACCCACCCAGCATCTGCAAAGGAGAATCATCTGACTCCCTGTTCCTATAAAGATTATAGCCTAGAAAACACTATGTGCAGTTCTACTCTGTCACATTGGGTCACTGTGAGTCAAAATTAACTTGATGGCAATTAACAACAGAAGCCCAGCATTTCAAAAAGACTGTTACAAAGGACATCCTTTGAAATAATAAAGGTCAAAATGATCCCCAGGCGTCAGTGGGGGATTGGTTCCAGAATCTCCATGGATACAAAAATCCAAGCATGCTAAATTTCCTTGTATAAATGGCATAATATTTGCATATAACCTGTACACATCCTCCATGTACTTTACATCATTTCTAGGTTACTTGTTATATTTAATGCAGTATAAATGCTAGATAAATCATTATTTCATCACAGCTGAAGACTTTCTCTGAACACTACCTTTTCTCTTCTGTGAGTTTCTTGAGCTCTTCTGGGAAATTTGATACAGGCTTGGTATCAGCTGATGCAGCTCCTCCTCTTGAGACTGGAGTGTTTTCCAAAGCCAGCCAGCCATCCTTTACTAGCCTGAAGCTCCTTACTCTGGTTCTCTTCAACCCTCTCACACCAGTGCTCATAGAGGCTAAGTGCTTTCCCACATACAATTTTGCCATCAACAGGGATATGCTTCTGTGATATATCCTCTAGCCACACATTTGATGTTTCTCAGTCTCTGAAAGCACTTTTTCAGGAACCCAAGCTTTTTAGGAGACTTTTTTTCCTCACAGAAACAAAGGGTGCTCGCAGCACAAGGAGTGCACAAACAATTCAGAGGTGCACAATGCTCAAACAGTGAGCGCTAGACAGGGCTTGAGGACCTGTGAGATGAAGAGAAGCTACAGCAGGGTGTGTCTAGAAGTTACGTCATTTGTGTGACTCGGAGTGGTTCTTGGTGAGTGATGGATCGAAATTTTGCTCTTTGGAACTTTTTTTCTCCTTCAGTATTTTTTGCCCCACAACTTGTTGTATATCAGGTGTAGAACTCACAGATACAGTCAATTTTATATTGACTACAGGGCAGGAAGAAAGTGAATTATAGAAAGCTGCTATTCCTCAGTGTCAACAATTTTATTTCTTATGGTCTTCAGTGACTTAAATGGTGACTTTAACCAACTGACTTTTGAAGGACAAAAGGTCTGCCTTCTGGGATCTATGTTCCTCCCTTGTCTGCCATTCAACTCATCAGGCACTTGGATTTGGGAGCTGTTCCCACTGTAGGGGGCTGTGGTCCTGCCCTCAGGACGAGAGGTAACAGGTACATGAATTTGTGTTTTCCAGGATGCCCTGCCATGTGGGGTCCAGACATAAAGTGTGGTCCGGAGGGGAGCTCATTGTCCGTGGAGTGTCATTATGACCCAGGCTGGGAGACTTACTACAAGTGGTGGTGTCGGGGAGCTGATTGGCATATCTGTGAAATCCTCATTAAAACCACTGGATCAGAGCGGGAGGTGAAGAAAGACCGTGTGTCCATCAGGGACAGTCATAAAAAACACATGTTCACTGTGACCATGGATAAAGTCACAGAAGATGATGAAGATGTCTACTGGTGTGGGATTGAGCAATTTGGAACTGACCTTGGAATCCAGGTTAAAGTGTTAATTGACCCAGGTAAGTGAGTGTGTGTTGTGTGTGTGTGTGCGTGTGCATGTGCACGTGTATTGCCTTCCAGTACCTGCGCTGTCCTAGAGTTCAGCTCTCTTGAGTGACTGAACAGTGGTCAAGACAAAAGAGTGGTAGAGTCCTGGGGTTTCACTGAACCACACTGTCTACTTGAATTTGAGAGGGACTTCTTTTACAGTGTCTCTCATGGAGTGTCTCATGGCTTCTAGGGCTCTTCCAGCACAGAATTAAGTCTTTCTATTCTGCATACCTCAGTCCCTTGTTGTAGAAAATAAGGTGATGGTCCCCAGTTCTAGCCTATAGGTCAAAAGGACCCCATTTCATGTGATTCAGAGACCTTAATCCATGTTAAAGTTTTCCTCGTACCTCTGATGCCTAGGTGTGGCTGTACTTTGTGGAGTTCTGGGCTAAAACTCCATTGCTTCTTATTCTTTATCTCTCATCCAAACTTGGGGGAAAAGGAGGCCCAGTATAATCAGGTTGCTGTAGTACAGTTCTAAAGTTTGAAAAGGCCTACACAGTCAGACAGCTGCTCTCCCTGTGCCTGAAATCACACTGTCACCTATTTATGCATTTTGACCTAGTAATATTCTGTTTCTATGTCCTTCTATAAGACAAAAACTCCCAGAAAGATTTGATTAGAGGCCCTAGTGCCTCGACCAGAGTTTATATGTTGATCTCTGCTTCTGATGATCCTCAGATGGGCAGCACGAGCTCTCAGGACACTTGGGACACCACAGTCAAACAAATTCTCCATATACCTGGCCCTGGCAGGCATACTATGGTTTGCAAAGTTCAGTACGCCTGTCATCAAACTTAATCCCTTATCACTCTGAAAGATGGATTGCCACATCCTAGAAATTTAGTAGATTGCCCAAAGTAAAACTCTTCCTAAAGTTATATTATCTTTTAGGACTAGCTCTGCCTAAGTAGTCACAGGTTTAGGGTATATACTTACAGCAGTATGCAAACTCCCATTCTATCTTGTCTTTGCTGAATAAGTAAGATTGATATTTGACAAAGGTCCTAAGATTTTGAACTGGGGTAAGAACAGTCTCTTTAACAAATCATGCTGGCATAATTGGATATCTATCTGCAATAAATTGAAACAAGACCCATATCTCACACCTTATACAAAAATCAACTCAAATTGGATGCCAGCCAAGTGCCGTCGAGTAGGATCCGACTAAAAGACCTAAATATAAAAGCTAAAATGATAAAGTTCATCCAAGATAAAATAGAGTCAACAATGGACGTTTTAATATGCAATATAGACAAACTTCAAAATCTGACAAACAAAACACATTCATCAGAAGAGAAAATAGATAAATGGGAACCATTAAGAATCAAACACTTCTGCTCATCCAGAGACTTCATCAAAAGAATTAAAAGACCACCTACAGAATGGGAAAAAATATTTGGCAACTCTATGTCAGACCGACACCTGATCTCCATAATCCATAAGGTTCTACAAAATATCAATAAGAAAAAGACAAACCATCCAATTAAGCGATGGGCAAAGAAGATGGACAGACACTTCTTTAAAGAGGAGATCCAGGCAGCCAAAAAACACATGCAGACACGCTCACGATAATTAATTATCAAAGAAATTCAAATCAAAACAACGAGATACCATCTCACCCCAACAAGATTGGCCATTATCCAAAAAACACAAAACAATAAATGTTGGAGAAGCTGTGAAGAGATTGGAACTCTTCTACCCTGTTGGTGGGATTGCAGAATGGTGCAACTTCTTTGGAAAGCAATTTGGTGTTACCTTAAAATAATGGATATAGATATACCATTTGACCCAATAATTCCTCTGCTTGGAACGTATCCTGCAGAATCAAGGCCATTCACACCAACTGCTACATGCACACGAATGTTCATTGCAGCACAGTCCACGATAGCGAAAAGTTGGAATCAACCCAGATGCCCAACAACAGAGGAAGGGATGGGTAAACTTTGGTATGTGTACTCAATGGAGTACTATACACTGATAAAAAACAATGATGATAGCAGGAAACATCTCTCAATTTGGTCTCAACTGGAGGACATTATGTTCAGTGAAACCAGTCAGTGACAGAAGGACAATTATTATATGAGACCCCCATGATAAAAACTTAAAAGCATACTCATACATGATAGAAAAGACTTCGATGGCTACAAGGGTGGGGAGGGTGGGAGGGCCGAGGGCGGGGGGCGAGGGTTTAGATTAGATAGTTGTTAGAAATTTGGTTGGGTGAAATTGGTGACAATACACATTAGTAAGAAGAATTAATATTGATGGGACTGCGACACAACTTGTGTACTCTTCCTATCTTAACCCAATATTGTAAGCACAGAGTATGTACACTTTCATTTTTTATTTAATTAAAAAAAAAAACTCTAACCAAAAAAAAAGATTGAAAGGAGACATGGGATGAGGCTCTATCATAAGCAGTGGAAATGTTTAAAATCTGGGAGAAATTTGGCCTCCTTTATACTGAGGCTCTTCCTTGGTCCCAGCCTTCCTTTTTAGCACCAGATAAAGGTTCCCTCTGTACTGTATCCAGCCCCATCTGTTTCTAAGGCTTTTGAGACTCCTAGAATCTGAGTGACATAAAAGATTGAGACTAGTGTCCCCTTCTCACAGCACTGCTCCAGGATTCTCAGGCAAGGGCACCTCCTCACCCTTCCTTTGCTAAGATCCATGTTCAAGGCTGAGTTGATCTGAAGGTAGAGTGGTATGCTGTGGTGTGATGGGGCACTTTTACATGGACTTTCTTACCATGGTCTTGCAACTCTCACCAAATGATGGGGTGGCAGTACGCAAACAAGGTACACCAAAGCAAAGCCAAAAAAGGAAAAAAAACTAACATTGCTATCAGGTTGATTCCAACTTGTTAGTGACATTATAATCCAAGAAGCTGGACTATATTAAGAAGAGTGCCATGTAAGGATTGGAGGAAGATTAATTAACAACCTGTGTTATGCAGTTGACACAACCTTACTTACTGAAAGTGAAGAGGGCTTGAAGCTTTTGCTGGTGAAGATCAAAGACCAGAGCCTTTATTGTGTAATATCCCTCAAGATAAAGAAAATCAAAATCCTCACAACTGACCGAATAAGCAATGTCATCATAAATGGAGAAAAGATTGAAGTTGTCAAGGATTTCTTTTGACTTGGGTCCACAATCAACACCCATGGAAACAGCAGTCAGACAATCAAAAGATGCACTGTCGTGGGCAACTCTGCTACAAAAGGCCTCATTAAGGTATTAAAAAGCCAAGACACTACTTTAAGGACTAAAGTGTGCCTGACCCAAGCCATGGTGTTTTCAGTCACCTCATATGCATGCCAAAGCTGGACAATGAATAAGGAAGAAACGAGAAGAAATAATGCCTTCGAATTGTGGTGTTAGTGAAGAATATGGAATATATCATGGACTGCCAGAAACCTGGACAAATCTGTCTTGGAAGAAGTATAGCAAGAATAGTCCTGAGAAGTGAGGATGATGAGATTTTTGTCTCACATACTTTGGACAAGTTATCAGGAGGGGCCAGTCCCTGAAGAAGGACATCAGGCTTGGTAAAGTAGAGAGTCAGCAAAAAAAGAGGAAGACACTCTACAGGATGGACTGACACAGTGGCTGCAACAATGGGCTCCAGCAAAACAGTGATCATGATGACAACACAGGACCAGGCAGTGTTTCTATTGTACGTAGGGTCACTGTAAGTCGGAACTAACTCAATGGTACTCAACGACAACAACCAAAGCTATGAAATTTTCAATAACCTCAAACTTCATGCAAAAGCTAGACAACGAGTAAGGAAGAACTCATGTGAGGAACTGATACATTTAAACTATGGTGCTGGCAAAGAATGTTGAAAATACCAAAGACTAACAGAAGAAAGAAACAAAGAAAAATTGATGCATGAAATTATGGTGTTGAGAAAGAATATTGAATATGCCATGGAGTTCCAGAAGAACTAATAAATCTTTCTTGGAAGAAGCACAGCTGGACTGCTCCTCAGAAATGTGGATGGCTAGACTTCATCTTGATTACTCTGGACACATTGTCAGGAAGGACCAGTCCCTAGAGTAGGACATCAGGCTTGATAAAGTAGAATGTCAGTGAAAATGAGGAAGACCTTCAGTGAAATAGACTGATGTAGTGGCTGCAATAATAGGACCACACATAGCAATAACTGGGAACATGGCCCAAGACTGGGCATTGTTTCCTTTTGTTGTACGTGTCTACGAGTTAAGGAAACCCTGGTGGCACAGCAGTTTAAGTGCTATGTGCTAACCAGAAGATCAGCAGTTCAAATCCACCAGATGCTCCTTGGAAACTCTATGGGGCAGTTCTGCTCTGACCTCTAGATCACTATGAATCAGATCGGAGTCAATGGTAGCAAGTTTGCTTTTGTTTTTTTATGCATCAAAACTAACTCAGCAGCACCTGACAACAAAAGCAACAAAATATCATTGAGCTTTTCTTCCTAGTCCTTCTTAGTCTGGAAGCTCTGCTGAAAGATGTCTACCCTGGATGACTCTACTGGTATTTGAAATACCGCTGGTGTAGTAGCAACATGCAAACCAACACATTCAGATAAACTGATGCTGGTGGCATGAAAGCACAGAGAGTGAGAACGCAGGTGGAGAAGTCTGGAAGATTCTGAACTGGTTTAGTCAGTTTGTTGCCACTTTTAGAGTATACTTAAAATTTCAGTGAATATAACATATGGAAAAAGTAGTTTTAGAAAGAACACAAGTTCATGCTAGTGTGATACTAACACCCTCAAAGATTTCTTACCTCTCCTATATATTTTTTTAAAGATTTATTGGATTTCTTCTTTAAAAGATATCTAGGATTTACCTAAGCAAGATATTTTAACCAAAGTTTAACTCATGATTTTTTTTCTTTAGCTTTTAATGCCTGTACACAGTTGTGTGTCATTTTCATGTATAAATCATACAGTTGTAACTGGATATTGAGTCTTGGGGACATGCAGCCATCAGTCTCACTAAATACATACACATTATTTTTGTAGTGGTCCTCAGTTGTTTAGGGTACAGGCCATGTAAAAATGCCAGTCCTACTCTTCTCTCTCTCTATTCTTATCTTTTCAAGTCACCTACCTTCCTTGGAAAACCATTAATTTTTCTATTTTTGTTTCTTTGCTTATTTAATACAAAGTCTTGTAATAGTAAGTGACAAAATAAACCTGATAGACTTCACGGTATGTTCTGAGTGTGTTAATACCTTGATTAGAAGAAGCCGCATCAATGTCTGCTATATTTCACTTCCAATGACAAGGCCTTGTGTCTGTCTCACCCTCCAGTGGAATTTGATCCCATAAATTTGGAAGTCAAAAATAGAAACGGGAAGCCAGTAGCTGTCACTGCGAACTGCCAGCCTCCCCTGGAAGCCAATGGAACCACTACTGGTAAGCGTCTCAGGTGTTATTTCTAGCCTTCACCTGTGACTATTTACCTCTTGAGCCATGCAGGCCTTTTGTGTAGCTCTTTTCTGTCTCAGCATTTCCACTTATTCCCTGTTCCTCTGATTTTCTCCCTTTGCCTGCCTCTAACTGTGGAATTCTTCTACAGGTGCATACAAATCTATAAACAAGCACCACACATGTGAGGTGTCTCTGGAATTATATTATTTACATTAGTATGTACATTTGTTCTTCATTCTGGAGAGCATTAGGATAACTTTCCAATGGAGTGACTCTGAGCATAAAAGGCAAAGAGAAGCCAATTTGATGGCAATTATGAAATACAAAAGGCACCTAATGACCGCACATTTTTGTATGGTACATAAAAAGGAGGTTTGTCAGGGGGACTTTTAGTTTCTCACTTAGTCTTTAGATTCTCACTGAAATCATGAAGTTCAGAAAACACTTAGTGATGGACATAAATTGAACTTAATGAATATTTTAGTGACATTTTTCTAAGTATTGCTGATGATATCCATGCTTAATGAAAGCATGTCCAACAGAAGCCTTTAATGTTAATTTAGTATGAAAAACATAATGGAGCTCTACTAGAGGTTTTGCTTTGGAGTTATTACTGTAAACTTTTAATAGATGTCTCCATAGCATACAATTATTATGAAAAATGTATTACTCAGAAAGTGCACATTGTAATATAATCAACTTTACCATTTGGGATAGGTACATGTAAGAATCACTCTTGTTTTCTTTTTTGTATTTGGCATTTATAGCACACAGAAATATGAAATCGGGAAAATGCAGTGTGTAACATGGTTCTTAATGGATTTTATCATACTTAGGGCAAACTAAAACACACATTTTCAAATTAAAGAAAAAATAAAAAATCTATGCCAGTAAAGTTTTTCTCTCTGGGTAAGTTGAGTTTCTCTTTTTCTTAGAATTTGTATCATGACGTTAGGATTACCATTTTTATTTCAAGTCACTGCATTGACTGTTAAACATTTATGTGGTTGAAAAAACACACTTGAAATTAAGAAGTCATTGACCCTCAAAATTCTGTCATGCACTCTCCAGTATCATTTCTATCACTAGGTCTGTATTTTCCAACTACTAATCCTTCTTTGTTTCCAGCTTTGGCTTTCCGATCATCAGTAATAATCAATATAATTTGATGGATGTTTGATCAGTTTAGGACTCCAGAAGTTGGTAAATACCTTCAATTTTCTCATCCTTGGCATTAGGGGTTGGTGTGTACATGAACTTGAATAACAGTTATATTAACTGGTCTTCCTTGCAGTGGGTTTGCTGTTGAGTCTATTCCAACTCTTAGCAACCCTATAGGACAGAGCAGAACTTCTCCACGGAGTTTCCAAGGAGAGTCTGGTAGACTCAAACTGCTGACTACTCAGCAGATATAGCTCTTAACCCCCTATGCCACCAGGGTTTCCTTGTTCTTCAGGATGGATCTCAACAAATGAACAAGAATGAAATTGGCTACATCTGTGGAAACTCTGATGGTGTAGTGGTTGGCTAAGTGCTATGTCTGCTAACTGAAAGGTCTGCAGTTCAAATCTTCTAGGCACTCCTTAGAAACTATGGAGCAGTTCTACTCTGTCCTATAGGGTCACTGAGTCAGAAGTGACTCAACAGTAGTGAGGGATCTTTTTGTATGTGTTTGTTTGTTTGGTGGATACAGGCAATGAGAAAACTCAAAATTTTCAGTCACGGCAAGACCAGGGGTCAACTATGGAGAGATCAATTGTTCATATGCAAGTTTAAGTTGAAGCTGAAGAAAATTAGAGCAAGTATATAAGTGTCAAACTATGACTCTGAGTACATTCCACCTAAATTTAGAAACCATCTCCAGAATAGATGTAACATGTTGAACACTAATGATTAAAGACCACATGAGATGTGGAATGATATCAAAGGCATCGTACTTAAAGAAAAAAATCAAAGTCCTGGTGCTGTTGAATCAATTGCAACTCCTTGTGACCCTACAGGACAAGTTACATCATTTGTGTGACTCGGAGTGGTTCTTGGTGAGTGATGGATCGAAATTTTGCTCTTTGGAACTTTTTTTCTCCTTCAGTATTTTTTGCCCCACAACTTGTTGTATATCAGGTGTAGAACTCACAGATACAGTCAATTTTATATTGACTACAGGGCAGGAAGAAAGTGAATTATAGAAAGCTGCTATTCCTCAGTGTCAACAATTTTATTTCTTATGGTCTTCAGTGAATTAAATGGTGGCTTTAATCAACTGAATTTTGAAGGACAAAAGGTCTGCCTTCTGGGATCTATGTTCCTCCCTTGTCTGCCATTCAACTCATCAGGCACTTGGATTTGGGAGCTGTTCCCACTGTAGGGGGCTGTGGTCCTGCCCTCAGGACGAGAGGTAACAGGTACATGAATTTGTGTTTTCCAGGATGCCCTGCCATGTGCGGTCCAGACATAAAGAGTGGTCCGGAGGGGAGCTCATTGTCCGTGGAGTGTCATTATGACCCAGGCTGGGAGAGTTACTACAAGTGGTGGTGTCGGGGAGCTAATTGGCATAGCTGTGAAATCCTCATTAAAACCACTGGATCAGAGCGGGAGGTGAAGAAAGACCGTGTGTCCATCAGGGACAGTCGTAAAGAACACATGTTCACTGTGACCATGGATAAAGTCACAGAAGATGATGCAGATGTCTACTGGTGTGGGATTGAGCGATTTGGAACTGACCTTGGAATCCAGGTTAAAGTGTTAATTGACCCAGGTAAGTGAGTGTGTGTTGTGTGTGTGTGTGCGTGTGCATGCGCACGTGTATTGCCTTCCAGTACCTGCGCTGTCCTAGAGTTCAGCTCTCTTGAGTGACTGAACAGTGGTCAAGACAAAAGAGTGGTAGAGTCCTGGGGTTTCACTGAACCACACTGTCTACTTGAATTTGAGAGGGACTTCTTTTACAGTGTCTCTCATGGAGTGTCTCATGGCTTCTAGGGCTCTTCCAGCACAGAATTAAGTCTTTCTATTCTGCATACCTCAGTCCTTTGTTGTAGAAAATAAGGTGATGGTCCCCAGTTCTAGCCTATAGGTCAAAAGGACCCCATTTCATGTGATTCAGAGACCTTAATCCATGTTAAAGTTTTCCTCGTACCTCTGATGCCTAGGTGTGGCTGTACTTTGTGGAGTTCTGGGCTAAAACTCCATTGCTTCTTATTCTTTATCTCTCATCCAAACTTGGGGGAAAAGGAGGCCCAGTATAATCAGGTTGCTGTAGTACAGTTCTAAAGTTTGAAAAGGCCTACACAGTCAGACAGCTGCTCTCCCTGTGCCTGAAATCACACTGTCACCTATTTATGCATTTTGACCTAGTAATATTCTGTTTCTATGTCCTTCTATAAGACAAAAACTCCCAGAAAGATTTGATTAGAGGCCCTAGTGCCTCGACCAGAGTTTATATGTTGATCTCTGCTTCTGATGATCCTCAGATGGGCAGCACGAGCTCTCAGGACACTTGGGACACCACAGTCAAACAAATTCTCCATATACCTGGCCCTGGCAGGCATACTATGGTTTGCAAAGTTCAGTACGCCTGTCATCAAACTTAATCCCTTATCACTCTGAAAGATGGATTGCCACATCCTAGAAATTTAGTAGATTGCCCAAAGTAAAACTCTTCCTAAAGTTATATTATCTTTTAGGACTAGCTCTGCCTAAGTAGTCACAGGTTTAGGGTATATACTTACAGCAGTATGCAAACTCCCATTCTATCTTGTCTTTGCTGAATAAGTAAGATTGATATTTGACAAAGGTCCTAAGATTTTGAACTGGGGTAAGAACAGTCTCTTTAACAAATCATGCTGGCATAATTGGATATCTATCTGCAATAAATTGAAACAAGACCCATATCTCACACCTTATACAAAAATCAACTCAAATTGGATGCCAGCCAAGTGCCGTCGAGTAGGATCCGACTAAAAGACCTAAATATAAAAGCTAAAATGATAAAGTTCATCCAAGATAAAATAGAGTCAACAATGGACGTTTTAATATGCAATATAGACAAACTTCAAAATCTGACAAACAAAACACATTCATCAGAAGAGAAAATAGATAAATGGGAACCATTAAGAATCAAACACTTCTGCTCATCCAGAGACTTCATCAAAAGAATTAAAAGACCACCTACAGAATGGGAAAAAATATTTGGCAACTCTATGTCAGACCGACACCTGATCTCCATAATCCATAAGGTTCTACAAAATATCAATAAGAAAAAGACAAACCATCCAATTAAGCGATGGGCAAAGAAGATGGACAGACACTTCTTTAAAGAGGAGATCCAGGCAGCCAAAAAACACATGCAGACACGCTCACGATAATTAATTATCAAAGAAATTCAAATCAAAACAACGAGATACCATCTCACCCCAACAAGATTGGCCATTATCCAAAAAACACAAAACAATAAATGTTGGAGAAGCTGTGAAGAGATTGGAACTCTTCTACCCTGTTGGTGGGATTGCAGAATGGTGCGACTTCTTTGGAAAGCAATTTGGTGTTACCTTAAAATAATGGATATAGATATACCATTTGACCCAATAATTCCTCTGCTTGGAACGTATCCTGCAGAATCAAGGCCATTCACACCAACTGCTACATGCACACGAATGTTCATTGCAGCACAGTCCACGATAGCGAAAAGTTGGAATCAACCCAGATGCCCAACAACAGAGGAAGGGATGGGTAAACTTTGGTATGTGTACTCAATGGAGTACTATACACTGATAAAAAACAATGATGATAGCAGGAAACATCTCTCAATTTGGTCTCAACTGGAGGACATTATGTTCAGTGAAACCAGTCAGTGACAGAAGGACAATTATTATATGAGACCCCCATGATAAAAACTTAAAAGCATACTCATACATGATAGAAAAGACTTCGATGGCTACAAGGGTGGGGAGGGTGGGAGGGCCGAGGGCGGGGGGCGAGGGTTTAGATTAGATAGTTGTTAGAAATTTGGTTGGGTGAAATTGGTGACAATACACATTAGTAAGAAGAATTAATATTGATGGGACTGCGACACAACTTGTGTACTCTTCCTATCTTAACCCAATATTGTAAGCACAGAGTATGTACACTTTCATTTTTTATTTAATTAAAAAAAAAAACTCTAACCAAAAAAAAAGATTGAAAGGAGACATGGGATGAGGCTCTATCATAAGCAGTGGAAATGTTTAAAATCTGGGAGAAATTTGGCCTCCTTTATACTGAGGCTCTTCCTTGGTCCCAGCCTTCCTTTTTAGCACCAGATAAAGGTTCCCTCTGTACTGTATCCAGCCCCATCTGTTTCTAAGGCTTTTGAGACTCCTAGAATCTGAGTGACATAAAAGATTGAGACTAGTGTCCCCTTCTCACAGCACTGCTCCAGGATTCTCAGGCAAGGGCACCTCCTCACCCTTCCTTTGCTAAGATCCATGTTCAAGGCTGAGTTGATCTGAAGGTAGAGTGGTATGCTGTGGTGTGATGGGGCACTTTTACATGGACTTTCTTACCATGGTCTTGCAACTCTCACCAAATGATGGGGTGGCAGTACGCAAACAAGGTACACCAAAGCAAAGCCAAAAAAGGAAAAAAAACTAACATTGCTATCAGGTTGATTCCAACTTGTTAGTGACATTATAATCCAAGAAGCTGGACTATATTAAGAAGAGTGCCATGTAAGGATTGGAGGAAGATTAATTAACAACCTGTGTTATGCAGTTGACACAACCTTACTTACTGAAAGTGAAGAGGGCTTGAAGCTTTTGCTGGTGAAGATCAAAGACCAGAGCCTTTATTGTGTAATATCCCTTAAGATAAAGAAAATCAAAATCCTCACAACTGACCGAATAAGCAATGTCATCATAAATGGAGAAAAGATTGAAGTTGTCAAGGATTTCTTTTGACTTGGGTCCACAATCAACACCCATGGAAACAGCAGTCAGACAATCAAAAGATGCACTGTCGTGGGCAACTCTGCTACAAAAGGCCTCATTAAGGTATTAAAAAGCCAAGACACTACTTTAAGGACTAAAGTGTGCCTGACCCAAGCCATGGTGTTTTCGGTCACCTCATATGCATGCCAAAGCTGGACAATGAATAAGGAAGAAACGAGAAGAAATAATGCCTTCGAATTGTGGTGTTAGTGAAGAATATGGAATATATCATGGACTGCCAGAAACCTGGACAAATCTGTCTTGGAAGAAGTATAGCAAGAATAGTCCTGAGAAGTGAGGATGATGAGATTTTTGTCTCACATACTTTGGACAAGTTATCAGGAGGGGCCAGTCCCTGAAGAAGGACATCAGGCTTGGTAAAGTAGAGAGTCAGCAAAAAAAGAGGAAGACACTCTACAGGATGGACTGACACAGTGGCTGCAACAATGGGCTCCAGCAAAACAGTGATCATGATGACAACACAGGACCAGGCAGTGTTTCTATTGTACGTAGGGTCACTGTAAGTCGGAACTAACTCAATGGTACTCAACGACAACAACCAAAGCTATGAAATTTTCAATAACCTCAAACTTCATGCAAAAGCTAGACAACGAGTAAGGAAGAACTCATGTGAGGAACTGATACATTTAAACTATGGTGCTGGCAAAGAATGTTGAAAATACCAAAGACTAACAGAAGAAAGAAACAAAGAAAAATTGATGCATGAAATTATGGTGTTGAGAAAGAATATTGAATATGCCATGGAGTTCCAGAAGAACTAATAAATCTTTCTTGGAAGAAGCACAGCTGGACTGCTCCTCAGAAATGTGGATGGCTAGACTTCATCTTGATTACTCTGGACACATTGTCAGGAAGGACCAGTCCCTAGAGTAGGACATCAGGCTTGATAAAGTAGAATGTCAGTGAAAATGAGGAAGACCTTCAGTGAAATAGACTGATGTAGTGGCTGCAATAATAGGACCACACATAGCAATAACTGGGAACATGGCCCAAGACTGGGCATTGTTTCCTTTTGTTGTACGTGTCTACGAGTTAAGGAAACCCTGGTGGCACAGCAGTTTAAGTGCTATGTGCTAACCAGAAGATCAGCAGTTCAAATCCACCAGATGCTCCTTGGAAACTCTATGGGGCAGTTCTGCTCTGACCTCTAGATCACTATGAATCAGATCGGAGTCAATGGTAGCAAGTTTGCTTTTGTTTTTTTATGCATCAAAACTAACTCAGCAGCACCTGACAACAAAAGCAACAAAATATCATTGAGCTTTTCTTCCTAGTCCTTCTTAGTCTGGAAGCTCTGCTGAAAGATGTCTACCCTGGATGACTCTACTGGTATTTGAAATACCGCTGGTGTAGTAGCAACATGCAAACCAACACATTCAGATAAACTGATGCTGGTGGCATGAAAGCACAGAGAGTGAGAACGCAGGTGGAGAAGTCTGGAAGATTCTGAACTGGTTTAGTCAGTTTGTTGCCACTTTTAGAGTATACTTAAAATTTCAGTGAATATAACATATGGAAAAAGTAGTTTTAGAAAGAACACAAGTTCATGCTAGTGTGATACTAACACCCTCAAAGATTTCTTACCTCTCCTATATATTTTTTTAAAGATTTATTGGATTTCTTCTTTAAAAGATATCTAGGATTTACCTAAGCAAGATATTTTAACCAAAGTTTAACTCATGATTTTTTTTCTTTAGCTTTTAATGCCTGTACACAGTTGTGTGTCATTTTCATGTATAAATCATACAGTTGTAACTGGATATTGAGTCTTGGGGACATGCAGCCATCAGTCTCACTAAATACATACACATTATTTTTGTAGTGGTCCTCAGTTGTTTAGGGTACAGGCCATGTAAAAATGCCAGTCCTACTCTTCTCTCTCTCTATTCTTATCTTTTCAAGTCACCTACCTTCCTTGGAAAACCATTAATTTTTCTATTTTTGTTTCTTTGCTTATTTAATACAAAGTCTTGTAATAGTAAGTGACAAAATAAACCTGATAGACTTCACGGTATGTTCTGAGTGTGTTAATACCTTGATTAGAAGAAGCCGCATCAATGTCTGCTATATTTCACTTCCAATGACAAGGCCTTGTGTCTGTCTCACCCTCCAGTGGAATTTGATCCCATAAATTTGGAAGTCAAAAATAGAAACGGGAAGCCAGTAGCTGTCACTGCGAACTGCCAGCCTCCCCTGGAAGCCAATGGAACCACTACTGGTAAGCGTCTCAGGTGTTATTTCTAGCCTTCACCTGTGACTATTTACCTCTTGAGCCATGCAGGCCTTTTGTGTAGCTCTTTTCTGTCTCAGCATTTCCACTTATTCCCTGTTCCTCTGATTTTCTCCCTTTGCCTGCCTCTAACTGTGGAATTCTTCTACAGGTGCATACAAATCTATAAACAAGCACCACACATGTGAGGTGTCTCTGGAATTATATTATTTACATTAGTATGTACATTTGTTCTTCATTCTGGAGAGCATTAGGATAACTTTCCAATGGAGTGACTCTGAGCATAAAAGGCAAAGAGAAGCCAATTTGATGGCAATTATGAAATACAAAAGGCACCTAATGATCGCACATTTTTGTATGGTACATAAAAAGGAGGTTTGTCAGGGGGACCTTTAGTTTCTCACTTAGTCTTTAGATTCTCACTGAAATCATGAAGTTCAGAAAACACTTAGTGATGGACATAAATTGAACTTAATGAATATTTTAGTGTCATTTTTCTAAGTATTGCTGATGATATCCATGCTTAATGAAAGCATGTCCAACAGAAGCCTTTAATGTTAATTTAGTATGAAAAACATAATGGAGCTCTACTAGAGGTTTTGCTTTGGAGTTATTACTGTAAACTTTTAATAGATGTCTCCATAGCATACAATTATTATGAAAAATGTATTACTCAGAAAGTGCACATTGTAATATAATCAACTTTACCATTTGGGATAGGTACATGTAAGAATCACTCTTGTTTTCTTTTTTGTATTTGGCATTTATAGCACACAGAAATATGAAATCGGGAAAATGCAGTGTGTAACATGGTTCTTAATGGATTTTTATCATACTTAGGGCAAACTAAAACACACATTTTCAAATTAAAGAAAAAATAAAAAATCTATGCCAGTAAAGTTTTTCTCTCTGGGTAAGTTGAGTTTCTCTTTTTCTTAGAATTTGTATCATGACGTTAGGATTACCATTTTTATTTCAAGTCACTGCATTGACTGTTAAACATTTATGTGGTTGAAAAAACACACTTGAAATTAAGAAGTCATTGACCCTCAAAATTCTGTCATGCACTCTCCAGTATCATTTCTATCACTAGGTCTGTATTTTCCAACTACTAATCCTTCTTTGTTTCCAGCTTTGGCTTTCCGATCATCAGTAATAATCAATATAATTTGATGGATGTTTGATCAGTTTAGGACTCCAGAAGTTGGTAAATACCTTCAATTTTCTCATCCTTGGCATTAGGGGTTGGTGTGTACATGAACTTGAATAACAGTTATATTAACTGGTCTTCCTTGCAGTGGGTTTGCTGTTGAGTCTATTCCAACTCTTAGCAACCCTATAGGACAGAGCAGAACTTCTCCACGGAGTTTCCAAGGAGAGTCTGGTAGACTCAAACTGCTGACTACTCAGCAGATATAGCTCTTAACCCCCTATGCCACCAGGGTTTCCTTGTTCTTCAGGATGGATCTCAACAAATGAACAAGAATGAAATTGGCTACATCTGTGGAAACTCTGATGGTGTAGTGGTTGGCTAAGTGCTATGTCTGCTAACTGAAAGGTCTGCAGTTCAAATCTTCTAGGCACTCCTTAGAAACTATGGAGCAGTTCTACTCTGTCCTATAGGGTCACTGAGTCAGAAGTGACTCAACAGTAGTGAGGGATCTTTTTGTATGTGTTTGTTTGTTTGGTGGATACAGGCAATGAGAAAACTCAAAATTTTCAGTCACAGCAAGACCAGGGGTCAACTATGGAGAGATCAATTGTTCATATGCAAGTTTAAGTTGAAGCTGAAGAAAATTAGAGCAAGTATATAAGTGTCAAACTATGACTCTGAGTACATTCCACCTAAATTTAGAAACCATCTCCAGAATAGATGTAACATGTTGAACACTAATGATTAAAGACCACATGAGATGTGGAATGATATCAAAGGCATTGTACTTAAAGAAAAAAATCAAAGTCCTGGTGCTGTTGAATCAATTGCAACTCCTTGTGACCCTACAGGACAAGGTAGAACTGCCCCTAGTTTCCAAGGAGCACCTGATGGATTCAAACTGCTGACCTTTTGGTTAACAGCTGTAGTACTTAACTACTGCGTCACAAGGGTTTCCAAAGAAAGTGAGAAGTCGTTAAAAGTCGGGAAAGAAAGAAAAGACCAAAAAGGAAGGTTAGAAGAGATTCTGAAACTTGCTCTTGAAGGTAGAGTAACTAAAGAGAACAGAAAAAAACAATGAAATGATAGCTGAACAGATTTCAAAGGGCAGCTTGAAAAGGTAGAGTATTACAGTGAAATGTGCAATGACCTGGAGCTAGAAAACCAAAAGGAAAGAGCACATTTAGCAATTCTTCAGATGCAACAACTGAAGAAAAAATTCACACTACAAGTTGCAATACTGAAGGATTCTGTGGGCAAATACTGAACGACATAGGAAGCATCAAAGAAAATGGAAGGAATACACAGCGGTGTTGTACCAAAACAAATGTCTTGACATTTAACCATTACAGGAAGTAGCATATGATCAAGATCCAATGGTGCTGAGGGAAGAAGTCTAAGGTGAGGAGAATCTCAAAAACAAAAACAAAAACAAAAACAAGTCTTCAGTAATTGATGGAATACCAATTGAGACGATTCAACGATCAGATACAGCACTGGAGGTGCTCACTCATCTTTGTCAAGAGGCTTGGAAGACAGCTACCTAGCCTATTGACTGGAAGTGGTTCATGTTCACGACCATTGGTATTTGAGTCCATTACTGTGGCCATTATGGAGGTTCTACTAACCGAGGGTCCCATCTTCCAGTACTCTATCAGATAATATTCTGTTGTGATCTAAATTTTATGAGTAAATCATTAAGCCTTTTATCCTGGTCTGTCTTAGTCTAGAAACCATGCTGAAAAACATCCACCATGGCTGACCCTGAAATACCAGTGGCATCTCTTCTAGTTTTGTACAAACACACAAGCCACCAAAGTATGACAAACTGACAGATGGGTGATGGTATTAGAGCATACAAAGTGAGAATGCAAGTGGGAAGGAAGCCCAATAGATACTGAACTGGTTCAGTCAGTTAAAGTGCCACTGAAAACACGTGTGAAAAGTCGTTTTAAGAGGTACAGAGTTTTAAGCTAAGTTAACCCAAAGATCCAAGTAAGCACAGATTGCTTGCTTCTTCTATCTTTAAATATTTGACTTCTTCTTTAAAAAACAGTTAGTGTTTATCTACTTGGAAAAAAGTACAATCAGAATGCTCTTTAGAAGCCAGGATGGTGAGACTATGTGTCACATACTTTGGACATGTTATTAGGAGCGATCAGCCTCTGGAGAAGGATATCACGCTTGGCATACAGCATGTCTGTGAAAAAGAGGAAGACCTTCAATGCGATGGACTGACACAGTGGCTGCAACAATGGGATCAAGCATAATGACTGTGAGGATCACACAGGACCGGGCAGGGTTTCATTCTATTTTACGCAGAGTTAGTATGAGCTGAAACTGACTCTTCAGCCCTTAAGAGCAATAAAAATTTACCAGAGCAAGTTTCAATCTGAGTTTAACTCATTATTATTATTGTTATTTTATTATGATTGAGTGAAAATGTACAATCTCATATAAATTTTCATGCCTGCCTATGTGCAGCTCCCACTGCTCTCCCTTCCCGGTGACAGCACACTCTTCCTCTCCATTCTATATGTGTCATATCCTCCTAACAATCTCCCATTCCCTCCTCTCCACCCTCTCCCCTGCCTCCAGGAAGAGGTCAACAAGACAACATCCTATAGATGCACAGAACCATAAAGCGAGCATACGTTATAGTTATTCTGTGTCCCCAAGCATTGTTGTTATTATTTACTTTTAAGGTGATAAACCATTAGGTGGCATTTTCATTTATAAATCCTACAGTTATAGTAAAATTTCATCACTATGGAGACATGTAGCCATCAATCTACTACACGCATATGTATTCTTCTTTTTATTTATTTATTTAACAATGCTTTTCATATTTTTAGTGCAGGGATCACTTGAAAATTTAGGCTCCACTCTTCTCCGCTCTGTGTTATTACTTTGGATGTCACTTAACTTGCACGGAAAAATTGTTAATTTTTCAATTTTTGTTCTTTGCTTATTTAATTCAAATCCTTGAAATAAATTGCAAATGGCAAAATACACATGATATAGGATATAAAATCAAAGTGCCATCTAACCTGAAAGAAAGCCAAGTGCCGTCAAGTCAGATCCGACTCATGGCGACCCTAGGGGCCAGGAAAGCTAAACTAATGTTAAAAGGCTGAATGTGACTTTTTACATAGACTTAAACCTTGTTGCTTAGCAACCAACTCTGTTACTAAGGCTTTGTTGTCAAGCTAAAACTGTAAATCTGTAATGAAACCTTACCAAACTCTGTTAAATCTCACCAGGAGATCTTGTACTCTAGGCAAGGCAGTTTTTACCAGCACTGTTCCTGAAAGTATCCATCATGCTTTTGCTTGTAAAGAATGTATTTATCAAATCGCTGAATGTGATAAGCCATGAGACATCCGTGTGACCACATGTCTTGAACCTAAGTCTTTTAGCACAGCAATACAGGTCAATTATATTAACATAATCAATAATGCTAAAGGTCACACTTGGCTTCTGAAAACCAATCTGAACAGTGTTTGTAGTTCATTGAACCCCTCCCTTTGCCATTCATGAGCTTCAAATTCCTCAGATTTTCATGAATTTCCCATTGGAATGATTTATTGGTTTCAATAAAGATTTTTGATTTATTTTAATACAGTTGTAAAGTCTTTACAAAATGCTTTACAATAGAGTCAAGTGTCAATGTGATGATTGAAAGTCCCACAAATGTCTGTTTTCTTTCAATTTCAATGATAAGGCCTTGTCTCTACCTCATCTTACAGCCCTACCTTCTGCTCCCATGAGTTTGATAGAAGTTTCTCAAGGAGATAATTTACGTGCTATCATTCTGTACTGCCAGCCTGATCTGACAATCAATGGGGATATAACTGGTAAGCATCTTAGCTAAATTTCCCCCCACCTGGTCTGCCTTGGCTTATGGCTCTCTACCTTTTGCTGTCTGCAGCTGTTTCTTATATCCATTTTCTCTCTCAGAGTCTCCATTCACTCCATAACCCTCTCTGATTTTCTCCTTTTGCCCCCACTGACTTTGGAATTTTTCTAGTGGTGAGTAGAAGACCTATACACAGACTCATCTCATTGGAGTTCCCTCATGAAAGATATGTATATATGTTAGCATGGACCTTTTGTTTTCGTACGAGGGCAAATTAGGAGATCCTTTAAACAGAGGGCTTCTGAGCATAAAAGACAAAAGAGAAACCACGAGCATGAGCATGGAAATTATCAGATACAAAACACACCTAATGACTAAACCTTTTTATATGGCACATAAGAAGGATGCTTTGTTGGGGAGTTTTAGTTTCTCATTTAGCCTTTAGCTTCTCAGTGAAAGCAAAAACCTCAGAAAACAGTTAATACTGACTAACAGAAACTGAACTTAATAATGACTGATTTTATTCTGCCAAGTATTGCTAGTACCATCCATGTCTAAGTAAAGCATCCATTTGAAGCCTGCAATGTTAATTTAGTATAAAAAATATAATGAAGCTTTATCAGAGATTTTGCATATCAATGATCACATTAAGTTTTTAATAGATGTCTCCATAGTACACAGTTATTTATGGAAAATACTGTAGGACTTAGAATGTGGATGTTATAGACTAACTTGAATCACTGAATTAGGCAGAAATTACAGTTACTCTTTTCTACTTCTATACTTGACACTCAGTTCACAGAAAAGCAACATCTGGAGAACACAGGGTTTAAGGTGGTTTTTAATTGGTTTTATCAAATTTGGGTTAAACTACACCACACATTTTCAAATTAAATAAATAAAGCACCTATGCCAATAAAGCTCCTCTTTGCATAAGCTGAGTTTGTCTTTTTCTTAGAATTTGTACCATGGCATTGCAGTCACAATTTTTATTTTGAGTTGTTATAATAACTATTAGAGAGTTCAATGTGAACAGTTTTACATTTTTATAGGTACTTCTTTCTGAAATAGATTTTCTAGTTAGCCTGATTCGATTTCAACGTCTTCCTTTTTTATTTTGCATGCTTTATGTGTATTAACTCTTCCTCCCAGAATCCTGTCCTGAGAGCCAATGTTTACAACCTGTTAAGAAGAAAACAACCATTGAATGGGTGACCTTCTAGGGGCAGAATTAAACTCTTATTTGAAAGGAGATGAAAGTGGTTAAATGTAAGAAATTTGGTCTCCCCTGAGTGAAAGAGGAATAATAATTTTCTCTTAATACAGCAAAAATTTATTCATTTTTTTTCTTTCATAAACACAAAGTACACACCAACCCTGACTTGGTAATTGATTTCTTCTTGACAACCTGGCTTTATAGAAACACCAACGGAGAGATCCATCACTGATGAAAGACAGTAACTTGAAACCTGGTAGGCAGGAGCGGTGATTGTCAAATCAGTTGATGACTCAGACAAAGGTGCAAATAGCATGTGGATGAGATTCCTGGGTGACTATGAGAAGCAAGAGGTAATTCACAAGAGTCTGTAGCTTTTATAGCTGTGAGAAGGAAATAAACTGAATAAAATAACTCATAGGACTTGCTTCTGAATCTACAATAATGGAAAAACTGTGTATAGCTACACTGCTATGTCCTGTGCAGAAATTTTTATGATAAAAACAACCATGGTTGGCAAATCCTTGATGTAAAACATTTCATTCTGTCCATGTGACAAATCCTTCATTTGATTCTGGTAAACTTAAGTAAGATAAAATCACTGGAAGGACCCTGAGCAGCTTAAAGAATTAAAATATTAAAAGAATTAGGCCTTGGAAAGGGTCAGGAACCTGCATTACTCCCAGGATCTAAAGATCAGAAACTGTTGGAATGACTCTCTAAGATGCTTGTATTGCAGTAGTTTGACTCCATATGTTTACCTTCTTTATATTAAGATTCAATTACCCAGAAAAGGGAGTTTAATTGGCATTCCTTGAGTCAGGTGGTCACACAACTTAAGAGAGGGTGGAGCAAACACCATAAAACTCTGAGTTGATACTCCTACCCAGCCCATAAGAAACAGGATGGAGCTTGTGTATCTCTAAAAGAAGGAAGGATGGGATGCTGGACAGTCCAAGCTGCAGATGTCTACTACAATGTTTGTGGCAGAAGTTTTTGTAGATTGTGAATGTTAACTGCCATTCATACACTTAATGAAGAAATTCAAGTGCAGGAAAAATTATCTTCAAGCCAGAGAAACCAGTAAACAGTTCTTTATGTAGTAGACTGAGATGCTAATTATAAATTTTAAGTGATAGTCGATTGCAATTGCAAGATGCTGAGATCAGTGCTTGGTATAAAAGTAAATAGGATACAGGCTGTATCTTTGAAAGAAAGATAAAGGAGAAAAACATTAAAACAAAGAATACATGAAAGAAGATAAGACATTCAGTCCCAGATGGTTTCACAGAGGAGTTGATGTTTGAGCCGTGTTGTGGATAGCTGAGCGGTTAAGCATCTCAGGGCCTTCCAAAAGGCAGGAGCAGTATACAGAAAACACACAAGCACACGTCAGAGAGGTAACACATTTAAAATGTCTGCACAAATAGTATACAACAAAGAAAACAGCACTTTGAAAGAAAGTGTCTAACATCTGAAACCATTGCTGAAACTAAATCTATTGCTGTGGAGTCATTTCTGACTGTGGTGTTTATTATTTAGTTGTAATGTGCCATTGAATCAGTTCTGAATCACAGCAATCCCATGTGCATCAGAAAAGAACAATTGCATGGTCCTGTGCTGTGTCTACAACTGTTGTTACGCTTGAGTCCACTGTTGTAGCCACTGTGTCAGTTCATGTCACTGAGGATCTTCATATTTTTCTCTGACTCTCCACCAAGCATGATGTCCTTCTCCAGGCAGTGATCCCTCCTGAAACAACATGTCCAAAATATGTAAAAAGCATTCCTGCCATCCTTGCTTCCGTGGAGCACTCTGGTTTTATATATATATATATATATATATGTATATATATATATATATATACATACATGTTTTAATGGTGAAAATACTACAGGAAAAAAAAACACTATAAGAGCAAAACCTTTAATTAGTAGAGAATTAGTTAGAAGGTGGAACCTTTCACGGGCTGCATGTCCACTAACCTATAACATCGCCTCAGGTACCTACCAACCTAAGTGTTTAAGGAAAAATTTCAATGACTAACCCTATACTTGGTTTTTTTCATGTTTAAATGGATGGAATATGATTCTTTAGGGACCCTAGAATTTCCCATAAGTATCCATTTATACAGTCCCAGCTTACTATGGAAAAAATGACATGAAATTAATATCCAAACAAGAAAAAAACATGTCCTTTCAGACAATCCCATAGTTGATTATCTAGGATGTACATGGTCATTCTTACATGCTACTGTACCATGGTTTGGGATTGGGTAATTAGAAGAGTCTATTTGCAATCTACCTGCCACCATGGCTCAGATTGTTGATGATGTAGCCAATGGAATGGCCACACAACAGATGTCCTCTGGATCCTTGGTAAAAATAGTACCGGATGATAGAATAGTCCTGAATTTATTTCTAACTCAGCAAAGAGAGTTTTGCCATCGCTAACACTTCTGTTGCTCTTCAAATAACACCACTGGAGAAGCTGAATGAGATATTGCTAAAACTCACTAAAAAAAATTTTTTTTTATACTGCCATGGCTTCAACACCTTTTTAAAAATATCTTCATTTGGCTACCTAGTAGTGCAGGTTCTTCATTATGATTTCTGTTGCAAAAACAGTTAATTATACTACTACTACTAATAATAATCCTTATTATTGGAATTATGAAATGTATTATTAGATGTGCATCTACCATAAGAAATGACAACAGCATTTTATCTCATGCTCAGGTAATTAAATCAACACTGATTTGAGAACCAAAAATAGAGAAACATGTAACTTAGGATAGCCATTTGAAAGTAGGTTAGATTGTTCCCTCACTGTGGCTACAACCTATTTCTCATTCAAAGATCACTGAAGATGACTGTTCAGCCATTACGTGGTCAACTTACTGGAACTGACCAGCAACCAAGGTATCAATGATCCCTAATTAATGTGAAAAATGAGAATACTGTGAAGGCTGAACCACCTGCTGAGAGCAGCATATTGACAAGCCCATGCAGAAGAAGGTTAGGACATAGGCGTGATCAAAGGATGTTCTTTGAAATTCTGAATCAAGAGAAAGGAGCGATATGGGGTATAAAATCTGAAGAACCAACTAATCTAAAAATTAAAATGGCTGAACAAATGCTAAAACTTACTTTAAATTTGCACACAGATTCAAAACCTATTGCTTAGAAACTAACCCTATTATCACGGCTTTGTAGTTAGACCAAGTGTTTGAATTTATGACAAAATATTATCAAGTTCTTTGTGTAGGATCTCCTCAGGAGGTCTTATGTTCTGAATGAGGAAATTTAACAAACCTTTCCCAAAAGTGTCCATCATGCCATCGTAGTGATAGCATCCATTACATTATTGTTTGTGACTGGTCATGAGACCTTCTCCATGACCACATATCTTGTAACGATGTCTCTTAGCCAACCACTGTACACCAGTAGTATTAACATAACCAATATGGCTAAAAATAATGCTTTCCTTTCACCCCCTTTTACTGACTTCAGTCACTATAAACCAAAATATTGAAAATCTCATTCTTCTTTCCATTCTTTGTAATTGCTGTGCCTCAGACTTTACTGACCTATTTTCATGGGCCATGATGAATCGCAGTGAGAACTATCTTGACCATTTAATAAATTTTTAAATTTTCATTCAATTTAGACTATGAGTTCTTCACACATCTACAAACTATAGCAGAATTTTGATTCTTGGAAATATGTAGCTACCACACTCCCTACTATGTATATATTTCTCTACAATATAGAGACCATTGGAAAGACCTCTAATATAGAGACCATTGGAAAGTGCCAGTTTTCCTTTCTTCCACCCTAAATTCACAACTTCAGAAGTCACTTAATTTCCATGGAATTATTAATTTTTCTGTTTTTCTTTATTTAATTCAATCCCTTGAAATAAATTATAAATGGCAAAATAAACATGATGCAGTTTATGATAGAATCTGACCATCCATGCTATGATTAAAATTCCCACAGGTATCTGTTTTAGTTGCAATCACAAAACCTTATTTTTGTCTCATCTCACAGATCCAAACTCAGCTAACATGGAGGTAGAACCTGTTAAACTAGAAGGGCAGAATTCTGTTCTCTATGGATGCCAGCCTGGTAAGCATCTCAGTTGAATGTCCCAACATTGTCTTGTCTTGGTCTATGATTATTTACTTCTTGTGCTGTATAGGCCTTTTGTAGATCCCCTTTCTGACTCAGCATCCTCACTGACTTCCTAACTTTCTCCTCCCCCCCCCCAATGATGATGGTGCACACAAATGCACGTTAGACGCATTTCATTCTAATTGTCTCAGGAAGGATCTAAATTAGTACAGATCTCTTGTTTTTCAGTCTATAGAGCATTAAGACAGTCTTCCAGTGGAGGGCCTCTAATCATAAAAGACAAAAGAAAAGCTTGATGCATGGTAACTATAAACTACAAAAGACACTGGTTGTGTTGTTTTAGGTGCCTTGGGTTGCTTCTGACTCATAGTGGCCCCATACACAATGGAAAGAAACACTGCCTGCTTTTGCACCACACTCGTAATTATTGTTAAGCTTGAACTCACTGTTGCAACCACTGTGTCACCACTGTGTCAAGCCATCTCATAGAGTACCTTCCTCTTTTTCACTAACCCTCTACTTTATCAAGCATGATGTCCTTCTCCATGGACTGGCCCCTCCTAATAACATGTTCAGAGTATGTGAGACAAAACCTCACTGTCCTTGCTTCTAAGGAGCATTCTGACTGTACTTTTTCCAAGACAGATTTGGTCATTCTTTTGGTAGTCACGGTGTATTTGATATTCTTCAGCAGCAACTGTGTTCTGAAAAAACTCAAACTGTGTATTAATATAAACACAGTAACGTTCATCTACTAAAGCACAAACTGTTCCTTGGGAGACTAACAGGAAATCTAAAACACTCTACTTTTAAAAATCACAGTTCAAACCTCAGACGTGTCTCTGGCTATGTTATTTAACATTTGTATAGCTTTACCAACAGAAACTTGTAATTTGACAGTTATAATATTCAAAGCCAATACTTAGATAATTTAGGAGAAAAGAGGAAAATGGTTTTTTACATCCAGAAAGTAGAACTTGAAAGCAATATTCCTCCATAAAACTCACAGTACTGTTTTTATCCACTCAGTCCTATGTAGTTAATTTCTTTTCCATGGGATTATAAATCTATTGCAGTCTGTGAATCTCTCAGCTTCTACAAAGAGTTCTAGAAATCTTGATTTACTCTAGTTATACAACGTTTTACAAGTCCAGTACAGCAGAGCTTTTTGTGGAGATATTTTGGCAAAATATTTCCAGCAAATCAGCAAAGTAAAAACCTATCTGTGGATGATAAAATTTAGTACAGCTGTGAGACCTTGATTATATGGACATAATTTGAAGTCTCTCGATGGCACTTGGCTTGGCAGGTAAGGGTGGAAACATTTCTCCAGAACATTTTTAATGTATTTCATTGTGGTTTCTATTTTTTGGCTTTCTAGCATTCCTCTACAATACAGAGAATTTGTTTATAGTTCTTTTATGTTTTGGGATTACCTTATTTCTTTTTTTTTTCCTTTTTTATTATTTATTTATTTTATCTTTATTATTATTATTATTATGACTGAGTGAAAATGTACATTCCTGTATAAATTTACATGCCCACTTTAACTATATTGCTGTTGGTTGTTGTCTACTCAGTTCCAGCTCATAGGGACTATACATACAACAGAATGAAACACTGCCTGGTCCTGTGCCCTCCTTGTGATTGTTGGTGTGACTGAGCCCGTTGTTGCAGTCACTGTGTCAGTCTGTCTCATTGAGGGTCTTCCTGTTTTTTGCTCACCCCCTACCTAGCAAGATGTTCTTCTGTAGGGACCAGCCCCTCCTGACAACACGTCTAAAGTATGTAAGATGCAGTCTCAAAATCTTTGCTTCTAGGAGCACTCCAGTTGAAATTCTTCCAAGACAGGTTTAGTTCACTCTTCCAGCCAGCCAAGCCAAGTGTCTCTCGAGTTGGATCCAACTCATGCCATCCCTAGGGGCCAGGGTAGAACTGACCCTCAATTCTTCTAGCAGTAAATGTATATTCAACATTATTCACCAACATCATAATTCAAAGGCACCTGTTCTTCTTGTATCGTTCATTGTCAGTCATGTACAGCTTTCCCACGTGTATGAGACAGTTGAAAACATCATGACTTGGATCAGGCGTCCCTTAATCCTTGCAGTGACATCTTTGCTTTTTAATGCCTTAAATAGGTCTTTTGCAGTAGATTTGTCCAACACAATGCATCTATTGTTTTCTTGACTGCTGCTTCTCTGAGTGTTGACTGTGGATCCGAGTTTCTCATGATATTGCTTATTGGTCCAATTGTGAGGGTTTAATTTTTTTTAATGTTGAAATGTAATCTCTACTGACAACTGTAGTCTTTGTTCTACATCAGCAAGTACTTCAAATCTTTGTTCAGCAAGCAAGTTTGAGTCATTTTCATGAAGCAGATTTTTAATGAGTCTCCAATCCTGATGCTCCATTCTTTTTCAGGTAATCCAGCTTCTCAGATTATTTTCTTAGCATACAGATTGAATAAATATGGTAAAAGGATATAACTCTGTAGCACACATTTCTTGACTTTAAGCCACACAGGTATCCATTTTTTCTGTTCTAATGACTACTTTTTGATCTATATTTAAGTCTCTTATGAGCACAATTTTGTGTTCTGGAATTCCCATTTCTCAAAATGTTATCCATAATTTGTGATGATCCACAGAATTAAAAACACAGGTAAACTTCTTTCTGGTAGTATCTTCTTTCAGTCAGAGTCTATCAGACATCAGCAATGCTGTTCCTTGTTGCATGTTCACTTCTAAAACAAGCTTGAATTTCTACCAGGTCTTTGCTGATGTGCTGTTGCAAACAATTTTGAATGATCTTCAGTGACATTTTACTAGTATGGTAGTAATGATATTGTTCCATAATTTCTGCATTCTGTTGGGTCACCGTCCTTTGGAAAAGGCATAAATACAAATCTCTTCCAGGTGCTTGGCCAGGTAATTCTCTTCCAAATTTCTTAGCAAATACAAGTCAAAACTTCCAGTACAGAATCTGTTTGTTGAAACTTTTGTATGGTATTCTGGCAGTTCCTGGAGCCTAGTTTTTTGGCCAGTTCCTTCAGTGTAGCTTAGACTTCTTCCTTCAATATCACCTATTCTTGATCATATGCTATCTCCTGAAATGACTAAACATAGACCAATGCTTTTTGGACTAGTGACTTTGTGTATAATTTTTATGTTTCCTTGATGCTTCCTACATTGTTCTGTATTTTACCCATACTCATATCCATTGCCATTAAGTTGATTCTGACTCACAGTGAGCCTACAAGACAGTATAGAACTGCTCCATAGAGTTTCCAAGGAGTGCCTGATGGACTGGAATTGCCAGGTTTTGGTTAGCAGCTGTAGCACTTAGCCACTACGCTGCTGGGGTTTCCATTTTGCCCATAGAATCCTTCAATCAGTCCTTTCAGCTTGAGAAATGCTGAATCTGTTCTCCCTTTTGGTTTTCTATTTCCAGTTCTTTGCATATGTTATTAAAATATTTTGTCTTCTCAGGCTGCCCTTTGAAATTTTCTTTTTTTTACTGTGGTTGAATGAAAGTAGTATACAATCCAAGTTAAATTTTCACACCTACCTGTCTGCAGTTCCCTCTGGTCTCCTTGCCCGGTGACAGCACACTCTTCCTTTGTGTTCTATACATGTCATATCCTGCTAAGAATCTCCTATCCCCTCCTTTCCACCCTCTCCTCTGCCTTCCAGTAAGAGGCCAGTAGGACGGCATCCTGTAGATACATAGAACCATAAAGTGGACACACCATATGGTCACCCTATGTCTCTGAGTCCAATCCATTCCTGTCTGAAGAGTTGACCTCAGTAATGAATAATGATCTAGGGCAGTATCAGGTCTAGCAGCCATGCTCCCAGGGGAAGTCTCAGGGCATCAGACCATCAGCTGCAGTCTTTTAGTGGAGTTCATGAGGTGCACCCCTCTTTTTTGTGTGTATTGCCACTGGGACCTGACATTGTGTGCTTCATCATGGTTGTCATTAGTGGTGACTGGGCACCATCTGGTTCTTCTGATCACATGCTGGTACAGTCATCCATACAAGTGGGTCCTCCCATCCTTTAGGCTCTTTTACTCTTATGTCTCTGTTGTCCTTGGTGATCATCTGATTCAGCTGACGTGGGATAATTTGATGTACCTCTGATGGCAGCTTGCTAGCTTCTAAGACCTCAGATGCCACTCACCAGTATGGGGTGCCAAAGACTCTCTTAGCAATACACTAGTTATGCCAATTGGCATTGATGTCCCCTGAAAGCGTGGTCCCCAGACCCCTGCCCCTGCTACTCTGTCCTTGCTATATTAGGCTAGGAATAGAAGAGTTTTTAGTTTTATGTTGAAGTCCAGTGAAGATGATCATATTTCTGATACGTGCTGTCACTGCTTTCACCCGACCAAATTTCTATCAGCTATCTAATTTATACACATCACTCTCCCTTCCTCCCTCCCCTCCCTTGTAACCATCAAAGAGTCTTTTCTTTGGTATGTGAGTCTGTTTTTAAGTCTGTATAGAAAGGGTCTCAGAAAACATTTATCCTTGTGTTGCTGACTGATTTCACTCAACATAATGTCTTCCTGTTGAAACCAGGTTATGAGATGCTTCCTGAAATTATCATTGTTCTTTATCAATGGGTAGTGCTCTGTTGAGCATATGTACCATAGTTTGCTTATACATTCATCTGTTGTTGGGCATCTGGGTTGATTCCATATTTTTGCTATTGTGGAGTATGCTGCAATAAACATTTGTGTGCAAATATCTGTTTGTGTGATTGTCCTTAATTCTGTAGGATATATTCCAAGCAGTGGGATTACTGGGTCAAATGGTATATCTATCTCCAGCTTTTTAAAGAAGCACCAGATTGCTTTCCAAAGAGGTTGTACCATTTTACAATCCCACGAGCAGTGCAGGAGAGTTCCAATTTCTCCACAGCCTCTCTAGCATTTATAGTTTTGTGTTTTTTGGATCATGGCCAACTTTGTTGGAATGAGATAATATACCTCATTGTAGTTATGATTTGGATTTCTTGATGTGAGCATTTCATCATGTATCTTTTGGCTGCCTGGATGTCTTCTTTAGTGAAGTGTCTGCTCATCTCCTTTGCCCATTTCCTAATTGGGTTATTTACCTTTTTCTTGTTATATTTGGCAGTGCCATGTCTATTATGGAGATCAGACATTTATGAGATATATAGTTGCCAAATATTTTTTCCCACTCTGTGGGTAGTCTTTTAATTCTTTTGATAAAGTCTTTGGGTAAGCAAAAGTGTTTGATTCTTAGTAGTTCCTATTTATCTATATTCTCTTCTTTTGATTGAGCTTTGTTTGTCAGATTTTGAAGTCTGTCTAAATTGTGTATTAAACCTTCTGTTGCTGAACCTATTTTTTCTTGCATAATCTTTATCATTTTAGGTTTGATATTTAGGTCTTTTATCCAGTTTGAGTTGGTTTTTGTATAAGGTGTAAGGTATGCATCTTGTTTCAATTTTTTTGCAGATGGATAACCAATTCTGCCAACACCATCTGTTAAAGAAACTGTTTTTACGCCAGATTAGAGTCTTAGGGCCTTTGTCAAATATCAACTGTTCATAAGAAGATGTTGACATCTCTGAGCTCTCAACTCTTCCATTGGACTAGATGTCTCATTTTGTACCAGCATCAGGCTGTTTTGACCACTGTGGCAGTGTAGTAAGTTCTAAAACTGGCTAGTGAGAGGCCTCCCACATTTTTCTTCTTCTTCAGTAGTGTTTTGCTTATCTGAGGATTTTTTCCTTTCCAAACAAAATTGGTGATTTGTTTCTCCATCTCATTAAAAAATGTCACTGGAATTTCTGTTGGGATTGCATTGTATATGTAGATGGCTTTGGGTAAAACAGACGCTTTCACAAAGTTATGTGTTCCTGTCCATGAGGAGGGTAGGTTTCTCCATTTATGTAACTCTCTCTTAGTTTCTAGCAGTCAAGTCTTGTAGTTCTCTTTGTATAGATCTCTTGTTTCTCTAGTTAGATTTATTCCTAGGTATTTTACCTTCTTGGGGGCTATAGTAAAAGGTATTGATTTGGTGATTTTGTCTTTAATGATCTCTTTGTTGGTATAAAGGAATCCTACTGGTTTACTTATACTTATTTTGTAACCTAATACTTTGTTGAACTCTTCTACTAGTTTGAGTAGTTTTCTTATGGATGCTTTAGGATTCTCTGTTTATGCAATCATATCATCTGCAAATAGGGAGATATTTACTTCTTATTTTCCAATGCAGGTGCCCTTTATTTCTTTGTCTTGTCTGATTGCTCTGGCCAGAACTTCTAGTACAATGCTGAATAGAAGTGGTGAGCGTGGACATCCTTGTCTAGTTCCTGTTCTCACGGAGAGTTCTTTCAGTCTCTCTTGACTCAGGATTATGGAGACAGTTGGTTTTGTGTAGATGCCCCTTATTGTGTTGAGGAATTTGCCTTCTATTCCTGATTTGCTGGGAGGTTTTGGCATGAATGGGTGTTGGGCTTTATCAAATGTTTTTTCTGCATCGGTTGACAAAGTCAGGTGATTCTTGTCATTTGTGTTATTTATGTGTTTGATCATGTTAATTGTTTTTCTGATGCTGAATCAGCCTTGCATCTCAGATATGAATCCACCTTGATCATGATGAATAATTTTTTGATATGTTGTTGAATTCTATTGGCTAGTGTTTTGTTGAAGATTTTTATATTAGGTATTAGGTTCGTGAGTAATTTTCGTCTGTAGTTTTCCTTTTCTGTGGGATCTTTCTCTGGCTTTGGCATCAGGGTTATACTAGCTTCATAGAATAAATTTGGGATTGTTCCATCCTTTCTATGCTGTAAAATAGACTCAATAGTATTGCAGTCAACTCTCCTCTAAAATCTTGGTAGAATTCTATGGTGAAGCCATCTGGGCCAGGGCTCTTTTGGTTGGTAATTTTTTTTATGACTTTTTCAATCTCATGCTCTGTGATGAGTTTATTGATTTGTTCTACTTCTCCTAGTGATAATTTTGGTAGGTGATAAGAATCTAAGAATTTGTCTATTTCCTCTAGGGTTTCAAATCTTACTCTTTCATAGTATGCTGTTATGGTACTTTTGATTTCTGTTAGATCTGTTGAGACTTCTCCCTTCTCATTTCTTATTTGGGTTGTTTGTTTCCTCTTCTGTTTTTCTTTGATAAGTTTGGCCAGTGGTTTGTCACTTTTGTTGATCTTGCCAAACAACCAGCTTTTGGTTTTATCAATTTTTTCATTTGTTTTTTATTCTCTAATTCATTTAGATCTGCTCTAATATTTATTGTTTCCTGTTGGTGCCTGAAAGGTTCCTCTGTTGCTGTCTTTCTGGTGGTTCAAGTTGTAGGGTTAATTCTTTCGTTTGGGTGCTTTCTTCCTTCTGTATATGTGCATTTATAAAGATAAACTGTCCTCTGAACACTGCTTTGGCTGTATCCCATACGTAGGATGTGGTAGGATGTGTTTCATTCTCATTTGAATCTGTAAATTTTTTTATGTCATCCTTGATTTCTTCTATAACCCAAGTTTTTTTGAGCAAGTGTTGTTCAGTTTCCATAAGTTCCAATTTCAAAGTTTTTTCTGTTATTGGTTTTGACTTCTATTGCTTTATGATCTGAGACTACGGGTTACAATATTTCAATGGTTCGGATTTTGTTGAGATTTGCTTTATGTGCTAATACATGATCTGTTCTGGAAAATGTTCTATGTGCACTGGAGAAGAAGGCATACTTATCTCTTGATGGATAAAAAGATCTGTGTGTGTCGATGAGGTTTTAATTGGTTTAATTGTCACAATAAGATCTTCTGTGTCTTTACTGAGCTTTTTTCTGGATGATCTGTCCATTACTGAAAGTCGAGTGTTGAAGTCTCCAACTGTTATTGTGACATGATTATTTCATTTTTCAATGTAGTCAATGTTTGTTCAATGTATTTAGGTGCTCTGGTATTAGGTGAATGAATGTTTAATATTGTGAAATCTTGCTGTGTATTGAAGCTTTCAGCAGCATATAGTGAGCATCCTTGTCCATGATGGTGGATTTTACATTAAAATCGATTTTATCTGAGATTAGTATTGCTTCTCCTGCTCTTTTTTTGTACATTGCTAGCTTGGTATGTATTGTTCTGTCCTTTAATATTCAGTTTGTCCATATCTTTAAGTCTGATATGTGTTTCTTTGTAAGCAGCACATAGATAGGTCATGTTTTTTGATCCAAGATATCACTCGTTGTCTCTTTACTGGAGCATTCAGACTGTTTACATTCAATGTAATTATTGACAGGTATGTGTTCAGTGCTGTCATTTTGATGTCATTATTTTTGTGTTGGAGTTTTCTCTTTTGCTCTTAATATGCTGTTCTGGGACATTCTTCTTTATATGTTGAATTTTCATGTTCTTCAGTGTTGGTTTAGTATTCATTGAGACCCCCGTATTGCATTTCTTGTTTCGATGTGTTGACTATTGTGTTTTGTGGCTATCCTTATAATCCCCCTTAATAATCTAAGTTTAAACCCATTTGTAGTTTCTACAAAGCTCATTAATTTCATCACCATCTGAAAGAACTGTAAGTACTATAGTATATTCCTCTTTTTATTGTAATAATGTCTTAGTTTTCATGATAAATTCACTGGTTCCTTGCTTTTAATGTGGTAGCTCCGACTGAATTTTGTGCCTTTTTTAACTGAGTAGATTTCTGTATGTTGTGTCCTGCTTTGTCTCCTTAAACATACAGTTACGGGTTTTGTTTTTCTAAGCAGAGAGCTTCTTTCAGTATTTTTTGTAGTTTTGGTTTGGTTTTTTGCAAAGTCTCTGGGCTTCTGTTTGTCTGTGAATGTCTTAATTTCATCCTCATATTTGAAAGACAGTGTTGCAAGATATATATTTCTTGGTTGGAAGTTTTTTTTCCTTTAAAGCTGTAAATATGTCATCCCACTGCCTTCGTGCCAACATTGTTTCTGCCAAAAAGTTAGATGAAAGCCTACAGGGCTTCCCTCTGAATGTTAGCTTTGTTTTGAGTCCTGCTGCCTTTAACAGTTTCTGCTTATGTTTCATTTTAGTAAGCTTGATTATAATATGTCTTTGTGTCTTTCTTTTAGGGTCAGATTTCTGTGGAGTTTGATACACATCTTGGGTATCTATGTTCTCTTCTTTAATAATTTCAGGGAAGTTTTCTGTCAGCAACTCAACAATAATACTCTCTGCTCTCTGTATTTGCAGCTATGCCTCTTTGTTCAGGGATTCCAATTAATTGTAGATTATTCCTTTTGATAGAGTCTCACACGTTTCTAGAGTTTCTTCATTTTTCTTATTTCTTTTCTCTGACTTTTTTTGATAAATGCTGGTGTTAATAACTTTATCTTCAATATCATTAAGTTTCATTGTCAAATCTGTTTTTTGGGCTCTGAATTGAATTGTCTAATTCTGAGATTTTGTTATTGATCTGTTGGATTTCAGAATGTTGATGCTCCATCAGTTCTAATAGCTTGTTTAATTTTTCATTTTGTTCTGCTGCATTTTGTTTAATCTCCAGGAGGGTTCTATACATAAATCTTTTGTACTTGACCTCTGATAATTTTAGAAAGTCTTCTTCATCTGGGAAGTTTTTTGAGTCATAATTTTGGGAGTTTTCTGTGTCCACGTTTGGATATTTTTTTTAAATGGCAGGCTATGATCTCTTGCTTCCGTGGCATCTAGAGACTGTTTAGTTTCTCTGGTGTTGCCTTAACAGGAGTTGAGATGTAGATCTGAGAAGGAAGTTGGTCACCAGCCACCTATTTGTTCTTTTGTAACTGGGCCTAGTGGACTCTCTGGGGTGGCAAGTTCTGCCTCCTAGCTGACAAAGACACTGCTCTTCTTATGGAGACACTGGGGGCCATCATCCAACCCTATGATGTGGGTCAGTGAAGGCTGGAAGAGATGTGGTTAGGGTACATTGCAGTTATTTCTCCAGGTAGTTTTGTTTTAGAAAGCTAAAAGCTACCTGCCTGTTAACCAAAGTGTGGCAGGCCCCTCCTTCTGGCTGACAAGGGGAATTCTCCTCAGCCATCGCCAGGTGTAGCAGGCTCCTCCTTTCAGCTGACAAGGGTGGCTGCTCCCCTGCCACCTGAAGGTACTATAGTGCAGATCACAATTGGGACAGACCACTGCACTGTGAAGCCCTGTAAATGCTGCCACTGAATGCAACACCTCACTATACACAGCCCCTATGCTAGGAAAGAACTTCCTGGGCTGGCACTGTCTCTCAGCCTGAAAATCCAAAATCCACTCCTGGTGAGGGCTCTGATTTGGTAACTCTGCCTCCCAGGTGCACAAGCTAGTGTCCTGGTGAAGCTACCCCTTCTGTGAGAAAAAGGCAAATCTATGGCAGAGTTTCAGTGAGGGCTTATGGTGGAGGGACTGTAGTGTCCCCACTGCCAGGCTCTCAAAATATGGGTATTCCCACTCAATGTCTCTCTGATACAGTACAAGCAGTTCACTTCAGAATTGCCTTTCAGAGTAGCTCTGGCACATGTCCCTTGTCTGCCTGCCAGACAGTGAATAGAAAAAAAAGTTAAAAGCACCAGGTATCTTCCGTCATGGGAGATGTCCACACAGCCAGATCATGGTTAAGCAGTGGAGACAAAGTTTTCCACTTAGTGGTTTATATTCCTGAGTGCCACTCCTATGCTGTGTCCTATGGGATCGCTGGGTGTCTAGAAAGATCCATTTAATTATCAACCCAAGTCTTAGTTTTCAGAGGGAATTAAGGAGATGTGTGTCTACTCCACCATGTTAGCACCACCCCTGTAGTCTCACTTTATTTCATAAGCATGTCTAATCCTTGGCTGAATGGTGAACCTTAGGAGTGACTTCATAACTATGCTAAAAGTATGTTCAGGGGTTATACTCAGAGTTTCTCCAGAATGTCAGGCCAGAAAGTTTGTTCTTTTTGTATGAGTTAAAATATTATGCTACAGTTTTCTCCAGCTCTGTATGGGACCACTTATTGCAATCCTTGTTGGAGCAGTCAGTGGTGGTAGCAGGGCACCATGTAGTTGTACTGAACCCAGTCTAGTGGAGGCTTTAGCAGTTGTGGTCAGTTAGTCCTTTGGACTAATCTTTCCCTTGTGCATTTGGTTTTCTTCATTCTCCTTTGCTCCAAATGAAATGACACCAGTCAGCATATTAGATGAATGTTTACAAATTTTTAAAACCCCAGATGATACCCATCAAAGTAAAACATAAAATATTTTCTTCATAAACTATTTTATGCCAGTTGAGCTAGATGTTCCCTGGTCCCCACAGCTCTCATCCAAGCAATTCTGTCCCTCAGGAAGTTTGAATGTGTCTATGGAACTATTATGATTTTGCCTTGCATAAGCTGTGGTAGGCTGTCTGGTATTGGGTACCATCTTATCCCTCACCAAAGTTACCACTTATATTGCCTATTTAATGTAAGAATATGGAATGCTTTACAAATTTGCATGTCATCTTTGAGTAGGGATCATGGTAGTCTTCTCTGTGTCTTTCTAATTTTAGTATATGTGCTGCCAAAATGGGCACTTTTCTGTCTTTTCAAAACCACTTACTTTCTTCAAGTACGATATTGATTTCATTGCACAGCTTCTCTGGTCTTCATGTCATTAGTATTCACTGTGTCAAATCTACTCTTGAGATGGTCCCCAAATTCATGTGGTATATACTCAAACTCATATTTTAGCTCCCTTGCTATTTTAATTTTTTTCAGCTTCACCTTGAACTTGAATATGAGGAATTGATGATCTGCTATAGTAAGACAGTAATTTTCTTTTATCTTGAAAAGTCCTTATCTAGTTTAGAGGAGTCTTTTGAAAGCTCCCCTAAAATTGCATGAACTCATATGCCTGGGGCCAAGGAGACCTGATTTTCCCTGTCCTCTCTATTTTGGGCTCATGTTTAGAGACCAGAATTAGCTAGTCACAAATTCATTTACAAGTGCTTAGGCTGGCTTAGGTATTTTAAAAAGACAAACAATAACTATTAATTTTTCAATTTTATTATTCTCCTGTTAATCAGCTTTGCTCTCTCTTTATCACAACTTTTTATTTGTTCAGTAAATACCAAAGATTTTTAGCAGTTTTATAAATGAACCTGTCATTTCTTGGCTAGCATTTTTCTCTTGTTTATTTCTCATTTTAAGTTGGAAAGTGGAGAAAGAAGAGGTTTCAAAACAGAGCACTGCTTTGAAGATTTTGTCTCAGTCATAGGAAGAAACCTAACAAGGAATGCCACAGAATCTGGACTGTTTTTTTGCTTAGACAAATATGTACTTTCATTGCTCAAAAGTTTGCTTGTGGTTGGCAGGCAGCTGGTATTCCAGTTTGTTTTATTAGCATCTTATCCTGTTGGCATAGTTGCTAAGTACTGAAGCTGCTAACTCAGCAGTTCTAATCTACCAGGTGCTCCCTGGAAATTCTGTTATACAGTTCTACTCAGTCCTATAGGGTCAGTGTGAGTTAGAATTGACTTGATTGCAATGGCTGTGGTTTGGTACTGGTTGTATCCCATCATGGGAGTTTTAGTGCTTGCAGTGAAAGCCAGAAACTACCCTAATGACTTTTACTGGTCAAACTATATGCAAATTGTGCAGTTTATTGTGACCCAGATCTTTTTGAAGATAGAATTACCTCTTTAATGTTTCCAATGCTCCATCTGGATTTCAAACTGCAATTCACCAAAGGTATCACTAAAAACTAGCCATAAAGTAAAAATCTGAAAAAGAGTCTCTTTAATTAAATAAGTTTTCAAACAATATGTCAAACAAAACTGAAAATATGAGTGAAACAACAAGAAAGAATAAATAAAGGATTGTTTATTGAAAACAGCTGTCAGTTTCAAAAGGATGTGGAGTTTGAATGCATCCAGTCCAGAAGACAAGATTTCTCTTTGCTGGTTTCTGCTCTGCAGTCTAGGTTTCCTTAAGGTCAACCAGATCCTGGGCTTCAGAAAAATCCTTCCATAACTATGCTATTTAATTGCCCTAGAGTAAAATCATCAAAAAATTATAATAAAACAAGTTGAATGATTTTATTTGGTCTATGTTCCAAGAGACTAAAGTGGGAAACAGACAAACATGCTGTCAGAGCAACACTTATCTGCCCAAGTCCAGTTGTTTTTAGGTGCTGTTGAATCAGTTCTGACTCATAGCTACTCTATGCACAACAGAACTACATCCGCGATCATTTTTATGTTTAAGCCATTGTTGAGGCCACTGTGTCAGTCCGTCCCATCAAAGGTCTTCCTCTATTTTGCTGACCGTCCACTCTACCAAGTGTGATTCTCCGGGGACTGATCCTTCCTGATATGTCCAAACTATGTAAGACACAGTCTTGCCATCTTTGCTTCCAAGAAGCACTCTGGTTGTACTTCTTTGGAACAGGTCTGTTTGTTCTTTTGACAGTCCATGGTTTATTCATTCTACTCCAACACTACAATTCAAAGGCGTCAATTCTTCCTCTGTCTTCTTTGCTCATTGTCCAGATTTTGCATACATATAACGTGATTGAGGATACCATGGCTTGGGTCAGGCACACTTTCATCTTCAAGGTGATATCTTTACTTCTCAACACTTTAAAGAGATTCTTTGCAGCAGATTTTCCCAGTGCAATGAGTCTTTTGATTCCTTGACTGCTGCTTCCATGGATGTTGATTGTAGACCTAAGTAAAATGAAATCTTTGACAACCTCAATCCTTTCTCTGTTTATAACAGCATTGCTTACTGGTCCAGTTGTGAGGATTTTTGTTTTCTTGATGTTGAAGTGTAATCCATACTGAAGGCTGTGGTCTTGGATCTTCATCAGTAAGTGTTTCGAATCTTCTTCACCTCCAGCAAGATGGTGTCATCTGTGTAATGCAGGTAGTTAATGAGTCATCGTCCAGTCCTGATGCCTTGTTCTTCTTTGTGTAATCCATCTTCTCAGATTATTTTCTCAGTATACAGATTGAAAAGATATGGTGAAAGGGTACAACGCTGATATACACCTTTTGTGACTTCATGCAGTATTCCCTCATTCTGTTCACACAACTGCCTCTTGATCCGTATACAGATTCCTTAAGAGCACAAGTAAGTGTTATGGAATTCTCATTCTCTGCAATGTTAGTCAGAATTTACTATGACTCACACAGCGGAACACTTGTGCATAGTCAATGAAACACAGGTAAACATCTTTATGGTATTCGCTGCTTTCAACCAAGATCCATTGGACACCAGCAATGACATCTCTGGTTCCCTGTCCTCTTCTGAATCCAGCATAAATATCTGGCATTTCCTTGCCAATATACTGTTGTAGTTGTTTTTGAATGATCTTGAGCAAAATTTTACTTGTGTGTGATATTAATGGTATTGTTTGGTAGTTTCCACATTTGGTTGGATCACCTTTCTTTGGAATGGGCATAAATACGGATCTCTTCCAGTCAGCTGGCCAGGCAGCTGTCCTCCAAATTTCTTGGTATAGACCAGTGAGCACTTCTCAGTATCTGTTTGTTGAAATATCTCACCTGGTATTCCATCAATTCCTGGAGCCTTGTTTTTTTGCCAGTGTCTTCAACACAGCTTCAACTTCTTCCTTCAGTACCATTGGTTCCTGATTGTATGTTACCTGTTCAAATGGCTCAACATCGACCAGTTCTTTTTGGCATAATGACTCTATGTATTCCTTCCATTTTCTTTTGATGCTCCCTGAGTTTTTCAATATTTTTCCTGTAGAATTCTTCACTATTACAAGTTGGAGCTTAAATTTTTTCTTGAGTTCTTTCAGCTTGAGAAATGCAGAACGTATTCTTCCCTTCTGGTTTTCTATTTTCAGCTCTTTGCACATGTCATTATAATACTTTACCTTCTCGAGTTGCCCTTTGAAATCTTCTGTTTAGGTCTTTTATTTTGCCATTCCTTCCTATTGCCGTAGCTGCTCAGTGTTCAAGAGCTATTTTCAGAGACTTTTCTAACATCCAATTTAATCTTTTTTCTTTCCTGTCTTTAATGACCTTTTGCTCTTTCCATGGGCGATGTCTTTGATGTCACTGCACAGTGCATCTGGTCTTCAGCCGTTAGTGGTCGACACCTCAAATCTGTTCTTGAGATGGTATTTAAACTCAGAAGGGATATACTCAAAGTCATACTTTGGGCTTTTGTGAACTTGTTCTAATTTTCTTCAGTTTCAGTTTGAATTTGCATGTGACTAACTTATGATCATGGCGACCCTAGGGGCCAGAGTAGAACTGACCTCCAGAGTATTCAAGGAGCACCTAGGGTCCCCATGAATCGGATCCAACTCGACAGCACTTGGCTAATTTATGATCTGTGTCATAGTCAGTACCTGGCCTTGTTCTGACTGCTGATATGGAGCTTTTCCATCATCCTTTTCCACAGATATAGTCAATTTGGGTTACTGTGTATTCCATCTGGCATACAGTCACCTTTTGCGTTGGTTTAGGAAGGCATTTGCAATGAAGAAGTCGTTAGTCTTGCAAAATTCTATCATGCAATCTCTGGCATTATTGCTATCACCAAGGCTGTATTTTCCAACAACCGATCTGTCTGTCTTCTTTGTTTCCAACTTTTGCATTGCAGTCACCAGTAATTATTAATGCATCCTATTTACAAGTTTGATCAATTTCAGACTGCAGAAGCTGGTAAAAATCTTCAACCTCTTCGTCTTTGGCCTTAGTAATTGGTGTGTAAATTTGAATAATAGTTGCATTAACTGGCCATCCTCATGGACATATGGATATTATCCTATCATCAATAGTCTTGTACTTCAGGATAGATTTTGAAATGTTCTTTTTGATGATGAACACAACACAACAAGTTTTCATTTCCAGTATAGTAGACCATGTGACTGTCAGATTCTAAATGGGCAGTACTGGCCCATTTGGGCTCACTAACGCCTAGGATATCAATGTTTATGTGTTCCATTCCATTTTTGATGATCTCTAGTTTTCCTAGACTCATACTTTGTACATTCCATGTTGCTATTTTGGATGTTTGCAGCTGTTTCTTCTCATTTTCTGCCATGTCACATCAGCAAATGAAGATCCTAAAGGTTTTACTCCACCCATGTCCATAAGGTCGATTATACTTTGAGGAGGCGGCTCTTTCCGAGTCATCTTCTGCGTGCCTTCAAACCTGGGGGGCTCGTTTTCTGGCACTGTATCTGACAGTGTTCCACTGCTGTTCATAAGGTTGTCCCTGGCTACTTCTCTTCAGAGGTAGACTGCCATATCCTACTTCCTAGTCTTTCTTAGTCTGGAAGCTCAGCTGATACCTGGTCTACCATGGGTGACTCTGCTGGTACCTAAATACTAGTAGCATAGCTTCCAGCATCACAGCAACAAGCAAGCTCCACTCACAGACAAGTATAGGTTGCTCCCTCTATCTTCACCCTGCTGTTGTTATCCTCTTTACCTGGTATTGTTAGACTCCTTACCTGACACTGTTATCCGCCTTATCTGATGCTGTTACCCTCCTTACCTGGAGACTAGATCAAGACAACAGCAGCTCGAAAGAGTAGTAGCAAGCTTACAGGTCAAGTCCAGTGGATGTTACAAAATAGGCAAAAATAGAAAAGGGACAAGCATACTGCCAGAGATATGTTTGCTTAAATACGAAGAACGACACAGAATCATCCAGTATATATTGACATTATAAATGGGTAAAATTATGAAAAAATTCGTCTTTTCACAGATTGGCTAAAAACTGCTAAGTCATTGAGATTGTACATTTTAAATGGTCTTTCTAAATAATGACTTGTATAAATTTCATTAATGTCAATCAGGAGAGTCTTCACTGGTCTAATAGATCTCACTATTTACTAAATGTGAATAGTGAAATATGAGAGAGGGAAATATATGGATCTTACATGCTCTATCTCAGTCACTGTTTATTGAAAGTGTTTCTAAAAAAATTTTTTTTTTTAAGATTACAGTAGCTATTGGTTTTATCCTGAGGGACAAGTTGATGTGTTCTTTCACATGCTTATCACTCCAGCTGGGTCACATCTTTATATTTAAGGACAGGGCATAATGGCTCCTTACTTCCTAAGTCACTCCTCACAAAATCATTAATTTTTCTGTTTTATTTGCTCATTTAATTAAAACTCTCCAAATATATTGTAAATGACAAAATAAATACAATGTAGTTCCTGATAGACTCTGAGTGTCAACACCGTGATTAAAAGCCCCGCAAATGTCTATTTTCTTTCAGTTCCAATGACAAAGCCTTCTCTCTGTCTCATCTCACAGACCCAGACTCTGCTTCCATGTATTTGACAGTCATTTATCAAAGAGGGAAGACACGTGCTCTCATTGTGAGCTGCAAGCCTCTCCTGCGAGCCAAATGGAAAACTTTTGGTATGTATTTAAGCTGAATTTCCAAGCATGCTATGCCTTTGCCTCTTACCCTTCACAGGAGACTTTTGTGTATCCATTTCTGTCTTAACACTGTGTAACTCCCTAACTCTCTCTATTTTTTTCCTTTTGCCCCACACTAACAGTGGAATTCTTTTAATGGTGTATAGATCCCCCCATCTCATTCCAGTTGCCATGAAGGATACCCAAAAACCCACCGCCATTGAGTCAATTCAGACTCATAGTGACCCTATAGGACAGAGTAGAACTGGTGTATAATTTCCAAGGAGTGCCTGGAAGATTCAAACTGCTGACCTTTTGGTTAGCAGTTGCAATGCTTAGCCACTACACCACCAGGGTTTCTGATGAGCCAAAGGATATGTATTTAAATTAATACAGAACTTTAGTTTTTCATTCTATTGAGCATTAGGGCAAGTTTTTAATGGAATGACTCTCAGCATAAAAGGTGGAAGAGAAGCTGGTTGTTTGGCAATTATGACATACAAAAGATACCTAATGACCACGTGGCTTTCTGTAACATATGAAAGATACCTAATGACCACACAGCTTTGTACAGCACATAAGAAAGAGGATTGACTGAGTAGTTTTAGTTTCTCAGTTAGCTTTTAGCTTCTCACTGAAATCATGCTGCTCAGAAAACAATATTGGCTGAAAGGAAGTATGCTTAATATTTCACAGAGATTGATTTTATTTTGCCAGTTTGCTGATAATATCTATACCTAATTAAAGCATCCATGACAAGCTTGTAATGTTAATGTAGTATAAAAAATATAATGGAGTTCTCTCAGGCATTTTACATTTAAATGGTCACTGGAAACCTTGGTGGTGTAGCCATTCAGTGCTACACCTGCTAAACCAGTTCAAATTCACCAGGTGCTCCTTGGAAACTCAATGGGGCAGTTATGCTTTGTTCTATAAGGTCACTATGAGTCAGAATCGACTTAACAGCAGTAGGTTTGGTTTTGAGATAGACTTTGATAGCTGTCTCCTTAGCAAATAGTTTTAATGAAAAATATAACTAAGTGTACAATTAACTTGAGTTGTTGGGTTAGGTACGTGTAAGAGTCACTCTTTTTTCTTTTTTTTTATACTTGATATTTATAGTTTACAGAAGTGCCACATCTGGAGAATGCAAGTTTAACATGATTCTTAACTGGTTTTATCATATTCGAAGTAAAATAAACCACATAGCTTCAAATTACAGGAAAATAATTTAAAAAATGTGTCAGTAAAGCTCTTCTCTCTGGGTCAATTGAGCCTGCCTTTTTTTTTAATATTATGATTGAATGAAAATGTACATTCCCATAAAAATCTGCATGTCCACCTATATGCAGCTTCCACTGCTCTCCCTGCCTAGTGACGGCACACTCTTCCTCTCTGCTCCATATATGTCTTATTCTCCCAACAATCTCCTATTCCCTCCTCTCCACCCACTTCCCTTCCTCCAGTAAGAGGCCAGCAGGACAACATACTGTAGATGCATAGAACCATAAAGTGCACACGTGATATAATCACTCTGTGTTGCTAAGTCCAATCCATTCCTGTCCAAGAATTGACCTCCATTATGATTTATGGACAAGGACAGCATCAGGGCCAGGGGCCATGCTGCCAGGGGAACTCCAAGGCCCCTGGACTATCAGTTGCCATCTTCTAATGGAGATCTCAGGGTGCACCCCTTTTTTTCTTGTGTTGCCAGTGAAATTCAACTTTGTGAGCTCTGTCACAGCTATCACTGGCGGTAGTCGGGCACCATCCGGTTCTTCTGGTCACAAGTCAGTGTAGCTGCCCACTCACGTGGGTCTCTCTGTGAGTCTGCCTTTTTTTTTTTTTTTTTTTTTTTTAGAATTTGTGTCATAGCACTGCAGCTCTGTTTTTTAAAGCTACTGTTTTTTTTTATTGTGATTGAGTGAAAGTATACAATCCAAGATAAATTTGCATTCCCGTCGATCATATCCTCTTAACAATTTCCTGTCCCCTACTCTCTACCCTCTTCTCTCCCCTCTAGTAAGAAGCCAGTAGGATAGCATCTTGTAGATGAATAGAACCATAAAGTGCACACACCATATGGTCACATTGTGTCCCCAAGTCTAATCCATTCCTGTCCGAAGAGTTGACCTCAGTAATGAATAATGATCTGGGGCAGCAGCAGGTCTAGAGGCCATGCTCCCAGGGTAAGCCCCAGGCCTTTGGACTATCAATTGCAGTCTTTTAGCAGAATTCTTGAGGTGCACCCTTCTCTTTCCCATGTTGCCTCCGGCACTTGGCATTGTGTGCCCCATCATAGTTGTCTTTGGTGGTGTCCGGGCACCATCTGGTTCTTCTGGTCACATGTTGTTTCCATTCACATGGGTCCTTCTGTCTTCTGGGCTCTTTTTCCCTGATGTCTTTGTAGTCCTTTGTGATCATCTGTTCAGCTGAGTTGGGACCATTTGATGTACCTCAGATGGCAGCTTGCTAGCTTTTAAGACCCCAGGTGCCACTCACCAATATGGCATAGAGAATATTCTCTTAGCAACAAGCTAGTTATGCCAATTGGCCTTGACATCCCCTGAGAGCAGCTCTAATTTTTATTACAAGTTACTCCATCAACTACTAGCAAGTCAATTTTGAATATCTTTACATTTCTGTGGGAACTTCTTTCTATAATAAATTTTCTAGTTGGTCTGATTTAATTTCAACATCCTGCTCTTCTAGTTTGCATGCTGTGCACAGATAAACTCTTCCTCCCAGGATTCTGCTGTGGAAGTCAATGTTCACATCCTCTTAGAAATAATAACAACAGGTGAATGAATTACTTCCTAGGAGGAGAACAAAGATCCTATCCTTCCTCGTTATTTGAAAGGGGATGAAGGAGTTAAGTATAAGAGATTTAGTCATCCCTAAGTGAAAGAAAAGTAAGGATTTTCTCTTAACATAGGGAAATTTGTTCGTTTACCTCTTTCATAAAGTACACCAACACCTGAGTTGATAAATGAACCCTAATGATTTATCAACAACTGTCGAGCCTTACAGACACCAAAGGTGAGACCTATTGCTGAGAAAAAGGTACTAATTTCAAATGTGGTTAGTGATTGTCAAATCTAATAATAATCCAGAAAAAAGATTAAATATCATGTAGATGAGATCCCTGGGTTATGACAAGAAGCAAGATGTAATTTGGAGGTGTCTGAAGATTATATAGCTGTGAGAGGGAGATAAAGTGGATGAAATAACTCTTACAAGACCCAATTATTTTTTCTTTTGAATTTTTGCTGATACCACGTGTTTTCCCTTATGAAGGAATGCTGATTAGAGGACTAGTTCAGAATTTTTGATATAAGTTATAGATTTTGACTCCTATTACACATTGTATCCATCTCAGAGACCACTGGAGGACAAAATGAGTCAGTGATAAAAGTTAAAAACAAGTAATTTTGGAAAATTTATAAAACATTAAGTCATCTGCCTATGATTACACAAATTTTTATTCATGTCTTCTTCTTGCTATTGCTAGGTGCTGTTGAGTCAGTTCTGAACTCATAGAAACACTATGTACAAAAGAACCAAAAACCACCCAGTCACATACCAACCTTAGAATTTTGCTATGCTTGAATCTATTTTTGCAGCCACGGTGTCATTTCCTTTCTGTGAGGGCCTTCATCTTTGCTGACTCTGCTTTATCAAACATGCTGTCCTTCTCCAGGGACAGGTCCCTTCTCATAACATATTAGAGTATGTGATACAAAGTCCTGCCATCCTTCGTTCTAAAAAGCACTCTGAATGTACATTTTCCAAGACAGTTTGTTCTTTTGGCAGCCCATGGTGTGTTCAAAATACTTCATAAATGCCATCATTTAAAGGTGTTAAATCCTCTTGGGTCATCCTTATTTACTGTCTGGGTTTCCCGTGAATGTGAGGCTATTGAAAATATTGTGGCTTGAGTCAGACGCATCTTGGTCCTTAACGTGGTGTCTTTGGATTTTAACTCTTTTAAAGAGGTCTTTTGCAGCAGACTTGCCCAATACAATACATCATTTGATTTTCTGATTTCTGCTTCCTTGAACATTGATTTTGGATCTAAGTGAAATTATATTCTTACCTACTTCAGTATTTTCTACAAATTTCTCTTAATGTTGCCTATCAATCCAGTTGTGGGGAATTCTGTTTCCTTATGTTGAAGATGTAATCCATACTGAAGATTGTGATCTTTGATCTTCATCAGTAAGTACTTCAGGTCCTCTTTGTTTTCACCAAGAAAGGTGGTATTATCTGCCTATGTTCAGTTGTTAATAAGTCTTCTTCCAATCTTAATGCTGTCCTCTTCTTTACGTAGTCTGGCTACTCAGATTATTTTCTCAGCATATGGATTGAAAAAGTATAGTGGATGGATATAACACTGATGCATACCTTTCTTGATTTTAGACCACACAGTATCGTTTATATTTGAATGATGGCCTCCTGGTCTGTGCAGGTTCCTCATGAGCACGACTGAGTGTTCTTGAATTCCCATTCATTGAAATGTCATTCATAATTTGTTACAATCGACAGTCTAGTAACTTTGCACAGTCAATAAAGTGCAGGAAAACATCTTTTTGGTGTTCTTTACTATCGTCCAAGAGTCCTCTGACATCAGCAGTGATATTCTTCATTCTGTGTCCTCTTCTGAATATGGCTTGAAGTTTGTCAGTTTCCTGTCAGTGTATGACGCAACCACTTTTGAATGACCCTCAGCAAAATTTTACTTGCACTCACTATTGATGATATTGTTTATTAATTTCTTCTTTTTATTGGATCACATTTTTTGGAAATAGACACAGATGTGGGTCTCTTCCAATCTGTTAGCTGGGTAGCTGTCTTCCAAATTTTAAGACACAGATGAGTAGCTGCAGTGCTGCATGAGTTTGTTGAAACAACTCAGCGGGTATTCTGTCACTCCTTCAGCCTTGTTTTTCACCAATGCCTTCTGGGAAGCTTGGAATACTTCCTTTGGTATCATTGGTACCTGATCACGTACTACTTCCTGAAATGGCTGAACATCAACCCATTCTTTTCAGCTTACTAACTCTGTATTTCTCCCATCATATTTTGATACCTCCTGTTTTCCCCCATACCTCAATGTTTTCCCCCATAGAATTCTTCAATACTGCAATATGAGGCTTGGAATTTTTTAGTCTTTCAACTTGAAGTGTCAAATGTGTTCTTCCTTTTTGGTTTTCTAACTCCAAGTCTTTGAAAGTGTCATTTTAATACTTGGTCTTCTTGAGCCACCCTTTTATTTGATCATTTCTTTTCTGTTAGCTACATTACATTCAAGTGCAAGTTTCAGAGTCTTTTCTGATATCCACTTAGGTCTTCTCTTTCTCTCCAATCTTTTTAATGACCGCTTGCTTTCTTCATGTATGGCGTCTTTGATGTCATTCCCTAAGTCTTCTGGTCTCTGGTCATTAATACTCCATATATCAAGTCTATTCTTCAGGTGGTCTCTAAATTCAGGTGAGACATACCGAGGTTTGTATTTTAGCTGTTGTAGACTCACTTGAATTTTCTTCAGCATCAGCATGAATTTGCATATGACCAATTGATGATCTGTTTCGTAGTTGACACCTGGCCTTGTTCTGACTAATGATATTGCACTTTTCCATCATATCTTTCCACAAATGTACTCAACTTGATTGCTGCTTTTTCTATCCAGAAAGGTCCATCTGGATAATTGTCATTTACATTGTTATAAAAGTTATTAGCAATGAATAACTTGTCACTCTTGCAAACTTCTGTCATGTGATATGTAGCGTTCTTTCTACCACCAAGGCCATATTTTCCAACTACTGATTCTTCCTGGTTTCATTTTCATTCCAATCACCAGTAATTATTAATGCATCTTAATTACATATTTGATCAATTTCAGACTGCAGAAGGTGGTAGAAATCTTTAGTTTCTTCATTTTTGACATTAGAAGTTGATGTATAAATTTGAATAATATGAGGTCTGACAATTAGGTCTGTAAACTTAATTGTTTTAAGTTTTACAAACCTCATTGCTGAATATCACTACAGTCACCTTTGAAGTACTCCCCTTGGGAAGCTATGCACCAATGCCAGTGACCAGTCTACCCTTCAAAGGAATTTTGGTGCTCTTTCTGGAATGGTCATTGAGTGTGGTGGCATGCTGGCAAGTTTGCAAACTTAATTGTGTAGTTGTCTGTGGAGTAGTTTTAGCCAGTAAACAAGTAACTGTATTGGAATCCATTAGCTGTTCACCTAACTTGGCCCCAGTGACTTTTTTCTTTACCTGAAGATAAATGAAATGTTGAAAGAAGACACTTTGATGACATTCAGGACATCAAAGGTAATACAGTGACAGCTGTAATGGCCAGTCCAGAAGAAGAGTTCCAAAATTTTTTTGAAGGGTGAACTAAGTGCTGATTGCAGTGCATAGCTTCCAAAGGGGAGTGCTTCAAAGGTGACTGGAGTGACACTCAGCAATGAGGTATGTAGCACTTTTTCTAGGATGAGTTCACGAACTTTGCTGTTGGTACTTGCAGTCATTTTAACTGGTCTTCCTTGCATGAGTGCAGATATTATCCTGCCACTGATGATGTAATTCATAATAAATCTTGAAATATTCTTTTTGACAACGAATGTGACACCATTCCTTTTCAATTTGTCATCCTAGCAAAGTAGACATATGACCGTCTGATTGATTCAAAATGGCTGCTACCAGACAATTTCAGTTCACTAACGCCTAAGTTATCTATCTTAATGTGGTGTATTTCACTTTTGGAGAGTTCCAGTTTTTCTAGATTCATTCCATATTCCAAGGACTAATGGGCATTTAAGTCCACTTCTTCTCAATTTGAGCTGTGCTCCTTCTGCAAATAAAGGTCCTGGAAGCTTGACTCGATCCATGTCACTTAGGGTGAAACTACTTGAGGAAGCAACTCTTTTCTAGTCATCTTTTGAGAAGCATCTAACCTGAGGCAGTCATAACCTGGTAGTATACCAGACAACGTTATGTTGCTTTTCTGAATGTTTTCATTAGCCACCTTTTTCAGAAGGAGACTGCCAGGTCCTTTCTAACGTGTCTTAGTCTAGAAGCTCAGCTGAAACTTGTCCACCAAGGGTGACTCTGCTGTTATTTGAAATACTGGCAGTATAGTTTCCAGTATCACAGTAAGATTCAAGCCATCACAGTACAACAAACTGGCAGGTGTGTGTTATTCTTCTTGGCTTTTTGGTTATTTTTCATTATATTTTTCAAAACATGGTAAAAGGCATTCTTCCTTACTGCATAAAAAGTACTTACAGCTCGTCTAAATATAATCAAGGGATTCTTTTAGTCTCAGAAAATTAGCACTAGAATTTTTTTTTCTTGTTACTGCAAAATAAATAAAACTAAAGGAAATTGAATTTCTGGAAAATCACTACTGTCTATTTTCATTATAACAGAAAAAATGCTAACAGGTAAGAAGCAGAAAAATCTGACCTAGAACACGCACAATAGCTTGTAGCAGTGCATTCCACCTGTCACCCGTGGATACAATGATTGGGCTCTAAGACTGAAAGCAGGATAAGAGTAACTTACAGAAGTTCCAATCTCTTGAAAAGTGCCCCTTCAATACATTATTCCTCATTTGAAAGGTATTGTTTACTATTTAGAAGCTAGAAAATAAAGAGAGCCTGTAACATCTGGAAACAATGTCTGGCATAACAGAGAAATTGGCCACTATGATTAAATGAAGACTGGCAAGAGACTGTTATTGTGATAAGCATATTCTCTGAGAACATAGTAACTAGAAACAATAAGGAACTTTATTTCACAGAAATAGAGACAAATTTGTCAAAAATTTAGCAAATCTTCACCTCTTATTGGTGAGTGGCATTTAGGGTCTTAAAAGCTTGCAAGCCGCTCTATGAGGTACACGAAATGGTCCCAACTCATCTGGAGAAGATGATAACCAAGAATAACAAAGACATGAGGGAAAAAAGAGCTCAGGAGACAGAAGGACCCATGTGAATGGGAGACTGTATCAAAATGTGACCAGAAGAGCCAGATGGCGCATGGCCACCACCAAGGACAACCTTGATGGGGCGTACAATGTAGAGTCCCTGTGGAAACACGAGAAAAAGAGGTGTGCCACTCAAGAACTCTACTAAAAGACCAGAATTGGTGGTCCAATGACCTGGAGGATCCCCTGGGAGTGTGGCCCCTAGACTTGCTGCTGCTCCTAATCAGAAAATACTACTGAGGTCAACTCTTTGGACAAAAATTGATTGGACCTGAGGACACAGTGTGACCATATGGTGTCTGTATTTTATGGTTCTATGTATTTATATAAGGCTGCCCTATTGATCTCTTTCTAGATGGGAGATGAGGGTGGAGAGGAGGAGACAGGAACTTCTTAAGAGGATGACACAAGTATAGAATGAAAAGGTGGAGTATGCTGTCACCCGGCCAGGAGAGCAGAAGGAGCTGCAGATAGGTGGGAATGTAAAATTGATTTGGATTGTATAATTTCATTTAATCACACAAGGAAGGAAGGAAGAAAGGGAAGGAAGGAGGAAGGGAGGAAGGAAATTTAGCAAATCCGAGTATCCAAAAGGCATCACTCAAGACAATAATCTATACAAAAATGGGGGTCCCATTCAGAGTTTTTGAGTTTCATGCATTTCAAAAGCCTCCAAGCTTGAGGGTTGTTGTTGTTAGGTGCCATAGTGTTGGTTTCAACTCATAGCAACCCTATATGCAACAGAATGAAACACTGCCCAGTCCTGCACTATGCTCACAATTGTAACAATCGTTGCAACAATCCCATTGTTGCAATCACTGTCTCAATTTGTCTTCTCAAAGAGTCTGACTTATGGCAACCCCTTATATGACGGATAGAAATGTTGCCTGATCATGCACCACCTTCATGATCGTTGGTATGTGAGTGTGTTGTTGAGGTCATTGTGTAGTATCTTCTAATATAAGGGCTCATCTTCCAGTACTCTATTGGATGACATTCTGTTGTGACCCTTAGGGTCTTTACTGGATAGCTTTTAGAAGTAAATCATTAAGACGTTCTTGCTAGTCAGTCTTAGGGTCGGTGGTCTGCTGGAAGCCTGTCAACCATGAGCGATCCTTCTCATATTTGAAATACCAGTTGCATAGCTTCCAGTATCACAGCAGCACACAAGACACCATAGCATGAAAAGCTAACAGGCATGCGGTGAAAAAGTAGACTGGAATATACTGAACTAGTTCATTCATTTTGCTGTGCTATTAGATATACTTAAAATTTCACTTAACACAAATGTGTTTAAATTAGCTTTAAGAAAAATGGGCAGTATTTCATGCCAGGGTAACACCAAGACTCTCATAGATTCTTTCCCTTTCCTATTTTCAAACATTTCTTAGGCTTCTAACATTTACCTAAGATATTTTAACCTGAGTTTAATTCACTATATATCATTTAGCTTTTAAAGGAAATATACAATTAGGTGATGTTTTCACTTATAAATCTTACAGTTATAACAGAATTTTGTCTCTTGAAGACGTGTAACCATCAACCTCACAAAATACATGTATATTCCTTTGTTTTTTATTACAGTCCTATTACATTTAGGGTAGTGATTATTTGAAAATGCCAGTTCCTCTTTTCTGTTCTCTTGAGTCCTCATCTTTGGAAGTCACTTCATTTCCATGGAAAAATCATTAATTTTTTCTCTGTCTCTTTTTTCTTATTTAATTCAGACCCCTGTAAGAAATTGTAAATGGAGCAAAAAAAAAAAAAAAAAACCACTTCCTGATAGACTTTGAGTGTTAACACTATAATTTTAAGTCTTCCAAATGTCTGTTTCAATTCTAATCACAAGACCTTGTCTCTGTCTCATTTTGCAGCTCCAGCCTGTGTTCCCAAGCGTTTTACAGTCACTACTAGAGAGTTACAGCGACGTACTGCCACTGTGTTCTGCCAGCTTACCAAGGAACTCAATGAGATAACTACTGGTAAGCATCTCAGCTGAACGTCTCAGGGTTGCTCTACGTTGGCCTGTGACTATTTACCTGCTGTGCTTTTCAGGCCTTCTGTGTATTTCTTTCCTGTCTCAGCACTTCCAGTACTTCCTGACCCTCTCAGTTTTTGCCCGTTGCTCCCAGAGACCATGGAATTCTTCCAATGATGCATAGAAACCCACTCAGAGATAAATGGTGTTGGAGTTATCGCTTGAAGGATATATATGTAAATTAGCATAGTTTTTTTTTTTTTTAATTCTATGGAGCATTAGAACAACCTTTTAATGTATAGCCTCTGAGCATAAAAAATACGGAAGATTATCTGGTTATCTGGAAATTATAAAATACAAAAAACATTTAATTCTTGTGTCTTTTTATAGGATTCATAGGAAGGACATTTGTCTGGGGATTTTTAGTTTCTTGCTTAGCTTTTTAGCTTCTCACTGAGATCATAAGATTTAGAAAACACCAAATATTGATCAACATAAAATGAACTTAATGAATAGTTCACAGCGATGAGCTTCATTTTGCCAAATGTTGCTGCTAACATTCATGCGTCATGAAGTATCTGTTAGAAGCCTGTAATGTTAATTTACTGTGATGGAACTGTAGCAGGCATTTGCACTGAAGTGATCACATTAGGCTTTTAAGAAGTGTCTCCAAAGCATACAATTTTTAAGTAAAACATTCTCTAATTCAGAATACATACATTATAATCTAACTAAGTTGATGTTTTGAGTTAGGCACTGTGAGAGTCACACCTTTTCCTTCTTTTATAACTGACATTTATAATTCATAAAAATGCAAGGGTTTAACATATTTCCTAACTGGATTTATCAGATTGTGGATAACTGTGCTCATAAGGAAACTGTACATAGACCAAGAATCAGTCATTCAAACAGAACATGATTTAAAGTCAAGAAAGGGGTACATCAGGGTTACATCCTTTCACAATATTTAATCAGTCTGTATAATGAGCAAATAATCTCAGAAGCTAGAACATATGAAAAAGAATTAAGCATCAGAATTAGAAGAGCCAAAGCCAATTTAAAAACCTGTATTATGCAGATGGCATGACCTTGCTTGTTAAAAATGAAGAGGGCTTGAAGCACTTACTGATGAAGATGATGACCATAGCTTTCAGTACGGATTACATCTCAACTGAACAAGTAATACAAGAAGCTGGTCTATATGAAAAAGAACATAGCATCAGTGTTGGAGAGTCATCAGCAACCTGCAATATGTGGATGACACAGCTTTGCTTGTTGAAAGTGAAGAGGACTTGAAGCACTTACTGAGAAAGATCGAAGACCACAGCCTTCAGTATGCGTTACATGTCAACATAAAGAAAACAGAAACCCTCATAACTGGACCAATAAGCAATATCATGATAAACGGAGAAAAGATTAAAGTTATCAAGAATTTCATTTTACTTGGATCCATAACCAACACCCATGCAAATAGGTGTCAGGAAATAAAGACTATTTCATTGGATAAATCAGGTGCAAAAAGACCTCTGTAAAGCATTGAGAAGCAAACATGTCACCTTGAAGGTTAAGATGTGCCTGACTAAAGTCAAGATGTCTTCAGTCTCCTCAGATGCATGTGAAAGCAGGACAATGAACAAGAAAGACCTAAGAAGAACTGACACTTTTTTATTGTAGTGTTGGTGAAGAATATTGAATATACCATGCACCATCAATAGGACAAATCAATCTGTCTTAGAAGTACAGCCAGAATGCTTCTTAAAAGCAAGCATGGTGAGACTGCATCTCATTACCAGAGAAGGACATCGTGCTTAGTCAAGTAGATGGCCAGAGGAAAAGAGCAAGAGTCTCAATTAGATGGACTGACACAGTGCCTGCAACAACGTGCTTAAGCAAAACAATCATTGTAAGCATGGTGCAGGACCAGACAGTGTTGCATTCTGTTCTACATACAGTCACTGTCGGTTGGAACTGAACTAACAGCAATTATTTACCTAAACAAGATGTTTTAACCTGAGTTTAACTGGTTCTGTTTTCTTTGGCTTTTGAGGCAATACACAATTAGGTGGCATTGTCATTTGTTAAATCCTACAGTTAAAGAGAATTTTTGTGTCTTGGGGACATATAGCAATAAATGTTGCTAAGTATATATGAAAGCCTTTGTTTTTATAACTGTCCTCATGTTTTCGGCACAGACAGTACGTAAAAATGCCAGTTCTACTTTTCTTCCCTCTGTATCCTCACCTGTGAAAATAAGTTACCTGCCATGGAAAATCATTATTTTTCCTATTTTTGGTTATTTGCTTATTTAATTCACATCCTTGAAATAAACTGTAAGTGACAAAGATGACATAGTTCATGATAGATTCTGAGTGTCAACATGGTGACTGAAAGTCTCACAAATGTCTGTTTTCTTTCCATTTCAATGACAAGGCCTTATTTGTCTCATCTCACAGCTCTGACCTCTACTTCCTTGAATTTTTCTGCCTTTACTCATACTCCAGAGGTGAAGCCAAACTCTTCTACTGTGACCAACAAGCCTCCCCTGGAAACTAAAGACAAGACTACCGGTAAGCATCTCAGTTGAATGTCACTGTGTTGCTCTGTCTTGGCCCATAACTATTTACCTCTCATGATATTTGATATTTTTCTGTATCCTTTCTCATTTGCAGCATCTCCATTGACTCCCTGTCCCTGAGTTTCTCCCTTTTCTTGTCTCTGACCGTGAAGTCTTCTAATGATGACTGCAAATCCATATACAGTCATATCTCATTACAGTTGAGTCATAAAGGATATGCATTAAAATTTAATTCCCCCCACTATGCATCTGTCAGTCTATTGTACTGTGATGGCTTGTGTGTTACTGTGATGCTACAAGCTATACCCCTGGTATTTAAATACCGACAAAGTTATCCACGGCAAACAGATTTCAGCTAAGTTTCCAAAGACAGACTAAGAAGAAGGATGTGATGATCTGCTTCTGAAAAGAACTGTTGTATTGTTGTTGTTAGGTGCTGTTGAGTCAGTTCTGACTTACAGCAACCCTATATACAACAGAATGAAACACTGCCTGGTCTTGTGCCATGCCCAGTTATTTTAATGCTTAAACAATTCACCTTGTTGAGGGTCTTCCTCTTTTTCACTTATCTTCCACTCTACCAAGTGTGATGTCCTTCTCCAGGGACTGATACCACGCCCAAAGAATGAAAGACACAGTCTTGCCATCTTTGCTTCCAAGGAGCACTCTGGTTTTATTTATTCCAGAACACATCTGTTCTTTTGGCAGTCTGTGGTATATTTTCAATATTCTTCTACAACACCATGATTCAAAGCCATCAATTCTTCTCTTTTCTTTATTCATGGTCCAGCTTTTACATGCATATGATGTGATTGAAAATACCTTGGCTTGGGTCAGGCACACCTTAGTCTTTAAGGTGACATCTTTACTTTGCAACACTTTAAAGAGGTCCTTTGCAGCAGATTTCCCCAGTGCAGTGTGCCTTTTGATTTCTTAACTGAGTTTCCATGAATGTGGGATGAAGTAAAATAAAATCCTTGCGAACTCAATCCTTTCACCTTTCATCATGATGTTGCTTACTTGTTCCATTGTGAGAATGTTTGTTTTCTTGATGTTGAGGTGCAATGTATACTGAAGGCTATGTGGTCTTTAATTTTCATCTGTAAGTGTTTCAAATCTGCTTTACTTCCAGCAAGCAGGGTTGTGTCATCTGTATAATGCAGGTTGTTACTGAGTCTTTCTCCAATCCTGATGCCTTGTTCTTCATGTAGTCCAACTTCTTGGATTATTTGCTCAGCATACCGATTGAAAAGGGATGGTGAAAGGATGCAACCCTGACACAAATCTTTCCTGACACAAATCTTCGCAGTGTCTTCTGCCTTTTGAAATCTTCTGTTCAGTTATTTCACTTCATCGTTCTTTCCTTTCATTATTTGTAATTTGGTATGATCCACACAATTGAAGGCCATGGTACATTCAATGAAACATAGATAAACATCTTTCTGGTATTCCCTGCTTTCAGCCAAGATCCATCTGACATCAGCAATAATATCCCTGGTTCCACATCTTCTTCTGAATCTGGCTTGAATGTTTAGCAGTTCCCTGCCAGTATACTGTTGCGGTCACTTTTAAATGATCTAGACAAAAATTTTACTTGATGTGACATTAATGATGTCGCTGTTGTTGTTAGGTGCTATCAAATCAGTTTGGGCTCATAACAACCCTATGCACAATAGAATAAAACACTGACCGCTCTTGTACCATGTCCACAATCGTTTCTATGCTTAGGCCCATTGTTGTGCTAACTGTGTCTACGCATCTCATCGAGGGTCTTCCTCTTTTTTGTTGACCCTCCAGTCTACCAAGCATGATGCCCTTCTCCAGGGACTGACCCTTCCTGACTATATGTCCAAATTATGAAAGACACAGCCTTGCTATGTTTGCTTCCAAAGAGCACTCTGGTTGTACTTCTTCCAAAACATATCTGTTTATTCTTTTGGCAGTCCATGGTATATTCAACATTGTTCTCCAACACTACAATTCAAAGACATCAATTCCTTTTCTGTCTTCTTTGTTCATTGTCCAGATTTCACATGCATATGATGCAATTGAGAATACCATGGCATTGGTTGCATGCACTAGTCTTCAAGGTGACATTTTTACTTCTGAATACTTTTTTTTTTTACTATGACTGAGTGAAAATGTACATTCCCATATAAATTTACATGCCCACCTATATGCAACTTCTACTGTTCTCCCTGCCTGGTGACAGAACACTATTCCTCTCTGCTCCATACATGTCTCATCCTCCCAACAGTCTCCTTTTCCTTCGTCTCCACCCACTTTCCTTCCTCCAGCCAGAGGTCAGCAGGATGATATCCTATAGATGCATAGAACCATAAAGTGTATCCAATATATGGTCACTCTGTATCGCCATTCGAGGGCACAGGAAATGGTCCCAACTCAACAGGAATGGATGCTCATCGAGGACCAAAATGATTTTTGAATACTTTAAAGAGATCTTTTGCAGCAGATTTTCCCAAGACAAAGCATCTTTTAATTTCTTGACTGCTGCTTCCATGGGCATTGATTGTGGACCCAAGTAAAATGAAATCCTTGACAATCTCAATCCTTTCCCCATGTGTGATGATGTTGCTTACTAGTCCAGTTGTGAGGATTTTTGTTTTCTTGCTGTTGATGTGCAATCTAGACCGAAGGCTGTGATCCTGGATCTTCATCAGTAAGTGTTTCAAATTTTCTTCACTTCCAGAAAGTAAGATGGTATCATCTGTGTAATGCAGGTTATTAATGAGTTGTCCTCCTCTCCTGATGCCTCATTCTTCTTTGTATAATCCAGCTTCTCAGATTATTTGCTCAGCACACAGACTGAAAACGTATGGTGAAAGTATACAGTACTCATGTGCACCTTTCCTGACTGCAAACCGTGCAGGGTCCCTGATTCTTTTAACATGACTGCCTCTTGATCCATATAAAAATTTCTTAAGTGCACAACTAAGTTTTCTGGAATTCCCATTTTGTGCAATGTTAGTCATAATTTGTTATGATCCACACAGTCAAATGCCTTTGCATAGTCAATGAAACACAGATAAACATCTTTCTGGTATTCTGTGCTTTCAGCCAAGATTCATCAGACATCAGCAATGATATCCTGATTCCTTATCTTCTGTATCCATCTTGAATTTCTGGCAGACTCTTGTCAATATACTGTTGTAGTCAATTTGAATGATCTTGAGCAAAATTTTACTTATGTGGGATATTAATAATATTGTTCAGTAATTTCCACGTTCAGTTGGATTACGTCTCTTTGGAATGGGCACAAATATAGATCTCTTCCAGTCAGTTGGCAAGGTAGCTGTCCTCCAAATTTATTGGCATGGATGAGTGAGCACTTCCAGGGCTCCACCTGTTTGTTAAAATAATCTAAATTGATATTCTGTCAATTTTAGAAGACTTGGTTTTTTGCCAGTGAGTTCAGTGCAGCTTCAACTTCTTTCTTCAGTACCATTAGTTCTTGATCGTATGCTACCTTTTCAAATGGCTGAGCATTGGCCAGTTCTTTCTGGTGTTATGACTCTGTATTTCTTCCATCTTCTTTTGATGCTCCCTGAGTCATTCAATATTTTCCCTGTAGAATCCTTCATTGTTACAAGTCAAGGCTTGAATTTTTTTCTCCAGTTCTTTCAGCTTGAGAGATGCAGAATGTGCTTTTGCCTCCTGGTTTTTCTTTTCCAGCTCTTCGCACATGTCATCATACCTTCTTTTGTCTTCTCTATCTGCCCTTTGAAATCTTCTGTTTAGGTCTTTTATGTTGCCATTCCTTTCTTTTGCTTTAGCTGCTTGACATTCAAGAGCGAGTTTAGGTGGTTATATACTGTAGGTCATACTTCGGCTCTCAAGAGCTTGTTCTAATTTTCTTAAGTTTCACTTTGAACTTGATTATGAGCAGTTGATGGTCTGTGACATAGTCAGCACCTGGTCTCATTCTGACTGTGAATATGAAGCTTTTCCATCATTTTTTTCCACAGATGTAGTTGATTTGGTTCCTGTGTATCCCATCTGGTGAGGTCCATGTGTATAGTTGCCATTTGCTTGGTAGAAAAGGTATTTGCAGGGAAGAAGTAATTGGCCTGATAAACTTTATCATGCAATCTCCAGCATCATCTCTGTCATCAAGGTTGTATTTTCTATCTACTGATCCTTCTTCTTTGTTTCCAACTTTTGAAGTCCAGCCACCAGTGACTATCAATGCATCCTGATTGTGTGTTTGATCAATTTTGGGCTGCAGAAGCTGACAAAAAACTTCAGTCTACTCATCTTTGTCCTTAGTTATTGGTGTATAAATTTGAATAATGGTTAATTAACTGACCTTCCTTGTAGGGGCATGGATATTATCCTATCGCTGAGAGCCTTGTACTTCAAGTCAGATCTTGAAATGTTTTCTTTGTCTATGACTGCAACAATGTCTCTCTTCAAAGCTGTATTCCAGCGTAGTAGACTGTATGATTGTCTGACTCCAAATGGCCGACACTAATCCGTATCAGCTTACTAATGCTTAGGATATCTATGTTTATGCATTCCATTTCATTTGTGATGATTTTTAATTTTCCTAGGTTCCTACTTCTTACATTCCATGCTACAATTATTATAATGGACATTTGTAGCTGTTTCTTAACATTTTGAGTTATCCCACATCAGAAAACGAAGGTCCTGAAGACTTTACTTCATTCACGTCATTGAGGTAGACTCTACTTTGAGGAGGCAGCTCTTCCCTAGTCTCCTTTAAGTGCCTTCCAACTCAGGGCTCATTTCTGGCACTGTAGCTGACAACATACTACTGCTGTTCATAAGGTTTTCATTGGCTAACTCTTTTCAGAAGTAGATTGTCAGATCCTTCTTCCTAGTCTGTCTTAGCCATTAAACTCAGCTGAAACCTGTCCACTGTGGGTAACCCTGCTGGACTCTGAATACTGGTGGCGTTACTTCCAGAATTGTAGCAACATGCAAGACCCTACAGTACAAAAACTGGAACAAGTCCAAGATAGCTAAAGTACTAACTTGAGTGTATTCCACCTTACAGAACAGATTTGATGTGTTGAATGCTAATGACCAAAGACAAGACAAACTGTGGAATGACATCAAAGATATCACCCATGAAGACATCAAAAAGTCATTAAAAAAGACAGAAAAGGAAGAAAAAAACAAATTAAATGTCAGAAGAGACTCTGACACTTGCTCTTGATGGTGAGCAGGTAAAGCAAAAGGAAGGAATGATGAAACAAAAGATCTGAACAGAAGCTTTCAAAGGCCAGCCAAGCCAGCTAAGAGAAAATAAAGTATTATAATGACATAAGCAAAGAGCTAGAAATCTGAAGGAGAAGAACACATTGTGCTGTTCTCAAGCTGAAAGAACTGAAGAAAAAATTGAATTGCAAAAAATTTCAATAATCGAGAATTCTACAGAGGAATATTAAACAACTCAGGAAGTATCAAAAGAAGATGGAAAGAATACACAGAGTCATTATACCAGGAAAAAACTGATCAACTTTCAAGCACATGAAGAGGTAGCATATGATGGAACTGATGGTACTGAAGAAAGAAGTTGAAGCTGCATTGAAGGCATTGGCAAAAAACAAGGCTGCAGGGATTAATGGACTATTAACTGAGATATTTCAAGAAATGGATGCTGCACTGAAAGTGCTCACTCATCCATGCCAAGAAATTTGGAGGACAGCTACCTGGCCAACCAACTGGAAGAGATCCCTATTTATGCCTATTTCCAAGAAAAGTGATCCAACCAAATCTGGAAATGACCCAACAATATCATTAATATCACATACAAGGAAAAATTTGTTAAAGATCATTCAAAAGAGATTTTAACACTATATTGACAAGGAACTGCCAGAAATTCAAGCTGGATTCAGAAGAAGATGTGGAACCAGGGGTATCATTGCTGATGTCTGACCGATCTTGGCTGAAAGCAGAGAATACAGAGAGATGTTTACCTGTGTTTCATTGACTATGCAAAGATACTCAACTCCGTGGATCATGACAAATTATGGGTGACATTGTGTAAACTGGGAATTCCAGAACACTCAATTATGCTCATGAAAAATCTTAATATGGATTGAGAGGCAATCATGAGAACAGAACAAGGGGAAACTGCAGAATTTAAAATCAGAAAAGGTGTATGTCAAGGTTGTATCCTTTCACCATATGTTTTCAATCTGTATGCCAATCAAATAACCCTAGAAGCTGGATTACATGAAGAAGAACAAGGCATCAGGATTGGAGTGTGACTCATTAACAACCTGTGTCATGTAGATGACACTGCCTTACTTGCTGGAAGTGAAGAGGATTTAAAACACTTGCTGATGAAGATGAGAGATTATAGCCTTCCATATGGTTTACACGTCAACATCAAGAAAACAAAAATACTCACAGCTGGGCCAGTAAGAATTGAGGTTGTCAAGCATTTCGTTTTACTTGGCTCCACAATTAACACCTGTGGAAGCAGCAGTCAAGAAATCAAGAGATGCACTGAATTGAGAAAATTGGCCATAAAGGACCTCTTCTTCTTTTACTATTCAGACAGCATTTATTTTATTTTTTTTTAAGTTTTGATTAAGTGAAGGTATACAATTCAAATCAGTTTTGCAGGCTCACTTATCTGAAGCTCCTTCTGTTCTCCCCACCTGGTGACAGCACACTCCTCCTTGTAAAGGACCTCTTTAAAGTATTGAAAAGTAAAGATGTCACCTTGAAGACTAAGGTGCACCTGACCCAAGACAAGTACTTTCAGTCACATCATATGCATGTGAAACCTGGACAGGGAATAAGGGAGGCAGAAGAATTGATGCCTTTGAGTTGTGGTGTTGGAGAAGACTTCAGTGGACTGCCAAAAGAACAAACAGATATGCTTTAGAAGAAGTACAACCAGCGGGCTCCTTGGAAGCAAAGGTGGTGAGACTGCATCTTAACATACATTGGAAATGCTCTCAGGAGGAATCAGTCCTTGGAGAAGCACTTTATGCTTGGTGGAGTAGTGGGTCAGTGAAAGAGAGGAAGACAGTCAAAAAGATGGATTGACACAGTCACTGCAACAATGGCTTTAAGCATAATAATGATTGTGGACATGATGGAAGACTGGGTAGTATTTGATTCTGTTGTGCACAGGGTCGCTATGAACTGTAACTGGCTCCATACACCTAACAACAGAAACAATAGTTCTCTGTTTTAGCCGTGTAAGAGTGCCTGTAATTTGCTGTGCCTCTTGCTTTGCAGCTCCATTATTTATGGACTGTGATTGTCACTGATTCAGACTGTCTCAAATCATCAATAAACCCCTTTGTTTTTAATTCAAATTATAATAATTCCCTTATGAGTGTATTAAAATTACATGCCATTTTTGCTAACCTGGAATCTCAGTGGCTTTGAGAAGCAAGACTTTGAAAATAAAATTGTCTAATAAATGGAAAGGATTGGTTAGTTCCTATGTTTGGTACCACAGGTGGAACTCCATTCAAAATAGAGACTGTAAATAGTCTGTTGATAATTCTCAGAGTATGCGCAACTGACCAACAGAAGAACCAAACAGAGTGATGAGAGTGAGGGTATGTTCAAGAGGACTACATTCTTCTTACCTCGTCAAACATAACATTCCTACATAGAGATTAGAAAATTCTTGCAGAAGATTGAGATGGTATCTGGTCACCACCAAAGACTTTACCTAACACGGAATCCAATGAAGAGTCACTGATGAAGGAGCATGGAATGCTGAACTTGAACTCTAGTAAAAAGACCAGACTTTGTGGTCTGACAGACTTGGGGTACCCCAGAAGACTTGGGTCCTGGACTGTCTGCTAGCCCACAAGTGAACACATTCTGGAAGCACACCCCTCAGACAAAGGTTGAAGTGGTATATAAGACACAAAATGATGCTGGTGAAGAGTATGCTTGTTGGCTTGGGTGGATAGAGGAGACTAAGTGGGCAACTCCTGTTAGGAGGTGGCAGGAGATAATAAAGGGGAAAAGGAGCTGATTAAATGAACACAGTAAATACAGGATGGAGGGGAGAAGTATGCTGTCGCAGTGCGGGGAGAGCAACCATGGTCACATGGCAAACTGTATGTGAGTTCTCGTATGAGAAACTGACTAGAATTGTAAACATTCGTTGAAAACGTAATGAAAAAAAAAAACTCAAAAGAAAAAAGGAAAATTTTTCCAGAAGTCGACCATAGAACCTGCATATGTTCTGGAACTGCCTTGGTCAAACTAAAGCCAAAGCAAACAAACAAACAAAAAAGCCATTGCCGTCAAATCAATTTCTATTCACAATGACCCTATGGGTCAGAGTAGGACTGCCCCAAACTAAGAGTAACTAAAAGAGATTATAGATAATAGACTTGGAGCATTGTGAGCTACTACATAGAAGGAACACTGTTTGTCAAATCATGCTGCTCTTAGTTGTCTTGGAGTTGATGCTGAATCATGACAACTCCACGTATAACAGAAGGAAGGACTGCCCAATCCTGCACATTCTTCATGGTCATGGATATTTGATTCCATTCTCGTGGACCTTGTGTAGTGCTTTCCAACTTAGCAGCTCACCTTTCAGCACTCTATGGGACAATATTCTGTTGTGATCCTTAGTGTTTTCACTGACCAACTTTTCTAAGTAAATCATTAAGCACTTCTTCCTAGTTAGTATGAAAACTCTACTGAAACTTATCCATGGTGAGTGACCCTACCACAACCAAAAGCCCACTGCCATCGAGTCTCTTCTGACTCATAATGACCTTATAGACAGAACAGAAATGCCCTATAGAGTTTCCAAAGAGTGCCTGGCAGACTCGAACTGCTGACCTTTTGACTAGTAGCTGTAGCACTTAACCACAATGCTGCCAGGATTTCTGAGTTATCTGAAATATTGGTGGCATAGCTTCCAGTACCACAGCAACATACAAGTCACCATAGAATGACAAACTGAAAGATGGGTGCTAGCGTCACATTGAGAGAACTGGTTCTGTTAGTATGCCACTTTTAAATATGTTTAAAAAGTCAGTCAGTGAACACAGCATGTGGCAAAAGTAGCTTTAGGAAGGATTATTTTCCATGCTAGGATGATACTAAGGCCTCATAGATTACTTACCTCTCCTATTCCAAAATATTTCTTTCACTTTTGTAAGATGCCTAGAAGTTAACTAAGCAAGGTATTTTGACCTGAGTTTAACTTTTTACGTTTTCATTGACTTTTAAGGCAATACACTATTAGGTAACATATTCATTTATAAATCCTACAGTTATAAAAGAAGTTTGTCTCTTGGAAACATGTAGCCATCAATCCACTAAATGTGTATGTATTCCCCTGTTTTCACAATGGTTCTCAGAGTTTGGGTGTAGAGAGTACTTGAAAACGACAGTTCTATGTTTCTCGTCTGTTCTCAACTTTGAAAGTCCACGTAAAATTATTGATTGTTCTGTTTTTGTCTCTTTGTTGATTGAATTCAACCCCTTGATATAAATTTTAAACAGAAAAATAAACATGCTACAGTTCATGATAGATTCTAAACCTCAACACTGTGACTGAAAGTTCCACAGGTGACTGTTTTCTTTCAGTTCCAATGATAAGGCCTTGTCTCTGTCTCATCTCACAGCCTCAACCTCTGTTCCCAAGGATTTGACAGTCATTACTCCAGAATGGACGGGTTCTGTGGACACTGTGGCAGGGAATCCTGCTCCAGGAGGTGAGGGGAAAGTTACGGGTAAGTATCTCAGCTGAATTCCTTAACATAACTCTGACTTGTCCTATGACTATTTACCTTTGTGCTGTGGAACACTTTTCTGTGATAGCGTCTCCACTGACTCCCTAGCTCTCATTAATTTTTTCCCTTTACTCCCTACTACTGACTGTGGAATTCTAAGTGTGCATGCAAATCGATTCACAGACTTTCATTGAGCTGCCTCTCAAAGAATATGTATTTAAAATCAACATAGATATTTGGGTTTTTATTCTCTGGAGCATCAGGACAACTGTCTGATGAAGTGCCTCTGAGCATAGAGCCATAAATAACCTAATAACCAGGTGCTTCTGTATGGCACAAAAAAAAGAACAAGGTTTGTTTGGGAATATTTGTTTTCATTATTCATTTTTTAATTTTACTGAGTTGTGGGTAAAAGTTTACAGTACAAACTAGTTTCTGTCTCAAAATTTGTACCTAAACGGTTTTGTGACTTTGGTTACAATGTCCACAATATATCAACACTCTCACCTTTGCTCCCTGTGTTCCCCGTGTCCATTAGTCCAATTTTCCTGTCCTTTTCTGCTTTCTTGTCTTTGGTCTAAAATTGCCCTTTTAGTCTCGTGTACTTGATTGAACTAAGAAGCATGTTCCTGTTATCATTTGTTTCACAAGCCTGTCAGATCTTTTCCTAAAAGTGAGCTTTAGGAAAGGCTTCAGTTCTGAGTCAACAGGGTATCTGGGAGCCACATCTCAAGGGTTCCTCCAGTCTCTGTCAGATCAGTATGTCTGGTCTTTTGTTGTTGTCGTTGTTAATTTTGTTCTACATTTTTTCCTGCTCTGTCTAGACTACTCTATTGTGATAGTTGTCAGAGCAGTCAGTGGTGGTAGCTGGGCACCATGTAGTTTTACTGGGCTCAAGCTGGTGGAGACTGAGTTGCAGGTAGTCCTTTAGTCCTTTGAGATACTATTCTTTGTGTATCTTTGGTTTTCTTCGTTATCCTTTACTCTGGATGAGATAGTGCCAACAGACGTACCTTAAACAGTCACCTACAAGCTTTTAAGATTCCAGATACCACTAATTAAGGTAGAATATGGACCATTTTCTTTATGCCAATTGATCTAGATATATCCCAAAACTATCATCATCAGCTCTCAGTCCCAGCAGCTTGGTCGCTCAAGGTGTTTGGATGTATACAGGAAGTTTTTGTGACTTTGCCCTGGTCAGCTGACTTCCCTTATATTGTGCATTGTCTCTCTTTATCAGAGTGGATCTTTGTCTGCTATTTAGTTGTCGATTTCCCCTCTGTGTCCTTCCCCTCTCTTGTAATCTCTAAAGTTAATTTTTTATTGTGAGTAAACCTTTTTGTTTATGCCTTGTTCGATAGTGAAGGCACTCACAATACAATTAGGGAAGAGCTGCTTCCTCAAAGTAGAGCTGACCTTAATGAGTAGTTGGAACAAAACTTCAGGATGTTCATTTGCTGAGGTGGCACAACTCAAAATGAGAAGAAACAGCTGGAAACATCTATTAATAATCAGAACACGGCACATATGAAGTATGAATCTGGGAAAATTGAAATTAGTCAAAAATGAAATGGAATACACAAATACCAATATCCTAGCATTACTGGTTGAACTGGATATATATTAGCCATTTTGAATCAAGCAATCATGTGGTTTACTGCACTGAGAATGACAAGTTAAAGAGATTGATGTTGCAGTCATCATCAAAAATAACATTTCAATACCTATAATTAAGTACAATATTGTCAGTGACAGTTTAGTATCTATAAGCCTACAAGGAATAAGGATGTCTGAACAAGAACTGCTGTCTTTAAATTACGGTACGTGATGAAAAGTATTGACGATATCATGGATTATCATCAGAGGAGTGTGTGTTGGAAGCACAGCCAGAGTGCTCCTTGAGAGATACAAAGGTGAGGCTTCATCTCCAGTACTTTGTCACAGTTGTCAGGAGGGACCAGTCCCTGAAGGAGAACATAACGTTTGGTTGGTGAAAAAGAAGATCTTCAACAACATGGATTGACACAGTGGCTGCAGCAATGGGCTCAAACAAAGCAACAGTTGTGACAATGTTTTTCTGTCCGTATGAGTCAGAATGAACTTGTCAACATCTAACACAACAGGAAACCTTTTCAGAAGTTTTCATAATAGTGTTCTAATACAGTATTTTTCCTCTTGTGATTGATTTATTTCACTCAGCATAGTTCCCACCAGATTTATCTATATTGTGAGATATTTTTCAGTCCTCATTGTTCTACATTGTTGCATAGTATTGCATTGTGTATTATGATCCATAACTAATCTATTTGTCTTAGTCATTTAGTACTGCTATGTCAGAAACACCACAAGTGGGTAACTTTAAAAAGAGGATTTTTATCCTATCACAGCCCAGTAGGCTACCAGTCCAAATTCAGGATGTTAGCTCTAGGGGAAGGCTTTCTCTGCTGACTCTGGAGGAAGGTATCTGTCATCGATCTTCCCCTGGATTGGGAGCTACTGAGGTGGAGGGACCCCAGTCATTTCCGAAGAAGTGTTTACAGCATATAGGAACTTCAGTCAATACTGAGAATCATGACCTAGCCAGATGGCTATCCATGTTTTCGGAGAGACACAATTCAATCCATGACACCATTCATCTATTAATAGACACTTAAGTTGTTCCCATCTTTTTGCTATCGTGAATCATACTGCAATGAACATGTTTGCATGTATATCTATTCATGTGATGGCTCTTATTCCTCTGGGGTATATTCCTAGTGGTGGGATTGCTGGATTATATGATGTTTCTATTCCTAGCTTTTTAATAACATATCTTACCATTTCTTATCATGATTGGACCATTATACATTCTCACCAACAGTGCATAAAAGTTCCAATCTCCCTGCCATTTCTCTAACCTTTATTATTCTCTGTTTTTAAAAATCAGTACCAGTTTTTTCAAGGTGATACAGTCTCTCATTTTAGTTTTGATTTGCATTTCTCTAGTGGTTAATGACAGAGAGCATTTCTTCATGTGTCTGTTAGTCATCTCAATGTCTTCTTTGGTGAAGTGTCTGTTAATATTATTTGTCCATTTTTAATTGATTTATTTATCTTTTTGTTGTTGAGGTATTGAAGTATTTTATAGATTTCAACAATTAGTCCCTCATTGAATATTTTGTAGCCAAAAAAATTTCCCAGCAGGTAAATTCTCTTTTCACTGTCTTGGTCAAGTCTTTCTGTGAGCATAATTTGGTCTAGAGATTTTAGGTGTCTCCTCAAAGTAGAGTTGACCTTAATTGCATGGATGGAGTAAAGTCTTTGAGACCTTTGTTTGCTGATGTGGCATGACTCAAAATGAGAAGAAACAGCTACAAACATTTATTAATAATCAGAACATGGAAAGTCCAAAGTATGACACTAGGAAAACTGGAAATCATCAAAAATCAAATGGAATGCCTAATTATCAATACCCTAGGCATTAGTGAGCTGAAATGGAACAGTGTTGGTCATTTTGAACGAGACAATCATATGGTATACTATGCTGGAAATGAAAACTTAAAGAGGTGTGATGTTGCACTCACCATCGAAAAGAACTTTTTGAGATCTGTACTGAAGTACAATACTGTCAGTGATAGGATAATACCCATGTGTCTACAAGGAAGGCAAGTTAATACAACTATTATTCAAAGTTACTCGCCAACCACAAAGGCCAAAAGTGAAGACATTAAAGATTTTTACCAGCTTCTACAGTCCAAAATTTACTGAACTTGCAATCAGGATGCACTGATAATTACTAGTGATTGGAATGCAAAAGTTGGAAACAAAGAAGCACTGATGAGGAAAAAATTCAAGATTCTATAGGGAAAATATTAACTTTTACAGGAAACATCGAAAGAAGATGGAAAGAATACACAAAGTCATTATGTCAGAAAGAACTGGTAGAAGTTCAGCCATTTGAAGAGGTAGCATATGATCAGGAACTGATGGCACTGATGCAAGAAATCAAAGCTACACGGAAGGCAGTGATGAAAAACAAGGCTCCAGGAATCGATGGAATATCAACTGAAATGTTTCAAGAGATGGATGCAGCACTAGAAGAGCTCATTCATCTTTGCCAAGAAATTTGGAAACCAGCTACCTGACCAGTCAACTGGAAGCCATCCATATTTCTGTCTATTCCTAAAAAAGATGATCCAACTGAATGGGGAAATTATCAAGCAGTATCATTAATAGCATATGCAAGTAAAATTTTGCTCAAGGTCATTCAAAGTAATCGCAACAGTGAATTGACAGGGAACTGCCAGAAATTCAAGTCGGATTCAGAAGAGGATGTGGAACCAGGGATATTATTGCTCATGTCAAATGGATCTTGGCTGAAAGCAAAGAATACCAGAAGATGTTTACCTGTGTTTTATTGACTATAGAAAGGCATTTGACTGTGTGGCCTGTGTGGATCATAACAAATTATGGATAACATTGCAGAGAATGGGACTTCCAGAACACTTAATTGTGCCCATGAGATATCTGTATATGGATCAAGAGGTAGTCACACAAACAGAACAAAAGAAAACTGCATGGTTTAAAGTTAGGAGAGATGTGCATCAGGGTTATATTCTTTCACCATAGCTTTTCAATCTGTATGCCAAGCAAATAATCTGAGAAGTTAGGCTGTATGAAGAAGAATGAGGCTTTGGGATTGAAGGAAGACTCATTAAAATGTGCATTATGTAGATGACGCAACCCTGCTTGCTGGAAGTGAAGAGGATTTGAAATGCTTACTGATGAGGATCAAAGATCACAGCCTTCAGTGTGGGTTGCACCTCAACATCAAGAAAACAGAAATTCACACAACAGAACCAGTAAACAACATTGTGATAAATGGGGAAAGAATTGAATTTGTCAAGGATTTTATTTCACTTGGTTCTACAGTCAATGCCCTTGGAAGCAGCAGTCAAGAAATCAAAAGACTCACCCCATTGGGAAAATCTGCTGTAAAGGACCTCTTTAAAGTATTGAAAAGCAAAGATGTCATCTTGAAGAGTAAGGTATGCTTAACCCAAGCCATTGTGTTTTCAACTGCAATTTATGGATGAGAAGGCTGGACAGTGAATAAAGAAAAACAGAAAACGAATTGATGACTTTGAATTGTGGTGTTGGAGAAGAATATTGAATGTACCATATACTCCCAAAAGGATAAACTGATCTGCTCTGGAAGAAGTACACCCAGAGTACTATTTAGAAGCAAAGGTAGTGAGACTGTGTCTCACATAGTTTGGACATGTTATTGGAGAGACCAATCCTTGGAGAAGAATATCATGCTTGGTAGAGTGGAGGGTCAGTGAAAAAGAGGAAAACTCTCAACAAGATGGATTGACACAGCGGTTGCAATGATGGGTTTAAGCATAAAAACGATTGTGGCCATGGTACAGGACTGGGTAGCGTTTCGCGCAATTGTACACTAGGCCACTATGAGTCGGAACTGACTTGATGGCACCTAACAAAACCAACTTAGCTTTTAGCTTCTTACTGAAATGGTAAGATTCAGGAAACAATACAGACTGACAGAAATGTAACCAAATGAATGCTTTATACTGACAGATTTTATTTTGCCAGATGTTACTGATAACATCCATGTGTAAAACAAGCATCCGTGCCTAGTGAAAGTATCCATTGGAAGCCTAGAATGTTAATTTTGCATGGAAAATATAATGCAGTTCTTTCAGGGATTTTTGCATTAAAATGATCACTTAGGCTTCTAATAGATGTGTTCATAAAAAAAGAAGGAAGGAAGGAGAGAGGGAAGGAACCAAACTCAGGGCTGAGTGATCCTATAGGACAAAGTAGAACTACCACATAATGTTTCCAAGTGGCAGCTGGTAGAGTTGAGCTAATGATCTTTTGGTTAGGAACCCAGTGCTCAATCATTACACCACCAGGGCTCCATATACATACATATGTAAAAAAATCCATATATACATATAGTTTTTGTTTTTGTTAGGTGACATGAAGTTGGTTGCCACCCATAACAACCTCATGTATAATAGATTGACACACTGCCAAGTCCTGAGTCATTTTCACAAGTGTTACTATATTTCAGCCCATTGTTGCATCTACTGCATTGATCCATATCTCTAAGTCTCTTCCTCCTTTTCACTGACCCTCCACTTTACCAAGCATGATGTCCTCATCCAGGGATTGGTGTCCCTCCTGATAACATATTCAGCGTGAATACAACGAAGTGCTTTGGAATTCCTATTTTTTGCATTGTTATTCATAATTTCTTATGATCCACACAGTTAGTTCAATGTCTTTGTGTAGTCAACAAAATACAGATAAACATCTTTCTGGCGTTCTCTGCTTTTAGCCAAGACCCATCTGACACTGGCAGTGATAACCTTCATTCTATGCCCTCTTTTGAATCTGGCTTGAGTTTCTGAAAGTTCCCTGTCAATGCACTGCTGCAACGGTTTTCTGAATGATCGTCAGCAAAATTTTAGTTTTGTGTGATATTAGTGATTCAATAATTTCTGCATTCTGTTGGGTCAGTTTTCTTTGGAATTGTTGTGAATATCAATTTGTTTCAGCTGCTTGGCCAGATAGCTGTCTTCCAAATTTGTTAGCATATGTAGACAAGTATTTCCAGTGCCGTATCCATTTGTTGAAGTGTCTCAGTTGGTATTCCATCTGAGATGATATGCCAACAATTCCTGGAGCCTTGTTTTTCACCAGTGCCAACAGTGCAGCTTGGACTTCTTCTTTCAGTACCACCAGTTCTTGATCACGTGTTGCCTCTTGAAATGTCCGAACATCAGTCAACTCTTTTGGTACAAAGACTCTGTATTTCCATCTTCTTTTGTTGCTTCCTGTGTCATTCAATATTTTCCCTATAGAATCCTTTAAAATTGCAACTCAAGCCTGAATTTTCTCTTCAGTTCTGAGAAATGACAAGTATGTTCCTTCTTTTGGCTTTCTAACTCTAGGTCTTGGTGTATTTCATTTTAATACTTTGTCTTTTCAAGCTGCCTTTTGAAATCTTCAATTCAGCTTGTCTACTTCAGCATTTTTTTCTTTTCCTTTTAGTTACTCTGTATTCAAGAACAAGTTTCAGAGTCTCTTTTGACCTTCATTTTGTTTTTTCTTTCATTCCTGCCTTTTTAATAACCTCCTGTTTTATTCATGTATGATGTCCTCTATGTCCTTCCAAAAGTCATCTGGTCTTCAGTGATTAGGGCTTAATGGGTCAAATCTATTCTTCAGAGTGTCTCCGAATTCAGGTGTAATATACTCAAGATCGTAGTTTGGCGTTCATGGACTTGTTTTGATTTTATTCAGCTTCAAAATTAACTTGCATATGAGGTCTGACAATTACATTGATGAACTCGCCACTGTGCACTTATATTGGAAGCACTGTACAAATAATTCAGTAAGGTTTCATAACCTTGGTATATCAGAGTCTCACGGTTGTGTTCCTGTCAATGTGCAGTGGTGTTCATTATTGTTGTGTGTTTTTGTTTGCCATCGTGAGAGTGTCAGAGCTTGAATCAGAGCAGTGAATAAGGATTAAATCTCTTCTTAAACTTGGTAAGACTGGCAGTGAAATCAGGAACATGTTAGTTGAACTCTATGGGGATAATGCCATGAAGAAAATGGCAGTGCACAAATGGATTAAACATTTTTCTGAGGGGAGAGAAAGTGTTACTGATTAAGAGAGGTCAGAGCAGCCAGTAAAGAGCAGAACTGATGAAAACTGCAAAAATTCATGGAACTGTGCATCAAAAATCATCAGCTGACTGTGAGAAGCATAGTAGAACAAATAAATATCAATAGAGAAACGGGAAAATCTTAACTAAAAACTTTGGCATGAGAAAGGTGTGCACAAAAATGCTCCTGAAGGAGCTCACTGATGAACAAAAGCAAAGGAGTGTCAAAGTTTGCCAAGACTTTTGGAAAGGCAAAATGATGTTCTGGGCCATGTTATCACTGGTGATAAAACAACAGTATATTAATATGACTCTGAAACAAAATGTGAAAGTTCACAACAGAAGTTAGCTAAATCTCTAAGACCAAGAAAATTCCGTCAGTCCAAATCAAGAGTCAAAACCATGTTGCTAAACTTTTTGATATTAGAGCGGTTGTTCATTATGACTTTGTACTAACTAGGGAGTCAACTAGGTTTACTATTTGAAATGCTGAAAAAGCTGCGTGAAAAAGTTAGCTGAAAATGACTAGAATTTTTCACCAACAGCTCATGGCTCTTGCATCATGACAATATACCAGCTCACACTGCACTGTCTGTGAGGGAGCGTATAGTCAAAAAACAAATAACTGTATTGGAACACCCTCCTTCCTCGCCTGATCTGGCCCTCTGTGACTTTTTTCATTTCCCAAAGATAAAGGAAATATTGAAAGGAAGACATTTTGATGACATTCAGGACATCAAGGTTAACATGATGACAGCTCTGATGGCCATTCCAGAAAGAGTTTCAAAATTGCTTTGGAGGGTGGACTAGGTGCTGGCTTCAGTGCACAGCTTCCCAAAGGGAGTACTTTGAAGGTGACCATAGTGATATTCAGCAATGAGTTATGTAGCACTTTTTCTAGGATAAGTTCATAAACATGGTTGTCAGAACTTGTATGAGCAGTTGATAGTCTGTTCCACAGATGTTCACTGACCTAGTTCTGACTGATAACACTGAGCTCCCCATGGTCTGTTTTCACAGATACAGTTGATTTGATTCTTGTGTATTCCATATGGTGAGGCCCACATGTATAATCATTGTTTATATTGTTGAAAAAAAGGCGTTCCTAATTAACAGAACCTTGGTCTTGCAAAATTCTATCATGTCATTTCAGGTGTCATGACTTTCACCAAGGCCAATTGTACAGCTATTGATCCTTGTTTGCTCCCAACTGTGATGTTTAATGTTGCGTGTCAGCTTGACTGGGCCATGATTCTCAGTGGTTTGGCAGTTATGATGTAATTTGGCAGTTATGTTATGATGTTATTACTTCCCTAATGAGATTTGTTATAAGCAGCCAATCAGTCTAAAGGGAGATTCCTTGTGGGGTGTGGACCGAATCCAACAAAGACGGACTTTCCGAAAAGCTTGCAGACCTTCGCTAGCTCTGGGTTCTGTAGCTGGCTTTTGTTCAACAGACCTTCACTTCTTGGGACTTAAACTTACCCACTGATACTGGAATTTATCAGCCTCTACAGTCTGTAAACCCTTGTGGCGTATTGGTTAAATGCAACATCTGTTAACCAAAGGATCGGTGGTTCAAATTTGCCAGGTGCTCCTTGAATACCCTATGGAGCAGTTCTACTCTGTCCTGTAGGGTCGTTGTGAGTCAGAATTGACTTGATAGCAGTGGGTTTCTTTTTGACTGTCTGTAAGCCATGGAGCTGTTCTCTCACCTTGCAGTCTTGGGTTCACCAGACCCTGAAACTATGTGAGTCTGGAGTAGCTTCTAGCCTGAGCCACATGTAAGGTAATTGAAAACATCATGGCTTGGACCACGCACAACTTGGTCCTCAAAGTGACGTCTCTACCCTTCAACATTTTAAGGAGGTCGTTTGCTGCATATTTGCCCAATACAGTGCATCATTTGATTTCCTGACTGCTGCTTGAAAGGGCGTTGATTAAGGATCCAAGCAAAATGAAATCCTTGGCAATTTCGATCTTCTCTCCTTTTATCATGATGTTAATTATTGGTCCGGTCATGAGGATTTTTGTTTTCTTTATGCTGAATTGTAATCCACACTGAAGGCTAGTGTTTGATTTTCATCAGTAGGTGCTTCAAGTCCTCTTCACTTTCAGCAAGCAAGATTGCATCATCTACACAGTGTGGGTTGTTAATGAGTCTTCCTCTTATCTTGCTTTATGTTCTTCTTCACGTAACCCCACTTTTTGAATTATTTTCTCAGCATACAGATTTAATAAGTATAGTAGAAGGACACAACCCTAACTCTAATACACACTTCTCCTGATTTTAAACCATGCACTATTGCTTTATTCTGTTCAAATGACTGACTTTTGGTCTATATACAAGTTTCAGTTGAACACATTTAAGTGTTCTAGAATTCACATTCTTTGCAATGTTACTCATAATCTGTTATGGTCCACACAGTGGAATGAATTTGCAGAGTCAAAACACAGTAAATATGTTTTTGGTATACTCTTCTTTCAGTCCTTATTCATCTGTCATCAGCAATAATATGTCTTGTTCCACATCCTCTTCTGAATACAGCTTGAATTTTTGGCAGTTTCTTGTTGATGTGGTACTGCAATCATTTTTGGTTCAGTAGGATTTTAGCTGCATGTGATATAATGACATTGTTTCATAAATTTCATATTCTGTTGTATCTCCTTTCTTAGGAATGTGCACAAATATGAATCTCTTCCAGTTGTTTGGCCAGGTGGCTATTTTCCAAATTTCTTGGCATGTATGAGTGAGCATTTCGCATTGCTGTGTCAGCTTCTAGCAGTAGACAATCTTCAGAGTTGCTGGGTTTATAGATTCATCTGTCTTAATTGTCTTTATATAGGACCTGCTTTTTTGTCTCTGTGTCTATAAATCAGAAGGGATTAGCTTTAAGACACGCTCTCTGTATTGGTAGATCCTCACTGAGATAGCAAAGAACTTTTTCTTCCCAAGTGGATTCCATGCACGTGTATAGGGGTAAGGAGTCTAACACATGTTTTTGGTTGACGCAATTTAATCCATAATGAATGCGTTGACACAATAGTTGCAACAATGGACTTGAACTCCAATGGTCACAAAAGTGGTGCAGGCTTGTGCAGTGTTTTGTTACATCCTACATAAGGGTGCTGACAATAGCAGCGTTCATTAGAAGTGAGCCGCTAGGTCCAGCACACACTCAAGGGCAGGAGTTTACACAGGAACAAGTCTACTCCGTCGTATGAGTCACTTGATAGAAGTGAATTTCTTTCTTTTTTTATTTTTAGGGAATTATGACAGGCTGTGGAAGCATTGCAGTCCCTGGGTAGTACAAATGCTTAAGACCTTCAGCTACTCACCAAAAGGGTAGAAGTTTGAGTCCATCAAGTGGCTCCTTGGAAAAAAGACATGGTGATCTATTTCCAAAATATCAACAATTGAAAATTCTGTGAACGCAGTTATACTCTGATGTACATCAGGTCACCAGGTCAGGGTCAGTGGATAGTAACCAGTAATGGTGGTAGTAGAAGCACCCAGAAAATTCCAAATCGGTGGTGATCGAAAGAAGAGATGTGAACAGTGGCATGTTCTCTCCTATATTCCATTATAATGGCTATTTTTATCTCCTAGGGGGCAACTGCCAGACTTCATGCAGCAGCTGGAGAAGTGGGGGCAGCGCCCGAGCTCGGAAAGAGTTGGTTGGTCTCACCATGTCATTCTGCTCAAACACCAACATGGTTCCCTGTGACTTTCAGTATAGAGCAGTTCTGAATTGAAAGTGAACTCGTCCTCAGACCAGAAGGAACTCTTGGCAATATTCACAGACATTTTTTGTTGTCCCCACTGGGATGTGTGTTTGTGTGAGACTGTGTGTGTTCAGATATTCACTAGGTAGAGCTCAGCAACACTGCCTAACATCTTATAATGCACAGAACAGTTCCCCACAAGTCAAAATTGCCCAGTCTCGTATGCCAATATTTCCAAGATTAAGAAACACTGGAATAGGGTTAAAATGTTTCAGCTGTCATCCAAAGAGACCTGCATCAGATACCTAGAGCCTCTCTCGCCACCACCTCCCTTCCCCTATTTTTCCCATAAGGCACTACTTGGAGGTTCCAGAGACCTCATCCTCTAAATCTTCATGATCTCATAGATAAAATGAAGGTCATGATAGACCCTGCACAGGGCTGTGTGTGATAAATGAGAAACTATGCATCAAGTGGATAGCACAGAATCTCTTGTTAGCTGCCTTCTAGTCATCCCCCGACTTATGGAGACCTCACGCACAACAAGATGGAAGTGTTATGATCCACAGCAACACCTTCTGAGCTCACCCAACCACCCTTACCCATGTTCCCACTTTCTTAAGTTCATTATATTTCTACCTAATAAGTCTTATTTTTTCTTTTAAAGAACGCTGTATGGAACCATGGAACCCCAAAGGGCATTGTACAAAATGTTACCAAACAGCTTCAGAACGTGATAGTGAACATGTGGAATGAGATTTTTGCTTCTCCAGATAAGTATGAAAATCCTGAGTTTGGTATAGGTAAGAAACACTGAGAGATGCCTACAATTGCCTCTGTAAAGAGAATTGGGTCCTGGTATTGTTAAGGTCTAGGAATGATGAAATTTTTTTGTAGATCTAAGCGTTATAGATTTTCTGCATGGATATTCTTTATGAGTAGGGCTCTGCTTTGAAAACATGAATGCAAGGGAATAAACCAGCTATCTTCCTCTTTCCAATTCTCCTTGATATGGTATAAAGTACTTTGGGGTATACCTACCATGCTTTCATTGCTGGATTGTCAAAAAGATCCTATAGACTCAGTTACATGTGATACTAGAACAGTCTGAACCTAGGGCAGATACCTGATCCCTAGTTTAGACTCTATTTCTCATTAGGAGCCCTGGGTTTCCTTTATTCCAGTAAACCTGAAGAAGAATCTTCTTCATCTACTCAAGTGGTTCTAACAATTTTAAGCCTCAAAGGGAAATGTACATGTGTGCATTGGCGAAGGGGGCGGGGGTGGGGGAGGAAGTAATGGTCCTAATTCCCTGCCTTTTCAGGAGTCTCCTTAGCCCTCATACCTGTTAATTATTTCAAAGAAACAACTTCTGGTTTGATTGATTTTTATTTCCCTAACCTTCCTTAGTTTGCTTTCTTTTTATATTGATTTCTGCTCTGATCTTTATTATTTCATCTCTTCTACTTTCTTTAGTTTAATTTGATTTTTGTTTTCTAGCTTATTCACTGGGTAAATTTCCTTCTAAGTACTGCTTTGTCCACATTTTGTAATTTTTCTTATGGTGAACTTTCATGATCTCTCAATTAAAATATTTAAAATTTTATTTGTGTTTTATCCTTTAGCCTGTGGTTTATTTGTTGTTGCTGCTGTCATTGTTACATGGCATTGAGTCAATTTTGATTCATAACAACTCCACGTAACAGAGTTATGCACTCTAGGGTTTTCTTGGTCATATCCTTTATGGGAACAGATCAACAAGTCTTCTCCTCACAAAGTTGTTGGGTTGGTTTAAACAGACAGTCTTATTGTTTGTAGCCAAATATTTAAGTTTTGTACTACCAGGGCTCTTTATGTGTTGTTTCAGATTTAATTTCCAAATATCTGAAGCTGTTCTAATATTCTGGCCATCTTTCTTTTTGTTAATGATTTCTCATTTAATTCCATTTTGGTCTGAGAGATATTCTAGAATTTCAACGCTTTTAAATTTATTGAGACCTGTTTTGTGTTTTGTGTTGCAGAGTGTTCCATGTAAATTTAGTTTCTGTTTTCAAATATAGGACATGGTAGTACACCAAAGGCTAAAGTGACTATGGCTTAAGCATAGACAGAGTCATTTAACACTTTAAATACAAGGAGTCATGGCCTGACGTCGCAGTTCCCTAGCAACTCCAAGCCCTATCATTCTCTGCAGTCAACTCCCATCTGTATCCCAAAATGGCAGCCCTAGTTTCACATCCACTTATCAACCAGCGGAAAAGGCAAAAACTAGAAACAGAAGGCATTCCCATTCCCTTTAGTGCACACCACTTCTAGTCACCCCCTGTTGGCCTGCAAATAGGCTCCACCTAGCTGCAAGGGAGGCTGGGGAATGACTTGTGTTCAGCTTAAATCGGGTGGTTTATTTCTAAAGAAAGGAGAGGTGAGCGTATATGAGGAAAATGTATAGTCTCTGTCATAGTCCCTAGACAAATGTTCCTCACTTCTCCAGAGACAGACTTTATGTAACAAAAACTTACATGAGGATGATCTTTCATTAGATCTTGTGTATATGGCTGAAAGGGTTTATGCAAGGGACTCTTTCCAAATACAGAGAATCTACTTGTAGTTGAGTCTTCTTCGAAAAACTCATAAATTGCCAGCTTAAAAATATTAAGTTCTAACTTCAGTGAGCACCACAGTGCAAATTTTTAAAATCTTCTGCCCTTTAAGTTTCATATAATAAATGCTTCACATATCCACTCTAATGCCAGCTTTGAGAAGTGTGCCAATATCCTCTCTTCTTGGGTTATATGGCCAGTGTGTGTTACTTAGGCCACTTTTACCACTTAAGACTCAGCAGCCAGAGATGTGTGTTGGAGTGGGAGTGTTGTCTGGTCTACCTTGACTTTGGAGCTGGAGCATGGAAATCACTAATAATAGGTCTTTCAAAGAAGAATTGTTCAACAAGTGTTGAAGCAAGTGAGAGGCAAGCAAAGCAGGATTCACTTTCTTTATGTTTCCAGCCTATGAAACTAACAGATGCAATGAGACAAACAAAAGAATAATTTTGGAGGCTAAGAATAACGCAATGAATATCGACTGCACCCATGCTTTCCAAGAAACTGCAGGAGGTACTGTGTTTTAGATGGATTCTCTTGACCTCCAAACTGTAGACACCATGTATCATTTCTAGGGGACTGGGACAAGGGGTAAGGGACTGTCTTAGTTATCTAGTGCTGCTATAATAGAAATATAACAAGTGGACCACTTTAAAAGGCAGAAATTAATTTTCTCACGGTTAAGAGGCTAGAAATTCAAATACAGTGTGCCAGTTCTAATCAAAGGTCTTCACAGTTTGTTAGCTCTGAGCAAAGGGCCTTTTTTTCTTCTAAGTTTCTCTTTCTTGTTTCCTTGATGATTTTAGGTGGCAGAGAATCCCTCTTCTCTCATCTTTGATTTATCACTTTCTTGTTTAATTTCTTTTGTATCGCAAAAGAGAATGACTTAAGACACATGCTACACTGCTATTGTCTCATGAACATGAAAACTCTTTCCCAAATGGGATTATAACCACAGGTATAGGGTTGGTATTTACCACATTTATTTTGGGACACAATACTATCTATGATAAGGATTCACAAAGTTTTTGAAGAAGGGAGATTCTATGCAGTGGGGTTAAAAGCTTTGCCTTGACCACTGACCAGTCAATATTAGTGATGAGTTGGACTCTTAATGTAAGAAGTGTTTACTTTGAGACTCACACCAAAGTTCAAACAGGGATCCCTTGACATACTTCCTTAAAAGGGCCAGGTTGATGCATTTCCTGTTTCTCTGTGATGGTTTAAGGGGGCAGCTACTCAACACTCAGCATGGGTAGATGATTGTTGCTTTGAACTTTTTCCCTTGGGAAATGTTGTTTTAAAATCATATACCTGCTCTTATTTCACAAATACATTTTTTAAAAAAACTAATCCTCTATATCATTAGAGGCTTTTCCAGGCTGTTATGATTTTTACGTAATAATAAGGGCTGTCATGTCTTATTAACTTTTTTAAAAATTTCCGCTCAATTCAGAAGAGTTTTACTTACGGTTTTTAAAAGAAATTTTCATCTGAGCATTGTTATCTTTTTTATCATGGGTGCTTATTTTAAATTTTTTTCTGTATGTTTTGGATCTTTGGAAGAAAATTATTCCAGTGAAAATACACATTACACAGTGTATGCCATCACAACAATTTATATGTGTAGAATTCAGTGACATTGGGTACATCTTTGAAGTTATCCACTGATTCTTGTCATCCTTTCCCAGATCACTGTAGCACCATTAACAGAAATTCAGTACCCCTTAAGTAGAAACTCCACCATACCCACCCCTCTCACTCCTGGTAACAACTAATAATCTTTGGTTTCTATATATTTATTTATTTCAAGGATGTGGGGTCATCTAGTACTTGTCCTTTTATGATGGACTTACTCCCTTCAGCATGGTTTTCAAGATTTATCCACATTGTGGCATGTATCAGAATTTCGTTTCTCTTTATGATTAAGTCCCTTGAGAATTGGTTCATCTTCATTCAGTCTTCCTCTACCCTACAAGTTTACAAACTTTTTCTATAAAGAGCCAGATGGTAAAATATTTTTGAATTTTCAGGCTCGATAGTCTCTGTTGCAAGCAGTCAGCTTTGCTGCTGTAGTGTAAAAGCAATCATAGATAACACTCAAATGCATGAGCATCATCATGTTACAATAAAACTTTAGTTAATGAAACAGCTGGCAGGCTGAATTTGATCCTCAGGCCAACTCTTGCTTTATCTCATCACTTTAATTAAGCCTTTTGTACAACACCTACCACTACTTATTCCTTTTCTAATTCATTTATTTGTTTATTGTCTATTGTCTCCCACTACAATATCAGCTCTTCTGTGGCAGGAACTCTAGTTTGTTTATTACTGCTGTATCTGCAATCCTCATAACACTGCCTGGCATACAGCAGGAGCTCAAAAAAAATGTGATGAATGAACATAAAATATTTCATAGGGAAAGACCTCATTGCTTTGAGACGGTGGAATAAGTGTTCCATTTTCTCCAGAAAATTCCCAACCACTGACTAATTTTCACCACCTATTGTGAGCTAGAGAGGAAAATTTCTAAAAATGAGTTTATTTTAAAACAGAGGAAATAATAATAATGGGATGGTGGCTCATGAATGATTACGGTTTCAGAAACACTGCATCGTACCACAGAATGCATTTAACTTCTGTGAATAACTTATACTTGCATGAAAAGTGGAGGGAGAAGAAAGGGGAGGAGGGAAGAAAGGTTGAGAAGGAAGAAAGGACAGAAATAGAGAGGTAGATATACAGTGAAAGAGAGACAGAGGAAATGAGGATCAGAGGGACTAAGAGAGAGATGGTCAGAGGTCCGAAAGGCTGAAGATGCGAGACAAGAAGGTGGGGTCATAGAGACAGCAATAGTTACAAAGTGTCACAGAGATAAAGGATAGAGCATCAGCAAATCAGAGGGAGAAAGGGAAAGAGGAGGAAAAAGAGTTTATGTGCGTGTGTGAGAGAAAGAAAATAAACTAAGTGGAATGGGCTACCCTGCTCACCTTCCTAGATGATTAGAGCCCCCTAGATGATTAGATCTTCTGAGGCAGAAGAAGGGGATGTTTGGTTTCCTCATTCCATCTGAGTTCCACCAAGGATTCACAGATATTTTCATAGCACAATGATTTACATGTTTTGCACGGATAGCTCTTATAATGTAGAGTACATTATAACAGATATTACATAATATGAAACACTTCACTCAAGATCACATGCAACCTGTTGAAAGGGCAATTTAAGGGATTTCCAAGGAGATTTTGACTCTATAGTAGGTTTGCCTTATAACCCTAACATATGACACTAGTGTACTACTTCCTAAAACTATGGAAACCCTGTAAAATTATTTCTCTTCTGTGGTCACAGATCAGAGGGATGTTGCATTGATAGTCTACCGAGATCTTGGAGATATTGTCAATGGATCCTTTTTTAGTGGGAGAAAAGGACTGCAGGATGTGAAACTGAACTCTCTTGTTGTGAGTGGCACCAATGATTCAGAGAAACAAATTTACCTGTCTGAACCTGTGATCATGACCTTGAAACATATTCAGGTAAGCGAAAAAGGACTGGTTCTAGTACCAGCTGCTAGTAAGTCAGCTCTGAGTTATGGTGACTCCATGTATGTCAGTGTAAAACTTTTATGTTCCATGAAGTTGTTACTGAAAAACCAAATCCACTGCCATCAAGTCATTTCTGATTCACAGTTAACCCCATAGGACAGAGTAGAACTGCCCTATAGAGTTTAGAAGCAGCAGCTGGTGGATTTGAACTGCCCCTTTTGGTTAGCAGCAGTAGTACTTAACGACTATGCCATCAAGGTTTATGTAAAGTTGTTGGCGACTGATTTTTAGAAAGTGAATCATCAGATCTTTCTTCAAAGTGCCTCTGGGCAGCCTTTTCCAGTTAGCAGCTGAGTGTGTTAACTGTTTGCTTAACAGCATCCATGGACTCCCTCTAGAGTGCGTGAAAGGGATGAGGATGTATCATCAGGGTTTTGGTAAGAAACTGAGTCCCACTCTGATAGCTGATCGTTTAGAGAACCAACATGAGATGTCAAGGCTCTGAGAAACTGCCACAATGGGGAGTCATGATCACATTTAAGCTTAAAAAGGCAGTGGAAGAACTAAGATTAATAAGATCAGTGACATCTGGAGGGAGGGAAGAGGGATTGTACACATGGCGGTAGAAATGCTGTTAGTTGCCATCCAGTCAGCTCCTACTTGTGACCTTGCGCATAACAGAGCAAAATGTCACCCAGTCCTGCAGCACCTTATGATCATTACTATGTTTGAATCCATTGTCCTGGCCACTGTGTCAATCCACCTCATTGAGGATGTCTTTTACCTTTGCTGGCCTTCCAGGTTACCAAATACAGTGTCATTTTTTAGTTATTGATCTTTTCTGATGATATGTCCGAAGTAAGTAAATCAAAGTCTACAACAATAGTTTGTGATCCACAGGATTTTCAGTGGCTAAAGACAACCCTCTATTAAGCAGATTGACACAGTGCCTGCAAAAATGGGTTTCTACTTTGCGAAGATGATCAAGACATACAGGACTGAGTAATGCTTCATTCTATTATTTGTGGGGTCACCTCAATGGCAAGTATTCAACAACAGCAGTTTTCAGAAGTAGATTGCCAGACCTTTCTTCCTAGTTTATCTTAATCTGAAAGCTCTGCTGAAACCTGTATACCATAGGGAACTCTGCTGGTATTTGCAATACAGAAAGCATAGCTTCCAGCATCACAGCAGTACATAAACCACCACTGTATGACAGACAGGTGGGGGGAGGGAAACCTTTGAAACAACCTGGAAGAAACACCTGATCTCTATCTTTGTTTTTCCAGTGATGTTCCATCAGGGTCTGACTCTAATAAAATCCCATGAAAGTCAGTGAGCCATAAAGGCGCCTGGCTGAAGCAGTTCATGAAGGTCATTCCCCAAGGCTCTGAGATGTGTAGAGAAGGGCTTGGATAACAAAGTGTAAACCCCACAGCACACACAGCAGTGTGAAACTCTTCCTGCACTCAAGACAGCGGAATTTTCCTGTATCGGACTCGAGCCTAGCTCATCTGTGATTAACCTGTGAAGTTCAAATAATAAAACCACAACAAGTCTCACATCTATCCTCTTCTTTTTTCAGCCTGTTGGTGCAAGAACAAAACTTTTGTGTACAACCTGGAAAGGACTGAAGGAGGGAGGCAGCTGGTCGACAGATGGATGCTCTCAAATGGGCAGCAACGATTCTCACACCAAATGCCAGTGCTTCCATCTGCCAAGCTTTGCTGTCCTCATGGCTCTGACACCCAAGGTACCAGGATTTGTGGTCCTGCCCTCTGAACATGACTGTGTCCAGTGAGCTATGAAATCATCATCTTTACATCTTAGAAAAAGATTCTAAGATGAGGACTCAAGTACAAGTAGCTGACTTGGAGGATGATTCTAAGAAATGTCAGTCAGGAGCTTATTAGCAGGTGAAACAGAAAAACAGTAGACAGCAACACAGGTGGCATTATCAAGCCAGTCAGTACAGTAATCAGCTGGAGTTTAATTCCCTCTAGAAAGTTCTGGGAGTCAGTGTATACAACACACCTCAGAATCACCCTCCCTGATGAGTATGAGGCCAAGGTACTGAGACATTTCTTTTTTAATCATTTGTTGAGAACTACATCTAGGGGACACTAATTCTTCGCCATTTTCATGGGCATGGGAAGAATGAACTCAAGTTAACAGAGGATCTTCGGTATTTGGATGCTGGGTTGGCAAGCCCTGCAAGGATCAGATTCCAGGGATCCTGAAAGCAAAAGTGCTGCTATTCTGAGAGAGGATCACAGCTAAATCTCCCCAGTCAAATGAAAAGGAAGGTAACTAACTGGCTGTAGCAAACGACAGATCATAATCCCTGAACTTCTCAACTCTCAGTCAGGTCAACAACAATCCAGGTTTCAAAAAATCTACTTAACTTTCTGCTCTACTCATTTTTAGCTACCATCTACTATGTATTCACTATATGACAACTATCATGTTGAATACTTTATGTGTATGGCATTCAACAAATATTTCTTGAGTGCCTACTATATGCCAGGCACCATTGTAGGAATAAGGAATACAACAGGAAATAAGACAGATCAAAGTATCAGCCTACATGCAGATTCCGTTTGAATGCCATTCATTTCAATAGAACTACCACCCACATGTGGTTATTGAGCATCTGAAATGTGATGAGTAGTACTGAAGAACTGAATTTCTAATTGCATTTAAGTTGGTTTAAATTAAAAGGCTCAAGCTGTGTAAAATATTCATCCATTAAACAATTTATTGATTTGGTAAAATCATGTTCCTTTTCCACAATTGAAAATATAGCATCTGATTTAAGATGCTCAACAAGCTTAAAACATGTGTAGTATTTTTAAGACTTAATATAGAAAAGAAGAATATAAATTATTAGTAATTATTTTACATTGATTACACATTAACTTGATAATATTTTTTAATTGTGGCATAAATACATACATCAAAAAGTTTGCCAGCTCAAACAACATCTGCACTTAAAATCTGGTGACATTGATTATTTTCTTGATGTTGTGTAGTCATCATCACTGTCCTTTTCTGAATTATTCCACCCCTGTGAACTTAAACTCAGTTTCCCCTAGGAAGAAATTTTCTATATTCTCCCCTCCTTACTCCTGGAAACCATTAATGATCTTTGATTTCTGTTGTTATCATTTGGTACCATTGAGTTGGTTTTGACTCATGTTAACATGAGTCATGCAACACAGTGAGACACTGCCCTGCCCCGAGTCATCCTCATAATAGTTGTTGTGCATTATCCCATTGTTGCAGCCACTGTGTCATTTAGGGTCTATCTCTTTTTCACTGAGCTTCTGCTTTGACATGTAAGCTGTCCTCCGAAGACTGGTACCTCCTGATAACATGTTCAAAGTACGTGAAATGAAATCTCTTCATCCTTGCATCTAAGGGGCGTTCTAATCATACATCTCCCAAGACACATTTGTCTACTCCTTTGGCAGTCAATAGTATGTTCAGTATTCTTCCCTAACACCATAGTTCAAAGGCATGAATTCTTTGATCTTTCTTACTCATTGACCTGCTTTCCCACATATATGAGAAGATTGAAAATACCATGGACTGCATCAATTGGACCTTATTTCTCAATATGATATCTTTGTTCTTTAATGGTTCATAGACGTCTTTTGCAGATTTGCCTAGTGCAATGTGTCTTTCAATTTCCTGACTGCTGCTTCCATGAGTATTAATTGTGGATCCATGTGAAATGAAATCCTTGATAACTTAAACAATTTTTTTACCCACTTACCATGTTGCTTACAGGTCTACTTCTGAGGATTTTTGTTTTCTTTATGTTGAGGTATAATGCATACTGAAGGCAGTAGTCTTAAGTCTTCATCAGTAAGTGCTTCAAGTCCTTTTCACTTTAAACAAGTGAAGTTGTGTCATCTGTATATCATAGGCTGTTATTTCTTAGGAGGAAATTGAGTTTAAGTTAATGGCAGTGGAATGATTTAGAAAAGGATATTGATGGCTGCTTTGTGGTCCAAGTACAAGTTTCTCAGGAGAACAATAAAACATTCTGGAATTCTCATTCTTTACAAAGTTATCCATAAGTTTTTGTGGTCCTCACAGTTGAAGGTCTTTGCATAGTCAATAAATCACAGGCAAACATCTTTCTAGTACTCTCTGCTTTCAGCCAGGGTCCAACTGGCGTCAGCAACGGTATCTGTCAATCTGCATCTTCTCCTGAATCCAGCTTGAAGTTCTGAAAGTTCAGGGTCGATAAGTTGTAGCAACTGCTTTTGAATGATCTTCAGCAGCATTTTACCTGTATGTGATATTAATGATATCTTCCAATAATTTCCATATTTGGTTGGCCTGTCTTAATTTGGGATGGGTACAAACATGAATTTCTCCAGTCAGCTGGCCAGGTAGCTTCCTTTCAGATTTCTTGGCATGGATGAGTGAACACTTCAGTGCTTCATTCCTTTGTTGAGACATCTCAGTTGGTGTTCTGTCTGTTCCTAGAGCCTTATTTTTCACCAGTTGCTTCTGTGCAGCCTGGATTTTTTCTTCAGTGCCATTTGTGCTTGGTAGTGTGCTTTGTCCCAGAATAAATCAAACTTCAGCCAAGTCTTTTTTCTTAAGAGTCTCTGTGTATTCCTTCCATCTTCTTTTGACACTTCCTACATCATTTCATATTTTGCCCATAAAACTCTTCAAAATTCCGCCTCAAGTCTTGAATTGTTTCTTCAATTCTTTTAGCTGGACAAATCTTGAATGTGTTCTTTCCTTTTGGTTTTCTGTCTCCAGATCTTCGCACATTTTGTTGTAACACTTCTTTGTCTTCCCAGTCTGCATCTGAAATCTTCTATTCAGCTTTTTTTACTTCATCATTTCTTCAGTTCTCTTTTGCCACTTCATCTTTCAGAGCAAATTGTAGAGCCTTTTCTGACTTTTTTTTTGTTGCCTTCTTTACTTTTCTGTCCTTTTAATGATCTCCCCCTTTCTTCATATCTGACACCCTTCCTCAACCTGCCCAGCCTTTGGTCACCAGTATTCAGTGTGTCAAGCCTACTCTTGAGACGGTCTCTAAATTCAGGTGGGATATACTCAAGGTTGTACACCGTGGTGGTAGAGTGGCTACGTGCTGTGGCTGCTAATGAAAAGGTCAGCAGTTTGAATTCACCAGGTGGTCCTTAGAAATTCTGTGGAAGTAAGTGTACTCTGTGCTACTAGGGTTGCTATGAGTCAGAACTGACTCAACAGCAGTGAGTTTGGTTTTGGATTTACACTCAAGATCATACTCAAGTATAACAAACTGACAGATGTGTGTGGTTGATTTCTATACCTTTGTTCATTTCACTGAAGTGAGGTTATACAATATCTATCCTTTTGGGATTGACATTGCACTCACCATGGTTTTTTTTTTTTTGGTTTTGTCCATGTTGTGGCACGCATTAGGACTTCATTTCTTTTATGGCTGAGTAACATTCCATTGTATGGATGGACTACTTTCTGTTTAACCATTCATCTATTGAGGGACTTTTACGTTGTTTCTCCCTTTAGGTTATTGTGAACAGCATTACAGTGAAAGTTGTACAGGTTTTGAACTGATAGTATTTTGAACATACTAGGTTAAAAATACTAGGACATTAATTTCACTTGTTGCTTTGTACATTATTTGTTAATTTGACTACTTGAAAATTTAATTTACCACTGTGGCTCACATGTGGTTTTTAGAGGCCATCAAGTCAGGTTCCATTCAATGAGTCCATAAGACAGAGTAGAAATGCCCTGTGGGGTTTTCTAGGCTGTAATCTTAGCAGAAGCAGATACTAGGTCTTTCTCCCATGGAGCCACTGGGTCACTTCAAACCACCAATCTGCAGGGTTAGCAGCCAAGCACTTAAATGTTGTGCCTCATTCTTTCCTTCACTTTGAAGATAGAAACATCAAGTCTCAGAGGATAAATAACTTGCTCAAGGGACCCTAGGGCAGGGAACCCCATCTGACTACTCATCAGAGCCATAACTACCGAGATAAGAAATGTAACACATTCCTCCTTTCATTTTTCACAGGCGGATCTGGCATTGGGTGTGATCACCTGTGTGGGGCTGAGCCTCTCTCTGCTGTGCCTCTTCCTGGCAGCCCTCACCTTCCTCCTGTGCCGGCCCATCCAGAACACCAGCACCACGCTCCACTTGCATCTCTCAATCTGCCTGTTCCTGGCCCACCTGCTCTTCCTTGTGGGGATGGATAAAACTGAGCCTGAGGTAGGACTTTTTAACCAAATTACCTTCTTATCATAATCAAATCTTGACTTGAAAAAAGATGGTGGAAAAGGCAAGAATGAGGAGTGAGGATATAATAGGGATAGCTGCTCCTCTTAAACTTTGAACAATATCTGCATAGTCTGAATGTCCACTTAGCATAGTGACTGAAACTCAAGCTAACAGTGTTAGATAGGGTACCATCAGCTGCTATAACAAACTAACTCCAAAATGTCAGTGGCTTAGTGTAATAAAACCAAACCTGTTGCCATCAAGTTGATTTCAACATATGGTGACTCCATGTGTTTTAGATTACAAATGTGTCCTATGAAGTTTTCATTGGCTGTGATCTCACTCAAGTTGATCACCAGGCCTTTCTTCTCAATCATTTCACCACTCAGGGACTCCACTCAGCACAACAGTAGTTATTTTTATGCTTATTGTTCAGTTATGTTTCACCCTCAGGCTAAAGGAAAATCTACCAAAGTTACGCCAGGGTTCTTTCCTTTTGGGCCAAGTGCATAGACAAAAAAGTGTGGTTATGTACCAAAAGGAAGGTTTATCTGGAGCAGTCTCTTACATTCTACAGACTAGAACTCAGTCACACAGTCACACCTAATGCAATGGAGGCTGAGAAGTGTAGTCCCTGGCCGTACAGTGACTTCCTAATAACCACTCTATACCTTAGAAAGGGACACTGTTGTTTTTCTTGTTTCTGGCTGCCATCCAGTTTAGTCCCCAACTCATGAAAGTCCCCTAAATAACAAAACACTGTCCAGTCTGGAGCCCTTCTCATGATCAGTTTCACATTGGGCAATTGTGATCTGCAGGGTTTTTATTGGCTGATTTTTGGAAATTGATATCCTGGCTTTTCTTCCTAGTCCTCTTAGTCTGGAAGTTCCCCTGAAACCTGTTCAACATTATAGAAACATGTAAGCCTCTACAGACATGTGGCAGTGGCTAGGCATAAGGTACATTAGCCAAGACTTCAACTTTATAAGACAGACTAGAACTACCTCATGGGGTTTCCAAGACTGTGATCATCGTGGAAGCAAACTGCCCTGTCTTTCTCCTGCACAGTGACTAGTCGGTTGAACCACCAATTTTTAGGTTAGCAGTTGAGCACTTCATATCTGATCCACACCCTTCACTCTCTCTGCCCAGGCACTGTGCTCCTTCATTGCTGCGACACTGCACTACCTCTACCTGGCCGCCTTCACCTGGATGCTCCTGGAAGGCCTGCACCTCTTCCTCACGGTCAGAAACCTCAAGGTGGCCAACTACACCAGTGCAGGCAGATTCAAGAAGAAGTTCATGTACCCTTTTGGCTATGGAATCCCAGCTGTGATTGTGGCTTTGTCTGCAAGCGTGGGACCCAAAAACTATGGAACAAATACTCAGTAAGCATGATGTGTGCGTTTATGGTGAAAGTGTGGTCATAGTAAGAAACCCAAACCAAACCTGTTGCTACCACACTTTTCTGACTTATAGCAACCCAAAGTACCACAGAATAGAACTATTCCATAGAATTTTCTTGGCTGTAACTGTTATGGAAGCAGATAGTGAGGTCTTTCTTCTGCAGTGCATCTGGGCAAGTTTGAAGCATCCATGTTTCTTCAGATAGCGACTGAGTCCTTAACTGTTACATGATATAAAATCAATAATAATAATAATCTGTTTTCCAATTGTTAATTATATTTCAAGTGAGTCCTTTCTTAAGCTTGAATTCAGCATTCTGTTAGGAATTTCTGTTGTTGTTAGGTGCTGCCAAGTCAGTTCCAACTCTCAGCACCCCTATGAATAAAACACTCCCTGTCTTGCACTATTCTCACAGTTGTTAGGTTTTGAGCCTATTGTTTCAAACACCATGTCAATCTATCTTGTTGAGAGTCTTCCTCTTTTTTGCTGAACCTGTACTTTACCAAGCATGATGTCTGTTTCTAGGGATAGATCCCTTCTGATAACATGTCCAAAGAATGTGAGACAAAGTCTTGACATCTTTGATTATAGGGATAATTCTGGTATTTCTTCCAAGACAGATTTGTTCTTCTTTTGGCAGTCCATGGGATACTCAATATTCTTTGCCAGCACAATTTAAGGGAGTCAGTTCTTCAGTTTTCCTTATTCATTGTCTAGCATTTGCTTGCAGATGAGGCAATTGAAAACACTATGGCTCAGATCAGGCACATTTTAGTCTTAAAGGTGGAGTTGTCATTGTTTTTCAACACCTTTTCAAAGAGGTCTTTTGCAACAGATTTGCCCAGTGCTGTGTGTAGCTTGATTTGTTGATTGCTGCTTCCATGAGTGTTGATTGTGGATCCAAGTAAAACAAAATCCTTGACAACTTCGATCTTTTCTCCTTTAATCATGATATTGCTCATTGGTTCCACTGGGAGGGTTTTTTTTTTCTTGATATTGAGGTGTAACCCATCCTTAAGGCTGTGGTCTTTGATCTTCATCAGTTAAGTGCTTCAAGCCATCTTCACTTTTAGTAAGCAAAGTTGTGTTATGTCTGCATAATGCAGATTGTTGATGAGTCTTCCTTAAACATTGAATGCCACTTTCTTTCTCCAGGTTCTTGGATTATTTGCTCAGCATACAGACTGAGCAGGTAAAGTGAAAAGATACAATGCTGATGTGTACATTTTCTGACTTAAAACCACAGTATCACTTTATTATGTACAAAGGACTGCCTCTTGACCTGTGTACTGTTTCCTCATGACCCCAATTAAGTGACCTGGAATTCCCATTCATTGCAATGTTATCCAGAATTTGTTATGATCCACACAGTCAAATGCCTTTTCATAGTCAGTAAAACACAGGTAAACATACTTCTCGTATTCTCTGCTTTCAGTCAGGATCCTGACATCAGTAATGATATCCCTGGTTCCACATCTTCCGAACCTGACTTGAGTTTCTAGTAGTTCACTGTGGGTATACTGCTCTGATCCCTTTTGAATGATCTTTAGCAAAATTTTATTTGTGTGTGATATCAGTAATATTGTTGGATGATTTCCACATTCTGTTGGATCTTCCTTCTTGGGACTCAGCATATATATGCATCTCTTGTATTTATTTGGCCAGGTAACTGTCTTCCAAATTTCCTGGCATAGACTAATGAGTACTTCCAATGCTTCATCCATTTGTTGAAACATCTCAACTGGTATATATCATCAATTTCTGGAGCTTATTTTTCACCAATGCCTTCAGTGCAGCTTTGACTTCTCCCTTCAGTACTGTCAGTTCCTGATCGTATGCTCCCTCTTGAAATGGTTGAACATAGACAAATTGACATATTCTTTTTGGCATAGTGACTCTGTGTACTCCTTCCATCTTCTTTCAATGCCTCCTGAGTCATTTAATATTTTCCCTATAGAATTCTTCAATATTACAATTCTAGGCTTGACTTTTTGTACAAGGTGTGAGGTATGGGTCATGTTTCTTTTCTTTTCTTTTTTTGTAGATAATTATGCATTTACATCAGCACCATTTGTTATAGAGGATTTTTCTATTACCCATTTAACAGACTTTGGGTCTTTGTGAAATATCAATTGCTGAACCTTAAATTTTTTACTTTAATTCATTCAGTCTGAGGCATGCCAAACATGTTTTTCCTTTCTGGTTTTCCATCTCTGTCGCTGCCTAACTGTCCGCCGGCGGAAAGAAGACAGGACACACGGATATGAGCCGCCTTGCAAGTTGCTTGCTTTATTCTTCTCTCCCTCCTCCCTTTCCTGGTGCTTGCTCACTTTATACCCTAGATCCCTCCAATCCTTTTGTGCCACTCCCTCCCAAGATGGAGGCCCACGATAGGCTAGCGGGAAGCCACTGCCCACAGGCATGCGCCATGAAAGCCCTAGGTCTGGTAAACAAGGGTGTGGTCGGGGTGCGGTTCTGGCCCTGGGCGCCATCTTGGGCCGTCGCGTCCCGCTTACCACATCTCCCCCTTTTTGTTTACATAAACAGCTGAGAAGGTGCCTGTCTTAGGTCATCTTCGGCTAGGATGCTCCTTACCCGTCATTGGGATACCTCACAGCTTGGTGAGGCCCCTGTCTTAGGTTGGCAGCACCCCCAGAAGAGGTTGCCCGTCTCTGACTACCCTTCTATCATGCTGAGCCAGACACTTGCTAAGGGCTGTTCATCTTGCACGGCTGCAATGGCCTGTATAAGCAGGGCCTGTTCCCGTAGTCGCTGTCGGGAGGCGCGCCGGCCAATAAGGCATATGGCAAAAACGGCACAGAGGAAAGCTACACTGAGTATCCCAAGTCCCGCCCATTCCTTGACGGTGGAAAACGCCGAGCTCAGAAATTTCAGCAGTCCACTGGCAGTGTGAGTGTCGACCCTCGTGGAGTTGATCGTAGCGATGGAGAGTCTGAGCTGAGTCAGAGTCCGCTCTAAGTCGGCAGACCAGTTGCCCTGTAGTTCCAAAGAAAGAGACCGAGAGAGGTTAGCAGCTCTAGAGATGTTGCTGAACTGTTGGAGGTGAAGAAATGAGGAAAGACACGTGCAGAGTGGTGAACAGGCAGCGGTAGAGGCAGCACATCCAGCAACCCCCACCGGTATTCAGGTACTCCCTGAGTCATCTGCAGGAGCAGGAACATTTGCAGGATCCACAACACCATTTTTCTCGGGGTGTGCTGTGCGTGTCAGTCGTTCTGGAACCCACAGGGGATTATCGGTGTCCTGCGGGAAAACACAAACAGCTCCCCTGGACCAGACAAGAACAGGGTCTGGCCCTCTCCACCATCCAGAATATATATCTTTCCAGAGTACTTGGATACGAGGCGCACCAGCGGGTCCCATGTGCCGGTCTGCGGCTGTGCGCCCCGTGGAGTCCAATGACAAAAAATTGAGAGTGAATAGAGCGAGAGACGGTCACGGGGAGAATGACCCAGGCCAACTCCCCCTTTTTGTTTTGTTAACATAGTTTTAAGGGTGAGGTGGGCTCGTTCCACGATACCTTGGCCTTGTGGGTTATAGGGAATGCCATGACTGCATTGTACACCCATAGCAGTCAGAAAAGACTTGAAGGCAGATGATGTATATGCCGGGGCATTATCAGTTTTCAGCATTTTTGGCATGCCCCATGCCGCCCATGCCGTCAGGCAGTGTGTGATTACATGTTTAGAGGATTCCCCAGTGAGGGCTGAAGCGCAGATGAGGCCAGACGCAGTGTCCACAGACACATGGAGATAGCGTGATTTGCCAAATTCAGAAAAGTGAGTGACATCCATCTGCCAGATATGCATGGGTAGCAGCCCTCGGGGGTTCACACCTATATGTGGCTGGGGTTGGTAGGGTGCACAGGAGGCGCATTGTTTTACTATGGCCCGGGCGGCCTCCCGCGATATATGGAAGTGCGAGGAGAGGGTGTTAGCATTCACATGAAAACGTTTGTGAAACGCCTCAGCTTGTTCAGTAGTATTAAGGATGAGTGTAGCTCTAGTGAGGTGATCAGCGGTGGCACTACCTGCCGCAAGAGGGCCGGGTAAACCGGAGTGGGCTCTTAAGTGCATGACATGGAAAGGGTGTTTTCTGTTCCAAATTAGCTGCTGGATAGTAGCAAAAATTAACCCAACAGGGGAACCCTGGTTGATTTGTCCTGTTGCTTCTAACTGCCTCACAGCCTGGACCACATAAGCACTGTCAGTAATAAGATTGAAAGGCAAATCAATCGTCTGAAAGACGTGCTGAACAGCCTGTAACTCCACCACTTGGGCAGAGGCGCCTGGAAACAGATAAAGCTGGGGCTTTTGGTCAGGAATGTGAATGCTCCCAATACCTGATTGGGATCCATCAGTGAAGATATTCATGGCTCCAGTGAGTGGCTCACAGGAAGTAAGTTTTGGGAAAACTACTGGGTGCTGTTCCATGAACTGTAGAAGGGGGTCCTTTGGGTAGTGGTTGTCTATTTGTCCTTGGAAGGTGAATAGGAGGATGGCCCAGTCATCACTAACAGTGCCAAGTGTTTGAATTTGGTCTTTGGTATACGGCACTATCAGCTTGGAGGGATAAGACCCAAAGATTTGAATGCTATGTTGTAGGCCAATTGACGCTAATTGTGTCACCGCAGCAGGGTACCAAGAAATGCTTTTTCCTGCAGAGATCCGCAGGTGGATCCAATAAAGAGGACCACCCTGCCACAATGTTCCTGTGGGTTGTATGAGTGAAGGGAGAACACACAGCTGAATGTCTGCTTTGGGGTTGCGCCGCCAGAGGGCAGCATCCGCAAGAGCCTGCTCCACCTTCTCTAAGGCCTGTAGCCCTTCAGGGGTAAGTTGCCTAGGGGATGTCAGTTGGGGACCACCTTGCAAGATATCATATAGGGGATGAAGGATGTGGTTGGGCAGGCCCAAATAGGGGTGTATCCATTGTATATCCCCTAATAGCTTTTGAAAGTCATTTAGAGTTTTTAACCCGTCCCTTTGTAGGGTAATTTTCTGTGATTTAATTTGTTCAGGGGATATGTGTGAGCCCAAATACTCAAGGGTGTCCTCCAGCTGCACTTTCTCAGGTGCAATATGTAGCCCATGGGTTTTCAAATTGGTTACCATTGTAAAATAGGCCTCTTGCACTTCAGCATGTGTTGGCGCTGCCAAGAGAATATCATCCATGTAATGGATACAGTGTACGGAAGGATGAATATCCCTGACGGGAGCAATGGCTTTATCTACAAAGATCTGGCACATGGTTGGACTGTTAGCCATGCCTTGTGGAAGGACTACCCACTCATAACATTTGTCAGGGGCAGCATGATTGATAGATGGTAAAGTGAAGGCAAACTGGGAGGTATCTTCCGGATGTAGTGGGATGGAGAAAAAACAGTCTTTAATGTCAATTACTATGATGGGCCAGTGCTGTGGTAGAGCAGAGAGTATTGGCAGGTCCCTCTGCACAGACCCCATAACTTCCATAGTAGAGTTAATTTCTCTAAGGTCATGCAATAACCTCCATTTTCCTGACCTTTTCTGTATGACAAAGATAGGCGTATTCCAAGGAGAATTTGACTCTTTTAGATGGCCTAGGGCCAACTGCTCTTCGATGAGCCTTGTGGCAGTACTCAATTTGTGTGTTGGAAGGGCCCACTGAGGTACCCAGATGGGCTGCTCTGATTTCCATTTGATTTTTATTGCCTCAGTGGCCCCTGTGAAAAACCCAGTCCTTCTCTACCGGAGTGATTGGACGCGGGCACGGGACTCTTTCTCCCTTGAGAGAACTTTCCCATTCCAAAATTGGGGATGTAGCCCATGTCCGCCATGATGGCTCTGGACTGAGGGCTGTACAGCTGCTCATTGGTAAGGCGAAGGTCCAAGCCAGCCATTACGTCCCGACCCCATAAGGTAACAGGGATTTCCAGTACATAGGGTTGAAAGACACTCGAATGTCCTTCCTCGTCACTCCAGTGGAGCTCTGAGGAGCTAATCTGAGGCTCTTCTGCATAGCCAAGTCCTCTCAGGACCTGCTGTGATTGCTGGCGCGGCCACTTGTTAGGCCAGTCCCGGTCACTGATTACCCTACAGTCAGCTCCCGTATCTAACAGCCCCAAGATCTTTCTTCCATTCACTTTGAGAGTATACACGGGTCGGCGATCGAGATCTAAGGCAAGTAGGACACTGCTCGGTCCTGTAGAGCCGAACTCTTTCTTTCCCCGGACCTTAGCGGAGGCTGGGTACCTTTCATGATTACTGGGGAGGACAAGTAGCTGAGCTAGCTTATCGCCTGGGGATATGGCCAGTATTCCTTTTGGAGAGGACACCATGATTTTGATAACTCCTGTGTAATCGGGGTCTATAACTCCGGGGTGGATGACTATCCCTTTTAATGTGGCAGAACTCCGGCCAATAATCAGGCCTACTGTGCCCGACTCAAGGGGCCCAGAGAGGTCTGAATCTATGGGTTGAACTCCCATAGAGGGTGTTAATATGAGTCTGGTGGTGGCACGGAGGTCCAATCCTGCGCTGCCGGAGGTGGCCCTCTGAGGGGCAGCGGGGCATGCCTCTGCGGGGTTCGAAGTGAGGGCCATTGACCAGCCTGGATCACATCCCCAGTCGCTTGGGTCTGGAGTGCCCCATATATTTGAGGGCCCTGGTGGCGGGGGCCCCGCTGGGCATTTTTTGGCCGGGCACCTAAATTGCAGGGTTCCAGTGGGGTTCCGTCTACTGCCTTCAGGGAGAAAACATTCAGAGGCCCAGTGGTTGCCTTTCTTACAGCGTGGGCACAGCGCAGGCTTTGGAGCACTGGTCTCAGGGGCAGCAGGGCCGCTCGATCCTCTTCTCAAAGGGCACTCTCGCTTAAAGTGACCTGGCTGTCCACACTGGAAACACCCCGTGACTGTGTCTCCTCGCCTATTTGGCCCCTGAGGGCGTCGGGCCCTGTCCACTGCGGTCATAACCGCGGCTGCTAGGCTGGCATTAGTCAGGCCTCCACCGATTTCCCGACAGAGTTTCATCCAAACTTCCAACCCTTTCTGCTTATAGGGGGTAATAGCCACTTGGCATTCTTTGGTGCATTGTTCGAACACGAGCTGCTTGACTAACGGCATGGCGGCATCTGGATCCCCAAATATCTTAGTGGCACAATCAACCATGCGGGCAACAAAGTCAGAGAAGGTTTCTGTGGGTCCCTGAATAATTTTTGTTAAATTCCCGTCCGGTTCCCCTCGGTTCGGGAGGGACTTCGATGCCCTAGTACAGATTTGATTGATCTGATCGTAAACTTGTTGAGGATAACTGGTCTGCTGATTAGCAAAGCGCCCCTGACCCATCAACATGTCCACATCCCACGCCTGCTGATTGTTGCGGGCGTTACGGGCAGCCTGCTCAATGGCAAATTCAATAGTTAAGGACTTCCAGTCTAAATACTGGCCTGACGTTAGGCAAGCGCGGGCCAGGTTCTGCCAATCTGAAGGTGTCATACAGTATCTATGGAGATTTTCTAAGGATGCTATCACAAAGGACGCAGCCACACCATATGTTCTTACCCCCTCTGCTATATTCTTAACCACCTTCCAGTCTAGGGGCTCGTGGTACCTATTGCCCTGCTGGTCCTGAAACACTGGAAAAGCACCCATGGTGTGCGGCACTTCTCTCCATACCTCGGGGCAGAAACTTCTGCCTGATCCTTCAGTCCCTGTTCTAATCTGTTTTCTGTCTGGATTATAGGGTGGAGGCATGTCTTGGTACACGTCCGGAGGTTTCTTGGGTGGCTCCGGGGCGGAGGGCTTCACAGACGTCAGGCGGATACGCCAAAGACGTCCTGACGTCTCCTCCGCCTTGTCCTCATGAGAGTCCTCCTCCTCTGACTCTCTTTCGGTTCCACATTCAGTTCCCCACAGACACTGTCCTGCTTGGAGTGTTCCTCTTTAACCTGCTCTAAGGCTGATTGCCCCTTCTCTAAGCACCTCTGGAATACACCGGACACGTCCTCCAAGCAAGTCAGAACGAGTATCCAGATACCCATCACTCCCGGGGGTAGCCGCTCCTTAGCATCAGCCATTATAAGGTCCGTTCCTAACTTATTCCATGCCGCAACAGCGAGATGGCCTGACACCAAAAACCAAGGGGCTACCTCCTCGACCGCCAGCAGGAAGCGTTCCAGCGTGCCCTGTTCAATGCCTATGCCACGCTGTTTAAATAAGCTCTTACAGACATCCTGAAGGTGTCTGGTGGAAGGTTGGTTCCCCATCTTGTAGCGCAGGTGCTTCAAAGGGAAGCTCTGCAGTTCTGAGTTTACCCCTCCAATTGGGGTTTTAAGATCGCCCCTTCGCTCCGGGGACCTGAGATCGCCCCTCTAACCCGAGGACTTGAGATTGCCCCTCTAACCCGGGGACTTGAGATTGCCCCTCTAACCCGGGGACTTGAGATTGCCCCTCTAACCCGGGGACTTACTTACGCTAGCGTTCCTCCTCTTGGGCTCTGTGATTGGAAAGGTGTCCCCGTACGGGCCACCACTTGTCACTGCCTAACTGTCCGCCGGCGGAAAGAAGACAGGACACACGGATACGAGCCGCCTTGCAAGTTGCTTGCTTTATTCTTCTCTCCCTCTTCCCTTTCCTGGTGCTTGCTCACTTTATACCCTAGATCCCTCCAATCCTCTTGTGCCATGCCCTCCCAAGATGGAGGCCAACGATAGGCTAGTGGGAAGCCACTGCCCACAGGCATGCGCCATGAAAGCCCTAGGTCTGGTAAACAAGGGTGTGGTCGGGGTGCAGTTCTGGCCCTGGGCGCCATCTTGGGCCGTCGCATCCCACTTACCACACATCTCCATGTCTTTGCACATGTCTTTATAATACTTTTCTTTGTCTTCTCATGCTGTCCCTTGAAATCTTCTGTCCAGCTCTTTCACTTCATCATTTCTTCTTTTCACTTTGCTACTTAACTTTTGAAAGCAAGTTTTAAGGTCTTTTCTGACATCCACTTAGGTCTTTTCTTTCTCTCTTGCCTTTTTAATAACTTGTTGCTGTCTTTGTTTATGATGTCCTTGATGTCGTTTCACAACTTATCTGGTCTTCCATCATTGCTGTTCAGTATGTCAGATTTATTCATTAGATGATCTCTGAATTCAGGTGGGATATACTCAAAGTTTCACTTTGGTTTTCACGAACTTGTTATAATTTCATGGAACTTCAACTTGCATTTGCATATTATCAGTTGATGATCTGTTCCTTCAGTCAACCCACAATCTTGTTGTGACTGATGATATCCATATATCCTATCATCTCTGCCACAGATGTATTCAGTTTGATCACAGTATATTCCATATGGTGAGGGATATGCGTATGCTATTGTTATCATTGTTAGGTGCTGTCAAGACTTTTTCAACTTAAAGTAACCCTACATACAACAGAATGAAACACTGCCATGTCCTGTGCCATCTTCATAGTAGTTATCCTTGAGCCCATAGAACTCGATGTTCAAGGACAATATTCAAGTGTATAGTCACCATTTATGCCATTGAGAAAAGATATTTGCAATGAAGATGTCATCTATCTTGCAAAATTCTATCATGTGACTTCTGGCATTGTTTCTACCATCAAGGCCAGATTTTCCAACTATGTATTCTTCTTCCTTGTAAAGTACAGAGTTGGCATAAAAGAGGAAGACCCTCAATAGGATGGATTGACAAACAATGATTGAAACAGTAAGCTCATGTTTGGCACTGATTATGAGGTAGCACAGGAATGGGCAGTAGTTCCTGCTGCTGTACATAGGGTTACTATGAGTCAGAACTTGACTCGATGACACTAAACAACAATGATGGCAATTTTTTTTATTTCCAACTTCCATGTTACAAACACTAGTAATTACCAATCCATTTTGATTGCATATATGATCAGTTTTAGACTGCTGAAGTTCGTAAAAATCTTCTATTTCTTCATCTTTGGCCTTAGTGGTTAATGTGTAAATTTGAATAATAGTCATATTAACTGGTCTTTGTTGTAGGTGTATAGATACTATCCTATCACAGATAGCATTGCACTCAAGGATAGGTATTGAAATGTCATTTTTTATTATGACTGCAACATTATTTCTCTTCAGTGTGCCATTCCTGGCATAGTAGACCATATGATTCTTTGAATCAAAGTGGCCAAGTCCAATCTAATTCAGTTCACCAATGCCTAGGATATAGATGTTTATGCATTCTGTTTCATTTTTGATGATTTCCAATTTCCTATGTTCATACTATGCCTATTGCATCTCCCTATTACTAGTGCATGTTTGTAGTAGTTTCTTCTCATTTTGAGTCATGCCACATCAGTAAATGAAGGTGTCAACAGCTTGTTTTCAACCAGGTCATTAAGGCTGACTCTGTTTTGAAGAGCCCCTGTTGTACAGTGGTTAAGAACTACTACTGAAAACACAAGCTTGACAGTTTGAAACCACCATCTACACCTTGGAAGTGCTATGGAGCTGTTCTTTTCTGTCCTACAGAGTCACTATGAGTTGGAGTCAACTCAAGGGCAATGAGTTTTATTTATTTATTTCTTTTACTGCTTTAAGGATGCAGCTCTTTTCCAGTTGTATTTTGAATGCCTTCCCACCTGAGGAGCTCATCTTCTGGCACTGTACCAGACATTGTTTTACTGCTGTTTATAAGGTTTTCAGTGGTCATTTTTGGTATTGAACTTATTCTTCCCAGTTAGTCTAAGTCTGGAAGCTCAGCTGAAACCTGTCTGCCAAGGGTGATCTTGCTAGGATTTGAAATACTGGCGGCAAAGCTGCCAGTATCACAGCACTATGCAAGCCGCCTTAGCTCTTTTGCTTCATCATTTCTTTGTTTTGCTTTATCTACTTGACCGTTGTGCTTTGGAACCAAATGACTTGAATTCTAGTTTTCACAGATGAAGAGGAATTTTTGGATTTGGACTCAGACGGAATCAGGAAAGTGTGGTCAACACTTAGAGTCTGGAGAGCAGAATGATTGCCTAAATTGTCTCAGAGAACAGAGGATTATTTTCAAGCCTTGAGTGCTAATATAATGTGCTCTGCTAACTTTCTTGGTGCCTGTTATGCCTTCATCCCTTTCAATTTCTCCCATTTGTAATGAAAATGTCTAGTTTTTATCTGTTCTGCCATTATACTTCGGAAGCAGGTAACTTGTATCCTAGATTTCACAGATGAAGAAGACGTATTCGATTTGGCACTTAAGTTGACTTAAAACTTCTGCTGTGATATGATGGTGTGAATGTGTTTGTATGTGGAAAGGACAAGTATTTTGGGGGCTCCAAATTGTGAATTGCGTCCCCTGAAAATGTCTGTAAACTTGGTTATACAATGATTTTCAGTGTTGTATGATTGTCCACCATTTTGTCATCCGATGTACATTTCCTACGCCTTGTAAATTCTTTCTCTATAATGTTAATGAGATATGAATAGATGCAGTTACAGTAAGGAGGCAGAACTCTATCTCCCAGAGTAGGTTGTGCCTTGGGTGACTCTCATTTGAGATATAAAAGAGAGAAGCATGTAGAGAGACATGGGGACCTCATAACACTGAGAACGCAGAGCCTGAAGCACAGCATATCCTTTGGACCCAGGGTCCTTGCACCTGAGAAGTTCCTAGACCAGGGAAAGACTGATGACAAGGAACTTCCCCCAGCACCAACAAAGAGAGAATTTAATCCCCTTGAGCTAATGATCTGAATTTTGACTCCTAGCCTACTAGACCATGAGAGAATCAGTTTCTCTTTGTGAAAGACATCTACTTGTGTTATTTCTATTATAGCAGCACTTAGTAACTAAGACAGGCTGCTTGTAAAGATAAAGAAAATGTCACATATACAACTGAGAGCTGAAAACAGAGAAGATGGACTCTGAATATTGTTTGATGTTGCCTTAGGTAGGGAATAAAGAGACAGTAAGGAATACATGGTGGTCTTGACTTCTTGCATCTTGAAAACACTGTATCTTTATATTAAAAAAGAAAATTCACCATGATCAAGTCCAAAAAGTAATGATACCTAGTGGTTGTGAGTTCTAACTATGTATTAGGCCCTTCTTGTCTATAGCTAACAGGCACTTCATGTCTATTAGCTTTCATATGTATGTGAGGTGACCGATAAAAAAACGTAACTTGATTCAGGTACACCGTAGTCATCAAAGTGGCATCTTTGCTTTTGAATTATGGTGTTGGCAAAGAATATTATATAAACCAAGGGCTGCCAGACAAATGAGTAAAATCTACATTGGAAGAAGTACAGCCAGAACATTCCTTAGAAGCAAGGATGAAAGACATTTTCTTATTACTTTGGAAGCGGGACTATCACTGGAGAAGAACATTATGTTTGGTAAAGGGTCAGCAAAAATGAGTAAGACTCTTAGATGGATTGACACAGTGGTTTCAATCATGTATACAAACATAGCAATGATTATAATAATGACACAGGCTGGGAGGTATCTTTCTGTTGTATATGGGGTTGCTATAAGAGCCAAGTTGACAGAACCTAACAACATCCATTTGCTCATTTAACTCTTACATCAACAATTCATATTAGTATTATCAGCAGTAACAGTTCAGCTTATTCATCTGCAGCACCAAACTTTGGGTAACTTGCCTACCTAGTGGGTGGGACAGAAGCTGGGATTTGCACTCAGACTATTTGATATAGGAAACAACTTGAACACATCTGGCAACTGGTCTCCTTTTCTCAGACAATAAATAGTTAATGCTTTTCATTCTCTCTCTCAACAGTTGCTGGCTGAAACTTGATAAGGGCTTTATCTGGAGCTTCTTGGGGCCAGTGTGTGTCATTATCTCGGTAGGTACCTAGGAGGAGATATTTATTAGGGTGCTCATGCTGGGTTAAGAACCCTAAGAGAGCAAACGGTTAAGTGCTCTGGCTGCTAACCAAAGGTAGACAGCTTGGACATACCCAGTGACACCAGGGGAGAACCAATTTGCTCCCATAAAGATCACAGTCCAGGAAACATTATGGAGCAGTTCTACTCTGTCATATGGGGTGGCTATAAGTCAGAACTGAGTAGATGTCCACCCAACAACAGAGTTGGCTTGATCAGATGTAGAAAATTTTTCTTATCTGTTAAAGTGGAAATGAAGTGAAGATAAAGAAATTGACCCTAATATTATTCATCCCTCATCTTTGAAAAACTGTCCATGCTAAGCTTTCCCTATCAAGAGTTCAGTTTTGAACATGCTACGTTTACAGAGTCTGTAAAATACTCAAGTTTAGATGTCAGGTTGTTGTTGTCTTGCTATGTTTAGTCAATTCTGACTCTTGGTTACCTCACGTGTTACAGACCAGAATTGCTCCATAGGGTTTTCTTGCCTACAATCTGTGGGAAACAAATTGCCAGGCCATTTCTTTCAGTGTCATTGGGTGAGCTTGAACCTTCAAACTTTTGGTTACCAACTGAACAGAAACCATTTATGCCACCCAGAGCTTTACACTTTAGGTAGCCAAGTCAACACAGAAGCATGTTATAAATCAATACGAAAATGGAAACAGACAACATGTGAACAAATTTGCATGTTGTGTTCTAATGAAACCTTATTTACAGAAGCTAGTAATGGAATGAATACTGCATTAGGCTCATAGACTGTGAATGTGACTGAGAATGTGAACTGCTTTTGCTCAGTCACCTGTGTGGGTTCCTTCTGTCAATATTGGAGTGCTCAGGGATGACCCAGAAACCTTCTGCCTTTCCCATATTCACTCCCTCTCTTGGGATCTCTAGTCTATGGCTTTCCATTACATATACCCTAACAACTCCCAAATTTATACGCCTCCAGACTTACAAATCCAGCCTGAATATCCAACATCTAAAGGAGGCAGTTCATTGGCAAATCTTCTGCCATTTTCATGTTTGTTGGTACGCTCGAGTCCACTGTTGCAGTCATATATATTTTGAGTGTCTCTAACCTAGAGATCTCATCTTTCAGCATTATATCAGACGTTATTCTATTGTGATCCATAACATCATCATTGGCTAATTTCCAGAAATAGCTCACCGGGCCTTTCTTCCTATTCTGTTTTAGTCTGGAAGATCTACTCAAATCTATACATGATGAATGACCTTGAAGGACCAGTGGCATAGCTTCTAGCATTACAGTAATAAGCAAGTCACCAACTGCTGCAAACTGCAGATAGGTGGTGATCATGTCAGGTTAGGTGGCAAATAATAGGCTCAAAAGAAAATTCTAAGTCAATTTTTTGTGCTGTTCCTACAGATAAACTTTGTGTTATACTTCATAATTCTGTGGATTTTGAAAAGCAAACTTTCTTCCCTAAATAAAGACGTTTCCACCATTCAGAATACCAGGTAAGAAAGTAACAGACTCAGTTGTACCCACTAAGTTTCCCTTACAAAGTGTTTCTGCAGGACCACTCTGCATGGAAAGGAAAATGCTTTTAGAAAAATACACCGTAGATTTTCTTGGTACTGAAGGAAGAATATGTGAGGATAACTTGCAGAAGAAGTCAGAACTATGATTTTGAAATAGTTTATTGCATTGCCTCATTTGTTTACACAGAAGATATCCACTGAATATCTCCTTTGTATAACATGGTCTTTATAAGAAATTAGTGCCAAGATGGTCAATGGTGCTGACCCAACTATTAAAAATAATGACTAAAACCAAAAAGCAAAAAAAAAAAAAAAGAGTTGGAATACACTCAACAGCAATAGTTTCTATGTGATATAAGGAGTCTATGAGTGCTACAAACAGTTAAGTCAGTGTTCAGCTACTAATTAAAAGGTTGGCAGTTCTGACACTCCCAGAGGCCCCTTGGAAGACAGGCCTGCTTCTGAAAGGCCACAGCGTTGAAACTCCCATGGAACAGTTCTACTTGTTCTATTGAGTCGGCGGCAACTAACAAGAACAACATACATAGTATGTTAATACAAATATGCACATTATATTTAATGTATTTACATTATGTTTAAATTTTGTTTTTATGTATATATAGTATACACTATACAATGTAGAATACTTTATAAATTATAATAATATATCTTCTAAATTAATATAAATCTATTATAATGAACAAAATATATTACGAAAAAAAACCACCTACCATTCCGTCAGTTCTAACTCATGGAGACTCCCTGTGTGTCAGCGTAGAATTGTGCTCCATGGGGTTTTCAATGGCTATGACTTTTCAGAAGCAGATTGTCAGACTTTTCCCCTGAGAGACTTCAAACCACCATGCTATTGGTTGGTAACTGAGCACTTAACTGTTTCCAACACTCAAGAATTCATCAAGTGTCTGATAAGTGGTGATTATTATCAGACTTCTTTTTCTTCTTTTTTTATTTTTTCCCATTCAGAGTCATGACATTTAAAGCCATTGCTCAGCTATTTGTTCTTGGCTGTTCTTGGGGCCTTGGTTTCTGTATGGTTGAAGCAGTAGGAGAAACAGCTGGATTAGTCATGGCCTACATGTTCACCATCATCAACGTCCTGCAGGGAGTTTTGCTCTTCGTGGTACACTGTCTCCTTAATCGCCAGGTAAGGCTGATTATTTCCTCTCTTGCTAGATAGCCCCAAAGTCGCACTGAATGACTACTAGCATTTTTGCCTTTCCCCGACCTGTCATTTTTGTGCTTTTTGGTTACTCAGATTCTGGGAGAAGGATTTGAGTGCTTCTTAGTTCTGCCACATGCTCTGGGTCTCATCTTTGCAGCATCATAATGTATCTTTTAAGGGAACTGTAACAATCAGAATACGATCAACTACACTGCAGTAACAAAGAGTCCTATTGATCAAAAAGGGGGAATACGGAATAGAATTTCAAATTACAATGGAATTCAGACTTCCTGGACTCAGTGAAGCTAGGTGACCCCTGAAGCTCTGGTTCTGAGATAATATTTAAACATTTAACTAAAACTATTCCCTGAAATAATCTTTAAACCAAACAATGGTTCAACTAAATTAGTAAAGAATGTTTGCCTTGAGCATTGTGCACTTGCGAAGAATTATCTGTCTATAAGTGATCAAACTGACAAGAGCAACCCAAAGGTCAGATGAGAATAGACGGCAGTGAGCTACATTAATGATGGCGGAGAAATGCAAAAAAGGACAGCAAGGACAGTTGTACAATTTGAAGAATGCAGCCAGTGTCACTGAACTGTACAAGTAGTAATTGTTGGATTTGTAGATGTTTTGATGTGTATATTTTCACCAAAAACAAAATAACAAACCCTGAATAGCAGTTCCCAGTCTCTGTGGTTTACAACAGTGAAGATCTATTCCTTGCTCTTGTTGTATACTTGTAGGTTGACACTAGATGCATTTACTCTTGGATTTAGACTGAGGGGGTAGTTTCAGAGTAGAAAACTTAGTGATATCATGGCCAAGGAAAAGGAGATCAAGGCAAAGCACAGCTTCACTCTCTTGGACCTTCTGCTTAGCAATGACACGCATCATTTCCGCCCTCATTCCAATGGCCAAAGCACATCATAGACCATATCTGAATTCACCCTGGAGGAGATAAATAACCCTTCTATAGTGAGGTACACCATTAGGAGGAACTGGACTATTTGCTCCTATGTTTTCTATGACAACATCTACTACATATCTGTCAGTTTGTCCTACTGTGTTGGCTTGTATGTTGGTGTGACACTGAAAGACTTGACACTAGTATTTCAAATACCAGCAGGGTCATCGTTCATGGACAGGTTTCAGTAGAGCTTGCATACTAAGACAGATTAGCAAGAAGTACCTGGCAGTCTGGGTCTGAAAAAGTTGGTCAGTGAAAGCCTTATGAATAATAGCAGAACAGTCTGATATGGAGTCAGAAGATGAGCCCCTCAGTTTAGAAAGCATTCAAAATACAACCAGGTAACAGCTGCCTCCCCAAAGTAAAGTCAACCTTAACAACATAGATGAAGTCAAGCTTTCAGGAACTCTGTTGCTGATATGGCATGACTCAAAACAAGAAAAAAACAGTTGCAGCCATCCATTAACAATGGGAATATGAAATTTAGATAGTGTGAAACTAGTAGAATTGGAAGCCATTGAAACTGAAATATGTAAAACTTGGTATCCTAGGCATTAGTGAGCTAAAATGGACCAGTGTAGGCCATTTTGAATCAGACAACCATGCGATCTACTTTGCTGGAAATGACAGATTAAAGAGGAATGGCATCATGTTCTTCATAAGAAAGAATATTTCAGGATCCATCCTGAAGTACAAAATTACTGGTGACAGGATAATATCCAGACACCTACAAGGAAGATCAGTAAATACAAATATTACTCAAATTTACACAGCAACATCTAAGGAGAAAGGTAAAGAAAATGAAGATTTTTATGAACTTTTGCAGTCTGAAATTTATCAAACATGCAGTCAAGATGCTGATAATTATTGGTGATTGCAATGCAAAAGTTAGAAACAACTACAGCTTTGATGATAGAAATGAGAACACATGTAGTATGATACAATTTTACAACAGCAACTACTTTTTCATTGCAAATATGTTTTTTCACCAACACAAATGAGAACTATGCACATGGGTCTCACCGGGTAAAACATACAGGAATCAGACTGACTACACCTGTGGAAAGAGACTGTCTCAGTCACCTGGTGCTGCTCTAACAGACAATGCCATGAGGAGAAGGCTTTAGGAACAGAAATTTTATTGTTATAGTCCAGTAAGCTACAAATCCATTTATGAGTTATAAGTCCATTCAGTATGAGAATTTACCACAGTCTGGTAGACTGAATCCGAGTTCAAGGAGAGCATACTGGCACAGGAATCTCAGGACATGCTCTGCTCTTGGTGCTGCCTTCTTGGTGGTATGAGGTTCCCAATTTACTCTGCTCATTTCTCTCCCTCACAGCAGGTTACCACAGCAGGTAACTTGAGTCCTGCCTCACCAACACAACTACTGTCCATTTTCCCTCATCAGCTTTATGGAGGCAGAATTCACAACACATGAAAGGAATGGCACCATATTGGAACTCGTAGCCAAGTCAAACCAACACATACATTTTTGGGGGAACACAATACAATCCATGACAGAGACCAAGGAAAGGCTCAGTATCATTGGTCACAACAAAGCCAGTGGTTGATTGTGGAACAGATCATCAGTTGCTCCTATGAAAGTTCAAGTTGCAGCTAGAAAATTAAAATAAGTCTTTGAGAGTCAAAGGAGGATCTTAAGTATATCCCACCTGAATTTAGAGACCATCTCAAGAACAGATTTGAAGCACTGACCACTAATGACCAAAAACCTGACAAGCTGTGGAATGCCACCAAGATCATCATACATGAAAAAATCAAGAGGTCATTAAAAAGACAGGAAAGAAAGAAAAGACAGAAATGGATGTCAGAAGAGACTCTGAAACTTGCTTTTGAATGACAAGTAGCTCAAGCCAAATGAAGAAATGATGAAGTAGAAGTGCCAAATAGAAGATTTCAAAGGGAAGCTCAAGAAGACAAATTAAAATATTAAAATAAAATGTACAAAGACCTGGAAGTAGAAAATCAAAAGGAAAGAACATGCTTGGTACCTCACAAGCTAAAAGAACTAAAGAAAAAAAAAAATTTAAACCTTGAGAAAAATGGAAATTTCAGAACAATTATGCTTATAAGGAATCTATACATAGACCAAGAAGAAGCCTTTCAAACAGAACAAGAGGATACTGTGGGTTTTACAGTTAAGACAGATGTGCATTAGTGTTATATGCTTTCGCCAGATTTATTCAATATCTACACTGAGCAAGTACTCCAAGAAGCTGGACTATATGAAGAATGTGGCATTCAGTATTTGAGGAGGACTCATTAATAAGCTATGTTATGCAGATGATACAACTTTGCTTGCTGAAAGTGAACAGGACTTGCAGCAATTACAGGTGAAGATCAAAGACCACAGACTTCAGGGTAATTACACCGCATCATAATAAAAAAAAAAATTCTTACGTAGACCAATAAGCAACATCATAATAAATGGAGAAAAGACCGAAGTCGTCGAGGACTTCATTTTACTGGATCCGTAATCAACATCAACAGAAGCAGCAGTCAGGAAATAAGATGATGCATTGCATTGGGCAAATATGCTACAAAAGATCTCTTTAAAGTGTTAAAAACATGTTACCTTGAGAATTAAGGTGTCTCTGACCCTTGATAAGATATTTGCAAGGGTCGCCATGAGTCGGATCCGACTCGACGGCACTTGACTTTGGCTCATATGCGTATGAAAGCTGAACAATGAATAGGGGAAATAAAAAAATTGGAGACTTGAATTATAATGTTTCTGAAGAATATTGACTATACTCTAAATGGCCAGAAGAATAAATCTTTCTTGGAAGAAGTATAGCCAGAATGTTCCTTGGAATTGGGAATTCCAAGACTTTGTCTCCAAGTACTCTGGACATGTTACCAAGAGGACTCAGGTCCTGGAGAAGGATACCACTTTTGGTAAAGTAGAGGCTCAGTTAAAAAGATGAAATGACACAACGGCCACAACAATGCGCTCAAGCATAGCAATGATTGTGAAGATGTCATAGGAACTTGCAGAGTTCTGTTCTGTTGTGCCAGGGATCCCTGTGAGTCAGAAGCAACGTGATGGCATCTTCTAACAGCAATCACAACCTCAGAGAGACTAGCTGTAATTCAGTTTCTTCCACTTTGTGTGTTGCTGTGGGACACTGGGTGAGCTGTTCACACTCTCTGAGACTCAGTTTTTTGGTCTGCAAATGTGACAGTATCTGTTTCATAGTGTTGAGCATTAAATGAGATAATGCAATATAAATCTCACAGCACAGTCCTTGGCAGACATGAAGTTCTCACTGAGCGTCCTTATTATAATTTTACTCTTCATATAGATTGGGAATAGCTTTCCTGACTTTGTTCTTTGTGATCAAGTAAAACTGGCAGTAGTCAAAATGCTAGTCACAAACAGACTAGCTTTCCACTTTATTGATTTCTTTCCAGTCCTTTAGATCCTTTTGGATGCTAGGCAGTCCTCAGACACAAAAGAAGTCAAATATACTGTGCAGGTCCTGGAACAATATTGCTGAGCAATAAATATTTAGCAGTCATTTTTAACATCAAGGCTGATTCGGTGGCAGTGGGTCTGGCTTTTATATGTCAAATAGATTCAAGTAAGGCAATTGATAGGCTCAGAATGGGAGCTTTAGTGCAGTGGTTGGTACTAGAGTCCTGAAGTTAAAATGGCAAGATTCTGAATGCTGAGTGTGTGACCATGGACAAGTCACTTTACCTCCAGAAGTCTCAACTTCTTCATCATTAATTGAGAAATTGAGGAACATCTTCCTCATCCGATTAAATGACACAGTGCATGTAAAGTGCCTGGATCATAACTTGTTGTTGGGTGCTGTCAAGTTTATTCCCATTCACGACAACCCCCTGTGACAGGGTAGAATTGCCCCGTGCGGTTTCCTAGGCTCTGGTCTTTATAGGAGCAGATCACCAGCTCTCTCTCTATGGAACTGCTGGTGGGTTTGCACCTCTGGGTAGGTTTGCAGCTTTTGATTAGCAACAGAATACTCAGCTGTTGTATCACCACGGCTTCTTTGAAGATAATTAGTGTTCAGTAAAGAGTGGACTTTACTGTCATCACCCCCCCACCACTCTCATCATGGTCTTCATCAATGTCATATTTCAACATAATCACTCGTTATCATCATCATCATCATCACCGTAAGAACCTCATCTTCTTCATCACCACCACCTAGAACATCAACGTCATTTTTATCAACATCGTATCTGACCTTCATCATCACCAGCATCACTTTCATTATCTCCAGCATTGTCACCATCTATATCGTCACCATCATTATCATCATCATATACAGAGTTCTCTTGGTGCCTAGTGTTTAGTAGGAATATTTTCTACAGCTGAGCAAGTTACATTTAAATAAAATTAACCAGCATGAGCACGGTGAAGGCTTTATTGAAAACCCCTGAAAGAGGAGTAGAGGACAGGGCATGGATTCTGTAGCATCCCATTTTAGGGTCCTTTCTTTGGCTCTGAGCTCTGGGTGTAATGCAACTTCCACATTCTTCAAATTTCCAGGTGCAAACGGAATACAAGAAATGGTTCACCAGGATGGGGAAAGGAGTTGAAATGGAAAGCACGGAGCTGTCTCGCTCTACAACCCACACCAAAATGGTAAGATCACCTGTCTGCAGTACTGTGGGCTTGTCTGAACCCAACGTCCTGTGCTACCAAGGGCTCCCTGGTGCCTTCACCTGAAAGAAAAGAGAGATTGTATTAGCTGAAGTTTCTGTTTTCTGGGACCACAACCAGAAAACATCTCCCTCCCTCCCTCCCTCCATCCCTCCCTCGCTCCCTTCTTCCCTCCCACCCTCCATCCCTTCTTCCTTCTTTTCTATAGTCTTTCCACAAATATTCAAAGGATATATGTCCAAATGTTATCATTTAGATGCTGAGGAAACAACCTGACAGGTCTGATTGATCCTTGCACCTGCCATTACTGTACTGTTTAAGTGTAGCCTGGACTCAAATCCCAGAACGATCACTTTTGGGTTTCCAAGCATTGAGCAAGTGATTTAATGTCTCTGTGCCTCAGTTTCCTCATCCATAAAATAGGGGTAGTAAGTTGTACTGTCTTATCAGGAGGATTAAATGAGGTGATGTAAGCGCTTTGAATGTTCCTAGCATTCAGAAAACACTTTGTGTTTGTAAAAAGATAAAATGATAACATAAATAGGAAAGAACAATCATCCTTGGTATTCTTGGAAAAAGTCAGATATTGGGGCACTTCTCCCAGCATTAGACCTTACAGAAATTCTAGCTGTCATCTCCAGGCATGCTAGAAGTTTTAGTTAATTTCTGAGGGGTTAACTTCTCTTCAGAGGCCCTGGGTGGTGCTCTCAACTGCTAACCCTAAAGTGGAAGGTTCCCACCTATTTAGAGGCACCTTGGAAGAAAGACCTGGCAACCTGCTTCCAAAAAATCAGCCATTGAAAACCCTATGGACCATAATTCTACTCTGACACATGTGGATTCTCCAGGAATTGGAGTTGAGTGACATCTACTGGTTTGGTTTGGCCATTTCTCTTCAGCTTTTCTCCGTTTTATCTCCCCCACTTAGGAGGAACCTGGAAAGGCATCAGAGTTTGTACAAAAAAGAGACACCAAAAATAATATATTTTCTCAACCATTGTCATCAACTTTTCTTGCGGTTTCTTGCCTAAAGACAGAAAAATGATCTGCTCATCGATGGTGGTCATGTATGAATTGGACAAAAGCCATTAAGTACATCTTCTGTAAAATATCTTGATTCTTTCCCTTATTTTGGCCTTTACCTCCTAACAAAAATGGGACACAGGGATAATTCTTAGTGGGTTATGAACCATTAAGAGCTCAAGGTATGTATGCTTTTCTTTCTTTCTTTTTTGGCATGTGATTTTTTTTGTGGTATTGCAATTGAAAGTATACATGGCAAAACATGCCAATTCTAGCTTCCATTACATGTATAATTCAGCAACATTGTTTATGTTCTCAAGCTTGGAAGACAGGCCTGGCCATCTACTTCTAAAGACTCAGCCTACAGCGCACAGTTCTGTTCTGATACACACACGGAGTCACCGTGAGTCAACATCAACCTGATGGCAACCGGACTGGGAATTTAATATCCAGGAAGAAGCGGAGAGTTCCTGAAAGAAACAGAATAGGGTAGCATGGAAGATCTACATTTTGGGGTCAGGCATGTGAGAATATCGGTCCCAGCTATAGAACTTACAGTATGTAATTCTGGGCGAATGATTTCACATCTCTGATTCCAAGAGATTGCCTCAAGGCACAATACAAGCTTACACATGGAGTCCCACCCCACCAGCATGGCTGCTGCCCATCCTCCCTCATTAACATCACAGAGGCATGGCCTAGCCAAAAGACTACATATATTTTTAGCGGGACACAATTCAGTCCATGACAACGATATCAGGAAAGTAAAGTCTGAAAACCTGAGGGAATGGTCCTGAGAGGGGAGGCTGAATAAAGTCCTTGTCTAGCTACTGACAGTGTTGTTGTCTGGTCAGTCATTCTGGCTTAGTCCCGGATCTCTGTTTGGCAGGATCCATACTGGGTATGTCTAACACCCCACGGTCAATTTCTTCCTACCTGGCTCTTACATTTTCATGCACCTGCCTCCTCTGCCAGCTCCCCTCAGTCTGCAAGGGTAGGGGAGATGAGCTCAGGGCTCCTTTCCTAGCTTGATAAACTTTGTAGACATACACCACACCAGCAAGATAATGAAGTTCAAAAAGTGATCTCATCTCTTATGATGCACAGAAATCCAAATAGTAAATTTTACAACCATGCTCCCCACCCAAAGAATACCACTTCATCTCCACCTACTAGGAAGTCATTCCTCCATGTCCGTGCAGTCCAGTTGAATTTGTTAGTGAACAAGGGAATGTTTTACTAGAGTTGCATTGCCAAGAATATGTACACAACAGTCAGTTTTTAATAAAAAGCAAGAGCCTCCTTGGGCTCCTGCTATCAAGTCCAAAGCCATTCTGTTCTGCAGCACTTTCTTTGTCAAGAGACTTTCTTCACTGAGGGCAGGAAGCCTACGTTCAGTGTCATTTAAGTGAGTGGTGACAAACTTTTCTAGTGTCTCAAGTTTAGTCATAATGTTGCCATCACTGGAAGAAAATATAGCAGGTGTGTAATCCCACCAAGAAATACAGACCATAAACTCCATTGTTGTTGCTAGGTGCCGTTGAGTCGATTGCTACTCACAGTGACCCGTTGTACAACATAGTGAAACACTGACTCACCCTGCACCATGCCCAGAATCATGTTTATGCTTCATCCCATTATTTTGGCCACTGTGTCAGTCCATCTAGTTAAGGGTCTTCCTCTTTTCCACTGACCCTTCAACCTACCAAGCATGATGTCCTTCTCCAGCGATTGATCACACCTGACAACATGTCCAATGCATGTGAGACACAGTCTCGCTATCTTTGCTTCATGGAGGACTCTGGCTGTACTTCTTCTCGAACAGATCTGTTTGTTCTTTTGGCAGTCCATGGTACATTCAATATTCTTCTCCAACAGCACAAGTTAAAGGCATCAATTCTTCTTCTGCCTCCCCTATTCACTGTCCAGGTTTCACACACATATGATGCAACTGAAAATACCATGACTTGGGTCAGGCACACTGTAGTCTTCAAGATGACATCTTTACTTTGTAACACTTCAAAGAGGTCCTTTACAGCAGATTTTCCCTGGGTAATGAGTCTTTTGATTTCCTGACCATGGTTTCCATGGGCATTAATTGTGGAACCAAGTAAAATGAAACCCTTGACAACCTCAGTTCTTTCTCCATTTACCACGTTGTTGCTTACTGGTCCAGTTGCGAAGATTTGTGTTTTCTTGATGTTGAGGTGCAATCCATACTGAAGGTGGCAGTCTTTGATCTTCATCAGTGTTTGAAATCCTCTTGACTTCCAGCACCCATTCCATAGTTTCTTTGCCCTCAGTAAGCACCTCTGCAGTTGGTGGTTCCTTGCCCAGTGGGGTAACATGAAGTTTTATTCCTGAAGAATCTAGGCCATCAGCCATAACAGAATTTGGTCACTGTAACGTTTCTTTGACTTTAATCACAGCATAGTAGTAATGAGAGCTGCCCTAAAGGATCTCCCGCATTGCAGACATTTACCTTTATTTTGTAAAATCAGTCCAATTTCCCCTTGGTAATCAGGATCAGTAACACCAGCTAGTATAGTAACTTTCTTCTTCACCTGTTGATCTACAGGCATGAAAAGACCAGTGTCTGAGTAGCATTTTTAACTTTCAGTTCAATAAAACTAGTGTTGTGTCTCCTGGTAGGAGCATGCCTCCATTTGGAACTAAGATCTCTAGACCCAAAGGACATAGGTGGTGCAGACAGAAACCAAAAATTTAGCAAGTGCACTACTTGGTCTGATAGTTAGTGTGCCACTTCCATTCTACCCCCTTCATTACTGGACCCATGAATCCTGTCTACAGGAGAAATCTTACCGTATACTAGATGTCGTTTGGTCACACGTACAGCCTCTTAAAACATATAGTCCCAACCCTCCAATGTATTGATGCCTAGCTAGTACCATAATTGAGTCTTTAGAAGGCAATTCCATCACTTCACCAAGCCACCTGCATCAGAATGATGTTAAGTGCCGTAGAGTTGGTTCAGACTCATGGCAACCCTAGGTGTAATAGAATGAAACCCTGCCTGGTTCTGCTCCATCCTTATTGTTGTTACATTTGATGGTGTTGTTGCAGCCCGTGTGTCACTACACTAGCTGAGGGTCTTCCTCTTTTTTGCTGACTTTCCATCTTACCAACCATGATGTTGTACAGTGACTGTGTCCTTCCTGATAACATGACCAAGGGAGCCTCAGTGTCACCATCCTTACTTCTAAGGACTATTTTGGCTACACTTTCTCCAAGGAAGATTTGTTCATTCATTTGAGTCATAGCACACACCGTTCCTGATTTTGAACCCGAGTAGCCCCTTGTTCTGTTTGAATGACGTTCTCTTGGTTTATGTATAGGTTCTGTATGAGCAAAACTAAGTGTTCTGGAAATCCTATTTCTCGTGTTATCCATAATCTGTTATGATCTAATCTAATGTTTTTGCGTAGTGAATAAAACATAAAAATCTTTCTAGTATTCTTTGCTTTCAGCCAAGATCCATCTGTCACCAGCAATGATATCCCTTGTTCCATCTACTTTTGTAAGCTTGAATTTCTAGCAGTTCCCTGGCCTTCTACTGTTGTTAAGTATTATAATGAAATACGCCAAGATCTGGAGTTAGAAAACCAAATAGGAATAACGTATTTGGATATATCAAGCTGAAAGAACAGGAAAAAAATTAAAGCCTAGGGTCACAAGGAGTGAGAATTGGCTCAAAGGCACCACTTGTCACCGCAACAAGGCTGCCATTCATCTAAGAAAAGGTGAAGAATTGCTGGTGAGGCTGAGACCCTGGAACACTTTCACGTGGACAGTAGGAAGGGAAAAGGATAGAAGTCTTTTGGAAGGCCGTTTGGCACTTCCTTCCAAAGCTGAAAACCGAGAGAGCTCCTGGTGCAGCAATCCTGGCATCTTGAAAGATAGCTTGGAGCATTAAGAGCTACCAGGCCAAGAGATAGGAGGACTACCCATGAAGTGCTCACACTTATCCTCAGGGAAAGTGCTACCTACCTCCCTGAGGAACAGCACTAGCGTTCCCGTCCAAGGACTCCTCTCAGGAAGGTCAGCACCGACGCCAGCCCTAGTCTGCCCTTCCAAGCAAGATTGGAATTCTTTTTTCTGGGATGGCCTTTTGAGCCACCGTCCTACGGCCCTCGACTGTCCCCTGAATGCCACCCCAAGGTCTTCCTTTCAGCAGTTCCTCTAGCTTCTGGTAACAATGCGAGAGAAAGGTCACGGGGCGGGGGGTGGGGGTGGGGAGGGGGGGAGGAGATAAGGTGAATGCTGAAGGTGTTCCAGGACAGTTGCTTGTTTCCGGGTTAAAACCTCCCTCTGCAGGGTTAAAACCTTCCCTGCAGGGTTAAAACCTTCCCTGCAGGGTTAAAACTTCCCTGCAGGGAAGTTCGCCAGATGCCCATCGTGCCTCCTGGCCCACGGGGCTGCCCAGGTAGAGTTCCAAAACAGCTTTCAAGGGCTGCCTACACGTTGCTGGCGGCGCACAGCTTCTCAAGGGGAGTACTTCGAAAGTGACCATCATGGTGACACTCAGCTCCGAGATGGGTAGCCCTTTGTCTGGGATGAGTTCGGGAACTTCATGGCAGGCCTGGGACCCAGATCAGCTGGATTCCCCTACACCCACAAAGAGGGTGTCCAGCAGGAACTCCTCGAATACATGCCACTTGCCATTGCTCCCAAGAAGATAAAATACATCTAAATATATCTCACCATTGACGGAAAAGTCGTGTGCAGAGCCAAGTCAAAGATTCTGCAGCAGGACACTGAAAGAGGCCTGCCCAAGTGGAGAAACTACCCTTGCTCTGGGACTCAGAGGCTCAACTCTGTCAAAATGTCTGTTCTACCCAAAGCAATCTAGAGATCTAGATCTAGATTTAGATTTCGCTAGATGTAGATTTTGCTAGACTCAGATTTCTCTAGATCAAGATCTAGTGATCTAGAGATATCAGGAATTCCCAGTGCCAATCCCAGTGGCGTCTTGTATTGAGAGGGAGGAAGAAATCGCCGACTTCATAGGGAAAGGGAAGGAGCTCCGGGTAAGCAAAGGAATATCGCCGAAGACCCAAGCCGCAGGATGTGTGCTACCTGACTGGAGCACCAAGGATGCTGCCGCAGTTGTCAAAGCAGTCTGCCACTGCTACAACAAACACACACAGACCAGGGGAGCAGCGTGGAGGATCTGGACAGACAGTCGTCCTCCACCCCCTGACACACACATGGCACAGCCCAGAGCTGATATTCAACCAGGGCCCAAACCAGAGAAAAGACAGCTTCTTTAACAGAAACGGTCTGGGCGTTAACTGGATATCCAGCTGCCCCCAAAATGCAGCAAACCAAACTCGTGTCTCACAGCACGCACTCACCAAAACCCCTCCCAAATGGGTCAGAGAGCTGAAGGCCCAGTCTCAAATGGTAAGGATCATGGACTCAGCAGTAGGGAGGACTCTTCAGGGCCCCCATACTAAGGCATACGGAGCATAAGAGAAGGTGGATCACTGACACCTCTGCAAACATCAAAACTTCATGCTTCTCCCAAGACCTCTCCCAAGAGTGCAATGATTCCCTGGAGACTGGACAGAACGAACTGGCCTGCCACAAATCCAATCAGTGTCTCCTCTGGATACACCAGAATATACCTCCCAACCTCAGCCGCAAACAGGTGAATAAGCCACCCGAAAATACGGCAAAGGAAGAGACAGTTCACCAAAGAAGACCTTCAGGCAGCTAAGAGATATGTGCGCAGAAGCACTCCATCAGCAGCTGTGGGAGAAACGCAGAGGAAAACGGCAGAGACCAGCCCCACCCTCCCAAAGCAAAAGCAAACCCAAGGCCGTCCAGCCAATACCCGCTTTGAGAAACACGCTGCATTACCCTCAGTGCTTGAAAATAATCTTCCATTCTCTGAGACACTGTAGACAAGGGCCCTGCTCTCCATACTCCAGATATTGGTCGCACTGTTCAGTTCTCAGTGGAGGCCCCTTGGCTCTAGGCTACAGCTCTGTCTTCCAGGAGCACTGGGACAGCAACTCTACTCCCTTGTATGTAAGCCCACCATTTTCCAAGCTCATCTGATTGGTGAGTCCACCCTTATAAACACCAGGGTCCATGGCTGCACCCTTTGAAACCCCTGAGGTCATGGCCATACTTTTTGAGACTGGGGCAACTCAACTCCTGGTACTGTTTGATTCTTCAGCTTGTGCTTCTTGTGGCTTCTTGGCCTGGGCCTCATGCCTGCATCTGCCCTGCTGGGGCAAGTGTTCCAAAGCTCTGCAGCCTTACTAATATAAGTGTCCCAGAGGCACCTCTCTCTGTGCAGAAGTCTCCTGCATGCAGACCCTTGGCTCCATGCATCAACAAGCCTACCTCCACTGATTTAAGTGCCCAGAGACACCCCACTTTACCAGGAGACCTCCTGTGCACAGGCACTCAGCTCTCTTTTTCTGTGGGTCAGCTTTAGTTTCTGCTACTTCCTGCCATCTGCTTCTAACTATCTATGCTTTTTCTTGGTGTTAATGGATCTCCTCAATTCCTTCTGACTCTTCATCCACAGTTTCCCACTGGTTCCACAGTTTACCTATCCATTACAGCAAGATGTCCTTCTTCAGGGCTCTGGACACTGCTAGATGTTTTCTAGGAAGAAAAGTAGGTGTAGAAACAACAGCTCCTGTTACTCTCAACTATAGCCTCATCTTACTTCTTAACTCATAGAAGGCTCTTCTGCTTAATCGCTGTGTCAAGTCGTTTCTCCTTTCTGAGACTCAATTTTCTCATTCCTAAAACAGAATTTAATCCCTGTCCACATGATTGTCAACCGAGGTGATGATTCATTAACTGGGTTGGTAAGCCATGAAGAACTGGTGCTCTAGGCCTTCACAGGTGGAGGACCCAGAGGTGAAGCCAACCTGGAGGCCGCAATTATAACTTCTTAGGGAGTTGACACAGTCAGAATTCTCTGGGTAGGCTCTGTTTTTGAGGCACTCATTGGTGTCTAAAGAGCAGAGAGTGAGAGAAGCAGACAGGTGACCACGTGTCTAGACTCAGAAACACACATACCCAACACAGAGGAAGCTGTCTATTGAAGATCTCATGCCAGAAAGCATTACTGTAAGAGGTAAACTTGTCTAACTTTGTTGGCATCTGGGCAACTTCAGTGGGATAAGAAAGCCCAGGCAAACGGTTGAACCTGTGTCTTCCCCGCAGGTGTGTGCACACTGAGCCAGGGCTACAAGGCAGGGATGTTCGAGAGCATTTGTCCACATCTGAGCTGAGAGAGAGTCAGGTTACCTTGTGTAGCAGACTGCATGTTTCAAAGATGGGTGCAGAGGGACTTGGTACAGTGGGAGTTTGCACTTCTCCTAGCAAGAGAGGTAGTCTATGCTCCTCCCTTTAATCTGAGCTGTGACTGTGGGGGAAGCACCTCTAAAGCAGACCAAACCAATGGTCATTGCGTCCATTCTGACTCACAGCAACCTTAAGTGTGTCAGAGTAGAACTGTGCTCCATGGGGTTTTCAATGGCTGATTTTTCAGGAGTAGATCACCAGGACTTTCTTTTGAGGTGCCCCTGAGTGGACTTGAACTGCCCACCTTTTGGTTAGCAGCTGAACACCTTAAGTGTTTGCACTGCTCAGGAACTCTGCACTCTATGTATATACATTAAAAAAAATAATGTATAAAGTAATAAAACCCATTGCCTGGGAGTTGCCTCTGACTCATGGAGACCTCATATGTGCCAGAGTAGATTTCTGCTCCACAGGATTTTCAGTGGCTGATTTTTAAAAACCAGATTGTTAGGCCTTTCTTCTGAGATACTTCTAGGTGCACTTGAATCTTCAACCTTTCAGTTAACAGCTGAGCATGTTCTCTCTTTGCCCCAGTCAGGGAGTCCCCGTAAATGTTAGGTATCCTTAGAGTCAATGTGAGGAGGTGACTGAAAGGAGGATTCCCAAAATGAAATCAGGAAATTCTGGATGGTAAGGCATAGCATAGTTTCTCTTTATTTTCATTGCAATGTTGGTTTTTAATCATTGAAATGTTTACAGTGACCAAGAATTACTTCCATGACCATAAAAAGATAAATAGAATGGATATACACACAAAGGAATGTTACTCTGGTGGCATAGTGGCTAAGTGTTACATCTGCTAACCAAAAGTTCGGCAGTTCAAATCCATCAGGCTATCCTTGGAAACTGTCTTGTAGGGCACTATGAGTTAGAATTGACTTGACAGCACTGGGTTTGTTTTTTGTTTTATAAAGAGCAGTGGAGTCCTGATGCATGTCACAGCATGGATGAACCTTGAATGTATCATGCTGAATTAAAGAAGCCAAACATGAAAGGACAAATGCTGTATGATTTCATTTCAATGAAGTAAACAAATATATAGACACCAAGTATTATCAGTGGTCACTAGGGTTTGGGAGGGGAAGATGAAACGGAGAGACTTTGCTTAGGGGGCATTGAGTTTGTGTTAATGGTGGTGGAATGGTTTGAAAAAGGATAGAATGGTTGCAGAAGTTGAAGAATGCTATCAATGTCACGGAGTTGTGCATGGAGGAAATGTGGAATTAGTGTATATTTTGCTGTGCATACTTTCAACACAATAAAAAAAAGTGTAATTCATAAAGAATAAAATTATGTTGGTAGGGGGAAGAAGCATCAACATCTGACTAGCAGCCAGCTTCCACCTAACTTTACCTTCCAAAAATAGTAGGTTTTTGAAGAGATTTGAACTCATCTATTCATTTCAACCCTGGGCCCCTCTAGTTGGTTTGTCCATTGCTAGGTAGGAAACCTCGTTTGCAAAATACAGTAGTACCTGTCCCAGGTGTTGGTGCCAGTGGCTTAAACTGGGCACGTGGTAGTGCTGACACTCATTCACATCTTTACAGCTTGAAAGGAAGAGTTTGGACAAATTTCGGGTGCCATAAACAGTTAAAACACTCAACTACTAGCCACAAGGTTGAAGGTTCATACTCACCCAAAGAAATGCCTTGGGAGAAAGGCCTGGCAATCTGCTTCCAAGAAATGAGCCACTGAAGACCTTACCTACTAGGAAAATCCTATTCTGCAACTAGTGGGTTCTCCATGAGTCAGAGTCAACTCAACAACAACTAACAATGACAATACCTAAGACTTTGACTTTTTATTGGAGAGAGATGGGAGCCACAGGAGGGTTTGGAGCAGAGGAGGGACACACCATGGCTTAGGCTGTAACAGGATTCATTGAATGAAGAAATATCTAGAGAGGGGCTGAGGCAGGATAGCCAGTGAGGAGGTGCCATGAATCAGAAATTACTCAATGACAGTTGTTTGTTTGTTTTTCCCTTTTTACTTTGAGAGTTGTAGGGTGGACAAGACATGTCAGACTCTGGGTTATTGTAAAGGCAATCGTCAGGATTTGCCACTGGGTTGGGTGTGGCATGTGAAGGACAGAGAAAAGTCAATGATCAAGCCAACATATTTTGGATGAAGCAATGAGGAGGACAGACAAGCATAAGAAAGCTCTTTATAAAATGTCCCAAAAATGTGAATGGTGATTATCATTGCCTTTTTTTTTTCCAAATCAGTTTTTACTTTTCTTTTTAACTTTTGGTCCTAGAGGCAAGCTCTTCCCCCAGCCAGGTGCCTTGTTGGTTTTTCCTCCCTTGCACCTGGCCCTAGAACACATCTCTCTTCCCTTTGTCAGGTTCCTCTTTTATCTGCAGAGGCATCATTTCTGTTTGCAGACTTCTGGGATTTTACCACTTGTAACCTCTGGACTGTATGAGCTTCCTTTCACTGTCTTCCTGTAACTCAGCTCCCCACCATTCAAACCCACCCCAAACCAGAAAAACAACCCACAATGTGTAATATGGCCCCTACCAACCTCTCCAGCCAAGCTCCCCCCATTCCCATCAGCTACAGTCATCTTTGCTCAGTTCCTAGAGCTACTTCCTGCCCCAGAGCCTTTGCACTTGTTCTTCCTGCTCCTGGGTGAGCCCTCTCCTACCCCACTCCATTGCATGGCTAACTGGTTCATCCTGTGTCAACTGAAATGTCACTTCCCCCAGGAAGTTTTCCAAACAATCTCAATAGAGCTATTATTAGATATAGCTCACATCTTTAGAAAACAGGACACAACCTTTAGAATAAAACAATAAGTTTAAAGTTTAATATAAAATGAAGTTGGGATAAGTTTAAAGCTCAACATAAAAATAAACTGGGATAAGTGGAAACCTGTTCCGCATCATAACAACCTGCAAGCCTTCGCTGACAGACAGGTGATGGTTTTGCATTACAAGCACTGTGTGGGAATGGAACCTGGGTCTCCTGCAAGAAGGTGAGGATTCCAGCACTGAATCACCACTGCCCTCACCTACTTCCATAGCATGCCGTAATTTTTCTTTAGATCCCTGAAGAAATTCATGTTCTACAGCTGAGCAATTTTTTTTTCTATCTCCCATTAAAATACAGGCTCCCTGGGGACACGACCAAGTTCATTCTTAGGTTAGAGCCCACCCATTAAGTGCCTAACACTATGCCTGGGGCACAAGAGACACCCAAAACAGATTTAAAAATGTAGATATTTTATTATGCTTTGAGTGCAAGTTTACACTCCAAGTCAATTTTGCTATACAAGACCTTACACACACACTGCTTTGTAACTCTAGCTACTCTCTCCCCACTGTGACAACACACTCCTCCTTTCTACCCTGTATTCTCCCGTCCTTCAGCCAGCTCCTGGCCCCCTCTACCCTCTCATTTCACCTCTGGACAGGAGCTGCCCAATTAGCCTCATGCATCTGCTTAAACCAAGAAGCACACTCTTTGCCAACATCATCTTATGTCCTATAGTTCAGTCCAATATTCATCTGAAGAGTTGGCTTCTGTAAGAGCTTCAGCTCTGGGCTAACAGGTAGTCTAGGGACGATGTCTCCCAGAGACCCTCAAGTCTGTTGGACCATCAAGTATGACCTGTTTAACAGAGTTCTAGTTCTGCACATCCACTTTTCTGCCACTAAATCAGGGACTTTATATTGTAATCCCAGCGGGGGCCAGGTATCATCTACTTCTGGTCTCATGCTGACATATTCTCTGGATTATGTGGCCCTTTCTGTCTCTTGGACTCACATTTTCCGTATGTCTTTGATGTCTTTCATTCCGTGCTGCTCCAGGTGGATTGAGACTAATTGATGTTACTTAGACAGCCACTGGCTAGCTTTTAAGACCCTGAATGCTATTCACGAAAGTGGAGTGCATAGTATTTTCTTTAAAAACTTTGTTATGCCAATTGACCTAGATGTCTTCTGAAACCGCGGTCCCCAGGCCCCTGCCCCTGCTACTCTATTTTGTAGATTATGGAGATTAGATGCTGATCAGATTTGTTTCAACAGAAAACTTTTGCCCAGTCTTCAGATTGTCTTGCTACGCTTTTGGTGAAGTCTTTGGAGGAGTGTAAGTGTACAATTTTTAGGAGTTCCCAGATATCTCTTTCTGTTCTGGAGTTTGTGCACTGTTAGTAATGTTCTGTAATCTGTTTATGCCATCCAACAGATATTTTTGAATTAACCAATCACTCCCTTAACCCAAGCACACATGCACATAAACACACATGCACACACACCCACATACATATGACTTCACATACTAAAACACATAGACACTTGCATGCACACACACATACACATACACAAGTATGGTCATATCTGCACGTGCACACACATACTCCTGTGCCTATACATACACACACATACAGATATGAATATGGCCAGTCATACACATGAATACATATGAATATGCTCACGTAATCACACACATACCAACATATGCACACTAACATAATCACACACATACACTTACATTAATGTCAAAAGTTTGGGTGAGTTGTGGAAGGACATCATACGTAAAGAAAGTAAGAGATCATTGAAAAGACAGGAGAGGAAGAAAAGACCTAAACGGATGTCAGAAGGGACTCTGAAACTTGTTCTTGAACATCTAGCTGCTACAGAAAAAGGAAAAAAATTTGAAATAAAAGAGCCAAACAGAAGATTTAAAAGGGCAGCTCAAAAAGACACAGGAAAGTATGATGAAATGTGCAAAGAGCTGGAGATAGAAAACCAGAAGGGAATAACTTGCTCAACATTTCTCAAGTTAAAAAGAAGTAAAGAAAAAATCCATCCCTCAAGTTGCAATACTGAGAGATTCTATAGGAAAATATCACATAATGCAGAAACATCAAAGGAAGATGGAAAAAATACAGTGTCACTATACCAAAAAAAAAATAGTCAATATTCAACCATTTAGGGGGTAGCATATGATCTAGAACTGATGGTACTGAAATAAGAAGTCCAAGTTGGACTGAAGGCATTGGAGAAAAACAAGGCTCTAGGAATTGATGGAATACTAATTGAGATGTTTTGACAAATTGCTGCCGCACTGGAAGTGCTCACACTTCTATGCCAAGAAATTTAGAAGGCAGCTTTCTGGCCAACAGACTAGAAGAGATCCATTTTTATTCCTATTTCCAAGAAAGATGACCCAACTAAACATGTAAACTATCCAGCAATAACATTAATATCACATGCAAGCAAAGTTTTCTTGACAATTATTCACAAAGAATTGCCAGAAATTCAAGCTGGATTTAGAAGAGGATATAAATCCACTGCCACTGAGTCGATTCCAGCTCATAGCAATCCTGTAGAACAGAAGAGAACTGCTCCAAAGAGTTTCCAAGGAGCACTTGGAGGATCTGAACTGCCAGCGTTTTGGTTAGCAGACGTAGTACTTAACCACTAAACCACCAGGGTTTCCAAAGAGGACCTAGAACCATGGATATCATTGCTGCTTGGCTGAAAGTAGAGAACATCAGAGAGATTTTTACCTGTTTATTATTGACTATGCTAAGGCATTCAGCAGTATGTATCATAACAAATTGTGGATAACTTTGCAAAGAATGAAAATTCTGGAACACTTAATTGTGCTCTTAAGAAATCTGTACATGGGTCAAGAGGCAGTCATTTGAATAGAACAAGAGCATACTGTGGTTTAAGTCAGGAAAGGTATGGGTCAGGGTTGTATTCTTTTACCATACCTTTTAAATCTGTATGCTGAGCAAATAATCTGAAAAGATGGATTACATGAAGATGAATGAAACATCAGTTTGGGGGAAAACTTGTTAACACCCTGTGTTATGTACTTGACACAATCTTGCTTGCTGAAAGCTAAAAGGACTTGTAGCACTTACTGATGAAGATCAAAGGCCACAGCCTTCAGTATGGACTACACCTCAACATAAAGAAAACAAAAATCTTCACAACTGGACCAATAAGGAACATCATAAAAAACAGTAAAAGGAATGAGATTGTCAAGGATTTTGTTTTACTTAGACCTACAATCAACACCCATGGAAGCAGCAGTCAAGAATCAACAGATGCATTGCATTGGGCAAATCCAATGCAAAGGACCTCTTTAAAGTAAGGAAAAGCAAAGACGTCACCTTAGAGACTAAGATGTGTCTGACCCAACCCGTGGTGTTTTCAGTTGTATCACATGCATTCGAAAGCTGGACAATAAATAATGAAGACTGAAGAATCGACACCTTTGACTTATGCCACTGATGAAGAATATTGAATACACCATGGACTGCCAAAAAAGAATGAAGAAATCTGTCTTGGAAGAAGTGCAACAAGAATGCTGTTGGAAGCAAGGGGGGCAAGACTACATCTCACATACTTCGGACACATTACCAAGAGCAATCAGTCCCTGGAGACAGTTGTTGGGCTTGGTAAATTAAAAGGTCAGGGAAAAAGAAGACGTCCCTCAATGAGATGGAGTGACATAATGGCTGCAATGGTCTGAAGCATAGCAACAATTGTGAGGGCTGCACAGGACTGGATGGTCTTTTGTTCTGTCCTGTGTGGGGCTGCTATGAGTTGGAGTGGACTCGTTGGCATGTAACAGCAACACGAGCAATGCTAATGGAGCCCTGGTAGTGCAGTGGCTAAGTATTCAGCTACTAACCAAAAAGTTGGCAGCTCAGTCCAACAGCTTCTCCTTGGAACCCTATGGGGCAGTTCTAGTCTGTCCTATTGGGTCTCTACGAGCAGAACTGACTCACCAGCAGTGGGTGAGGACTAGTATCTGTACTGATACCCAAAGAAAATTCTACATTCCTGAATTTTGGGTCTTCAAGCTTACAGACCATTTCTGCAACTACTCCTTCTAATGAAGTCTGCCAGTCAGAGGTCCCACAGACCCAGATTCCCAACATTCACACATTTACTGTCACTAACTTAAACTCTCTTGCTCATTTGTTATTTTAGAGGCAACACATACTAAGTATACAGACTCTGGAGTTAACATTCTCTGGTTTAAAAGCAGCCTTCACCATTTACTCACTGTGGCCTTGGGAATTTATTTAGTTAATCTCTTTGTGTGCTGGCTTCCTTTCTTGAAAAACAGGAGGAACCACAATATTTAATAAATATGTGCTATTCTTGATGTTGAACAGATGACCAAAACTTGCAAGACATTAAAAAGTCTAGCAGCATGAAAGATAAACAAGACTGAAACAAACTGACACCTGAAGAAATAGAAACAGGAACACAGACATGAGGGCTCCATCTCATTGTTCAAGTCTCAACTAAATATTACCCTTAAAAGTTTTTTTCCATAACATCCTCCTTCTACATAGATTCTAGCCACAGTCTGTATACAGTGAAATCTGTAATAGTTGGAATTTGAGAGGGTTGTAACCAGAAGGTTGGCAGTTCAAATCCACCAGGCACTTATTGGAAACTCTATGGGGCAGTTCTACTCTGTCTATAGGGTCAGTATGAGTCAGAATCGACTAGATGGCAGTAGGCTTGGTTTAGCTTGGATTTGCCTTGTTTTTCTGGGTCTCACAAGTTTTCTACCTTTCACAGTATGCAATCAGCATATTTGTACCACTCATTTTAGAAAATATGTGAGTTTTACTTCTCTGACAGGTTTTTACCCTATGCAGTTTCTGGCTTTTACAGAAAGGTTTTACAGAAATTTCTTTCATAGCCATTATTAGTACCTAAAATTCTTTTTTTAAAAAAATTACTTGGGGGACAATATAGCCTAATGAGAAATCCCTGGGTGTCACAAATGGTTTAGCAGTTGACTACTAGCCAAATGTTGGTGGTTCAGACCCACCCAGTGGTGTCGCAGAAGGAAAAATCAGAAGTCTGTTTCCTGAAGATCACAGCCTTGAAAACTGTATGCAAGACACACCTTCTCTGCACACATGGTGTCCCCATAAATTGGAATTAATTCAAAGACACTAACAACAGCAACAGCACAGCTTAGTGATTAAGAACAGGCTCTGAAGCTGGATTAACTGGCTTTAAATCCTGGCTATATCCCTTGACTGACTAAGTGATTTGGGACAAACTATTTAAACCCTTTGTGGCTCAGTATTCCCTCCTATAAAATGGGGCCAAAATCACCTAACGAAAAATTATTTAAACCATTTTTGAGTTGTTATTGTGGTTAAGTTAAAGTTTACAATCCAAGTCAATTTGCCGTATAAAACCCTGAACACATGCTGCTATGCAACTCTATCTACTTTCCTCACCCTGTGGCAGCACACTCCTCCTTTCCACTCTGTACTTCTGACATTCATTCAGCTAACACTTGTCCCGTTCTCTCCACCTTCCCCTCTCACCTCTAGAGAGAAGCATCTTGGACAGCCTTGTATACATATTTAAGCCAAGAACTGTACACACCACCTAAATCACTCTATGTCTTACACTCCAGTTCCATTTTTTTCTGAAGAGTTGGATTCAGTACAGGTTTCAGTATGGGGTAGCAGCAAGTCCAGGGGGCATGTTTGCAAGGGATCCTCCAGGATGTCAGACCATCAAGTATGGTCTTTTAACAGAGTTCTAGATCTGCACTCCTTTTTTTCTCGTGCTACATCAGGGACTCTACATTGTGTTCACTGTCAGGGAAGTCTTTGGTGGTGGCCAGGCACCATCTAGTTCTTCTGGTCTTGTACTGATGTAGTCTCCCAGTCATACTGAGAAATTTTTGAAGACACGTAATCTTCATATATTTAAAGAACTTATACAATGGGCATAAGTACAAAAACAGTTGTGGGCAGGCCACAGGACTTGGCAATGTTTTGTTCTGTTGTGCATAGAGTTGCCACGAGTCAGAACTGACTCAATAGCATCTAACCACAACACCATAACCACAACACATCTAACCACCATAATAGAGGTAGGTGGGTGTTTGCTATAACTATTAGGAGTTTCTTTTCTGATTTCCTCCCCCATTCCTGAATATTAGCTCCACGAGAGTATGAAACTTAGACAAGTTTCACTTGTTCACTGTTGCATAACATTGCCAAATATACAATACCGTAAACTTGTTGCCTTTGAATCAGTTCTAACTTATGGAAACTCCATGTGTTACAGAATAGAAATGAGCTATACAAGTTTTCTGGGTGTAATGTTCATGGAAGTAGATCACCAAGTCTTTCTTCTGTGACACCCCTGAGTTCAAATGACCAACCTTTAGATTGGTAGTCAAATACACGCTGTTTGTGCCACTAGGTGCATAAGAGACGCTTTGTTGTCAAATGAATGACTATGGAGAAAATCTATGCATCCCATGAAATCTCCTGAGTTGAGTAATTTTGTCAAAGGTCCACAGTGAAGTTGTTTGCAGTGTCCAGCCTTAAGTCACAATCTGTTTGCTGAATAGCCAGTGGCTCTCCCTTTCCTGTACCCCAAGCTCCTCATTATGCTGTGCTTGCATGGTTTGGAGGGGAACCTTTTCTGCTTCTCTTGGGTTTTTAATATCCGAGAGGGTGGGGAGGGGAGTACAGAGCCAGGGTTACTCAGTTCTGTAAGGGAATGAAGGCCCTTTCTGCTGAGTAGCTGCCTCTAAATAGGAAGAACAACATGGAAAACCACTACTTGTTTACTTTGCTCACAATGAAGAGAATTTTCTCTTGTTGGCCTGTCACCATGTATGTCTTTCCCTAGCTCATGTTTCAACCTAACCAGTATCTTGCTCTCGTCTCTTATCACCTTCTTTTAGTGAACCCAGTAAGTGGACCTGTACATTTCTCTTCCCCTCCCCCCTTCCTTTTCCCTTTCTTCCCCTCCTCACCTCTCCTTTTCCCTCCTGTGCCTTCTATTACTTTACCTTTCCTTCCCTCTTTGCCCCTCTATCTATCTCTGTCTCTTTGTCTCTGTCTCTCTCTAATATTCCCATTAAAGCATGTATCTAACTCAAGGACCTCTTCCCAGTCTGTCCCATGGAAGTTGCCATGACATAATTCTCATTACATTGAATTCTCCGAAATCATTGAGGGTGGATGACACCTATAAACTACTGCTCTGAGATACACTTTAAACATTTGGCCAAAACTGTCCCCTTAAGCCTTCTTTAAATGAAACAATAGTCTAACTTAAATAGTAAAGAATGTTTACTTTGAGTTCTGTGCTCTTCTAGAAAATAATCTATGTAAAATCAAATTTATAACAGAAACTTAAATAGTTAGATGAGAGGCTTGGAAAGTAATGAATTTATGTTAGTAATGGAGAAATAATTTTGAATATGATAGTAAGAATTGTTGTACAATGTGAAGAGTGTAATCACTGTCATGGAATTTTACATGTAGAAATTATTGAATTGATGTATGTTTTGTTGTGTATATTTCCACAATTTTTTTATAAATTAAAATAACCACCACTACTTATCAGACACTTATTTAGGTGAATTGCCAAGAAAATTTATTTTAATCATTACTCCAATCTGGTGAGCAGTTATTTTCCCCTACTCATTTAAAAAAAGAAGAAATTCAGGCCTGTCTGAGACCACTCATACCTGAGCTATGAACTCAAGACCCTCTGTCTCCAGAATCTAAATCTTTAATCAGTTCATCTTTCTTAAGTTCTCCAGCATATCTGACCAATCCACAAGAACACTGCTATACCACTCCCAAACTCTCAAACCAATACATACATATATGTGCAATCACAAAAATATGGAGGTGTAGCAAGGATGTCACTTTCGTGAATAAAGTACACCTCCCTCAGGCCATAGTCTTTTCAATTTCTTTATGTCTATGTAAAAACGGAAAGCAGAAGGATTGATGCATTCAAACCATTATAGAAGAACATTGAATATAGCATGGACTGCCAGAAGATCAAACAAATCACTCTTAGAAGAGATGTAACCTGAATGCTTCTTAGAAATGAGGATGGTGGAAAGGCAGGTTCAAGATGACAGAATAGTCAGATGTTTCCGGACATCCTTCTCACAACACTGTCCTAAGGAAACAAGTGAATTGAATATATATGACAGTCTAGAAACCCTAATCATCAAGGATACAGGTGAAGAACACGACTGATTGGCAAGTAGAGGAAGAGGCAATTCAAAAGCAGTGAAAACTCAGAAGGTCAGATCCTGAGATCAGCAGCACCCTGCTAGCTGAGTCTTTGCTGTGCACATGGGATGAGGCAAACAGCAATATTTAAAGCTGAGGCCCACTGTATCATGTATAGCCAAGCAATAGTGAATCATCACGTACCTCCAGAACCAAGCAGGGGCGAAACCAGTACTAGGAAAGTTAAGTGTAAACTCCTAACCTACCCGTGGGTGGGAGCAAAATAACCCCTTAGCTCCCAGAACTTCACAGCAGAGAAGTAGTTCCTTCCACTCACCTACCTCTCCCCAGCCTCACTCTGCTCCATGCTATTCAACAATGTCATGCCCCCAAGCTGGGAATCAGAGTTCTCTGCTCCTAATCCTGTCCTATGGCAATTAACACTGTCATACCCCCTAGGCTTGGAACACAGGGCAAGTCAGGAGGACCTGCCCCTTTGCCAAGCCGCTTGTGTAAAGGGCCTATGAACTTGCAACACCCATCACCTCTACCCAGATTTGTGAGCCAGTTCAATATCTCACAACCTTATTAGCATAAAACATTTTATACCACTGAAGTCTATTTTCTCCTGCAACAGCCAAAGAGGAACTGCATAATTGTGACATTGGACACCTCTTGACCCTTAAGCAGGGACCTTACCCACCCACAACTGTGGCTGAAGGCCATTGGCACCACACATTCCATCTAGCTCATGACAGGGCTTTGAGAATTAGTGATACCTCCCAATCCCTCCAGACAACAGCACCAGGTGCCTAAGGATAGAATGCATGAGCCCTAGAGGACAGGGACATGCCCTGCATCCAAGCACCCAGGGACAGCCAACAACCCAATGTCTTACCCCACACATAGCCCTCCACTGCAGCCAGAGACTTGTGCCTGCTCCAAAGTTCCCCTTGAATAACTGAATCCCTGCAAGAAGACTGAGCAGCCTCCAGGGCTCATACACCTAGTAGCTGCTCTTACAACCTGGAAACAGGACTTGAGAGCTTCAAAGACACTAACAATCAGAGTAGCCCATATGTCCAGTCTACTTGGACACATCAAAACAAAGATATGGGATGTAGTAAACAAACATGTAATAAATATAATAACCTACAGATGCCCAGAAGTAGCAGTCAATAACAAATCATATAAACAAGCAAGTCTAGATGGCTCCAGCAATCAAACAGAATAAGGAACCAGAAAATCTTTTGGGGGAAGATAAGGCAATGGAACTACCTGAGAAAGAACTCAGAAGACTGAAGTACAAAGTTCTCCAAAAGATCAGGAAAGAGAGTAGGCAAAATTTCGATTAAGCCAAGGAACATGCAGACAAAGCAACAGAAGAATTCAGGAAAACATTACAGAGCAAAAAGACAGAATAAACAGGTTACTAGAAAACATGCAGAGAAAACAACTAGAAACCCAAAAGTTTAGCAATAAAATTTCAGAATTAGACAACTCAATAGCAGTTATAGAGCAGAATAGAGACAATACAAGTCAGAATTAATAAGCTTGAAGATAAATCCCTTGAAACAAATTTGTTTGAGGAAAAATCATAAAAGAGAGGGAAAAAAAGGAAGAAAGCCTAAGAATTCTATGGAATACTATCAAGATGAAAATTCTATGAGTGATTTGATAGGAGTAGCATAATGGTGGGGGGTGGGGATAGCAGAAAGCACAGAGAAAGTTGTTGAAGATTTACTGACAGAAAACTTTTCTAATGATGAAAGATGAGAAGATGTCTATCCGGGAAGCTTAATGAACCTCATACAGAATAGACTTCAAAAGAAAGTCATCAAGGCATATCATAACACGAACTCACCAAAACCAAAGACAAAGATAGAACTCAGGGACTGTCTAGTGATAAAAAGTCACCTGCAAAGGACAACAACAAGACTAAACACTGACTACTGTATACATTCTTTTCTAACACACAGAACATTCTCCACAACAAAATACATTTTAAGCTGCAAAGCAAGCCTGGACAGAATCCAAACATCAAAATAATTCAAAGCATCTTTTCTGATCATAATGCCACAAAAATAAAAATCAATAGCTGAGACAGCAAGGAAAAAAAAAACAAAACACATGAAACTGAACAAAACCTTGTTCAAGAACTACTGGGTTATAGAAGAACTCAAGGATTGAATAAAAAAATCATAGAATTAAATGAGAATGAAAACACATCTTAACAAAGCCTTTGGGATGTAGTAAAAGCAGTGCTTATGGGTTAACTTACAGCAATAAACACAAACACCAAAAAAGAATAAAGGGCCAAAATCAAAACATCTACTGTACAACTTGAACAAATAGAATGACAGTAGCAAAAGAAGTTCACAGCTATCAGACAAAAGGCAATACTAAAGATCACAGCAGAAACAAATGAAATAGAGACTAGAAAAACAAAGAATAAACAAGACCAATAGTTGGTTCTTCAAAAACATCAACAAAATTGACAAACTATTAGTCAATCCGAAAAATAAAAACAGAAGAGGAGGCAAATACTCAAAAAAGAAATGCAATGAGTGATATCACAACAGAATTAACTGAAATTAAAAAAGATAGCAGAATACCATGAAAATTTTACTCCAACAAAAGTGAAAACCTAGAGGAAATGGACAAATTTCTAAAAATATAGTATGTACCGAAACTAACTCAAACTGAGGCAGAAAAGTTAAACAAAAAATAAAAGAAGGGATTAAAGAAGCAATAATCATAATTTCAAAGCCCCCCCAAAACAAGAAAAAAAAGCTGTCACCCAGATAGCTTCACTGGAGAATTCTACCAAACTTTCAGAGGAAGGGTTAACACAATTCTTTTTTTTTTTTTTTATGATTGAATGAAAATGTACATTCCCATATAAATTTGCATGCTCAAGCATATGCAGCTTCTATTGCTATCCCTGCATGGTGACAGCACACTCTTCCTCTCTGCTCCATACATGTCCTATCCTCCCAATGGTCTCCTATCTTCTCCTCTCCACCTATTCCCCTTCCTCCAGTATGAGGTCAACAGGATGACATTGTATAGATGCCTAGAACCGTAAGGTGCCCACAAAATATGGTCACTCTGCATTGTCGAGTCCAATCCACTGCTGTCCAAAAAGTTGACCATTATGATTTATGGACAGGGGCAGCATCAGGGCCAGGGGCCATGCTCCCAGGGGAACCTCAAAGCCCCTGAACCATCAATTGTGGTTTTTTAGTGGAGATCCCAGGGTGCACCCCTATTTATTCTTGTGTTGTCAGTGAGACTCAATTTTGTGAGCTCCATCGTGGCTATCACTGGTGGCGGCCAGGCACAATCTGATTCTTCCAGTCACAAGTTGATGTAGATACCCACTCATGTGGGTCTCTCTGTCTTCTGGATTCTCTTTCTCCTATGTTGTTATGGACCTTGGTGATCATCATTTCCTGCTAAGTTGGGACCATTTCCTCTACCTTCAGATGGCAGCTTGGCAGCTTTTAAGACCCCAGAGACCACTCACCAATGTGGGGTGTGGAGAGTCCTCATTAGCAAAATGCTAGTTGTGCCAATTGGCCTTGATTTCCCCTGAGATTGCAGTCCCCAGCCCCCGCCCAAGCTACTCTGTCCTTGCAATATTGTGTTAAGATGGGAGGAGTACACAAGTTGTGTTGAACTCCTCTTAATATTGATCTTACTAACGTGTGCTGTCACCAGTTTCACCCAACCAAATTTCGAACAACTATCTAATCTAAACCCTCCCCCCTTACCCTCATGCCCTCCCCGCCCTTGCAGCCATCAAAGAGTCTTTTCTGTTATGCATGAGTCTGCTTTTAAGTTCTTATTGTAGGGGTCTCATACAATATTTGTCCTTCTGTCTCTGACTACTTTACTCAACGTAATGTCCTCCAGTTGAAACCAAGTTATGAGATGTTTCCTAAAATTGTTATTGTTCTTTATCATCGCATAGTGTTCCACTGAGTATATATATCATAATTTACGTATCCATTCTTCTGTTGTGGGGCATCTGGGTTGATTCCATCTTTTTGCTATTGTGGAATGTGTTGTGATGAACATTAGTGTGCATATATCAGTTGGTGTGTATGGCCTTGATTCTGTAGGATACATTCCAAGCAGTGGAATTACTGGGTCAAATGATATATCTAGATCCAGTTTTTTAAGGGAGTGCCAGATTGCTTTCCAAAGAGGTTACACCATTTTGCAAATCCCACCAACAGTGTAGGAGAGTTTCAATTTCTTCACAGTCTCTCCAGCATTTGTTGTTTTGTGTTTTTTGGATCATGGCCAACCTTGTTGGGGTGAGATGGCATCTCACTGTCGTTTTGATTTGAATTTCTTTAATAGCTAATGATCTTGAGCATGTCCACATGTGTTTTGTGGCTGCCTGGATCTCCTCTTTAGAGAAGTATTTATCGATCTCCTTTGCCCATTGCTTAATTGGATGATTTATCTTTTTCTTATTGATACTTTGTAGTACCTTATAGATTATGGAGATCAGGCATCAGTCTCACATAGAGTGGCCAAATATTTTTTCCCATTCTGCAGGTGGTCTTTTAATTCTATTAATAAAGTCTTGGGATGAGCAAAAGTGTTTGATTCTTAATAGTTCCCATTTATCTATTTCCTCTTCTGATGATTATGGTTTGTTTGACAGATTTTGAAGTCTGTCTGTGTTGTGTATTAAACTTTCCATTGTTGTTCCTACTTTTTCTTGAATGAGCTTTATCGTTTTAGATTTGATATTTAGGTCTTTTATCCAGTTTGAGTTGGTTTTTGTGTAAGGTGTAAGATATGGGTCTTGTTTTAATTTATTGCAGATGGATATCCAATTTTTCAAGCACCATTTGTTGAAGAGATTGCTTTTACCCCAGTTTAACATCTTAGGGCCTTTGTCGAATATCAACTGTTCATAGGCAGATGATGTCATCTCTGAGGCCTCAATTCTGTTCCACTGATCTATCTGTCTCTTTTTGTAGAAGTACCAGGATGTTTTGACTACTGTGGCAGTGTAATAGGTTCTAAGGTCAGGTAATGAGAGGCCTCCTAGTGTGTTCTTCTTCTTTAGTAATGCTTTACGTATTCTGGGCTTCTTCCCTTTCCAGACAAAGTTGCTAATTTATTCATCCATCTCATTATAAAACGTGACTGGAACTTGTATTGGGATTGCATTATATAAGTAGATTACTTTGGGAAAATAGACATTTTCACAATGTTAAGTCTTCCTGTCCATGAGCAGGATAGGTTTCTCCATTTATGTAACTCTTTCTTAGTTTCTTGCAGTAAGGGTTTGTAGTTCTTTTTGTAAAGGTCTGTTATTTCTCTGCTTAGATGCATTCCTCGGTACTTTATCTTCTTAGGGGCTGTAGCATATGGTATTGACTTAGTGATTTCTTCCTTAATAATCTCGTTCTTGGTATGAAGGAATCCTACTGATTTGCTGATGTTTATCTTGTATCCTGAGACTTTGCTCAACTCTTCTATCAGTTTGAGTAGTTTCCTTATGGATTCTTTGGGATTCTCTGCATATACAGTCATATCATCTACAAATAGGGAGATTCTGACTCCTTCTTTGCTGATGCAGATGCCCTTTATTCCGCGGTCTTGTCTAATTGCTCCGGCTAGAACTTCTAGTACAATGTTGAGTAAGAGAGGTGAGAGTGGGCATCCTTATCTCTCTCAAGAGAAACTGTTTCAGTCTCTCTCCATTCAGGATGATGTATGCAGTTGGTTTTGTATAAGTGGCCCTTATTGCATTGAGGAATTGGCTGTCGATTGCTATTTTGCAGAGAGTTTTTAGCATGAACGGGAGTTGGACTTTATCAAATGCCTTTTCTGCATCAATAGACAAGATCGGGTGATTGTTGTCTTCTGTGGTATTTCTGTGGTTGATGACATTAATTGTTTTTCTGATGTTGAACCAGCCTTGCATCCCTGGTATGAATCCCACTTGGTCATGATGGATTATTTTTTGAATATGTTGTTGTATTCTACTGGCAAGAATTTTGTTGAAGATTTTTCATCTAGATTCACGAGTGATACTCTGTAGTTCTCCTTTTTTGTGGGTCTTTCTCTGGCTTTGGTATCAGGCTTATGCTGGCTTCATAGAACGAATCTGGGAGTATTCCATCCCTTCCTACACTGTGAAACAGTCTCAGTAGTATTGGAGATAACTCTTCTGTAAAAGCTTGGTAGAATTCTGTAGTGAAGCCATCAGGGCCCAGGCTTTTTTTGGTTGGCAGTTTTTTGATGACTTTTTCAATCTCTTCCTTTGTGATGGGCTTATTAAGTTGTTCTGCTTCACCTTGTGATAATTTTGGTAGGTGATATGAATCAAGGAATTTGTCCATTTTCTGTAGGTTTTCAAATTTGTTAGAACACAGTCTTCCATAGTATCCACCTATGATATTTTTTATTTCTGCTGGATCTGTTGTGACAACTCCCCTCATGATATTTTTTATTTCTGCTGGATCTGTTGTGACAACTCCCCTCTTATTTCTTATATGGGTTATTTGTTTCCTCTCCTGTTTTTCTTTAGTAAGTTTAACCAATTTGTCAATTTGGTTGATCTTTTCAAAAAACCACTTTTTGGTCTTTTCAATTTTTTTTCAATTGTTCTTCTGTTCTCTAATTTGTTTAGTTCTACTCTAATCTTTATGATCTGTTTTCTTTTGGTGCCTGAGGGGTTCCTCTGTTGTTCTCTCTCTACTTGTTCAAGCTGTAGGGTCAGTTCTTTGATTTGGTTTCTTTCTTCCTTCCAGATGTGTGCATTGGTGGAGATAAACTGACCCCTGAACACTACTTTGGCTGTATCCCATAGGTTCTGGTAGTAAGTGTTTTCGTTCTCGTTGGAATCCATAAATTTCTTTACTTCATCCTTGATTTCTTCTACAACCCATGGTTTTTTGAGCAAAGTTTTGTTCGGTTTCCATGAGTTCTGCTTTCTATCTATGTTTTTTCTGCTATTGATTTAGACTTTTATGGCTTCCTGATCTGAGAAGATGCTTTGCATTAATTCAGCGGTACAGATTTTGTTGGGAATTGCTTTATGTCCTAACACATGGTCTATTCTGGAGAATGTTCCATGTGCACTGGAGAAGAAGGTGAAGTTGTCCACTGATGCATAGAAAGTTCTGTATATGTCGATGAGGTCTAGTTGGTTAATTGTGGCAATAAGGTCTTCTGTGTCTTTATTGAGCTTTTTTCTAGACAATCTGTCCAATATTGAGAATGGAGTGTTGAAGTCTCCTACTATTACTGTGGAATGATCTGTCTCCTTTTTGAGTGTAGTCAGTGTTTCTTTGACATATTTAGGTGCTCTAATATTAGGTGCATAAATATTTAATACTGTTAAGTCCTGCTTGTGTATTGAACTTTTCAGCCATAAACAGTGTCCATCCTTATCCACGATGGTGGATTTTATTTTAAAATCTATTTTATCTGAGATTAGAATTGCCACACCTGCTCTTCTTGTTCTTCTTTGTTCATTGTTACCTTGATATATATTCTTCTATCTTTTAATTTTCAGTTTGTTCCTATCTTTAAGTCTAAGGTGAGTTTCTTGTAGGCAACATATAGAAGGGTCATGTCTTTTGATCCAAGATGTCACTTGATGTCTCTTTACTGGAGCATTCAATTCATTCACATTCAATGTAGTTATTGATAGGTATATGTTCAGTGCTGCCATTGTGATATGTTTATTTCGTGTTGTTGTTTTCCCTGTTCTTACTAATCTGTTCTGAGACATTCTTCTCTGTGAGTTGAATTTTCACCTTTGTCGGAGTTCATTTTGTGGTTGTTGAGACTCCTGTATTACATTTCTTGGTATGGTATGTTGCTTCTTTATTGTCCTTTATGACTACCCCATGATCCTGCTTAATAAACCCAATTTTAATTACTACCTGCCTTATCAACTTCCTCTCCATCTGAAAGGACTATAACAACTGTAGTGCATCCCTCTTTTTAATATGATGGTGTAGGAAATCATGTTAAACACTCTTGACATAAGTGAAGCCATCTTGGATGATGAACCGTTACTTCAGCTCTGTGTAACCTCTTATGACATTTGTGTACTATAACCTAGAGACAGCCTGAGAATACTTCCAAGCCCTTGGCCCAAACATGTAGAACAATGTATGACCAAAACAGTGCCCAACTTACTTAGTTACTGTATGTTTCACTTCCTTGTACCCTAGATACCAAAAGAGTATAAATACTGTAATAAAACTTTGCTCTGGGCTCTCGGCTGGGAAAAGCCGTTAGCCCCCCTGACTCCCAAACTGTTTCATGTTTATCCTTTCTGTATGTCTCAGCGTCGCTCTCCTCTGCCCACCATGTTCATTGGCGATATCTCAAATCTCCGACATGATGGCATCATAGTTTTAATGATATGATCACTGGATTATTTCTTTCACTATTATAGCTTTGATTGAGTTTAGAGCCTTCCATAACTGAGTAGGATTCTGGATGATGTGTCCTTCTAAAATATAAAGTTAGCAGTTTTGTTCCTCTAAGCCAAAGCCAAGAGATTCTTTCGGTATTTCTTGTAGCTTTGGTTTGGTTTTTACAAAGTCTCTGAGTTTCTGTTTATCTGTGAATGTCTTAATTTCATTTTCATATTTGAAAGATAGTTTTGTAATTCTTGGTTGGAAGTTCTTCTTCAAGGCTTTGAATATTTCATATCACTGTCTCTGTGCCAGCATCATTTCTGCTGAGAAATCCGATGAAAGCCTACAGGGTTTCCCTCTTAATGTTAGCTTTGCTTTGAGTCTTGCTGCCTGAAGAGTTTCTGCTTATGTTTCATTTTGTTGAGCTTGATTATAATGCGTCTTGGAGTCTTTCCATTGAGATCTACATTGAGTGGTGTTCAGTATATATCTAGGATATCTATATTCTCTTCCTTCATGATTTCTGGGAAATTTTCTGTCAGCAGCTCAGCAACAATACTCTGTGTTCTCAGGTGTCTCACCATGTTCAGGGACTCCAATTAATTGTAGGTTGTTCCTCTTAATAGAGTCCCACAAGCTTCTTAGTGCTTCCTCATTTTTCTTGTTTCTTTTTTCTGATTTCTCCTCATAGATGCTGGAGTCAGTAGCTCTGTCTTCCAAATCAGAAATTCTCTTTTCTGTTTGTTCCATTCTGTTTTCTTGACTTTGAATTGAAGTTTCTATGTCTTTGATTTTGTTCTTGATCTGTTGGATTTCCAAGTACTGGATATTTAATCAGCTTGAACATTTTGCTTAATGTTTCATTTGCTCTGTTGCATTTTATATAAGGTCTAGTAGGGCTCTATATATAATCCTTTTGTATTCACCTTCTGATAGTTTCAGAAAAGCTTCTTTGTCTGGGAAGTTCTGAGGTGATTTCTTTTGGGGGCCTTCTGATGCCATGGGTGATTTCTGGGTTACCACCTTCTCCAATGTTTGTTGCTTTTTCGGCTTCATTTAGGTCAATAGAGGCTGGGAGAAATGCTGTGACAATGGACCACAGTTGTTTCTGTAGGCTGTCTTCAGTCTGTGCAAGCCTGTGCTTGCTGAGAATGGGGTCAGTGAAAGAGAGGAGGTTTTACTGTCAGCAGTATGAAGTCCAAATTAACAGCCCTATGCTGCACCCCAGGGCTCACTAGATATCAAGAAGGCTCCACTTAATTTTCATTTTAGGTCTTGGTTTCCAGAGGGATTTAGGAAGATGTGCATTTAGTCTGCCATCTTGACTCCTCCCCAACACAAATTCTTTTAAAGCTATTTCATAGCATAGAAAAGAAGGGAATACTCCTAGCTGAGTCTCACTGGGAACATGAGTATAAATAGAGGTGCAACCTGAGATCTCCACTAAAAGACTGCAATTGATGGTCCAGGGGCCTCAGAGTTCTACTGGGAGCAGGGCCCCTGGCCCTGATGCTGCCCCTGTCCGTAAATCATAATGAAGGTCAATTTTTCAGACAGCAATGTATTGGACTTGGTGACACAGAGTGACTGTGTGGGCACTTTATGGTTCTAGGCATCTATGGGAGGTCATCCTGTTGACCTCATACTGGTAGAAGGGGCATGGGTAGAGAGGAGAACATAGGAGATTGTTGGGAAGATAAGACATGTATGGAGCAGGGAGGAAAAGTGTTCTGTCACCTTGCAAGGAGAGCAATGGAAGCTGCATGTAGATCAGTACACAAATTTATATGGGAAGGTACACTTTCATTCAATTGTTATAATATAAAAAAAGAAAGGAATACTCCTGAATACATTCTATAAAGCCAACCTAACCCTGATGCCAAAGCCAGGCAAAGACACATCCCAAAAAGAAATCTATAAACCAATATCCCTCAGGAACATAGACTCAAAACTCCTCAACAAAATTCTATCCAATAGAATTCAACAGCATTTCAAAAAACAAGAAAATAACACTTTGTGACCAAGTGGTATTTATACCAGGTATGCAGAGATGGCTCAACATGGGAAAATCATTTAATGTATCCCACCACATAAATAAAATAAGAGAACCACACAATCTTATCACTTGATACAGAAAAATCATTGACACAATGGAAACTTTGAAAAGAAAATCACCAAATGAATACCATTTACACCAGCTTCCAAGAAGATAAAGTACTTAGGAATAAGTCTATCCAGGGACACAAAATATCTATGCAAAGAAAACTAAAAAACTCTATTGAAAGAAATCAGAAGAGACCTACACGAGTGGAAAAGCATACCATGCTCAAGGATAGGAAGACTCAACACTGAGAAAATGTCAGCTCTACCCGAAGTGATCTACAGATATAATGCAATCTTGGTCTAAATTTGAATGGCTTTATTTTACTTTTATTTTTTAAAATACACGATAAAGATACAAATCACCAATTTTATACAGAAAAGAAAGAGGCCCTGGATGAGTAAAGAATTATTGAAGAAGAAGAGCAAAGTGAGAGACCAAACATGACATGATTTTAAAACCTGTTACACTGCCATAGTAGTCAAAACAAAATGATACTGGTACAACAACAAACACATAGACCAGTGGAACAGAATTGAGAACACAAATATAAATCCATCCATCTTTGAGCACCTGATATTTGATGATGGCCCAAAGTCTGATAAATGAAAAGATAGTCTCTTTTACAAATGATACTAACATAATTGGATGTCTGTCAGTAAAATAGTAATAATAATAATGAAACAGGACCCATACATCACATCACATAAAAAAAAAGTCAAAATGGATCCAAGACATAAATATAAAATGACAAAGATCGTGGAAGAAGAAACAGGCACACTCCTATATAAACTATAAGTTACAAGCACCAGAAGAGAAACTAGATAACTGAGATTCCTAAAAACCAGACACTTGTGCTCATCAAAGGACTTAACCAAAGGAGTAAAAAGAGATCAGTTCTACTCTGGCCCCTAGGGTCGCCATGAGTTGGACCCAACTCGACGGCACTTGGCTTGGCTGGCTGGAATGGGAAAAAATTTTTAACTATGACATTTCCTATAAGGGTCTAATCTCTAAAATCTAGAAGATACTGCAAGTCTTCAACAATAAAAAGATAAATAATCGAATTAAAAAATGGACAAAGTGTATGAACAGACCCTTAGCACTGAAGACATTCATGCTACTGACAGACACATAAGGAAATTGCTCACAATTATTAGTTATTAGAGAAATGCAAATTGAATTGCATTGAGATACTGTCTCCTTCCAACAATACTGGCACTAATAAAAAAAACCCACAAATTAACAAATATTCTAGAATTTTTTGGAGGTTAAAACTAGTATGTTTTGCTGGTGGGGATGTAAAATGCTACAACCACTTGGGAAAACAATATGACTGTTCCTTAAAAAGCTAGAAACAGAAATACTATGGGGTCCAGCAATCCCACTCCTAGGAATACACCCTAAAGAAGAGCCATCACACAAATAGGCAATATGAGGTCTCACGATTAAGTCTGTGAACTTGTTTTAAGTGTGACATACTTCATTGCTGAATATCACAACAGTCATCTCTGAAACACTCTCTTTGGGAAGCTACGCACTGATGCCAGTATCTAGTTCACCCTTCAAAGCAATTTTGGAACTCTTTCTGGAATGGTCATTGTATACAGTGGCACACTGGCAAGTTCACAAACTTAATTGTATAATTGTCTGTGAGGGAGTTTTTAGCCAGTAAACAAATAACTATATTGGAACACCCTCCCTGCTCACTTGAACTGCCCCACAACGATTTTTTTTCTTTACCCTAAGACAAAGGAAATATTGAAAGGAAGACATTTTGATAACATTCAGGACATCAACGGTAATACCATGACAGCTCTGATGGCTAGTCCAAAAAAAGAGTTACAAAACTGCTTTGAAGGATGGACTAGGTACCAGCATCAGTGTATAGTTTCAGGAGACAGCTAAGTCAGTTGTCATGAGATAGTACGTAAGATAGTTTATAAAATAAAATATTCTATATCACACCATGGCAAGTAAGATTCTGGGATCTTAAAAGATTGTGAGCTGTTCTTTCAGTATATTAATTGGTTCCATCCCACCTGGAGCAATAAAGAAAGAATAAAACCAAAGACATAAGGAAAATACTAGCCCAAAGGACTAAAGGACTACATGAACCAGAGATTACATCAGACTGAGACCAGAAAAACTAGATGGTGCCAGGATGCCACTAACGATCACCTTCTCAGGGTACACAACAGAGAGTTCTTGACAGAACAAGAGAAAAATGTAGACAGAATTCAAATTCATGTAAAAAGACTAGATGAATTGCTAGAAAAGACATCATGGTGGGTAAAGTAGATAGTCACTGCAAATAAGATGAACCATTATGGGATGGACTGACAAAATAGCCACAACAATGGTCTCAGAAATACTGGAGATCATTAACATGGTGCAGGACAGGACAATGTTTTGTTCTGTTATACATAAGGTTGCAGTGAGTCAGTGCTTTCTGGATAGGTATTAACAGTAACATGAGTAATGTCTTAGTTCAAAGACCAGACCAAACCCACTGCTGTCAAGTCAGTTTCAACTCATAGTGACACCCAAATGCAGACCTTGTGGAAAGGATTCAGGAGACAGTAGTTCATCGGGCGAGTGACTACATGAAACAATAGCCAGAGAGGGAAGTGAGGCAGGGAAGAATAAAAAGCCAACAGTGGATGTTATCAAGCAAGTTACATGGTGGGCAACCATAGCTTAACTCTGTCTAGGGACCTCAAGGAGGCAACGTAGAGCACACTCCTCAGAGCTATCCTGGGGAAAACAAAGCTGAAGTATTAGTATTCTATACCAGTCAGTCGAATGCCTTTGTATAGTCTGAATCCAGCTTAAATTTCTGGCAGTTCCTTGTCAATATACTGTTGCAGTTGCTTTTCAATGACCTTGAGCAAAATTTTACTGGTGTGTGACATTAATAATACTGTTCAGTAGTTTCCGCATTTGGCTGGATAACCTTTCTTTGGAATGGGCATAAATATAGATCTCTCCAGTCAGTTGGCCATGTATCTCTTCTCCAAATTTCTTGGCATAGGTAAGTGAGCACTTCCAGCCTTGTATCCACTTGATAAGGCATCTCAGTTGATATTCCATTAATTCCTGGAGCCTTGTTTTTCACCAATGCCTTCAGTGCAGCTTCGACTACTTTCCTCAACACGATTGGTTCCTAATCATATGCTACCTCTTCAAATGACTGAACATCAACCAGTTCTTTCTGGTACAATGAATCTGTGTATTCCTTCCATGTTCTTTTGATGCTCCCTGAGTTGTTTAATATTTTTTCTGTAGGATCCTTCAGTATTGCAACTCGAGGCTTGAATTTTTTCTTCAGGCAGAATGTTTGATTTGCTTTTCATTTTCTCTTTCAAGCTCTTTCCACATGTCATTATAATACTTTCTTTTGTCTTCTTGAGCTGCAGTTTGAAATCTGTTCAATTCTTTTACTTCACTACTTCTTCCTTTTGCTTTAGCTGACTGACATTTGAAAGCAAGTTTCAGTGTCTCTTCTAACATCCAGTTGGGTGTTTCCTGTATTGTTAATGACCTCTTGGTTTCTTCATGGATGATGTCTTTAACATCATTCCACAATTTCACTGACTATGCAAAGGCATTAGACTGCATGGATCATAACAAACTGTGGCTAACATTGCATAAAACAGGAATTCCAGAACATTTAATTGTGCCCTGAAGGAATCTGTGTATGGATCAAGAAGCAATTGTGCCAACAGAACAAGTGGACACTGCATGGTTCAAAGTAGGAAAGGTGTGTGTCAGAGTTGTATCCTTTCACCATAACTTTTCAATCAGTATGCCAAGCAAATAATCCAAAAAGCTGAATTACACAAAGAAGAATGAGGCCTCAGGATCGGAGGAAGACTCATTAACAATCCAGTTACATAGATGATACCGTCTTACTTCTAGAAGTGAAGAAGATTTGAAACACTCATGAAGATCAAGGACCACAGCCTTCAGTATAGATTGCACCTCAACACCAAGAAAACTAAAATCCTCACAACTGTTCCAGTAAGCAACATTGCCATAAATTAAGAAAAGATTGAGGTTGTCAAGGATTTCGTTTTACTTGGTTGGATGGTCATTGCCAATGGAAGCAGCAGTCCAGAAATCAAGACATATTGTGAAAATCTGCTGCAAAGGACCTCTTTAAAGTACTGAAAAGTAAAGCTGTCACCTTGAAGACTAACAGGTGCCTGATCCAAGCCATGGTATTTTCAATTGCATCATGTGTGTGTGAAAGCTGGACAATGAACAAAGAAGACAGAAGAAGAACTGATGTCTTTGAATTGTGGTGTTGGAGAATACTGACTGTACAATGGACTGCCAAAAGAACAAACAGATCTGTTCTGGAAGAAGTATAACCAGAGTGCTTCTCTGAAGCAAAGATGGCAAGACTGTGTCTAACATACTTTGGATGTGTTATCAGGAGGGATCAATACCTGGAAAAGGACATCATACTTGGTAGAGTGGCCAAGCCAGCCAAGTGTCGTCGAGTAGAGGAAGACTCTCAAAGATATGGGTTGACACAGTGGCCACCATGATGGGCTTAAACATAAAAATGACCATGGAAATGGCACAAGACCAGACAGTGTTTCGTTCTGTTGTGCATAGGGTAGCTATGAATCAGAACTGACTAAATGGCACTTAACAACAATAACATTCTTAAAGTTGAATAGATGAGCAAAACTTGCCATACATAGTGCAGCCAAGATGGTGGAGTAACAACACATCCCCGCTAAACCCTCAAACAACTAAGAATCTCAAAATTAACAACATCTACCAAATATAGCAATCTAGAAGGATCAACCTGTGCCTTGAGAATGCTAAGTATGAAGGGAGTAAAATGAAGGTGTTAGGAGCCTTGAACCACCTCAGATAAAACAACGTGGCCTGGGCAGAGATTCACCACCAAATGAAGGCAATCCAGGTGGGGAGAAAACCCACCTCCAGTGAATCTTAGCAAGCAAGCAAGCAGTGCTGAGAAACAAGAGCTGGAGCAACCTTGAATTTGACTTAAGAGACCTGCCCCAGCCTAAGCATCACAGCAGAAGCCTGCAACCCAAACCTGAAGACACCCACACAGGTTAGAACACTCTGGGATGAGGCCTGCCATCAGTTAGTGCCCTACCAGACCCAGCAGCCAGGCAGCCAGGTGATGACTCAGAGATGCAAGGGGCTGGGAGGCCTCAGCTGGCGGAGCACAAAGACAGGGTGGGGAGCGTGGGGACAGGAGGCCAGTACTCCCAGTGTACCAGGACTCCCAGTGTCCCAGAGCAATAGCACTGGAGATGGAAGAGCTGGGGGAGCACACAAGTGTGCTCTGCACAGTAGGCCTTAGTCCTGTGTGGGACATGGCTATGTGGCAGGAGATCATGGAACCTGGTGGGGGCAGAGTAAACAGTCCTGCTGCTGGCAGACCCAGGACTCACTTTGGAGCCAGTGACCCAGGAAGCGCTGGGCTCCTGCAGCCTGGGGGTGGGGGAATGAGAAAGTGCACCCATGGCTGGGAGAGGATTGGAGCCACGTATCCAGTGAGGCTTGGGCTCAGGTAACCAGGCAGGTCTGGGATGATCCCCCCGGCAGCTAGGCAGCCATTAGAGCCAAGTGCACCAGGGAGGTTTGAACTCAAGTGACCTGGGGGGAGGGAAGTTATCATCCTAGAAGCTGGGCAGCCACTGGAGCCAGGTGCTCTGGGGAGATCTGGGCTCAGGCTTCCTTAGGGGAAGGGCAGTTGGTGATAGTGGTTAGACAGCAATTTGTACTGCATACACCTGGAAGGCTTGAGCTCAGATGAACAGGAAGGAGGGGAGAGATTGCCCCAGTGGCTAAACAGTGGCTAACACATGTGAAGGGGAGAACTGGGCTTAGGTGACCTGTGGGAGGGGAGTGATTGTCCTGGCAGCTAAGCAGCCATAGGCACAATTCAGCAACACTCCCTCTCTCTATACTTGAGTCTAAAGCTGAAGGTCCTTGAGGGATCTGCCCAAATGAGAAGCAGCTGTAACAACTACGCTTGCAACCTCCCCATCTTGGAGTGGCTGTGAAAGTGCAGTGCCTGTGTAAGTAACTCCTGTCCCCCCCAGCTCAGAAGCAGAAGTGGTGTTGCTGCTGCTGAAAGCAGGCACAGCTACCCCACCTAGGAGCTGCACCAGCAGCAGCAGCAGCAGCAGACCAATGTAGGACAGTAAGAGCAAGCAACAGAAGATAGTCAAACTGTGTGGAAAATCTATAGCCCAGCCCCAACAGAGAGATGCTGGTCAGGCCAACTGAACTATTAAGTGTCTTTTGCTGCAATGACTTCTGGGATGGCTCGGAGACAATAATCAATCTCTAAACACCTGAAGAAGTAGATTACCACGGCTTCGGAAAACTCCGTAAATAAAGCAACAACAGATTTCCCAGATGATGAAGAGTTCCTACAACTACCGGAGACAGAATACAAAAAATTGATGTACAGAGCTGTGCAAGATATCAGGAGAGAGATCAAACAAAATGCAGTAGCGCACACTGAAAAATTAAACTGTAAGCAAAGTTTCAGCAGCAACAATCTTAAATTTAACAGATAAACAATAAAATCTCTGAGCTTGATAACTCAATAGAAAGTAGAAGGAGCAGGATTGAGGACATGGAAGGCAGAATTAGTGAGCTTGAAGACAAAGTAAATGACACCAGCGTACATGAAAAAAATCAGATAAAATACTCAGTAAGAGTAATGAATCCCTAAGGGTGATGCAGGGTTCCACTAAGAGAAATAATATCCACATGACTGGAGTACCAGGACAAGGTGGGATAACTGAAAATGTGGAGTAAATAGTTGAAGACCTGCTGACAGAAAATTTCTCTGATGTCATGAAAGATGAGAAGATCTCCATTCAGGATGCTCATTGAGCCCCACTCAAGACAGATCCCAAAAGAAATACACCAAGGCATATCATAATCACGCTCAACAAAACTGGAAACAAGGAGACACTTCTGAGGGCATCCAGAAATAAGCAAAAAATAAACTGTAAAGAAAATTATTAAGGTTAAACTCAGACTACTTAGTGGAAATGATGCTGGCCAATAGACAGTGGGATAACATACAAAGCCCTGAAGGAAATTGAGAATAATATATCCTGTAAAACTGTCTCTCAGATATGAAGATGAAATTAAGACTTTCACAGATCAACAGAAATTTAGAGAATTTGTAAAAATCAAACCAAAATTACTAGAAACATTAAAGGAAATTCTTAGATTAGAAAATCAATAGCATTAGATATGTGCTTAAACACCCAGCACTCAACAGTTTCTAGATAACATCATGAAAGGAAATCCAAAAGCATTAGCTAAAACCAAATCACAAAGAATAGAAATTCAGAGATCTCAAGATATAATTGACAGCTATAGTATGAAAAAGAGAGTCAAAGAAAGGTACACATAGACCTTCCGGGTGTGGAGGATGACAAGGAGATACACAGACACTGAAGTTTGGACTACTTTTAGATTAATAAAAAGGACTAAGAGAATAACAGCAAAAGAAATCTGCAATTTTACACATCGAAAAGCAACATGCAAAATCACAATTTCAAGAAAACAAACACTGAAAGACACTGAAAGAAAATATGTAAAGAAAAAAAGGCTCAGCACAGAAAATGGAATGCAACACAGAAATTGTCTACAACACTTGAAAAAAGACATCAAAATGACAACTCTAACATCATATTTATCAGTAATCACATTGAATGCAAATGGACTAAATGCACCAATTAAGAGGAGAGTAGCAGATTGGATTAAAAAAATGACCCATCTATATGCTGCTTACAGGTGACACACCTTAGATTAAATCCACTGTTTCTGAGTCAATCCCATCTCAGGGCAACCCCATGTATTATAGAATAGAACTGATCCTTCCAGGCATTTCTGGTTGTAATTTTTATGGAAGCAGGTCACCAAGGCTTTCTTTCATGGCACAGCAGGGTGGGTCTGAACTGCCAAACTTCTGTTTTAGTAGTCAAGTGCAAACTCTTTGGGAGAACTGCCACATACTAGATGCTCAGAGCGTACTTGTCAAATGAATGAAGAAAATCTGCCTGGACAGATAACATCTCACAAGCTGAGTGATTTTGTCAAAGGTCATCTAATGCATGTGTTTGCAGTGTCCAGCCTAAAATCATAGTCTCTTGTGTAGGCAGCATCACTTCTCCCTGTGCTTCACTGGCTGCTCAGATTGCCCCAGGAGAGAAGCTGATTAAAGCCCCATTTTGTGCTGTGGTTGCATGGTTCAAAGGAGGAAACTACTGTTTCCTGCAAGTTATTAACAGCAGAGGGTGTGGTGAGAGGAAAGCAGGGCCAGTTTTGCTCACTGCTGACAGAGCATCACAGCCGTTTGTGCTGAGTTGCTGCCACTAAATAAGGACAATGTAGAAACCCCCTACTTCCGTGGTAGCAATAGACATACATACCAGAAAAGAAGGAAAGGTCAAAATAAAAACATTAGCCCTACAATTCAAACAAATTGAGAGAGAGCAGCAAAAGAAGCCCAGAGTAATCAGATGACAGAAAATAATAAAAGAGTAGAGCAGAAGTAAAATGAGATAGAGAACAGGAAAACAACTGAAATCTATTATTTTGAAGGACAGAAAATATCAACATGTCATTAGCCAAATTAACAATAGAAAGCCATGAGAGGCAGAAAATAACTCAAATAAGAAGTGAAATGGATGACATTACAATGGAACCAATAGGAATATAAAGGGTCATAACAGAATACTATTAAAAATTATGCTCTAACAAAGTTGAAAGCCTGGAAGACATAGAGGAATTTCTAGAAACGCAGTATCTACCCAAGCATGAAGTGAGATATAAAATGTTAAGAGACCCAAAATAAAAGAAGAAATTGAAGAGGTCATAAGAAAAATTCCCAACAACAGTAAAAAGCCCTCATCTGGAAGACTTCACTAGAGAATTTTACCAAACATTCAGAGAAGACCTCTCAGGAATACTATCTGTCTTGGTCATCTAGTGCTGCTGTAACAGAAATACCGCAGGTGGATAGCTTTAAAAAACAGAAATTTATTCTTTCACACTGTAGTAGACTACAGCCCAAATTCGGGGCGTCAGCTCCAGAGAAAGACTTCCACTGTCTATCCGTTATGAAGGAAGGTCCGTGTGATGCATCCATCTTTCGTTTGCCTCCAGTGAGGAGCTTCTCAGACAGTCCCCGTGTATCTAAGTTTAAAGCTTTGTTCAGCAACACGATCACTCCATGTGTTATATACTCCAGTTCAGTCTTTGTCTGGTGAGCTGGCGTCAGTGCTGGATGTGACTTGGGGTTAGAGAGTCTGGGGTCATGTTCCCAGGGGGCCTCTAAGCTGAAGGACCATCAGTTGTGATCATTCCGTGGAGCTCTAGTTCTGCATGCTTATGTTTCTGCTGCTATGTCAGGGCGTCTGTATTCTGCACACCATCCTGGTCATCGCTGGTAGTGTTTGGGCACCATCTGGTTCTTCTGGTCCTGTGTTAAAGTAGTCTCTTGATTATGTGGCATCTTCCATCATCTGGGCTCGTATTTTCCTCCTATCGATGTCTTCCATTTAGCTCTGATCCAGGTGGATTGCGACCAAATGGTGCTACTTAGATGGCAGCCTGTTAGTTTTTAAAACCCAGATGCCACTCACCCAAGTGGTATGCATAATTTTTTCATGCTCACACTTGGGGCAATTATTGGTGGTGGCCAGGCACCACCTAGTTCAGGTCCCATACTGAGGCAGACCCTGGTTTGTATGGCTCCTTCCACCTGGTGGTTTCATGTTTTCTTCTTGTCTGTGATGTCCACTGTTTACCTCTGATCCAGGTGTGTTTGGACCAACTGATGCTTCTTAGACAGCGGCTTGTTAGCTTTTAAGACCCTGGAAACGACTCATGCAAGTAATATGCAGAACATTTTCTTAAGTGAAAAGAAAAAAATAAAAGAACTTGGGTATGCCAATTAGTTTAATTGTCCCTTGAGAGAGTTGTCCCCCACCCCCAGAGCCTGTTATTCTGTCTGTTCAAAGAGGTGGACCTCAGTTGGGGAGCAGTTTAGTTTCGGAATTAAGCAGTAGTGGGTACCTCCTTTCTTTTATGTGCTGTCATACCCTATACCCTATATCCTACACCCTATACTTTTACCCTATACCCTAGTACTATCCTCTATTTAATTTGCGGAAATCCCTTTGGTTTTCTATCTCTAGCTTTTTGCATATGTCATTATAATATTTTCATTTGTTTTCTCCAGCTGCCCTTTGACAATTTCTGTTCAGTTCTTTTACTTTGTTATTTTTTTTTCCTTTTGCTGTAGCTGCTTGATGTTCAAGACCAAGTTTCAGACTCTCTTCTGACATCCGTTAGGTCTCTTCTTTCTCTCCTCTTTTTTTAATGACCTCTTGCTTCCTTCATGGTTAATGTATTCTGATTGTGACTACATGTTCAATTAATTTCAGAATGCAGAAGTTGGCCAAAATGTTCAATTTCTTCATCTTTGGCGTGAGTCCTTGGTGGGTAAATTTGAATAGTAACTGTATTAACTGGTCTTCTTTGTAGGTGTATGTATATTACCCTGTCACCGAAAAATGTACTTTAGGATACATCTTCAAATATTCTTTTTGACAGTGAATGCAAGGAATGTCATTCTTCTTCAAGCTGTCACTTTCAGCATAGTAGACCACATGACTGTCCGATTCAAAATTACCATTACCAGTCATTTGTCTAGAATATTGATTATGCATTCTGTTTCATTTTTGATGATTTCCAGTTTTCCTAAATTAATACTCTACATTCCACATTCTGGCTGTTAATGGACGCTTACAGCTATTTCTTATTTTGAGTCATGCCACGTCAGTAAATGAAAGTCCTGAAAACTTGACTCCATCCATGTCATTAAGGTCAGACATACTTTAAGGAGGTAGCTCTTCTCCAGTTGTATTTTGAGGCACTTCCAACCTGAGGAGCTCATCCTCTGGGACTATGTCAAACAATGTATAACTGCTATTCAAAAGGATTTCACTGGTTAATGCTTTTGAAAAGCAGACCACCAAGTCCTTCTTCCTCATGCATCTTAGTTTGGAAGCTCAGCTGAAACCTGTGCACTGTAGGTGACCCTGCAGGTATTTGAATATTGGTGGCACAGTTTCCAGCATCCCAGCAACACGCTAGCCCCCATGGCATAACTAACTGAGAGATACATGTGGGCAAGACTTAAATATAAAATCTAAAACTACAAAGATCACGAAGGAAAAAACAAAAAAAGAAAAAGAAAAAGAAGAGTAGGAGGCTAGAAGTCCAAATTTGAGGTGCCAGGTGCAGGTGAAGGTTTTTTCTGTCTGTTGACTCTGGGAGAAGGTCCTTGTCATCAATCTTCCCTTGGTTTAGGAGCCTTTTAGCACAAGGACCTTGGTTTCAAAGGATGTGCTTTGTTCCTGGCACTTCTTTCTTAGTGACATGAGTTATTCTCCTTTCTGTTCTATTCTTTCTTTTGTACCTCAAAAGACACTGACTCATGATAACAGTTGAATCCTATAGATTGAGTCCCATCTCCATGACATAACTACCTCTAATCCTGCCTCATCAATATAGAAGTTAGGATTTATGATACATAAGATAATCACATCAGATCACAAAATAGTGGCCAACCACACAATACTGGGAGTCATGGCCTAGCCAACTTGACACACATTTTGGGAAGACATAGTACAATCCTTAACACCAAGCATAGATAAAAAACAGAAGATGAACTAGGTAGCTGTGACCCCTCCCATTTACCTTCATGACTGATAAAAATCAAACACTTAAACTCAATGGAAGACTTCTCCAGAAAAATCAAAAGAGAACATGCAGAATGGGAAAAAAATTTTGGCTGTGACATATCTAAGAAGGGACTAATATCTAAAATTTATAGAAAACTTCAACATTTCAACAATAAAAAGACACTAAATCCAGTTAAGACATAAATCTGTCTTTATTAGACAACACATGAAACAAGAATAAATACCTCAAACTCCCCTTTTTCATATCCAATACAAAAGTTACTGGGTAACACTGATCTTATTAATAAACTTTTTACACAAAGAAGAAAAGGGGGGCCAAGGATATGAACACACTTAACTAAAGAAGACATTCTAGTGGCTAACACAGATGAGCAAATAAATGAGAATATTAGCTGTTAGAAAGATATAAATCAAAATTATAGTGAGATAGCATCTCACCCCCACATTACTGGCCTAATCAAAAAAAGAAAAAAGAAGAAGAAAGAAAGGAAGAAAAATAGCAAATGTTGAAGAATTTTGTGGAGTGACTAGAACTCATATACTGCTAGTGGGAATGTAAACTGGTATAATCACTTTGGAAAATGTATAATAATAGCCACAGCACAAATAGACATATGCTCACCCACATTCATTGTAGCGTTATTCACAGTAAAAAAAAAAAAAAAAACGATAGAAACAATCTAAGTGCCTATTAACAGATAAATGAGTTAACAAAATATGATTCACAAAATGGAATACTACCCAATAATAAAAAAATAATGACAAAACAGTGAAATATTTGACCTCATGGATGAATTTGAAGGGCTATGTTGAAGCTGGATTATATGAAGAAGAACGAGGCATCAGATTGGAGGACGATTCATGAACAACCTGCGTTATGCAGATGACACCACCTTACTTGCTGGAAATGAAGAAGATTTGAGGCATTTACTGATGAAGATCAAGGACCACAGCCTTCAGTATGGATTGCACCTTCACATCAGAAAAACAAAAATCCTCACAACTGGACCAGTAAGCAACATTGTCATAAATGGAGAAAGGACTGAGGTTGTCAAAGACTTCATTTCGCTCGGGTCCACAATCAATAACCTTGGAAGCAGCAGTCAAGAAATCAAAAGAGGCATTGCACTGGGAAAATCTGCTGCAAAGGACCTCTTCAAAGTATTTAAAAGTAAGGATGTCACCTTGAAGACTAAACCGTGCCTGAACCAAGCTATGGTATTTTCAATTGCATCATATGCATATGAAAGCTGGACTATGAATAAAGAAGACAGAAGAATTGCTGACTGAATTGTGGTATTGGAGAAGAAGGTTGAATGTACGATGGACTGCCAAAAGAACAAACAGATCTGTTCTGGAAGAAGTACAAAAAGGGTGTTCCTTAGAAACAAGGATGGCAAGACTCTGTCTTACATACTTTGGACATGTTGTCAGGAAAGATCAGTCCCTGGAGAAGGACATCATGCTTGGTAGAGTGGAGGGTCAGCAAAAAAGAGGAAGACCCTCGATGAGATGGATCAACACAGTGGCCATAACAGTGGGCTTAAGCATAAAAGCAATTGTGGACATGGTGCAAGACCAAGCTGTGTTCCATTCTGTTGTTGATAGGGTCACTATGAGTTGGAACTGACTCAATGGCACCTAACAACAACAATGTTGAATGAAATAAGTCAGTCACGAAAGGACAGATATTATATGAGGCCAGTATTATACTGAAGGAAGAAGTCCAAGCTTTACTCACTGAAGGTATCTGCAAAAAACAAGTTTCCATGAATTGTCAGAATACCAATTCAAATGTTTCAGCAAGTAGATGCAGTGCTGAAAGTGCTTACTTGTATACATCAAGAAATTTGGAAGACAGCTACCTGACCAACTGACTGAAAGAGATCTGTATTTATGTCTATTCCTAAGAAAGAAAGCCTTGGTGGTGTAGTGGTTAAGTGCTATGGCTGCTAACCGAAAGGCTGGCAGTTCAAATCCACTGCTCCTTGGAAACTCTTCGGGGAAGTCCTACTCTGTCCTTTAGGGTCACTATGAGTCAGAACTGACTCAACAACAACGGATGGAAGAAACATGCAGCAAAATGTGGAAATTATGTAACAATATCACTAATATCACACACAAGTAAAATTTTACTGAAGACAATTCAAAAGTGGTTGCAGCTGTGTATTGACAGCAAACTTCCAGAAATTCAGGCAGAACTCAGATGAAGTGGCACCAAGGATGTTATTACTATTATTTTGTGGATCCTGGCTGAAAGCAGAGAATACTAGAAAGATGTTTACCCAGGTTTAATGGACTATGCAAAGGATCATAACAAATTAGGAATAATATTTGTGAAAAATAGGAATTTCAGAACACATAATTATGCTCATTAGTAAACTGTGCATAGACCAAGAGGCAGTGGTTTGAACAGAATAAGGGGATATTGTGTCATTTAAAATTAGGAAAGGTGTGCATCAAACTTGTACCATTTCACCATATATTCAGTCTATAGGCTGAGCAAATAATCTGAGAAACTGGACTACATGAATAAGAATGGAGCATCAAGATTGGAGGAAGACTCATTAACAACCTGTGTTATGCAGATGAAACAATTTTACATGCTGAAAATGAAGAGGATTTGAAGCACTACTAATGAAGTTCAAAGATACAGCCTTCAGTATTGTACCTCAACATAAAAAAACAAGAATCTTTGCAACTAGACCAATAAGCAACATCATGGTAAATGGATTAAAGACTGAAGTTGCCAAGAATTTCATTTTACTTGAATCCAGTGTCAACATTTATGGGAAACAGTGGTCAAAATATCAAAAGATGCACTGCATTGGGCAAATTTGCTGTAGAGGACCTCTTTAAAGTGTTATAAAGCGAAGACATCACCTTGAAGACACAAGTACGCCTGGCCCATGCTGTCATGTTTTCCATCACCTCATGTTCATGCAGAAGCTGGACAATGAGTAAGTTAGACTGAAGATGAAATTGATGCCTTTAAATTGTGATGTTGATGAAAAATATTGAATATATCATGGGCTGCCAAAAGAAAGAACAAATCTGTCTTGGAAAATGTACAACCAGAATGCTTCTTAGAAGATAGAATGGGGGGACTTTGTCTCACATACTTTGGATGTGTTATCAGGAGGGATCAGTCCTTAGAGAAGGACCGTGTTCGGTAGAGGGTCAGTGAAAACAAGGAAGAACCTCCATGAGATGTCTTGACACAGTGGCTGCAACAATGGGTTCAGGCATAACAGTTGTTAAGATTACACAGGACCTGACATTGTTTCTTTCTGTTGTACATGTGGTTGATGAGAGCCGGAATCAACTTGACACCACCTAACAGCAATTATGAACTACAAGTGAAAGTTTTACACCCAGTAAAAACAGTACAAAAAAAAGTTATTTGATGGTTACCAGAGACAGGAGAGGTGAAAGGGAAAATTACCAGTTAGATAGAAGACAGGAAGTAATATTGGTGAAGGAAAGACAGTACTTAATGCAAGAGAAGTTAGCACAACATGACCAAGGCAAGAGAAGACACTAAAAAGGGTGTAAGAATGAAGACAATTATGGTAAGTGCTGAAGTATACAAACTCTGAAGCCAGACTGCCTGATTTTAAACCTTCACCCTACCCCTTGACCAGCTAAGTGGCTTTGGGCAAGTTACTTAATCTCTTTGTACCTCATTTTTCTCTTCTTTAAAGTGAGATAAATAATGATCCAGTGTTACCAAAAATTTTTCAAGACTGAATATTTTCATATATTTAAAGAACTTAGAACAGTTCTGGTTGAGTAGTTGTTATAACTATGAGGGTTTCTTTTTGGCTTCCTTCCCTCCCTTCAGACTGTCATATACACACAAGTATGACTGTTGTCTGTGTGTTTACTGCTTAATAATAGTGCCCAGAACATAGTAAAACAAACCTATTTCCTTTGAAGTGATTCTGACTCACGGAGATTCTATGTGTTACAGGGTAAAAATGATCTACATATGTGTTAGTGGCTGTAATCTTCCTAGAAGTAGATCACCATGGCTTTTTTTCTACGGCACTGTTGGGTTGATTAGAACTACGAACCTTTAAGTTAGTAGTCAAGTGAGACACGTTTGTGTCACTGGGCATGCAGTAGCTGTTCCCAACATGTCAAATGAATGACTCTGAAGAAAATTCTGCTGCAACAGAAGGAAATCCCCTGAGATGTATGATTTTGTCAAAGGTTTCCAATGAAAGTGTTTGCAGAGATTGTGAACTTAATTGTCAGTCCTCATACAATATCCTTGATATCATTCCACAAACTTGTCTGGTCTTTGGTCATCAAGGTTCATTACCCGAAATCTACTCTTGTGCTGGTCTCTAAATTCAAGTGCAAGGTACTGTAGACCGTATTTTGACTCTTCTGGCCTTGTTCTAAGGTCTTTAGCTTGCTTCAACTAGAACTTGCATGTGAGCAATTGATGTTCTATTTGGTTATCAGATGCTGGCCTTGTTCTGATTGATGATACTGAACTTCCTCAGCTTTTCTTTCCACAGAAGTAGTTGACTTAATTCCTTTATATTCCATCTGGTAAGGTCCTTGGGTATAGTCACTGTTTATCTTGGTGAAAAAAGGTGTTTGCAACAAAGAAGTAGTTGATCTTGCAAAATTCTATCTTGTGGTCACCAACATCATTTCTATACCCAATGCCAAATTTTTCGACTACCAGTCCTTCTTCTTTGTTTCCAAGTTTACCATTCCAATCACCAGTAATTATCAATACATCTTGATTGCATGTCTGAATAATTTCAGACTGCAAAAATTGGTAAAACTCTTAAATTTCTTCATGTTTTGCCTTTGTGGTTGGTGTGTATATTTGAATAATAGTCACATTAACTTGTCTTCCTTGTAGGCATATGGATATCACCCTATCACTGACAGGGTTGCACTTCAGAACAGATTTTAAAACATTCTTTTTTATGATGAATGCAACACCATTAATCTTTAATTTGTCATTCTTGGCATAGTAGATCATATGATTCTCTGATTTAAAATGGCAAATAATGATCCATTTCAGTACATTAATGCCTAGGATATTGATCTTTATGCATTTCATTTAATTTTTGATGACTTCAGTTTTCCTAGATTCATAACTTCCACTTTCTGGTTACTAATGGATATCTACAGCTGTTTCCTCTCATTTTTGCATCGTGCCATGTTAGCAAACAAAGGTCCTAAAATATTTAAGCCATCCATTTCATTTAAGGCCTACTCTCCTTTGAAGAGGCAGCCCTTCTCCAGTCGTATTTCAAATGCCTTACAACTTGAGGGACTTCTTCTGGCTGTATCAGATAATGCGCCTCTGCTATTCACATTCATATTCTATTTCACTGGCCATTTTTTCCTAGGTGGACCATCATGTCCTTCTTCCTAGTCTTTAGCCTGGAAGCTCCCCCGAAACCTGTCCATCATGGGCATGCCTAGTAATGTTTCAAATATTAGCATCCAGCAACACACAAGCCACTTCAGTATGACACCTAACAGAAGAAAATCACCAGGTCTTTCTTCCATGGAGCTGCTAGATGAGTTGGAAATGCCAGTCTTTCAGCTGAGTGTCTTTAATGGTTGCACTACCAGGGCTCCTTAACATCTAAGTGTTTTTGCTGCTGTTAGGTGTAGCTGAATCAGTGTGACTCATAGTGACCCTATATACAGCAGAAGGAAACATGTTAAGTCTTGTGCCTTCCTCAAAACCACTGTTACGCTTGAGTCCATTGTTGCAGTTACTGTGCCAATCCGTCTCATAGACGGACTTTCTCTTTTTCACTGACCTACTTTACCAAGCGTGATGCCCTTCTTCAGGGACTGTTCCTTCCTGATAATATGTCCAAAGTATGTGAGGTGAAATCTCACCAGCTTTACTTCTAAGGAGCATTAAGGCCATACTTCTTCCAAGACAGATTTGCTCTTCTGGCAAACCATGGTATGTTCACCTTTTCTCCCCCAACACTGGAATTCAAAGACATTGATTCTCTGGTCTTCCTGATTTCCCAGCTTTTGCATGCTTATGAGATGATGGAGAATGGCATGCGTCAGGATCACTATAGCCCTCAAAACGACACATTTGCTTTTTAATACTCTAAAGAAGCCTCTTGAAGCAGATTTTTCCAGTGCAACACATTATTTGGTGTCTTTCTTTCTTTCTCTCTTTCCTTCCTTCCTTCCCTGCCTCCCTGCCTCCCTGCCTCCCTTTATGATTGAGTGAAAATATGCAATGCCATATAAATTTGCATACCCACCAATGAGTGGCTCTCACTGCTCTCCCTGACTGGTGACAGCACACTCCTCCTCTCCATTCTGTACATGTCATATCCTCCTAACAATCTCCCCTACCCTCCTCTCCACCTGCTCCCCCGCATCCAGTGAGGTCAGCCAGATGATATCCTATAGATGCATAGAACCATAAAGTGCATCCAATATGTGGTCACTCTGCATTGCCAAGTCCAATCCATTCCTGTCCAAGAGTGGACCTTCGTTATAATTTATGGGTAAGGGCAGCACCAGGGCCGGGGGCCATGCTCTCTTTTTCCCTCATGTCATTTTGGTCCTTGGAGATCATCCATTCCTGCTGAGTTGGGACCATTTGGTGTACTTCAGATGGCAGCTTGACAGCTTTTAAGACCCTAGACACCACTCACCAATTTTGGGTGCAGAAGACTCTCTTAGCAAAATGCTAGTTATGACAATTGGCCTCGATGTCCCCTGAGAGCGTGGTCTCCAGACCTACACCCCAGCTGCTCCATCCTTGCAATATTGGGTTAAGACGGGAGGAGTAATCACATTATGTTGAAGTCCAGTTAAAATTGATCTTCTTTCTAATGTGTGCTGTCACAGATTTCACCCAACCAACTTTCTATCAACTATCTAATCAATACCTTACCTTCTCCCTCCCTCCCTCCCCACCCTTGCAGCCATCAAAGAGTCTTTTCTTCTATGCATGAGTCTGTTTTTAAGTTCTTATAGTAGGGGTCTCATACAATATTTGTCCTTTTGTCACTGACTACTTTCACTCAACACAATGTCCTCCAATTGAAACCAAGTTATGAGATGTTTCCTAAAATTGTCGTTGTTCTTTATCATCGCATACTGTTCCATTGAGTATATATATCATAGTTTACCTATCAGTTCTGCTGTTGTGGGGCATCTGGATTGATTCCATCTTTTTGCTCTTGTGGACTGTGCTGTGATAAACTTTCATGTGCATGTATCAGTTGGTATGAATGGCCTTGCTTCTGTAGGATGTATTCTAAGCAGTGGAATTACTGGTCAAATGGTACATCTATTTCCAACTTTTTAAGGAAGCATCAGGTTGTTTTCCAAAGAAGTTGCACCATTTTGCAATCCCACCAACAGTATAGGAGAGTTCCAATTTCTCCACAGCCTCTCCAGCATTTGTTGTTTTGCATTTTTTGGATCATGGCCAACCTTGTTAGGGTGAGATGGTATCTCATTGTCATCTTGATTTGAATTTCTTTAATAGCTAACGATCATAAGCATATCTGCATGTGTTTTTTGGCTGCCTGGATCTCCTATTTAGAGAAGTGTCTGTCCATCTCCTTTGCCCATTACTTAATTGGATTATTTATCTTTTTGTTATTGATATTTGTAGTACCTTATAGATTATGGAGATCTGATGTCAGCCTGACACATAGTTGTCAAATATTTTTTCCCATTCTGTAGGTAGTCTTTAAATTCTATTGATAAAGTCTTTGGATGAGCAAAAGTGTTTGATTCTCAGTAGTTCCCATTTATCTGTTTTCTCTTCTGTTGGTTGCGATTTCTCTGCCAGATTTTGAAGTCTGTCTATATTGTGTATTAAAACTTCTATTGTTGATCCTAATTTTTCTTGGATGAGCTCTATTGTTTTAGATTTGATATTTAGGTCTTTTATCCAGTTTGAGCTGGTTTTTGTATAAGGTATGAGATATGGGTCTTGTTTTAATTTATTGCAGATGGATATCCAATTTTGCCAGCACCATTTGTTGAAGAGTTTGTTTTTACCCAAGTTTAATGTCTTAAGGCCTTTGTCAAATATCATCTGTTGATAGGAAGATGTTGTCATCTCTAGGGTCTCAATTCTGTTCCACTGATCTATCTGCCTCTTTCTGTACCAGTACCAGGCTGTTTTGAATACTATGGCAGTGTAATAGTTTCTAAAGTCTGGTAGTGAAAGGCCTCTCAGCATGTTCTTCTTCAGTAACGCTTTACTTATTCAAGACTTCTTCCCTTTCCAAACAAAGTAGGTAATTTGTTTCTCTGTCTCATTAAAAAATGTTGCTGGAATTTGTATTGGGATTGCATTATGTAAGTAAATTGCTTTGAGTAAAATAGACATTTTCACAATGTTAAGTCTTTTTGTCTACGAGCAGGGTAGGTTTCTCCATTTATGTAAGTCTCACTTAAGTTTCTTGTAGTAAGGTCTTGTAGTTCACCTTGTAAAGGTCTGTTATTTCTCTGGATAGATTTATTCCTAGGTATTTTTATCCTCTTGGAGGCTACAGTAAATGGTATTGATTTGGCGATTTCTTCTTTAATAATCTCATTGTTGGTATAAAAGAATCCTACTGATTTACTGATGATTATCTTGTATCCTGACGCTTTGCTGGACTCTTCTATCAACCTGAGTAGCCTACTTACAGATTCTTTAGGACTCTACGTATACTATCATATCATCTGCAAATAGGGAGATTTTTACTTCCTCTTTACTGATGCAGATGCCCTTTATTTCTTGGTCTTGTCTAATTGCTCTGGCTAGAACTTCTAGCATAATGTTGAATGTGAGAGGTGAGAGTGGGCATCCTTGTCCAGTTCCCATTCTTAAGGGGAATTCTTTCAGTCTCTCTCCATTCAGGATGACGTACACAGTTGCATTTGTATAAATGGCCCTTATTGCACTGAGGAATTTGCCTTCTATTCCTATTTCGCTGAGAGTTTTTAGCATGAGTGGGTGTTGGACTTTATCAAATGCCTTTTCTGCATCAATAGACAAAATCAGGTGATTATTGTCTTTCATGTTATTTATGCAGTTCATCACATTAATTGTTTTTCTGATGTCGAACCAGCCTTGCATCCCAGGTATGAATCCAACTTGGTTGTGATGAATTATCTTTTTGATATGCTGTTGTATTCTATTCACAAGAATTTTGTTGAAGATTTTTGCATCTCGATTCATGAGTGACATTCGTCTGTAATTCTCCTGTTTTGTGGGTCTTTCCCTGGCTTTGGTATCAAGGTTACGCTGGCTTCATAGAATGAATTTGGAAGTATTCCATCCCTTTCTATGCTGTGAAATAATCTCAGGAGTGTTGGAGATAACTCTTTTCTAAAAGCGTGGTAGAATTCTGTGGTGAAGCCATCTGGGCCCAGACTTTTTTTGGTTGGTAGTTTTTTTTATGACTTTTCAATCTCTTTCTTTGTGATGGGTTTATTAAATTGTTCTGCTTCACCTTGTGATAATTTTGGTGATACGAATCTAACAATTTTTGCATTGCCTCCAGGGTTTTAAATTTGTTAGAGTATAGACTTTCATAGTATTCTGTTATGATACTTTATTTCTGATGGGTCTGTTGTGACAACTCCCCTCTCATTTCTTATTTGGGTTATTTGTTTCCTTTCCTGTTTTTCTCTAGTAAGCTTAGCCAGTGGTTTATCAATTTTGTTGATCTTTTCAAAAAACCAGCTTTTGGTCTTTTCAATTGTTTTATTTATTTATTTATTTACTTTTTATTTAATATGGCTGAGTGAAAATGTACATTCCCGTATAAATTTACATGCCAACCTATTGGGTGCATAAATATTTAATATTGTTAAGTCCTGCTTGTGTATTGAACCTTTCAGCAATAAATAGTGCCCATCCTTGTCCATGATGGTGGATTTTACAGTACAGTCTATTTATCTGAAGTTAGTATTTCCACATCTGCTATTCTTATTGTGTTGCTAGCTTGATATATATTCTTACATCCTTTAATTTTCAGTTTGTTCATATCTTTAAGTCTAAGGTGAGCTTCTTGTAAGCAACACATGGATGGGTGTTGTCTTTTAATCCAGCATGTCATTCATTGCATTCATTCCATTCATATTCAATGTAATTATTGAATAGGTATGTGTTTAGTGCCATCATTGTGATAAGTTTATTTTTGTCTTGATGTTTTCTCTGTTGTTATCATTATTCTGTTCTGGGACATTCTTCTTTATAAGTTGACTTTTCACCTTTTTTAGTGTTGGTTTTGTGGTTGTTGAGACTCCTGTATTATGTTTCTTGACTTGATATGTTGCATCTTTATTGTGCTTTGCTCTGCCCCTGTGATCCCCCTTAATAGTCTATGTTTAAACCCGAGTTAAACCACTACAAGTCTTATTAACTTCTTCTCCATCTGGAAGGACTGTAACGACTGTAGTACATCCCTCTTTTTAATATTATGACATCATAGTTTTCATGATATGATCACCAGATCACTTCTTTTAATAATACAGCTTCGATTGAGTTTGGAGCCTTCCCTAACTGAGTAGCTTTCTGGATGATGTGTCCTGTATTTCCTCCTAAAATATAAAATTAATGGTTTTGTTCTTCTAAGCCAAGAGCTTCTTTCAGTATTTCTTGTGGCTTTGGTTTGGTTTTTAAACAGTCTCTGAATTTCTGTTTATCTGCGAATGTTTTAATTTCATTTTCATATTTGAAAGATAGTTTTGCAGGATATATAATTCTTTTTTTTTTCCTTGATTGGATTTCTTCTCCTTCAAGGCTTTGAATGTGTCATGCCACTGTCCATGCCATCATCGTTTCTGCTTTCCCTCTGAATGTTAGCTTTGCTTTGAGTCTTGCTGCCTTTAAGAGTTTCTGCTTGTGTTTCATTTCATTAAGCTTGATTATAATATGTCTTGGAGTCTCTCTTTGGGGATCTATATTGAGTGGCATTCAATACACATCTTGGATATCTATGTTCCCTTCTTTCATAATTTCTGGGATGTTTTCTGTCAGCAGCTCAGCCACAATACTCTGTGTTCTCAGGTGTCCCATCCTGTTCAGGAACTCCAATTAATAGTAGATTGTGGCTCTTAATAGAGTCCTACATGCTTCTTAATGCTTCTTCATTTTTCTTATTTCTTTTTTTCTGATTTATTTTCTCATAGATGCTGGAGTCAGTAGCTCTGTCTTCCAAGTCAGAAAGTATATTTTCCATTTGTTCAATTCTGTTTTCTTGGCTTTGAACTGAAGTTTCTATGTCTTTGATTTTGTTCTTGATCTGTTGGATTTTAGAGTACTGGTGTTCCATCAAATTGAACAGCTGCTTAATTTTTCATTTTGCTCTGCTGCATTTTGTATAAGGTCTAGGAGGGCTCTATATGTAATCCTTTTGTACTCACCCTCTGATAGTTTCAGAAAGGCTTCTTCATCTGGAAAGTTCTTTGGATTTTTCTTTTGTGAGCCTTCTGAAGCCACTGAGCTGCACAGATTTCAAGCCCAGCCAGCCAACCAAGTGTCGTTGAGTCGAATTCCAAATCCAGGCTCTCAAAATGTTCTTCCTAATGTTCTGGTCCAAAGTTTGTTGCTTTTTTGGCATCTAGAGGTTGTTTTCTTTCTCCAGTGTTACCTTAATGGAGTCTAAATCTCAGTCTGGAAAGCAAATTGATCACCAGGCACCTCTATGTACCCCAGTGACTGGGCTCAGTGGAATCTCTGAGTTAGCAGGCTCCACCTCCTGATTGGCAAAGACACAGCCCCACTTACAGAGTCACTAGGGAGCCTTCGGCTGACCTTATAATGTGAGAGAGTAAAGGATGGAAGAGATGCCATCTGGATGCACCTGCAGTTATTTCTCTATTGAAGGGTAAAAGATATCTGACAGCTTCCAAAATTCGTCAGGCTTTCAGGTGTGCAGGTCCCTTTTCCCAGCTGGCAAAGTAAGCACTTCTGTATCAAAGATTGCTTTACCTCCAGAAAAGCACTCTCCAAGCAGGCACTGCCTCCCAGCCTTGGAATTAGGTCCAGCTGAGGCCTCCATATAGGAAACTCCACCTCTCAGTGAATCAAGATGGTGTCCCACACAAGCTCCCCCACCCACGTTGGAAAAGGCTATTCAGTGGCCGAGATTCTGAGAGAGAGAAGTCATAGGCACCGAGCTGCAAAGTTTTCAAGTCCAGCCAGCCAGCAAAGTGCTGTCGAGTCAAATTCCAAATCCAGGCTCTCAAAATGTGGTGACTCTGTTTGTCAATCTCATCAACAGTGTGTCTGAGCCTTGCTGTCAGTCAAACTTCAGCCTCTCCTGCTGGCTAAAACAGAGGAAAAAAAAGTTAAAATGGTGATTTATCTTCAGTCCACAATAGCTGACGCTCATCAAGGGCGAGGGTCAGCGAAAAAGAAGTAGTTTCCCCCTCAGTGGTATGTAGATCAAATAGACAGCCTTATGCCATGTCCTAGGGCTCACTAGTTGTCCAAAAGGCTCTGTTTAATTATCACTTCAGGCCTTGTTTTCCAGAAGGATTTAGGGAGATGTGTGTGTTTAGTCAGCCATCTTGACTCCACTCCCTATTTGATTACTTGATTGCTGCTTCCATGTGTATTGATTGTGGATCCAAGTAAAATGTGATAATCCTTGACAGTGTCAATATTTTCTGTTTATCAAGATGTTGCTTATTGGTTTGCTTGTGAGGATTTTTTCTTTATATTGAGGCATAATTCATAAAATGCTAGAGTCACTCATCTACATTAGCAACTGCTTCAAATCTTCTTCACTTTCAGGGTGCAAGGTTGTGTCATTTGACATTTCACCCTTGTTAATGAGCCGGACAAGTAGATCAGTGTAGTCATGTTGGGTTGTCTTATTCTGAAGATAGACTATGGAGAAGTCACTTCCCAAAAAGTATACTGAGAAAGGATTTGATAATAGGGTACTGGGTAACATAGAGATCTGTAAGCTCCTTCGTACACTAAGTCATGTACTAAGCAGTTCTCCAATTAAAGAAGCCCCTTCAAAGTTGGATCAATTTTCATATCCTGATTGGGAATTGACAGCGTTCTCTATTAGTAGGTTTTCCTCATGGGACACCACCAATTTCATTTCCTGCGGTACTTTAGATGGGGGATGGGTGACTAATGTACTATGTAAATGACCCGTGAAAAGAGAACCAATGGACCCAGTGTTATGCAAACTCCTCAACCTACACCCCTAAGCCATCTCACACCCCATAAGCCTCTCGGAGAAACTGGAGCTCAACACAAAAAGAAACCCACTTTTTTGTTGTTCAGGTTTCTTTCAAGAAACCAACAGGCTTGGTGAGAAGCCAGGGATTTTCTTCTTGGTGGGTAAGTAGGACCTGGTTTATTATCTTCTGGTAGAAAACAGAAAGCATTTTACTGTAACTTTGGGTCTAGGAAACATTCTGTTTCTGAAATTTTCCAGATTTCACTACACGTCCCTTTATTTTATTTCTTGAAGGCTGCTGTCTGGGCATCTATCTCCCTTTCACTTTTCTTCCCTTTCACTTCTGCTTGGGTAAAGGATGAATATGTTACTTTGTGATAAGAGTGGAATATACTGAGATCTTTAGAACACTCAAAGAGTACAGAGAATTGTGAATAAGTGGGTTTAATGTGAAGTAAATTGATAAAGCTCCAAGACTTGCCAAACAATCTCAGAGTATAACTAATTTGTTGCTTAACATCTTAAAAATAAGGTCTAAAACCACCAGGGAATTGACCAAGGTTACCTAGTGACTTAACATGCCTTCTCACATGCTACACACTTCATCCCCTAAAATAAACACATGAGCACATTAAAAGTTGAGTTCACGGTGAAGGATTGTGTGTTGTCTTCATGGCCAAGGTAAAGTGATGTACAGGTCAGTGCTTTGTAACCAGCTGGTTATGACTTCCTAAATTTGTTGCCACTGAGTCAATTCCAACTCATAGTGACCCTTTAGGACAGAGCAGAACTGCCCCATAAAGTTTCCAAGGAGCATCTGGTGGATTTGAACCACCAATCTGTTGGTTAGCAGATATAATACTTAATGACTATGCTACCAGGGTTTCCTATGATTCCCTAGTGGGTCAGTAAACCAACTTAGTGGGTAATAACCAGCATTATAAAACAAATGAAAAGGACTTTAACTGTAAAGTATCAGATACCGCATATAGTGAGTACTTTTTTGTGAAGCTTGGTTTAGTTCTTTTTCTCTCAGTCTCTCTTTCTTTATAAATCCTTCATTGTAGACTCCATTTTGGCTCTCGGTGACCTTACGTGTGTCAGAGTAGAACCTTACTCCACAGGGTTTTCAATGGTTGTGATCTTAGAGAAGATGATCACCATCCTTTCTTCTGCAGAACTGATGAGTGGATTGGATTAGAACCATCAACCTTTCTGTTAGTAGCCATGTGCAAACAAATCCACAAAGAAAGGTCTGACAATGTACTTCTACGAGAATACAACCACGGAAAACCCTATGGAGTAAAGTTCTATTCTGACACACACAGACACACAAATACATACAGGTTAAGATGCCCTGGTGATGCAAAGCTGAATGCTTGGCTGCCAATCCAAAGGTTTGTACTCACCAGCAGCTCCATGGGAGAAACCATCTGGTGATTAATTTATGTAAAGATTACAGCCTGGAAAACATTGTGGAGCAGTTGTACCTTGTCGTACAAGGTTGCTATGAGTTGTAATCAACTCAACGGCATGCAATAACATGCTTGTATTATGCCTGTGTACACATATGAATAAAAAATATATAACATTTCATATACATGCATACATATTTCTATACATATATGTAAGTATGTTGTGTTGTTAGGTGATATTGAGTCAGTTCTAATTCATAGTGACCCTATGTACAACAGAGCGAAGCATGGCCTGGTCTGTGCCATTCTCACAGTTGTTGCTATGCTTGAGCCTGTCTTTGCGGTCACTGTGTCAGTCCATCTTCTTGAGGGTCTTCCTCTTTTTTGCTGGCCCTCTGCTTCCCCAAGCATGATGTTTTTCTCCAAGGACTGGTTCCTCCTAATAACATGTCCAAGCATGAGAAGAAGTCTTACCAGCCTTACTTCTAATGAGCATTCTGGCTGTACTTCTAAGAGGGAATTGTGCTTTCTTCTGGCAGTCCATAGTGTATTTGGTATTGTTGGCCAGCACCATAATTCAAAGGCATCAGTTCTTCCTGGTCTTTCTTTATTAATTTTCCAGCTACATAGAAGGAACTAAGAAATACCATGGCTTGTGCCAGGCTTAGTTTTCAAAGTGATTTATTTTTTTACAAAAAAAAAAGAAAATCTTTTGCAGAAGATTTGCTCGATGTGATACGTTGTCTGATTTCTTGACAGCTGCTTTGATGGGCATAGCTTATGAAATCCTTGACAACTGTGATATTTTTTCTATTTATCATGATATTCTCACTGGTATAGCTGTGAGGATTCTTGTCTTCTTTATACTGAGGTGTAATCCACGTTGAACGCTGCAGTTTTGATCTTTATCAGTGCTTCAAGTTTTCTTAGCTTTTAGCAAGCAAGGGTGTGTTAATCTGCATATCACAGGTAGTTAATGTGTCTTCCCCCAGTCCTGATGCTACATTCTTTTTCATATAGACCAACTTCTTGAATTATATGCTTACTATATATGTTATACAATTATAGTGAAAGGATACAACCGTGACACACACACTTCCTGCCTTTAATTTAAGCCATGCAGTATTCTCTAGTTTTGTTTGAACAACTGCCTCCTGACTTCTGTACAGATTCCTATGAACACAACTAAGTGTTCAAGAGTTCTCGTTCTTTGCAATGTTATCCATAATTTTTTATGATCTACACAGCTAAATGCCTTTGCATAACCAGTAAACACAGGTAAATATCCTTCTGGTATTTTCTGCTTTTAGCTAAGGTTCATTCGACATCAGCTGTGAAATTCCTCATTCTGCATCCTCTTTCGAATGTAGCTTCAGTTTCTGGCAGCTCCCTGATGGTGTACTGCTGGAATCATTTGTTAATTATTTGTGTATGTATTAATGATGTTATTTGTAGATGGTATTAGTGATGTTGCTTGGTAAGTTTTGCACTCTGTTAAATCACCTTTCTTTAGAATGGATATAAATATGGATCGTTTCAAGTTGTTGGTTAAGTAGTTGTCTTCCAAATTTCTTGGGATAGACAAGGGAGCTCCTCCAGCACTGCATCCATTTGTTGAAACATCTCTGTTTGTATTGTGTCAATCCTTGGAGGCTTGTTTTCCACCAGTGCCTTCAGTTCAGGTTGGATTTCTTCCTTCAGTACTATTGGTTATAATCATGCACTACCTCCCGAAATGGTTAAATGTCAATCAATTCTTTTTGATATAGAGACTCTACATATTCCTTTTATCTTCTTTTAATGTTTCCTAAGTTGTTTAATGGTTTGCCTACAGAAGCCTTCAGTATTTAATTCAAGACTTGATTTTTTTTTCTTTTTTCTTTTTCCAGTTCTCAGTCTGAGAAATACTGGTGTGTTCTTTCCCTTTGGTTTTATAACTCCAGGTCTTTGCACATTTCATCGTACTACTTAGCTTTGTCTTCTCAAGTTACCTTTTAAAATCTTGTACTCAGTTCTTCTGCTTTGTCATTTCTTCCATTTGCTTCAGCTACTGTACATTCAATTGTAAGTTTTAGAGTCTGTTCTGAAATCCACTTTGATCTTTTCTTTCCTTCCTGTCTTTTAAGTGGCTTTTTGCCTTCTTCATGTGATATCCTTGATGTGTAATGTTCTATGAACTTATATTTCATCTGGTCTTCTCCAGTTGTATTTGGAGTGCTGTCTCACTTGAACACCTCCCTTCCAGCACTATATCAAACAATAAGTGCTGCCATTCTTAAGGTTTTCACTGGAAAAGTTTTCAGAATTAGACTATCAGGTACTTTTTTCCTAGTCTGTCTGGTAGCTCTGCTGAAGACTGTCTAGCATAGGTAACCCTGCTGGTTCCTGAAATACCTGTGGCATAGCTCCCAGTATCACAACAACTTGCAAGCCACCACAGTATGACAAAGTGACAAATAACTGGTGGTTATGTAAGTATACATACATCAATATTATATCATTAACATAATATTTCTTATTGTGAGTCATGGCCCAAATCTTTCCAAATAAGCATTGCTAGAAGCTTCTGCTGTTTCAAAAAATGTTACCATTTCTTTTACATAAAATACTCTCTTTAGTAAAACTGGTTTCCAATGAGGACTCAAAAAGCAATTTTTCTCATCTGGACAGAGTTTTTTAATAGTGGAAATTTATACAGTATATTATACAGTAGTTTTCTGAGGAGAAGAGAACCATAAATGAAGAAACAGAAGACAGATTTTGAGAGGAAGGAAGGCAACCAAGAAATGTCAAAGTATATTTCCTCTAGGGGACAGAAGAGCCCATTCAGAGAATTTAATTTTCAACCTGGTAATGTTGTCTACTGCAGAAGTTGTGAGTTGGTAGTCCACTGGTCGTGTATTTAAGGAAAAAGTGGATTTGAATGTCTTTAGATAGACAGCATCCTCAACCTCCAGATCTCCAGGGTCCCCATTATTCCACACCATTTCCTGTGTTTTTGCTGTTAGATGCCATCAAGTCGATTTTCAATTCATAATGACTCAGGGTGACCAGTTACATCTGCCCCATAGAGTGTTTTAGACTGCAATCTTCACAGAAACAGATTGCCGAATCTTTCTCCCATAGAGTGGCTGGAGAGTTGGAATCACCAACCTTTCAATTAACAGCTGAGTCATTTAACCATGGCATTCCCGGGGCTCCTTGGTTCTCACCAGTGATATCACTTATTTACATGTCCAGCTCCCAGAAGACACTGGAGTTTATGACTATGGTGTGATGGTGGACACAGGATTTGTCCTCAATCAGATTTTATTCAAGTCTTAGCTTTGCATTTCATCAGTAGCAGGACCTCAAACGAGTGATATAACCTTTTTGCACCTCCATTTCTTCATTGAAGAGAAGAGGGATAATTATAACCTCTATGTAACTGAGTAGTTGTAAGTTTTCAATGAAATGATATTTGCAAAGAATTTAATGAGGTGCTTGGTGCATAGTAGAGAGGCTCCATAGATGTTTTTAGGAAGTGGTAAAGGAAGGGATAAGAAAAGTCTGTTTAGCAAAATTTAATTTGCATCATCAAAGATTGCAATGCATAATAAATAGCTAACCTGTTCAGGGCTGTCAGAAATCAGATTCTTCAGGGCTGGTCCCTCTCAGAACACTGAGAAGGTAGTGGGTATATTCACGGGACTCTTTTCAATTTTCATTACTGTGGGTACTCACAGGATCCCTTTCAATTTTTATGACCGCTGGGAAAGGGATCAGTCCTCAACATACCAAACTGTGCTTATAATTGGAGTCACAAGAGGACGGGTGGTCTCCGTGATCATCATTGTAACCACCATCATCACCAACAACACAGCTCCACTATCACCACTATCTGCTGTCTACCATCTACCACCAAAAAAAAAAGGTGTCAAGTAGATTCTGATCCTATAAGACCGGGCAGAACTGCCCCATAGAGTTTCCAGGAGCACCTGGTGGATTTGAACTGCTGAGCTTTCGATTAGCAGCTGTAGCACTTAACCACTGTGCCACTAGGGTTCCCTCCACCACCACCGTCACCACTGCTGTCACATTAATCATCATCACTACCATCTCCACCTTCGCCACCATCACCACTGTTACCACCACCATCATCACCGTCCCCACTCCATCATCACCACCACAACCACCACCATCATGGTCTGCTACGCCCACCCTCGTCACCGCCAACTCTCTACCATTGTCATCGCCACCCCCATTAACATTACTATCATGTACACCATCAACACCAACACAGTCATTATTACTGCTACAAACTACCACCACACCTCCACCATGACCACTGCCACCATCGCCGTTACCCCAACATTTCCGTCGTGTGCACCGCCACCACCAACAACAACACTGCACCATCACTATCATCACCAACACCATCGTTACCTCCAATGCTACCGCCACTACCATTATTACCATGCTCACCAGCACCATCATCGTCGTGACCTGTTGTTCATCACCACCACCATCACTACCACTGCTGTCATGTTCTCTGTCACCACCAACGCCCTCGCCAGCATCAACAGTACCATCACCATCATCACTGCCATTATCATTCCCTGTTCTAAGCACAGCTGACCTTCTCTAGGACTTGCCATGTTCCAGGTGGGGGTCACATGCTATGGAAGGTTGTCTCCCTGAATCACTACAGTGAGTATGTGAAATGCAAAGTATGTACTCTTTCCTAGTCCCATTTTGCAGATGAGAAAACAGAGGCTTGGTGGTACAGATACCAGCTTAGTGCCACTCAGGTGGTAACAGTAGATTTAGATTTCAAACTCAGGTGTCACGAATACCACTTAAGTGGCTTACAACTAGTGTGTAACTGAGGGTGAGGTACTGACAGAGAATTGCTCCACGGGTGTACAGGCAAGCCTAAAAGATTTCAAACTCTGAGACCAAAATAGAATGGATACATCAAGACAGGAATACAGGGAAGGGATGGAGCTGTCGGGAGAAATCAGTTCTGTTTGCATTTTGTTTCCTCCTTGATGAAAGTATTATATTGCTATTAACATTTTGTTATTATGAAAGCAATGTATGAAATATAGAGTTATAGCTGAATAAGAAGAAATTTAAAAATCACTCATAATGACATTTCCCATTAGCATTTATAATTCCTTTAAATATATCATTATGTGTTTTGCTCTGTAACCAGCATTTTATTCTAATGCTACATCACCATGGTTTTACACATTACTTTTTATTGTAAAACTACATAAAACACAATGTGTGTTAACTCAATATTTTTCATATATACAATTGGGGGACACCAATTTCTCTGTTATTTTAATAGCCTCTCACGCCATTATTTTTATTTATGGCATCAGATTATTTTTTGTTACACATTTAAATGCTGCCTTTCTTCCCACTTAACTTCGTGAAATGATTGTCTTCATACCAATTAGATGAATCTTCTTCATCAGCATCTTTATCACCAATGGCAGCACTTCTTTAGTGGCTTAGTGAATTTGCAGAGCATATCATCTTTGATAAAGTACATAGCATGATTTATCCTAAACCCAATCACCCACTGACACAACATTAGGATGCCTGCCAGACAGTGCTTCTTAAATTTTAAAATGCTGGCCATAGAACAAACATTCTATTTTGTTGCTTTTTAAAGTCTTCTCTGAAAAGCTGATTTAAAGTGATTTCTAAAAAAGGTATAAAGCAATTTGCCACTGTATTAGCTCCTACTCTTAGTACCCCCAAGTGTGTCAGAGTAGAACTGTGCACGTTAGGGTTTTTAATGGCTGATTTTCAGAAGTAAATCACAGGTCTTTCTTCCAAGGTGCCTCTGGGTGGACTCAAACTGCCAGCCTTTTGATTAGCAGCTGAGTGTGTTCACCATTTATACCACTGAGGGACTGCAGTGGTATGCAATACCTCCACTATTTTGTCCTTTAGACAATATTTATTCTTTGAGTGTAAAATATAATCACTTGGTACAAAAAGGACAAACTGTGAAAAGTCTCCGTCCTGCCCTGCTTCCTTTTTTCAAAGACAACTGGTGTTAGCAGTTTCTTAGGTATCTTCTAGGGATACCTCATGCAACTGCAAAATCATTTAATGCATTCACTTACGCTCCTACATATGACTTGGTGAATGGCTGCATACCCACACATGCATACACAACACACAAAGTTGTGTATGGAATACTAACAATTTTCATAAAACAGGAGCAGTAGTTTAGCTATTATAAATATATGGTATATCAATTATACATTATATACGATGTAATCATGTAATTAATTTATTGTTTGTAATTTAGAAATTACATTTATGTATTATATATTTATATATCTGTACATACATATTTTTTAAAAAGTTGACGTTGAGTAGATTCCAACTTACAGTGACCCCATATGTACAGAACAGAACTGCTTCATAGAGTTTTCCAGGCTGTGACCTTTTAGAAGCAGAATGCCAGTCCTGTTTTCTGAGACACCTCTGGGTAGGTTCAAACCACTAATCTTTTTTTTTTAAATGTGATTTAATGAGAGTGTATTATCCAATTTAAACTTGCATGCCCACCTATCTGCAGCTCCTTCTGCTCTCCCTGGCCTGGTGACAGCACACTCCTCCTTTCTATCCTATATGCGTCATATCCTCTTAACAATCTCCTGTTCCCTCCTCTCCACCCTCTCTACCCAGCTCTAGTAAGAAGCCAGCAGGACAACATCCTATAGATAGACAGAACCATAAAGTCCACACCATGGTACGGTCACTCTGTGTCCCCAAGTCTAACCCATTCCTGTCCGAAGAGTGGACCTCAGTAATGATTTATGATCAGGGGCAGCATCAGGTCTGGGGGCCGTGCTCCCAGGAGACCCCCCAGGCCTTCACACCATCAGTTGTGGTCTTTCAGTGGAGTTCTTAGGGTGCATCCCTTTTTCTCTTGTGTTGCCCCTGGGACTTGACCTTGTGAGCCCCATCACGGCTGTCATTGGTGGAACCACCAATCTTTTGACTAATAATCAAGCCCTTAGCCTTTTGAACTGTGCATAAAAATTCCCATTTATATATGGTGTTGGTAATTGCTGCCAAGTCAGCACTGACTCATGGTGACCCTATGTGTGTTAGAGTAGAACTGCTCTGTAGGGTTTTCAAGGCTATGACCTTTCAGAAATGGATCACCAGGCCTGTCTTCCAATGACCCTGTGGTTGGGTTCAATCTACCAGCATTTTGGTTAGTAGTTGAGTGTTTGACCACTTGCACCATCCAGGACTCCACATATTTATATATTTTTATTACATCCTACAGAACTATATTTATATATTACTAATATATGAACACCGTATAATATAACTTAAATTATAGTATTATCCCACCCACTGCCATCGAGTCAGGTCCAACTAATAGCAACCCTAAATGTTTGATTAGAGCTGCTCTGTAGAGTTTCCAAGGAGTACCTGTTGGGTTCAAACTGCCGATCTTTTGGTTAGCAGATGTAGCACTTAACCCGCTATACCACCAGAGTTTATAGTATAATATATAATATTATAATCCAGCAGCCTTTTCCTGGAGCTGATGCACCGAATTCAGACTTCTGGCACCCTAGACTGCGAAAGAATAAACTTGTATTAGGTAAACCAGCCTCTTGTGGTATTTCTGTAATAGCAGCACTAGATAGCTAAGACATTCCCCCACAGACCTCCTCCCATACAAGACCATACTGAATCCATATTATTTTTGTACTGTTACTGTAAATCATAATTCGCATATATCACTGAATGTAATCGCAAAAGTAGTGACATAAACAATCAGCAAAATTATACTTAAATTACAATGTTATACACATATCCTAAATGTACTTAGTTTTGTACGGTTTCAGGTGGTTAAATTGAAAATTCAGAAAGGAAGTAACAAAATTCAAAGTACAAACATTTAAGAATGACATCATAAGCTATATTCATTTTAACATTGAACTTGATCCATTACTTGAAGTTTGCATAATCAATGACTACCTAAATAATGTAGAAATTGTAGAAAAATGCATGTAGAAATAGACATTCATAAATGAAATTAAACCATAAAAAGAACAAATATACAAGAATTTCAGCAATTAATGTACAATTCAAATTAGAATGTTCCTTTTCTGGCATACTTTTACAAAAACTAATAGATTTCTGCCAAAACACTGCACAAAAATTTTCTAGACCATCATTTTGGTGTCACCTCCTCTGACATCGTCACCTAGTCTGGTCTGCACTCCACTCACCCAGCAAGGTCTCTTCTGTAGTGTCGCTATGAGTTCGAATAGACAACTTTTTTTTTCTTTTTTTGAGAGACATGGGCCTGGAGAAGTGTTTTTAGAGGCTGTCAAGTCTAGTCTGACTCACAGTGACTCTACAGGACAAGAGCCGGCCCATAGGGATTTTAAGTTGCAAATCTTTAGAGAAGCTGACTGCCACTTATTTCTCCTTCAAAGTGGCTAGTAGGTTTGAGACTCTAATGAGTTTGAACCTCCTACTTTTAGGTTTGTGCTTAACCACTGTGCCTCCAGGGCTCCAGCCTGTGAGACAGGGAGTCCCTCAGTCCTTCTGTCCTTGCTGGCCAGCAGCATCACTAACAGGGTGTGGAAGTATGGACTGCACCAGATGACACTGTCGAAGAGAGTAACAGCAAAATGACTGTCTAGAAAATGTTGGTGCAGTGTTTCAGCAGAAGTGTATTATTCTTTATACAAATGTCCCTTAGTTGTAACAACATTTTTTTGTAAACTCAGCTTACACATATCAATAGATCTATAAGGCTGAAACTCTTTGGTAGTTTCCTTTTTAATCTTCCGCTGTGCCGTGGTTAAAGCACTGACTGGGCTGCTAGCCCGAAGGTCAGAGGTTCACACCCAGCAGCCTCTCTGGCGGAGAACTCTGTGGCAGTCTGCTTCCATAGATTACAGCCTTAGATGGTGATCCCACTGTTTCTTACCCCACGCCTCCCATCCGGCCCCACCCTTAAAGGTTGGGATGCACCTAAGGGCTGCCTCTTGACCCTCCCTCCTTCCTTACTCCAGAAGTCTCTGCTGCCCAGAAAAAGAGCTGAGTCCACGCCCAACACAGCCAGAAACTACCCTAGCCACTAGGGCCAGGGTCTCAGGCACAAGGGAGCAGGAAGGGGTTGGGGCCAACAAGAAATTTCCAGAGTTGCGCGCAGCACCAATCGTCCTTGTCCATGAGATTATAGCTCAGAGTGCAGGGCTGAGACCGCTGGGGGCCTGGCCATCCAGGTGACTGCAGCGTCTGTTGTGTTGTCACCTCCCTGAATCTTCTGATGTGAGCTGGGGCCGGCGACGGGATGGCAGAGGGCAGGAACAGCCCGGCTCCAGGCTGACTTCTCCTCCTGCTCCAGCCAGACCCAAACCCCGCAGACTCCTCTCCACCTTTCACCCCTGGAAGACACCCTCTCCTGCAAGGGCTCACAGGGTCGCAGCGCCAGCATCAGGAACGTCATTGGGAAGTCCCTGAACAATACTGTGCTCCCTCAGCTCAGACAGCAGGGACCAAACCCCGTCCCGGCACCATCGATCCCCCAGGCCACCAGATGCTGGACGTTGACTCCTACTAAGGGGTTATCCCTGGAAACTAGCCATAGAGAACCGGCCCGGGGGCTCTGAGTGCAGCTGCGCAGCATGGCCAGCAGGTGGAGCCCTAGCCCCAGCCAGTAAGAGGCCATAGACCGCCCACCCCCGGGACACCCTGGTCATCTGGAATACGTGTCTGGTGCTTCGTAGGGACAGCGCCAAGGTGCAGTAGCTGGTGCACCCTAGCTCGTGCTCATCTGAATACATATGTTTGCAGACAGACCTGTGGTGTATTTGAGCTGTGGTTTCCCTGCCAGCTGCAGGGTCTCTGAGTTAGAACTGACTGAATGGCAATGAGTTTGGGTTTGGGTTTCAGTTGATGCGTGCACTTTGGTTCTTTAGTATCATCGCCTCTCACTTGCCCCTGACCAGCAGGGCTGCACCTTTAGTCCCCAGATGGGAGATCCTTCACTTTCCACACACATCTCCCCATTTCTGGAGCTCCTGAAGGCAGTGTGGGCTTTACTCAGGTATAACCTTCCACAACAAGCTCCATTTGAGGACACCAAAAATGTTACGCCTTACACACTTAATTATCAAATGATCCATGGAGTCTTGGGTCTTTTTGAGCAGAAGCTTCAGAGCAGGCAAGGGTGAGTGGAGCATGACCCCACAGCAGGATCAAGGGACTTCTTGGTGGCCTGGGGCAGACATTCAGTTACCACCACCAGGTTTCAGAGGAAGGTGACGGGAAGGGCTGAGTATCACAAAAGATGGGCACACAAGGAAAGTAAAGGGACCCGCATCTCTTGAGCATTAGGGCTGAGAGGTAAGGTGTAGACGTGGGTTATTATGTGCCTGTAGGCCTTGTTGGAAACCCTGGTGGCATTGAAGTTAAGTGCTACACCTGCTAACCAAAACGTTGGCAGTTCAAATCTGCTAGGGGCTCCTTGGAAACTCTATGGGGCAGTTCTACTCTGTCTATAATGTCCCCATGAGGGAGAATCAACTCAACAGCAGTGGGTTGGGTTGGGTTGGGTTTGGGTAGGCCTTATGAGGATTGGCCATGTGCACAGCAGCCTGCAGCCTTGAGCTTTTTTAGCATCAGCTGGAGCTACTTTCTGGCAGCTACAGAAAGGCCCAGAGCAGGATCAGAGTGACCTGTATAGAGCAAGGAATTGGGACCGTCACCTATAGAGGTGGTGTGCCATGATCTCAATTTCCTCCTCTTTCTGTAGAATGGGACTCCACAGTAAAAGTCCATGGAAAGAAGGAGCTGCACAGCCCCTCAAATGTGCGATGTGGTCTATTATTTGAGTGCTAGAGGGCTCTGGTCACAGACAGTGCCCTGTTCTTCTCAGTACCCAGGCTTCAGGCTCCGGGGTCTCACACGTGGCATGTACCCTGCAGAGGTGAGCGTTTTCACTTCAGGAAGGTAGCAGTGGAGGAGGAAGGAGAGCATGGTTGTGGCCTGCCCCTTGCTCAGTGCTGGCCACCCAGCTGAACCGGGCCCACCAGCAGCTAATGGCTGTGTTTGTGCTCTGGTGGAGCCAACATCAGGTCCCCTCTTGATAACATGGTAGTTTCAGAATGGGATAGTTGTGCATCAGGGTGAGTGCTCCAGAAATAATTGAGGAAATAAAACCACCATCTGGCTTCACGGTTACACTGTAGCCAACCAATGTGACTGAGGGAATAAGTCCTTGAACACGGTGGCTGGGACCTCGAGGAGGCCCACTGGGACGTTCTGCAGGTCCTTTGATGTGTTCAGGGAAGCTTTGAGTGGGTCTGGGTCAGGAGTGTCCAGGGTTGTGGTTGTGCAGAGAGGCAGGTCTGCCCCAGGAGAAGGGTCTCACCTGAAGAAGCACAGCTCGCTAAGGGGGGAGCTTCTCTTTAGATGTGGTGACCAGGAAAGGGCTGATCCAGAGTGTGACTTCTGGGAAATCCAGGCACCTTAAACATTCATTTCAGTGGTCTGTCCACACCGCTGGCAGCCTGTATGTCTCCTCAAACACACAGACCTCACCTCATATACATACACACCTCCCTATAACTCACATCATAACAACACACACTGCTACCTTACATCATACCACACACACACATACATGTCCCTCAGATTACACTACAGTGAACATACCTCACACCACAAACACACATCCACCTCACTTCATAACTCTTATGTCATATCACAAACATGCATAACACATACGGACATATACACTTCACACCATATATATGTGAAATCATTATAATACATACCATATCATACCACATACTTGTAAGTCATGCCACAAACACACACATAGAACTCACACCTCACACCACAAACACATCAACTTCACACCCACCAGAACACATACACAGATGTCTCAAATTACACCACAATTATACATACCTCACAACACAGCAAAGATGGCAAGACTGCTTCTTATATACTTTGGCCATGTTGTCAGGAAAGATTAGTTCCTGGAGAAGGACATCATGCTTGCAAAGTGGAGCGTCAGCGAAAAAGAGGAAGACCCTTGACAAGATGGGTTGATACAGTGGCCACAACAGTGGGCTTAAGTGTAAAAACGACTGTGGACACGGCGCAGGACCAGTCACTGTTTCATTCTGCTGTGCATAGGGTTGCTATGAGTCAACAGCACCTAACAACAACACAACACAAACACACACACACTTTATGCTATGCCTCTTTCATACACATTTTGTAGTGTATGACTCAAGGCTTGAATTTTTCTTCAGTTCTTTCAGCTTGAGAAATGCTAAGTGCTTTCTTTTTTTATTTTTTTAACTCCAGGTCTTCGTGTATTTCACTGTGATACGTTACTAAATCTTTTCCAGCTGCCTTTGAAATTTTCTTTTTACTTTTTTGTGTGTTATCATTTCTTCCTTTTATTTAGCTACTTGATGTTGAAGAGCAAGGTTCAGGGTCTCTTCCGACACCTATTTTGGTCTTTTCTTTCTTACCTGTTTTTCCCTGACCTCGTTCTTTGTGTATAATATTCTTGATGTCATCCCACAACTCATCTGAACTTTGGTCATTAGTATTCAGAGTGAACAATCTATTCTTGAGATTGTCTGTAAACTCAGAGGGATACACACAAGCCCACACTTAGGCTGTCTTGTTTTGGTTCTAATTTTCCTCAGCTTTAACTTGAGCATACAAGCATTCGATGGTCTGTTTCACAGTTGGCCCTTGACTTTCTCTGAATGATGAAGTCGAGCTATTCCATTGTCTCTTTCAACAGATGTAGTGACTTGTATTCCTATGTATTACGTGTAGTGAGGTTCTCACGTATAGTAGCCTTTTGTGTTGTCAAGAAAATGCATCAGTAATGAAGAAGTCATTGGTCTTACTAAATTCAATCACTCAATCTCTGGCATCGTTTCTATCATGAAGGACGTATCTTCCAAGTGCTCTTCCTTCTTTCTTCTTTCCATCTTTCATATTCCGATCACCAGTGTGCATTCCAGGTAGTATAGCACAACAAACTGACAGATGTATAGCGGCCAACAATGAATACTGTATAAATCTCTACATGTATGACAGACCGTTGACAGCCAGATCATTGAGATGCCAAGTGTCCTTCAGGCCCTGTGTTCAGCGTGTGGGAGACTAGCAGCTGTGCTCTGAGCAGAATGAAGAAAGAGATCTCTGAGCGAAAATTGATGGAGTGCATAGGTGATACAAACAGTTAATGGGTTGGCCTGCTAACCAAAAGGCTAGAGGTTCGAGTTCATCCAGATCTGTCCCGGAAGAAAGACCTAGCTACCTACTTCTGGAAAATCAGCCATTGTAAAGCCTATGGCGCACCATTCTACTCTGGCATACATGGGGATACGATGATTTGGAGTTCATTTCATGGCAACTATGGCACTGGATAGAGTAGTGGGAAGGAGGCCTGCAGAAGGGGAGGTCTGAAATCCTTGGCATGTAAATGAGCTGTGCCAAAGACCCCACCTCTGTCCACACGTGACCCTCAACAGCCTGTCCTGCGCTGTTGCTGCCTCTGTTATCACCAGCGTTGGAGTGCACCATGGGCTGGTGTTCCATCTCTGGAGCAGGGCATATGCCCAATTCGTGGTGCTAGGCCATGCTGCTTGATAACAGTGTCCCCAGGCCCAGGTTCAGGTGGGGTCCTCAGGAGCTTTCTCAGTGTTAGCTGTCCACAGATCGGTAGATTTCTGTTCTGGTTGACAGAAGATACAGAAATAACCTCAAAAGACAAACTATAGAGGGAAAATATTTGCAACATGTATGCCGCCACTCAGAGCCACTGGGATAAGTCTCCATTCTTTTTTCAAAGAGGATCCTCCCTGGTTAGTATGGGCCCAGAATCAGAGAAATGGGCCACAGGCAGGGCTTCTAGAAGCTCTGAGGCTATTCTTCCCTTACTGCCCACCCTTAAAAACAAAGGGTTAGCTTATAGTCCTTGAAACAACTGCCCCTTGACATCCAGAGCTGCCCATCTGTTGTCATTCTCCCTGGGAGTCAAGGCTTCTCTGTTTTCAGAGGACAATGCAATGACCTGTGTGGAGGGCATGCTGACAGAGCAGTGGGGATCAGAAAGGGGCTGAGCCCTTTCCCCATCACTGATTGTACATTATGGCTACACCTATGGGAAATGAGAGGCTGTATCAGCCACTTCCTGGAACACTCTCATCTTACAGTTGCGGCTTTTCTCTGCAAATAACCTTCCTGCACATCAACTTGTTTTCGATAAGAGTGTGAAGGAGGTCATGTCCCCCCATGAGGCTTAGGACTCCTCAAGATGTCCCAGGGCATGGGTGGCATGTAACAAAAGTGGTTCCTTTCATAACCTCTGAGTCTGATCCTGAGGGCTTGCTAGAATCTCAGTGGGATAGTAGAGGCAGGAGGATAGGGAATGTTGTCAGAAAGAAGAGAATAGGACTGCCAAAGCTGATACTTTCTTTTCTCCCTTCTTCCTACTTCAACAAATATTTTTTATAGGAAGTGAGAGGAAGGGCAGTAGTCACAAAAGTTAACTAACCTATTGACATGTGGTCCATAGTACAATCGATAAGTTTCTGGAGGACACATATGGGTGTGGACGTCTGTGGAATCCCAGCTGGTGGGCCAGGCAAGCAATGAGAGTTTCTGATGTGTCCTCTGGATAGTTGCCCTTCTTCTCCATTGGACGAGTTGTTCCCTGCTCATATCACCCTACTTTTGGGGCCCTTTTCTTTGTAATCTAGGTTATAATACCCTTTTAGGCTTCTCACTCCCTCATTCCAATCTCTTGTCTGGAATGTCCTCTGACACTCTGCCTCTGGCTTCAAGCCTTCAACAACCTGTTGAACTCCTGAGCCTCTTAGAATCTAACTACATTCAAAGTTCCAGGTCCTTGGGATCCTAAGACCCCCTCTGTGTAAGCTGGGTCCCCCTGCCCCAGCCTCCCTCCTGTGAGAGATTAGACTAAACCATCCAGAAACAATAAGTCTATGCCTGCAAAACCCTACAAGGAAGGAAGGGGCTGGGAAGTTATTTTTAGAGAAAGTCCTTCGTGGTCCTCAGTAGGGATGTAGCTCTCAAAAGCTCGTGATCCCCGTGAGTTCTTACATTGCTAGCTGCCCTTGTACTTCACCAATTCCACCCTCTTCCTCTTTTAGTCCTATTCACCCGTGGGAAGCAGCTGCCAGAAGAAGTGCAAGAGTGAGAGAAAGAAGAAGGGCTGGAAAACAAAGAGGTTTATTGTTGCTTGTGCACTGCGAAGAGAAAATGTACCTGCTGCTGCTCATCTCCTTCCTCGTCTGGTGTCCAGGTGAGCACTGGACCTGGGTCTACATCCAGGAGAGAAGCTTATCCAGCAAGAGGGAGTACCTTGCAGAGCTGGGAGGGAACCCAGCAGGAAGGTATCCTACTGAGAAGCTGACCTTGTTTCTAAGTAGTTCTTTCAAAGAATGCTGTGAACTTTGTGTGCTCCATCTTACTCAACACGGAATACTGAGCATAGTCTTCCTCGTGAACTCAGTACGAGGCATACTTCCTGATAACCCAGGTGCTGACATTACAAAATGGACAGACTGACAGTCCACTTGATCGGGGAAGTGAGAAGTACCAAAAGGTTGAGTGACTGGAACCCACTCAGCAGCTCCAAGAGAGACAGGTCTGCCTCTCTGTTCCTGTAAAGATTGCAGCCTAGGAAACTGTGGGCAGGTGTGCTCGACCACATGGGGTCACTGCCACTTGGAATTGACTTGACAGCCCCTAACAATAGGAGACCAGTAGAACACAAAGATGTTTGTAAGAAGACATGCCTTGAAATATAAGGATTACAAGGTGTCCTTCAGAATCCACAGAGGATTGGTTTCAGGACCCCCATGGATGCTCAAATCCTTTGTTTAAAATGGCATAGTATTTGCATATAACCTACACACATCCTCCCTTGTGCTTTAAATTATTTCAGTTGTTGCTGTTAGGTGCTGTCAAGTCAGTTCTAACTCACAGAGACCCTGTGAACATCAGAACAAAACACTGTCTGGTCCTGTACCATACCCACATTCAACTGTTTGCTTAAGCCCATTGTTGCAGCCGCTGTGTCAGTCCATCTCCTTGAGGTTCTTCCACTTTTTTGCTGACCCTCTACTTTACCTGACGTGATGTTCTTCTCCGGAGACTGATCCCTTCTGACAACATGTCCAAAGTATGTATGATGTAGTCTTGCCATTCTTTTTTTTAAATTTTTTTCTATTGTGATTAAGTGAAAGCTTACAATCCAAGTGAATTTTCCATATCAGACCCTTGAGTGCCCACCTCTCTGCAACTCTTTATTTCCAATATTCACTCAACCAATTCTTGTCCCATCCTCTCCACTCTCTTCTCTACTCTCTAAAAAGAAACCAGTAGGACAGCCTCATGTATATCTATATCTATATCTGTATCTATATCTGTATGTGTATCTATATCTACATCTATATTGAGCTGTAAAGTATATCACTCTGTGTCCCCAAGTCCAGTCCCTTCTCTGTCTGAACTGTTGACTTCAGTACTAGTTTCAGCTCTGTACTAGCAGCAAGTCTAGGGGCCATGTTCTCAGGGGACTGTCCAGGCTGTCAGACCATCAATTCTGGTCTTTTAATAGAGTTCTTGATCTGCACACCTCTTTGTCTCACGCTATGCCAGAAACTATACATTGTGTCCCCTATCAGGGCTGTCTTTGCTGGTGGCTGGGCACCATCTAGTTCTTCTGGTCTCAGGCTGATGTAGTCTCCCAATCATAGGGGTTCTTCTGTCTCCTGGGTTCATTTTACCTCGTGTCTTTGATGTTCTCAGTTGTCATCTTTTCCAGGTGGGTTGGGACTAATTGGTGTTCCTCAGATGGCAGCTTGCTGGCTTGTAAGACCCCAGATGCCACTCACCAATATGGGGTGCAGAAGATTCTCTTAGAAAAAGACAAGTTATGCCAACTGACCTTGATGTGTTCTGAAAACATGGCCTCCAGACTCCTGTCCCTACTACTCTGTTGTTTGAAATGTTTGGTTGAATTTAGAAAACCTTTTAGTTTATGATGCAGTCTGGCTATGCTGACCTGCCTTCTACTGCATGCTGTCACTCCCTTCACCTAACTGAATTCCTGGTGACTATCAATCTATGAATAATCCTCTCCCTTTCACCCCGCCCTTGTAGCCATCAGAGAGTATTTGTGCATAAGTCTTGTCTTAAATCCTTATAATAGTGGTCTCATACAATATTTGTCCTTACCCAGCTGACTGACTTCACTCAGTGTAATGTCTTTCAGTTGATTCTAGGTTATGAGATGTTTCATAAAATCATCGTTATTCTTTATCATTGCATAGTATTCCGTTGTGTATACGTACCATAGTTTGTTTATCCATTCATCTGTTGATGGACACCTAAGTTGATTCCATCTTTTTGCAACTGAGGACAGTGCTGCAATAAACATTCAAGTGCATGTAGCTGTATGCGTGACAGCCATTATTTCTGTAAGATATACTCCAGGCAGTTAGATTGCTGGATCATATGGTATTTCTATTTCTAGCTTTTTAAGAAACCACTGAATTTCTTTCTAAAGAGATTGTATCGTTTTATGTTCCTACCAGCAGTATAGAAGAGTTCCAATCTCTCCACAGCCTCTCCAACATTTGTCTTATTTATTTATTTATGGATTAATGCCAACATTGTTGGGGTAAGATGGCATCTCATTGTAGTTTTGATTTGGATTTCTCTAATGTGAGCACTTCCTCATGTGTTTTTCGGCTGCCTGGATGTCTGTTTTGGAGAAATATCTGTTCATATTTTTTACCCATTGTTTAATGGGATTATTTTTCTCTTTTTGTTGATATTTTGCAGTATCATGTAGATTATGTAAATCAGACATCAATCAGATACATATTTACCAAATTTTTTTTCCCACTGTGTAGGGAATCTTTTTATTGTCATGCTAAAGTCTTTGGATGAGCATAAGTGTTCAATTTTTACTAATTCCCATTTTTCTATTTTCTCTTCTGCTGTTTGTATATTGTTAGTAAGATATCGTAGTCTATTTAAACTGTGTATTAGAACTTCTAGTGTTGTCCCTATTTTTTTTTCCCTTCCATAATCTTTATTGTTTCAGATTTGATACTTAGGTCTGTGATCCATTTTGAGTCAGTTTTTGTGTTAGGTGTGAGATATGGGTCTTGTTTCAGTGTTTTTCAGATGGCTATTCAGTTTCACCAACACCATTTGTTAAAGAGACAGTTTTTCCCCCAGTTCATGGCCTTTGGGCCTTTGTCAAATAACAGTTGGTGTCATTTCTGGATTCTGTGTTCTGTTCTATTAGTCTATACACCTATCTTGTACCAGTGCCAGATTGTTTTGACTACCATGGCAGAGTAATAGGTTCTGAGGTCCAGTAGTGTGAGGCCTCCCACTGTGTTCCTCTTCTTCAGTAATTCTTTACTTATCTGGGGTTTCTTCCCTTTCCAAATGAAGTTGATGTTTTGTTTTTCCACCTCATTAAAAAATGATGTTGGAACTTGTATTGAGATTGCATTGTATATATAGATCACCAGACATTTTTGCAATGTTAAGTCTTCCTATCCATGAGCAAGGTAGGTTTCTCCACTTACATAAGTCTCTTTTGGTTTCTTGCAACACAGTCTTGCCATTCTTGCTTCCAAGGAGCATTCTGTTCCAGCACAGATATGTTTTTTTTTTTTTTTTTTTTTGTCTGTTTGTTCAATATTCTTCTCCAGCACCACAATTCAATGGCATCAGCTCTTCTTTTGGCTTCCTTATTTTGGATCCAGCTTTTACATGCATAAGATGCGATTGAAAGTGTCATGGCTTGGGTCAGGCACATCTTAGTCTTCAAGCTGACATCTTTACTTCTCTACAATTTGAAGAGGTATTTTACAGCAGATTTTCCCAATGCAATGCATATTTTGATTTCTTGACTGCTGCTTCTGTGGGCGTTGATTGTGTAACCTAGTAAAATGAAATCCTTGGCAACCTCAATCAATCAATCTGTTTTCCATTTGTCATAATGTTGCTTATTGGTCCAGTTGTGAGGATTTTTGTTTTCTTTATGTTGAAGTGCAATCCATACTGAAGGCTGTGGTTTTTAATCTTCATCAGTATGTATTTCAAGTTCTCTTTACTTCAGCAAGCAAGGTGTGTCATCTGCATAACTCAAGCTGTTAATAAGTCTTCCTCCGATCTTGATCCCTCATTATTCTTCACAGTCCAGCTTCTTGAAAGAGTGCAGCCCTGATGTACATCTTTCCTGACTTTAAACCATTCATCTGCCCTTGTTCTGTTCACATAATGGCTTCTTGATCCAGATACAGATTCCTCATGAGAACAATTCAATGTGCGACTGTTGGTGTTCTCCACAATGTTATCCATAGTTTGTTATGATCTACACATTCAAATGCCTTTATGTAGTCAATGAAATACAGCTAAATACCTCTCTGGTGTTCCCTGCTTTTAGAATCCATCTGATGCGAACAATGATATCTCAGCTTCCATGTCCTCTTCTCAATCTGGCTTGACTTTCTGACATTTCCCTGTCAATATACTGTTGCAGTCACTTTTGAATGATCTTTAGCAAAGTTTTACTTGCATGTGATATTAATAACATTGTTCAATAATTTATGCATTTGGCTGGATCACCTATCTTGGAAGTAGGCATAACTATGGATCTCTTCTAGTCGGTCGGCCAGGTATCTGTCTTCCAAATTTCTTGATATAGAAGACAAGTGAGCACTTCCGCACTGCATCCATTTTTTGAAGCATCTCAATTGGCATTCCATTAATTCCTGGAACCTTGGTTTTTGCCAATGTTTTCAATGCAGCTTTGAATTCTTCCTTCAGTACCATCAGTTCTTGATCATATGCTACCTCTTGAAATGGTTGAATGTTGATCAGTTCTTTCTGCTGTAATGACTCTGTGTATTTCTTCCACCTTCTTTTGATGCTTCCTGAGTTGTTTAAAATTTTCCCTGTAAAATCCTTCACTAGTGAAACTCAAGACTTTTTTCTTCAGTTCTTCCAGCTTGATAATGCAGAATGTATTCATCCCTTTTGGTTTTCTATGTCCAGCTCTTTGCACATGTCATTAAAATACTTTGTTTTCTCGCACCACCTTTTGAAAATTTCTGCTCAGTTCTTTTGCCTCATCATTTCTTCCTTTTGCTTTAGCTTCTCGATATTCAAGAGCAAGTTTCAGGGTCTCTTTTGACATCCAATTTGGTCTTTTCTTTTTTCCCTATCTTTTTAATGATCTCTTTCGTCATGTATGATGTCTTTGATGTCATGCCACAACTTGTCTGGTCTTCAGTCATTAGTGGTTGTTTATAATGTCTAATGCAGTATAAATGCTGGGTAAATGGTTGTTTCATCACAGCTGAAAACTTATTCTGGAAGTTAGTCTTTCTCTTCAATGAGTCTCTTGAGGTCTTCCAGGAATGCTGATGCTACCCTGGCATTACCCAATGCAGATTCTCCTGTGATCTGTAAGTTCTTGAGGCTAACGTGCTTTCCATAGCTAGCCAGCCACCCCTTAGCAGTCTGCAGCCCCTTCTTCTCACTCTCTTCAATCCCCTTGCAGTCACATTTATAGAGGCTAAATTCTTTTCCACATATAATTTTGCCTTCAACAGGAACATGCTTCCATGGCATGTCCTCTATCCACACACTTAACGTTTCTCAGTCTTTGCAAACACTGTTTCAGGAACCCAGGCTTTTTAGGAGCCATTTTTCTCACAGAAACAAAAGGTGAACACAGCACAAGTAGTACATGAACAATGCAGAATTGAACAACACTCAAACAATGAGTGCTGGATAGGGACCGAGGATCTGTGAGACGATGGGAAGATACAACAGGGTATGTCTACACATCACTTCATTTGTGAGGACTCAGAGTTGTTCTCAGCAGGTGACAAATTTAAATTTTGCTGTTTGGAACTTTGTTTTTCTTCAATATTTTCAATCCGTAGTTGGTTGAATCCCAGACACAGAACTTGCAGATATGGTAGGCCAACGGTATATTGGCCACAGAGTAAAAGGAGGGGTGAATTAGAGAAAGCTATTATTGCTGACAGTCAACATTATTATTTATTTTGAAATCTGTAGTTACACTCTTCAGTGACTTAGATGGTAGCTTTTGGCAGTGGAATTTTGAAGGACAAAAAGTCTGCCTTTTGGAAGTTATATTCCTTCCTTGACTGGTATTCAACTCATCACGCACTTGGATTTGGTAGCTATTCCCACTGCACACTGGGAGTTGACAGGTACTTGGATTTGTGTTTTCCAGCTTGTTCCGCCATGTGGGGTCCAAAAGTGGTAAGTGCCCCAGTGGGGAGCTCATTGACTGTGCCGTGTCATTATGACCCAGGATGGGAGACATACTACAAGTGGTGGTGCCGAGGAGCTGATTGGGGTAGTTGCAAAATCCTTGTTAAAACCAATGGATCAGAGGAGGAGGTAAAAGACGGCCTTGTATCTATCAAAGACAACCATACAACTCAAATATTCACTATGACCATGGAGAATATCACAGAAGATGATGCAGATTTTTACTGGTGTGGGATTGAACGATCTGTAACTGACCTTGGAGTCCAGATTAAAGTGTCAATTGACCCAGGTAAGTGTGTGTGTGTGTGTGTGTGTGTGTGTGTGTGTGTCTTTCAGTGCCTTCTCTGTCTTGATCCCTGAGGGCTTTCCTGAGTGACTAAATTATAGGCAAGCCAGAAGAGTTTTTGAGCTCTGGGGTGTCACTGAACCACACTGTCAACTTGGGGTTGGGAGGCATTTCTCTTAGATGGTCTTTCATGGTTTCCAGGACCCCTCCAAGATAAGAAGCTTTTCTGGGCATATTCTTTTCTCTGCACAGCTTAGTCTCTTGCCCAAAGAGAACAAAGCTACAGCCCCCAATTGCAGACCATTGGCCAGAGGGACCCCTTTCCAAGAGACTCAGAAACCACAGTTTCTTCCAAGGCTTTCCTGGGACCTCTGGTGCCCAGGAGTGCCTGCTCTTTGTGGGGTTTCGGATTGCAACTTCATTTTCTCTTAAACCCCATCCCATGTCCAAACTGTTCGGGGGTGGGGAGAGAGGCCCATATTAATTAGCTTTTGGGGGTATAATTCAGAGGATTGGAAAGGCCCCACAGTCAAATGACTGCCCTCCTTGTTTCTGAAATCCCACTCTTAGCCATTCATCTATCTGGACCTAATAATGTTCTCTTTCTAAATCTTCCTAGAAGGCAAATACTGCCTAAAAGGTCAGCTTAGAGGTTCCAGTGGTTTGGCTGGTGTTTATTTGTTGGGCTCTGCTTCTGCTGACCTTTGGATAGGCAGCGTAGGCTCTCAGGATACTTGGGGCACCACAGTCAACAGAGCTCCAACCTCAAAAGTCCCTACGAGGTATCTTACCATCTGCAAAATGTAGCATGCACATTGGCTCACTTAATCCTCATAGTACTCTGGAGTAGCAGATGACCATATCCTGGAAGCATGGAAATTTGCTCAAAGCAATGGCTTTTCTTAAAATTACAATTTTGTTTAGAACTAGTTCTGACATTAGAAGTCAGAGATGCTGGATATATGAGGTCCAACAAGTCCATGAACTTAATTATTCGAAGTGCTATATAAACCCATTGCTGAATATCACTATGGTCACCTTCAAAGTATTCCCCTTGAGAAGCTATGCACCTATGACCATGCTTAGTCCACTCTTCAAAGCAATTTTGGAGCTCTTTCTGGAATGGCCATTGTGCACGGTGGCATGGAGGCAAGTTCATGAACTTAATTATACAGTGGCCTATGAGAGAGTTTTTAGCCAGTAAACAAATAACTGCACTGGAACATCCTCGCTACTCAACTGATTTGGGCCCCAGTGACTTTTTTCTTTACCCAAAGATAAAGCAAATATTGAAAGGAAGATATTTTGATGACATTCAGGACACCAAGGGTAATATGATGATAGCTCTGATGGCCGTTCTGAAAAAGAGTTCCAAAATTGCTTTGAAGGGGGGACTAGGTGCTGGCATCAGTGTATAGCTTCCAAGGGAGAATACTTTGCAGGTGACCATAGTGATATTCAGCAAAGAGGTATGTAGCATTTTTTCTAGGGTGATTTTGTAAGCCTAACGGTCAGTCCTCACATGTTAACAGCACTGTGAACACTTCCATTTTGCCCTGTCCTTGGTGGATAAACAAGATGTAGGAGAGGCATGGGCTAAGGAACTGTGGTAAACAGTGGAAGTGTTTAAAATCCAGGTGAACTATAGCCACTCTTGTCCTGAGGCTCTTCCAGGACCTGAACAAGTTTGTCTCTGAACCTGTGTCAAATTCCCCCTGTTTCTGAGTCTCCTGAGGTCCTTACAGGCTGGGAAGATATGGAAGTTCCAGGATAGTGTCTTCGTAGCACTGCTCCAGGCTTTTCAAGCAAGGGCACCCTCTTACCCTATCTAGACTAAGAGGCATGTAGAGGGCTGGGCTGGTCAGCAGGCAAAGTCCTATGTTGAGGTGTGATGGATAATTTTTATATGGTCTTTTCTACCCATGGCTTATAACTCCCACCAAATAATTGGGTGGGACTATGAAAACAAGATTCACCATACCAAAGTGAAAAAAAAGTCACCAGTCAGTTCTGACTCATCGCAACCCTATAATCCAAGAAGCTAGACTACAGGAAGAAGAATGTAGAATGGGAAATCAAGATTGGAGGCAGACACATTTATAACCTGCATTATGCAGATAACACAACCTTGCTTGCTGAAAGCAAAGAGGATTTGAACCACTAACAGTTGAAGATCAAAGACCACAGCCTTCAGTATTGATTACACCTCAACATCAAGTAAACAAAATACCTCACAACTGGTCCAATAAGCAACATCATGATAAAGAAAAGATTGACATTGTCAAGGATTTCATTGGTAATTGGATCCACAATCAACGTCCATGGAAGCTGTAGTCAAAACATTGAATAACACATTGCATTGGGCAAATCTGCTGCCAAATACCTCTTTAAAGCATTAAAAAGGGAAGATATCACTTTAAGGACTAAGGTAAACTTGGCCCAAGTCATGGTGTTTTCAGTTGTCTCCCATGCATGTGAAAGGTGGGCAGTAAATAAAGACTGAAGAGATGATGCCTTCACAGTGTGGCATTGGTGGAGAATATCAAACATACTATGAACTACCAAAATAAAGAACAAAACTGTCTTGGAAAACATACATTCAGAATGCTACTTAGAAGCAACGACAAGACTTCTTCTCACATACTTTAGACATCATGCTCGGTAAAATAGAATGTCAGTGAAAAAGAAGACCTTCAGTGAAATAAATTGACACAATGGCTATACCAGCAGATTCAGACACAGCAATGATGGGGAGTATGGCACAGGACTGGGCAGTGTTTTGTTCTGTTGTACATAGTGTTGCTATGAGTCAGAACCAACTTAATACCACCTGACAAATACAACAAGTCATTAAGCTGTTCTTCCTAGTCAGTTTGGAAGCTCTGCTGAAAGCTGTCCACCATGGGTGACCCTGCTGGTGTTCGAAATACCTGTGGCAAACCTAGCTTCTAGTATCTTAACAGCATGGGGCCATCAGGCTATGGTAAAATGACAGATGGGTGACAGTGTCAAAGCATAGAGAATGACAAAACTGATGAGGAAGAAAGTCAGAACATACTGAACCTTTCAGTTAAGTGGCTGCCACCATCAAAATTTATGCATGGAGCAGAGAGGAAGAGTGTGCTGTCACCAGGTAGGGAGAGCAGTGGAAGCTGCATATAGGTGGGCATGTAAATTTAAATGGGAATGTACATTTTCACTCACTCATAATAAAAAAATAAAATAAAGTTTCACTGAACACATGTGGAAAAAGTAGGTTTAAGAAAGACCAGGATTCATGCTAGCATGATACTAAGAGCCTCAAAGATTTCTTACCTCTCCTATTTTTAAAATGCTTTTTTGATTTGTCCTTTAAAAGATACTTGGAATTTACCAAAGCAAGATGTTTCAAACTGAGTTTAATCCGTTGTGTTTTTCTTTGGCTTTCAAGGCACTACACAATGAGGTAACATCTTCATTTATAAATCCTATGTCAGTAAGAGAATTTTGTTTCTTGAGAATGTGTAGCCAACATTCTCACTAGTTATGCATGCATTCCTTTATTTTTGTAATAGTCCTCAAATATTTAGGGTAGAGATCCCTTGAAAATGCCAGTTCTGCTTTTCTCCTTTCTATGTAGTCTTTCCTTGTTCAGACATTAAACTTCAATGAAAAATCATCAATTATTCTTTTTTTTTTTTGGCTTATTTGCTTATTTAATATAAATCCTTGAAATGAATTGTAAATAACAAAATAAACATGATACACTTTCATGATAGATTCTGGTGTTAACACCATGATTAGAAGTCCCATGAATGTTTTCTTTCTATTTCAATGACAAGGCCTTTTGTCTGTCTCGTCTCACAGACCCAGAATTTGATCCTATAAATTTAAAGGTTGAAAGTCAAAGAGGGAAGCTGAGTGCTGTCACTGTGAACTGTCAGCCTCCTCTGGAAGACAACAGAAATATTACTGGTAAGCATCTCAGGTGGATTTCCCAGCATTGCTCAGCCTTCGCCTGTGGCTATTTACCTGTTGTGCAGTGGGGGCCTTTTCTGAACCCTCTTCTGTCTCAGCATCTCCATGGGCTCTTCGACCCTCTCTGATTTTCTCCCGTTGCTCCTCACTGACTGTGGAATTCTTCCAATTGTACTTACAACTCCATATGCAAGCATAAGTCATTTGAGTTGCTTTCTGAAGGTTATTAATTTAAATTAGTGTAGATGTTTGTTTTTCACTTTGTAGAACATCAAGGGCAATGTTCTAATGGAATGACTCAAAGCACAAAAACCAAAAGAGACAACAGCTGTATGGCAGTTGCCAGCCAAAAGCCGCAGTTATCAAATACAAAAGTACACCTAATGATAATGCTTTTTTTAATGGAATATAAAAAGCTTTGACTGGGAATTTTTAGGTTCTCACTTAGCTTTTGGCTTCTCACTGAAGTCATGAGGTTCAGAAAACACTGCTGCCTCATAGAAATTGAACTTAATGAATATTTCACAGGGATGTTTTATTTCACCAGGTATTGATAATAACATCTACACTTAATGAAAGCATCCATTAAAAGGCCATAATGTTTAGTACGAAAAATGTAAGTCAAGGTATTTTCAGTTGTCTCCCATGCATGTGAAAGCTGGTCAGTAAATAAGGAAGACTGGAGAGATGATGCCTTTGCAGTGTGACATTGGTGAAGAATATTGAATATGCTATCAACTATCAAAATGAAGAACTGTCTTAGAAAAAGTACATTCAGAATGCTACTTAGAAGCAATGATCACTTTAGGCTTTTAATAGATGTCTCCATAGCATACAATTATTATGAAAAATATTATATAATTCAGAACATGCACACTGTAGTCTAATTAACTTGAACCACCGGGATAGGCACATGTAAGAGTCACTCTTCATTTTTCTTCTAAACTTGGCATTTGTAGTGCACAGAAACATAAAATCTGGATAATAGAGATTTTTAATGGGTTCAGATCTGACTCAACGGCACTTGGCTGGCTTGGTTTGTCATGTTAGGGGTAATCTACCACCCACTGCCACTGAGTTGATTCTGACTCACAGCAACCCCATAAGACAGAGTAGAACTGCCCCATAGAGTCCCCAGGGAGTACCTGGCAGATTTGAAACATCAGCCTTTTGATTAGCAGCTCTCACACTTAACCACTACAGCCGGGGTAATCTAAATGACACATTTTCAAATTAAAGGAAAAAAAAAAAAAAAGCCAAGTAAGTTCTCTCCTGTTGAGTTTCTTTTTTTTTGCATTTATACTATGACATTGCATTTGCAATTTTTATTTTAGATCACTATGTTAACAATTCATCGTTTATGTTATTGAACGATGTTATTTGCAGTGAAGAAGTCTTTGACCTTCAAAATTGTATTATACAATCTCCAGTGCCATTTCTATCACAGTCCGTATTTTTCAACTAATGACCCATCTTTGTTCCCAACTTTGACATTTCAGTCACCAATAATAATTAATGCATCTTGACTAATGTTAGGTCGATTTTAGACTGTGTAAGTTGGTAAAGAGCTTCAATTTCCTCATCTTTGGCATTAGTAGTTGGTACACAAACTTGAATAATAGTCATATTAACTGGTGTTCCTTCTAGATGTAGGGATATTATTCAGCCACCTACAGTGTTGTACTTCAGCATGGATCTCAACAAATGGGGTGAACAGGAATGAAATGGACTACATCTGTAGGAAGAGACGATAGAAAAGCTCAATATCATCAGTCAGAACAGGTAAGGCACTAACTACGGACAAACTATCAACTACTCACATGAAAGTTCAAGCTGAAGCTGAAGAAAATTAGAGCAAGCCCTTGAGAACCAAAACATGACCTTAAGTATATCCCACCTGAATTTAGAAACCATCTCAAGAATACACTTGTTGTATTGAACACTAATGACCAAAGACTAGAGGAAAGCAAGAGGTCATTAAAAGAACAGGAAAGAAAGATCAATAGACATCAGAAGAAATTCTCAATCTTGCATTTGAAGGTAAAGTGAATAAAATAAATAATAAGGTAAAATAGCTGAACATTTCAAAGGATAGCTTGAGAAGACAAAGTATTACAATGAAATGCTCGAAGACCTGTCCTTACAGCACCAGAAAAGATCATCTCAGCAGTACTAGAGATGAACTAACTGAAGAAAAAGTTCAAACCTTGCATTGCAGTATCAAGAGATTCTACGGGCAAAATATTGAATGATGCAGGAAGCATCAAAAGAGGGTGGAAAGAATATACACAGTTGTTGTACTAAAAAGAATTGCCCAATGTTCAACCATTTCAAGAACTGAAGCGGTCCAATCTACACTGAAGGGAATGGCAAAAAACAAGTTTCCAGGAATTGATGGGGTACCAGATACAGATGTTTCAACAAACAGATGCAGCACTGAAGGAGCTCGCTCATCTGTGACAAGAAATTTGGAAGAAAGTTTCTTGGCCTATTGACTAGAAGAGATCCATCTTCATGATCACTGATCTTGGAAAATATTGTGTGGCCATTGTGTAACTGCTTCCCATAGAGGGTCTCATCTCCCAGAACTCTACAGGACAATATCATGTTGGGATCTGTAGAGTTTTCACCAGTCCAATTTTAGAGATTTTAGAAATAAATCATTGAGCTTTTCTTCCCAGTCAGTATTAGCTAGTAAGCTCTGCTGAAAGCTGTCTACAATGAGCGACTCTGCTGGTATTGGAAATATCAGTGGCATCTCTTCCAGTATCATAGCAACATGCAAACCACCACAGTATGACAAACTGTCAGTTGGGTGATGGCATCAAAGCATAGAAAGCAAATGAGAAGGAAGCCCCAAAGATACTGAACTGACTCAGTTAGTTTTCTCCCATCATTAAAATATATTTAAAGTGTCACTGAACATACCACGTGTGAAAAATTGCTTTAAGAAAAGCAGGGATTCGTGCTAGGATGACACCAAGACCCTCATAGATTACTTACCTCTCTTATTCTGAAATAGTCCTTTGACTTCTTCTTTCAAAAAGTATCTGGTTTTTACTTACTTGGAAGAAGTACAACCAGAGTTCTGCTTAGAAAAAAGAATGGGAGACTATACCGTACACACTTTGGGCACATTATCAGGAGGGATCAGTCTCTGATGAAGGACATCATGCTTAGTAGAATAGAGAGTCCATGCCAAGGAATTTGGAGGACAGCTACCTGGTAAACTGATTGGAAGAGATTCATATTTATACTCGCTCCAAAGAAAGGTGATCCAACTTAATGTGAAAATTACCAAACAGTATCATTAACATCACATGCAAGTAAAATTTTGCTCAAGATCATGCAAAAGTGACTGCAACCATAAACTGACAAATTTCTAGAAATTCAAGCCAGATGCAGAAGAGGAAATGGAACCATGGATATCATTTCTGATGCCAAATGGATCTTGGCTGAAAGCAGAGAATACCAGAAAGATGCTTATCTATTTCATTGATTACGCAAAGGCATTTGACTGTGTGGATCATAACAAATTACAGCTAATATTGTGGATAATGGGAATTCCAGAACACCTAACTGTACTCCTAAGGAATCTGTACATGGCTCAAGAGGCAGTCTTTTTGCCATACCTTTTCAATCTGTATTCTGAGCAAATAGTCCAAGAAGCTGGGTTATATGAAAAAGAATGAGGCATCAGGATTGGAAGATGACTCATGAACTACCTGTGTTACGCAGATGACACCACGTTACTCGCTGGAAGTGAAAGGCTTGAGGTTGTCAAGGATTTCTTTTTACTTGGGTCCACAGTCAAGGCCCATAGAAGCAACAGCCAAGAAATCAAAAGACGCATTGTACTGGGAAAATCTGCTGCCAAGGGCTGCTTTAAAGTATTCAAAAGTAAAGACGTCACCTTGAAGACTAAGGTGCACCTGCCCCAAGCCGTGGTATTTTCAATCACACTACAGGCATGTGAAATCTGGACAATTAACAAGGAAGACAGAAGAACTGATGCCTTTGAACTGTGGTGTTGAAGAAGAATGTTGAATGTACCATGGACTGCCAATAGAACAAAGAAATCTGTTCCAGAAGAAGTACAACTGGTGTGCTCCTTGGGGGTAACAATGGCAAAACTGCATCTTACACACTTTGGACATGTTCTCAGGAGGGATCAGTCCCTGGAGGGGGGCATCATGTTTGGTAGAGTGGAGGGTCAGCATAAAAGAGGAAGACTCTCGGTGAGATGGACTGACACAGTGGCTTCAATGGTGGGCTTAAGCATAAAAATGATTGTGGACATGGCATAAGACCAGGCAGTGTTTTGTTCTGTTGTGCACAAGTTTCACTGTAAGTTACAGCTGACTCAACTTCACCTAACAACAACTAAAGGAGGGATTAGTGGCTGAAAGACATCATGCTTAGTAAAATAGAGAGTCAGCAAAAGAGAGGAAGACCCTGAACAAGACAGATTGACCTATTTTCTCAGTGGATATAAGCATAACAGTTGTGAGGATGATTCAGGACTGGACAGTGTTTTGCTCTGTGGTACACAGGGTCTCTATGAGTTGGAACCAGCTAGATGGCACCTAACAATAATTTACCTCAATAGGATGTTTAAGGCGGTACATAATTTGATGGCATTTTCATTTGTAAATTCTGGAGATGTAACAGAATTTTTTTTTTTCTTGGAGATATGCAGCTGCCAATATCCCTAAGTATGTATGTAATCCTTTTTTTAAAACAATGATTGTCGTATTTTTAGTATATGGTATAGATTGAAACTATGCTAACCAAAAGATCAGCAGTTCAAATCTGCCAGGCACTCCTCAGAAGCTCCGTGGGGCAATTCTACTCTGTCTCATAGGGTCACTGTGAGACGGCATCAACTCAATGGCAGTGTTTTGTTTCGTTTTGTTCTGAATAGATTGAAAATAGAATCTTACTTTTCTCCTATCTATATTTCTCACCTTTGGAAGCCACTTAGTTTCCATGGAAAATGATTACTTTTTCTATTTTTGTTTCTTCACTTACTAAACTCAAAACCCTGAAATAAACCGTAAATGGCAAAATAAACATGTATGGGGTATAAAACCAAAAGTGGCATCTGGCCTAAAAATAACTGAATTAATGTTAAAAGGCTGAATGTAACTTCTTACACAGACTCAAACCTAGTGACTTAAAAATCAATCCTATCATTAAGGTTCTGTGGTTAAGCTAGAACTGTTAATGTGTGATTAATTAAACCTCATCAGACTTTTTATGTTAAATCTCACCAGGAAATTTTGTGCTCTGAGTAAGGTAATGTTGACTTAACATTGTTCCAGAAAGTATCCATCATGCTATTGCTTGTGAGGAATGCATCTATGAGACACCTTCCATGACCAGGTATCTTCCTGCTGTGTCTTTTAACTAAACAATGTAGCCAAGTACTATTAATATAACCAGTACTCTCAAAGGAAGCCATGAGTCCGATCCGGCTCGACCGCACTTGGCTTGGTTTATCAAAGGTCATGCTTTGCTTTGTCCTGTCTTTGACTGACCTCAGTCACTGCAAACCAATCTGAATATTGTTTGTAGTTCCTCCTTTTGCAACTCATGAGCCTTCGATTCCTCATGTTTTTGTGAATTTCCCACTTGAATGACATATTGGCTTCAATAAAATTCTTCTTTTTATTTTTGTTGTCCTTATAATTTATAATAGGTTCTCGCTGTCAACATGAAAACTGCGAGTCCCACAAATGTCTGTTTTCTTCTAATTCCAATGACAAGGCTTTATCTTGTTTCATCTCACAGCTCTGACCTCAGTTCCCATGATATCAACAACTATTTTTCAAGGAGATAATTTACATGCTATCCTTCTGAACTGCAAGCCCACTCTGATGATCAGTGGGGAAATAACTGGTAAGTGTCTCAGCTGAAGTTCCTGCTGTTCGTCTTCCTTGGCTTGTGGCTTGTTGACTCCCTGATCCACTCTGATTTTCTCTACTTGCTTTCCACTGACTGTGGAATTCTTTTAATGGTGCATGCAACCCCTGACACAGACACATCTTACTGGGGTTCTGTCATGAAGAATACGTATTTATGTTAGCAGAGATCTTTTGTTTTTCATTCTAGGGAAGCATTAGGAGAAACTTCTAACGGAGTATCTCCCAGTAAAAGACAAAAGAGAAGTTGGTTGTTTGGCAATCAGGAAATACAAAAAATACCTGATGACCCTGAACATTTGTATGGCACATAAGAAAGTGGTTTCACTGGGAATTTTCTGTTTCTCAGTTAGATGTTGGCTTCTCACTGAAATCAAAGGTCTCAGAAAGCTAACACTGACTGACAGAAATTGAGTTTAAGGAATATTTCACAGTGACAGATTTTACTCTGCCAAGTATGGCTGATAACATCTGTGCCTAAGTAAAGGATTCACTAGAATCCTGCAGTGTTAATTTGGTATAAAAGACATAGTGGAGCTCTGTCAGGGATTTTACGTTTCAGTGATCAGTTTACCTTTTTAATAGCTCTCTCTATAGCCTGTAATTATTATGAAAAATATTGTGTAACTCACAGGATGAACATTATAATTAACTTGTACCATTGAGTTAGATACAAATAAAAGTCGCTCCTTTGCTTCTTTAGTATTTGGTATTTACTGTTCACAGAAACACAGCATATGGAGAAGGCAGGGATTTTTTTGTTTTTTGTTTTTTTTTCTTTTTTATTATGATTGAGTGAAAATGTACATTCCCATATAAATTTGCATGCCCACCTATGTGCAGCTCCCACTGCTCTCCCTGCCTGGTGACAGCACACTCTTCCTCTCTGTTCTCTACATGCCGTATCCTCCTAACAATCTCCTGTCCCCTCCTCTCCATCCTCTCCCCTACCTCCAGTAAGAGGTCAGCAGGATGATATCCTATAGATGCAAAGAACCATAAAGTGCACACATAATATGGTCATTCTGAGTGGCCAAGCCCAATCCATTCCTGTCTAGAGAGTTGACCTCCATTATGATTTATGAACAGGGACAGCATCAGGGCCAGGGGCCATGCTCCCATGGGAACCCCGAGGCCACTAGACCATCAGTTGTGCTCTTTTAGTGGAGATCTCAGGGTGTACACCTTTTTATTCTTGTGTTGCCAGTGAAACTCAACTTTGTGAGCCCCATCACAGCTACCACTAGTGGTGACCAGGCACCAGGTGGTTCTTCTGTTCGCATGTTGATGTAGTCAGCCACTCATGTGGGCTTCTCTATCTTCCGGATGCTCTTTCCCCCATGTCGTTTTGGTCCTTGGTGCTCATCCGTTCCTACTGAGTTGGGACCATTTGGTGTACGTCAGATGGCAGCTTGGCAGCTTTAAGACCCCAGACGCCACACATCAATGTGGGGTGCAGAAGACTCTCTTATTGAAACACTAGTTGTGCCAATTGGCAGAAGGCAGGGCTTGATGTTGTTTTTAACTGGTTTTGTCTTTGAGGTAAACTAAACCACACATTTTCAAATTAAAGGGAAAAAAAATCTACAATAAAACTCAGCTTTCTGGAGAAGTTGAGTTTTTATTTTTCTTAGAATTTGTACCATAGCATGGCAGTTCCAATTTCTATTTCAGGTCAATACATTAACTATTAGAGTGTCCATTGTGAATAGTTTTACATTTGGGGGGGGTACATAGTCCTAAAATGAGTTTTCTAGTCAGTGTGATTCAGTTTCAAAATCCTCCTTTTCTGTTTTGCTTGTGGTGCGTAGATTAACTCTTCCTCCCAGGTTCCTGCTGGAGAAGCCAATGTTCGCAGCCTCTTAGGAAGAATAACAACTGAATATATACTGAGCAAGGGGAGAAGGAAGACCCTTCTCTTTCTCTTTATTTGAAAGGAGATGATAGGAGTTAAAAGTAAGAAAGTTGGTCTTCTCTGGATAAAACAGAATGACAACTTTTTCTCTCTACCCGAGCAGACTGCTCCAGTTTTTATGAGCATAAAGCATACACCAATGTCTGACTTGATAAATGCAACTAATTGATTTCTTATCAATTGTCTAGTCTTGTAGCCACACCAACAAAGAGATCCACTGAAGACAAGAAGATATTAACTTGAAACCCGGTTAGTAGAATGAGGGATTTTCAGACTGGTTAATGATCTAGACCAAGGTGCAAATAGCATGTGGGTTCCTGGGTCATGATGAGAAGCAAGAGGTAATTCATAAGAGTGTTCAGATTTTGTAACTATGAGAAGGAAATAAAGTAAATGAAATAACTCATAGGGCTTCCTTGTAAATCTTCAATAAATGAAAAGAATGTGCAGAGCTATATTGCTCTGCTCTGTGTAGAAACTGCTCATGATAAAAACAAAGTGGCTGGCAAATTCTTGAAATAAAACACTCCATTCTGTCAGTGTAATAAATCTTTCATTTTACTCTAGTAAACTTAAGTAACAAAAAAAAAATAACTGAAAGAACATTGGGTAGCTTAAAGAATTAAAGAAGTTCAAATAGTCAGGCCTTTGAAAGAAACAGGAACCAGCAATACACTCAGGACTTAGAGATCCAGAACTAGTGGAAGGACCCTCTAAACTGCTGCTATTGCAATAGATTGACTTCATGTGTTTTCCCGCCTTCTATCAAGATTCAGTTTCCCAGGAGAGGGAATCTGATTGGCATTTCTTGAGTTAGATGGTCACACAGCCTAAGAGAGAGTGGAACAAATGCCATCAAACCTCTAACTGATGTTCCTATCAAGCCCATGGAAACCCTGACAGAGTAGTGATTAAGTGCTATGGTTGTTAACCAAAAGGTTGGCAGTTCAAATTCACCAGGATCCTCCTTAGAAACTCTATGGGGGTAGTTCTACTGTGTCCTATAGGGTCACTATGAGTTGGAATTGACTCGATGGCAGTGGCTGGGTGGTGGTGGGTATCAAGCCCATATAAAACAGAGTAGAGCTTATTATGCAAAGAAAAAAGCTGAGCGCCTCTGTAAAAGAAAGAAGGATGGGACACTAAGCAGTCCAAGCCACGGATATCTACTACCATATTCACGACTAGCAATCTTGCATATTGTGAATGTTGCCTTTCATTCATTCTTAATGAATGAACTAAAGTGTAGGAAAAAAAATATTTCAAGCCAGGGACACTAACAGGCAGTACTTTTTCCAGTCGAGTGAGATAGTAGTTATGGATCTTCAATGACGTTCAAGTGTAATTGTGAGGCACTGGAATCAGTACTTTGTATGGAAGGAAATAGGAGGCAGGCTGTATCTTCGAGAGAATTACAACATAGTGAAGAAGAAAAATATTTAAAAAAAAAAAAAAGAAGAAGAAGCAGAAGAATATGTGAAGGAACATGAGAAATTCAATTCCAGAACTTTGGAAAACTTGAAATCAGAGCAGATAGATCAAAGGACCTAATTCTGCCTGGAGAGAATTGATGTTTTAGCTGTGGCCCAGCTGGCTGATCAGTTACCCATTCCAGTGCATTCTACAGGATAGAGCCAAGCCAAGGCCAAGTGTGTAGAAGGCAGACACAAAACAACATATGCAAAACAAACAAGCAGGTGTCAGAGAGAGAAAAAATTTAAGAGATACTTACAAGCATTTTAAAGTGTCTGGAACACAGTGGTCACAGCACAACAAAGGAAATGACACTGAAAGAAATTGCCTGAGTCCTGGAACCCCTGCAGAAATGAATCCCATTGCTGTTGTGTCAATTCTGGCTCTGGTATTTTGTATTTATTTGTATATCATTAATCCAAAGATTATGGATGATCATTAAAGTAGTCTAAACCAAGGAGTATCCTGATCAGATTTATGTTTCTGTCAGATCACTCCTGGTACCCTTCTAGAGATTGGAGAGGAGCAGTCAAGAGATATTTTTTCTGCTCCATTTAGTGGTGATTACTGAAGTACTTAAGTCATTATTCTCTTCCAAATACTATGGAATAGTATGGAGCTTTGTGATTAAAAAATTTGAGACATTAACTCTACTCAGAACATCTCTATTCACTAACATCTACATGGCTGAAGGAAAAAAACAAACTTTTAATAACACCTGAAATAGATTGGATTAGGTGTCATAGGATTTTATTGTTGTTTTTAATGACAGACTCTTAAATGTATTGAGAAAACATTGAGTTTGTCACAGATTTCATTTTACCTGCATCCACAATCAGTGTCCACGGAAGCAGCAATCAAGGAACCGGACGATGTATTACACTGAGCAAATTTGCTCAAAAAAATTCTTTAAAATCTTAAAAAGCAAAGAGTCCACTTTGAGGGCAAAGCTGTGCCTGATTCCAGTCATGGTGTTTTCAATCATTTCATATACATGTGAAAGATGGACAACAAATAGAGACCAAGGAAGAATTGATACATTTGAATTATGATGAAAAAGAACACTCAGAATATCATAGATATCTGGAAAAACAAACAAATCTGTCTTAGAAGAAATACAGCAAAAATGCTTTTTAGAAACCAGGAGAGTAAGACTTCATTTCTGGTATTTTGGACATGTTACCAGCCTGGACCAGTCTCTGTAGAAGGAAACTATACTTAATAAAGCAAAAGGTCAATGAAGGAAAGACCTTCAACGTGAGGAAATGACACAATGGCTGCCACAAAAGGTCAAACATAACAACAAAGCAATCATCCTGAGAATGGTGCAGGACTGGGCAGTATTTCCTTCATTGTACATATGGCTGCTATGAATGGAAAGAAACTAGAAGGCACCTAGCAACATAAAAAGTTGAAGACCTCCTTTATTTTTTTGAATACCATACAGGTTAAGTAAAGCAATCTAACCATCTTCATTTGACTGTTTTCTATATAAACATCAGTTTGAATTTTATCGTGGTAAAAACATTATCCTGACTGGTTTAAAAGACAAACTTTTTAATTACTTCTATAATCTCAAAAATCTTTCGTATGCTTGGTAAGATAATCTAAGTAAATTTGTGACTGTGTCTTACCTTCCTATTTAACCGAGAAAATATTTTGAATTAATTCTTTATGAGAATAGCCCTTCTCTAAGTTTTGTCATCTTACTATATCAAATCTGCTTTTCCTACAAGAAGTTTCCTGATTGAAGTTATATAGTAAGTTCATTAACACATAAATAATCTGTTTACTCAGTGATCAACTATGTTTCATCTATGATTATTTTCTGTGGTTTTGTCTTTTCTCCCTTTTCTTCATTTTTGTCTTCTTCTCTATATTCTTCCCTTTCACTTTCTTCTACTTTATTTTTTCTTTTCTGAACAATTTAAATACCTTTACATCTTTGTGAAGATATTACAGTTGTGTGCCACTTTTGGTTAACCTGAAATCCTAGTAGCTTTGAGAACCAAGACTTTGAACATAAAATGATTTAGTAAATAGGGATGGTTGGCCATCTCCTGTATTTGGCCCCACATGTGGAACTATGTCAAAAGAGAAACCAAAACTAGAGTGTTGCTAATGCTCAGAGTCTGCACAATAGATCAACAAAAGAGCCAGTGACAGTGCTGAGGGTGAGGATGAATTCAGAAAGAAGACAAAGTTCTGCTTACCTTGTGACATACAAGAATTCCTACATGGAGATCAGAAATTTCTTCCAGAAGCCAATCATGGAATCTGCGTATGTTCTGGAACTGCCTATGTCAAACTAAGTATAACTAAAAGAGATTATGAACAATGGACTTGGAGCATTGTGAGCTACCTAGAAGGAACACTACTGGCATGCTAAATCATAGTGGTCTTAATCATCCTCCAGTTCGCTCTGACTCATGACAACCCCATGTACAACAAAATGAAACTGTTCCTAATCCTGCATTATCTTCATGATCTTAGATATTGGAGTTCATTGTTGTGAACTCTACAAAGTGTAGATCTTTCCAATCCAGGGATTCACCTGCCTGCATTCTATAGGACAATATTCTGATGTGATCCTTAGAGTTTCCATTGGTTAATTTTTATAAGTAAATTGTTAAGATTTTATTCCTAGTCAATTTTAGTGTGCAAGCTCTGCTGAAACCTGTCCACCACAGATGACCTTGCTGATATTCTAAATACCAGTGTTTTAGTCAACTAGTGCTAGTTTAACAGAATTACCCCAAGTAGATGACTTTAAAAGAGAAATTTTAATTTGTGACCGTCCAGTAGGCTAAACTTCCAAATCACCGTCAGCTCCAGGGGAAGACTCCCTGCTGGCCCTGGAAGAAGGTCTTTGTAGTCAATCTTCCCCTGGAACAGAAGCTTCTGTGGTGCAGGGACCCCAATTCTTTCCAAAGAACAAACAGCTTCCAGCACAGCTTCTTGGTGCTAGGAGGTCCCCAAACCTCTCTGCTAGCTTCTTTACTGTATAGCTCAAGAGACTTCCTCAAGGCACAAAATAGTCTCACGCGTTGAGTATTACCCCACCAACACAACTGCCCCATATCCACCCTCATTAACATCATAGAGGCAGGATTCACAACATGAAGGAACCTCACACAATATCAGGAATCATGGCTTGGCTAAATTGCTACACAGATTTTTGGGGAACACAATCCATGACAAACAGTGACATAGCTTCCAACATCCTACCAATGTGCAAGCTACCACAGTATGAAAAACTGAGAGATGGTGGTGGTGTCAAAGCATAGAGAGTGAGAATACAAGTGGTATAAACTCAAAAGATAATTAAGTTGATCAGTCAGTTTGCTGCCACCTTTAAAATATATTTAAAATTTCATTGAATGCAACATGTGGAAAAAGAGGCTTTAAGCAGTAGTGTTTCATGCCAGTGAAGCTTTAAGAAGTCTAGCGTATCATGATACTAAGACCCTCACAGAAGTCACTTCAGATTAATTGTGACCCTGTGTACTCCAGAAAGAGGTACTGTGGAGTCCTGTGCCACTATCACAGTAGTTGCTATGTTGGAGCACATTGTTGTTGCCATGTGTAAATCTATCTCACCAGGATCTTCCTTTTCACTGACTCACCACCTTACCAAGCATGATGCTCTTCTCTAGGGACTGATCCTTCTTGATCATGTGTCTGAAGTACTTGAGACTGAACCTCGGTTCTGATGAACACTCTGGTTATACTTCTTCCAAAACATGTGTCTTAATTTTTCTGGCAGTTCATGAATATTCAATATTTTTTTGCCAATACCAAAAGTAATCAATTCTTTGGCCTCCCTTATAGATTACTTATGTTTTCTATTTTTAAATATTTCTTTGAAATTCTTTTTTAAAAAATATCTAGTAATTAGCCTGACAGCGTATGGTGCAGTACTGTGCAATACTGCCAGTGATAGGATAATATCCATATGCTTACCACGAAAACCAGTTAATGTGGCTATTATTCAAACTTATAAAGCAACCACTAAGGCCAAAGGTGAAAAACGGGAAGTTATTACCAACTTCTGCAGTCTGAAACTCTGTGAATATGCAACCAGGATGGACTGATAATTACTGGTGATTAGAACACAAAAGTTGGAAACAAAGAAAACACCCCTTTCATGATAGAAATGATGCCAGAGATCACATGACTGAATTTTGCAAGACCAACAACTTCTTCATTGCAAATATCATTTTTCAACAACATAAATGATAACTATACATCTGATCCTCACCCAGTGGAAAACACAAGTATCAAATCAACTACATCTATGAAAAGAAATAATGAAAAAGCTCAATATCATCAGTCAGAACAAGGCCAGGGGCCTAGAACAGAATAGATGATCAATTACTCCTATGCATGTTCCAGCTGAAAAATGAAGAAAATTAGAAGGAGCCTGAAAGAGATGATGTACAATCTTAAGTATATACCACCTAAATTTAGAGACTATCTCAAGAATAGATTTGATGGATTCATGTGCAGCAATGTTTATTGCAGCATTATCCACAATAGCAAAAAGATAGAACTGATGTAGGTGCCCATCAACAGATGAATGGATAAACAAACCACAGTGTAGTCAAACAATGAAATATTATGCAGTGATAAAGGACATCTCATAATATGGAGGAATTTAGAAAACATTTTTTTTAGTAAAATTAGTCAGTCAAAAAGGACAAATATTGTATGACACCACTATTATAAGGACTCAAGAAAAGATTTAAGCACAGAAGAAAATGAATTTTGATGGTAATGAGGGTGGGAAGGGAGGTGGAAGGTTATTCAATAATTTAATAACAGACAAGAATTATTTTAGATGAAGGGAAAGACAACACACTGTAGAAGAGAAGTCAGCACAAGTAGAATAACCCCAAATCTGAGAAGTTTTCTAAATACAATCAAACACTTCAAGGGACAGAGTAGCAGAGGCAGGAGCCTGGGAACCACAGTTTCAGGAGACACCCAGGTCAACTTGCATAACGAAGTTTATTAAGAAAATGCCCTGCATCCCACTTTGGTGCCTGGCATCTGGCATCTTAAAAGCTAGAAAGTGGTCGTATAAGAAGCATCAACTGGTCTCAACCTAACTGGAGCAAAGAAAATGAAGAACATCAAACCTATAAGGAAAGCATGAACCCAAGAGACAGAAAGAGTCACATAAACCAGAGACTACATCAATATTCTAGTGACAGGACTAGATGGTGCCCATCTGCCACAAGTAGCTGCCCTTAAAGGGAACTCAACAAGAAGTCTCTGATGGAGCAGGAGAAATGTGAGGTGCAGAACACAGACTCTAGCAAAAACACCAGATTTAATGGTCTGAAAACTGGAGGGTCCCCAGGAGACATGGTCCTTGGACTTTCTGGTAGCCCATAACTGAAGCCATTCCAGAAGTCAACTTCTCAGATAAAGATTGAAGACACAAAATGACAATGAGACAAGAAGTTAGAAGAGTATAAGAGCTGGCTGAATAGACATGGGAAATACTGGGTGCAGAATATGAGTGTGCTGTCACAGTGTGGGGAAAGCAGCTAGGGTCACACAACAAAGTGTAAATTTCTGTATGAGAAACTGACCTGAATTGTAAGCTTTCATTTAAAAACACACAAAAATAAATATTTTTTTAGAAAAGAATAGATTTGACATTTTGATTATGAAGGACTGAAGACGAGATAAATTGTTGAATATCGTCAAGGACAAATATATGAAGAAAGCCAGAGGTCATTAAAAAGACAGGAGAAAAAGAAAAGACATAACTGGATGTCAGAAGAAGCTCTAAAACTTGATCTTGAATGTCAAGTAGCTAAAGAAAAAGGAAATAAAAGATGAAGTAAAATAACTGAACAGAAGAATTCAAAGGGTGGCTCCAGAAGACAAAGTATTGTGATGACATGTGCAAAGACCTAGAGACAAAATAACAAAAGGGAAGAACACTCTCAGTGTTTCTAAAGCAGGTAAGAAGTAAAGAAAAAATTCAAGTCTTGAGTTGCAATACTGAAGGATTCTACGTGGGAAAATATTAAATGATGCAGGAAGCAGTAAAAGAAGATAAAAGGAGTACAAAGAGTCACTATACCAAAAAGAATTGTTCAATGTTCAACCATTTCAGGAGGTAACACATGATCAGGAGCCAATGGTACTAAAGGAAGAAGCCCAGTCGGCACTGAGGGCATTGTCAAAACAGAAGGCTCTAGGAATTGATGCAGTACCAACTGAGATGTTTCAACAAATGGTTGCAGTGCTGAAACTGCTCATTCACATATACCAAGCAATTTGGGAGACAGCTACCTGGCTGTACTGGAAGAGATCTATGTTGCTGTTGTTGTTAGGTGCTGCTGAGTTGGTTCTGACTCCTAGAGACCCTGGTACAACAGAACAGAATGAAACACTGTCTAGTCTTGTGCCATGTCCATAAGTGGTTTTATGCTTAAGCCCATTGTTGCAGCCACTGTGTCAACCCATGTCATTGTGGGTCTTCCTCTTTTGCACTAACCCTCTACTCTATCAAGCATGATGTCCTTGTCCGGGGACTGACTTTTCCTGACAACATGTCCACAGTATGTAAGACACAGTCTTTCCATCTGTGCTACCAAAGAGCTCTCTGACTGTACTTCTTTCAGAACAGATCTGTTTGTTCTTTTGGCAGAGCTCTATAGTTATGTCTATTCCCAAGAAAGGTGATCCAAGTGCAGAAATTCTTGAACCACATCAATAGTATCACATATAAGTAAAATTTTGCCAAAGATCATTCAAAAGTGTTTGCAATAGTATATTGACAGAGAATTGGCAGAAATTTAAGCTGGATTTAGAAGGGGACGTGGAACAGGAATATAACTGTTGCTGTCAGATGGCTCCTGGTTGAAAGCAGAGAATATCAGAAAGATGTTTATTTGTGTTTTATTGACTATGCAAAAGCATTTAACACCGTGAATCCTAAGAAATTACGGACAACATAGCAAAGAACAGGAATCCCAGAACACTTAATTGTGCTCATGAGAAATCTGTACGTGGATCAAAAGGCAGTTGTTTGAACTGAACAAAGAGATACGCATGGTTTAAAGTCAGGAAAGGCATGCATCAAGGCTACATTCTTTCACCATACCTATTCAGTCTGTATGCTGAGCAAGTAATCTAAGAAGCTGGACTCTATCAAGAAGAACTGGACATCAGGTATGGAGGAAGATTACTTAGCAACCTGTGTTATGTAGATGACTCAATCTTGGTTGTTGAAAGAGGACTTGAAGTACTCACTGATGAAGATCAAAAGACCATCAACTTCAGTATGGATTATACCTCAACATCAAGAAAACAAAAATCCTCACAACTGGCCCAGTAAGCAACATCATGATAAATGGAGAAAAGACTGAGGATGTCAAAGATTTCATTTTACTTAGCTCCACAATCAACATACATGGAAGCAGCAGGCAAGAAATCAAAAGACACACTGCACTGGGCAAATAAAGGACCTCTTTTAAAGTGTTAAAAGGCAAAGATATCACCTTGAGGACTAAGGGGTGCCTGAGCTAAGCCGTGATGTTTTCAATCACCTCATATGCGTATGAAAGTTGGACAATGAATAAGGACTCCAGAAGGAGAAATGATGTTTGTGAATTGTAGGGATGACAAAGAATACTGAATATGCCATAGACTTTCAAAAGAAAGAACAAATCTGTCTTAGACAAAGTACAACTGGAACGCTCCTTAGAAGCAAGAATAGTGAGACTAAGTCTCACATATTTAGATCCATCATCAGGAGGCGTCAGTTCCCTGAGGAGATCATGCTTGGTAAAACAGAGGGTCAGGGAAAAAGAAAACCCTCAGCAAGATGGATCCACAGTGGCTGCAACAACGGGCTCAAACACAGCCACAGCTGCGAAGACGGCACAGGACCTGGCAGGGTTTCCTTCTGTTATGCATAAAGTTGCTGTGGTTGGGAGCCTACTCAACAGCCCCTAGCAGCAACAGTAAGTAATAACCTAAGCAAGATGTTTGAACTTGAGTTTCATTCGTTATGTTTACTTAGGTTTTTAAGACAACACACAGGTGACGCTTTCATTTACAAACCCTGCATTTTGATACGGGCTGTAAAATCAAAAGAGGTGTCTGACCTAAAAGTTAAATCTGTTAGACTTGCCCAGGAAGTATTAATACTCTGGGCAAGGTCATTTTAACAACTTGTTCTCGAAAGTACCCAACACCCCATTGTTTTTGACTGATCAAGAGACCCCCCTCCTGGACTACATATTTTATAATAATATCTTTTAGCCAACCAATGTGTGGTAATTCTATTAACAAAACCAGTATTGTTAAAAATCATGGTTTGCTTTGTCCTGCCTTTGACAGAATTCAATCACTATAAAGCACACCGAATTTTGAAGCACAGCCCTTTATTCCAGCCTTATAAAAATATCTTTTCAATTGCTGTACCTAAGACTTTGTGGCCCCATTTTCCTGAACATGGGCCACAGAGTGGGGCCACAGAGATCCCTGTTTCGATCTGTCTTGAGCCTTTAACAAACCTCTTCATTTTAATTTAATTTTGACTATAAACTTTTCATACATCACTCTTTCTACTAGAAGGATCCAATTCAAAAGTGACTTATCTTCTACGACCCTGAGAAACTAACAAATACCCTTAAATCTGAATTTTCAGCCTTAATAAAAAGGCACCAGCTTGCCTTAAAGATTATTCTTGTTGCCAACCAAACACGTTTGGCTGGCTCAAACAGTAAAAACCAAACGATTTGCTAAGACAAGTAAATTAAGGCCTTAAAACCACAACAGTCACAAACTCAGTGGGGCAAGGAATTATTTCAAAAAAGAAACCTGCAAAATAACTGAGTTTAGGCAATTTTAAGGCTTCTGATCTTCTGACAAGAAGAAAACGTCATTTTAAGATGCTTTTTAAAATTAAATGTCCTGAGAAAAAAGATCCTACAGTCACTTTTACTCCCTGGTCAAAATCAAAGCCCCCTGCAATTGTTAAAATGTCCTCAGTCATCCTTTTAGGACATCACTGTTATTCATGACCATGATAATGCCAATCATAATGAAAAGGAGGGAATAATTATGATAAAGCAATTATGACATCTGTAAATATAGCAACTACATAAAACTTGGAAATTCTAAGGGTGTAGTAGTTAAGTGATATGGCTTCTAACCAAAAGGTCAGCAGTTCAAATTCACCAGATGGTCCTTGGAAACCCATGGAGCAGTTCTGCTCTGTCCTACAGTCTACAGGACTGACTTGACAGCAATGGCATGTAGTGTTTATAAAATCTAATGAATCTGGTTTAACAGAATTGTTTAGTTGATTAATATACTAGGAAGACATAGGAGACCACAATGGGCTGAAGAAGTATTAAAAAAAAAATAAACCCTGAAAAGTCATTAATGACTACACCTAGTGCTTTGGGTATTCAATTATTAAATCAAACAAAGAATGTAGCTAAGCTCCTTAAAAACGTAATAAAAACATTGCTATAGAGTTGATTCTGATTCACAGCCAGCCTGTTCAATTAGTATGCCAAGTAAGTAATCCAAGAAGCGGGACTGTATGAAGAAGGAAAAAAACAGGATAAAAAAAAATCCCACTGAAGAACAGGACTTTAGAATTGGAAGAAGACTCATTAACACCCTGTATTATGCAGATGACACAACCTTGCTTGCTGAAAGTGAAGAGGACTTGGAGCACTTACTGATGAATATCAAAGACCAAAGCCTTTAGTCAAGAAAACAAAAAGCCTAACAACTGGACCAATAAGTTTTGCTTTCTCACCCTTTTGATCCACCTCAGTCACTATAAACCAACCAAAATGTTGAAAACCACATTCTTTGCCCTGTTAAAAAATCTTAAATCTTAAAAAAAATCTTAAAAAAACACTTTGCCCATTCTTGTTTTTAATTTGCCCTGTTAAAAAATCTTTGTAATTTACGTGTCTTGATCCATTTTTATAGGCCTTGCTGATCCCCAATTAGAACTGTCTTGAACTTTTGATAAATTTCTTTAATTCCGTTTACACTATACGTTATCCATGCTTCTATAAATTGTAACAGAATTTTGATTTTGGGAGATATGTAGCCATCACACTAAGAGTGAATATATTTCTTTGTTTTTATAATGGTCCTCATATGTATAGTGTACAGACCATCAGAAAATACAGGTTCTACTTTCCTCCACTCTAAGTTCTCACCTTTGGGAGTCATTCAACTTCCACGTTCTGTTTTTGTTTCCTTGCTTATTTAATTCAAATCCTTGAAGTAAACTGTAAATGGCAGACACTACAGAGTTCACGACAGGTTCTGAGCATTAACCTAATGATTAGAAGTTCCACAGATGTCTGTTTTCTCTCAGTTCCAATCACAAAGCCTTATCTCTTTCTCATTTTACAGACAGCAACTCTGCAAACATGGATTTAAGAGACATTAGTCGAGAAGGAGAGCAGCGTATTGTCTTCGGGAGCTGCCAGCCTCCCCTGGAAGACGTTGAGAAAATTGCTGGTAAGCATCTCAACAGAATTTCCCAACACTGTACTTACTTGTTCTGTTAATGTTTATGTCTTGTGCCGCACAGGACTTTTGTGTATTTCCTTTCTGTCTCAGCATTGCTGTTGTCTCCCTAAGCCATTCTTGTTTTTAATTTGCCTCTCACTGATTGTGGAATTCTTCTAATAGTGCATACAGAACCCCACTCCCCATCCCCACAGACACATTTCTTACCACTGCCCTCAGGAAGGACATACAGGACTGCCAATTAAAGTTTGCAAAATCATCCTGTAAGAAGTGCTACATATCTCATTGCTGAATATCATTATGATCACCTTCGAAGTATTCCCTTGGGGAAGCTATGCACCCATGCCAGTGCCTGGTACACCCTTCAAAGTAATTTTGGAACTCTTTTTTCTGGAATGGCCATCAGAGCCTTCAACATATTACTCTCACTGTCCTGAATATCATCAAAATGCCTTCTTTTCAATATTTCCTTGATCTTCAGGTAAAGAAAAATTGCTGGTGGCCAGATCAGGTGAGTAGGTAGCATGTTTGAATACAGTTGTTTGTTTACTGGCTGAAAACTCCCTCACAGAAAACTACACAATTAAGTCTGTGAACTTGTCAGTGTGCCACCATGTGCAATGGCTATTCCAGAAAGTTCCAAAATTGCTTTGAAGGGTAGCCTAAGCGCTGGCATTGGTGCATAGCTTCCCAAGGAGAGTACATCGAAGGTGACCATACTGATGTTCACCAATTACCTGTGTAACACTTAGAACAATTAGTTCCCGGACTTAATTGTCGGACCTTGCATACTTCAGTTAGTACAGACCGTTTGCGTTTTAGTCTGTAGAGCATTAGAATAACCTTACAATGAGTACGTTTGAGCATAAAAGACAAAAGAGGAGCTAGCTGTGTGGCAATTAGGGAATACAAAACACCCCGATTATGTTGCTGTTAAAGTGCCTTGAGTTACTTCTGACCAAGCATAATGTCCTTCTCCAGGGTATCCTAATAAACACAAATTTTTGTATGACAAACCTGAGAAGGTTTGTTTGGTGGCTTTGGCCTTTTTCCTTAGCATTTATCTCCTCACTGAAATGATAGGATTCAGAAAATGTACAATATTGGCTCACAGAAATTACATTTAATGACTATTTCTCAGTGACAGATTTTGGCCAAATACGGCTGGTAACATCTGTGCCTAGCTAAAGCGTTCGTTAAACACCAAAGAACCAAAACCATTGTCTTTGAGTCCATTCCCATTTGTAGCAACCCCACAGGACAGAGTAGAACTGCCCCACAGGGTTTCTAAGGAGTGGTTTGTGGATTTGAACTGTCAACCTTTCCGTTAACAGCCTAACACTTAAACCACTGTGCCACCAGAGCTCCGAACTATTCATTAGAAGTCTGTAACATTAACACAGTATCAAAAAATGTAATGGAGTTCTTTTCAGGATTTTGGTTTTAAATGACCACTTTAGATTTTTAATGTCTTTATTACACATGAAACCCTGATAGTGTAGTGGTTACATGTTATGGCTGCTAACCAAAAGGTTGGCAGTTCAAATCCATCAGGTGCTCCTTGGAAACTCTATGGGGCAGTTCTAGTATGTCCTATAGGGTCACTATGAGTTGGAATCAACTCAGCAGCAGTGAGTTTTTTGGTTTATTACATATAATTATTATAATACATATTGTATAACTCAGAATACGCACATTGCAACCTAATTGACCCAGACCATTGAGTTGAACACATGTAAGGGTCACTTTTTTTTTCTTCTTTCATACTTGACATTAATATTTTAGAGAAATGCAATATCTAGAGACTTCAAGGTTTAACATGATTGTTCTTGGGTTTTTATCATATTTGGGGTAAAGTACACAGCACAGTTTCAAATTAAAGAAAACAAACAAGTTTCAATTTTTATTTCAGGTCACTACATTAACTATTAGAGAGTCCACTGTGAAAATGTCTATGTTTTCATGGGTATCTTTTTCTATAAGTTTTTTATCTGGCTTGGTTTAATTTCAACATTCTCCTTTTCCATGTTGCACGCTTTACTTTGTATCAATTCTTCTCCCAGGATCTTGTCTTAGAAGCCAATGTTCTCAGCTTTTTAGGAAGAATAAAAACAGCTAAATGAGCTACATGGTAAGCTGTTGTTGTTGTGTGCCACTGAGTCGGTTCCAACACTTCTGGCAGTCCGTGGTCTGTTCAAGACTTTTCACCAACCATAACTAAAAGGCATCAATTCTTCGGTCTTTCTTATTCATTGTCCAGCTGTCCATACAAATGAGGCAACTGAAAACACCATAATTGAGTCAGGCACGCACTGGTTCCTTAAAGTGACATCTTTGCTTTTCAATCCTTTAGAAAGGACTTCTGCAACAGATCCACCTAATACAGTGCTTTTTTTTTTTATGACTGCTGCCTCATTGGACTTTGATTATAGACTCAAGTAAAACAAAATCTTTACAATTTCAGTATTTTCTTTGTTTATCATGATGTTGCTTATTGGTCAAGTTGTGAGGATTTTCGTGTTCTTTATATGGAGGTGTAATCCGTACTAAAAGCTATAGTCTTTGATCTTCATCAGTAAGTGCTTCAAGTCCTCTTCACTTTTAGGAAATCAAGCTGTACTGTCTTCATGACATAGGTTGTTAATGAGTCATCCTCCAATCCTGATGCCCTATTCTTCTTCACACAGTCCAGCTTCTTGAATTATTTGTTCAGCATAGAGATTGAATAGGTGGTGAAGGAATATAACCCTCACACACTCCTTTCTTGACTTTAATCTGTGTAGTTTCCCCTTGTTTTGTTCAACTGACTACCTCTTTATCCATGTACAGATTCCTTATAAGCATAATTAAGTGTTCTGGAATTCCTGTTTTTCTCAATGTTATCTATAATTTGCTATGGTCCACACAGTCAAAGGCCTCTGTATAGTCAATAAAACACAAGTAAAGTCCTTTCTGGTATCCTCTGCTTTCAACCAGGGTTCATCTCTCATCAGCAGTGACATCCCTGGTTCCATATCCTCTTTTGAATCTTGCTCAAATTACTGGCAGTCCTATGTCAATTTGCTCCTGCAACTGCTTTTGAACAATCTTGGACAAAATTTTACTTGTGTGTGATATTAATGATATTGTTTGATTATGTCTACATCTACATCTAATCATGTCACCTTTCTTTGGAATAAGCATAAATATGGATCTCTTCTAGTCAGTTGGCCAGATAGTTGTCGTTCAAATTTGTAGGCCTGGATTACTGATTGTTTCCTGCACTGCATCCATTTGCTGAAACATCTCAGTTTGTATTTTTTCAATTCTTGGAGGCTTGGTTTTTGCCAGTGTCTTCAGAGCAGCTTGAACTTCTTCCTTCCTGATCATATGCTACCTCTTGAAATGACTGAACATTGACCAATTCTTTTTGGTACAGTGATTCTATGCATAACTTCTGTCTTCTTTTTATGTTTCCTTTGACATTCGGTATTTTGCCCATAAAATCGTTCAGTAATGCAACTCCAGGCTTGAAATTTTCTTCAATTCTTTCAGCTTGAGAAATGCAGACTTTGTTCTTCTCTTTTGGTTTTCTAACTCCAGGTCTCTGCACATGTCATTATAATACTTTATATTTGTCTTCTCAAGCTACCCTATGAAATCTTCTGTTTGGTTCCTTCATTTCATCATTTCTTCCACTCACTTTAGCTACTTGATGTACAAGAGCAAGTTTCAGAGTCTCTTCTGACACCCATTTTGGTCTTCCATGTCTTTTCCATGACCACTTGTTTTCTTCATGTATGTTGTCCTTGATGTCATCACCCCTCTTGTCTCATCTTCAATCATTAATGTTCAATGTGTAAAATCTGTTCTTCAGATGCTCTCTATATTCAGGGGGGATCTACTCAAGATTGTAATTTGGCTTTTGTGGCATTCAGCTTCAACTTGAACTTGCATACAAGCAAGTGACGGTCTGTTATAAATCCAAACCAAACCCACCGCTGTTAAGTCAATTCTGACTCATAGTGACCCTATAGGACATAATAGTACTACCTCATACAGTTTCCCAGGAGGGCTTGGTGGATCTGAACTGCCAGTCTTTTGGTAAGCAGCCTGTAGCACTTAACCACTAAGCCACCAGGGTTTCCAAGGTCTGTTATAGTGAGACAGTAATTTTATTTTGTCTTAAAAAAGGTCCTTATCTAGTTGAGATGAGTCTTTCAAAAGCTTTCCTAGAGCTACATGAGCTCAAATGCCAGGGACCAAAGACATCTAATGCTACACTTGCTCTCTATGTTTGCCTCATGGTTACAGACATGAATTAATCATTCCAAATGCATTTACAAATACTTAGCTGGCTTAGGCATTTTGAAAGACAAAAGATAACTAATTTTTTACCTTTATCATTCTCTTGGTATGCAGATTTGCTTTCTCATTATCACAACTTTTTATTTATCCAGTGAAAACCAAAGCTCTTTAGCAACTTTGTAAATGAATCCTTCAGTTCTTCCCTAACCTTTTCTTACACTATCCTCTCCCCTCACCAGGCTTGTCCTATGCCTCCCTTTTCCGGTTCTGGAATTGCTAGTTTTACTTTTTACTTTTCCTTAAATAAAACAAATTTCATAATACATAGCTTAAATTACTCAGGATAATTTCACTTTTGAGATTGGCATAGTCCCTATCACTTGCACGCTTTCTAAAACATAAGACAGACAGAGGACACAATTCTTCTTAAACGAGGAAAGAACTGAGAGTTTTGTTAAGACAGCCTTACAAAAATCAGCAACTGTAAAGCCATAGCCTCCAAGCTGGTAAAGACAGCAAATCAGACCCAACATTCTAATCTAGAATCAAGCTCTTAGAACAAAACGTGACAGAAAGATCCCACAAATCCACCAATACACAAAGCCATCTCAAAGAACAGGCTTACACAATAGAATAGAAAATGAAAACGCTGAGAATCTAGTTTCTTAAAATGTATATATCAATTTTTTATAAGATCAACACAATTCAACAGAAAATATAGGTTTTGGTTATAATTATTAACTTAACCAGACCCTCTTAGGTAGAGGAATATTAGACCTTTTGAGAAAACCAGAAAATCCTGTGAAAATTCCCCAAAGGGGAAATCCAACTGGAAAGTATTTTAAAGTAGCTACTGATTTTAATTTCAACACTATGATTCCTTACTGAGAAACTATATCATAAAACAGATCTAGAGTTACCATCTGTTTCTGTGAATTTTATAAAACAGGTCAGGAGCTGCCACTTCCCCTTTGATTGATCACCTCTTTTCTTGCAAGATTTGGTGATCCCATGAAAACATGTGCTTACACAATTTCTAGGATTTGAAAGAGAAACATTGCTTTAAGTGTCTCAGAGGCTAGACGAAATCATAGAGAGAGGTTGCCATGGAATGGAGTGGCTCAGAAGACTGTGATCCTTTGTAACAACTCTTTATCAAGTCAATTTGATTAGGTCAAAGTCAACGTAAAAACAAACAAGAACAAGTATAAGAATACCATCACTACCACCAAATCCTTGAAGAACTAAAAAGCATTTTAGCAGGGGTATAAGAAGGGTACTTAACCTGATCTTAATTTACTTTAGGTCCCTTTACTTCTAATTTACATTTTAAGAAGTCTAATGTGGCCAATTCACTATAATGAAACTATATCTTTTGTTAAATCATGCTGTTTTTCTGCAGACTGAGCTGAATGAGGCCCCAAATTCTTTACCACACAGACAGCCAGTAGGAGTGCCAGGCAATCAGTCTTACTTTTCTCTTAGTTATTTTCCATTTTAAATTTGAAAATGGAAAAAGAAAGACGTTTCAAACAAGAGCACAATTTTCCAGATTTTTTTCTGTGTCAAGAAAAAACCTAGCAAAGAATGCCACGGGGTCTGGGTGGTTTTTGCTTAGACCAATGTGTGCCTTCATTGTATGAAAGTTTGCTTGTAGGTGGCAGGCAGCCTAGTGCTTTAGCTTGTCTCGTGACCAACCTATTCAGTCGTGAGAATCTTTAACGCTCATGACGAATGTTGGTGACTGTCCTAATGGTTTTTACTTGTCAACCCGTGTCTGAATTTTGCATCTTACTGTGACTCTAGAGCCCTTTGAAGGTAGAATTACTTCTTTAATGTTGTAGACACCAGAATCTGGACTTCAGACTTGGGTCCACCAAGACAGTCACCAGATGTCACTTTTAGCTAAACCATCAAGCAAAAATCTAAGACAAGGTCTCTTTAATAAAAAACTCGGTTTTAAAGCAATATGCTTAAGAAAACATGAGAAAAAGAACAAGAAAGAATAAGTAAAGGATAGCTTCCTGAAAGCATTTACTTCGTTGATGTCAAATGCTTGTTGTTGTCTTGTTAGGTGCCCTCAAGTCAGTTCTAACTCACCCTATAGGTCAGAGTAGAACTGCCCCATAGAGTTTTCAAGGGGCACCTGGTGGATTTGAACTGCTGACCTCTTGGTTAGCAGCCAAGCACTTCACCACTAAGCCGCCCCAGTTTCCATCAATGGGATATGGAGTGTGGATGCACAGGTGTGAGTGCAGAAGACAGGGCATATTTTTGCCAGCTTCTGCTCCGTAGTCAAGGTCTCCTCCTGAATTCTAGTCTTCACAAAAATCCTGCCATGACTTTGCCATTTAATTGTCCTAGAGTAAAACTACCACAAAGTTATGACACAGCAAGATTTTATTTTGCCTATGTTCCAAGAGGCAAAATTGGGAAACAGACAAGCATGTACGCAGAGGTAAGTCTGCCCAACTACAAAGAATATTACAGGATCATCAGGATATATTAACATTATAAATCAGCAAAATCATTAAAAGTTTCAACTTTTCACAAATTAGTTAAAAATTACCAAATCATTGTGACTTTACATTTTGAATTGTCTTTCTTAACAATCATTGGTACAAATTTCATAAATGACAATCAGAAGAGTCTTCATTGATCCAACAAATCTTACTGTTTGCTAAATGTGAACAGAAAAATACTAGAGTGATAAATATTTGGATCTCATGTATTCTAAGTATTTGTTTATGTGAAAAGTTTCTGAAAAAATGTTTTTCAAGATTGTCCAAGCTATTGCTTTTATCCCTCAGGGACCAGACAGTGTGTTCTTGTAGGTCCTTGTCACTCCAGCTGGGTCACATTCTTTATACCACTCATCAACTCCTAAGTCGCTTTCATGGAAAATCGTTCATTTTTCTTTTTGCTAATTTAAATCAAACTCTTGAAATAAATTGTAAATGACAAAATAAACATAATATAGTTCACAATAGACTCTGAGTGTCAATACTGTGGTTAAAAGTCCCACAAATGTCTATTTTCTTTCATTTCCAATGACAAGCTCTTGTGTCTTTCTCATCTCACAGACCCAGACTCTGTTTCCATGTATTTGACAGTCATTTACCGAAAAGGGAAGCCACGTGCTCTCATTGTGAGCTGCAAGCCTCCCCTGCAAGCCAGGTGGAAAACTTTTGGTAAATATCTAAGTTGAATTTCCCAGCATGTTCTGCCCTTGCCTGTGACTGTTTATCTCCTATACTGTACAGGACTTTTGTGTCCTGTACAGGACTTTTCTGTCTCAGCATCTCCATGACTTCCTAAAGCTCTCTAATTTTCTCCCTTTGTCCACATGGACAGTGGAACTTTTCCAATGGCACACAGAAGTCACCTGACAGCTTCTCCCACCCCAACATATTGCATTCCAATTGTCTCATAGAGGATAATGTGTCTAAACTAATATAGAACTTTTGTTTTCCATTCTATGGAGCGTTAGGACAACCTTTTAACAGAGTGTCTGTGAGCATCAAGGATGGAGGAGAAGCTGGTTGTTTGGCAGTTACGACATATGATAAACCCACTGCCATCCAGTTGAGTCTGACTCATAGTGACCCAAGAGCTCAGAGTAGAATGACCTCATAAAGTTTCCAACTAGTGAGTGGCAGATTTGAGCTGCCAACCATTTGGTTAGCAGGCACAGCACTTTGCCCGCTATGCCACCATGACATATGATTGACCCCCAATTTTAGTTTCAGGAGTATGGGAATATTGAGTTACAGGTCATCTACCTCTGCCAGCCTGATTCTTTGCCCACCTCATGGGAACTACTCTCTAATATGCTGCTTGCTATTGCAATAGTGTGACTACATGTGTTATCCTCTCTTGTGTCAAGATTCAGTTTCCCAGCAGAGGGAATCTGATTGATACTTCTTGAGTCCAATGGTACCCAACTTAAGAGAGGGTGGAGCAAACACTATCAAATTCCTAATTGATTTCCAATCCAGCCCACATGAAACAAAGTAGAGATTGTTCCCCAAAGGAATAAGCTGAGTGTCTCTCTGAAAGAAGAAAGAAGAATAGGATGCTGGGAAATCCAAACTACAGATGTCTACTACAAACTCCATGGCTAGAAATATTCCAGGTAGTGAATGATACCTTCCACTCAAGCACTTAAGGAAGAAATTCTAGTGTAGGAAAAATTACCTTCTGGCCAGAGAAACCAGAGCTTTATCCTGTGCAGCAAGATAGTAATTAGGGATTTTCAGTGATGTTCAGCTGTAATTGTGAGTCACTGGGATAAGCACTTGGGATAAAAGGAAATAGGATACAGGGTGTATTTCTGAAAGAATTACAACTCAATGAAGAAGGAAAAGATTAGAGGAAAAAAAAATCTGAAGTAACATGAGAAGTTCAATTTGAGAATTTAAGAGAAGTTGAAATCAGAACAAATAGATCAAAGGACCTAATTCTTTAAGAATAAGAGGAGGTTCCATGGAGGAAATGATGTTTAAGCTACGGCCTGGGTAGCTGATCAGTTGCCTATTCCAGGACCTTTCAAAGGGCAGGAACAGTGTGTGCAAAAAACACACAAGCTGGTGTCACAGAGACAGTGTGCTCAGGAGACACTTGCAAATATAAAGGGTCTGGAGCACCACTGTCAAGGGACTACAGGGTGAGCTGACACTGTAGAAGACAATAATACTCAAATCATGGAAGGCCTGGGATTTCTTTATTATGTATTTATTTGTAGTTCATCCAAAGATAATGGATAGTAATTGAAAGAAGTTTAAACCAAGAGTTGTGATCACATGCATGTCTACAAGAGATCACTCCTGGCACCCATCTAGAGATTAGAGAGGAGCAGGTGAGGGACATTTTTTCTATTTAGCAGGGATCATTGAAGTCATCAAGGCTACATTGTCCTCCAAATATTATTAAATGGTGTACAGCTCATATGATAAAAACATTTATGACATTAATTCTAATAAGAGCCTTTCTATTCAGTAATATTCACACAGCTTAAGAAAACAAAATTTGCATCACACCTAAAGGGAGTTGTTTTTATTGTTTTTAATGACCAACACTACCATGTATTCAGAAAATACTGAGGTTGTCAAGAATTTTATTTTACCTGCATCCACAATTGATGCCTGTGGAAACAACAGTCAAGAACAAATGATGTATTGCATTGAACAAGTCTGCTGCAAAAGACCTGTTTAAAATCTTTATAAAAAAGCAAACATGTCACTTTGAGGACTAAGGTACAGCTGTCTAAGCCATGGTATTTTCAGTCACCTTGTATGCATGTGAATGATAGGCAAATGAATGAGAAAGACGTAGGAGAATTGATGCCTTTGAATTATGGTGTTGGTGAAGAACACTGAGATTACCACGGACTACCCAAAGAACAAACAAATATGTCTTGGAAGAAGTACAGCCAAAATGATCCTTAAAAGCAAGGATGGAGACAGTTCATCTCACACATTTTGGGCATGTAACCAGGAAGGACCATTTCCTGTAGAAAGGCATCATACTTTTTAAATCAAAGGTCAACAAAAGGGAGGAAGGCCCTCATAGAGATGGACCGACAGTGCTGCAAAGAATGGGCTCAAACACAGACTCAGTTGTGAGGATTTTGCAGGGCCAATTTGACTTTCATTCTTTTGTACCTAGAGTTTCCGTGAGTTGAAACCAACCTGAAGACACCTAACAACAACAGCAACAAAGATGAAGAACTATTTTATCTTTGTAAATACCAGATTCAGTGAGGCAATCTAATCATTTCTGTTTGGTTATCTTTTAAAGAATCACCAAATTAAATTTAGTGCAATTAAGAGAAAATAAACAATTCTGACTTGTTAAAAAGACAAAACTTCTAATTACTTCTGTAAATTAAAAGCTCTTTATCATGTTCGTAAATGTAAGTAAATTTTCTGACTGTCTTACCTTCCCATCTGGCTTAGAAAGTATCTTTAATTAACCATTTATGATAATAACTCTTCTTTCAGCTCTGTTGCCTTGATATTTCAAATCTGCATTTCTTGCAAGACGGTTTCTGATCTAGGATATTCAACAAGTTCATTAACCCATAAATATGCAGTCTCTTTAATCAGTGATCCACTACATTTGACCTATGATCATTTGCTGCTGTTTGGTCGTCTCTTCCTTTTCTTTTTTCTTCTCATTCTCTAAGTTCTTCTCCCCTTCTATTTTTCCTCCATTTCATTCTTGTCGTTGGTGTTTTGGAAAATTTTAGTGTCTTATGTGCTTATAATTGCTTGTCACTTTTAGTAATCTGGAATCCTAGTGACTTTGAGAACCAAGAATTTGAGGATAAAATGATCTAATAAATGGCAATGTTTGGTCCTCTTCTGTATTTGGTCTTGTATGTGGAACTTAATTCAAAAGAGAATCTGGAACTACAGTGTTGGTAATGCTCAGTGTCTGCTCAATAGACCAACAGAAGAGACAAAAAAAAATGTGGTGAGAAGGAGGATGAATCAAGAAGAGACCTAAGTTCTGCTTACCTCATGATACAGAAGCTTTCCTACATGGAGATCAGAAAGTGCTTCCAGAATCCAACCACAGAATCTACATATGTTCTGGAAGTAGCTATGTCAAACTATGTGTAGGTGAAAGAAGCTGTGAAAAATAGACAGAATGGATGCTCACAGAGGACCAAAATGACATGGGGTAAAGACAACCCAAAAGATAGAGAGACCCACATGAGTGGGTGCCTACATCGACTTGGGACTGGAAGAACCAGATGATGCCCGGCCACCATCAGTGATAGCTGCAATGGAGCTCACTAAGTTGAGTCTCACTGGCAACACAAGAATAAAAAAGGGTGCATCCTGAGATCCTCACTAAAAGACCCCAATGGATGGTCCAGCGGTTTCGGAGTTCCCCTGGGAGCACGGACCCTGGCCTTGATGCTGCCCTTGCCAGTAAATCATAGCAAAGGTCCACTCTTCAGACATGAATAGATTGGACTTGGTGATGCAGAGTGACCATATATTGGATGCGCTTCATGGTTCTATACATCTATAGCATATCAGCCTGCTGACTTCCGGCTGGAGGAAGGAGAATGGGTGGAGAGGAGGGGAAAGGAGACTGTTGGGAGGATGAGACGTGTATGGAGCAGGAAGGAATAGTGTGCTGTCACCAGGCAGGGATAGCAGTGGAAGCTGCGTATAGGTGGGCATGTAAGTTTATATGGGAATATACATTTTCACTCAGTCATATTAAATAAAAGAAAGAAAGAAAAATAGACAGAGTATTACGAGCTGCCTAGAAGAAACACTAACTGCATGAAAAATCATATTGGCTTAGTTGTTTTCCAGTTGGCTCTGATTCATGGCGAGCCCATGTATGATAGGAAGAAACATTGCTCTATCCTGTGCCACTTCAAGATCATTGATATTTGAGTACATTGTAACCGCTGTGTAGTATCTTCCAGCCTAGGGGCTCACCTTCTAGCACTCTACAGAACGATATTCTGTTGTGGCCCTTAGGAGTTTTACAGGCTAATTTTTAGAAGCAAATCATTAAGCTGTTCTTGCTAGACAGTCTTCTTGTATTTGAAATGCCAGTGGAATATCTTCCAGTATCATAGCAATATATGAGTCACCACAATATGATAAACTGACAGATGGGTGGTGGTGTCACATAAAGGGAGAAGGCAGGTGTCAAAGACGATTGGAAGAAGCTGAAATGGTGTTCAGTCAGCTTGCTGCACCTTTAAGTATATTTAAAATCTCATTGAGTAAAAATGTGATTGAATTAGCTTTAAGAAGGACAGACAGAATTTAATGCCAGAGTGACACAAAGACTCTTACAGATTACTTATCTTTTCCATTTCTGAAAATTTCTTTGGCTTCTTCTTTAAAAGATACCCAGTATTTACCTAAATGAGATGTTTTAACCTAAGTTTATCTTATGTATCATTTGGCTTTTAAGGTAATGCACAGTTAGGTGATGCTATCACTTATAAGACCCACAGTTATAATAGAATTTTGTCTCTTGGAGACATGTAGCCATGTCTCATATTTAGTCTCATGAACTATGTATGTATTCCTTTGTTTTTATAATGATCCTCTTATGTTTAAAGTAGAGATCACTTGAAAATGCCAGTTCCTCTCTTCTCCTGTCTATGTTCTCATCTTTGGAAGTCACTTAATTTCCATGGAAGATTATTAAATTTTCTCTTTTTTTTGTTTTATTTTTCTTATTTAATTCAAACCTTTGAAATACATTGTAAATGACAAAATAAATACATCTCAGGATAGATTCTGAGTGTCAACATCATGACTAAAAGTCCTACAAATTCTCTCTTAATTCCAGTCGCAAAGCCTTGTCTCTCTGTCTCTCATCTTGCAGCCCCAACCTGTGTTCCCAGGGATTTCAGACTCATTTATCAAGAATCAAAGCCACATACTCTCACTGTGAACTGCCAGCTTCCCAAGGAACCCAATGAGAAAATTACTGGTAAGTCTTTCAGATGAATTTCCCAGCATTGCTCTGCCTTGATCTGCGACTGTTTACCTCTTGTGCTGTGCAGGCCATTTTTGTATCCTTCTTCTGTCTCAGCATCTCCAGTGACTTCCTGACTCTTCTGATTTTTATCCCTTTGCCCCCATGGACTATAGAATTCTTCTAATGGTGCACGGAAATCCACACACAGACACATTTTATTGGAGTTGTCTCATGATGGATATGTATTTAAATTAGCATAGATTTCTGGGTTTTGTTCTATGGAATATTAAGACAACATTCTATTGGAGTGCCTCTAAGCATAAAAAATGAAAGTTGAACTGGTTGTTTGGTAAGTACAGAATGCAAAAGACATCTACCGCCTATGTATTTTTTATGGCATTTTAGAAGGAGATTTTCGTGAAGGAGTTTTAGTTTCTCTCTTAGATTTTAGCTCTTCACAGGAATTAAAAGGTTTAGAAAACATCTAATATTGATTGACAAAAATAAACATTAATGAGTATTTCCCAGTGACAGATTTTATTTTGCCAAATATTGCTGATAACATCCATGCCTAATGAAATCATCTATTAGAAGTCTGCAATGTTAATTTAGTATGAAAAACACAATGGAGTACTCTCAGGTATTTTGCATTGAAATAATCAATTTAGGCTTTTAATAGATGTATCCATGGCATATAATCTTTATGAAAAACATTGTCTAGCTCAGAATGTTCACATTATAATCTAACATGTGAGTTAGGCAAGGTGAGAGTCAACCTCTTCTTCTTTTATAATTGGCATTAATAATTCACAGAAACACAATATCTGGAGTATGAAAGGCCTGACATCATTCCTAATGCTTACCGTATTGGGGCTAATTGTGATCATGAGGAACCTGTGAATCTGTACATAGAACAAGAGGCAGTCATGCTAGCAGCACAATGGGATATCTCGTGGTTTAAAGTCAGGTAACATGCACATCAAGGTTGTATGTTTTCAAAACACTTATTCAATCTATGTACTGAGCAAATAGTCTGAAAAGCTGACATGAAGAGGAACCCAGAATCAAGATTGGTGGAATATGTACTAACAACCTGTGATATGCAGATGACATAACCTTTCTTGCTGAAAGTGAAGAGGACTTGAAGCACTTACTAAAGAAGATCAAAGACTACGTATAGCCTTCAGTATGGGTTATGCTTGTGCTTCAACATAAAGAAAACAAAAAAAATCCTCACAGTTGGACCAATAAAGAACATTATGATAAACAGAGAAAAGACTAAAGTTGAGGATCTCATTTTACTTGGATCCACAATCAATATCCATGGAATCAGCAGTCAAAAAATCAAATGACACATTGTACTGAGCAAATCTGCCACAAAAACCTCTGTAAACCATTGAAAGGCAAAGATGTCACTTTAAGGGATAAGACATACCTGACCCAAGCCATGGTATTTTCTGTCTCCTCATATGTAATGAAAGCTGGACAATGTAGGATAGAAGCCTTTGAGTGATGGCATTGACAAAGAATATCAAATATACCACAGAATGTTAGAAGAAAGAACAAATCTGTCTTGGAAGCAGTACAACCAGAATGGTCTTTACAAGCAAAGATGGTAAGACTTCATCTCACGTACTTGGAACATGTTACCAGGAGATACCAGTCCCTAGAGAAGAACATCATGCTCAGTGGAGGGACAGCAATAAAACGAAGACCCTCAGCAAGATGGATTGACACAGTGGCCACAACAACTGGGCTCAAGCTGAACAATGACCATAAAAATGGTGCAGGACTGGGAAACATTTCCTTCTGTTGTGCATAAAGTCATCAAGAGTCAGAACCAAACTGATGATGCCTAGCAACAATGACTCACATAGTTTTAAGCTAAAGGAAAAACAAAAATTCTATGCCAATAAATTCTTTGGGTAGATTGAGTTTCTCTTTTTCTTAGAATTTGTACCTTGGCATTGCAAGTCTAATTTTTATTTCATATCACTACATTCACTACTAGAGAGCTCATTGTGAATATTTTTACACTTACGTGGGTACTTTCTGCAACCATAAATTTCCTAGTTGGCCTGGTTTATTTTCAACATCCTTCAATTAACATTTTTTTATCTTTGAATCCTGTGGCTTTGAGAACAAAGACTTTGAAGATTAAATGTTCTAATAAATGGAAATGATGGTTATCTCTTGTATTTGGTACCGTATATTCAAGACAGAAGTTGGAACCAGAGTGTTGATAATGCTCAGAGCCTGCACAACAGTCCAGGAGAAAAACTGAGGAGAGAGGTGAGATCAAAGATGAATTCAGAAAGAGGGCTAAGTTCTACTTACCTTGTGATACACAAGCATTCCTACATGGACCTGAGAAAATGCTTCCAGAACCCAACCATAGATTCTATGTATGTTTTGGAACTGTCTATGTCAAACTAAGAGCTACTAAGAAAAATTGTGGATAATAGACTCGGAGCATTGAGAGGTACCTTGAGGGAACAAGAACTGAACGCCAAATCTTATTGCTGTTATTCGTCCTCCAGTTGACTCTGACTTATGGCAACCCCACTTATGACAGAATGGAATGTTGCCCAACCCTTCACCATCTTTTTAATAACTGATATTTGAGTCCGTTGTCCAGTTCCTTCCAAGCTAAAGAATCTCATATTCTTATACTCTATAGGACAATATTCTGTTGTAACTTGCAAGATTGTCACTGACTAAATTTCAGAAGCAGATCACTAACTCATTCTTGCTTGTCAGTCTAGGTGCTCTGCTGCAACATACCCACCATGCTTGACCCTTCTTGTGTGTGACATACCTGTGGCATAGCTTCCAGCATCATAGCAACATGCAAGCACCACAGGAGTAGCGCAGACTGACAGATTGATGATGGTGTCAAACCATAGGAAGTGAAAAAGCAGGTGGGAAGAAACTAGGAAGACACTGAACTGGTTCAATCAGATTGCTGCCACTTTTAAAGCATATTTACAATTTGACTGAAGACGGTCTATTGAATAAGTAGCTTTAAGAATTGCCACATTTCATGCCAGGGTGATACTGAGATCCTCAAAGATTTCTATTTTTAAATAATTTCTTTTTAAAAAGATACATAGTATCTACCTAGGCAAAATATTTTAACCTGAGTATAACCTCTCATGCTATTGTTTTGGCTTTTAAAGCAATACACGATTAGGGGACAGCTTCCCTTATAAACCTGTAGTTGTAGCAGAGGTTTATGTCTTGAAGACATATAGCCATCAATATCACTAAGTATTGATGCATTTGTTTTTTATAATGGTCCTCATGTTTTTAGTGTAGAGACCATTTGAAAATGACAGTTCTACCCTTCTCCTCTCTGTATTCTCAAATTTGAGAGTCACTTAACCTCCACAGAAAATCACTAAGTTTTCTATTTTTGATTATTTGTTTACTTAATTCAAACTCTTGAAATACACAGTAAATGGTGAAACAAGTAGAACACACTTCATGATAGATTTTGAGTGTCAACACGATGCTTGAAAGTCCCATGAATGTCTGTCTTCTTTCCATTAAAATGACAGTACCCTCTGTGTCTCGTCTCACAGCTCTGACCTCTGTTACCATGGATTTTACAGTCTTTACTCACACTCCAGATGTGAAGCCCCGTTCTGTCTTTATGACTCGCCAGCCCTCTCCAGAAACCACTGGAAAAACTACTGGTAAGTAGTATCTCAGCTCAATTTCTCTGTGTTGCTTGTTTGGCCTGTGACTATTAACCATTGTGCTATTTGGTCCTTGTCTAAATCCCTTTTCATTCTCAGCATCTTCACTGACTCCTTGACCCTCTCTGATTTTCTCCCTTTGCCCTCCTCTGACCATGGAATTCTTCTAATGGTGCATGTAAATCCATATGTAAACACATCTATTCAGGTTGCCTCATGAAGGATATATATTAAAATAGTACAGACCATTTGATTTTCATTCCATGCAGCATGAGGACAAGCTTCTGATGGAGTGCCTCTGAGCATGAAAGAATAAAAAGAAGCTGATTGTTTGGCAATAATGAAACACAAAAGACACCTAATGGCCACATGTTTTTTATGGCACACAAGAAGGTTATTCTGGTGATTTTAGTTTCCTACAAGCTTTTAGCTTTTTGCTGAAATTGTAAGGTTCAGAAAATACAATATTGACCGACAGAAATGAAACAATGAGTATTTCACCAAAGCAAAATCAAACCCACTGCTGTCGAGTCAATTCTGACTCATAGTGACTCTATAGAATGAAATAGAACTGTCCCATAGAGTTTCCAAGGGGCAGCTGGTAGATGTGAATGGCTGACATTTGGGTTAACAGCCATAGCACTTAGCCACTATGCCACCAGGATTTCCAAATACTTTACAGTGATAGATTTTACTTTGCCAAATACTACTGAAAACATTCATGCCCAATGAAAGCATCTGTTAGAAGCCTATCAGGTGTTGTAGGAAAAGACTCCAACACTGTTAAAGTGAACTCACACTGATTAATTGAAGCCAAGATATCATTAGAATGAGGATCATGAAAACCTCAGAGTCTGAGGCTCATAGATCAAAGGGAAGGGGGGCAAGTCATACATACATATAGAGCCATAAGAAGAACTACAAAGCACAGTGTTCTGCTTGGTTTACCGCAATTGATGCCAGAGCGAGGAAAGAGAAAGAAAAGAGTAATTTTTAACATTCTTCATTACATGAACACAGCTGGAATACATAGACTGGCTAAAACACAAATGCAAATTATATGGTCACAAAGGGCGTCTCATGACCAATCACAAAATAATGACAGGACAGATATTGTTGGAAACAGGTGATTCAACATTATCTTGCTCAGAAATCAAAGGTTTCCTGGGGAGGTACAAAACGAAAGGTTTCGATATGTGTCAGCTACATACCTCAACACATGTAATATTCATGTTCCTAGCATGGCCACAAAGAAAATTGTTTCCCTAATAGAAAATTGTTTCCTTAATAGTAAGTTTGATTCTTAAGCAACAAGATTTGAATCTGTTTGAAAAGTTATTCTAAGCATTAGCATTAGTTCAGACATTTTACTTCACTCATACGTGGTTTTTCTGATTTTATATCCCATATCGGGTGCTAATTTAGTATGAAAAATATAATGGCACTCTGTCAGAAATTTTGTATTAAAATAAGCATTGCAGGATTTTAATAGATGTCTCTATAGCATATAATTTTTATGAAAAACATTGTATAACTCATAATGTACACAGTCTAGTCTAACTGACTTGAACCATTGGGTCAAGTTAGAGTTGCTCTCTTCTTTCATACTTCTCATTTATAGTTCACAGAAATGCAACATCTGGAAAAAACAGGATTTAACATGATTCTTAATTAGTTTCATCATATTTGAGGTAAGCTAAAGCACACATTTTCAAATAAAAGAACAAAACAAAAAAAAGAAAGGAAAAAAGAACATGTCAGCAAAGCTCTTCTTCCAGGATAAGTTGGGTTTCTCTTTTTCTTAGAATTTGTACCATGTCATTACAGTTATAATTTTTATTTATGTTAACTATTAGAGAATTTATTCTACATATTTTATTATGTTGACTATTACAGAATTTATTCTATTTTTATATTTCTGTGGGTACTTCTTTCTCTAATAAGTTTTCAAGTTAGCCTAATTTAATTTCAACACCGTCTTTTTCTATTTTGCACACCGTGCATAGATTAACTCTTCCTCCAAGGATCCTGCCCCAAAAGCCACTGTTCACAGTCCCTTAGAAAGAATAACAATAGCTCAATGAGCGACCTACAAGGGAAAGAACAATGACACTTCTTTTTTACTTGAAAGGGGATGAGAAGGGTTAAATATAAGAAATTTGGTTATCCCTGTGTGAAACAGGAATAATAACTTCCCCTTAACAGGAGCAAATTCATTCATTTCTCCCATGAAGTGCATGCCTACATCTGACTTGACCAATGCACCCTACTGATTCCAACAGAATGTGGAAATTGTTGAACACTATCATTAATATCACATGCAAGTACAATTTTGTTGAAGATCATTAAAGAAGAGACCGCAGCAATGTATTGGGAGGGAGTTGCCAGTAATTTAGGCTGGATTCAGAAGAGGATGTAGAACAAAGGACATCACTGTTGCTGTCAGCTTCTCTGTTGATTCCTTGATGCTCTCTGATTTTCTTCCCTTTGATCCAGTCTGACCACAGAATTCTTCTAGTGGTGCTTACGGTTCCACATGCAAACACACTTCATTCAAATTGTCTCATGAAGGACATGTATTAAAACAGTACAGACATCTTATTTCCATTCTGTGGAACATGAGGGCAATCTTCTAACAGAGTGCCTCTGAGCATGAAAGAGTAAAGAGAAGCTGATTGTTTGGCAATAATGAAACACAACAGGTACCTAATGCCTACATGCCTTTTATGGCACATAAATTTAACGAGGTTATTTGTCTGTGTAATTAGCTTTCCACTGAAATCGTAAGGTTCAGAAAATGCTGACTGATAGAAATTAAACACAGTGAGTATTTCAGTGACAGATTTTATTTTGCCAGATATTGCTGATAACATTCATGCTCAATGAAAACATTCATCAGAAATGTGTAGTATGTTGTACAGAAAAGACTGTCCAGCTCCACTAAAGCTAAAAAGATTTACTGAAGCCACAGCATGATATGAATGGACACTGTGAAACTTCAGATGCTGGAGCTCATGGATCCAAGGTAGAGAATGTAAGTCACACATAGTCACAGTGTCTTAGGATAAACTACAAATAAAATAACATTATGATTAGTCCATACTGATTGATGTCCGCCCAAGACAGGACAGAGTAAAATGCAATTTTTAAAACTGTTGATTACATTAACACATATAGAATACATTGACTGGCTAAAAGTCATAAGATACGTGGTAGTGGAGGAAGTCTTATGACTGATTACAAAATAATGGTGGGACAGCTGTTAGAAATATCTGATCCAGAGATCAAAAATTTCCTGGGAAAATCTGAAACAAAAAGTTTTGATTGTGTTTGAGCAACAGACCCAAAGACATATTTGTATTCTTTGTCTGAAGCCCCATATTTTTTTTTTTCCTCATTGCTGAAGAATACCACTACCCTGGTTGGCCAGGTAACTATGGTACGACCACCACGCTATGGCTGAGCAACTGTCTTCCATGCTCTCTGTATGGGGAATGGATAACACATGGCTACACTGGAAGAACAACATGCTGTATCTTCAAAGGTTTAATACAAGTTATGAGGCGTATCTAATTTGGGGCTTCTGAATACAATGTTGATATACATAATTCTTTTACTGTTAGGCGAGGCAAGGTTATTAGCTGCTATGGTTGATACACATTTTATAAATCCAGTATTACATATAATTACTATTAATATAATTAACGCAGTTTGCAACAGAGACCATAACAAAAACTCTGTACTTTTAAGCAGCTTACTGAAGATATCAAAAATGACAGTGAAATCATAGAACATGTAAAATGTAGTCACATAGCTTTTTGGTGACTCTTAGGAATATACTGTTCAACTAACTCACTGGCGTTAATCTAAGAACAACTGGGGGTGTTAGCAATGGTGCAAACCACCCAAACTAGGCTAGGAGAAAACCCAGAGTTATTCTATAGTCAGGTACTACTTTTACAGAAATTCTAAAGTATTTTGTTGCCAGCCATTCCACTGGGAAATTCTGGTGGCATAATGGGTTAAACGCGCTGCATCTGCTAACCAAAAGGTCAGCAGTTCCAATCTTCCAGGCGCTCCTTGGAAACTCTATGAAGCAGTTTTACTCTGACCTCAAGGGTTGCTGTGAGTCAGACTCAACTCGATGGCAGTGGGTTTAGCCATTCCACTGGCTATATCATCAGCAGTTTTAGCCATAGTGGCAGATAGAGTGTCAGTGCATTGTTCACAGTCACAAGCCTTGCCACAGTAACATGTAAGAAGGATCATCCCCACTCTGGATAATCATCTATGACATTGTCTGGACAAATTCCCTCTTTTGTATGGATATGAATTTCAAATCACTGTTCCACTGTAAACTGTCATTGTATGAATGACTGTTCATGGGAACTTCTGGAATGTATAAGTCTGTCATATCCCTGATGTCTAAACCCAGCAAGGCCCAAATATACGGTGAGTTATCAGACTCTTTCCTTAAATAAGCTGATCCTCCCTGCATAAAAGGACATGTCCAGTTGAGGCACACAGCATGCCTGCCCTGGTAGGAATACTGGGAAATGACATTGTTTGACTGACCCTTCCCACTCAGTTCACAGTTAATGAATCATCTCAAATGGATAATTCCCCAAATTCCCAGAGGTAGGCACAAACTGACACCTAAAACCGCTATCTGCGACTATGTAGTAATACTGAGAGTCATTAATACAAAGATTTCATGTGAATATAGAATATAACATTCTATCAATGTGTGGGTAAGATTGAAAAACAAGCAGATAATGGATAAGTGAATAGTTCTGCTGGCAGCCATAATCTAGCATGAATTTAATTTTTTTTTTTTAAATCAACAGTCAAGTTAATTGTGGATTTATAATCTAATACTGGTATAGCAAAAAGTTCAGTATGACCTTGTGTAGATCCAGGAAAGAGTGACATATTCAGCATTTGGTCAAATAGTTTACCCTGGCTAATGATTGAATTAATTTAATAAAAGAATTTTCGTGACAAACCAAAGTAAAAAGAGACAATAAAGTGATTAGTAGCAGGAATCATGTTTAGGATACAGATACCAAAGAGGAATAATACCACAATATTGGTAATAACTGCGCCTCTGACTATTAAAACCTTGGTGATAGAGTGGCTTAAGAGGTTGGCTCCTAACCATAAAGTGACAGTTTGAATCTACCAGCCACTTCTTGGAAACCTTTAGGGGAAGGAGGAGAGGTATTTTACTCTGTTCTATAGAGTCACTGTGAGTCAGAATTGACTCAACAGTCATGGGCTTTTTCCAGTGGGTTTATGATTATTAAACTAAGTCCAAGTATCTCCCAAGTTTGCATAAATGTTTACCAAAAAGAATTCTTAAAGTTTACAACTGATACAGAAGAGCCAAAGCTAGAAGGATAGTAACACAATGCAGTATTTAAAGCTCTCAGCTCTTATATGTTCTGGTTCTGTGGCCAAGGGTAAAGTTTCCACTCTCGTGGTTGTACACGTTGTGTTCCAGTGCTGACTGAACTTCACCTTGAGTTCTGTAGGTTCACTAGCCCAAACAAGTGTTGTGATCTTTTTCAGCTGAGATAAATGGATCCACGCCATAACTCCCTGTAATCTGACAACATGCTCATTAGTTAGATAGACTTGTAATGCACTCTTCCAGTGAGATGCAAATGACTTCTTTAATTGGTGCTTCTTCCAATAAACATAGTTATTATACGTAAGTGGAAATATGATGTCATCCTTTACCTCTGTAGTCAAACGCTATCATGCCTATCAAAAGATAGGCATGCTTCTTAGCATAATAATTGAAGACCTGACCAAATTTGATAAATTGTCTTAGGTTACATTTGAATCAGTAACCACAGATAAATAAGATAAATTCATCACTGACTTGTAATTATCTCATGAAGGGTCAGCTTATAAGAGCCAAAAGGGCTGGCTCTCGAGTTCATTGAAATTAATAGCAGGATCTGTGGCCAGGCCAGACTTGACATGACGTGTTGGATTGCTGTTATTGTTGAGTTTTTAATGGTCATCTCCTCAAGGTATTGAGAAAATGTCAAAGTTGTCAAGGATTTCATGTTTCACTTGCAACCATAATCAATACCCATAGAAGCAGAAGTCTGTAAAATAAAAGGATACATAGCATTGGTCAAATCTGCTGCAAAAGATCTCTTTAAAATTTTAAAGAGTGAAGACGTCACTTTGAGAACTAAGGTGTACCTAACTCAAGACACGGTATTTTCAGTCACCTCATCTACATGTTAAAGTTGGACAATGAATAAGGAAGACTGAGGAAGAATTGCTGCTTTAGAATTACGGTGCTGGCAAAGAACATTGAGATTACCATGCACTGCCAGAATAATAAACAAATACGTCTTTGAAGAAGTTTAAACAGCATGCTCCTTAGAAAACAGGGTGCTGAGACTTTGTCTCATGTACTTTGAACATGTGATCAGTAATAACGAGTCCCTGTAAACGAACACCATGCTTGGCAAAACAGAGGAACAGGAAAAAAAAAAAAAAAAAAAAAGAATGACCCTCAAAAAGATGGACTGACTCAGTGGCTGCAACAATGAGCTCAAACACAGCAACAAATGGGAGGATGATGTGTGATGGGGCAGTATTTCCCTCTATTGTACATTGGGTTACTTGTAAGTTAGAAGCTATGCAAAGGCATTTGGCAACAATAACAAAGCCAAAGATGTTTTATTCTTTTGAATATTGTAACAGATTCACTAAAGCAATCTAATCTTCATTTAACTAAAGAAACATCAATTTGAGTTTTAGCACAGTTAAGAGAAAACAGATTACTATGAATAGTTAAAAAAGACATTATTTTAATGACTTCCGTAAATTCAAAAATATTTATCATGCTTGGTGTAATAATCTAAGTAAACTTATGACTTGATCTGATCTTCCTATTTGGTCTACAAAATATCTTAAATTAACTCTTTGTAAGGATAACCCTTCCTTCAGTTCTGTTATCTTGCTGTATCAAATCTACTTTTCTTGCAAGAAGGTCCTGATCTAGAATTTTCATTAACTTCATTAACACAAATACGAAGTCTCTTGACCTGTGATTGTTTGCATGCTGCTTCTTTGTTGTCCCTTCATCTCCTCATCTCACTTTACCTCCTTCTCCTTTTACGTGTTCTTCCTTTCTCTCTCTCTCTTTTTTCGGGTGGCAAGTTTTAATATCTTAAGTGCGACATGAAATATAACATCAAAAGAGAAATTTTACCTAAAGGTAAAACGATTGAACTAAGATGAAGACTCAGTTGCAACCTTTCACACAGATTCAGTCCATGTTGCTTGGAAATTTGCTCTATTATTAAGAATTTCTTTAGGCAAAGACTGTGAATCTCTAGCCAGATCTTATCAAAACTCTGTGTTATTCTCTGGAGATTTAATCCTCTGTGTGAACTAATGATTAACAAACCATTCCTGACAGTATCCAGCATGTCATTGTTTTGTAATAAGTTATACAACACCTTCTGCAATACTATGAATATTTGTAACTATGTCTTTTAGCCAATCAATGTATTCCACCTGTATTAATATAACCAGTAATGTCAAAGGTTATACTTTGCTTTGTCCCACCTTTAACTGACTTTAATCACTGTGAAATATTGAAGCCCCCATTCTCTGTTTCAGCCCTGTAAGAATATCATTGTAGCGCTATACCTTGGACTTTGTAGTTCCATTTTTATGGGCCACTGCAATTCCCAGTTTAGACTGTCTGGAATCTGTAATAAATCTATTTTCGTTAAACTTAAATTATGAGTTTTTCCTCAATTTAACAAGTTATTTGTGAGGATACTACAATTATTTGACACTTTTGTTAATTTGAAATTCTAGTGGCATAGCGAACCAAGACGTTGAAAAGAAAATGATCTGATAAACGAGAATGATTGGTTATCTCCTGTATTCAGCCCCATATGTTGAACTTTATTCAAAAGAGAAGCCAGAATTAGAGTGCTGATCATATGCAGAACTTGCACAATAAACCAATAAAAGAGCCAAAGAGAGTAGCGAGATCCAAGGCAAATTCAGGAAGAAGTCTAAGTTTTATTTAACTTGTGACAGACAAGCATTCCCATGTGGAGATGAAAAAGTGCTTCCTAAATTCAACCGTAGAATCTATATTTGCTCTAGAATTGCCTACTTCAAACTAAGAGTAAGTAAAAGAGATTATGGATAATCGATTTGAAGCATCGTGAGCTACCTAGAGGGAACAGTGATTGCATGCCGAAACATACTGCTGTTAGTTGACATTGAGTCGGCTCTGACACATAGTGACAGCATGTATGACAAAACGAAACATTACCCAACGCTGCACCATCTTCGTGATCATTGGTATCTGAGTGCACCACTGCAGCCATTGTGTGCTCCTTCCAACCTAGAGGCTCATCTTTCCAGCACTGTATAGGACAGTATTCTCATTTGACCCTTACAGTTTTCACTGGCCAATTTTTAGAAGCAAATCATTAAGCCTTTTTTCTCAGTCAACCTTAGTCTGGAAGCTCTGCTGAAACCTGTCTACCACGAATGACCCTACAGGTATTTGAAATACTAGTGTCAGAACTTCCAGTGTCATGGCAACATGCCAGCCACCACAGTAAGAGGCCAACAGATGGGTGGTGATGTCACATAAAGAGTGAGAAAGCTGGTGGGAAAGAAACTCAGAAGATATTGAATTGGTTCAGTAAGTGTGCTGCCAACTTTAAAGTGTATTTAAGATATTGTTGGATACAGTATGCGGAAAAAGTATATTTAAGGACAAAATTTCATGCCAGGATGATACTAAAACCTCCACAGGTTATTTCTTCTATTTTTAATTATTGCTTTGACTGTTTAAAAAGATACCTAGTATTTATGTAATCAGAATGTTTTAGCTTGAGTTTAATTTCTGATGTTGTCAGTCACTGAAAACATGGAGCCCAGTTCTACTCTGACACACCTGGAGTCATCGTGAGGCAGGGTCAGTTGGTGGTACCTGGTAATGGTGGTGGTGAAAGCACCCAGAACAGACCCAAGTCAATGGTGACTCAAAGAAGGGCTGTGAGTAGTGACGTGTCCTCTCTCGTGTTCTATTCTAATGGCTGTTTTTATTTCCCAGAGGACAATAGTAGGAAAACCCAGACTTCAGTGGACTGTTGGAGGAACGTGGGCAGAGCCCGGGCTTGGAAACAGTTGGTCAGTCTTATCACAGCATTCTCTTGTTCAAACGCTACCATGACTCCTTATGACTTTTAAAACAGAGTAGTTCTCATTTAGGGGTAAATTTGTCCCCAACCCCACGGTGTATTTGGCAATGTCTGCAGACGTTTTTGGTTGTCACCACTGATGAGTGAGTGTGTGTGTGTGCATGTGTGTGTATATTCTTGATATTCACTAGGTAAAGACCAGCAATGCTGCTAAGCATTTTACAATGAAGAGAACAGTTCTCCCCAATTAAAAATGGTCCATTCCCAAATCCCATTACTACCAAGATTGAGAAACCCTGGGATAGCATTAAAATGCTTCACCTGAAGATCTATATCAAATACCTAGAGTTTCACTTCCACTGCCTCCTATTTCCCTATCTTCCCCCCTAAGGCGTTGCTTGAAGGTTCCAGTGATCTCATCTTTTAAACCTTCATGGTCTCATAAATAAAATGAAGCTACTGATAGACCCTTCACAAGGCTGTATGTGATAAATGAGAAGTGATGGATCAAGATGATAGCACAGAACCTGTTGTTGTTCACACAGCCACACTTATCCATTTTCCCACTTTCTTAAGTTTCTGTATGTTTCTACCTTATTAGCTTTATTCATTTATTCATTTATTCATTCATTCACTCATTCATTTTTAAGAACAATATATGGAACCATGGAACCACAAAGGACATTGCACAAAGGGCTACCCAGCTACTTCAAGAGGTGGTAATGACCACATGGAATGAGATTTTTGCTTCTCCAGGAAAGCATGAAAATCCTGAGCTTGGTATAGGTAAGAAATGCCTACTTAAAGGGCTTTGGGTGCCTGGCACAGTCATGGTCTAGTAATGATGAAATCTTTTAGATCCAAACATTACAGATTTTTCTACATGGATGTTCTAGATGTGTAGGGCATTGCTTTCAAAATCTAAATTCAAAGGATTAAAGCAAATATCTTTCTCTTCCCAACTCCCTTTGGTATGGAGGTAAGTGCTCAGAAATAATACCCATCATACTTTCATGGCTATATCACAAAGATCTCATAAACTCAGTTACATAGAGTACTAGGACAATCTAAACCTGGTGCAGATATTTGGTCCTTGGTTTAGACTTCCTGTCTTAGTTGTCTAGTGCTGCTGTAACAGAAATACAACAGATGGGTGGCTTTAATAAAGAGAAATTTATTCTCTCACAGTTTAGTAGGCTAGAAGTTCAAATTCAAGGCATCAGCTTCAAGGGAAGTCTTTCTCTCCGTGGACTCTGGAGGAAGGTCCTTGTTATCCATCTTTCCCTGGGCTAGTAGTTTTCCCAAGCAGGAACCCTGGGTCCAAAGGATACACATTGCTCCTGGCACTGCTTTGTTGGTGGTATGAGGTTCCTAACTCTCTGCTTGCTTTCCTTCCCTTTCATCTCTTGTAAGATAAAAGGTGGTACAGGCCACCTTTATATTGGATCAGGTGTGTTACATCTCACTCTAATCCTCTGTAACCACATGAAGAGACTGTAATTTATGATGCCAAGCCAAGTGCCGTCGAGTCAGTTTACATAGGAAAATCACAAAATGGAGGACAACCACACAATACTGGGGATCACAGCCCAACCGAACTGATACAAACTTGGGGGGAACACAGTCAATCCATGACACTCCCTTTACCTGCATTGATGTCTGTGAAGTTCCTGAAGCCCAGTGAACCTGAGGGAAGGTCATCCTCATCCACCCAAATGGTTCTAACAGTTTTCAATCTCAAAAGGGAAGTAGTGGCGGGAATCCCTAATTCCCTTCCTTTTCAGGAATTGCCTTAGCTCAGGCACCTGTTAATTATTTCAAAGGAACAACTTCTGGTTTGATTGATTTTTTAAAAATCCCCTAGCCTTCTTTAGTCTTCTTTCATTTTATATTTATTTCTGCTGTTGTCTTGGTTCTTTCATTTTTTCTACTTTCTTTGGGTTTAATTTCCTTTTGGTTTTTTAGATTGTTGACTTGGTAACGTGTCATTAATTTCAAACCATTTCTTCCTTCATCAGGTATGCATTTAGAGATATAAATTTAACTGTAAATTAGAGTTATACATTTCTAAGTACCGCTTTGGCTGCATTCTGTGAGTTTTCTTATGGTTTGCAGCCAAGTGTTTAACTTTTTCACCACTAGTGGAAACCCTGGTGGCATAGTGGGTTAAGTGCTATGTCTGCTAACCAAACGATGGGCAGTTCAATTCTACCAGACATTCCTTGGAAACTCTGTGGGGCAGCTGTGCTCTGACCTATAGTATCACTATGAGTCAGAACTGACTTGACAGCAGTGGATTTGGAGTTGGGGGCTTAGGACTCCTTATGGGCTATTTTAGAAATTTTTGTTTAATTTCTAAATATTTGGAGCTTTTCTAAATTTCTGCTTATCTTTTATTATTTCTTGCTAATTATTTCTTATTTAATTTCATTGTGGTCTGAGAGTATATTCTATAATTCCAATGCTTTTGAATTTATTGAGGCTGGTTTTATGTTGATGAATGTTCTATGTGAACTTAGTTTCTGTATTAGGATACAGGATCTGGTGATACATCAAAAAGTAAAGGAACTATAGCTTAAGCAGAGAGAGATTTAGTTATATAATAGTTTGAACATAAGGAAACAAGGGCTAACGTGGCAGTTTCATCACAGCTCCAAGATTTCCCATCCTCAATGTTCATCTCCCATCCAGATGATGCATCCTCTTACTAGACAGTGGGAATGGGAAATTAGGAAAAGTAAAAGGCACGCCCATTCCCTTTAACATACACCACTTCTGATCACCCACTGTTAGTCTGCAAGTAATTACATGATTCCACATAGCTGGAAAGGAATTTGGGAAATGACTTGTGTTGAGTTTAAATTGGGTATGGGGTATCTATTCCCAAAGAAAGAAGAGGTGAATGGATATGGGAACAATGTATAATCTCTGTCATAACCCCTAGAAAAAATATTCACATTTCTCCAGAGACAAACTCTGTGTAGCAAAAACTTTCACGAGGGTGATCTTTTGTCAAATCTTGTGTTTATATGGCTGACAGAGTTTACTCCAGGGCTTCTTCCCAAATGCAGATCTACTCCCAACTGACTCTTCTTGAAAACCTCTTAAATGGTTAGCTTAAAAATATTAATTTCTCCCTTCCATGAACACTACAGTGTACATTTTTAATTTTTTTCTGCACTTTAAGTTTCATGTAGTGAAAGTTTAGCTTTTCCTCTCTATTGCCAGCTTTAGGAAGCATGGATCTCATCTGTTCTTGCGCTATGTGGCCAGCGTGTGTTACTTAGGACAATTTTACCACTTCATAGTCAGACGGCAGAGATATGTGTTGAAGGTGGGAAGTGTTATCTGGTCTACTCTAAATTTGGAGTACATAGGAGAGGAAATCACCAACAGCGGGTCTTCCAAAGAAAAGTTCTTCAACAAGTGTTAGATATGAGAGACAAACAAAGCAGAACTCACTCTCTTTGTTTCCAGTGTATGAAACCAATAGATGCAATGAGACAAGCAAGGAAATAATTTTGGAAGCTGTAAATAACACAATGGGTATCGACTGCACCCGTACTTCCAAAGAAAGCACAAAAGGTACTGTATTTAAGATGGATTCTCTTTACCTTCAAATGCTGGGCACCATGTCTTATTTCTAGGTGCCTGGGGTAGGGGGTGGGAGACTGTCTCAATTATTTAGTGCTGCTACAACGGGAACACCACCAGCATGTTGCTTCAAAAACAGAAATTTATTTTCTCATGGTTTAGTAGGATAAAAGTCCAAAGTCACGGTTTCGGCTCTGAGGGAAAGCTTTCACACTCTACTAGCTCTAGGGGAACATCCTTTTCTGATCTTCTGTTTCTTCTTTCCCTTGTGATCTCATGTAGCATGCCATCCCTCTTCTCTCACTCTGCTTTCTCATTTGCCTGTTTAATCTCTTTTATATCTCAAAAGAAATTGACTTAGGCATACCCTATGATAATAGTGTCTCATTAATATAACAAAGCAAATTTATTCCCAAATGGGATTATAACCATAGGTATAGTGATTTGGATTGACAACACATATTTTGGGGGAACACAATTCAGTCCATAACAAGAACTCCCAGAGTTTTGGAAGAAAACAGTCTCTGTTGCAAGTACACAACTTTGCCACTGTAGTGTGAAAGCAGTCAGCCAAAGCCAAGTGCCGTCCAGTTGGATCCGACTCATGGTGACCCGACTCATGGTTACCCTAGTAGACAATAAATAAATGAGTTGAGTATGACTGTGTTCCAACAAAGCTTTACAAAGACAGTAAAATTTGGCCCTCAGGCCAACCTCTACTTTATCTCACCACTTTATTTAAGCCTTTTATTTAACTTTTATTTAAGCACTTTATTTAAGCACCACTGTATACTGTTTTTTAACCTTTAAAATTCATTTGTTGTTCATTTGTCCCACCACAAGGTCAACCCTCTAATGGCAGGGACTGTATTTTGCTCACTGCTATGTGTGTAATGCCTGGGACACTGCATAGCACACAACAGGAGTTCAAGAAATATTTGGTGAATGAGTAGAAAATATTTCAAAGGGAAAGAGCTGACTTCTTTGAGAGAGTTGAATGCATGATGCATTTCCTCCAGAAAGTGTCCAGCTACTCACTAGTCTTTGTCCCTACTGTGAACTGAGAATGAGGGTGGAGAGTAAAGGGTCTAAAAATGGGTTGATTTTAAAGCTGAGTAAATAATAATAATGGGATAGTGGCACATGAATAATCACAGCTTCAGAAACACTGCATCATGCTACAGAATGCATTTGACTGCTGTGAATAGCTACTTGCATGGAAAGGGGAGGTAGAAGACAAGGAAAGAGAGAAGAAAGGGTAGGAAGGAAGAAGGGAGAAAGAGAGAGGATGAGAGAAAGTGAGAGAGGAAATGATACAGTGAGAGGCAGGGATATAGTGAAAGAAAGAGAGAGGGCAAGAAAGAGAGAGAGGAAGTGAGGTTTATACAGACGGAGGGATACAGGATCAGAGCTCCAAAGGACTGAAGGTGAAAGACAGGAAGTTGAAATCATAGAGACTGGAATAGTTATAGAGCGTTAGAGAAATAAAGGAATAGAGATTCAGCAACTCAAAGGAAAATAGAGAAGGAGGAGGAGAAAGAGTTTTAGGGACAGAACAAATTAAATGGAATGGGTTACCTTGCGTATTTTTCCAAAGGATTAGATTCCAGGAGGTGAGCTTGAGATGGAAGACAGGAATGTGTGGTCTCCTCATCCCATCTTAGTTCCACCTGTCCCTCAAAGGGCAAGTCTTTTGCCTTATGACTCTGACTTTTATGTTTGAAGAGTCACGAGTATTTCCACAACACAACACAATGATCTCTATGTTTTGCATGTTGTTGTCAGGTGCTGTAGAGTTGGCCCCAACTTATAGCAACCCCGTGTACTACAGAATGAAATATTGCAAAGTTCTGCACCATGCCCACAATCATTTCGGTATTTATGCCCATTGTTGCTACCACCATGTCAACCCATCTTTTTGGGGACCTTCCTTTTTATTTTTTGCTCACCCTCTGCTTTGCTGTTATGCATAAATATCTCTTACAATGTAGCATGCATTATAGCATGTATTACATAACACAAAACATTGCACTCAAAACCACATGCAGCATATTACACGGGCAATTTAAGGGATTGCCAAGGGCAACTCGAACTCTACACTGGGTTTGAATATGACCGTGTGTAAGGCACCAGTATACCAATTTCCTAAACTAACCAAACCCTACAAAATTATTTCTCTTCTATGGTTGTAGGTCAGAGAGATGTTGCATTGATAGTCTATCAAACTCTTGGGGATATTATCAATGGATCCTTTTTTAGTGACAGAAAAGGACATCAGAACGTGAAACTGAACTCCTTTGTCGTAAGTGGCACCAATGACTCAGAGAAAAAAATTTACCTGTACAAACCTGTGTTGCTGACCTTGAAACATATTCAGGTAAGCAAAACCAAAGGCTGGTTCCAACCTGAAAACCAGCACCAGTTACTATTAAGCCATTTCTGAGTCACAGTGACTCCACATGTCAGAACAGAACTGTGTTGCACAAAGTTGGCAGTGACTGATTTTTAGGAAGTAGATCATCAGCACTTTCTTCCAAAGTGTCTCTGCATAGACTTGACCCTCCAGTCTTTCAGTCTGCAGCTGAGCACATTAGCTGTTTGCTTAGCACCACCCTGGGACTCCATCTAGGTTGCCCCAAAAGGATGAGCACATATTACCTGGATTTTAGTCAAGAACTGAATCCAACTCTGATGTTTTGAAGTTTAGAGTACCGCCAAGGGGTGTTGAGGCACTGAGAGACTGCACAGTGGGGAGTCATGATCACATTTAAGCCTAAAAAGGCAATGGAGGTAGAAAGATTATTGAGATCGGTGAGGGCTGGAGGGAGGGAAGAAGGATTGTACAATTGGTGGTAGAAATGCTGTTAGTTGCTTTCGAGTCAGCTCCCACTCACGGTGACCTTATGCGTAGCAGGTAAAAGAATGTCACCAGGTCCTGCACCATCTTTATGACCATGAGTAGGTTTGCGTCCATTGTTGTGGCCACTGTTTCAGTCCATCTCATTGAGGGTCTCCCTCACCTTTGCTGGGTGCTACATTTTACCAAAGACAGTGTCTTTTCTTAGTGATTGGTCTTTTCTGATGATGTGTCTGAAATAAAGAAATCAAAATCTAGGACAATATTTCACGATCCACAGGAATTTCACTGGCTAAGGGAAACCCTCTGTGAAGTGGATTGACACAACACCCACAAAAATGGGCTCAAACTTTGCAAAGATGATCAAGATGGACAGGACCAAGCAGTTTTTCATTCTTTTATTCATGGGGTTCAGCTTGATGGCAGCTAATTAACAGCACTTTTCAGAAGTTGACTGCTTTTTACTAGTATGTCTTAGTCTTGAAGTTCATCTCTACTATGCATAACTCTGCTAATATTTGAAATGCTGGTGGCATAGTTTCCAACATCAAAGAAACATACAAGCTACCACTGTATAACAAACAGCTGAGGGGGTAAAGAAACAGAGTTAGCTTTGGAAGAAATATCTAACCATTCTCTTGGCTATCCCAGTGATCTCCCATCAGAGTCTCTCATTGGCAAAACCCGCTGGAAGCCAGCCAGCTACCAAGGAGCCTGAGTGAAGCAGTTTGTGAGGGTCCATCCACAAAGCACTGAGATGAGCAGAGAAGGGGGAAGGGTTGAATTCACAAAGTGTAAACCCCATAACAGAAGTGGGAGTATGGAACTCTTCCCTAAAAGTACTCAAGATACTGGGATTTTCCTAACTCAGGCTCCAACCCAGTTCATGTATAATTAATCTATGAAGTTCAAATAACAAAATCAGAAAGGATCACTTCCATGCTATTGTTTTTCCAGCCTGTTGGTGCAAGAACACAACTTTTGTGTGCATCCTGGGAAGGATCAAAAGAGGGAGGTAGCTGGTCAGTGAAGGACTGCTCTTATATAGGCAGCAACGATACTCACACCAAATGCCAGTGCTCCCATCTGCCCGCCTTTGCTGTTCTCATGGCTCTTAAGCACAAGGTACCAGAATTCATGTTCTTCTCTTGTGAGCCTCACTATGTCCAGTGAGCTGTGAAACATCCTCTCCATATTTTAGAAAATGACTCTAAGATAAGGATTCAAGTACAAGTAGTTTACTTGGAAGGTGATTCCAGGAAACACCAGTAAGGTTCTTAGCAAATGGAACAGGAAAAGGATAGACACCAATAACCCAAAAGAAAAAACCCCAGTGCTGTCGAGTCATATCTGACTCATGGTGACCCTAGATAGAAGAGAATATTATCAAGCCAGTCACCTTTATATGAAACTGGAGTTTAATTTCCACTGGAAAGCTGTGGCAGTCAGTGTAGACCACACCAGTCTAATTTATCCTACCTGAGGAATGAGGGAGCTGGGGTATTGTTATACCATCTCTTTTCAATCATTTGTTGACAATTACACCTAGGGGGCACTAGTTCTTTGCCATTTTCATGGACATGAGCTGACCAAGTGCAACCTAACAGAGAAAGCACCCTCCAGTACTGTGATTTGGGTTGGCAAGCCTTTCAGCGGTCAGGTCCATGGGGATCTGGAGTCACAGTGTCTGTTATTCTACAAGAGAAAATCACAGCTACACCTCCCTGGTCAGACCAACAGGAAAGTAACTGGCTGTCACCAATGACAAAGTGTAGCCCTGGAACTTCCCAAGTCCCAGTCAGGTCAAGGACAACCCAGGTTTCAAAAAATTTACTTTATTACTTCCTCTCATATTTATTTTTAGCTCCCATTTACTGGTTATTTACTCTGTGACAACCATCATGCTGACTGCTTCATGTAGCCTCATTTTACTCATTAGATAAATATTTATGGATTGCCTACTATATGACAGGCACTGTTGTAGGCATTGGAAATACAGCAGGGAATAAGACAGACAAAAAATACCAGCCTATATGGAGATTCCATTTAAATGCCATTCATTTCAATGGGCCCACTACCCACATGTGGTTAATGAACATTTGAATGGTGGTGAGTAGCACTGAAGAACTGAATCCCTAACTTTATTTATTTTAAATTGATTTAAAGTAAGAGGCTGAAGAGGTGTAAAATATTTATCCATTTAACATAGTTTTACTGAGGTCCACTCTTCAGACACGAATGGATTGGGCTTGGCGATGCAGAGTGACCATATATTGGAAGCACTTCATGGTTCTCTGCATCTATAGGATATCATCCTGCTGACTTCTGGCTGGAGGAAGGGGAGTGGGTGGAGAAGAGGGGAAGGGAGACTGTTGGGAGGATGAGACATGTATGGAGCAGAGAGGAATAGTGTGCTGTCACTGGGCAGGGAGAGCAGTGGAAGTTGCATATAGGTGGGCATGTAAATTTGTACGGGAATGTACATTTTCACTCAGTCATAATTTTAAAAAAAGAAACTGAAAAAAGATAGCATTTGATTTGAAATTCCTTGTAAGCTTAAAATATGTATAGTGTTTTGAAGGCTTAACATGAAAAAAGATTATAAAATATCTCATTGATAATTATTTTACATTGATTACACATTGAAGTGATAATTTTTTATTATGGTATAAATACATACAACCAAACATTTGTCAGTTCAAACAACTTCTACATGTAAATTTCAGTGGCATTGTTTATTTTCTTCATGTTGCTCAGCCATCATTACAGCCCTTTTCTGAATCATTCTACCACCGTTAACTAAAACTCAGCCACATTTAAGAAAAAAATTCCCCATATTGCCCTACTTCCTAACCCTGGTTGTTGAGGTTAGGTGCATTGAATCTGTTCCAACTTATAACAACCCTATGTACAACACAATGAAACACTGCCCTTTCCAGTCCTGGGTCTTCCTCATAATACTTGTTATGTTTGAACTCATCACTGTAGCCACTATATCTATCCATCTCATTAAGGATCTTTCTCTTTTTTGCTGACCCTCTACTTTTCCAAACATGCTGTCCTCCTCCAGAGACTCATCCTTTTTGGTAAGATGTTTAAAGTAAGTGAGATGAAGTCTTGCTGTCCTTGCTTCTAAGGAGCATCTGGATGTACTTTTTCCAAGACAGATTTGTGCATTCTTCTGGCAATCCATGGCATTTTAAACATCCTTCCCCGACACCATAGTTCAAAGCCATTGTCTTAGCCATCTAGTGCCACTGTAACAGAAATAACCCAGTTGGGTGGCTTTAACAAAGAGATATTTATTCCCTCACAGTCTAGTAGGCTGCAAGTCAAACTTTAGGGCATCAGATCCAGGAGAATGTTTTCTCTGTTGGATCTGATGAAGGTTCTTTTCATCAGTCTTCCCCTGATATAGGAGGTTCCCTATCCTGGGACCCCAGGTCTAAAGAATATGCTTTGTTCCTGGAGTTGTTTTCTTAGTGACATGAGTTTATCCACTTTCTCCTTGCTTTCCATTACTTTTATTTCTTGTAAGATAGGACTTGAAACACTGACTGATGAAGATCAAAGACCACAGCCTTCAGTACAGATTACACCTCAACATCAAGAAAACAAAAATCCTCATAACTCGACCAATAAGCAACACCATGATAAATGGAGCAAGACCGAGCTTGTCAATGATTTTGTTTTACTTAGATCCACAATCAGCACCCATGGAAACAGCGGTCAAGAAATGAAAAGATGCATTTCATTGAGCAAAGTTGCTGCAAAAGACCTCTTGAGAATATGGAAAAGCAAAGATATTACCTTGAAAACTGAGGTGTGCCTTACCCAAGCCATGGTATTTTCAGTCATGTCATATGCATGTGAAAGCTGGACAATGACTAAGAAGACCAAAGAGAATTAATGCCCTTGAATTGTGGTGTCAGAGAAGAATATTTAATAAACCACGGGCAGCCAAAGGAATAAACAGATGTGTCTTGGAAGAAGTATAACTGGAGTACTCCTTAAATTTTAGAATGGTGAGACTATGTCTTACATACTTTGGACATGTTGTCAAGAGGGATCAAACTTTGGAGAAGGACACCATACTTGGTAAAGGGTCACTGAAAAAGAGGAAGACCTTCAATAAGATGGACTGACACAGCGGCTGCAACAATTCAGTTCAACCATAAAAACAATTGTGGGCATGGTGTAGGACTGGGAAGTGTTTCATTCTGTTGTACATAAGGTCACTATGATGCAGAACCAACTCAACAGCACAACAACAACAGGGCATTAGTTTCACCTTTTGATTGTTACATCATTTATCAATGTGGCTACTTGAAAATTTAACTTACCTATGTGGCTGTGGCTTATGTGATATTTCTGTTGGACATCTCTATGACAGTGTTTTCAGTAACTTCGTGTGGTTGTTGTCGTTAGGTGCTTCAAGTCAATTTCTACTCATAACAGCCCCAAGAGACAGAGTAGCCCTGCCTCGTAAGGTGTTCTAGGCTGTAATGTTTATGGGAACAAATCATCAGGTCTGTATCTCACAGGGCCACTGAGCCAATTCAAACCACCAACCTCTATGGTTAGCAGCCAAGTGCTTAAATGTTGTGACACTACTATGTCCTTCATTTTGATGATGGAAACACCAAGCCTTATAGAGGTTAAGTAACTTGCTCAAGGGACCTCCTGAGCTGGGGACCCCATTTTATTTCCCATCAGAGTCGTAACTGCTGAGATGAGAAATGTAACAAACTCTGCCTGTCGTGTTTCACAGGTAGATCCGGGGCTGGCTGTGATCACCTGCATGGGGTTGAGCCTCTCTATGCTGTGTCTCCTCCTGGCAGCTGTCACCTTCCTCTTGTGCCGGTCCATCCAGAACACCAGCACCTGGCTCCACCTGCAGCTCTCTATCTGCCTTTTCCTGGCCCATCTGCTCTTTCTAGTAGGGTTTGATAAAACTGAGCCTGAGGTAGGATTTTTCAACCAAATTACCTCCTTGTCATAATCAATTTTCAAAATCCTGACTTGAGGAAAATGGGAGAGAAAAGCAAGAATCACGATTGAGGATTATGGGGGAAAAGCTGGGGTCCCCATTCCAGCTCTGCTGCTGTTTATCCTTAAACAAAACCTGCGCTTTCTGAGAGTCCATTTAACAGAGTTAGAGAGTCAGATGGACAGTATTAGATAGGATAGTGGCAGCTGCTATAACAAATAAACTCTAAAATGTCATTAACTTAGTGCAATGAAACTAAACTATTTTCCATAAAGCTGGTTTCAACATATGGCAGCCTCATGTGTTTCAGAGCACAAAGGTGTTCCATAAGGTTTTCAGTGGCTGTGATCTTACAGAATTAGGTCACCAGGCATTTCTTCTGAGATACCTCTGAGTAGATTTGTACCACTAATCTTTTGGTTAATAGCTGAGTGCTCAGTTATTGCACCACCAGGGACACCCCTTAGTGTAACAGTAGTCCTTTTTCTCCTTTTTTTTTGTTATTTATGTATCAGTTATCTTTCACCCTCAGGCTAATGGGGTCTCTGCCAAGGTCACCCCAGGGCTCTTTCCATTTGGGCCAATTGTATGGAGAAAAAAGGATAGTGGAATACTGTAAGGGAGGTATATATGGCTTAGCTCTCATATTCTGTTGGTTAGAATTCCTACTTAACTGCTAGAACTCTGTATGTGACAAACATCACATGGCCTGTAAAGCCGAAGAAAGTAAAGGTAAGCTGTAGCGAGGTGAAACTAGCTGCAGAGAGACAAGTGATGAGAAAAGTTAATGAAAGTGTGAACCAAGGAAGAGGTCTGATTTAAGAAATGTTTGTAAAGTGGAGGACTTGGGGCCCAAGTAGAGGTGAAAGTTGGGGGTGTGGGAGAAAGTAGACACAAGGGTGACTCTGAGGTTTTTGTTTGGGAAAGTGGGTAGAGGGATGATGATGTCATTAACCAAGCTAGAGAAGGTAGAACAGGTTGAGGGCTAAAGGGATGATGAATTCAAGTTGAAATCTGGTAAACCAGAGGTGCTTATCAGACAGCCAACAGACCATTTGGAAATAATAATGTGGAGCCTGGGAGAGATCAAAAACTGTGATGGCTTGAATTGTGTGCTATCCCAAATGTGCACTGGAATCATAACCCCTACACCTGTGGGTGCAATCCCACTGGGGACTGGGGTTTTCTTGGTTATGTCAATAAGATTATATCAGTGTAGGTGTTGTTAGTTGCCCTCCAGTTTGCCAAGTCATAGAAGCCGCACGTGTGCAGAGTAGAGCTGTGCTTCATAGGGTTTTCCACTTCCGAATGATATGAACAGCAGCATAGACACTGAGACATAAATGGGGGACATAGATGCCACATTAAGCTCACCAAGGAACTGAGGAATATAGGTACTAGGGAAGATGAGATAAGAATCTTCCCTCAGAAGCAATAGAGCCTTCTCCTATAGTCAGCACCCTGGAATGGGACTCTTATTCCCCTAAACTGTGAGAAACAAATTTCTGTTCTTTGAAGCCACCCACTTTTGTTATTTCTGTTACAGCAGCACAAGGAAACAAAGACATGGAGACCCTGCAGGACAGAATAGAGCTGCCCCATAGTGTTTCAAAGTCTGTGATCTTTATTGAAACTGACTGTCCCAACTTTCTCCCATGAAGTGGCTAGTGTATTGAATTAATGATGTTTCAGTTAGCTGCAGCACTTAATATCTGATCTAGACTCTCTACTTTTGTCCCTGCAGATACTGTGCTCTGTCATTGCTGAGACACTGCACTACCTCTGCCTGGCCTCATTCACCTGGGTGCTCCTGGAAGGTCTGCACCTTTTCTTCACTCTCAGAAACTTCAAGGTGGCCAACTACACTAGCACAGGAAGATTCAAAAACAGTTTCATGTACCCTTTTGGCTACGGGATCCCAGCTGTGATTGTGGCTGCATCTGCAGGCATGGGGCACAAAAACTATGCAACAAATACTCAGTAAGCATGATGTGTGCACTCATAGTGGGAGTATATCCATAGCAGGAAACTAAAACCAAGCCCTTGGCCATCGCATCTTTCTGACTAATAGCAACACAGAATAGAACTGTTTCGCAGTGGGTTTTTTTGGCCATAATTTTTATGGAAGCAGATTACCAGTCCTTTCTTCTGCAGTGCATCTGGGTGAGTTTGAATCACCTACCTCTGAGATAGCAATTGAGTGCTTAACTGTTACATGATTTTAAAGAATGTATTAATCCATTTTCCAATTGTTAATTATATTTCAAACCATTCCTTCCTTAGGGCTAAATTAATTGTTCTCTTAGAAACCACTGTTGCTGTTGTTGTTAGGTGTCTAGTCCTGTACCTGTCTCATAATTGTTGCTGTGTTTGAGTCCATTGTTGTAATCACTGTGTCAATCCATCTTGTTAAGGGTCTTTGTCTTTTCCACTGATCATCTACTGTACCAAGCATGATGTCTGTCTCCAGGGACTGATTCCTCCTTATAATATTTCCAAAGTATGTGAGAAGAAGTCTCAACCATCCTTGCTTCTAAGGGCATTCTGGCTGTACTTGTTCCATGACAGATTTGTTCCTTCTTTTGGTAGTCCATGGAGTATTCAATATACTTCACCAACACCACAATTCAGAATTTGGTCTTCCTTATTCATCATACAGCTTCTACATGCATAAGAAGCTACTGAAAACATCATGGCTTGGGATAACATCATTACTTTTCAACACTTTAAAGAGGTCTTTCACAGCAGATTTGCCCAATGTAATCCACCTTTTGATTTCTTTACCACTGCTTTCACATGTGTTGATTATGGGTCCAAGTAAAATGAAATCCTTGACAACTTCAATCTTTTCTCCATTTACCATGATGTTGCTTATTGGTCCAGTTGTGAGAATTTTTATTTTCTTTATGTTGAGAAGTTATCTATGCTGAAGGCTGTGGCCTTTGCTCTTCATCAGTATGAGCCTTCAGGGCCTCTTCACTTTCAGTAAGCAAGATTGTGTCGTAGGCATATTAAAAGTTGTTAATGTGTCTTCCTTAAATTCCAGTGGGAAACTCTGATGTCATAGTGGTTAAGTGCTACATCTGCTAACCAAAAGGTCTGCAGTTCATATCTGCCAGGCTCTCCCTCGAAACTCTGTGTGACAGTTCTACTGTTTCCTATGGGATCACTATGAGTCAGAATTGACTTGATAGTACTAGGGTTCAGTTTGGCATTGGGATTTAACCAAACCATTTTTTTTCCTTCAGTTCTTTCAGCCTGATAAATGCCAAAGTATGTTCTTCTTTTTTGCTTTTACATCTCTAGATCTTTGCACATTCATCATCATACTTTTTCTTCTGGAGCCGCTCTTTGAAATCTTCTGTTCACCTCTTTTAATTCATCATTTCATTCTTTTCTTTAGCTACTGTATTCTCAACAGCAAGTTTCAGAGTCTCTTCTGACATTTATTTTTGTCTTTCTTTCTTTTGTGTTTATTTAATGATCTCTTGCATTCTTCATGTATGATTTTTGTGTGTGTGTCATTCCACAACTCATCTTGTCTTCAGTTATTTGTGTTCAGTCTGTCAAATTTATTCTTTAGATGGTCTCTAATTTCAGGTGGGATATACTCAAGGTCATAGTTTGGCTTTTGTATACTTGTTCTAATTTCACTGAACTTCAAATCAAACTGCATATGAGCAATAGATTGTCTGTTCAGCAGTTCACCATGGGCCTTGCAGTGACTGATGGTATCGTGGGTTTTTTTTTATTACCTTTTCACAGACATAGTCTCTTTGATTTCTGTGTATTCTGTCTGGTGAGGTCGATGTGTACAAAAGCCAAAAGCCACTGCTTTGAAGTTGATTCCAAATCATAGTGACCCCATACTTTAGAGTAGTACTGTCCCACAGGATTTCCAAGGAACACCTGGTGGATTTGAACTGACACCAATTTTGGTTAGCAGATGTAAAACTGAACCATTACACCATCATCTATGTGTATAGCCAGCCAAGTGCCGTCTAGTCGAATCCGATATAGTCATCATTTATGTTTTTGAAAAAAGGTTTTTGCAATGAAGAAGTCATCGATCTTCCAAAATTCTATCACATGATTTCTGGCATTGTTTCTATCATCAAGGCCAGATTTCCCAACTACCAATCATTCTTTGTTTCTAACTTTCACATTCCTGTCATCAGTAATTATCAATGTATCTTGATTGCCTGTTTGATGAATTTCAGACTGCTGAAGTTAATAAAAATCTTCAGTTCCTTCATCTTTGGCCCTAGTAATTGGTGTGCAAATTTGAATAATAGCTGTATTACCTGGTCTTTCTTGCAAGCATACAGATACTATTCTATCACCAACAGCATTGCACTTCAATATACCTATTGACATGATATTTTTGATGATGAATGCAACACCATTCTTCTTCAATTTATCATTCTTGGCATAGTAGACCAGATGATTATCTGATTTTAACTTGCTAAAACCAGTCTATTTTAGCTCACTAATGCCTAGGATATCAGTGTTTATGCATTCAGTTTCATTTTTGATGATGTCAGTTTTGCTAGATTTACACTACATAAATTCCACCTTTTTCCTGTTAGTGGATGTGGATATCAGTTTCTTCTCATTTCAAGTCATGGCACACCATCAAATGAAGATTTCAAAAGCTAGTCTTCATCCAGGTCATTAAGGTCAACTCTAGCTTGAGGAGCCCTGGATGCATGACAGCTAAGAACTATGGCTGCTAACCCAAAGCCTGGAGGTTCAAATTCGCTGGCTGCTCCTTGGAAACCCCATGGGGCAGTTCTTCTCTGTCCTGTAAGGTCACTAGGAGTCAGAATTGACTCAAGCACAATGGGTTTTATTTTTATTGTTACTTTTTTCTACTTTGAGGAAGCGGCTCTTTCCCAATTGTCTGAAGTAGTGTATCTTCTAGCACCACATGGGACAATGTTAAGTTGCTATTCAGAAGGTTTTCACTGGCCTATTTTTTCAGAGGTAGACTTCTTCCTAGTCTGTCTTGGTCTAGGAGCTCAACTGAAGCCTCTCTTCCAAGGGTGACCTTGCTGGTAGTTGAAATATGTGTGACAAATCTTACAGTATCACAGCACCATGCAAGCCACCACAGCACTTTTACTGCACCATTCCTGTCTTTTGCCTTAGCTACTTGACCATTGTACTTCAAAAGCAGATAACTTGGATTCCAGATTTCACAGATGAAAAGGACTCTTTAGATCTTGGACTTGATGTTGACTTAAGACTTCCATTATGATATGATGAGGGCGAATGTGTTTTACATGTGTGAAGCATATAAATTTGAGGCAGGGGCAAAATTGTGAATTGTATCCTCCCAAAATATCTGTCAACTTGGCTATGCCATGATTCCAGTATTGTGTGATTGTCCATTATTTTGTCATCTGTATGCTTGGTAAATCCTATCTTTATGATGTCAATGGGATATGATTAGAGGCAGTTATGTTAATGAGGCAGGGCTCAACCTACAAGAACAGATTATGTGTTGGACCAGTCTCTTGAGATACCAAAGAGAAAAGTGAGTAGAGAAACACAGGGATGTCATGACCAAGAAAGCAGAACCTGGAGCAGAGCACAATCTTCGGACCCAGGCTTCTTGTACCCGAGAAACTCAAACCAGGGCAAGGTTGATGATAAGGGCCTTCCCCGACAGCTAACACAGAGACAAAGTATTCCCTGTAGCTGGCACCTGAATTTTGTCTTCTAGTCTTCTAGAGTGTGGGGAATAAATTTTTCTTTGTTAAAGCCATCTGCTTACGGTGTTTCTATTATAACAGCACAAGATAACTAAGGCAGTTTGCTTGCAAGTATAGAGAAAATATCCCATCTTCAACTTAGAGCTGAAGATAGTAATGGAGTCAGTACTGCTTTGTATTGTCTTAGGTAGGGAATAAAGAGGCAGTAAGAAATACTCAGTGATCTTGGCTTCTCGTGTGCTGAAACCACCATACCTTTGTATCAAAAATAAAATCCATGGTGACCAATTCCAGAGAGTTATCATATCTAATCGTGTGAGTGCTTAGTATGTATTAGGCACCATTTTAAGGTCTTCATGTCTATTACGTATATGAGGTGACTGAAAAAACATGACTTGGGTCAGAGGCATGTTAGTTACCAAACTGACAGCTTTGTTTTTGAATTGTGTTGTTGAAGAATATTATATACACTATGGACTGCCAGAAGAATGAGTAAAATTTATCTCAGAATAAGTACAGTCAGAATTCTCCTTATAAGCAAGGATGGCAGGACTGTGTCTCATATACTTTGGACATGTTAGCAGAAGGGGTCAGTTCCTGGAAAAGAGCATTATGTTCATTAAAGTGGAGGATCAGCAAAAAGAGGAAGGCCCTCAGTGATGCAGAATGACTCAGTGGCTTCAACAGTGAGTGCAAACACAGCAATGATTGTGAGGGTGGTACAGGGCTGGGCAACATTTTGTTATCTTGTTCATGGAGTAGCTGTGAGATCCAACTTGACGGTACCTAACAGCAATGTCTATTTGCTCATTTGACTCTCACATCAATAAGGCATGTTAGTATTATCAGCAGCAACAGCTCAACTTATTCAGCTGTAGCACCAGTTTGGGTAACTTGATGGGTGGGAGGGAAGCTAGGATTTGAACCCAGAGTATTTGACATCCAAGGCTACATGGAGTCAAGTTGATGACAACTGTTCACTGGTCTCTTCTGGAAGAATAGCCAGCTAATGCTTTTTGTTCTCTCTCTCAACAGTTGCTGGCTGAAGCTTGAAAAAGTCTTCATGGAGCCAGTGGTCATCATTATCTTGGTAGGCACCCAGGGGCAGGTATTTATTGATATAGAGTTGCTATGGGTCAGACTTGATGGCACTGGGCTAGTGCTGGGTTAAGGAGCCTTGGGGGCAGAAACAGTTAAGTACTCTGGCTGTTAACAAAAGGTTGGCAGTCTGAGCCCCCCCAGAAGCTACACAGAAGTGATCTGCTCCTGTAAACATCACAGTCTTGGAAACTCTATGGAGTGGTTCTACTGTGTCATGTGTGATGGCTATGAGTTTGAATCATTTAGTTGACACTCAACAACAACAGAGCTGGGTTGAACAGCTATAGAAAATACTATTTCTCATTTGTTAAAATGGAAATGAGATGAAGATAAGAAAATTTACCCTAATGTGATCCATCTCCGATCTTTCAAATACTGTCTTTGCTAGGCTTTTCCTAGTAAGAATTCAGTTTTGAACATGCTACATTGAAGATGTCTATGAAATACTCGAGTTTAGGTGTCAAGCTGTTGTTGTTGTCTTGTGCTATTGAGTCGATTATGACTCAAGGTGATCCCATGTGTTACAGAATAGAACTGCTCCATAGAGTTTTATTAGCTACAATTTCTATGAGAAACAGATTGCCAGGTCTTTTCTTTAATAGTATCTTTGAGTGAGTTTGAACCTCCAAACTTTTGGTTACCTGCTGAGCATCAACCGTTTGTGCTAACCATGGCTTTAAATTTCAGCTAGTCAAATCAGCATATAAGCATATTGCAAACCAGCATGGAAGCAGATATAGACAACATGTAAACAAATCTGTGTGGTTTTGTACCAATAAAACTTTATTTACAAAAAACAAGCAATAGAATGAACACCAGGCCAGTGGACCCTAGAATATGGACTACTCCTGCTCAGCAATCTGTGTTGTCAATATTGGAGTGCTCAAGGCTAACCCATAAACTTCTCTTTTCTATCTATATTCCCTTCCTCATGATCTCCTCCGAACTATAGCTTTCAAAAATTGTCTATATCCTAACAACTCCTAAGTTTGTGTGCCTAGCCTGGATCTCTCTTCTCAGTTTCAGACTCACAAATCCACCCCGGCTACCTGACATCTAAAGGAGGCAGTGGTGGCTCCATGGTAGAATTCTCCCCTTTTATACCGGAGATCTGGGTTCAATTTCTGTCCAATGCACCTCATGTACAGCCATCACCCGCCTGTCAGTGGAGGGTTGCACGTTGTTCTGATGCTGAACAAGTTTCAACAGAGTTTCCAGACTAAGACAAACTAGGAAGAAAGGCCCAACAATTTACTTACAGAAATTAGCCAACAAGAATCCTATGGTTCACTACAGTCTGATCTGCAGCCAATCATGGAGATGGCACGGGACTTGCCAGCATTTCATCCCATTGTGCATGGGGTTGCCATGTGTTGTGGGGCGGGCTGGACAATAGGCAACCACAACCACCACCGTCTGACATCTAAATGAGTATTTTGTAAGCATCTTAGTATGTTGAAAACCAAACTCTTGATTTGAACTCTTCTTCCAATTTGCTCCTTCCTCAGCTCGGTACGTGGGAACTTCTTCCTCCTGAGTCCTTAGTTTATTCACCTTGGAGTCACCTTGACTCCACTCCTTCTTTGACATGCCACATAAAATTCTTCAGCAAAACATGTGCCATTTTCATGGCTGCTGGTATCCTCAAGCCCATTTTTGCAGTTACTGTGTATTTTGAGTGTCTTCCAACCTAGGGGGCTCATCTTTCAGCGTTATGTAAGACACTTTTTCTATTGTGATTTTTTCATTGGCCAGCTTCCAGAAGTAGATCACCAGGCCATTCATCCTGGTCTGTTTTAGCCTGGAAGCTCTGCTGAAATCTATTCCCTGTGGATGACCCTGAAAGATCAGTGGCATAGCTTCTAGCATAACAACAGGCTAGGCACCACAGCTGTACAAACTGCAGGAGGGTCGTGATCATGTCAGCTTAGGTGGCAAGTAATAGCCTCAAAAGAAAAAATTTAAGTCCTTTTTTTGTGTTGTTTCTACAGATAAATGTGGTGTTACACTTCATAATTTTGTGGATTTTGAAAAGCAAACTTTCTTCCCACTACAGAGAAGTCTCCACCATTCAAAAAATCAGGTAAGAAAGCAATAGACTTAGTTGTGCCCATAAAGCTGTCCTATGGCATCTTTCTGTAGAACTACCCAGCCTAGCAAGGAAGATGCTTATAGAAAAATACAGCACAGAATTTCCTGCTACTAAAGGAAGAGTATGTGAAGATTTTCAAGTCATTTATTAAACTGGCTCACTTGTTTCCACAGCAGATATTCATTGAATATCTCCATTGTGTGACATTCCCAGCAAATTAGACCACGTGACTGTCTGACTCAAAATGGTCAGTACCACTCCATACTAGCTCATTAATGCCTAGGATATAGATGTCAGTGTGTTCCATTTTAATTTTGACAACTTCCAATTTTCGTAGATTCATGCTTTGTACATTCCACAATCCAGTTACTAATGGAAGTTTGCAGCTATTTCTTCTCACTTTGAATCTCGCTACATCAGCAAATGAAGGTCCCCAAAGCTTTACTCCATCTACGTCATTAAGGTCAACTCTATTTTGATGAAGCAGCTCTTATTCAGTTGCATTTTCGGTGAATTCTAACCTGGGGGGCTCATTTTCCTGCACTATAATGTTCCACTGATGTTCATAAGGTTTTCACTGGCCAATTCTTTTCAGAAGTAGACTGCTGGGTCCTTAAGCTCAGCTGAAACTTGTCCACCATAGGTGATCCTGCTGATACTGAATATCAGTGGCATAGCTTCCAGCATCACGGCAAGATGCCAGCCCCAAAGTACGACAAACTGACAAACAACTTGAAGAGGAATGGTGTTGCATTAATTGTCAAAAAGAACATTTCAACACCCGTCCTGAAGTACAGTGCTGTCAGTAATAGGATAATACCCATACACCTAAAAGGAAGACGAGTTAATACGATCATTATCAAATTTATGCATCAACAACCAAGACCAAAGATGAATAAACTGAAGATTTTTACCAGCTTCTAGAGTTCAAAATTGATCAAACACGCAATCAGGATGTATTGATAATTACTAGTGATTGGAATGCAAAAGTTAGAAACAAAGAAGAAGGACTGATAGTTGGAAAATATGGTCTTGGTGGTAGAAATGATGCAGGACATTGCATGATAGAATTTTTGCAAGACTGATGACTTCTTCACTGCAAATACCTTTCTTTACCAACATAACCAGTGATTGTACACATGGACCTTGCAAGAAGGGATACACAGGAATCAAACTGACTTCATCAGGGGAAAGAGACGATGGAAAAGCTCAATATCACCAGTAAGAAAAAGACCAGGTGCTGACTGTGGAACAGACCATCAGTTGCTTATATGCGTGTTCAAATTGAAACTAAAGAAAATTAGAACAAGTCCATGAGAACCAAAGTAAGACCTTGAGTTTAAACAGTATCTCACCTGACTTTAAATAGTGCAGCCTTGAATATATCTCACCTGAGTTTACAGACTATCTCAAGAACAGATTTGATGCATTGAAATTCAAGCTAGATTCAGAGGAAGATGTGGAACCATGGGCATCATCACTGATATCCAACAGATCTTGGCTGAAAGCAGAGAATACCAGAAAGACATTTACCTGTGTTTCATTGACTATGCAAAGGCATTCAACTGTATAGATCATAACAAATTATGAGTATCATTGTGGAAAATGGGAATTCCAGAACATTTAATTGTGCTCTTAAGTAATCTGTACATGGATCGGGAAGCAGTCGTTCTAACAGAACAAGGGGATGCCACATGGTTTAAAGTCAGGAAAAAGTATGTATCAGGGTTGTATCCTTTCACCTTTTTAATCTGTATGCTGAGCAAATAATCCAAGAAGCTGGACTCTATGAAGGAGAAGGAGGCATCAGGATTAGTGGAAGACTCATTAACAGCCTGTATCATGCAGATGACAAAACCTTGCTTGCTGAAAGTGAAGGGGATTTGAAACACTTACTGATGAAAATCAAATTTACAGCTGTCTGTATGGATTGCACTTCAACATCAAGAAAATGAATATCCTCACAACTGGACTAGCTAATCATCATGACAAATAGTGAAAGGACTGAGGTTGTCAAGTACTTCATTTTACTTGAGGCTGCAGTGAATGCCCATGGAATCAGCAATAAAGAAGTCAAAAGATAAATAGCCTTGGGAAAATATGGTGCAAAAGACATCTTTAAAGTGTTGAAAAGCAAAAATGCCACCTTGAAGCCTAAAGCATGCCTGACCCAAGCCATGGTATTTTCAATCACATTATATTCATGTGAAAGCTGAACAATATGTAAGGAGGACAGAAGAAGAATTATGGCCTTTGAATGATGTTATTAGAGAAAAATGTACCATGGACTGCCAAAAGAACAAATCAATCTGTTCTTGAATAAGTAAAACCAGAATGCTCATTGGAAGCAAGAATGGCAAGACTACATCTTACATACTTTGGACTTGTTGTCTGGAGGGATCAGTCTCTGGAGAAGAAGATCATGCTTTGTAAAGAGTCAGTGAAGAAGAGGAAGACTCTCAACAAGATGGATTGACAACAGTGACTTGCAACAATGGGCTTAAAATGTAAAAATGATTGTTGACATGGTGCAGGACCAGGCAGTATTTCATTCTGTTGTGTATAGGGTTGCTATGAGTCAGAATTGATTCATCAGCATTCAATAACAATAATATTGTGTGGCATAGTCTTCAAAAGAAATTAATATCAAGATTGTCGACATTATGCATTTGTCCACCGAGAGTTGACCCTCCTCTGGATTCCACTCTCTTTAGTTATAGCAATTCCATTCCCATTGGTGCTGACCTCATTATTAAGAATAATGATTAAAACAAAAAGACAAAAAAGATGAGTTGGAATACACTCAATGTCAATGGGTTATATATAGAGAGTCTCTAGTGGTGTGAACAGTTAATTAAGTACTCAGCCACTAACCAAAAGGGTGGCAGTTCCAACCCACCCAGAGGCATCTTGGAAAACAAACCTGCTTCTGAAAGGTCACAATCTTGAAAATTCTATGGAGAAGTTCATCTTTGCTCACATAGGGTCACCATGTATTGGTATTAACTTGGCAGTAACTAGTGACACAAACAATTTATATGATAATAAACCCACTGCCATTGAGTTGGGTCCAACTCATAGCAACTCTAAACATCTAAGTGGAACTGCCCCATAGAGTTTCCAAGGAGTGCCTCATGGTTTTGGACTGCTGACCTTTCGGTTAGCAGATGTAGTAGTTAACCACTATGCAACCAGGGTTGCCATACCATATAATAGCAGAATAAAATCACATATAAATGTTCTAAATAAATAATAAATACGAGGACTGCCAATTAAGTTCACAAAGTCATCCTAGAAAAAGTACTACATACCTCATTTCTGGAAAGGCCATCAGAGCTGTCATCCTATTGTACTGAATGTCATCAAAATGTCTTCTTTTCAATATTTCCTTTATCTTCAGGTAAAGAAAAAAAGTCATTGGGGACCACATCAGGTGAGTAGGGTGCGTGTTCTGATACCGTTGTTCATTTACTGGCTAAAAGCTTCCTCACAGACAACTATAAAATTAAGTTTGTGAACTTGCCACCACACTCAATGACCATTCCAGAAAGAGTTCCAAAATTGCTTTGAAGAGTGGGCTAGGCACTGGTATTGGTGCATAGCTTCTCAAGGGAAGTATTTCAAAAGTGACCATAGGGAAATTCAGCATTGAGATATGTAGCACTTAGAACAACTGAGTTTGCAGACTTAATTGTCAGACCTTTTATATTTAGCACTTGGCTTTTGGCTGTATATTCTAATAAATGAAATATATTCCAAAACTGAAAAAAAAAAAAAAAAAAACCAGGAGCTGCCACCCAGCTGATTCTAACTCATGGTTATTCCATGTGTGTCCAAGAATTGTTCTCCATAAGGTTTACAAATGCCATGACCTTTCAGAAGCATATTGCCAGATGTTTCTCCTGAGACACCTCTGAGTAGGTTCAAAGTACCAGACTATTGCTTAGTAGCTGAGCACTTAACTGTTTGCACCACCCAAGAATTCTTTAAATGTCTGATAAATGGTGGTTATTATTAGTCCTCTTTGTTGTTTTTTTTTCCTCCAGAGTCATGACGTTTAAAGCCATTGCTCAGCTGTTTATCTTGATATGTTCTTGGAGCCTTGGTTTCTTTACAGTTGAAGCAGTAGGAAAGACAGCTGAATTAATCATTGCCTACATATTCATCATCATTAATGTCCTACAGGGAGTTTTGTTGTTTGTGGTTCACTGCCTCCTTAACCAACAGGTAAGGGTAATTATTTCCTTTCTTGCTAGATAGCCCAAAATCTTATTGAGGAGCTAGTCACTTTCTTGCCCTTCCCTGACCCTTTATTTTTGTATTTTGGGGTTTCTCAGATTCTGGGAAGAAGGTCTGGAGTCTGCTGTATGACCCGGGTTTCATCTTTCCAGCATCCTAACTTATCTCTTAATGGCATTGTGACGATCAAGATAAGGTTGATTATGTTGCATTAACAAAGAGCCCTCTTCTGTTGATCAAAGGGAGGAATGTGGAACAAAATTCCAAATTATCATGGATCCCATGCTTTCTGGAGTCACTGAAACTGGATGACCCTCTGAAACTATTGCTCTGAGACATTAACTAAAACTATCCCCTGAGAGCATCTTTAAATCAAATAATTGTTCAAATTAAATAGTAAAGAATGTTTGCCTTGAGCATTCTGGGCTTTTAAAAATTATCTATCTATAAATGCTGGCTATCTATAAATGATAATATTTACAGAAGAAACTCAAAAGTTTAAATGAAAATAGAGGGCATTGAGTTATGTTAATAATGGTGGAAAAAATTTGGGAAAGGATAGCAATAATGGTTGTATAACTTGAAGAATGTAAACAATGTCACTAAACTGTACATGTAGAAATTGCTAAATTTGTGTATGTTGTGATGTGCGTATTTTCACAAAACTAAATACAAAACAACAAAAGCCCAATAGCCATTCCCCAATTTCAGTGGTTTACAACAGCAAAGGTTAATTTCTTTTTCATGCGATACACCAGTGGATTGATACTCATTGCATTCACTCTAGACTGATGGGGCAGTCCCAGTGTAGGAAAAGTTTTAGTAATTTCATGGCCAGAGAGAGAGACCAAGGTAAAGCACAGCCTGACTCTATTGAAGTTTCTGCTAAGAAGTGACACATACCACATTTTCCCTCATTTGAATGGCTAAAGTAAGTCATCCCACCCATTGCCACTGAGTCATGTCTGACTCATAACGACCCTATAGGTCAGAGTAGAACTGACCCATAGAGTTTCCGAGGAGCGCCTGGAGAATTTGAACAGCCGACCTTTCGGTTAGCAGATGCAGCAGTCAGTCCACTGCACCATCAGGGCTTCCAAGTCAAATCCACCTTGATGAGGATAAATAACTTTTTTGTAGTGAGGTGCATTATTGGGAGGAAATGGACTATTTGCCACAGTCTACTACAACCCCCACCATGTATCTGTCAGTGTGTCCTACTGTAGTGACTTGCATGTTGCTATCACCCTGGAAGCTTTGACAGTGGTATTTCCAGTACTAGCAACATTATCCTTGGTGGACAGGTTTCAGCAGAACTTCCAGGCAAAAGTAGACTACAAAGAAGAATCTGGCAGCCTACTTCTGAAAAAAATTGGTTAGTGAAAAACTTATCAACAAAAGAGAAGAACTATCTGATATAAATCCAAAAGCTGAGCTACTCAGGTTGAAATGCATTCATAATGCAACTGGAGAAGAGCTGCCTACTCGAGTTAAGTCTGCTTTAATAATCTGGATAAAGTCAAGCTTTCAGGACCTCTGCAGCATGGCTCAAAATGAGGAAAAACAGGTGCAAACATCCACTAATAATGGGAACATGGAATTTATATAGCATAAATCTAGCAGAATTGAAAGTTGTAAAAAATGAATTGGAATGCAGTAATATCAATATCTCAGGCATCTGTGAGCTGAAATGCACTTGTATAGTCAATTTTGTATCAGACAACTGTATGGTCTGCTATGCCAGAAATAACAAATTGAAGAGGCATGGTGTCATGTTCATCATCAGAAAAGAATATTTCAAGATGTCTCCTGAAGTACAATACTGTCAGTGATAGGATAATATTTATATGCCTACAAGGCAGATCAGTTAATATGACTATTATTCAAATTTATGCAGCAAAGACAAAGAATTTAAAATTTTTCCAGAGACTACATCAATATGAGACCAGAAGAACTAGATGGTACCCAGCCACCACCAGTGACTGCCCTGACAGGGAATACAACATGTAGCTTTTGATGTAAAGAAGCAAAATGCATATACAGAACTTGAAATCTACTAAAAAGACCAGGCTTACTCTTTGGATGGGAATGGGTTGGACTCAGGGACACAGAGTGACCATATCAGGTGTGTACTTTATGGGTCTACACATCTATAATGTGTTGTCCTACTGACCTCTTACTAGAAGATGGTGAAGACGGTAGAGAGGAGGGGACAAGGATTGTATAGAACAGAAAGGAGAAGTATGCTGTCACCGGGCAAGGAGAGAAGAAGGAGCTGCAGATAGGCAGGGAAGCAAATTTAAATTGTATTGTAAACTTTCACTCAATCACAAAAAAAAAAAACCAGGCTCGATGGTCTGACAGGCTGGGGCGTCCTTGGACTCTGATAGCCCAGAACTGAAACCATTCCTGAAGCCAACTCTTCAGACAAAGATTGGACTGGGCTATACGACTTAAAACGATATTGACGAAAAGTGTACTTCCTGACTTAAGTAGATACATGAGGCTAACTACCCAGTTCCTGTGCAGAAATGCAATGAGAAGGTGGAGGCAGACAGGAACTGGGTGAATGGCATGGGAAGTACAGAGTGGAAGGGAGGAGTGCACTGTCATAGGGTGGACAAAACAGCTAGAATTACACAGCAGTGCGTGTGCAAGGTTTTTATATGACAAATTAACTTGGGTTGTAAATTTTCACTTAAAGCACAATAAAATGCACAATAAAATATTTTTAAAAAATAAATTGGAGATTTTTACAAACTTCTGCAATCTGAAATTGATCAAGTATGTGATCAAGATGCATTGATAATTTCTGGTGATTGGAATGAAAAAGTTGTAAACAAAGAAGGATCAGTAGTTGGAAAATACTGCTTCAAGTGATAGAGATCACACCAGAGATCATGTGACAGAATTTTGCAAGACCAATCACTTCTTCATTGCAAACACTTTCTTTTGACAACACAAATGATAGCTCTACGTGTAGACCTCACCAGGGGGAATACACACAAATAAATCCACTACATCTATGGAAAAAGATCAAGGAAAAGCTCAATACCATCAGTCATAACAAAGCCAGTCGTCAACTACAGAACAGACCAGCAATTGCTCATATGCAAGCTCAAGTTGAAACTGAGGGAAACTGCAGTAACTCCACCAGAGCCAAAGTTGGACCTTGAGTATATCCCACTTGCTCGACGGCACTTGGCTGGTTTTGGCTCAAGAATGCATATGACTGAAGACCAGCCAAGTTGTAGAATGGCATCGAGAATATAAGACATGAAGAAAGCAAGAGGTTCTAGAACACAAGGCATGAAGAAAGCAAGAAATCCTTAAAAAGACAGGAAAGAAAGAAAAGACCAAAATGGATATCGGAAAAGACTCTGAAACTTGCTCTTGAATGTAATGTAGCTAACAGAAAAGGAAGAAATGATGAAGTCAAAGAGCCTAACAGAAGATTTCAAAGGCCTTCTCCAAAAGACAATGTAAAGTCTGTAATGAAATGTGCAAAGACCTAGAGAAAACAAATCAAGAGAGAAGAACGTGTTTGGTGTTTCTGAAGCTGAAAGAACTGAAGAAAACAAAAATTTAACCTCAAGTTTCAATATTGAGGGGTTCTATAGCGAAAATATTTAACGACACAGGAAGCACAAAAGTGGATGGAATGAATACAAAGAGTCAGTGTACCAAAAAGAATTAGTCAACTCTCAACCATGTCAGGAGATAGCAGGTGAGCAAGAACCGATGGTAAAGAAGGAAGAATCCAATTTTCCTGGAAGGTGTTGGTGAAAAACAAAGCTCCAGAAATTGACAGAATGCCAACAGATGTTTCAACAATTGGATGCAACACTGGACGTGCTCGCTTAACATCTATACCAAGAAATATGGACCAACAGATAGCTACCTGGATAACCAACTGAAAGACATCCGTGTTTGTAACCATTCCAAATCGTTACAGAATACCGAAATTATCCAGCGGAATATTGAAATTATCCAACCACATCAATATCACATGTACGCAAAACTTCACTGAAGATCATTCGAAAGTGATTGCAGCAGTACATCAACAAGGAACTGCCAGAAATTTAAGCTGGATTCAGAAGAGAACATGGAACAAGGGCTATCATTACTGATGTCAAATGGCTTTTGACTGAAAGCAGAGAATATCAGAAAGACATTTACTTGTGTTTTATTGACTATGCAAAGGCATTCAACTCTGTGGGTTATAACAAATTGTGGGTAGCGTATAGAATTCCACAATGCATAAAGCTTAATTGTGCTCATGAGGAACTTGTACTTAGACCAACAGGCAGTTTTTGAACAAAACAATGGGATACTACATTGTATAAAGTCAGAAAATGTGTACATCAGGGTTGTATCCTTTCCCTGTACTTATTCAATGTGTGTGGCTGAGTAAATAATCCAAGGACCAGAGTACATGAAGAAGAATGGGGCATCAGGATTGGAGGAAGACTCATTAATGCTTCGTGTTATGCAGATGACACACCCTTGTTTGCTGAAAGTGAAGAGGACTTGAAGTACTTTCTGGTGAAGATAATAGACCACAGCCTTCACAATGGATTACACCTCAACACGAAGAAAATAAAAATATGCTCAACCAGACCAATAAGCAACATGAGAAACAGAAAAATTTGAAGTTTTCAAGAGCTTCATTTTGCTTGGATCCGTAATCAATGTCCATGGAAGCAGCAGTCAAATCACACCACACATTACATTGGGCAAATCTGCTGCAAGAGATCTCTTTAAAGTGTTGAAAAGCAAAGATGTCACTTGACAGACTAAGGTGTGCTTGACTCTTGTCAAAATATTTTCAATGGCCTCATATGCATGTGAGAGCTGGACTATGAATAAGGAAAACTGAAGAACTGATGCCTTTGAATTACAGTGTTGGCAAAGAATACTGAATATACTGTGGACTGCCAGAAGAAGGAACAAATCTGTCTGAGAAGAAGTACAGCCAGAATGCTCATTAGAAGTGAGAATGATGAGACTTTGTCTCCAGTATTTGGACATGTTATCCAGAGTGATCAGTATCTGGAAAATGATATCACTCTCAGTAAAGGCAAGAGTTGGCCAAAAAGAAGATGATCTTCAAAAAATATATTGACACAGTGGCTACAACAGTGAACTCCAGCATGACAGTGATTGTGAAGACGGCACAGGACTGGACTGACGGTGTTTTGTTCTTTTGTACATGAGGTCAAAATGAGTTGGAGGAAGCTTGTCTGCAGCTCACAACAGCAACTGCAAGCTCAGAGAGACTGTAGCTGTAATTCAATTTCTTACACTGTGTGTGTTGTATGACTTTGGATGGGCTACTTACCCTCTCTGAGCCTCAGTTTTTACATCTGCAAATAAAGCTATATTTACCTGGTAATACTGAGGATTAAATGAGAGAACACAATATAAACCTCCTAAAATAGCCCTTGGCAGACATCAAGTTCTCACTGAAGGTCATTATTAGAATTGTACTCTTCTCACAGAATAAGAATAGCTTTCCTGGCTTTGTCCTTTGTGATTAAGCGGAACTAACAGCAGTTAAGATGCTAGTTACAAAATAAACAGCTGTCTATTGATTCCTTTCCAACTCTTAGTCTCTTCTGAAGGCTTGCTACTCCTCACACATGGAAGAAGTAAAATACAACTTACGTATCTTGACAAAATAATGGTGACCATTAACCATTTAACCATCATTTTTAACATGTTAACTAGATTAAAGTAAGGCAGTTCATAGGATCTCAGTAGGTACGTTGTGTAGTGGTTGGTGCTAAAGTTCTAAAGTGAGAATGACAAGATTTTGAATACTGGGTGTGTGACTGTAGACAAGTCACTTTACCTGTAAGATTCTCAACTTCTTCATCATTAACTGAGGATGAGAGGAACACCTTCTTCATCAGATTAAATGACACAATGCATATAAAGTGCCTGGAATGTAGTTTGTTGTTGTCTGCTATCAAGCCCATTCCAACTCATAGCAACCCCATGTGACACAGTACCACCAGGTAGGGTTTCCTAGGCTTTAATCTTCCCAGGGCTTGGTAGAATGGAGGCTCAGCGAAAAAGAGGAAGACCCTTGATGAGATGGATCCACACAGTGGCCACAACAATGGGCGTAAGCATAAAAACCATTGTGGACGTGGAACAAGACCGGGCAGTGTTTCGTTCTGTTGTTCATAGGGGTGCTATGAGTCAGAACCGACTCAACAGCACCTAACAACAACAATCTTCCCAGAAGCAGATCACCAGGTCTTGCTCCTGCAGAGCTGCTGGTGAGTTTGCATCGCTGGGTGGGTTGGTAGCTTTTGGTTACCAACTGAGTGCTTAACTGTTGCACCATCAGGGCTCCTTGGAAGGTAACTACTGTTCATTAAATTGTGGCCTTTATTATCATCATTATCATCCACTGCTACCACTATCATCATCTTCACTGTATTTTGCCAACAGTCACTTTCATTATCATAATCATCGCTATAATAACCTTCATCATCTCCATCATAATCATCTTCATCAATATCATCTTATTACCTTCATCGTCACCAGAATCACTTTTATTTTCATCAGCATCACCATGATCACCTTCGTTGTCTCCATCACTGTCATCACTTACATCCTCACCGTCTTCGCCACTGTCATACGTAGAGCCCTCCTGGTGCCTGACATTTAGTAAGCACATTTTCCATAGCTGAGAAAGTTTCATGTAAATAAAGTTAACCAGCATGAACATGGCCAAGACTGTACAGAAAACTACTGAAAGAAAAGTCGAGGGCAGGGCATAGCATCTATATCTCTAGTCTCTCATTTTGGGGTCCTTTCTTCTGCTCCAAGCTCTGGATATAATATAGCCTCTATACTCTTCAAACTTACAGGTGCAAATGGAATACAGAAAGTGGTTGAGCAGCCTGTGGAAAGGAGTTGAAGTGGAAAGCACTGAGCTGTCTCACTCTACTACCCACACCCAAATGGTAAGATCTACCTGTCTGCAAGGTCACAGACTTGTCTGAACCCAACACTTGGTGCTGCCAGGAGCTTCCTGGTCTTGTCACCTGAAAGAAAAGAGAAATTGCCTTAGGTTCCTGCCATGATGCAGCGGAAGTTTTTGTTTTCTGAGACCACAACCCAAACTCTTCGCCTTCCCTCCTTCTCCCCTTCCTCCCTCCTTTGCTCCTTCCCTGCCTCTGTCATCCCCTGTTATTTCTTTCTTCCTTCCTCCTTTCCTCCCTTCCATTCTCCCTCCCTCCCTTCCCCTTTTCTTCCCTTCCCTTCCTCCCAATTTCCGTCTTTCTTTTCTTTTTTCATTCTTTCATTTCTTCCTTTCAACAGTCTTCCCTATGTCATCCTTTACTTAGCAAATATCTATTGAGTGTCTAGTATGTCTAGGTACTGTTTTAGGTGCTGAGAGAAAAAAAAAACCTTCAACAATTGCAATTGATCCTCACAGCTGCTATCACTGTAGTTATTTAAATGGAACCTGGGCTCAAATCCCAGATCCACCACTTTCAAGTTGCCTAACCTTGATAAAGTGACTTAATTTCTCCCTGTCTCAGTTCTCTCATCTGTAAAATAGGGATAATAATACAATCTATCTCAACATGAGGATTAAATGAAGTCATACAAGTGTTTAGAATTCTCCTGGTACAAAGCAAACATGTTGTTTATAAAAAGATAAAATGATAACATAAACTAAAAAAACACTATCATCCTTCATGTTTGGGAAAACTCAGATATTTGGGCACCTTTTTGAGCACTGGACCTTACAGAAATTCTAGCTGTCATCTCAAGGCATGCCAGAAGTTTCAGTTAATTTGGGGGGGGGGCAGGGGGCGGTGGTTAACTTGTCTTCAGAGCTCCTGGGCTGCGCAGTTCAAGCTCTTGACTGCTAGCCAAAAAGTTGGAAATTCAAGTCTACCTAAACACACCTCAGAAAAAAGACCTGACAACCTACTTCTGAAAAATCAGCCTAATGAAAACACTATGACCGCAGTTATGCTCTGACATGCATGCAGTTGCCAGGAGTTGAAGATGACTGACAGCTACTGAATGGTTTGGTAATTTCTCTTCTGCTTTTCTCCATATTATCTCACCCAATTAGGAGGAGCCTGGGAAGTCATCAGAGTTTGTACCTGAAAAAGACACCGAAAATATCGCATTTGCCCAGCTGTAGCTGCCAACTCAGCTTGTTTGCTACTGTTTCTTGGCTAAAGACAGAGAAATCATCTTCCTGTAGATGGTGCCCCTCTTGTGGTTGTGTGTTAATGGAACAAATGCTGTTATGGGCAAAGTCTTCCTCAAGAAAATTTCTGACCTGTTCCCTTATTTTGCTTTCTAGCTTAGAAACCCTAGTAGTATAGTGGTTAAGTGCTTCGGCTGCTAACCAAAACATCAGCAGTTTGAATCCACCAGGTGCTCTTTGGAAACTTACAGAGCAGTTCTACTCTGCTCTAGAGCTCACTGTGAGTCAGAAATTGATTTGACAGCAATGGGTTTGGCTTTTATTTCCCCCAGAAAGAATGGGACACATGGAGAATTCTTAAAACCAATATCCTGTAGTGGGTCATGAGTCATTAAATGCTTAAGTCGTGCTTTTATGTTAGCATTTGATTGTGTTTGTTTAGTTGTTGTTATTTTTTTTATGTCAAGTTCCATATACATAGCAAAACACATGACAATTCCACAATTTCTGCATATACAATTCAGTGATACTGATTGCAGCTTTCAAGCTGTACAACCATTCTCACTTCCCTTTTCCAAGTTGTTCTCCCCCATTAACATGAACTCACTGCACCCTAAGCTTCCTACCTGACCTTGTAAGTTGATATTGTCAGTTCGATCCCATAGAGAAAGGTCTTCCAAAAGCATGCTTCTCAAGGCAGATATCCTTTATTAAAATTTAACTTATTGTTTGGTTTAAAGAGGACTTCAGGAGACACTTCTGATTTAAGGTTTAAAGATTATGTCAAGTCAGCATTTTGAGGGGCCTTATCTAGCCTTAATTGCTCCAGAAAGTCTGGATTCCATAAGAATCTGAAATTCTGTTCTGCATTGTTCCCCTTTGGTTAGGATTCTTCTACAGAATGTTTGATGAAAAGTTTGGAAATGACAACTGGACACCATCCATTTCTTCTGGTCTCATGGCAAAGGAAGCAGGTTCTCACAGAGGCAGTTAGCTACCCAGTCCATTTCCTCCTCCCATTCCTGGCTCTCCTTCTTTTTCATCTGCTCCAGGTGACTAGCCGCCAATTGTTATGCCTTGGGTGGCATGCAAGTTTTTAAGACTCCAAGTACTATGTAACGAGTCAGGAGGTAGAACAGAAGCACTGAAAACGACATCAGATCAATTAGCTGTGACGTCTCAGGGATGTTTTTAATGATGAGGGAAATGGAGTTGAAAGAAAAATTGTCTTCCATAACTCAACAAGTGCGTAACTCAATAATTTCTATATGAATAAATATAAAAAGGGGCGATTGCATTATTGGAATACAAAAATACACCATTACTCATACCTAGAGACATACTGTGGATGTGAGGGACCTTGTAGCCAGGTCACCTATATTCCCCCCCCCCTTTTTTTTTTACCAGTTGCTCAAACGTAAACACAGACTTAGGTTAAAGAGAACTTTATTTTGCTAGTGTCATCTTGATATTTCCTTGAGTAAATGCTCCAAACAACGTAACACATTATAGCAGTGGTTTGGCTTTATTTGTATTGTTTATAGTTTTTAATTTCTTGTCCAAAGTTAATTGAAAAAGTGCTCCATACCTCACTGCTGAATATCACTACAGTCACATTTGAAATACTCACTTTGGGAAGCCAAGCACCAATACCAGCACCTAGTCCACTCTTCAAAGCAATTTTGGAACTCTTTTTCTGGAACAGCCATCAGAGCTGTCGTTGCATTGTCCTTGATGTCCTGAATGTCATCAAAGTGTCTTCTTTTCAATACTCCCTTTATCTTTGGGTAAAGAAAAAAGTCACTGGGGGCCAGATCAGTTGAATGGGGATAGGGTTCTAATACAGTTATTTCTTTACTGGCTAAAAACTCCCTCACAGACAACTGTACAATTAACTTGTACAATTAGCCAGTAAACAAATTACTTGTACAATTAGCTAGTAAACAAATAACTGTAGTGGAACACTGTATGCAAAGGCCATTCCAGAAAGAGCTCCACAACTTCTTTGAAGGGTGTACTAGGCAATGGTGTTGGTTCACAGCTTTCCAAGGGGAGTACTCTGAAGGTGATCATAGTGATATTCAGCAATGAGGTTTGTGGCACTTAGAACAACCAAGTTTGTGGACTTGATTGTCAGACCTTGTAATAACTAAAATGTTGGAGTTTCAAGTCTGCCCAGAGAGGCTTTGGGAGAAAAGCCTGGCAATCTATTTATGAAATTCAGCCTACAGAACACAGTTCTACTCTGACACGTATGAGGTCACGGTGAGTCAGAGTAGAACTCTACAGCAACTGGGCTGGAAATCTTGCATCAGGGAATAAGCAGAGACTATTTCCAGAAAGAAACAGAAAAGAGTAGTATAGAAGTTGCAGATCTTGGGGTCAGCTTTGTGGAACATCCAGTCCCAGCATACAGAACTTACGCTAGTTGACTTAGGGCTGGTGACTTCACATCTTCTGTCTTTAATAGTACAAAGCTGGTAGTTTAATGGGAGTTCTCCATTCGCCTTCAAGAGCCACCCTTCCTAAATAGACAGTAGATAAGTGGTAATACTTGTGAAGGGTAAGACGGTGAACAATGCTAGGGAAGCTAGCACAATTTGTACAAGGCAGGGCCACGAAAGCTCCATAGACACATCTAAACTTCCTGAAGGACCAAACTACACGGGTGAGAGCTGTGGGAACTCTGGTCTTGGGGAATACCTAGCTCAACTGGCATGACAGAAAGAAAATGTTCTACATTCTACTTTGGTAATTAGTACCTGGGATATTAAAAGCTTGTAAGCAGCTGTCTAAGATACTCCACTGGTCTCACCTCGCTGGGAGCAAGGGAGAATGAAGAAAGCCAAAGACACAAGGGAAAGATTAGTCCAAAGGACTAACGGACCACAGCCTCTACCAGACTGAGACCAGTGCAACCAAATGGTACCTGGTTACTACCACTGACTGCTCTCACAAGGACCACAGCAGAGAGTCCCAGACAGAGCTGGAGAAAAATGTAGAACAAAATTCTAATTCACACAAGTGACCAGACTTACTGGTCTGACACAGACTGGAGACACCCTGAGAGTATGGCTCCTGGACACTCCTGAGGTTTACCCTTCGGGCAAAGATTAGACAGGCCTCTAGAACAAAATGTGACGAAAAGTACATGTCAGCAGAGAAGCAAGGATTAGAAGGTAGGATGGGACAGGAAAGCTGGTAACAGGAGACCCAAGGCTGAGAAGGGAGAGTGTCGATGTCAACCAAAGTCACGAAACAATGTGTACTGTTTAATGAGAAGCTAGTTTGTTCTGTGTACATTTATCTAAAGTATTATAATATTTTTTTTCTTTTTTTAAAGAAAGAGCTACCCTTCTCCCTTTTCCACCCTTATTATGTCCCAGGAAACTGGTCTGGGTGGATCAGAGCTCCAGAAGGTGTCTGGTTGTGTATGATCAGTGTAGTGTACTGGTAGAAGACTGGGAGAAGGAAGGAGAGTGTGGTAGGGATATTTCTCCCTCCATCTCCCTACTCATGAGGCCGTGGGTTGGTTCTATCTATCCACTGAAGGCTCCTACAACTTCCTCTAGTTCATCCTGTTGCCCTTTGCCTCTCACAGGCCTGGAGTTTGTTAACAGCTCTCCACGTTGCTTGCCCCAGGGTGTTCCACCATCCCTGGTTGCTTTGCCCTAATCCTCCTTCCACTTTTGTAATAAATACTTTAATAAACATGCTTCATTCCTCCACTTGAGCATGTGTCTGTTTCCTGCAGGACCCTGATACAGTAAAAAGGAGCCTTGGAAGCATAATGGTTAAGAGCTTGCCTGATAGCCAAGGTCAGCAGATCAAACCCACCCAGCAGCTCCATGGTAGAAAAAACTAACAATCTACTCCCTCAAAGATCAAAGTATAGGAAACGTTATTAGGCTCCTTTACTGTCACGTGGTGTCACTATGAGTAGAAGTTCACTCAGTAGCACATAATAACAATACCACATAGAGTTTATTGTGAAGATTCAGCATATGAGTGGTGGGCATGGTCCCTGGCACATAATACACTCTGACCACCCATTGTCAGTTTGTTGTACTGTGGTGGTTTTCATGTTGGTAGGATGTTGGAAGTGATGCCATCAATATTTCAAATAACAGTAGGGTCACTCGTGGTGGACTGGTTTTAGGGGAACTTTCAGACTATGACAGGCTAGGAAAAAAGGCCTGATGATCTTGTTCCAAAAATCAGCCAATGGAAACTTTACAGATCATAACAGAACAGATACAGTGCCCAAAGCAGTGCTGGAAGATGAGCCTCCTAGTTTGGAAGGTCACAGCAATGAATTCAAAAATATCAGTGATGCTGAGGTGGCAGAGATAAGGCAATATTTCGTTCTGTTGTCCTAAGAAAAACAACTGATAACGACAAACCCATAACAATAACCACTCATCTGTCAGTGTGTTATTCTGTACCGTGGTGGCTTGCATGTTGCTGTGATGCTGGAAGCTCTACCACCAGCATTTCAAATACTATCAGGGTCATCCACAGTGCACAGCTCTCAGTGGACCTTCCAGACTAAGACAGACTACGAGGAAAGACATGGCAATGTACTTCTGAGCAAATGACACAAAAACCTGGACCGTATGAAAAAGGACCCTGCATTAGGATTGTAGGGAGACCAATTACTGGCCTGCGATACGCCAATGACAAAACCTTCCTTATTGAAAGTGAGGAGGACTTGAAGCACTTACTGATGAAGATCAAAGACTGCCACCTTCAGTGTGGAGTACACTGTGGAGAAAACCAAGATCCTCACAACTTGACCATTAAGCACCATCATGATTCTGGTGCCATGGTCCCTTTTCGATGGCCTTTCTCACCATGGCCTTGTACCTCCCAGCAAAAGGTTGAGGTAGACTATGCAAATAAAGTGCTTGTGGTCACCAAGAGGATTAGATAGCTTGCTAGGAATGCAAACAAGGAGCATGATATCCTTTTGGATATCATGCAAACAAAATGTATAGAACTCTAACATCGGGACTGGTCAGTTTTACCATTCTGCAAGGCTTAAAATCAGCCATCCCGGAGGAAATAAGAGCAGACCTTATTTCCACCAAGAAGAGACAGGAGTAGAGTACATCCTTTGGACGCCTGTCCCCTGCACTCAGAACCTCCCAGACCCAGAAGAGAGACAGAGAGACTTACAACACTATAGCTGATACAAGAGGGCAAGAAGCAGTGACTAAGAAAGGAGGCAGCAGAACCAGGAGAATGGAGCAATGTGGTGCACTGGGCTTCCCAGACTACGGAGCAAGGCAATTATAGTGGGTGGGGCTACCCACAGAGCAAAAGAACTGAGCAGATTTAGGCAGGAGGCTTCCTGGTGGAGTTAGCTGCCGTCAGGCACTTATTGGCAGAGCTAAAGAGCTTTGTAAAATTTTCCCAAACAGGGCACAGGTGAGGATCCCAGGGCCAAGAAAATGAGGCCAGGAAAAGGCCTGTCTGTAAGTATGGCTAAGAAACTGTCCTGACAGGAAAAACTGTATTCAGAGTCATTCCTGATCCTCAGCTATAACCTGTTACTTCACTAAGAAACCCCATTCAACAGTGAGTGTGCTCTGTAAGTTCTGTATGGCCATTGCAAGAATTCTTGAAAACAGTAGGGAAGTACAGAACGCTATGGGAGGGACAGCAGATGTCAGAATTGGTTAAAAAAAATTGAAGAGAGGAGGTATGTTTAACCTCTGCCTCATAGGAATCAGCCTTTGGCTGTGGATGCTGATAATGATTCTCCTCCTCCCCTTGTGAAGTTAGAGAAGAAGTCAGAAGAAGCTGTTGGCACTCTATTTTTACAATAATAAATGGATAAAATAGTGAAGCTGCAAAGATTTCATTTTAGTTGGATTCACAATCAACGTCCACGCAAGCAACAGTCAAGAAATCACATGTAGTATTGAATTGGGCAAATCTGCTGCGAAAGATGTCTTTTAAAGTGTTAAAAAACCAAAGACGTCATTTTGAGGACTAAGGAGCACCTGACCCAAGCCATGGCACTTTCAATCACCTCATTTGAAAGCAAAAGCTGGATAAGGAATAAGGAAGACTGATGAATTGGTGCATGATTGAATTATGGCTTTGATGACGAATACGGAATATACCATGAACCGTCTGAAGAAGAAACAAATTTGCCTTGGACGAAGCACAGCCAGAACGCTTCTTAGAAGGGCAGGTGGTGAGATTTCATCTCACATGTTTTGTACATGTTATCAGGAGGGACCAATCCATGGGAAAGAACATCATGTTTGGTAAAGTAGAAAGTCAGCGAAAGAGAAGACACTCAGTGTGATGGATTGGTACAGCAGCTTCAACAACGGGCTCACACATAGCAACCATTATGAGGATGGCCCAGGCCCAGGCAGTGTTCCATCCTGTTGTGCCTAGGGTCACTATGAGTTGGACCCAACTTGATGGCACCTAGCACAATAACTGCATAAATGTAATAAAATTAAGACAAAGAGGAAGTCACTGGGTGTGCATTTGGTTTGCCAAAACCCAAAAACCCACTCCTATTGAGTCTATTCTGACTCAGAGACGCTAAAGGACAGAGTAGAACTGCCCCATAGAGTTTTCAAGTGGTGGATTTGAACTGCCAGCCTTTTAGGTAGCAGCTGCAGCACTTGAACACTATACCACCAGGGTTTCCTGGTTTGCCTAACTAGGGTATATTTCCTACGTTTTTGCCAGATTTTACTAGGATTCTTCTAACACAGTTAATATTAGGAAAACGTGCCAAACAGACAAGAATTTTTATCAGTCATGTGTTATGTTGTTAAGTACCTCAGAGTTGATATTCAACTCAGAGTGTCACTATGTGACAGAGTAGAACTTATCCATAGGGTCTTCTTTGCTATCATCTTTATGGGGAACAGACCACCAGGTCTTTTTCCCTTGGGTCACTGGGTGGGTTCCAATCAAGTGTTTTTACCACTGCATCACCAGGGCTCCTTACCAGACCAATAGATCAGTGTTATTATGGTGGATCACCCTAGCCTAAAAACCAAGATTATGGGTAAGTCACTCTCCAGATGGGTAAACTGAGAACCAATTTGGTAGCAGGGAATTGGGTAATGCACAGATCACCCAAATGCTTCCCATACTAACTCTTATGCTAACAAGTTCACCAACTAAAGGAGACTCATCAGAGTTGGATCCATTTTCTTAGCCTGGCTAGGAGTTGGCATCAGTTTCCAATAGTGAATTTTTCCTGCTGGACACCATTCCCATTTTCAAATTCATTTCCTGAGGCACTTTAATGTGCAACCACCCCACCCCCTGCCCTCCCCTACCAAGGTACCAGGTAAATGGTGCATTAAAAGAGAGCTAATGGATCTAACATTATACAAACTCCCCAGTGTACACCCCCAATCCTACTCATCCACCCACGAGGCCCCTTGAGAAATAGGAGCTCAAGATAAGAAGAAACCTACTTCCTTTTTCTTGCCTCAGAAAAGCCACCAGACTGGGTGAGAAGCCAAGGCTTTCATTTTGGTGGGTAAGTAAGACTTTGTTCAGTGTCTTCTGATAGAGAATAGAAAATGCCTTTCTGCGATCTTGCATTTAGAGAATGTTCTGTATCTAGAATTTTGCAGGAGACATCATTACATGTGCAATTATTTTTATTTCTTGAAAGCTGCTGTCTGGGCATTTATCTCCCTTTCATTTTTCCACTTCTTCCTGGTCATGGAATGTGTGTGCTTTTTGGTGACAGAGTGGAAAATATTGAGATGCTTTAGCACACTGGAATTTATGACCTTGCTGTGGTTGTGGACATGAGCTTTAGACTCAGGAAGATTTTACTCAAGTCTTAATTTTGCATTTTATTAGCAGAGGAACCTTGCACTAGTGATATCATCTCTTTGAACCTCTATTCCTTCATCTGAAAAGTGGGGGGTGATAATAACTTCTATATCATTGGGTGGTTGTGAGCTCTTGATGAGATGATGTTTATAAGCAATTAATAAGATGCTTGACCCATAGTAGAACTTCCATAATATTTTTTTAGGAGTGGTAAAGGAAATTATAAGTCTCTTTAGCAAAATTTGGTTTATATCCAGTGTTCTAGTGTATGATGTGCAGTTAGCCTCTTCAGGGCTGTGAGGAATCAGAGATTTCCTCTGGGATGGTCTGTCTCAGAGCACCACTTTGTTACTGTGGGAGTTTCTCAGGACCCTTCCCCATTCTTATCACATCATGGTTATAACCGGAGTCATGGAAGAAGCATGAGTGATCTCCATGACTACCACTATTAACCACCACTATCGTCACCGTCACCATCAGCTCCACTATCTCTACCATCTTTCATCCTTCATCTACCACCACGATCTCCATTCCTGCCATGTCAATTATCATTGCCAACACCATCATCACCACCGCTCTTACCACTATTGCCCCTACCACTGCCACCATCACTCCCGGTACCACCCCCGCTACCACCATCATCACCAACAGTCTACTATCACCATCATCACTATGACCGCCACCAACCATCATCATTTCTGTCATGTGACTCATCATCAACACTACTGTCATCACCATCTCCATCATTACCACCACTGTCACCCTCCCCATCATCACTGCCAACACTTTATCACCACCATGACCACCTCATCCCCACCTTTACCATCACCACAACTGTCACCACCATGACCACCGTCATCAACTACTTCACCACTAACTCCATCATCAAATTGACTACTATCACCACTACTACCATCACCATCAATGCTACCACCTACATTCTATCATCAGCATCATCACCATCACCACCTCTGTCATCACCAACCACCACTACCATTATTTTGATGTTCACCATTACCATCACTCTCTCAACAACATCGTCACCAACATTACTGCCATTATCATTCCCTGTTTTCTGTACAGTTAACATTAGCATTTACCCAGTGCCAGGCAGGGGTCACATTCTAGGGATACTATTTGTCAAGTATGAAGTACCTGCTCTTTCTAGGTCCCATTTTGCAGATGAGAAAACTGAGGCTCAGTGGTACAGTCACTACCTTAGGGCCACTCGGGTAGTAATAGTGGATTTGGAGTTCAGACTCAGGTGTGCTGAACAGCATCTAAGTGTCTATGGACAGAGCATAACTGTGGGTAAGCACTGGAAAAGATTTACCCCACAGCCATACACGTAGGCCCTAAAGGATTCCAAACACTGAGATCAAAAAGTAATGGCTGCATCAAGACATGAGTACAAAGAAGGGATGGAGCTACTGAAAGAAACTGTTTCTGCTTTTCCCTTCCAAGAAAATGTATTATTATTATTATTATTATTTTATGACCAAAGTAATGTAAAAATTTAGGATTGCAGCTGAATAAGAAGAAATTTAAAAAAATAACTGCTAATGGCACTTGGCTTGGCAATGTCATTCCCTTGTTAGTATTTATAATTTTTTTAAATGTGACATTGCATATTTTGCCCTATAACTGGCATTTATTCTGATGTCATATCACAATTGCTTTCTATGTTTTTCTCGTATTGTTGTAAAAATATAGAAAATACAGCATTTGTCCTTTCAATTTTTTTCATGTGTACTGTTTGGAGACACCAATTCCTGTCTTATTTTAATCATAACATTATTTTCATTAATGGCATTGAGTTATTTTTGTTACACATATTTAAATGCTGCATTTCTTCCTGCTTAATTTTGTGAAATGACTGTCTTCAAACCATTTGAATTCATCTTCTCCATCATCATCTCTATCACTGATGACACTACTTCTTGGGCAGCTTAGCAATTTGCAGTGAATATCATCTTTGAAAAAGTGCACAAAAAGTTTTATCCTAAACCCATTTACCTACTGACACAATATAAGAACAGTCTTTCTTAAATTTTAACAGGGCAAACATTCATTACATTGCTTTTTAAAGTCTTCTTTAAAAAGCTCATTTATAGCGATATCTAAAAAAAAAATAAGCCATTTGCCAGTGAGTGAACCATCTCACGGTACCCCCGTGTGTCAGAGTAGAACTGTATTTTGTAGGGTTTTCAATGGCTGACTTTTCAGAAGTAAATTCCAGGACTTCCTTCCAAAATTCTTGTGGATGGACTTGAATTTTCATCTTTCAGGTAGCAGCTGACTGTATTAATCATTTGCACCACTCCAGGACTTCAATTTATGATGCCTAAACCTAGCAGCATAGTGGTTAAGAGCTATGGCTGATAACCAAAACGTTAGCAGTTCAAATCTACCTGGAGCTCCTTGGAAACGCTATGGGGCAATTCTGCTGTGTTCTATAAGGTCACGATGGGTTGGAATCAAATCGGCAGCAGTGGGTTTCTGAACACTTCCATAGCTTTCACCTTTAGAAACTCTTCTTTCAATATAAAATACAATCACTTAGTCCAATATTCAGATAGTACAAAAGGTCAAAATGTGAAAAGTCTCCTTCCAACCCTACTTGCCAGTTAATCAGATGATCTTTTGAAAGACTACTTGTGTTATCAGTTTCTTACGTATCTTCCAGAGATATCTCCTGCAAATGCAAAATGCATTTGATGCATTTATATATGTCCATACATGTTATATATGTATGCCATATGGCTTTGTGAATGGATGCGCACAAACACACATCCAGTTGTGTATGGAACGTTAACTTTTTTCTAAAATAGGACGGATAGTTGACTTATTATATAAATGAGAATCCCTGGTGGCACAATTGTTAAAACACTTGGCTGCTAACTAAAAGGTCAGCAGTTAGAACACAGCAGCTGCTCTGCTGGAGAAAGATATAGAGGTGACCTTCTGTAAAGACTACAGCCTTGGAAACCCTGTGGAACAGTTCTACTTTGTTTTATACAGTTCTATGAGTTGGAATCAACTGAATGGCATTGGGTTTGTTATCAGTTTCTTCTTTTTAGGAGAGATAACTTATATATTTTATAAGCATTTATGTAAGTATATTCTGTATCAATTATATATCATGCAATTATATATAATTTATTTTGACATTTGTATTTATAGATTATTGGATCTGACTCGATGGCACTTGGCTGGCATTTATAGATTATATTTATGTATCTGTTTGTATTAAAAAAAATCAGTTGCTGTCAAGTTGATTCTGCATGGTGACCCCATGTGTGTTAGAACAGAATGGTGCTCTGTCAAGTTTCTAAGGCTGTGAACTTTCAGAAGCAGATTGCCTTGCCTGTCTTCCCGGGTGCCACTGTGTGTGTTCTAACTGCCAGAATGAAGCAGTCCAGTGCTTGACCTTTTGTGCCATGCAGGGATTCTATATATTTATTATATGCTTTTATTAGATTTTATATAATTATGTATACATATATATGCTACATATATAATATTTATATATTTATAAACTGTATTTAGACAATACTGTATATATGGACAATTTGTAGAGATTACAGCCTAGAAAACCCATGGATGCAGTTCTGCTCTGGTGGCATAGTGGTTAAGTTCTATGTCTGCTAACCTTTCGGTTAGCAGTTCAAATCCACCATGCTCTCCTTGGAAACTCTATGGGGCAGGTCTACTCTGACCTATACAGTCACTGTGCGTGGGAACTGACTCGACAGAAGTGGGTTTGGTTTGGGTATGTATGGAAACCCTGGTGGCACAGTGCTTAAGTGCTACATCTGCTAACTAAAAGGTTAGCAGTTGGAACTTGTGAGGTGCTTCTTGGAAACTTTATGGAGCAGTTCTACTCTGTCTTATAGGGTTGGCATGAGTCAGAATTGACTTGAAAGCAGTGGGTTTCATCTGGGGTTTTTGGTATATCTATATAACATCATACATATAACTAAAAACAACTATTGCCATCGAGTGGATTCTAACTCACAGGGATCTTATAGGACAGAAAAGAACTGCCCCACAGGGTTTCCAAGGAGCATCTGGTGGATACAAACAGTGGACCTTTATTTTTGGCTAGCAGGTGTAGCACTTAACCACTACACCAGCAGAGCAGAACTGCCTCCTTGGGTTTCCAAGGCTGTAATCTCTATGGATTTAACCACTATATCACCAGAGTTTTCAGTTTTCAAGGAAACAGATGGCTACATCTTTTCTTCTGTGAAGCTGCTGGTAGATTTGAATTGCTGCAGCTGAGCACTTAACTGTTGCATCACCAGGACTCCTTTGGTATAGTATGTAAGATGACAAATAAAAACATACAGGAATATATACATATGTATACCATATAAGTATATGTATACATGTATATACATATAAGTATTTGTATAATGTATATACAGAAAGGTATACATACATGTAGATGTATAGAAACGTACAGGAATACATATAGATATATGTGTATACATATAGGTGTGCATATGTTGTTGTTGTTACGTGCCATCCAGTTGGCTCTAACTCATAGTGACCCTATGAACAACAGAACTAAACACTGCCTGGTCCTGGGCCATACTCACAATAGTTTTTACTCTTAAGCCCACTGCTGGAACCACTGTGTGAATTCACCTTGTTGAGATTCTTCCTCTTTTTTGCTGATCCTCCACTTTGTCAGGTGTGACATCCTTCTCCTGAGATTCATCCCTCCTGACAACATGTCCAAAGTATGTAAGACACAGTCTCGCCCTCCTTGCTTCCAAGGAACACTCTGGTTGTACTTCTTCCAGAACAGACACTTGTTCTTTTGGCGGTCGATGGTACATTCAATATTCTTCTCCAGCACCACAATTCAAAGGCAACGATTCTTCTTCTGTCTTCCTTATTCATGGTCCAGCTTTCACATGCATATTATGTGATTGAAAATACCATGGCTGGGGTCAGACAAACTTTAGTCTTCAGGGTGACATCTTTACTTTTCAACACTTTAAGGACGTCCTTTGTAGCAGATTTTCCCAATGCAATGCATCTTTTGGCTGCTTCACTGGTGCTTCCATGAGCATTGATTGTGGAACCAAGTAAAAGGAAAACCTTGAGAAATCTGTCCCTTCTCTGTTTATCACGATGTTACTTACTGGTCCAGTTGTGAGGATTTTTGTTTTCTTGATGTTGAGGTGCAATCCATACTGTGGTCTTTTATCTTCATCAGCCGGTGTTTCAAATCCTCTTCACTTCTAGCAAGTAAGGTGGTGTCATCTGCATAACACAGGTTGTTAATGAGTCTTCCTCCAGTCCTGATGACTTGTTCTTCTTCATACAGTCCAGCTTCTCAGATTCTTTGCTCAGCATACAGATCAAAAAGGTTTGGTGAAAGGTTACAACTGTGACACACACCTTTCCTGACTTTAAACCATGCAGTATCCCCTTCCTCTGTTCTCATGACTGCCTCAAGATCAGTGTACAGATTCCTCATGAGCACAACTAAATGTTCTGGAATTATAGTTCTCCACAACATTATCCATAACTTTCCACAATATTATCCACAATTTGTTGTGATTCACAAATCGAATGCTTTCGCATAGTCAGTGAAACACAGGTAAATATCCTTCTGGTATTCTCTGCTTTCAGCCAAGATGCATTTGACATCAGCAATGATATCCCTCATTCTCCATCCTTTCCTGAATTCAGTTTGAAATTCTAGCAGTATTGAAATTCTGTCAGTATACTGTTGCAGTTACTGTTGAACAATCGTAAGCAAAATTTTAATTGTATGTGATATTAATGATATTGTTCAATAATTTCTACTCTCAGTTTGGTCACCTTTCTTGGAAACAGTCATAAATACGGATCTCTTCCAGTCAGTTGGTCAGATAGCTCTCCTTGAAATTTCCTGGCATAGACAAGTGAGTACTTCCAACACTGCATCCATTGGTTGAAACATCTCGATTGACATTCCATCACTTCCTGGAGCCTTGTTTTTCATCAGCGCCTTCAATGCAGCTTTGACATCTTCCTTCAGTGCCATTGGTTCCTAATCGTTTGTTACCTCTTGAAATGGTTGAACATCGACCAGTTCTTTCTGGTATCATAACTCTGTATTCCTTCCATCTTCTTCTGTAGAATCCTTCACTACTGCAACTCAAGGCTTGACTTTTTTTTTTTTTTTAAGTTCTTTTAGCTTGAGAAATACAGACCATCTTCTTCCCTTTTGGTTTTCTATTTCCAGCTCTTTGCACATGTCACTATAATACCTCCCTGTGTCTTCTTGCACTACCCTTTAAAATATGTTCAGCTTTTCTTCATCATTCCTTTGTTGTGCTTTAGCTGCTGGACGTTCAAGAGCAAGCTCAGTTGACACCTGTCTGCCCTGGCTGACCCTGCTAGTATGTGAATACTGCTAGTACAGCTTCCAGCATCACAGCAACATGCAAGGCCCCACAGTACAGCAAACTGACAGACAAGGGGGGTCTCCTTTTCCCAAAATTTGTAAATTGGTATTGCAGTTGTACTTTCTATTTAAGGTTACTATATTACCTACTAGAGAGTTCGCTCTGAACTTTCTTTCATTTTTGTGCATTGTTCTTTTCTTAACACAGAAAAATGATTGCAATTATTAATATTTAAAATTCAAGCTGTAAACCCTGGTGGCATAGTGTTTAAGAGCTAACCAAAGACTGGCTGCTAACCAAAAGATTAGCAGTCCAAATACACCAGGTACTCTTTGGAAACCCTATGAGGCAGTTCTATGTGGTCATCAGGAGTCACAATTGGCTTGACAGCAATGGGTTTAAAATTCAAGCTATACAGTCATATCATTACAATCCAAATAAACCATACAAAGTAAACAATGAAAGAAAGTAAAAAAATTACCAAAACAATATTGAGCCCTCATTCTCGGTTTCTTTTCCTTTTATTTGCAGATGCTGCAGTTTCTTATGTAGCAGTGAATGGAGTATTGGGTCAGCCTGTCACACTACCCTGTTCATACTTTGGAAAGGTCACGTCAACGTATTGGGGTCGAGGGACATGCCCTTTGCTTGACTGTAGAAATCCAATTGTCCGTACTGATAAATACCATGTCACTTTCCTGGCAGCCAACCATTACAAACTAAATGGTTCCCTTTCAAAAAAGAATGTGTCTTTGACTACAGAGAATGTGGTCAAGGCAGACAGCGGCCTGTACTGTTGTCGTGTTAAGCACTGTGGTTTGACAAATGAGAAATTCACCACATCACTGGAGATTAAAGGAGATGAGCACAATCTTCCTTCTTCCTTTGGTCATTTCATGAGGGTGAACTCAGATGCAAGGTTTTCCATTTGGTAATAATTTTCTCTTTTCTTTTAATAGAAAGAGGTTCAGTATGCAGGTTTTTAATAACTATTGCTCTTGGGAACTAGGAAAGCTTTCACATGTATAGACCATGTCCTAACTTCATCCTTGATTCAAGGTCATAGGATGGAAGATCTTGACAGTCAGTAGACTGTCTCCTGAAGCAGTGCTTCAAAAGTGTTAGCTGGTCCTTGGAAAAGCCTCTACTATTCCAGTGAAATCCAGTAAATGTGGATAGTTCTTTCTATAATAAGTTTTCTAATTAGCCTGATTTAATGTCAACATCCTGCTCTTCTATTTTGCCTGCGCTGCATAGATTAACTCTTGCCCTCAGCACCCTGTCCTGGAACCCAATGTTCACGGTCTCTTAGGAAGACTAGCAACAGCTGAATGAATGACATGCTAGAGGGAGAAGAAAGACCCTTTTCTTATATTTTTGTTTGAAAAGAAATGAAGGGAGTTAAATGTAAGATATTTGGTCTTCCCTGAGTCAGATCCAACTCGACGGCACTTGGCTTGGCTGAGTGAAAGAGAATAATTTCCTCTTAATACAGCAAACTCATTCATTTTGCTCTTTTATAAATGTAAAATACACACCAATACTTGACTTGATAAATATACCTTATTGAGTTCACATCAACTGCCTAGCCTCATAAGTACACCAGTGATGACATTTGTTGCTGACAAAAAAAAGATGCGAACTTGAAATGTTATTAGTACAGTGATTGTCAAAACAGATCAAAGGTGCAAAAAGGCATGTGGACGCGATTCCTGGGGGTTGATGAGAACTAAGGGAGAGATCATGAGTGTCTGCAGATTTTAAAACTGTGAGAAGGAAATAACGTGAATGAGATGACTCATGAAGTTTGCCTTCAGTTCTACAATAATGGAAAGATGATACGGTAGCTGCATTGCTATGCCCTTGTGATGAAATTGTTCATGATAAAAACAGCAGTGGCTGGCAAGACTTCGAAATATTTTGTTCAGTTCATGTGATAAATCCTCTATTTTAGTCTGGCAAACTTAAGTAGCACAAAAATAAAGGACACTGTGCAGCTTAAATAATTGAAAAAAAAATCAAATAATCAAGTCTTGGAAAGAGACTGGAACCAGCATTATTACAGGATCTAAAGATCAGAAACAGTTGGAATGACTCAGACATAAACTGGGAGAGTATAGGTCAGATGGTGCACTTGGTCCAAGTGAGTTACTCTCTCTCTCAGCTGTACAACATGAAAATATAATGTGAAAATCCCAAACATGATTTAAATTTAGGCTGAAGACTTATTTTCTCAATGACATTTCTCTTAGTGCAACAGCAAATAGAATTCTGTTATTTCAGCTGACAAACATGGGGACAGAAGATAGTCGTGAAGTCTCCCTCATTCTGCTATACTCAGTCATCGTTGCACCACAGCTTTGAAAGCTCAGGCTGAGGCATTCCAATTTTCACTTTCCATTATTTTTGCCCCCGGCATTATGATCTGTTATAATTGGTTCTGCTCAGTGTGTTGGTAGACTTTGATTTGTTTACAGCATGACTATTTTATTATGTTATCTAGTGTAATGATTAAGAGCTACAGTTACTAACCAAAAGGTCAGTAGTTCAAGTCCACCTGGTTGGTGTTCCTTGGAAGCCCTACAGGGCAGTTCTACTCTGTCCTATAGGGTCGTTATGAGTTGTAATTGACTCAAAGGCAGTGATTTTTTTAATAGTTACTATAATCAAGATAATGCATTTTCAACTCCGAAAGGAAGCTTAATTTTGCTTTTTAATGAATAAAGCAAAAGAAGCCTGGCCTATGTGAGCCAAGCCAAGTGCCATCGAGTCAGATCCAACTCATGGTGACCAAGTTAGTCTGAGCAATGATATCCTGTCAATTAAAAACACAGTAGATGTATAACAGCCCTGGCCCACATGCTTTATTTAGAGCTATGTGTTCAATAGGTCTCACTACTAGAAATCCACTCACTCACTCACGATGGATAAATGGAAGTATGGAAAGTGATACTTTTTACCTTTAAATTCCTAGACCATTTAAAAATAAACAAAAATGTGGTTATCAGGCTGAGATATTTTGACTCAATTCAGTAGAGAACACTAAAACCCCTTAAGGAAACTCTAGCTCTGTGATTATTTTGATTGTCTCATGAGAACTGCTTCCAGGAAACAAGAAGATAAAATATTCAGAAGAGCAGACCACTAGGCAGAGGGTCCAGATTTCCTAAACTCAGTCTCTCCTGTGAGGGAAGAGAACTGTGAATCCACCCCAATGAGGCAGGATATGTTCATTCCCTTGTGTGCAGAGTAGAGCTGGGTAGTTAAGAGCCCAAGATGCTGAGGGAGATGCCTGAGCAAGTCATCCATCCTCCCTCAATCTGGCTTTCTCATTTGTAAAACAATGAGCATCATAGAACCTCTCTCAGAGAATCATTGCTATAAGTGTTGAGAAACATTACTCATGTTCAGGGAGGATGTAAACAAATTAGCTGCTATTATTCCAATTCCAAATCCATTTTAGGAATAAGTTTTGCTAATGTATGTTGCATAGAAGCCAAATCATCCATTTGTAAATAAATGTACTCTGTAGAGGTTAAAAAAAGGAGGAGGAGAGGACAAAGAGGAGGAAGAGGAAAAGGAGATCTAAACAATTCCTTATCATAAACACAGCCTAAATTTCCTTATCATAAACACTGTTCAGGAATTTAGACTGAAGTTTTCAGAAGAAACTGTTTCAAAATATAGTAAGCATTTATTGTATACTAGGTATTCTAAGTATATTTGTATCTTAAGTGATCACATACTACTATTATTTATTTCACTTTGAAATGAAGAAAAGGAGGCTTTCTGAGATTTTAAAAAAATCTTGTTCTTACTGCTTTCATACCATTATCTCAATTAACTCCCAGTCTTATGGAGAGCTTCCCTGAATCCCTGATGTCTTGGGATCCTCTGCTGTTTATTCTCAAATCACTCTGTCCCATTTCTTAAAAACATGTTGTTATGGATTAAAACATGTCCCCCCAAAATATGCATCAACCTGGCTAGACCATAATTCCCAAATTTCATATTGTGTGTTTGTCCTTTATTTTATGATCCGATGTGATTTTCCTATGTGTTGTACCTACCAATATCTGCCTATGGTTAATGAGACAGGATTAAGTTATGCTGAAGAGGAATAGGGTAGGATGCACAGCCCTGATATGATTTAAGGGGAATTTCTGGGGGTGTGACCTCTTTTATCATAAGAGGTGAGAGAAGTAAACTCAGAAATAGGGGTCTCATTTATAGAGCATGTCCTTGGAACTTGGGTACATGTGCTAAGAAGCTCCTAGACCCAGAAGATTGACAAGACCCTGTCCCCAGAGATAACAGAGAAAGAAAGCCTTCTCCTGAAGCTGGTTCTCTGAGTTTAGCCTACTAGACTGTGAGATGATATATTTGTTTGTTAAAGCCATCAACTGGTGGTATTTCTATTATAGCAGCACTAGATAACTAACCCCACGTGTCTGTCAGTTTGTCATACTTAGGAGCCTGTGTGTTGCTGTTGTGCTGGAAGTCACGCCACCAGTGTTCTGATACCAGCAGGGTCACCCATAGCAGATAGCTTTCAGCTAAACTTCCAGACTAAGACAGACCAGGAGGAAGGACCCAGCAGTCTACCTCTGAAAAGAATTAGCCAGTGAAAACCTTATGACTACCAGAGGAACATTGTCAGATCTAGTACCAGAAGATAAGCCCCCAGTCCCCAGGTTAGAAGGCACTCAGAAGACTACTGGGGAAGAGCTGCCTCCTCAAAGTAGAGTCAACCTTAATGATGTGGATAGAGTCAAGCTTTATGGGCTTTCATTTGTTGATGTGTTATAACTCATAATGAGAAAAAACAGCTATAGACATGCCTTAATAATCAGAACGTGGAATCTAGGAAAACTGGAAATCATCAAAAACGAAATGAAACACATAAACATTGATATTCAGGGTATTGGTGACCTTAAATGGACTGGTATTGGGCATTTTGATTCAATTGTATGGTCTACTATGCTGGGAATGACAACCAGAAGAAGAATGGCCTTCCATTCATTGTCAAAAAGAACAATCCAGGATCTACCCTGAAATACAGTTCTGTCAGTGATAGGATAATATCCAGATGCCTACAAGGAAGGGCAGTTAATACAACCACTATTCAAATTTATATACTACCCACTAAGGCCAAAGAGAAAGAAACTCAAGATTTTTACCAGTTTCTGCAGTCTGAAATTAACAATAGAACATGCAATCAAGATGCATCGATAATTACTGATGATTGACATGCAAAAATTGGAAGCAAAGAAGAAGGATCAGTAGTTGGAAAATATGGTGCTTGCGGTAGAAATGATGCTGGAGATTCTGTGATAGAATTTTACAGGACCAGGGACTTCACTGCAAACACCTTTTTTGCCAACATGAATGGTGACTACACATACACATGGGCCTCACCAGATGGAATACACAGGAAACAAATGAATTACACCTGTGGAAAGAGACTCCAGAACAAGCACTGGTGTTGATTGTGGCACAGACCATAAATCATTTATAAGGAAGTTCAAACTGAAACTGAAGAAAATAAAATCCACAAGAGCACGAATACAACCTTGAGTATATCCCATCTGAAATTAAAAACCATCTCAAGGATAGTAATTTGATGTGCTGAACACTAATGACTGAAGACCAGAAAAGTTACTGGATGGTATCATACATGAAGAAAGCAAGAGGTCATTAAAAATGCCAAGAAGAAAACAAATTGGACATCAAAGAGATTCTGAAACTTACTCTTGAACATTACATAGCGAAAGCAAAAGGAAGAAACAACGAAGAGAAGTGAACAGAAGATTTTGAAGGGCAGCTTGAGAAGACAAAGGAAAATATTATAATGATGTGTACAAGGAGCTAGAGATAGAAAACCAAAAGGGAAGAACACGCTCAGCATTTCTCAGTCTGAAACAACTGAAGACAAAACTCAAACCTTGAGTTGCAATAGTGAGAGATTCTATGGGCAAAATATTAAACAACACAGAAAGCATCAAGAGACAATGGAAGGAGATCTCAGGGTGCACCCCTTTATAGGGGAGTGGGTGGAGAGGAGGAGAAAGGAGACATGTATGGAGCAGAGAGGAATAGTGTGCTGTCACTGGGCAGGGAGAGCAGTGGAAGCTGAGTATAGGTGGACATGTAAATTTATATGGGAATGTACATTTTCACTCAGTCATAATAAAAATAAAGAAAGAAAAGGGAATGGAAAAAAAAGAGACAATGGAAGGAATACACAGTCATTACACCAAAAAGAACTGGTCAAAATTCAATCATTTAAAGAGGTAGCATATGATCAGGAACCAACGGTACTGAAGGAAGAAGTTGAAGCTGCTTTGAAGGCACTGGCAAAAAAACAAGTCTCCAGAAAATGACGGAATATCAACTGAGATATTATAACAAATGAATAAAGCATTGGAAGCACTCACTCACACACGCCTAGAAATTTGGAAGACAGCTATCCAGCCAAGTGACTGGAAAAGATCCATATTTATGCATATTCCCAAGAAAGGTGATCCAACTGAATGCAGAAATTATCAAGCAATATGTGCCTTAGAGTTGATTCTGACTCATAGAGACCCTGTGTACAACAGCTACCTCATGTCTAAAGCCTTGGGTCACACAATGGTTTGCAGTTAGCTAGTAAATGAAAAGTTGAAGTTCAAATCCACTCAGCATCACAATCTGTCATGCTGTTTCCACAGATACACTTGGTGTTCTATTTCACAATTCTACGGGTTTTGAAGAACAGACTCTCTTCACTGAATAAAGAAGTTTCCACCATTCAGGACACCAAGTAAGAAAACAATAGACCCGCTGGTACCCTCTTAGTTGAACTTGCATCATGTTTCTGCAGGACCACTCTGCCTGGGAAAAAGACTGTAGAAAATACAGTATAGACTTTCCTGGTACTAGAGGAAGAACACATGAGAAGAATGTGTATAAGAAGTAAAAACTATGATTTTCAAGTAGTTTGTTGCATGGTCTCATTTGTTTAAACAGCAGACATCCACTGAGTATCTCCTTTGTGTGACATGGTCTTCAAATGAAATTAGTACCAAGATTGTCCACATCATCCATTTGTCCTCTGAGAGTCTATTCATTTCTTGACTCCTTTCTCCTTGGTCATAGCAATTCCGTTTTCATTAGTGCTAACCCAAACTATTAAGAACAGTGATTGAAAAAAATAAGTGATGTACCAGTTAAATGCTTAGCTACTCTATGGATTGACCTATGTTCTTCCCCCACCCTAAATGTGTTATCAACTCAGCTAGGCCATGAAGTACAGTGTTGTGTGATTGCCCACCATATTGTTATCTATTATGGTTTTTGTATGTGTTGTAAATCCTACCTGTCTTAGTTATCTAGAACTTCTACAACAGAAATACCACAAGCGGATTGCTTTCACAAACAGAATTTTATTCTTTCACAGTATAGGAAGCCAGAAGCCTGAATTCAGGGCATCAACTCTAGAAGCCTTTCTCTCTGTGTCGGCTTTGAGGGGAAGGTCTTTGTCATCAATCTTCCCTGGTCAAGGAGCATCTCAGTGCAGGGACTCTGGATCCAAAGGTATGCTTTTCTCCTGGTTCTTCATTTTTGGTGGCATGAGGTTCCCCATTGTCTCATCTCTCTGCTTGCTTCTCTCTTTTATATCTCAAAGGAATTTGATTCAACATACAACCTAGTCTCCTAAACTGAGTCCTGCTCATTAACATAACTGCCTCTAATCCTACTTCATTAACATCATACAGGTAGGATTTACAACACTAGGAAAATCACATCAGATGTATGATCACGTAATACTGGGAGTCCTGGCCTAGCCAAGGTAACACATTTGAGGGGGGAGAGGACACAATTCAGTCCACAAAATTGTCTGTATGATTTCAGTAAGGCAAGGTTAGAGGCAGTTACATTGCTATCAAGTCAATTCTGACTCCTAGTGACCATATAGGACAGGGGAGAATCACCCCATAGGGTTTCCAAGGAGCAGCTGGTGGCTATGAATTGCTGACCTTTTGGTTAGCAGCCTAGTGCTTAACCACTGTACCATCAGGGTCCCATTTCTACTTATGTATTTCTATTAAATACTATATGATATAAAATAGTATTAATTTTACATACCATACATGGTAAGGAAACCTAGGGTTGTAATGGTTACGTGCTACCACTGCTAACCAAAAGGCTGGCAGTTCGAATACACTCAATGTTCCTTGGAACATGTGAGGCAGTTCTACTCTGTCCTACAGTGTTGCTAGGAGTCAGAATTGACTCAACAGCAGTGGATTTGGTTTAGTTTTGGTTTTATACATGGTAGAATAAAAAGAAGATATAAATATAGTCTAAATAAATAATGAATAAAATACATAAAAAAGAAAAAAATAAATTGCCATCCAGTCAATTCTGACTCATGTTGATCTCATGTATGTCAGAGTAAAACTATGCTCCATGGGGCTTACAGTGACTGTGACTTTTCAGAAGTAGATTACCATGCCTTTCTTCAGAGGCACTTCTGAGCATTTTCAAACCACCAACCTTTGTGTTAGTAGTTGAGTGTTTAACTGTTTGTACTACCCAATAACTCAAGAGCCCAACAAGTTGTGGTTATTATTACTATTTTTTTCCCTCTCCAGGATCATGACACTGAAAGCCATTGCTCAGCTATTTATTCTGGGTTGTTCTTGGGGCCTCGGTTTCTTTATGGTTGAAGCAGTAGGGGAGATAGCTGGGTTAGTCATGGCCTACATGATCACCATCATCAACGTCCTGCAGGGAGTTTTGCTGTTTGTGATACACTGTCTCCTTAATCGCCAGGTAAGACTAATTATTTCCTCTCTCGCTAGAAGTACACAAATCTTATGGAATGACTACTCACATTCTTGCCCTTCATTTTGATAGTTTTGGGTTGCCTGGATTCTGGCAAGAGGGTTTGGGTGTTGTTTGTTCTCCTGCGTGCTTTGGTTCCCATCTTTTCAGCATCCTAACATAACTCTCAACAGCACTGTAACAGTCAAAGTAAAGTCATTTGCGCTGCAGTAACAAACAGCCCTCTTTTACTGATCAAAGGGGGAATGTGGAGCGGAATTAAAATTCTCATATAATCCAGACTTACTAGAGTTGCTGAGGTTTGATGAGTTCCTAAAACTACTACCCTGAAATCATCGTTAAACCTTAACCTGAAACTATGGGCTGAAATCATCTTTAAACCAAATAAAGAGTTTAGCTTAATTAGTACAGAATTTTTGTCTTGAGCATTGTGCTCTTTTAAAGAATTATCTGTCCATATGTGATCAACTTGACAAAAGCAACTCAAAAGTTTAGATGAGCCTAGAGGGCAGTGAGTTATGCTAATGGTGATGAAATCGTACATGTAGAAATTGTTGAACTGGTCTACATTTTGATACGTATATTTTCACCAGAAACAAAACAATTAGCCCATCCCTGGTTTCAGTGATTTACAACAGTAAAGGTTTGTCTCTTGCTCGTGCCACATGCCTGTGGGTTGATATTCATTGCATTCACTCTGGGATCCAGGCTCAGAAGGCAGCCCTGGTGTAGCACATGGGTGATCTCATGGCCAAGGAGAAAGAGATCAAAGCAAAGAACAACTTCACTCTTTTGAAACTTATCCTTAGAAGTAATACACATGACTTCTGCCTTCATTCCACTGGTCAAATCAAGTAATAGGCCATAACCAAATTCACCTTGAAGAGGATAAATAATCCTCTTATAGGGAGATGGACTTTTGGGATGGACACTGGACCATTTGGCACAATCTACCACAAGCTCTCAAGGCCCATTGGGATAGCAGTCAAGAAATTAAATGATGCATTGAATCGGGCAAATCTGCTGTAAAAGATCTCTTTAAAATGTTGAAAAGCAAGGATGTCAGTTTAAGGACTAAGGTGCACTGGACCCAAAAAGTGATGTGTTCTATCTCCTGACATGCATGAGAAAACTGGACAATGAATAAGAAAGACCAAAGAAGAATTGATGCCCATGAATTATGGTGTTGGTGAAGAACACTGAATATGCCATAGATTGCCAGAAGAATGAAGAAATCTGTGTTGGAAGAAGTGCAACCAGAATGCTCCTTAGAAGCAAGATGATGAGATTTTGTCTCACATACTTTGGGCATGTTATCAGGAGGGATCAGTCCCCGGAGAAAGACATCATGCCTTGATGAAGAGTATGGTCATTGAAAGAGAGGGATTCCCTCAAGGAGATGGAATGACATAATGGCCGCAACAGTGGGCTCAAGCATAACAATAATCGTAAGGGTAGTGCAGGACCAGGCAATGTTACATTCTGTTGCACACAGGGTCACTGTGAGTTAGCACTGACTCAAGGCTACCTAAAGACACATGCTCAGAGAGACTTTAGCTCTAATACAAATTCTTCCACTGAGTATGTTGCTGTGTAACACTGAGTGGGCTACTTACCTTCTTTGAGGCTCAGTTTTTTCACCTGTAAATATGGTGATATCTACCTTATAGGCTTAAGGATTAAATGAAATGATGCCATATAAATCTTCTAGCACAGTCCTTGGCATATATTAAGTTCTAATTGCGGGTCATTATTTCACTTTTACTTGTCATACAGATTAGGAATGTCTTTCCTGGCTTTGTCCTTTGTGACACAGTGGAACTAACAGCAGTTAAAATGCTAGCTACAAACTGACCTGATTTCTACCTTATTAATTTCTGTCCAATCTGTTAGCACCTTCTGAATGCTTGGTACTCCTTGCACAGAAAAGTAAAATACAACTTACTTGTCTTGGCAAAGTAATGCTGATAATTAACTATTTAAAAGTCATTTTCAACATATTAAGGAGGTTTCAACATATCAAGGAAGGCAATTCATGGGATTGCAAGGAGTGGTTTAGTGCAGTGGTTGGTGCCAGAGTTCCACAGTAAGACAAGATTTGGAATGTTGGGAATGTGACTACGGCTAAATTGGTTTACCCCCAAGAGGCTCAACTTCTTCACCATTAATTGAAGGAGAGATGAACACCTTCTCCATCAGATTAAACGACACAGTGCTTATAAGTCTGGAACATAGCTGGAACAGCATGTTGGGTGCCATTGTGTACACTCTGATTCATGATGACTCCATATACAGAGTAAAACTGACCTACAGGAATTCCTAAACAGTAATTTTTACAGAAGCAGATCATCTGGTCTTTCTCCTGCTGACCCTCTGGTTAAGTCTGAACCATCAACCTTTACTACCAACCAGGTGCTTAACCATTGCACCACCAGGTCTTCGTGGAAGCTAGCTACTGTTCAGTAAATGGTAATCTTCATCACTGCCATCATCACAACCACCAATGTCATCCTCACCTTCATCAATATAGTCCCCCATAGTCACTTTCCTTGTCACCATAATCACTTTTATGATCTCCATCATCATCGTCATCTTCCTCATCATGTCATTACCCTCACCATCATCAACACAGTCACCTTCATTATCTCCAACATCGTCGCCACCTACCACATCTCCATCCTCACCATCATCTCCATCAGCAACAGCAGCAGAATTCATCACCATCATTATAGACAGAGACAGCCCTTACGGTGCCCAGCACTTAATAAACACTCTCTCCATAACTGAGAAAGTTTGGTTTAAACAAAACAAACCAGTATGAGCATGGCCAAAGCTGAAATTCCAGGAAAAAGTTGTAGGGGTTATGGAATGTCATCTGTTTTAGTCATCTGCTCTAACAGAAATACCAAGAAGTGGATGGCCTTAACAAAGCAAAGTTTATTCTTAAACAGTCCGGTAGGCTACAAGTCCAAACTCAGGATGTCCACTCCAGGGGAAGGCTTTCTTCCTTGTCAGCTCTGGAGGGAAGTCCTTGTATTGCATCAGTCTTTGTTCAGGGAGCATCTTGGCACAGGACCTTCAGGTCTGAAGAACACGCTCTACTCCTGGTGCTGCTTGCTTGATGGTGCGAGGTTCCCAACTCTCTGCTTGCTTCCCTTTCCTTTTATCTCTTGTAGGGTGAAAGGATAAAGGGTAGTGCGAGCCATACTCTACGGAAATTCACTTTACAGTGGAGCAGGAGGGTGATCTTATGAAGGGATTTACAGTCCCACCCTAATCCTCTCTAACATAATCCACAGTTGACCACAGGCAGAGGTTAGTATTTATAGCATCAGAAAATCACAGAATACAGGGAATCCTGGCCCAGCCAAATTACTACACATATTTTTAGGGAGACACAGTTCAATCCACAACTGCATCCGTATCTGTAGTCTCCTATATTAGGGCTCCTTCTCCTGCACAAAGCAGTGGGTTAACAAAGCCTCTGTATTCTTCAATTTCCAGGTACGAATGGAATACAAGGAATTGTTCAGTGGAATATGTAAAGGGGTTGAAACAGAAAGCACTGAGTTACCTCACTCTTCTATCCACTCCAAAATGGTGAGACTTACCCCTTCACAACACTGTGGATGTTTCTGAATCCATCTCCTTGTGCTACCAGTTTAATGGTTCCTTGATCTGAAAGAAAAGAGAGATTGCATTAGGTTTCTTCCATCATGCAGCTGAAGTTTCAGTTTTTTTAAGACCACAACCAGAAAAACTCTTTCTTCCTTCTTTTCTTTCTTTTTTCCTTCCTTCCTCCCTCCCTCCATTTTTCTTTCCCTCCCTCCCCATTTATCCCTTCTTCCTTTTTTTAATTTTTCTTTTTTCCTTCCTTTCTACAGTCTTTCTAAAAATGTCCAACGGATGTTTGTTTAAAGGCCATCATTTATTTAACAAATATTTACTGAGCATCTAGTATGTCTAGGCACTGTTCTGGGTGCTGAGGAGACAACCTTACAATCATGATTGATCCTCACAGTCCATCACTGTAGTGTTTAAGTGGAGCCCGAGTTAAAATCCCAAAGCCAGCACTTTCAGGTTGCCTCACCTTGAGCAAGTAACTTAACTTCTCTCTGCCTTACTTTCCTCATCTATAAAATGAGGATAAAGATAGCTCTTCATAAGATTAAATGAGGTCATACAAGTGTTTAGAATTCTCCTGGTACAAAGAAAGCACAGTATGTTTGTTAAAAAAATAAAATGATAACATAAACTACTAAAAAAAAAAATCATCCTTGGTGTTTTTTGGGAAAAATCAGCTGTTTGGGCATCTTTCTGAGCACTGGACCTTAAAGAAATTCTAGGTGTCATCTTCAGGCATACTAGACATTTTAGTTAATTTTTGAGGGGTTGACTTCTTTTCAGAGCCCCTGGGTGATACAGTTTATGTTCTCAACTGCTGACCAAAAAGTTGGAGGTTCACATCTACTTAGAGGCACCTCTGAAGAAAGACCTGACAAGCTACTTCTAAAAACTCAGCCACTGAAAACTCTGCGGTCCATAGTTCCACTCTGACATACATGAGCTTGCCAGGGGTTGGAGATGACTGATAGCTATTGATTCGGTTTGGTAACTTCTCTTCTGCTTTTCTCCACGTTATCTTACCCAACTAGGAGGAACCCAGGAAGTCACCAGAGTCTGTACATGAAAGAAGCGCGGAAGATACCACATTTGGCCCATCATAGCTGCCAACTCATCTTGCTGCTGTTTGTTGGCTGAAGACAGAGAAATAATCTGCTCATCAATGGTGTCCCCTTGTGGTCATGCATAGACTGGACCAATGTCACTATGTGCATCTCTTCTCTGTGAAGTCTTGACTTGGTTCCTTATTTGGGCCTCTAGCTCCCTAGAAAGAATGAGATAAGTGGTGAATTCTTAGAGTCAGTGTCCAAAGTCAGTGGTGAGCCATTTAGTGTTCATGGGATGCCTTTGTTTTTGTTATATTGTTGTTTCTGGTATCTCATTGTTTTATTGTTGTTTTTGGTATCTCATGTTACATTGCATACACAGACAAACAAAGCATACACCTATTCAACAATTTCTGTTTGTACATTTTGTGGCACTGCTTGATCAAGTTGTGCAACCATTTTTGCCTACCTTTTCCAAAGTGTTCCTCCCTTAGTAACATAAACTCATTACCCTAAGTTTCCTGTGTGAACTTTAGTGTTCCTACTGTAAGTTTGAACCCATAGAGGTAGTCTTCCAAAGAGAACAATGTTCAAGGCAGATATTATTTACCGAATAAGCTAAGCTATTGTTTGGTTTAAGGAGGGACTTTAGGAGAGACTGCTGGTTTAAGGATTGTTTTAGGGGAACAATTTTGAGAATTTGTCTAGCCTCAATGGCTCCAGAAAGTCTGAATTCTATGAGAATTTGAAATTCAGTTCTGTATTTTCCCCCTTTAATCAGAATTTTTCCATAGAACATTTTATCAAAATTTTCCATTATGGTAGCCAAGCTCCACCCAGTGGTCTCATGGCAAAGGAGGCAGTTGTTCCTGGAGACACACATTCCATTTCATTCTTCTATTCCCAAATCTCCTTTCTCAGCTACTTAAATGAATACTGACCAATTGTTGTGCCATGCATGGCTTGCAAGTTTTAAGATCCCAGGAACTATGCAAGGAGCTGTGAGGTAGACCAGAACACTAAAAAATGACATTAGGTTAATTACCTGGAAAATCTCAGGAGATGGTTTGCAATAATGAGGAAAATGAGGTTGATTTTCTGAGTCCGTGACTAACAACTGAGTTCAGTTCACTGCACCCTCTCTGACCTCCTCTCCACATTTCTCTCTTTGACTTGCATGGTTTTATGTTTTATGCTCCCAAAGACCTTCCATAATTCAACACTTGCATAACACAATAATCTCCATATGAACAGATGTAAAAAGTGGCAGTTGCATTCTTGGAATGCAAAAATACAACATCATTTTTGTTTAGGGACACATGGAGGACAGGAAGGAACTTGTAACTAGGTCACTAGTACTTTCTCCTCTTTTTTTTTTTTTTTTGCCTAATAATGTGCTCAAACCTTACAAAAAACACACCAAACCCAGTGCCATGAAGTCAATTCCAACTCATAGCAACACTATAGATCAGAGTAAAACTGCCCCAAAGAGTTTCCAAGAAGCTCTGGTGGATTCAAACTGCCAACCTTTTGGTTAGCAGCCACTCAAAACTTGAATAATTTTGCTTTTCAAGTGTTTTCTTGAATATTTCCCAGCATAAATGTTCAAAACAACATAATGGTGATTTGGTCTTATATGCTTTATCATTTTTAATTTCTTTGCCGAAGTTATTGATTTTTAGGTATGCCTCTTAGCACTAGAATTAGAAGGGCATGGATGAGTTGGTTATCAGATGATTTTTTTTAATGCTTTAAAATTATAATGACAAGAAATATTAAAAATGGCATTCCTGGATGGTGCAAACTGAACAGGCTTAGCTGCTGACTGAAAGGTTGGAGGCTCAGGTCCACCCAAAGGTGCCTGGGAATAAATGACTGGCAATCCACTTCTGAAAACTCATCCAATAGAGCACACATGGGGATACTATGAGTTGGAGTCAACTGGATGGTGACTGGACTAGGAATCTAGTATCAAGAAATAACCGGAGAAGACTTCCTGAAAGAAATTGAATAGTGTCATATAGAAGATCCAGATTTTGGGATATGACCTAGTGGAACATCCAGTCTTAGCTACAAAACTTATGCTGTGTGGCTTTGGGCTAGTGGCTTCACATCCCCGAGCTTTAGTTTTCTGATTTATTAAACAGACCTAATAACTTCATGGGTGATCTCCTTTTGCCTTCAAGATCCAACCTTCTCCCTTCTCTACCCTGCATTGTGCCCCTAGTAGACCGGATGGGGTAGATCAGAACTCCAGAAGATGTCTGAGTGGGTCTGGCCAGTGGGGTGTGCTGGCAGGAGATTTCTTTCCACATCTCCCTCCTTGCAAGATCATGGTTTGGTTTTATCCTTCCACTGAAGGCTCCTACAGCTTTCTCCAGGTTTGTAGTAATCTTTCTCTCCCTTTGCCTCTCACAGGCATGGAGGCTGTTACCGGCTCTCCCCATTGCTACCCCTGGGGTGCTCCATCTTTCCCTGTCGCTTTGCTGTAACCCTGCTTCCACCTTTGTAATAAACATGTCAATAAACTCACTTCATTCCTCTTTGTGAGTGTGTATCCGTTTCCTAGCAGAACCCTGACAGAATACAACAATGTTCACATACAAGGAGCCCTGGGTGCTCAATAGTTAAGTGTTTGGCTGCTGATCAGGTCAGTGGTTCTAACTCATCCAGTGGCTCCATGGTAGAAAGACCTGATGGTCTCCTCTGGTGAAGATCAAAGTCTAGAAAGCCATGTGGAACACTTTTTATTCTGACACATAATGTCATTATGAGTTGGACTCCACCAAGTGGACATTAACACTAATACCCCACAGAGTTAATTGTGAAGATTCAATGATGCAATGCATGTGAATGCTTGGCATGGTCCCTAGTACATGATAAATACCCAAGCCACCTGTATGTCTGTTTGTTGTACTACAGTGGTGTACACGTTGCTAGGATGCTGGAAGCTATGCCACTATAATTTCAAATACCAGCAGAGACCTCCAAGGTAAATCAGTATTCAGCAGTTTCCAGACTGAGACACACTGGGAGAAAATACCTGGCAATCTCCTTCCAAATATCAGCCAGTAAAAACCTTATGGATCATAACAAAACACTGTTCACTATACTGCTATAGTGCTAAAAGATAAGCCCCCCAAGGTGGAAGATCTCAGGGTAGAAGCACCCCCAGGATGGACTCAAATATACCAATGATCATGAGAATGGTGCCAGATCAGGCAATGTCTCATTCTGTTATCCTAAAAACAACTAACAACAACAAATACAAACACATATGTCGAAATTGTGTTGGCATAGCAGTTAAGTGCTGCAGCTGTTAAATCCACCAGCTGCACCTGGGAAACACTGTGGGGCAGTACAACTCATAACAACAATAGGGTTGTTAGGAGTTGAAATTGACTTGACAGCAATGGGCAATCTATATACTTTTTTTAAATTCCCATCAAGTCAGTCCAGCTCATGGTGATCACATGTCTTTACAGAGTAGATGTGTTCCTTAGAGCTTTCTTGGCCATAATATTTGTGGAAGTAGATCAGCAGGGCTTCCTTCAGTGATGTCACTGAGCGGTTCGAACCCCCCAATTTTAGGTTAGCAGTTGAGAGCAAACCATTTGTACCTATTAAATAGTTATTACAGATGTAGTACACATCTGTAAGTTTGTCATACTATGAGGGTGCACGTACTGATGTTAGGCTGGAAGCTCAGTACCAGCAGGATCACTCATGGTGGACATGTCTCAACAGAGCTTCTGGACTAAGACAGGTTAGGAAGAAAAAGGAAGTTTCCTTCTGAAAAAAAAAAAACAGCTTGTGAAAACTTCACAAATAATGGTGGAACATTATCTCATATAGTAGCAGAAGACGAGCTCCTCGGATTGGAAGGTAGTCAACAGATGACTGGGGAAGAGCTGCTATCTCAAAGTAGAGTTGACCTTAATGATGTACATGGTGTCACTCTCCCAAGACCTTCATTTACTGATGTGGCATGACTTAAAGTAAGAAGAAACAGCCCAAATACGTAAAGCATTACTGAAGAGGAAGAAGAAAGTAGCAGGACTTGTACTACCTGATTTCACAACCTACTACAGAACTACAGTACCTATAACAGCTTGGTACTGGTACAGTGACAGACACATTGACCAATGAAACAGAATTGAGAACTCAGATGTAAATACATCTACCTATAGTCACAAAGGCCCAAAGTCCATCAAATGGGGAAAAAAGACCACCTTTTTAACTAATGGTGCTGGCAAAATTGGACATCCATCTACAAAAACAAGAGAGAGAGAAAGAGAGAGAGAGAGAGAGAGGACCAATACATAGCATTAACATACTATAAACATAATTAAGAATATACAATCACTAGAAGATAAGCTAGATAACGAAGATCTTCTAAAAATTATACACTTATGCTCACTGAAAGACTTCACCAAAAGAGTGAAAAAAGAAGCTACAGACTAGGAAAAAATTTTGACTATGAGACATCCAACCATGGTCAAAATGAGAAGAAACAGCTGCAAACATTCATTAATATTTGGAATGTGGAATGTACAAAGTATGGATCTAGGAAAATTGGAAATCATCAAACATGAAATGGGACGCATAAACATTGATATTCTAGGCATTAGTGAGCTAGAAGAAACCCCTGTGGTATACTGGTTAAGAGCTACGGCTGCTATCCAAAAGGTCAGCAGTTCAAATCCACCACATACTCCTTGGAAACTCTATGGGGCAGTTTTACACTTATCTACAGGGTTGCCATGAGTTGGAATCAACTCAATGGCAGTGAGTTTTGCTGTGGGGGATGGTTGAGTGAGCTGAAATGGGCTGGTTTTGGTCATTGTGAATTGGAGACTCATATGGTCTACTATGCTGGAAATGACAACTTGAAGAGGAATCGTGTTGCATTCACCATTAAAAAGAACATTGTATCCTGAAGTACAATGCTGTCAGTGATAATATCCATATGCCTACAAAGAAGACCAGTTAATATGACTATTACTCAAACTGACACACCAATCACTTAAGGCCAAAGACAAAGAAATTGATAACTTCCACTTATTTCTGCAATCTGAAATCAATCACACACACAGTCAAGATGTATTGATAATTACTGGTGATTGGAATGTGAACACTGGAAACAAAGAAGTGTTGGCAGTTGGAGAACACGGTCTTGGTGACAGAAATGATGCTGGAGATCACATGATAGAACTTTGCAAGACTAATGGTTTCTTCACTGCAAATACCTTTTCTCAGCAACATAAGTGATGACTATATTTGTGGATCTCACCATATGGAATACACAGAAATAAATGAACTACATCTGTGGAAAGACACAGTGGAGTATCATCAGTCAGAACAAGACTTGGGACCAACTGCAGAAAAACCACCAGTTGCTTATAAGCAAGTTCAAGTTGAAGCAGAGGAAAATCAGAACAAGTCCACCACAACTAAGTATGATCTTGAGTATATCTCACCTGAGTTCAGGGACCACTTCAAAAATAGATTTCATGTGTTGAACACTAACGACCAAAAACCATATGAGCTGCAGAATGGTATCAAAGAAATCACACCTGTACATGAAGAGAGCAGTTATTAAAAGGACAAGAAAGAAAAAGACCAAAATGGATATTAGAAGAGGCTCTAAAACTTGCTCTTGAATGAAGTGCACAAACAAAATGGAGAAATGATGATGAGAACTAAATAGAAGATTTCAAAGGGCACCTTGATTTTAAAATACATCATAATAAAACAAGCAAAGACCTGGAGTCAGAATACTAAAAGAGACAAACACCATTGGCATTTCTCAGGCTGAAAGAAATGAGGAAAATACTCAATCCTTTGAAAAATTCGAATCGAAAGAAGATGGTAGGAATATGCAGAGTCACTGTACCAAAAATATTAGCAGTTACGAGGATGATACAGATCCGGGCAGTGTTTTGTTCTGTTGTATGAGTCAGAACCACCCTGATGGCACTTAAGAACAACATTATGAAGAATGGGAATTCCAGAACATGTCACTGGGGTTATAAGGAAATGTACATAGTCCAAGAGGCAATCGTTCAGAGAGAACAAGGGGCTACTGTGTGGTTTAAAATCAAGAAACACGTGTGTCAGGGTTGTATCCTTTCACCATACTTAATCTGCATGCTGAGCAAATAATCTGAGAAGTTGGACTGTATGAACAAAAATGGGGCATCAAGATGAGAGGAAGACTCATTAACAGCTTGCTGTATGCAGATGACACAACCTTGTATGCTGAAATGAAGAGTTTCTGAAGCACTTACTGACGAAAATTAAAAAACCACAACTATGATAGCTTTCACAGAGTCATCGTGAGTTGGAATTGATTAGACAGCACCTAACGACAATGTACTTACCATAAATAATAAAGAAATGAGCACTTAGAAGCAAAGCAGTTGAGAAGTAAGAAAGTCTGGTATCTATGGGTTTGTTTGCAATAGACAGGGTTAGGATTAGTGTTAGTGTTAGGGTTAAAGTTAGCAAACCTGTTCCTAAGTAATTTCTGAATGGCAGATAGTAGATGAAAAGGGGAAAAAAACAACTTTCCCTTGAGCAGACCAACTCATAAAAGTCAAAAAATCTGGAGTTGAAATATTTGTATGTTACTTTGACCGGTTACCCTTCACCCATTGGCTTTACCAGTGAGCTGCATCTGTTAATATTCATGATTTCATCCTCTCATTTTGATGTAGTTAACTCTTTCAATTTTGTTCCAAGTGAGTATTGACCTTGTGGTTGCAGGCTTGGCCTATCAGGACCTCAGCATTAGCAATGTTCTACTTAGGTGGGCCAGACCTGGGTGCCATGTGAGATTAATTTACCAAAAACCCATGAAGGGTTGATTAACTGCTGCCAGTAATGGAAATTTTTGGTGTTCATAACACTGTTTTTCATTAGCCCTTGTACTGAACTATGGAACTTACAGCCACAAGTAGTGGCTCGCTTGAAACCCCTAACCCCTAAGTCTTCTTGAAAAATAGGAAATGAAAGACTCTATAGTTCCTCTCTCTTATCAGTGAGAATCGGGGGAGCTATGGCTAAGAGCCCAGCTGCTCGCCTCTGTGGTGAGTGTTTAATATTTTACTTTCTTTGGTTACAGTATAATTAGAGTCTATTTTGATTTAAATGGAGGTGCTGAAGGGCTAGCATGAGGGGTACCTCCTTGAAGTATGTTCAAAAGGGCATAGACCATATTTTACTGTTTTGATTTGTTTTTAGATACAAGGTTTACTTTCTTTAGTCATAGAAATTTTTGAAGCAGTAGTTCTCTATCAAGGTGATTCTCCTCTCAGCAGACATTTGGCAATGTATGGTTAAATGGGCTCAGTTGTTAACCAAAAGGTTAGAAGCTCAAGCCTACCCAGAGGTATCTCAGGACAAATACGGTTTGTGACTGAAAAATCAGCTACTTGAAAATCCCGTGGATCACAGTTCTACTCTAACAGTCATGGGGCTGACCTGAGTTGGTGTTGACATAATGGAAACTGTTTTATCTTTTTGAAACATTTTTAATTGTCCTGATTTGGGGTTGGGTGCCATTGGTACCTAGTGTGGAGGCTAGGGATGCTGCTCCATACCCTACAGTGTACAGGTTAGCCCTCACCACAGAGAATGATCCAGCCCCGAAGGTCAACCATGATAAGGCTGAGAAATCCTGATTTAAAAGAAGGCTTGATTTTTGTTTTTTTCTTCAAATCCAAATGGGGTAAGGGCTAAAAAAGATGAGAAACCAAATAAGAAAGCAGCTTCTCAGGAAAGTTCATCCACAGAAAATGTGACGTCTCCAGTAAATTCTTCACCATTGGCATAATTCATCCTTTATGAGTTTCAGGTTTGGAAATCAGTCTTTGGATTTCTACATTGCTGTTTTTGTTAGGTGTCATCAAGTTGGTTCCAACTCATAGTGGCTCTATGAACAACAGAATGAAAACCTGCCAAGTCCTGCGCCATCCTCCCAATCATTGCTTTGCTTAAGCCAGTTGTTGCAGCCACTGTTTCAATCCATCTTGTTGAGGGTCTTCCCCTTTTTCACTGCATAGCAGGTATATAAAAATCTGTAGTTGACAGAGGACTCTGGATGTGGGACAGGTTGGGGTTGGGTCACGATATTCCTTGAAGGGTACCCTAAGCTATTTAAGTCAGAGAGAATTAAATTTTCCACATAATATTTCAAGAATTCATTTCAAGTGGGTAATGAGGAAGTCTTAGCTTCACCATCCTCACCCTCTTTGTGGTGCAAAATGGGCCATTGTCTGGACTTTGGGACCATTGGTTTAGCAAATGCAGTGTTACTGTAGAGCACTGGGCACAGCAAATAGTTAATGCACACGGATGCTAACAGAAAGGTTGGCAGTTGGAATCCACCGAGCAGCCCCATATGAGAAAGACCTGATGATTTGCTGCCATCAAGTTTAGGAAACCTTATGGGGCAGTTGTACTCTTTCATGTGGGTTCACTGTGAGTTGAAAATGGCTAGATGGCCTCTAACTACAGTAGGGAGGTACAAGTGGTTAATGCACTCAGCTGTCAACCAAAACACTGAGTGGCTTAATTCCTCAAGAGAAAGTCCTGGTAATCTACTTATAAAAAAAAAATGAGCCAGGGACAGCCCTGTGGAGTACAATTCTACTCTGACACATGGGTCAGTCACCATGGGTTGGAATCAACTTGACCGCAACTGATTTATTGACTTAGGTATTACTAAAAAGGAGTGAGATTTGAGAAATAAAAATTGCTTTTCTTCCAAGGCGCCTCTGAGGGAGTTCAAACTCCCAACCTTTCAATTCGTAGTCAAGTACTTTACAAATTACACCACCCACAGACTTCTAGTATGAGATAACAAATGTTCAACCAGAGAACAGAAATTAAAAGATTCTAGAATTTCAGATTTTTGAGAAAGTATTGCTGCTTTTAGCTTTAACTGATCCTCATCAAGATCCTAAGTGTTTCTAGGGCACCTGTTTTATCTTCCCTTCTCCTTTGTTTAAGAGTCTGATTATTAGCTGAAAGGCTGAAGGTTCAAAACCACCCAGAGACATCTTGGAAGACAGGAGTGGTGATCTGTTTCAGAAGGGTTACAGCCTTGAAAATCCTATGCAGCAGTTTCTGTGCACATGGCGTTGCCAGGAGTCAGAGTCAACTCAAAGGCAACTAACAACAGCTCCTTTCCTATTTGTTCTCCTCTTTTCTTCCCATCCCCACAGCAAAAACCAAAACTCGGGCTATAGAGCAAGGTGAGAAGGAAAGGGAAGTGTTATTAAGAGGTCATCACTGGTCTGGTGATGCCGTGGTTAAAGTACCCAGCTGCTGATCAAAAGTGAGCAGTTCAAAACCCGCCAGCTACTCTTTGGCAGAAAGAGGTGGCAGTCAGCTTCCATAAAGAAGCACAGCCTGGGAAACCCTAAGGGGCTGTTCAACTTTGTGCTATAGGGTTTCGGTGAGTTGGAATCAGCCTGAGGACAGTGGGTATGGTTTCTTTGTTCCCTTAGTCTGGTTCCTTTTCTGGTTGGTTTCAATCTCTAGCTTCTGTAGGAATCCCATGTGTTGATAAGGAGAGGGTCCTGCTACCTTTTGAGTGGGAGTAGCTGGCCTCCTGCCTGCTGGGGTGCTGGGTAGGAGCTGTTAGCTTCTTTCTGGTGGGGACTGGGAAACAGAACATTGGTTAAGGCCCTAATGGCTTTATCAGAGCAATCAGAAATGACAAATACAAAGAAAGAAACCTGGGGTCAGGGATAGGGCAATCTAGCTCTCAGTTTCAAAAGAAGAACTTGGTTTTCCAGGTAATTGTGGCCACCCTGATTAAAATTCATGAATGTTACCAAAAAAGGCAGCATTCTTGTGTAGATGAGGCTGTGGTGGTCATTGTGGTTTTGAACAGTCTCATGACCCCTATTGTAGAGTGTCTGACTATATACAGATACGTATTTCAATTTCATTACGCTTTAGGTGAAAGTTTGCAGCTTAAGATAATTTCTCATTCAAAAATTTATGCACATTAGTGTTTTGTGACATTGGTTGGAATCCCCGCAATGTGACACCACACTCTCCCTTTCTACCGCAGGTTCTCTGTGTCCATTCTTCCAGTTACTGGCCCTTTCTGCCTTCTCATCCTGCTTTGATAAGACAAAATAGTATTTGTTAAGTCATCGTATAAGTAATCCGTACTTACTGTATGAAAAACTAGAAAAAAAAATACCCATCGCTATCAGTTCTGACTCATGGTGACCCCATGTGTGCAGAATAGAACTAATTGCCCCATGGGGTTTTCTTAGTGTGGTCTTACGGAAGCAGATTGCCAAGTCTTTCTGAGTTGCTTCTGGACGGGTTCAAACCAAGACCTTCAGATTAGTTGCTGTTGTTAGGTACTGTGGAGTCAGTGCCGACTCACAGCAACCCTCCGTGCGACAGAGTGAAACACTGCTCAATCCTTTGCTATGCCCACAGTCACTGTTAGGCTTGAGCCCACTGGAGTAGTCACTATGTCAATCCATCTCATTGAGGGTTTTCTTTTTTGCTGAACTGCCACTTTACAAGCATTGTATCCTTCTCCAGGGACCAATCCCACCCGACAATATGTCCAAAGTAGAGTATAGACTCTTTGTAGCACCCAGGGATTGCAAAGGCATGATGCTCATTGCCGTCCAAGTAGATTCCAACTCCTAGTAACCCTATAAGACGGGATAGAACTGCATGGTGGTGTTTCTAAGGCTGCAATCTTTACAGGAGCAGACTGCCCCGTCTTTCTGCTGCGGAGTGGCTGGTGGGTGTTTGGGCAGCAGTTGAAGTCACACAGTGGTTAAGAGCTCAGTTGCTTACCAAAACATCAGCGTTTCAACCTGCCAGCTGCTCCACAGGACAAAGATGAAGCTGTTTGCTCCTGTAAAGATAACAGCTGTGGAAGTTCTATGGGGCAGTTCTACTCTGTCCTATGGGATCACTGGGAGTTGGAACTGACTGGACAGCAGTAAAGAAAAGATACAATAGTTCTTTTTATGTCGCTATTTAAGTGATCCATGTTTACTTCAGGAAAAGTTAGAAAATACAGACAAGCAAAACTGAAAAGCACTCACAACCCCACCTCCTAAAGATAAACACACTTAGCATCCAGGTAGAGATACATTTTCACACCTTCCTCTCAGAAGTACTGCATGAATAGTGAACTTCTATTTTGTTTTTATTTTTATTCTAATCACTTACCTGCCACATTACTGTTAAGCTGATGTAATTCTTTGGCAATTTCTTGAGAAAACATCATGAAAACTTAATAAGATGTGTTTGTATATTGTTAGGAGAAAGGCCATTAAATTGCTTTAAGTTATTTTGCTTGGTATGAAATTTGTGTATAGTAATGGCTTGGCAATGGTAAATTTATCTAAATTTAGCCTACCTGTCTTTGTGATCAAGAATCTCAGAAGTACAGTGTAAAGCACGATGTTTTCTAGGGAGAAAAATAAGGTGAGTGGCCCAATGTGATTCAGAAACTAAGGATTTAACCAAGGTATCGTTCTTTCTTTCTTTCTTTTTTTAGATTTTTTTTTTTTTTTTTGTACTTTAGATGAGAAGGTTTGCAGAGCAAATTAGTTTCTCATAGAACAATTAATGCTTATTGTTTTGTGACATTGGTTGCTAATCCCACACCATGTCAACACTCTCCCTTTCTCAGACTTGGGTTGCCTTTTACCAGCTTTCCTATCCCCTTCTGCCTTCTTGTCCTTGCCCCTGGGCTGGTGTGCCCATTTAGTCTTGTTTTGTTTTATGAGCCTTTCTAATCTTTCGGAAACTCTGGTGGTGTAGTGGGTTAAGTGCTACCACTGCTAACCAAAAGGCCAGCAGTTCAAATCCATCAGGTGTTCCTTGAGTACTCCAGGGTGCAGTTCTATTCTGGCCTCTAAAATCGCCACAAGTCAGATCCAACTCAACAGCACTGGGCTGGATAACCTTGTCCTGAATGGTGAACCTCAAGAGTGACTTCAATACTGAGCTATAATGATGCCTGGGGGCCACAGTGCTGGAGTTCCTCCAGTCTCTGTTAGGACCAACAAGTTTGTTAACCAAGATTTCTGAAATGCTGATCCCTTCTTTTTCTTTATCACAGGGTTTTCCTGGTTGTTCTTTTTCATGGCGCTATACAATTCATCAAGTCAAGGTAAGATGGTGCTTAAAACCAAAACCAAATGTTTTACTTATAAGTTACTGCGCAGTATATTTGACCACAGAAAATCATGGTGATGCAATAGTTAAGCATTCAGCTGCTATCTGAAAGGTTAGTTGTTCACTCTCAAACCTCAGCTCCACGGGAGAAGGACTTGGCAATCTGCTTCTGTAAAGGTTATGACCAAGAGAACCCTATAAGGCAGTTCTCTGTCACATGGAGTTGCTACGAGTCAGAATCTCAACAGCATCCAACAACAACAATACAAACAATAATTCTAGTATTATCTCATAATCCTCACGGCATTGCTCCGAATATCCTGGAAGCCAGGTTGACTCTTGTCTTCAATTTACTGTGACAGAAGGTAGAAGTCCCACAGCCCATCTTAGTTCTTGTGACAAAATTAACTGTTTGCTAGGAGCCCTGAAGGTGGAAATAGTCCCTTCGGACCATAGATTCTGGAGTCAGACTGCTTGGCTTTGAATCCTGGCTCAATCATTTACTGGCTGGGTGACTCTGGGCAAATTACTGAACATGTCCTGAAGCCTCATTTACTAATCCGTAAAATGAAGAAAATTGTAATACCCACTGCATGGAGTTATTGTGATTTGGGTATTACTGCCTGCAGTGGGCTACAGTAATGTTTGGCACATAGTGAACACCGGGTAGGGGCTTGAGATTTGTCGCTATCATCCCTTCCTGATGGACAGCACTTACCTACTAAAGCAGCATCTTGCTGTCTTGGCCCCAACACACAGTTGTGAAATTTATGCAGACCCCTTTCTTTCCTCGCTCCTGCTTCCCTCCCTCCCTTCCTTGTACTTCTAAACTTATAGAAAAAAAGAAATCATATTTATAAAATATGCCCATGTAAGCTTCCCTCAGATTCACTAATTGTGAACATTTTGCCTATAAACTGCCAACATTGGTAATATTTTGAGTATCCATAAAACCAAACTCATGGCCATTGACTCAATTCAGACGCATTACAACCCCATGTGGAAGAGGAGAACCACTCCATAGAGCATTCTTTGCTGTATTCTCTAGGTCTGAGTGCAAACCCTTTGTGCTACTCACACACATCAAAAGTCATTGCCATGGAGTCAATGCTCACTCATAGCAACCCTACAGAAGAGAAAAGAACTACCCTATAGAGTTTCTAAGGCTATAATATTTATGGAAGTGGACTGTCACATCTTTCTCCTGAGAAGTGGATGGTGGGTTCAAACCAGCCACATACGCTTAGCCCCAAGTGCTGAACCACTACACTGCCAGGGCTCTCTCTCTCTCTCTGTGTATATGCACGTGTGTATATATTTATATTTATATACATACGTACACATATAGTTGTTGTTAGTTATTATCAAGTCAGCCCTAACACATTGGCGACCGCATGTGCTCAGAGCAGAACTTCTCTACAGGGTTTTCAAGGCTGTGATCTTTCAGGAACCGATGGCCAGGCCTTTCTTCCAAGATGCCTCTGGGTGGATTCAAAGCAGTGGGCTTTTGGCTACTAGTCAAGCGCTTGACCATTTATGCCACCTAGGGATTTCTCTCCTGTCTCTCCCTCTCTCTCTCTCTCTCTGTACGCATAATATATACATATGCATACAAAACCTGGAGACACAGTGGTTAAGAGCTATGGCTGCTAACAAAAAGGTCCACAGTTCAAATCCACCAAGCGCTCCTTGAAAACTGTATGAGGCAGTTCTACTCTGTCCTGTAGGGTTGCTATGAGTTGTGATAGACTTGACAGCAATGGGCTTGGTTTGTTTATACATATATATATACACACACATATATACTATATGCATACAGTATATACATATACACAGACAGGTGTAGACACACTTAATCCTTCTTTTGAAACCATTTGGAAGGAAGTTGCAAGTCTTGTGCCTTTTACCCTTGCTATTTCAGTGTGTTTTCGTTTAAGAACAAACACAGACAAAACCAGGAAGCTGCACTAACGCAATTGACTGATTAGGCATAGGGCAGCTATTTGGTCTAACCCGTAATGACTTTGTTATGTCCTCATTTTAAAAATGACAACCATGAGGCAAGTAGAAAGTTCAAAAGCTGGTCACATTTGAGGTCACAGCGAAGTCAGTGATAAGAGTTGCAGCTGTGAGTGAAAGTGGATTCTCTGACCCCAAATCCCAACTCCTGACATAGGCAGGGTACTGCATCCCTTGAAATGCCCAGGTAGATACAGATTGCTTACCCACTGCCATCCAGTGGATTCCGATTCATGGCGACTCCATTTGTGTCACAGTAGAAATGTATCCCATCGAGTTTTCTTTTCTTTGTACAGTGGTGAAAATACATAGAAAGAAATATTTGCTGATTCAACTATTTCCACATGTATAATTTAGTGACACACTGCATTGGGCAAATCTGCTACAAAAGACCACTTTGAAGCGTTGGACAGCAAAAATGTCAGTTTAAGTATTAAAGCATGCCTAATCTGAGTTATCTGAGTTATGAGGTTTTCGAATGCCTCACATGCATGTGAAATCTGAGCAATCAATAAGGAGGACTGAAGAACAGTTGACACCTTTGAATTATGGTATTGATGAAGAATATTGACTACACCACAGACTGCCTGAAGAATAAATAAATCTGTCGTGGAAGAAGTACAGTCACAGTGCTCCTCAGAAGCAAGGATGATAAAATTACGTCTCACATAATCTGGACATGTCAACAGGAGGGATCAGTCCCTTGAGAAAGACATCAGGCTTGGTAAAGTAACGAGTCAGCCAAAAAGAGGAAGACTCTCAACTAAGTGGATTGACCCAGCGACTGCGATGGTGGGCTCAAGCCTAACAATGACCGGGAGGGTGGCACAGGCCCGGGTGGTGTTTCATTTTGTTGTACCTAGGGTTGCTATGCACTGGGATGGCCAGAACAACACCTAAGAACAACACCAATTGCGTGGCATTGATTGCGTTCTTCAGTGCATGCAACCCTTTTGACTATCCTTTCCCAAATTATTCTACCACAATTAACATAAACTCAGTGCTTTCTAAGCAGAAATGCTCCTTTTCTTTCCCACTCACCCCTGGCAACAAAAACAAAATAAAAACACCACGAGCCAGTTGTTATAGAGTTAGTTCCAACCAATAGAGACCTCCCTTAATTGTTTTTGGTTTCTCTCTATTTTGAAATCCTGGTAGCACAGTGGGTTAAGTGCTATGGCTGCTAACCAAAAAGTTGGCAGTTCAAATCCACCAGGCGCTCCTTGGAAACTCTATGGGGCAGTTCTACTCTGACCTCTAGGGCGGCTATGAGTCAGACCTGACTCTATGGCAGTGAGTTTTTTTGTGTCGTCAGGGTGTGGTATTGTGATCAAGTGCTACTACTCCAAACCAGAAGGTAAGCAGTTTGAATCCACCAGGCACTCCTTGGAAACTTAATGGTGCAGTTCTACTCTGTCCTATAAGGTTGCTATGAGTCAGTATCAATTCAATGCCAATGAGTTTTTTTCTTTCTATGTATTGCTTACTTCATGTAAGCAAGATCCTATAATATCTGTCCTTTTACAGCTGACTTATTTTTGGTCAATGTGAAATTTTCAAGGTTTATCCACATTGTGGCCTGCATCAGGACTTCATTTTATGGCTGAGTGATATTCCATGGTCTAGATGGTCCACATTGTGTTTATCCTTTACCCAGTCTTCTGTTGATGGACATTTAGGTTGTTTCCACCTTTTGACTATTGTGAAAAGTGCAGCAATGTACCTTGGTGCACAGGTTTCTATCTGCATTTCTGCTTTCAGTTCTTCTGGGTATATGCCCAGGATTGGGGTTACCAGCTCATATGGTAGTTCTACATACAACTTTTTGAGGAACCACTGCAGTGTTTTCCACAGTGGTTGCACCACGCTACATTCCTACCAACAGTGGATGAGGGCTTCTCCGTGGGGTTTTCGGAAGCAGATATTCAGCCTTTCTTCCTAGGCACTTCTGAGTGAACTTGAACCTCCAGCCCTCCAGTGAACAGCCAAGTGACTTAACCTTCACACCACTCAGGGAGTCCTGCTTAGCAAGAACAGAGACACAATTTACAGTCTATCAACCTGAGTGTTATTGTTTTATTTGGAGCGCCAAGGCATTGCTTTGTAGAGGCCAAAGTAGAAACAGTGTGGAACTGGAATTGGCTTCATCTCTCCCACCAAAAGATGGTGAAATGCTATGCTTTCCTCAACAGCCTGTTTTTGAAAATGTTTATATGTATAGAAAAGTTGCAAGAGTACCATATCCTCTTCACCTGTGGTCACCACTTGCTAATATTTTTGCCACATTTATGTTTTCTTCCATATCTAGCTGCCTAGGTATCATCTAGCTAACTACTTATCTAGCTATCATCTATGAATCTATCTACCAGGGCAGGGAGAAGACACGTGGTGTCATGTTCTTCTTAGAGCATCATATTGGAAATATCTGAGAGGAAAAATGCTGCCATTCTCTTTTATTTTGGGCAAACATATACACAGCACACCCTGCTTCCATTCCACAGTTTCTCAAAATAATGGTCAAGTGACACCAGTTACATTCTTCACATTGTGTCCATGTTTTCATTACTTCTGTTCTGGTTGTTTCGCTCCCTTTGTCTTAAACTTCCTGCCCCAAAACCTTCTTGTCTGTGCTTAGAACACCTTTTGTCTGTTTGGTCTTATGTAGTTTGTTTGCTTGTGTTTTAAAGAATGCAGGATCACTAGGTATCTATCTAGCTATCTATCAATCATAACTGTATACATATACACACTGATATAATTGATCTTTGCTAAATCATTTGAAAATAAGTTTTGGATATCATACCTTCTCTTCCATAAATACTTCTGCACATATCTGCTAGAACAAAGAAAAGCCCATGAGTGGTACAAGTGGTAAGGCGTGGGCCTACTGAGAAGCTGGTGGTTCAAACCCACTTTGAGGCATCTCAGAAGTAAGACCTGGCAATCCACTTCTGAAAAGTCCAGCCTTGAAAACCCTATGGGCAGTTCTCTGCACACATGGTGTCACCGTGAGTCAGAATCAATTTAACAGCAGCTAATAACAACGGCAACCAAGAACAAAGACATATTCCCACGTAACTACAACACAATGATCAATTAAGGAAATTTAACACTGATGCAATTCTATGATCTCATTTTTGTCCATAATCAATTTTCTTCAATGGTTCTAGTAAAAATCATTCCATCTCAAACCCTGGTGGAGTAACGGTTCAGCCCTGCCACTACTAACCAAAAGGTCGGCTGTTTGAATTCACCAGGTGCTCCTTGGAAAATCTATGGAGAAGTTCTACACTGTCCTATAGGGCTGCTATAGCTCTGAGTTGCAATCATTTTTATTTAGTTACCTAGTTTAATGTTTCTTTTTTGTTGTTGTTGTGAAAATATATGAGGTATGACAATTAAGTCCATGAACATATCCTAGAAAAAGTGCTACATAGTTCACTGCTGAATATGAGTATGGGCTCCTTCAAAGGACTCCCTTTGGGAAGCTATACACCAATGCCAGCACCTAGTCCACTCTTCAAAGCAGTTTTGGAACTCTTTTTCTGGAATGGTCATCAGAGCTATCATCCTGTTACCCTTCGTGTCCTGAATGTCATCAAAATGTTTTCCTTTCAATGTTTCTTTTATCTTCAGGTAAAGGAAAAAGTCACCGGGGGCCAGATCAGGTGAGTAGGGAGGGTGTTCCAATACAGTTATTTGTTTATTGACTAAAAACTTCCTCCCAGATAACTATATAATAAAGTTCGCAAACTTGCCACTGTGCCACCGTGTGCAATGGCCATTCCAGAAAAAGTTCCAAAATTGCTTTGCAGGGTGGACTAGGTGCTGGCATTGGTGCATAGCTTCCCGAGGGCAGTACTTTGAAGGTGACCATAGTAGATACTCAGCAATGAGGTACGTAGCACTAAGAACAATTAAGTTCATAGACTTCATTGTCACACCTGTACACAGCATATTTGCCAATGTAAGATTTTTTTTACGTGTACAATTCAGTAATATCAATTACATTATCATGCTGTGTAACCATTGCCAATATCCACTGCCAAATTTCACACCTCCATAAACTGAGATTCAGTGTTTCCTTTCCACCCATGGTAACCAGTAGTAAGTGTTGGTCTTAATGGAATTTGCCTATCCTAAGTATTTCATACAAATGGGATCATACAGTATTTGTCCTTTTGTGATTGACTTACTTCAATCAGCATGGTGTTTTCAAGGTTTATGCATTTTGTAGCATGTATCAGGACTTCATTTCTCTTATGGCTGTGTAATAGTGCATTGAGAATTCCTAGGAGAGGAGAGGTGCAAAACAATTAAGTTCTTGATCACTAACCAAAAATCTAGCAGTTCAAACCCACCCAGAGGCACCTAAAAATAAAGGCCTAGTGATCTGCTTCCAAAAGATCACAGCCCTGAAAACCTTGTGGAGCAGTGCTACTCTGCACACGTGGAGTTGACATGAGTTGGAATCAATTTGACAGCAATTGTTCTTTGTTTTAAATATTGCATTGTATGCATATACCACATTTGGTTTGATCTGGAGGTAGACATTTTAGTTATCATGTCACTTTAGTCTCCATTAATACAGAACAGTTATTTTTCAGCTGTTCTTTGTCTTTCACGACTTTAGTATTTTGGAAGTCTGCACAGTCATTTTATGGCACAGTGGGTTTCTCTTTATGGATGGCCTTTCTGACCCTGGGTTTATGGTTTTACTAAGACGATTTGCTAGGACACAATCTCGCAACAGAACTGATTAGTTTACTATGCAAATAAAGTACACAAAACCCCTACAGGAACTGGTCAATTACTATGTAGACTAAATGACTGTGGCCTACCAAGGGGACTGATTAAAAGAGCCAGTTCCACAGAGTTTGAGGGAGGACCTTACTACCACCAAGACGAAGAGCTGGAAGTGAAGTGTGGTCATTGGACCCAGGGTCTATATCCTGAGAGCATTCTAGACCAAGGAAACAGATAAAGAGCTGTAACAACTGGAACAGACAATGCAAGACTTCATGAAAAGTGCAAAATGGTACAAACAGCAAGAACCAGGTGAGAACCAAGAGACCAGCATGAGACAGCTGCAGTGGGATCCCCTATTGGAGGACAAGCATTGAGCACGTTTAGACAGGAGGCTTCCTGGTAGAATGGGGTGCCTCTGTGAACCTGTCGGTGGAGATAAATAGCTGCAACACTCTGCGCTGAGAAGAAGCTGAGAGCTATCTTGGTCAGAAGGTGTCCTGATGTAAGAGCTGTGTCCTGATCAATGTAATATACCCTGAGTTGTTCCCTGTTTCATTTAAGTTTATCCTTATCCTGAGTTGTAGACTCTTATTTCCTTAATAAACCCTATAGCTGTTTGTGTATGGTCTATGAGTTCTGTGTAGCCATTGCAGTGAATTACTGAACCCAGAAAAGAAGTAGAGAGTGCCATGAGAGGAATACCTGGCGTCAGAATTGGTTAAAGAAAAAAAAAAAAACCTGAAGAGTGAGGGCATGACCTCCACTTCACAGGTGTCAGCTTCGAGCTGTGGTGACTCTCACTATTCTCCTTGAGGTTAAAACAGGATTGACACTGCTACAGTCACTAGATTTCACCCTTAATATGGGTTTGTCTTCGGTCTGATTAGGTTCAGGTTTATGTGTTTGGGGCGGGAAAAAGACATACTTGATGTCATGTTCTTCTTAGTGTACCATATTGGCACCGTATTCTTAGTACTTGATGGTAGACATGATGCAATTCTATTTTTACTTCTGCTGAAATTAGGCACAGGAAAATTGACATAAAATTCACATTTTCTGGAAATAATAATCACTGACATTGGTTACATTTGTCACATTATGTCAATATTTTTGTTGTTTCTGTTTGAGTTGTTTCACTCCACTAACTGAAACTCCCCATCCTGCAACCATCTCATCTAGGCTTTAAAATACTTATTGTCCATTTGGCCTCACACAGATTTGTGTTAAAGAAGATAGCACTCAGTGTTGAAAATATTTACCTTTTCAAGCTAAGCTGCTATTTAGTTTAAAGGTGACTTCAGGGTACGGTTTCTATTCCAGGTTTGGAGAGTAACTCAGGATGATAACTTCAGGGATTCCTCTAGCCTCGACGGCCTCAAATCCCATCACCCTCTAGTCAATTCCCACTCACAGGGAGCCCTTACGACAGAGTAAAACCATTCCCATAGCGTTTCCAAGGATGCATCCTTTATGGGAACAGGTCATCACATCTTTCTCCTACAGAGCAGCTGGTGGGTTCAAACCACTGGAATCTCCTTCCAGCCTCAAGAGATCTAATACGTCTTAACTTTTTCAGAATCTGAATTTCTATTTCACATTTTCTTCCTCTTTGACCAGGATCCAAGAGACAGTGTAATTCGGGTGAACATCCAATATGTCATGAGTTTTAGCTGTTTGATAAAAGATTTTCACTGACTTAACCATGATTTTTATTAACTAAGCCCAATAAATTTTAGAATGCATCTAGGTACACTCCTGGGAGAGTGCATTTTTATATGTTTGTGTGTGTGTGTGAGTGTGTTGCTGTGTGTGTGCCATGGATTAAATTGTGTCCTGCAAAAACATACGTCAACTTGGTTAGGCTGTGAGTCCTAGCATTGTAATTTTATGTTAAAGAGGATTAGGGTGGGATTGTAACATCCTTACTAAGGTCACTCCCCTGAGTCAATGTAACAGAAGTTTCCAACGCTGGGTGTGCTCAGTATCACCTTTTATCCTACAAAAGATAAAAGGAAAGGCAGCAAGCAGACAGTGGGGATCTCAAAACACCAAGAAAGAAGTACCAGAAGCAAAACATGTGCTTTGAACCTGGAATTCCTTCCCAGAGAAACTTCTAGTCCAGAAGAAGATGGACAAAAACCACCTTTCTCTACAGCCAACAGAGAGACAGAAAGCCTTCCCCTGGAGCTAACACCTTAAATTTGGACTTCTAGCCTACTTTCCTGTGAGAAAATAAATTTCTGTTTGGTAAAACCATCTATTTGCAGTATTTCTGTCATAGTAACACTAGATGATTAAGACAGCATGTGTTTGCATCTTATGTGTGTATTTCTGTGTATGTGTTTCTTTGCATGTGTGCATGTTTACATGAGTGTGTGTCTGTGTATGCCTGTGTGTCTATGTGTGCGTGCATTTGTGGGGGGGCACACATACCTGGTAAATGAATCCTTTGCTGACATTTTAAGAAACAGAGCTTGAAGGAAAGAATGTGCTTCTTGGCTTAAGTATATATGGGAGGACAATGGGGCAGTTCCTGTCTAGCAGCAAGATGAGAAGGCAGAGGGGGACAGGAGCTGGTTGAATGGACATAGGAAATGCAGGGTGAAAAAGAAGAGTGTACTGTCACAGCATGGGGAATGCAGCTAAGAGTTACATAGATAGCAGTGCATGTGTAAGTTTTTGTATAACAAATTCACTTGGACTGTAAACTTTCACTTAAAGCACAACAAAATATTAAAAAAAAAAAAAAAAAGAAAAGAAAGAAAGAAAGAAAAGAAACAAAGTTTGACTTAGAACTGGGTTACTAACCTAAAAAAGAACCAACACAGTCACCTTAACTTTTGTCTTTCTCTCCTTACAGATGCCTGTTCAAGCAACCCATGTCCTACCTCTTCTTCCTGTCTCTTCATTGAAAACAGATACTACTGTTGCAAGAATGAATCTGTCTCACCAATCAGAGAAAAAGAGTTCACAGACTCCAAAGCTGAGTGCAAAAGTGATTCCGGTTAGTGCAAAAGAGTATGCAGACTTTGAAAGCTGCTGTTATGTGCCATCAGGTCAGCTCCAGTGTGACAGAGTAGAACTGCCCCATAAAGTTCTCTTGGCTATAATCCTTATAGAAGCAGATCACCAGGTGTTCCTCCCACCCACCTTTTGATTTGCAGTTTCACACTCACTGTTTGTACCACCAGGGCTCCTTAATCTTGAGAGAGAAGCTGGCATTCATTTTCTTACAGGGGGAAAATTTTCTGTCTCCTATAAAAAACTCCAGGGGTGTAGTCGTTAAGAGCTACCAAAAAGATCAGCGGTTCAAATCCACCAAGCACTTCTTGGAAACTCTATGGGACAGTTCTGCTCTGTCCTACAGGGTCAATTTGAGTTGGAATCTAATCAACAGTAACAGTTTAGGTTGTTTTTGTTGTTGTTGTTTGTTTTGTTTTGTTTTTACTAGCAGCTCCAGTCCCTGAGTGGTGCAAACAGCTTGGGCTTGATTACTAACATAAGGTCAATAGTTCAAATCCATCCATGGTATCATGAAAGAAATAACTGGCAATCTGCTTCTGTAAAGATTACAGCCAAGAAAACCTAATGGAGCTCAGTTCTACCGTGTAACATGTCGGGGCACCAGGAGTTGCAATTGTCTCAGTGGCAAAGGTGTTTTTGTTTTGATTTTTAGAAACTTACATCCTTTTTTCCTAAATCATCATTGATGTGAGAGATAGATTAAGAACTTGAACTTCAGGTAAGACTTACCTGTGCTCCAAACTGAACCCTGTGTTTAATAGTTGTATGACCGTAGGAAAATCTCTTTAACATTCAGTCTCAATTTTCTCATCTGTAAAATGGGAGTAATTATTTTCTACAGATCACAGAACTCAGGTCAGAGAAAAACACGCTTATTTATTAAAATTGCAATTTTAATAAAATAATCCAGTTGGCTATTTGTTTTTACTATGCATCAGATGCTTTTATGGACTGAATTATGCCCCCTGGTTTTCTTTGTTATATTAAGAGGCCATATCAATATGTGTTTTAAGCTAATCAACTCTGAGATATTAAAGACCAGATTAGGACAGAGAAGCAAGCACAAATGACAGAAGACCGCAGATGGCACATACTACCTTATAGGAAGATCACTGAAGAACAGAAGCTGAAGAAACAAGGATGTTTTCCTGGAGCTAACACACAGAGAGAGTTCCCTTAGGGCCAGTGCCCCAAATTTTGGCTTTTAGCCCCTAAAACTGTGAGAACATAAGTTTCTGTTGTTTAAAGCCACCCAATGGTGATATTTCTATTATAGCAGCAATAGATAACTAAGACAGATGCCATGATGGGCACTTGATATGTTTAAACTCCATAATGTGATTCATCTTGTTGTGTGCCATCAAGTTTATTGCAACTCACAGTGACTCTGTAAGAGTAGAATTGCCCCACAGGATTTTCTAGGTTGTAGCACTTACAGGAGGAGATTGCCAGGTCTTTTCTCCTACAGAGCCACTAGGTACGTTCAAACTGCTGCCCTTTCAGATACCCTGGTGGCACAGTGCTTAAAGGCCTTGGCTGCTAACCAAAAGGCCAGCAGTTTGAATCCACCAACTACCCCAGAACCCAAGGGCAGTTCTGCTTTGTTTTATAGGGTTGTTATGACCCAACCCCCACTCCATGGGAGAAGGATGTGGTAGTCAGTTTCTATAAAAATTTACAGCCTTGGAAACCCTATGTGGTCGCTATGAGTTGGAATCAACTCTATTGCAACGGGTCTGGTTTTATTTTTTTGGTTTTTATAAACCAAAAAAGAAAACAAGAAAAATCCCACACTTGTTGCCATCTAGCTGATTCCAGCAACAGGTTTGTTCTGCAGTTTTAATAGGGGTTAATGGGTGCAGAAGTAATTAAGGGATAGAATTTCTACCTTCCTGCAGGAGTCCCAGGTTCAATTCCTGGCCAATGCACCTCATATGCAGACACCACACATCTGTCAGTGGAGGCTTGAGAGTTGCTACAAAGCTGAACAATGGTGCTGAACAGGTTTCAGCAGAGTTTCCAGACTAAGACAGACTAGGAAGAAAGGCCTGGCCCTCTACTTCCAAAAATCCAAACCAAACCAGAACGCATTGCCATCAAGTTGATTCTGACTCACAGTGACTCTACAGGACTGAGAACTACCTCGTGATGTTTCCAAAGGAGCAACTGGTAGATCTGAACTGCTAACCTTTTGGATAGCAGCTGAACATTAAATCTCTGCACCATCAGGGCAGCCAAAAGAAACCTTGTGGATCACAATGGCCTGACCACCAACTGATCATGGTGATGACGCAGACTGGGCAGCATCTCATTCTGTTGTATGTGGGGATCACTATGAGTTGGGATCGACTTTGTCAAGTAGCTAACAGCAACAACAGCAGGGATCAAGCTACAACTCTCCTAACGACTTAAAAATGAAAGCTAAACTATATTTCTACTTTTGGAACTGCAAGATTCTTGAAGGATATGGAAAAAAAGTCTTTCACAACTGAAGTAGACACAATCTTCTCTTTCCCGTGATGAATCTCTGGCATTAACTCACTTTGTCTCTTTTCTGTCTTAGAAATCAACCATCCTGCCTGCATTAACCTTAGCAAGAGTGACCCTTTTCTACAAAAGTGTGAGAAACAGGTAAGGTTCTCAACATCACAGATTTTTATCCTGCTTAGGCAAAAGGAAGAAGTTCCCTGGGTGACATAAATAGTTTGAGCTCCACTAAGGAGCCTTGGGAAACCCTGATGCCTTAATGGTTAATGCCTAAATGTTGGCAGTTCAAATCCACTAAGCACCCCCTGGAATCTCTGTGGGGCAGTTCTATCTTGTCTTATCGGGTGTCTAGGCAGTAGGCCTGGTTTGGTTTTGGGTAACAAGCCGTGGCAGTACACTAGTTAAAGTGATCGATTGCTAGCAGAAAAGTTGGCAGTGTGAAGCCACCAGCTGCTGTGTGAGAAAAAGATATGGCTGTCTGCCTTTATAGAGATTTATAACCTTGGAAACCCTAAGGAGTTCCTACGACTTGGAATCAGCTCAATGGTAATGGGCTTTTTGAAGGAGGGTACTAACCTAAAGGTTGGCAGTACAAGCCTATCAAGTGGTGTCACGGAACACAGTCCTGGTGATGTGTTTCCATAAAGATTACAGCCAAGAAATACCCATGAAGCACAGCTCTACTCTGTAACACATGGGATCACAATGAATGGGAACCAACTTGATGGCAATGGGTTTCGGTTTTGGGGTTTAGTTTTTGGCAAAAGATGCACAGAAGAAGCCACTCCCAGAAAAGAATAGAATAATGTTGTTAGCTTCCCCTTGAATTGGCTCTGCTCATGGCAACTTTATGTAGAATGGAGCAAAGTGTTGCCTGGTCCTAGGCAGTCTCCATGATTGTTGGTATGGTTGAGTCCGGGAATAGCAACAATGCAGAGTATTTCACCACAGTGTACAAGTGTAATGGTTATGTATTGCTGCATAACAAGTTACCCCAAGATTTAGTGCCTTGACATAATATTTATTGTATCACAGTTTCTGTGGGTTAGGTAGCCAGAGGTGGCTTAGCTGGTTTCTAATAGGACTGCAGGAAAGGTGGCAGTGCCGTCATCCGAAGGTTCGACTGAGGAAGGATCTGCTTCCTTGCCTGCATATGTGGCTGTTGCCAAGTTTCGGTTCCTCACTGGCTGCTGAACAGAGGCCACGCTCATTTCTTTACCATCTGGGTCTCTCCAGAGCACAGCTCACAATATGGCCACTGACTTTATCAGGGCAAGTAAGCAAGAAGGACCAGAAAAGGAGACAAAGACAGAATAAGCAAGACAGAAGCCACAGTCGTTCATACTTAATCTTGGAAGTGACATTCCACCAGCTTTCCACATTTTGTCATTAGATCAGGAGTTCCTGGGTGGCACAAACAACTGAGTGATTGACTACTAATTGTAAGGTTCTTGTGAACCTACCCAGAGGCACCTGATGATCTGTTTCTAAAAGGCTGCATCCTTGAAGACCTTATGGAGCACAGTTGTGCCCTGTATCCATAGGGTTGCCATGAGTCTGAATCAACTTGAAAGCAACTAACAACAACAATACTCATTAGACTACCAACTGCCTTCTGAGAACTTCTCCTGAGGGTGCAGTTTAACCACCCAGCACCCATCTTTCACTTTGTCCAACTTCGGGGTGGTTCACATGTTGCTGTGATTCTGGACGCCATGCCAGTAGTACCGCAAATACCAACAGGGTCACTGTCTCGGGATGCATTCTCTAGAGGAGCAAACCCAGTGACGTGTATGTGTGTGTGTGTATATAATTTCAAGAAAATGGTCCACATAGTTGTGGAGGCCAGTAAGCCTGTGGGTCAGGCTGAAGGCTAAAGGCTGCTCTTCTCTCTCATGGTTGCAGGAGCTGATAAACCTGAAATCTGCAGGTTAGAAAGCCTTCTGCTGTCTTACATCCCAAGGTCAGATGATGACGAGCAAGACGCAGGATGGAGTGAAAGCTTTGTCAGTCCGTCCATATATACGGGATGCAGGCCACATCCCCAGGGAAACTCCCCTTCCCTCAGCTCCCAAAACAGAGGATAATTACGTAATACTGAGAATCACAGCATAGCCAAATGGACACATAACATTAACCACCAGAGTCACCCATGGTGGACAGGTTTTAGCAGAGCTTCCAGACTAACACAGACTAGGCAGCAAGGCCTGGTACTTCCCTTTCAAAAACTATTGTTGTTAGGTGCAGTCAAGTCTGTTCCAACTCATAGCAACCTTACGCACAACAGAACGAAAGACTCCTTGGTCTTGTGCCATGCCCATAATGATTGTTATACTTGAGCCAGTTGTTGTAGCCACTGTGTCAATCCATCTCATTGAGGGCCTTCCTTTTTTTCTCTGACTCTACTTTACCAAGCATAACGTCCTTCTACAGAGACTGATCCCTCCCGACAACGGGTCAACAAAAATCCTTTGGATCATGTTTTAGTCAGCTAGGGCTGCTCTAACAGAAATAACACAGAGTGGATGGCTTTAACAAAGGAAAGTTTATTCTTACTCAGTCCGGTAGGCTACAAGTCCAAATTCGGGATGTCCTCTCCAAGGGAAGGCTTTTCCCCTTGTCAGCTGTGGAGGAAAGTCTGGTATTGCATCCATCTTTGTCTAGGCAGTGTCTTGGCGCAGGAACCTCAGATCTGAAGGACACGCTCTTCTCCCAGTGCTGCTTGCTTGATGGTACGAGGTTCCCAATCCTCTGCTTGCTTCTCTTTCCTTTTATCTCTTGTAGGATGAAAGGATTAAGGGTGGAAAAAGCCATACTTAAGGGAAACTCCCTTTACAGTGGAACAGGCAGGTAATCCCATGAACGTATTTACAGTCCCAATCTAATCCTTTAAAATACAGCATAGGAAAAATCACAAAATGGAGGACAATCACAAAATATTGGGAATCATGGCCCAGCACACATATTTTTAGGGGGACACCATTCAATCCATGACAGATCACAATAAAATACTGTTTAATATAGTGTTGGAAGGTGAGATCCTAGGTTGGAAGGCACTCAAAATATATAGGGACTGTCACCATGGACTTGAGCATACTGCTAATCCTGAAGATGGCACAGCACCAGGCAATAATTGATTGTGTTGCACATGGGGTCACCATAAGTCAGACTGACTCAACAGCAACTGGTTTTACTGGTCTCAGGGTCACACGGCTAGCTAATGGCTATCTTTAGTTTCCAATTTTAATGTGTGCTTGGGGCTCATCTGCAAGAAGTATCAGACACCTGATTAAAAGTAGAAAAAAACATAATTTTTTTCTTCTTCTTCCTCAGTTGAAGGGAATGAATTCCCAGGACAACAGAGACATCTGCACCCAATTATCAAGGCTATCCCACAGCTGTGGAGAGAGGAATGCCACCCTCTCTTTAAAGGTCTGAGGTCCTTTCCTAAGTTCTTTCTTAAGTTACAGGTGCATGCTTAGAAACAAAAACAAAATTGAAAAAATACCTGAAGTCTGATAAGTATTGACAGACATGCTAAGCAGGTTAGGTGTACAACATCTGAGAATTAAGTCCACAAACTTAATTGTTGTAAGTGCTACAGATCTCACTGCTGAATATCACTATGGTCACCTTCTAATTACTCCCCTTGGGAAGTTATGCACTGATGCCAGTGCCTAGTCCACCCTTCAGAGCAATTTTGGAACTCTTTCTGGAATGGCCATTGTGCACAGTGGCACAGTGGCAAGTTTGCAAACTTAACTGTATAGTTGTCTGTGAGGGAGCTTTTAGCCAGTAAGCAAATAACCATATTGGAACACCCCCCTACTCACCTGATCGGACCCCCAATGACTTTTTTATTTGCTTAAAGATAAAAGAAATATTGAAAGCAAGACAATTTGACGACATTCAGGACATTAAGAGTAGTAGGATGACAGCTCTGACGGCCATTCCAGAAAGAGTCCCAAAGTTGCTTTGAAGGGTGGACTAGGTACTGGCATCGGTGCATGGTTTCCCAAGAGGAGTACTTCGAAGGCGATTATAGTGATATTCAGCAATGAGGTCACTGACTTAACTGTCAGTCCTCATATGCACACAGACTGATCTTAGAATACGCACTCTGAGGATGTTCTCAGAGATGGTCTATGACAGGGCTTGCGCATTTTATTCAAGGAATTCTCAGTTTCCCAGAGGTATGTTGGAGATCACATACAGAGAGATGAGGGCTTGAGAAATGGGCCACATAGAGTTTTGAGCTCATCAAACCTTTGCGATGAGAGTAGTGAGCTCTTCTTGATTATTTTTGATTTAATGGCCTGGACCTTTCTGTTCTTGTGATGTGTAGTTCTAAGTAAAACTTCTCTTTGTTTTGTTTAATGGAAATTGGTTTGGAAAGGGGGTTCTGCTGATATGAAGTAACAGACTTAGTAAGAGGAACAAAGAAATTATTAGCCAAGTAGCCAAGTGCCGTAGATCACAAAAAAAGAAATCACTGCAAAATGACAGCAATACACTTACACCTACCAATAATTACGTTGAACAGAAAAGGCCTAAATGCAACCATAAAGAGACAAGAGAGTGACAGACTGGATTAAAACCAAACAAACAAATAAACAGGATCTATCAATCTATCAATATACTGTCTACAACAGATACACATTTGAAACAAAGACATAAATTTATTAAAAATTAAAGGGTGGAGAAGTAGACCTAGGAAACCACTGAGCATTTCTCATTGCACAACACGGCATGAAGAGTATAATAACTTGCCCAGATGGAGTCCTTGAGTAGTGCAAATGCTAAAACATTCAACTACTCACTGAAAGGTTGATGGCTTGAAATTACCCATAAGTACCTTTGTAGAAAGGTGATCTCCTGCCAATAGGTCATAGCCAGGAAAATCCCATGGAGCAGTTCTATTCTGAGACACATGGGTCACCTGAGTATCAGCTAGACTGTCAGTCTGTCTATCCCCAAGAAAGTCTGCAGATTCTAATCAATTTGCGCTATGGGCCATCCAAATAGGCCCATCGATAATACCACATATTATGACTTGTAGCCACCCAAACACTTTGGTGCTAAAATGCCCTTTAACATCCGTACCTACATTCTAGGGCTGGATACTATCTTAGTCCAGGTTCTCTAGAGAAACTGAACCAGTGACCACACACACGCACACACACACACACACACACACACACACACACACACACACACACTCTACCTCATTTTCAACTGTCTCATTATTTGACATTTTATATTTAATGACAATAATAGAAAATATACTATCTTTCACATTAACTACTTATGCCCAGCAGTAATACGTGCTGAGGTGTGAAGCGAGAGTGATGCTGGCTGTGATGGCTCAGGTTATATGTCAACTTGGCTGAGCCATCATTTTCAGTGGTTTATCACTTAACTAAAGATGTGGTGTGGCAATTCTGTAACAATTTGATAGAAGCTGGATTCTCTAGAGAAACAAAACCAGTAAAGCGTATAAATACATATAGAGATTTACATCAAGGAAACAACTCATGTAATCATAAAGGCTGCCTCTCTCTTGACTTCTGACCTCCAGTTCTTGGGACTTAAGCTAGCAGTTTACCTGTCAACCTTGGGATTCAGTGATCTTCACAGCTTGTGAGTTCGAGTACTGTAATACCCATCTTATGATATACTATAATTACCTCCATGATGTGATCAGCCAGTCAGTTGTATGAAGAGCTTCCTCAATGTGTGGCCTGCATCCAGTCTACATGAAGGGTCTGGCAAAGCTCACTGGCTTTGCTTGCTCCGGATCCTGCATCTGGCTATCATCATCTGACCTTCAGTTCTTGGAACTTGAGGCAGCAACCTGCCTATGGCCTGCCAATCTTGAGATTCATTAGCCTCCAGAATCTATGAGCCAGCAGCCTGCTGTCTTACCTGTCAATCTTGAGTTTGTCAGCCCCTGCAGTTATATATGTATTTACAGGCTGGAGAAGTTCCCAGCCTAATGCCTGACCAACTTACTTGCATCTTGCCAATCTTATAACTGCTGAAACACTTTCCTTCAAATGAATCTTTCTCCCTTTCTCTATATGTGCGTGTAGGCACATATATGTACACATGGATATAAAATACTTCACTGAAGAACCGGATGGTGCCCGGCCACCACCACTGATAGCCATGACGGAGCTCACAGAGAGGAGCCTCAGTGGCAACACAAGAATAAAAAGAGGTGCATCATGAGATCTCCACTAAAAGACCTCAATTGATAGTCCAGCAGTTTTGGGGTTCCTCTGAGAGCATGGCCCCCAGCCCTGATGCTGCCCATTCCCATAAATTATAACAAAGTTCCACTCTTTGGACAGGAATGGAATGGACTTGGCAATGCAGAGTAACCATATGTTGGAAGCACTTTATGGTTCTATACATCTATAGGATATCATCTTGCTGACCTCTGGCTGGAGGAAGGGGAGTGGACGGAGAGGAGGGGAAAGGAGACTGTTGGGAGGATGAGATGTGTATGGAGCAGAGAGGAATAGTGTGCAGTCACCGGACAGGGAGAGCAGTGGAAGCTGCATATAGGGGGGCATGTAAATTTTCATGTGAATGTACATTTTCACTCAGTTATGTTAAATAAAATAAAAAAAAAAAATACTTCACTAGTTTTACTTCTCTACAGAGGCCAGGCTAAAACAAGCATCATGGAAACACACAAGTCTCTACTGACAGATACGTGGTGACTACACATAAGGAGAACTAACCAGCAGTCAAACTCAGGCCTGCCACGTGGAAGTTAAGAATTCTACCACTTGACCCCCAGTACCTCTACATTCTCGTTAGAGGCACCTGAAAAATCTCCTTCTACATTGTATCCACTAGAGCATAATGCCCACGCAAGCAGGCAATTTTATTTGCTTTGCCTATTTCTGTGACTCCAGTGCCTAGACTAGACCCTGAGATACAGGAAGTACTCAATAGCTGCTTGTTTAAGAATGAGTTCTTGAGACACAACAAAAAGGCAAAACAAAACAAAACAATTTGTCATGTGTAATTACTCTCAGGGATTCAACCCAGAAGGGACTCTGTCTTAAAATGAGGATTTTCTTCCTCTCCCCCATGTACCCATGGAGAATATTTTGTTGTTAATTGCTGGCTTAGACTAGAAGCAAAACCAGTACAGCATGTAAACATATATGTACAGAGAGAGATTTATATCAAAGAAACAGCTCACATGATTATGGAGCCTGAAATGTCACAAATCCTGGACCAGAATAGAGGCCTCTCCCAATTTATGCAGCTGCAAAAGCTGCTGAACCCAATGGTGGCAGGTCAGAAACCAGGGTTTCTTCCAACAAGCTGTGAAGGTCAATGAATGCCAAGGTGGCAGGCCAGAGCACAAGATTCTCCTGATTCATGTTGCTGCAGGGACTGGAGAACTCAGGATCAGCAGGTCAGGGAACAGGAGTCTTACTCCCAGGCTGTGAAGATCAGCAAATCCCAAGATCAACTGGTAAGCTGCTAGTTCAAGCTCCAAGAGCTAGAGGTCAGAAGTCAAGAAAAAGGCAGCTTCTGGATCTACAACAAATCAAAAATCTTGGTAAGGCAAATGGGAAGGAAGCAACTGGTGGAAAGCAGAGAGACAGGCTGAGTGGGTAGTGAGCCCCCACAGGCCCCACCAACACTGATACCATTCAACAGACTCCATTATGGGAGTGATCATACCATTACACAACTGCCCAAACACTGAGAATCACGGCCCAGCCAAGATGACACACAATCGTAATGATCACAGTAGCCATCAGGTTGACTCTGACTCACGGCATGTGATGTACAACAGAGAAAAATGTTGCCCAGTCCCTCATCATTCTCACAATCTTCTGGCATGTCCAAGTCTATCTTTGCAGCTATTGTCTCAATCCTTCTCATGGGGGTCCATTTAGCCTTTGCTAGTTATCTTCTTGGAAGCCCTGGTGGCATAGTGGTTAAGTGCTATGGCAGCTAACAAGAAGGTCATCAGTTCAAATCTGCCAGGCACTCCTTAGAAACTCTAGGGGTAAGTTCTGCTCTGTCTATAGGGTTGCCAGGAGTCAGAATCAACTCAGTGCTAGTGGTTTTGAGTTTTTGTTTTAGTCATCTACTTCACCAAACATGGTATTTTCCTCTAGTGATTGATCCCTCCTGATGATGTGTCCAAAGCAAAAGAAATGAAGAATGTTCTGTTGTGATCTGTAAGGTGTTCACTGCCTAGTTTTTAGAAGAATATTCTTGGCCTTTCTCCCTAGTTTATCTTAGTCTGGAATTTCTGCTAAAACGTGTTTACTATGGGTGACCCTACTGCTATTTAAAATGCGAGTGGCATATCTCCTGTTACCATAGCAACATACAAGTCATCGCAGTATGACAAACTGACAGAGGAGTGATGAATGCCTACAATAGACCTTGAAATGTAGTAGGAGCTAAGTAGCTATTTGTTGTATAAATAAGTTCTTGAGGCACAGCAAATCAAAACAAACAAACAAAAAAATGACTTGCAATTACTCTCACCCAGATTGGACTAAATTCTACGTTGATCTCAGGAGGGATGAAGATCTTTCCTTCTCTCCACAACTCCATCAAGAATTATTCCCTAAGTATTCTCTGATAGACTTACAGCATTTACTGCTATATTTTCACCACACAAATCTGTCTCAAGGAGAACAGGAAATAGGGTCACATTGTTGTTCTCCTTTGCTTCTTCTTCTTGTCCTTCTTACCTTTCTTCTTCATCACTCACATTTCCTGACTGTGAGATACAGGCTATTGAAAGTGTGTGAATTTATCTTAGTGATTTGAATGAAGGGCCGAGACTTTGCAAAAACCTGCATTCACATAATGAGCCTTGCTTCCTACAGGAAATCGGGGATTCCTCTCCTGTCCTCCAAAATTTCACTTTCCAATTAACCAGGAGAAAGCAAGATGACAGAGCTACGCTCGTGACACTCTATCTGCAAAGTGTGGAGAAGGCTGTCCTCACAGCTGCATCCAGAGACATGAAAGGAGGACAGCAGAGCGTGGAAGGGCAGTTTATGGGTAAGGCAACACACGGCTGGTAAGTAGAATTCTCGCTGTGTCAGATAGACTCTGTGCTCATAGGATGACATATCTCCTCACAAAATCCCCTTAACAGTGTTGAAAGACAGAGTTCATTATCTCCATTTTACAGGGAGTCTAAGACCCAGAAAATGTCTTCATGGAGTTGCTGAGCTCATAAACAGAATCAGCAATTGAACTCTCTAGTATACTTGAGTACCCATTATTCTCTCAGCTAGTAATAGACAAGTAGTGTCGTGAGCTTGTCGCCACTTTGGATTTTATCTGTCTTAGTTTTCTAGTACTGCTGTCACATGAATAGCACATGTAGGGTGTCTTAAAGAACAGAAATTTCTCTTCTCAAAATTCAGGAGATTTACTGTTATTGTTAGGTGCTGTTGAGTCAATTCCAACTCAGCAACCGTACAAACAACAGAACAAAACACTGTCCAATTCTGTGACACACCCACAATCATTTTTATGCTTAAGCCCATCTTTGCAGCAACAGTTTCAATCCATCTCATCAAGCCTCTTCCTCTTTTTCGCTGGTCCTCTACCAGTCCTCTACCAGCCCCTTCTCTGGGGACTGATACCTCCAGACAATATGTCCAAAGTATGTAAGATGCAATCTCACCACCACTGTTTCCAAGGAGCACTCTGACTGCACTTCAACAAAAAGATCTGTTTGTTCTTTTGGCAGTCCATAGTACATTCCATATTCTTCTTCAACACCACAATTTGAAGGCATCAATTCTTCTTCTGTCTTCCTTATTCACTGTCCAGCTTTTGCATGTATATGATGTGATTGAAAATACCATGGCTTGAGTCAGCTGCATCTTAGTGTTCAGGGTGACGCTTTTATTTTGCAACACTTTAAAGAGGTTGTTTTAGTCAGCTAGGGCTGCCCTAACAGAAATACCACAAAGTGGATGCCTTTAACACAGGAAGGTTTATTCTTACACAGTCCAGTAGGTTGCAAGTCCGTATTCAGGGTGTCCGCTCCAGGGAAAGGCTTTCCCCTTGTTGGCTCTGGAGGAAAGTCTGGTACTGCATCAGTCTTTGTCCAGGGAGCGTCTTGGCACAGGAACCTCAGGTCCAAAGGACAGGCTCTTCTCCTGGTGCAGATTTCTTGATGGTGCGAGGTTCCCAATTCTTCTTGCTTCTCTTTCCTTTTATCTCTTGCAGGCTGAAAGGATTAAGGGTGGGGCAAGCCATACTCCAGGGAAACTCCCCCTACAGCAGAGCAGGGAAGTAATCCTATGCAGGAATTTACAGCCCCACCCTAATCCTTTAACACACAGTTTAGGGAAACCACAAAATGGAGGACAGTCCCAAGATACTGGGAATCATATCCCAGCCACATGCTACACATATTTTTGGGGGGACACAATTCAACCCATGACAGAGGTCTTTTGCCCCAGATTTTCCCAGTACAATGTATCTTTTGATTTCTTGACAGCTGCTTGTATGGGCATTGATTGTGGAGCCAAGTAAAACGAAATCTTTGACAACCTCAATCTTTTCTCCATTCATCCAGATGTTGCTAACTGGTCCAGTTGTGAGGATTTTTGTTTTCTTGGTGTTGAGGAACAATCCATACTGAAGGCTGTGGTCTTCAATCTTCACCAGAAAGTGTTTCAAATCCACTTCATTGTCATCAGAGTTGTGCCATCTGCATAATGCATGTTGTTAATGAGTCTTCCTCTAATCCTGATGCCTCATTCTTCTTCCAGCTTCTCAGATTATTTGCTCAGCAGACTGATTGAAACATATAGTGAAAGGATTCAACCCTAATGCACATTTTTTTTACTTTAAACCATTTGGTGTCCCCTTGTTCTGTTAGCATGACTGCCTCTTGACCCCTATACAGGTTCCTCACAAGTACAATTAACTGGTCAGGAATTCCTGTTCTTTACAATATTATCCAAAATTTGTTGTGATCCACATAGTCAAATGCCTTTGCACAGTCAATGAAATACAGGTAAACATCTTTCTGGTACTCTCCGCTTTCAGCCAAGATCCATCTGACATCAGCAATGATATCCCTGGTTCCACATCTTCCAAATTTGGCTTGGATTTCTGGCAGCTCCCTGTCAATGTTCTGTTGCAGTCACTTTGGAACGATCTTTAGCAAAATCTTACTTGTGTGTGCTATTAATGATCAGTCCATCCAAACTCTTTGCTATTGAGTTAATTCTGACTCATAGTGACCCTGTAGGACAGGGTATAACTGCCCCCACAGTTTCCCAGAAGCACTTAGCAGATTTGAACTGCTGACATTTTGGTTAGCAACCATAGCACATAACCACTATACCACCAGAGTTTCCATTCCTGTTAATGATATTGTTCAGTAATTTCCACATTCAGTTGGGTCACGTAGCTGTTTACCAAATTTCTTGGCATAGATTAGTCAGGAATTCCAGCACTGCATCCACATGTTGAAATATCTCGCTTGATATTCCAATTCCTTGTTTTTAGTCAATGCCTTCAGTTCAGGAGGTTCGAAGTCCAAATTCAGCGTACCAGATAAAGGGAGAAATCCCAGTCTATTTCAGCTTCTTGTAGCTTCTACCATCTCAGGTGCCATCCAGTTGCTTCCAACTCATAGCAACACTATGTCCTATGGAATCAAACATTGCACGGTCCTGCGCCACTCTCACAATTGCTTTGTTGGAGCCCATTGTTGCAGTCATTGCAACAATCTACCTTGTTGAGGGTCTTCCTCTTTTTCACTGGCCCTTCTACTTTACCAAGCATGATGTTCTTCTCCAGGGATTGGTCAATCCTGATAACACATCCCAAGTATATGAGACAAAGTCTTGTCATTCTCACTAATGACAAGGAGCACTCTAGCTGTATTTCTTCCAGAATAGATTTTTCTTTAACATAAGATTGCATTTATCATGATGCTATTTATTAGTCCAGTTGTAAAGATTTTTGTTTATGTTGAGGTGTAATCTATACTGAAGGCTGTGGTCTTTGATCTTCATTTGTAAGTACTTTAAGTTCTCTTCACTTTCAGCAAGCAAGGCTGTGTCATCTGCATGTCAAAGGCTGTAAATAAGCCCTCTGCAAATCCTGATACTATACTCTTTTTTATGTAGTCCACTTTCTCAGATTATTTGCCCAGCAAACAGATTGAATAAATATGGTAAATGATACAACCTTGATGAATACCTTTCCTGACTTGAAACCACGCAGTACTCCTTGTTCTGTTCAAATAATTGCTTCTTGATCAGGTTTCCTCAAGAGCACAAGTAAGTGCCCTGGAATTCCTATTTCCCTTCTTTGCAATGCTATTTATAACTTGTTATGATCCATACAGTCAAATGCTTTCACCTAGTCAACAAAACACAAATAGACATCCTTTCTGGTACTTTGTCCTTTCAGCCATGATTCATCTGACATCAGCAGCAATATCCCTTGTTTCATTTCCTCTTCTGACTCCAACTTGAGTTTCTGGCAGTTGCCTGTCCATGTCCTACTGCAACCACTTTTGAATGATCTTCAGCAAAATTTCACTTGTGTATTATTAACATTCTTGTTCAATACTTTCTGCATTCTGTTGGATCACCTTTCTTTGGAATGTATACAAATAGAGACCTCTCCCAGTTGGTTGGCCAGGTAACTGTCCTCCAAATTCCTTGGCACAGATGAGTGAGAACTTCCAATGCTACAGCATTTTTTGAAATATCTCAGTTGACATGCCACCAATTCCTGAAGCCTTGTTTTTCATTATTGCCTTCAGAGAAGCTTGGACTTCTTCCTTCAATACCATCAAGAAGCTTGGATTTCTTCCTTCCATACCATCAAGAAGTAGCACATGCTACTTCTTGAAATGGTTGAATGTCAACCAATTATTTTTTTGGTATGCTGACTCTGTGTATTCCTTCCGTATTCTTTTGATGCTTCCTAAGGCATTCAATGTGGTGCATGGTGGTTAAGTGCTACAGTGGCTAACCAAGAGCTCAGCAGTTTAACTCCACCAGGTGCTCCTTGGAAACTCTATGGGGCAGTTCTATCTTGTCCTATAGGCTTACTATGAGTTGGAATCTACTCCACAGCAATAGGTTTGGTGTTTCTGGTTGAGTCATTCTATATTTTCCCCATAAAACTTTCAGTGTTACAACTTGAGGCTTGAATTATTTTCTTCACTTCTTTCAGCTAAATGTCAATTCTTCCTTTTTTGGTTTTCTAACTCCAGGTCTTTGCCCACTTCATTGTAATACTTCACTTTGTCTTCTCCAGCTCCCTTTAAAAATCTTTCTATTTTTTTAATGACCTTGTACTTCCTTTGTGTATGACGTCCTTTCACAACTCATCTGGTCTTCCATCACTGGTGTTCATTACATAGCATCTTATTCTTCAGGTGTCCTCTAAATGTACATGAGGGATACTCAAGATTATACTTTCTGTCTGGTGAACTTGTTATAATTTTCTTCAAAGTCAGCTTGAAATTGCATATGAGTAATCAATGGTCTCTTCGCAGTCAGTCCCTGGTCTTGTTCTGACTGATGATACTGAGCATTTCCATCATCTCTTTCCACGGACATAGTCATTTGCTTCCTGTATATTCCATCCATGAGGTCCACATACACAATAGATGTTTGTGTTGCTGAAAAGGTTTATTAGCTTTTTTTAGTAATATATTTTTGCTGTTATTGTTGAAATTATACACAGCAGGACATACACCAGCTAAAACTTTCTATATGTACAATTCAGTGACATTGATTACATTATTCAAGTTGTGCAACCATTCTCACCCTCCTTTTCTGGATTGTTCCCTCTCATTAACATAAACTCACTGCCACCTAAACATCTTATCTAAAAGTTTATTTTACACATATATGTCTGCAGACTCTGGCATCTCCATCTTACCAAGGCTGAGCATCTGTTTTGAAGGTGTCCTTTGGTTTGTGGGTAGAGCCCTGGTGACACAGTTGTTAAGAGTTCAGGCTGCTAACCAAAAGGTCCACAGTTTAAGTCTACCAGTTGCTCTTTGTAAACCCTACGGGGCAGTTCTATTCCACGCAATAAGGTTGCTATAAGTCAGAACAGGTTCTACTGCAACAGTTTTTTTGGGGGGGGTGGGTAGTGTGGTTTGTAATCATTCCAGGCATGATCAGGAGAGAATGTAGGAAAATTTTTATTCCTCCAGCTCAGGGAAGAGGCTCATCAGTATTTAAAGCTGACCTTATGATTAATATGCTCTGCAGCTAACCAAAAGGTTGGAGGTTTGAGTCTACCCAGAGGTGCCTCAGAAGAAAAGTCTGGTGATCTACTTCTGAAAAGTCAGCCACTGAAAACTCTACAGGGCACAGTGGTACTCCGACACACATGAGGCTGATGCAAGTCAGAAGTCAATGAATTGGCAACTGGCTGCATAAAGAGACATTGCATAGATTCCTTAGCCACGTCAGCCTTACAATTCTCTGGAATGGACACTAGAAGAAAAGTCCCTGAGGAACAAAACCAAAGTGGGAATTTCTAGAAATTCACCACCCATAGCTTTGGTTCCACGGGAGCAAGAGATCCCTTGAAGACCTACTTTCTGCTGCATCACTTGGCAGATAGGAAGTAGGTGCTCGAAGACTGTGGCATCAATGACTCTTCTACTCTCACAGCAATTCTGCCTTGAAGTCATTATTATTACTATACACACCAAACCAAACCCATTATCATTGAGTTGATTGCAATTCGCAGTAAGCACATATGTGTCAGAGCAGAACTGGCCTCCACAGGGTCTTCTTGGCTGTAACCTTTCAGGTTGCTGGGTAGTACAGTTTGCATTCAATTACCAGTCTCATGTTTGCAGTTTGAACCCACCCAGTGATGTCATGGGAGAAATGTCTAGCAAAGGCTTCTGTAAATATTGTTCAAACCCAGAACCAACAATAGCTTTCATCCCAACCCATAGAAAACCCATGTGTTACAAAGTAGAACTGCTCCACAGGGTTTTCTTGTTTCTTTCAGAAAGAAGAATGTCTTCTGCGGCACCACCAGGTGGCTTTAAACCACCAAACTTTTAGCTAATAGTTGAACACTTAACTAATTGTTCCATAGGAGGGCTGGTTAAGTCCTTGGCTTACTTCTGACCCTTGCTAAGAGCTCAGTGAGGTTTGGAGTTTGCTTCTTGGAAGCAACCAGGAAGAATGAGTCCCAAGAGTATAAATTTTCCCATCTCTCTTGTAGGTGCAAAGGATTACTGCAATGGAGCCTGAAGGCAGGTGAATGCTGATGTGTGACCTCCAGTTCTCTGTCTTTTAGCCATTGAAACACTGAAGATTGAGGAGAAATTAACCTGTAAGCCAAAGAACCAGACATTCGTCCTGAAAGCAGGGAATCAGATGATGGGAATTCACTGCACAACCATTGAGAAGAATGACTTAGGAGGTACCTGAAGTGGAAGCCCTGAATCTAGACAACATAGTCTTGGAGAAATTTTTCAGTGTCATTCTATGTGGCCCCTTTATGAAAGAATTCATAGAAGATATCCACTGTTACCTGAGTCAGTTCAGTTCTGCAGATGGTATTTATGAAGCCACATCTGGAAAATTCATAGTTGACTCCAGCTCAGAGCAAGCAAGCAATCAACAAGAAAAAAAGATAATAATTCTATTTTCTATTTTGTTGACTTGGGAGCCCTGGTGGCATGGTAGTTAAGAGTTCAGCTACTACCAAAAGTTCAACAGCTACTAACCAAAAGTTCACCAGCTGCTCCTTGAAACTCTGTGGAGCAGTTCTACTCTGTCCTATAGGTGGTTGTGAGTTGGAATACAAACCATGAGAATGGACTCTGGAATGACTTCCTGGAGGTCCCTGGGTGGCTCAAATAGTTCGTGCTCACTACAAACCTAAAGATTGGCAGTTTGAACCCACTCAGCAGTGTCATGAAAGAAAGGTCTAGTAGCTTATTTTCATAAAACCCAGGATAACTGTTCTACTAACCTAAAAGTTGGCAGTTCAAGTGCACTCTTACTTAGTTTCTTCTTTCCATCCTTTTGTCTTTCCTTCCTTCCTTCCTTCTTTTATTCATTCATTTATTCACACACAGAATAATTCATTCATTTGGGGTATAATTTCTCAGGAATATAATAACTACTTCACCTTTTCCTAGTTCTGATCTTGGTTAGTCATTTAATATCTTCAAATTCCATTTCCCTTAACTGTAAAATGCAAAAGAAAATAATCCTTATCACAAGAGTTGCTATATGCAATAAATTATTGTTAATAAAACAAAAAATAATTTGAAAAAATAAATTATTATTATGACTTAGCAGTTTTCTCAGAGTAAGTGTCATTGTCATTGGGTGCCATCAAGTCAATTCCAACTCATAACAACCCCAGGTGACACAGCAGAACTGCCCTATTAGATTTTCTTGGTTGTAACCTTTATGAAAGCTGATCACTAGGTCTTTCTTCCACAAAGTTGCGGAGGAGGTTAGAACCACCAGTTTTTTGCTTAGCAGCCACGTGCTTAACAATTGGACCAATAGGCCTCCTTCCAAAAGTAAGTAGTGGTAACTAAAATTGTATGTACGATGATCCGGCATCCCATTCACTCATAAAAGTTAACACAGAGGATTCCTTAAACAGTTGACTTGATCACTAAATAAGCATTATTAAAACTGAGTGGAGTTTTCTTCTTTATCACAGGTATCATTGCATTTATAGCTTATACCGACATTGGCTCCATCATCAATGAGACGTTCGTGTCTGAGGAGAACTTAACAACAGAAGAAAAGTTGCATACATTCTACCTGAACTCCAAGATAGTAAGTGGAGCAATGAGAACCAAAAAGAATGGCTCACTCACTCAGCCTGTTAACTTCACATTTCAGCATAAACAGGTGAGCTAGAGCCAGGTGGCTTTATTACATATACAGCGGTGTTTAGTTAAGTGGGTGTCATGCATTGAATTGTGTTCCCCCCAAAATAGGTGTTAACTCAGCTAGGGCATGATTCCCCACTAGTGTGTGATTGTCCATCATTTTGTCATTTAATAAGATTTTCCTGTGTATTGTAAAATGCAAAAGAAAATGAGAGAAGGAAAGAGAAATGCGAAAGCTGGATGATGAATAGGGACACAGAAGAATAATTGATGCCTTTTAATTGTGGTGTTGGAGAAAAACATTGAATGTACCATGGGCCGCCAAAAGAACAGACAGATCTGTTCAGGAAGAAGTACAATCGGAGTGTTCCTTGGAAGCAAAGATGGCAAGATGGCATCTTACATATTTTGGATATGTTGTCAGGAGGCAGTCCCTGGAGAAAGACATCATGCCTGGTAGAGTGGAGGCTCAGTGAAAAACAGGAAGACCTTCGAGGAGATGGATTGACACGGTGGCTACAACGATGGGCTTAAGCATAACAATAACTGTGTACACGGCACAAGACCAGACAGTGTTTCATTCTGTTGTGCGTAGGGTCACTATGAGTCAGAAATGACTCAATGGCAACTAACAACAACAACATCTAGTGAGATGGGTTAGTGGCTGTCGTATTGATGAGATCTATAAGATAACATCGTAAGCCAATCTGTTTTGAGATATAAAAAAGAAAAGTGAGCAGAGAGAAAGTGGAACCTCAGACCACCAAGAACATAATGCCAGGAGCAGAAAGCTTCCTTCGGACCTGGGGTTTCTTCACTGACATGGTCCCAGACCAAAGGAAGACTAATGACAAGGATCTTTCCCTTGAGCTGACAGAGAAAGAAAGGCTTGTCCTGGACCCAGCCCCCTGAATTCAGACTTCTAGCCTGCTGGGCTGTCATTGTTAAAACCATCCACCTGTAGTATTTCTGTTATAGCAGCACTAAATGACAAAGACAATGAGAATATTCCCATAACAGGAATTCATAGATACAAATTCTCACCCATGTCACAGAATTTGGAGCATGGTGCTTGACAGTCCCTCCTTCCCTCTTTCCTTCTCCCCTTTCCCCCTCTGCCTCCTCCTTTCTCCTTCTGTTCCTTTCTCCCTCCCTCCTCTCTTCCTCTTTTCTCCCCTGCCTTCTTCACAGCCTTCCTCCCTGCCCTCCTTCATTCTTTCCTTCCCAGTGGCATGACTAGGGTTGGTGTCAGCCATGGTAGTTATTCATGGTGTTACTCTTCCCCCATGGACCTCCTCTCGTATGGAATCCTTAGTAATTTTTTAACCAAATTTAATCATAGAATAATACATGATGAATATAGTTGTAAACTCCTTAAATGTAATATTTCTTAGATTGTATGAATATTAAAAACAAAATTGTTTTGAAAAATCTTTCTAAACTGAGTTACAGTATTAGTAACTGAGCTGAGCCTTTTGAAAAATTTTTCTCCTTTTCCTTTAATTACTACCTCATTCTCAAAAAGATACAGATATAGGCTCATAAATATTAATTACTACAATATCATAGCTAAAACACAAGAACATTTAACAAAATTGGCCGCTACAGAAACACCAAACAATCCAAGCAGCTGGACGATATGAAGAAGAATAGGGCATCAGGACTGGAGGAAGACTCACTAACAACCTGCATAATGTGGGTAACAAAACCTGATTGCTGAAGGTGAAGAGGACTTGAAGATCAAAGACCATATCTTTCAGTATAGATTATACCCCAACCTAAACTAAACAGAAATCTTATAACTGGACCAATAAACAATATCATGATGCCATGTGCCGTCAAGTCAGATCCAACTCATGACATCATGATAAACACAAAAAATATTGAGATTGTCAAGGATTTCGTTTTACTTGGGTCTCTCAACACCCACAGATACAGTAATGAAGGAATCAAAAGATGCATTGCATTGTGAAAATTAGCTGCAAAAGACCTCTGTAAAGAGCTGAAAAGTAAAGAGGTCACCTTTAGAACTAAAGTGCACCTGATCCAAGCTACAGTATTTTCAATTGTTTCATGTGCATGGGAAAACCAGGTGAAGAATATTGAATATACGTGGATGCCAAAAGCAAAAACCAATGTGTCTCAGAAGAAGTAAAAGTAGAGTGCTCCTTAGAAGCAAGGTTGGCAAGACTGTATCTCACATACTTTGTACATGTTATCAGTAGAAATCAGTCCTTGGAGAAGGATATCACGCTTGGCAAAGTACAGAGTCAAGGAAAAAGAGGAAGATCCTTAAGGAGATGTATTAACACAGTGGGTGCAACAACAGGCTCAAGCATAGCAACAGTTGAAAGGATGGCACAAGACTAGGCAATATTTTGTTCTGTTTTGTGTACAGTCACTATGGTCTTGTGTACAGTCATTATGAGTCATATGGTAGTTTTGCTTAACCTTTGAGATACTCATATATTGTTGAGAACCAAAGAGGCAACATTTTCAAAATCAGAAACATGAGTGTCCTCCCAAGCTGTGGACTGATCAGATATAATCTGGAAGAAGGGACTCAGTTCTGTGGCCACGTATTTTGAAGAGAAATCAATATGGAGTTAGCACGATGATATGCATGACAGTCAGCAACATTTTTTAATGTACTCATTAAGCACCACAAAGCATCCAATGTCTGTGTATGACTATTAACATAAAATTTTGTGGTTTAAACACACCCAGTGGCACCATGGAAGAAAGACTGGCCAGACCAAGAAAAACAAACAGAACAATTCTACTCTGTAACACATAGAGTTGCCGTAAGTTGGAACTGACTCAATGAGTTTGCTTTCTTTTTTGTTTGCTTTATTAAATACCACAGCAAAGCACCAAACTAAGCAAATTTAAACAAGAGTATTCTAGACTCTAGAATTTTCCAGAATTAGAGATAACTCTTTGTTTTTGCAAAGGGGATATTTTACTTATTCATTATCCCAGATCCTACAGAATCCTGACCGATAATAAATAGTAGCTTAAAACAACTATTTATTATCGGTCAGGATTCTGTAGGATCTGGGAATTGCTTAGCTAGATGGTTCTGGCTCAAGATATCTCATAAGGTGGCTCACTACCACGGCTGTTAGCAGAAGTCCTCAGTTTTCTGCCACAGGTCTCTCCAGAAGGCTGCTGAGTGTCTCACAACATGACGGCTGGTTTCATCCAGACTGAGTACTTGATCTTAGAGACAGAGAGAGAGCTAGGAGAAAGCTGTAGTGCCTTTTGTGGTCTAGTCTTGGAATTTGCACACTACCCTATCTGTTATTCTCTTCACTGAAGCACATCACTAAATCCAATCCACACTCAGAGGAGGGGAATTGGGCTTAGTATTTTGAAGGTGGTGTCAAAGGATTTATAAACATTTTTAAAGCTACTACAGGGGTAGCATACAACCTGTCAGTGTTTTGTTCTGTTCTACATAGAGTCACCATGAGTTGGAATCCACATGAGGTTAACTAATAAAAACATGGGGTAGTATAGCTTAGTATGCCAAATAGCCTGGGTTCAAATCCCAGCTTCACTATCAACCACTAGTTGGACAAGGTACCCAACTTTCAGTGCCCCAGCCAAACAAGCTGAGCTACTGCCACTGCTGATACTCATGTGCCTTTGTCATGTTGAGAGTTGAATGAGTCAATAGGCATAAAGCCCTTAAAATAGTACCTAATACATTAATATCGTTGGATATCATTACTTCCTGGACTTTACTGCTATTGATTTTTTAAAAAGTGTGATAAAACAGGAGTTTCAGGACATAAGAAGTCAAGATCATTCTGAGTGTTTCTTAAAACACCAAACCCACTTGCATTGAGTTGATTCTGATGTATGGCAACTCCATGTATTAGAGTAAAAGTGTTCCATAGGGTTTTCTTGGTTGTAATCTTAACAGATGCTGATCACTAGAACTTTCTTCCACGGCATCATTGGATAAATTGGAACCACAAAATTTTAGGTTATTGACAAGTGCAAACCATTTTACCTCTGTTTTTCACTGCCACTGTATTTCCTACCTAAGACAATGATAATCAATATTCAGACACCATCTTCTCTTTTTCCAGTTCTCAGCTGGAGATGGGATATTTTCTTTATACATAAAAGCAACCTTGGTGTGTTGTAGTCACTAGTTGCTGTTGAGTCAGCCCCAAATCATGGCAACCTCATGTATAACAGAACAAAATGTTGCCTCACCTTGAACCACCCTTGCAATCACTGCTGTTTGCAGGCACTGGGTCATTCCGTCTCGTTGGGGGTCTTCTTCTTTTGTGAAGACTTTACTAAATATGATGCCTTTCTCTCAGTGATTGGAGCCCTAGACCCTCGATTAAAGGAAGAGGCAGAGATGTTTTCTTCTTAAACTGTAATCAAACTTTGGACACTTGATTGGGTGACTGCTTCAAAGAGCAGAGTTTTGGCCCTTCTCCCATCTCCCTGATGGGATGCAATGAAGCCAAACATAGGTAAATTGTTTCATTTGTGGCAGGTGAAACGAGCAGGTTCTTTAATACTATGAATCACAGAACACGAAAGCTGGCACTTTCGTGCATGTACTATGTCTTGGAAGATATATGCTACTTAACTTCATGTAATATAATACAGAGTACCTTAGTGGTGCAAACAGTTAATGCTTTTTTTTTTAAATAAAACTTACAGATTTGGGGAACAGTCTCTATTCGCAAAATATGTAAAATAGAGATGGTAGTAGTACCTATGGGGAGCTGGTGGCACAATGGTTAAATGCCATGGCTTCTAACTGGGAGAATGACCATTTGAATCTACTAGCTACTCCTTGGAAACCCTATGGGACAGTTCTATTCTGTCCTACAGAGTTGCTGTGAGTCAGAATTGACTTCATCACAATAGGGTTAAGTTTGAATAGTGCATGTTGCATAGGACATTAGGTGAGTTATTCTACCTAAAGTCCTTAGAGTGATGTGCAAACACGGTAAACTAAAAAAAAAAAAAAAAAAAATCCAGTGCTCCTGAGTAAATTCCCAATCATGGTGATGCTATGGGTTGCTTCTTAGATGGTGCAAATGGTTTGTGCTTGTAATGCTAACTTCAAAGTTTGTGGTTCAAACTCACCCAGCAGCGTCACAAAAGAAGACCTGGTGATCTGCTCTGGTAGACTGTTATTATTAAGTACTGTTCAGTCAATGATCTTACATATAATGGAACAGAACATTGCCTGATCCTGTACCATCCTCAGAATAGTAAGTACTTTTGAGCCGATTGTATCAGTCTATCTCCTTGAAGGTCTTCGTCTTTTTCACTGATGTTTTACTTTACCAGTATAATGTCGTTTACCAGGGACTGGTCCCTTCTGATCACATGTCCAAAGTCAACTAAACTTTATGGACTAGTTCTACTCTGTAACACATGGGGTCAGCACGTGTACATGGCACCAAACCTACCACTGTTGAATTGATTCTGAGTCATAGTGACCCTATAGGACAGTGTAGAACTGCCCCATAGAGTTTCCAAGGAGCACCTAGTGGATGCTAACTGCCAACCTTTTGGTTAGCAGCCATAGAACTTAATCACTACACCACCAGGGATTCAAAAAAAAAAGCCACTGCCTTTCAGTCAATTCTGACTCATAGGGACCCTAAAGGTTAGAGTAGAACTGCCCCATAGAGGTTCCAAGTACTGCCTGGTGGATCTGAACTGCCTACCTTTTGGTTAGAAGACGTAGCATTTCTCAGGGGAAACTGAGGCCAATTGGCACAACTAGTGTGTTGCTAAAAGAGCCTTCTGCACCCCACGTTGGTGAGTGGCATCTGGGGTCTTAAAAGCTGTCAAGCTGCCATCTAAGGGTACAATAAATGGTCCCAACTTAGCAGGAATGGATGATCACCAAGGACCAAAATGACACAGGGGAAAGAGAACCCTGAAGACAGAGAGACCCACATGAGAGGATGACCATATCAACTTAAGACCAGAACTACCACATGGTGCCTGGCTACCACCAGTGATAGTCGTAATGGAGTTCACAAAGTTGAGTCTCATTGGCAACACAAGAATAAAAAGGGGTGCACCCTGAGATCTCCACCAAAAGACTGCAATTGCTGGTCCAGGGGCCTTGGAGTTCCCCTGGGAGCATGGACCCTGGCTCTGATGCTGCCCCTGTCCATAAATCATAACAGAGGTCAATTCTTTGGACAGAATGGATTGGAGTTGGTGACAGAGTGACCATATCATGTGTGTACTTTATGGTTCTATGCATCTATAGGATGTCATCCTGCCGACCTCTAACTGGAGGTAGGGGAGTGGGTGGAGAGGAGGGAATAGGAGATTGCTAGGAGGATAAGACATGTATGGAGCGGAGAGAAAGAGTGTGCTGTCACTGGACAGGGAGAGCAGTGGGAGCTGCATATAGGTGGGCATGCAAATTTATATGAGAATGTCCATTTTCATTCAATCATTAAAAAAAAGACGTAGCATTTAACCACTATGCTGCCAGGACCCTATAAATGTTGGCTATAATGGTGATGATGTATTGCACTGATAGAAATTTAATAGTCAGTAAGACAGTTGTAGTCTCTCCAGACAGTCACGTGCCTTGACAGAAAAAAAATATATATATATATATCTTTTTTCCCTTCCTATGGTGATTCTCACATCTAACATGCATGAGAGAGACATTAAAGTATAATGGTTAAGAGTTAGGACTCTAAAGTCAGAAATACCAGGACTGGAATTTTGTGTCCTCTGTACATTATGTGATAGCCAACCAACAAACTGCTGTCCAGTTGATTCCAACTCACAGCAATCCCATGTGTTTCAGAGAAGAAGTGTGTTCCACAGAGTTTTCAATGGCTAGTGTTTTAGAAGAAGATCACCAGGTCTTTCTTTTGGGGCACCTCTGGGTAGAGTTGAACTTCTAAACTTTTGGTTAGCAATCAAGTGTGTTAACCATTTGCACTACTCAGGGACTTCCCATTATGTGGTACTGGGGTCTAAGCCTCAGTTTCCTCCTATGTAAAGTAATATCTGACACCTACCTCAAGGTATTTTCTAAGGATTAAATGAGAGAACATATACAAAGTGCTTAATATGTTCTGGAGAGTAAAAAGTCAGTAAATGTTGTCATCAGTAGCTGTCAAGTTGACCTTGACTCTTAGTGACTTTGTGTATAATAGAACATCAATGTTCTATTCATGGTCATTGGTACATGTAATTCATTGTTCTGTCTATTGTGTCAGTCCACCTCATTAAGACTTTCCCTTGTTTTCATTGAACCTATACTTTGCCCACCACGATGTCCTTTTCTAGTGATTGGAAATCAGTAAACATTATCTATAAAGTGATTGCACTAAGTGGCAATGTGATTATTCTCCAGGTGAAGAAGAACAATGAGAAGCCCCTCTGTGTCTACTGGCAAGGGTTATCTTGGTCGAACGAGGGCTGCCAAGTTATTTCTTCTGATGAAAATCACACTGTCTGCAGTTGCGGACACCTCTCCAGCTTTGCTGTACTCATGGCATCAACCGAATTAAAGGTATTGTGTCCATGGGTGATGCAAACAGTTAGCATACTCTGCCGCAAAAAGGTAAGAGGTTTGTACCCTCCCAGAGGTGCCTCAGAAGAAAGGCCTGGTGAGCTGCTTCCAAAACATTGGCCCCTGAAAAACTCTGGAGCACAGTTATACTCTGGCTGACATGAGGTTGCCGTGAGTTGGTGTCAACCTGTAGACAACTTGTTCTCTATTTTTGTTGAAGCGGAGCATTACTGCTTTCCATAAAAACGGTGATTACATCCTGACACTGAATGAAGATATAGTTTCAAAAGATTTTTGACACAAAAAACCAAACCCATTGCCACCAAGTTAATTCCAACTCAGTCAGATTTCCAAATCATAGCAAACCTATAGGACAGAGTAGAACTGGCCCAAAGGGTTTCCAAGGAGTGAATGGTGGATTCAAACTGCTGCTGGTCAGCAGCCAAGCATTAACCACCAGGGCTCTAGAAAGTTGACCAAGAAATATAAACCATCTAGTATTTTTCATAGGCTCCTAAGAATCATCAGGGATACTTGTTTTAAAAAAAAAAAAATGCCGATTTCTTGGCTTTGCCCCCCAAAGAGTCCAATTACAAAAGCCTGGGGTGGTACACTAGTGGCATTTGTGAGTAAATGGATGGCTGTGTGGTGACAAGTCTGCATAGCATGCTGCAGTGACTTGGCTTTGCCAGCCCTCATTAAAACACTGTAGGTCTTCCCCTGGTGCTGATGGCAGTTCTTATTCCCTCAAGGCATAACAGGGTCTCTGTCTTTACCGTGTCCAGGACCTGAATCTACTTCCTGTTTTTGTAGACTGTAAAGGACTTCCAGATGGAACACTGCACCTAAGCACACACTGTAAAATCGTGGGGGTAGTAGCAGTATTAGTGTCAGCACCCATTTAACTTCAGGGGGAATAATAAGAATTAGGATCAGCTGAAGGCTCATTCCCATGAGGTGGAGGTCAGGCATACCTCCGTTCTCTAACATTCTTAACAATTCTGACACGAGCTGTGCCTCCCACGACACTATCTTACTTCTCTTCTGGGTTTGATAATCCATCGCAGTATGCACATGGAATTCACAGGCTACTCTTACGGTTAAGCAGTTTATTAAGGAAGTAACAGGATACAACTTGGGATCAGGATCAACAGGCTATGATTCTCAACCCCCCGAGGACAGGCCCTTCTGAGTCCCCTACTCCAAGAACAGGTCTCTGCTCAGTTCCTTCAGGACACACTCCTCTTGGTCCTGCCATCTGCCATCTCCAGCTCTGCCACTGGACCCTTTCCAGGCCTGTCACTGTCTTCAGTGTTACTGCCCTTGATCTATGTGACAGCTCTTTCAGGACGTCCCTTGACTCCTTCTCTCTGCTTCTTCTCTCTTGCCTTTTCTCCTTTTTGCTTCTTCCCGATTCCTGCTTTCTCTGTCTGAAAAACCTCTGTGGGGTTGGCTGCCTATATACAAAAATTCCCTGTCAATTTCAAGACATGACCTTCCTGCCAGGGCTATGAACTGGCCAATGTCATCTTAGGAGACCACAGACACTTCATCTGCATAACGGGCTATAGATTCTTCATTTGCATATTGCCTACCAATTACAGGGTAGGCTGCTGCCCAGAGCCAGAAAAAAAAATTCTCAAACCCAAGTTGTTTACAACTTACCAGGGAAATGGCAGTCAACCTGGACAGACCCTACGGGGTAGAAAACTAGTAATTCCTCAGGACTTAGAGAAAAATGTCTCAATCTGTTGTTTTGATTTTTTTATACCAAAGAACCAAGGCAAAAGGCCACATAAAGAAACTCATTTTGCCACATATATAAAGACACCCTGGTTGCACAATGATTAGGCACTTGGCTGCTGACCAAAAGGTTCACAGTTTGAACCCTCCCAGTGGCCCCATAGAAGAAAAACTTGGTAATCTGCTTATTTAAAGATTACAGCCAAGAAAACCTGTGGAGCAGCACTACTCTGTCAAAATCAACTTGACAGCATTACACATAAATGAAGCCAAATTCAAGTTGAAAAATCTCTAAAACTTTAGTGACTGTTGCGTGACAAGAAAGGGCTTTATTTGACAGAATGTCTGCCTTGAGTATTGTGCTCTTTTAAGAATTGTCTGTGTGGGATCAAAATGACAACAGCAACTTGAAAGACTAGACAGGAAATTTACAGAGCAGTAAATTCATGTTAACAAGGGAGGAACACTTTGGAAAAGGGGTGTGAGAATGGTTGCACTACTTAAAGAATGTAGTCAGTGTCACTGAAAGTAGAAATTATTGAATTGGTGTGTATTTTGTTGTGTATGTTCTCAATAACAACAACAACAAAAACCAACAAAGAAAGATGGAGCGATCACTGTGTTCTCTCTTGCTGGACTCAGGAGGATCTCCTGCTGGCTACGATAAGCACCACGGGGCTGAGCCTCTCTCTGCTGTGCCTCTTCCTGGCAGCCCTCACCTTCCTCCTGTGCCGGCCCATCCAGAACATTAGTGCGTTGCTTCACCTGCAGCTCTCAATCTGCCTTTTCCTGGCCCACCTGCTGTTCCTCGTGGGCATTGACCAGACTGAGCCCAAGGTAGGAGAATAACTAAAACTCACTTTTCATGAAATTTTCCAGTGATTTTCCAACTATGTTCCATGGAGCCCCAACAAGGGCAGCCAGAAGCAGGAGGATGGAGGGAGAGTCAGAGAAATTGGCTGGACAGCCTACTGCCTTCACTGCCAATCAAAGCAACCAAAACAAGCCAATAATTCTAAGTCATGGTGACCTCACGTGTGCAAAGTAGAACTGCACTCCATAGGATTTTCATGGCTGTGACCTTTCTGAAGCAGATTTCCAGGTCTTTCTTCCAAGGCTCCCCATGTGGGTCTGAACTGCCAACCAATGTGGTTAGTAGTCAAGCACTTCATTGCTTGTGCCACCCAGGGACTCCTGGCGGCAACAGGTGCCAACAGCTGCCTATTTTTCTGCTGTAACTGATAGATTTCTGGGTAACAATGTTAGAACAAAGAGTTCTCTGGCCAGAAAATGGTGAAAACCAGAGTTCTAATCAAATGCAAGAGTAAGTTCCTGGATGGTGCAGTTAACTATTTTACTACTAACTAGAAGATCGGTGGTTTAAACCCATCCAGCGGTACCTTGGAAGAAAGACATGGTGATGTGTTTTCCAAAACTCAGAGGATGAAAGGTGATACAGTTTTACTCTGGCACACATGGGTCATTGTGAGTTGGAATTGACTTAATGGGAACTGTTAATGTTTCAGTGCTCCAACAATGGGCTCGAACATAACAATGATTTTGAGGATGGTGCAGTGTTTTGTTCCATTGTACATGGGATTTCTATGAGTCAGAACGTACTCCACGGCTCCTAGCAATAGCAGCAGTCAAACTTGCGTATTTGAATACAGGAAACCTGAGGCTCAAGGAGAGAAAGTAACAGCTGAAATCATTTAGTAGTGTCTTAGTCACCTAGTGCTGTTCTAACAGAAATACCGTGAATGGATGGCTTTAACAAAGAAGAGTTTATTCTTACACAGTCCAGTACACTGGAAGTCTGAATTCAGGGGGTCAGCTCCAAGGGAACACATGCTCTCCCTGTATTGGCTCTGGAGGAAGGTCCTTGTGTTGCATCAGTCTTTCTTTGGTCTGACAGCATCTTGGCTCAGGAATCTTGGGTGAGAACAACACGCCCTGCTTCCAGCACTGTTTTCTTGATGGTATGAGATCCTCAACTCTGCTTGCTTTCCCTTCCTTTTATCTCTTGTAGAATAAAAGGTGGCACAAGCCACACTTCAGAGAATAAGAGTACCAGAGGCCCACCAAAATCCTCTTTGCCAAAGCCTCTTTAACATAATCAAATCTACTAGCCGCAAGCAGGGATTAGGATTTGTAGCATAGTCACAGTATGGAGCGCAGTCATACAATCCTGGGAATTGTGACCCAGCCAAATTACTACACACATTTGGGGGCGGGAGGCACAATTCAATCCATGACAAAAAGTTGATTGTTAGATTTCAAGAAAGAACCTGAGTGTCCCTCACCTAATGAGGGAACACATTTGCCTTCCTTATCAAGTTCTACACCATCTTTCTTTAATAGGCCATTCTGCTGAAAATGAATGTTCTGTATCTGCCATCTCTGGTATCACAGCTTCTATCCACATATGACTATTAAGCACTTGAAAGTTTTTAGCATGAATGGGTGTTGAACTTTATCAAGTGCCTTTTCTGCATCAATACACAAAATCAGGTGATTCTTTTGTGTTATTTATATGGTTGATCACATTAATTCTTTTTCTGATGTTGAACCAGCCTTACATCCCTGGTATGAATCCAACTTAGTCATGATGGATTATTTTTTTGGTATGTTGTTGTGTTCTATTGGCAGGAATTTTGTTGAAGATTTTTGCATCTAGATTCATGAGTGATATCGGTCTGTAGTTCTTTTCTGTTGGGCCTTTCCCTGGGTTATGATGGCTTCACAGAGTGAATTTGGGAGTACTCCATCTGTTTCTATACTGTGAGATAGTCTCAGTAGTATTGGAGATAACTCTTCTCTAAAAGCCTGGTAGAATTCTGGAGTGAAGCCATCTGGGCCCGGGCTTTCTTTGGTTGATGGTTTTTTGATGACTTTTTCAATCTCTTCCTTTGTGATGGGTTTATTAAGTTGTTCTGCTTCATGTTGTGATAATTTGGGTAGGTGATATGAATCACAGCATTTGTCCATTTCCTCTAGGTTTTCAAATTTGTTAGAGTACAGACTTTCAGTACTTTCAATACTTACAGTATTCAGTTATGATATTTTTTATTTCTGTTGGATGTGTTGTAACAACTCCCCTCTCATTTCTTATTTGGATTAGCTGTTTCCTTTCCTGTTTTTCTTTAGTAAGTTTAGCCAATAGTTTTTCAATTTCATTGATCTTTTCAAAAAACAGTTTTTGGTCTTTTCAACTTTTTCAACTGTTCTTCTATCCTCTAATTCATTTAGTTCTGCTCTAATCTTTATGATCTGTTTTCTTCTGGTGCCTGAGGGGTTCCTCTGTTGTTCTCTCTCTACTTGTTGAAGCTGTAGGGTTAGTTCTTTGGTTTGGTTTCTTTCTTCCTTCCAGATGTGTGCATTTGTGGAGATAAACTGACCTCTGAGCACTGCTTTGGCTGTATTCCATAGGTTCTGGTAGGAAGTGTTTTCATTCTCATTGGAATCCATAAATTTCTTTCTTTCATCCTTGATTTTTTCCCTAACCCGTGGGTTTTTGAGCAAGATGTTGTTTAGTTTCCAGGAGTTTTCTGCTATTAATTTCAACTTTTATGGCTTTATGATCTCAGAAAATGCTTTACATTAATACAATGATATGGATTTTTTTGAGAATTACTTTATGTCCTAACACATGGTCTGTTCTGGAGAATGTTCCATGAGCACTTGAGAAGAAGGTGTAGATGTCCACCGATGGATAGAAAGTTCTGTATATGTCGATGAGGTCTAGTTGGTGAATTGTGATGATAAGGTCTTCTGTGCCTTTACTGAGCTTTTTTCTAGACGATCTGGCCAATATCGAGAGTGGAGTGTTGAAGTCTTCCACTATTATTGTGGGGTGACCTATCTCCTTTTTGAGTGTAGTCAGTGTTTTTTTATGTATTTAGATGCTTTAATATTAGCCAAAGCCTTGCCGTCGAGTCGGATCCAACTCATGGCGATGTAGTTAAGTCTTGCTTGTGTACTGAACCTTTCAGCAATAGTGTCCATCCTTGTCCATGATGGTGGATTTTACATTAAAATTGATTTTATCTGAGATTAGAATTGCCACCCCTGCTCTTCTTTGTTCATTGTTAGCTTGACACACATTCTTCCACCCTTTAATTTGCAGTTTGTTCCTATCTTTAGGTCTATGGTGAGTTTCTTGTAGGCAACATATGGATGGGTCATGTCTTTTGATCAAAGATGTCAGTCAATGTCTGTTTACTGGAGCATTCAGTCCATTACATTCAATGTAATCATTGATAGGTATGTGTTCAGTGCTACCATTGTGATATCTTTATTTTTGTGTTGATGTTTTCTCTGTTGTTCTTATTAATCTGTTCTGGGACCTTCTTTTTTGTGAGTTGATTTTTCACCTTTTTCAGAGTTGGTTTTGTGGTTGTTGAGACTCCTATGTTACATTTTTTGATATGGTATATTGCATCTTTGTTGTGCTTTATGGCTGCCCTTATGATCCCCCTTAATAAACTATATACAAACTCAATTTTAATTACTACCAGTCTTGTTGACTTCCTCTCGGTCTGGAAGGACTAGAATGACTGTAGTACATCCCTTTTCTTAATATGATGACACCATAGTTTTCATGACAATCACTGGATTATTTCTTTCAGTGTTAAAGCTTTGATTGACTTTGGAGCCTTCCCTAACTGAGTAGTATTCTGGATGATGTGTTCTTCTAAAACATACAGTTAGCGGTTTTGTTCTTCTAAGCCAAAGCCAAGAGATTCTTTCAGTATTTCTTGTAGCTTTGGTTTGGTTTTTACAAAGTGTCTTAGTTTCTGTTTATCTGGGAATGTCTTAATTTCATTTTCATATTTGAATATAGTTTTTCAGGATATATAATTCTTGGTTGGAAGTTCTTCTCCTTCAAGGCTTTGAATGTGTCATGCCACTGTCTCCATGCCAGCATGGTTTCTGCTGAGAAATCCAAAGAAAACCTACAGTGTTTCCTACTGAAAGTTAGCTTTGCTTTGATTCTTGCTGCCTTTAAGAGTTTCTGCTTATGTTTCATTTTGTTAAGCTTGATTATGTCTTGGAGTCTTTCTTTTGAGGTCTATATTGAATGGTGTTTGATGTGCATTTTGGATATCAATATTCTCTTCTTTCATAATTTCTGGGAAGTTTTCTGTCAACAGCTCAGCAACAATACTCTCTGTGTTCTCAGGTGTCACACCCTGTTCAGGACCTCCAATTAATGGTAGGTTGTTCCTCTTAATAGACTCATTTTTCTTTCTTCTGATTTCTCCTCATAGATGCTGGAGTTCTGTCTTTCAGGTCAGAAAGTCTATTTTCCACTTGTTCCATTCCATTTTCTTGGCTTTGAACTGAAGTTTCTATGTCTTTGATTTTATTCTTGATCTGTTGGATTTCAGAGTGCTGGTGCTTCATCACATCAAACAGCTTGCTTAAGTTTTCATTTTGCTCTGCTGCATTTTCTACAAGGTCTAGGAGGGCTCTAATATATAATCCTTTTGTATTCACCTTCCTGTGGTTTCAGAAGTGTTTCTTCATCTGGGAATTTTTTGGTTCTTTCTTTTGGGGGCCTTCTGAAGCCATGGGTGATTTCTTTGTTATGCTTTTATCCAGAGTTTGTTGCTTTGGGGGGCATTATGTGAATCAATACAGGCTGGGAGTGATGCTGTGAGGATGGACTGCAGTTGTTTCTCTAGGCCATCTTAAAATGAAAAGTAAAACATATGTGAGAACTTCCAAAGTCCATCATGTTTTCAGGTTTACAGGTTTCTCTCCCCAGGTGGCACAGTAAGCACCTCTGTATCCAACCCCATATGTTATAAACTAGTTTAAAGTACCTAAAGGCTACTACCCTGCCTGCCTATGCTGCTGGGACCCAGCCGTGACACTCTATAAAATATTGCTTTTCTGTCAGAAGAGCACTCTCCTCTGTGCAGACACTGCCTCCCAGCCTAGGAATTAGGTTCAGCTGAGGGCTCTGTATGGGTATCTCTGCCTCCCAGTGGAACATGATGGCATCCCGCACATGCTCCCTGTCTGCCTCTGTACAGGCTACTCTATGGCAGAGGTGAAAAAAGAGGCCAAAGGTGCCAAGATGCCCAGAGGCCAAAGCCGGGCTCTCAAAATTTGGCAATTTTGCCCACTGATCCCACCAGCAGTGCATCTGAGATTAGCTGCTAATCAAGTCCCAGCTCTGTCTGCTGGCTAAGACAGAGAAAAAAAAGTTAAAATGGCAAGTTGCCTTCGGTCCGTGAAAGCCAGCCGTCACCAAGAGCAGAGATCAGTGAAAGAGTGGAAGTTTTCCATTCAGTGGTATGAAGTCCAAATTGACAGCCCTATGCCGTGTCCTAGGGCTCATTAGGTGTCCAGAAGGCTCTGTTTAATTAACAATTCAGGTCTTTTAGTCTGCCATCTTGGCTCTGGCCCCTGACCCTGAGTACTTGAAATGTAGCTGGTGCAAGGGATGAACTTAATTTTTTTCAATCCTTTATTTTATTCTTGTTGTTGTTGCTGAGAATGTCCACAGTAGAATATACACCAATTCAACTATTTCTACACATACAATTTCATGACATTGATTACATCCTTCAAGTCATGTGAACATTCTCACCTTCCTTGTCTGAATTGTTCTCTACCATTAACATAAACTCACTGCCCCCTAAGTTTCCTATCTAACCTTTGAGTTGCCATTGTTAGCTGGATCCCATACATGCAGTTCTTTAAAAGAATACAATCTGCTAGGCAGATATTCTTTTTGCTCTTTGCTATGAGTTGGAATTGACTCAACTGCAATAGGCTTGGTTTTTTATTTACTGTTTGGTTTAAAGAAGACTTTAGAGATATTTTTGGTTTAAGGTTTAAAGATTATTTCATGGCAGTAATTTGGGGGCTCATTCAGCCACACTGGCTCCAAAAAGTCTGAATTCCACTGAGAATTTGAAATTCTGTTCTGCCTACCCCTCTTCTTGATCAGGATAACATCACTGCTATCACCATCTTTTCATCTTGAAATTTTGGAGTGGGACATAGCTCATAGACTGTCCCTGAGTGCTCATTATCCTCCCTGTGCCCCTGTTCTCTCTTTCTATTCTTGACCTTCCTTTTTCCTCTCCTGTTCTGGGCAAGTAGGGATGAGGAACTGAATTCTTTATTTTGTTTAATTTTAATGAATTTGATATAAAGAAACCATATGTGGCTAGTAGGCAATCTGGTGGCATAGCGGGAACTGCCGACTGGTCAGTTCCAAGGTCAGGAGTTCAAATTCACCAGCTGCTCCATGGTAGAAAGATGTGGCAGTCTATTTCCATAAAGATTACACCCTTGGAAACTATGGGGCACTTTTACTGTCCTACAGGGTCACTGTGAGTTGGAATCAACCCAGTGGCAATAAAAGGTTTTTTTGTTTTGTTTTTGGTCGTGGTGTTATGGACTGAATTATCCCAAATGTGTATCAATTTGACTAGGCCATGATTCCCATTACTGGTTGTCCACATTTTGTCATTTGAAGTAATTTTCATAAGTGTTATAGATCCTATCTCTATTATGTTGATGAGGCAGGATTAAAGGCAGTTATGTTAGCGATGTAGGACTCAATCTACAAGATTAGATTCTGTCTTAAACCAATCTCTTTTGAGATATGTCTCAGACTGGGTTTCTAGTAACACATATATGTACAAGGAAAGATTTATATAAAGGAAACAGCTCACTCAGTTGTAGAAGCTGAATGTCCCAAGTCCTGGCACAAGACTCACATGGCCAAGGAAGCTGGTGAACCCAAGGTTAGCAGGTCAGAGACCAGAGTTCTAGATCACCAGCTGTGTACGTTGGTGGATCACAAGCTGGCAGCAAGACAGCGAGGTCTCTGCTGACTCACAGAGCTGCAAGGGCTGGCAAACCCAGGATCAGCAGGTCAGGGAACAGGACTCTCACTCTCCAGCTATAGGGATTGATGAATCCAACAGCTGCTAATTCAAGTCCAGGAAGTAGACACAAAAGAGAGCAGGAGCTGCTAGTAATGTGAGCAGTCAGGAAGTAGGTGGTGGGAGGTGGAAAGATGAGAGCTGAGGGGAGGGAAGCCACCACATGTCCCACCTTTGCTACTTGATACAGCAGGCAAACATGGAGTTGCCAAGTTGATATAGTCTTTACCACCACAAGATAATGAAAGAGACAAGGAGCAGAGAGACAGGGGGACCTCTTACCACCAAGAAACAAGAGCCAGGAGAATAGCTCATCTTTTGGATCTGGGGTCCCTGCGCTGAGAAGCTCCTCAACCACAGGAATGATGACAAGGACCTTCATCCAGAGCTGAAAGACAGAGAAAGCCTTCTCCTGGAGCTGGCACCCTGAATTCAGACTTCTAATCTCATAGACTGTGAGACAGTAAATTTCTCTTTGTTAAAGCCATCCACTTGCAGTATTTCTATTATAGTAGCATGAGATGACTAAGTCAGGTGGCCAGTGGAGACTATAGTAAGTCTCTTCCTCTATCTGGAAAAGAAAGCTGAAATGCTTGCCTGTGACTATGAATCAAGACAATTTGGCTACCCAAGGCTGTTGGATTACCTTTGGGCATTTTCTAAATTGTTGTTGTTAGTTATCATTGAGTCAGTTCTGTCTCATGGTGACCCCAGGTAAAATAGAACAAAATGGTACTGCATCATCTTCATAGACACTGGCATGTTTGAAACTATTATTGCAGGCGCTGTGTCTTTCGAGTGCCTTACATTCTACAGGTTTATCTTCCCCTACTATATCAGACAATGCTCTGTTGTGTTTCACAGGGTTTTCATTGAATAATTCTTCGAAATAGATCATGTGGCCTTTCATCCTAGTCTCTCTTAGTCTAGAAGCTCTGCAGAAACTTGTCCAACATGGGTGATCCTGGTGGTATTTGAAATAACAATGGCATAGCTTCCAGCATCACAGCAATATGAAAGCCAACCCAGTAAAACAAACTGACAGATGAGTAGCCATTTTCCTAAACTGAGGACCTTTAAACATAGAGGTCATAGCTCTCCTGGGTTGTTTTGATATATACAAGCAAGATCAAGCTAAATTTAAAGTCACAAAATTATTTCCTAGGCCTAACTGGTCAGTGAATTTTTGAGCCCTCTGAATATTTATGTTTTTTTCTTTTAATTGTGCTATATATTAAAAAATATTCACCAATTCAACAATTTTTGTATGTACAGTTCAGTGACACTGATTACTTTCTTCATGTTATATAACTGTCATCAGTCTCCTTCTCCAAATTATTCAACCATATTAATAGATACTCAGTGTCCCCTAAGCAATGTGTCTCCCTTTCTCCCTCCCCACCCCATCCCTGGGAAAAACTAATAAACTTTGATTTCTGTATATTTGCTTATGTCGTACTAATGGAATCACACAGTATTTGTCCTTTTGAGACTGAATCACTTCACTCAGCATAATGTTTGCAAGGTTAATTCACATTGTAGTATGTACCAAGACTTCATTTTTGCTTGTAACTGAGTTTTTTAACTGTAAAACGATAGCCTGCCCAGCAATCCCAATCCTAGATACATACCTAGAAAAAGTGAAGGCAGGAACACAAGATTATTAGTGGTTATCGGGGATGGGAGGGAAAAGGGAGAGGAATTTTTGCTCAGGTGACATTGAGTTTATGTTAATGGTGGTGGAATGTTTTGGGAAAGGATACTGAGACTGGTTGCACAACTTGAAGAATGTAATCAGTGTTACTGAATTATACATGTAGAAATGGTTGACGTGTATTTTCTTATCTTTTCACTACATTAAAATTAAGAAAAAATAAATAACAATAAAAAACCTCACTGCCATTGAGCAGATTCCAACTGATAGCAACCCATAGAGTTTCCAAGGCTGTAAACTTTTACAGACATAGGCTGACATATCTTTTTCCTGTAGACTGGCTGGTAGGTTTGACATACCAACCTTTTGATTAAAACCCAAGTGTTTTAACCACAAAAGGTTTTGTTTCTGTTAGGTGCTGTCAAGTCAGTTTTGATTCACAGCAACCCCATGTACCACAGAAGGAAACACTGCCCAGCCCTGTGCCATCCTCACAATTGCTGTTATGCTTAAGCCCTAAGGATCTTCCACTTTTTCACTCTTTACCAAGCATGACATCCCTCTACAGGGACTGATTCCCCCTGATAACATTTCCAAAGTATGAGAGATGTAATCCCACCATCCTTACCTCTAAGGAGCACTGTGGCTGTATTCTTTCAGTGGTCTATGGTATATTGGTTATTTTTTAATCAACACCATAATTCAATTCTTCTTCAGTGACACAGTGGTTAAGTCCTACAGCTTCCAGCCAAAAGGTGGCAGTTTAAATCCACCAGACACTCCTTGGAAACTCTATGGGGTAGTTCTACTCTGACTTACAGGATTGCCATGAATCAGAATCAACTTGACATAATGGGTATGGTACCAGTGGTCTTCCTTACTCATTGTCCAGCTATTGCATGCATATGAGGTGGCTGAAAACACCACAGCTTGGGTGCGGTGTACTTTGGTCTTCAAGGTAATATCTTTAACCATAAATAGTCACCTACATTTAAACATGGAACTTCTGGATTAAGAATGCAGATTCCACCTTTACTCAGAAGGCTAAACATGCTGGAAATAATGGGTTCACACTCTTGCATGGAAACAACTGTTGGACCTGTTACCTTTAAGAGGCTTGGGTAGGACATTCCCAGTCTCTCTGATCCCCTAAGCCTGGTAAGCTTTATAGGTGGGCTGCCTGCCTGCCTGTCAGTTAAGTGTTCAAGTTTGCTACCCAGGAGCTGGATCAAAGATGCAGAACAACTCGACCAGACATCTTGTACTGTGTGGCTATGTCCCACTGAACTTGCACTCTGTTTGCCCAAAGGAATAATGGACACTGTTCTCCAGGCACTCACCAAACACTCTTAGTCATGTGTCACTGTTATAAATGCCACAAGCAGATAGCTTTAACAAAGAGAAACTTATTCTCCCAAAGTCTAGAAGGTTGAAAGTCCAATTTCAGGATGTGGGCTCCAGTGGAAAGCTTCCTTTCTCTGTCAACTCTGGGGGCAGGTTCTTGCATCAACATTCCCCTGGTGTAGGAACATATCAGCACTGGGACCCCAGGGCCCAAAGGACACACTGTTCTCCTGGCTGGTGGTGGTAGGTAGTCCCCTGTGATACTACCTAATCTTGCAGATTCAGTACTGCATTATTAACATCACAGAGGTAGAATTTACAATACATAGGAAAACAACAACAGGTGACAAAATGGTGGATAAAGACACACTACTGGGGACCACAGCCTCACAGAGTTGACACACATTACTGAGGGACACAATTCAATCCCTAACATACTCCCAACTCTCCCCACTCCAGGTGCTGTGCTCCATAATCGCTGGGGTGCTTCACTACCTCTATCTGGCCTCCTTCACCTGGATGCTCCTGGAAGGCTTGTACCTCTTTCTCACCATCAGGAACCTCAAGGTGGCCAACTACACCAGAGGAGGCAGATTCAAGAAGTTCATGTACTCTTTTGGCTATGGGCTCCCAGCTGTGATTGTGGCTGTGTCTGCAGGTGTTGGACCCAGTAATTATGGAACCAGTACTCAGTAAGCATGATTGGAATGAGGAGCTCATATATTGGTTCACTACTTAGTTCATTTGCTCATTTATTCACTCAACAAACATGCATTGAACATCTACTACAAGCACTGTAGCCATTGTGTTAATCCATCACACTGAGGGTCTTCTTCTTTTCCACTGACCTTTACATTACCAAGTATGTTGTCCTTCTCCAGGGACTGATCGATCCCTCCTGACACCACATCCAAACTATGCAAGATGTAGTCTCACCATCGTTGCTTCTAAGGAACATTTTGGTTGTATTTCTTCCAAAACCAACTTGTTCAGTCTTTTGACAATCCACAGCTGGCTCTTTTGAGGAGTCCCTAGGTGTCACAAATGGTTAAGTGCTCAACTCCTGGCACAAATGTTGGTCACTAGAGCTCAACTAGAGACTCTCTGGAAGAAATGCCTGGAGATCTGCTTCTGAAAGGTCACAATCTTGAAAACCCTGTGGAGCAGTTCTGCTCTGCAGAACTCATGAGGTCATCATGAGCTGAAAGTGACTCAGCAACAACTAACAACAACAATATGATCATAGGCAGTTATTGGGTAAGGAACCCGAGTGATGCGGCGGTTAAGTTCTCAGCTGCCAGTTGGAAGATCATCAGTTTGAACTCACCAAAGGCTCCCTGGGAGAAAAGACCTGGCAATCTGTTCCCTTAACGATTACAGCCTAGGAAACCCTATGGGGCAGGTCCACTCTGTCACACAGGTGTCACCATGAGCTGGAGTAGACTCAACAGCACACAATAACAGTTAGTGAATATAAGACAAATAACAAATAGATATATCTCATTGTAACCACTGGACCTACTACTTTGCCTGAATCTCCCGTAATTATGGTACCCATTGCCATAAAATACCCCATAGTGTGTAGGGCTGTTCTGGCATCATGAATAGTAAATTAACTTCGAATTTAGTCTTTACAACGTAGCTACACTAAATGTGACTCCATGGACCTCCAGATGAAATAGCTAATATGAACCTAGTATGCATATCTGAATAGCTTGAAAAATTGCTTGCCTCTGAGAGCCTTAACTCATCCATCTACGAAATGCAGCTCACCAAAGATTGTAAAATCAGTATCATTGTATTACGCATGTAGAAATTACTGAATTGGCAAATGTTTTGCTGAGTATATCTTCACCATAATTTTTTTTAAATGTGACTATTAAGCAGGACAATATCCTTAATCTGTTTAGCACAATGCCTAGAACATATTAAGTTCCCAATGCATGTTAGTTAAGCCACTGCCATTGAGTTGATTCCAACTCAGAGACCCTCTAAGACAGAGTAGAACTGTCCCATAGGGTTTCTGAAGTTGTACTCTTTGGGGAAGCAGACTAGCAAATCTTTCTCCTGCAGAATGGCTGGAGGGTTCCAACTGCTGACCTTTCAGTTAGCAGTGGGCATTCTAACCACTGTGCAACCAGGGTTCCTGCCAATGAATGCTACTCAGTGTTATTTTTTACTGTTATTACTGCTGCTGTTGTGATGATTGTCTCCTTCATTCAATTCCTATGTCACAGCTTAGAAAAATGGATCTTTTTTTTTTAATGTTATGTATTTGCTTCTTGTTAGGAAGAGATGGGGTATTGTTTATTTATTCCCTTTTTCAGCTGCTGGCTTAACCTCCATAGAGGATTTATCTGGAGCTTCACGGGACCTGTTATTGTCATTATTTTGGTGGGTATATCATTTTTGTCTTCAATTTGGATACTAAAATATAGTATTTGCTTGATGCAGCAATGGAAAAACTTGATAAACCCAAACCAAAGCATTACGTCAATTCCAACTCATGGCAACATCACATGTATGACTATGACGGAGTAGAACTGAGATCCTTGGGGTTTCCTTGCCCATCATCTTTATGAACGTGGATCACCAGGCCTTTTCTTCATGATGCCACTGGGTGGGCTTGAACTGCCAACCTTCCAGTAAGCAGCTGAGTACAAATCATTTCACCACCCAGGGACATTCTAAAGACCTATTTAAACTTGCTTTAGAGTTCTCAAGCTTAAGGGAGGACACACCAAGAAATGAGGGACTTTTCATTTGTGGGAAATCCCTGGGTGGTGCCAATGGTTAAGATGCTCTGCTGCTAACCAAAAGGTTGGGTGTTTGAGTCCACTCAGAGATGCTTCAGAAGAAGAGTCTGGGTATCTACTTCAGAAAGAATCAGCTATTGAAACTCCTGTGGGGCACGGTTCCACTCTGACACACATGAGGTTGCCATGAGTCACCCGTCCATAATTCAAAAACTGGTTTATTGTATAGGAGTTACACAGAGCACTTCTGAGTTGAAACTGAAAAGCTACAGGAGATGAAAGTTTTGATATTTATTTAGTCCCTTGCCTTGATGATTTAACTTTTTGTTGTCAAATAAGTCTTACAAGAAGTTGCAAAAGTAATACAGAACTCCCAAGAACCATTCATCCAATTTCCCTCTCAGTACCTCTATGAAATCTATTAAACTCACCCGTGTCACCCCCTCAAAAAAGCCTGCCGCTGTGAGACCAATGCCAATTCATTTGTTGCAGAGTATAACTGCTTTATATGATTTTCATGGATCTAATCTTTATAACAGTAGATCACCAGGCCTTTCTTTCTTGGTACTTCCTGGTGGGTGTGAACTGCCAACTTTTATGTTTGTAATCAAGTGCACACTGCTTGTGTCACCTACAGACCTTAATTAAATATAGGATGGTGGCATGATAGTTAACTGTTTGTTGAGCAACCAAAAAAGGTTGATAGTGTAAAACCCACCCAGTGGCTCCATGGGAGAAAAGACCGGGCAATCCGTTCTCACAAAGTTTACAGCCAAGCAAATATTATAGGACAGTTCCACTCTATCACATGGATTTGCTATGAGTCAAAATTGACTTGATGGCATCCAACAACAACAACAACGTATTAAATATATGTAACATCTTACATAGCCATCACGTAATATAAAACCAGGAAAGTGACATCAGCGCAGTAATACAGACTAGATTCCAGATCTTATTTCTACTTCATTGACGATTTGATTGGATGTGTTTTGAGGACAGAATTTATTCTTCGATCTGGGATTTTTATGGCTGTACAAAACATTCAGTGCCTAATGTAAAATCTTGGCATACAAAAGGAATACCACTAACAAAAAACTCCTAAAAGATGAACATCGAAAAGGATGTAAGTTACCACTAGGTTGTAGAAGGAAACCCTGGTGGTGTAATGGTTAAGTGCTACATCTTCTAACCAAAAGGTCAGCAGTTTAAATCCACCAAGTGCTTCTAGGAAACTCTATGGGATAGTTCTACTCTGTCCTATAGAGCCGCTATGAGTTGGAATTGACTCAACGGCACAGGGCTTGGTTTTGTTTTTTATGCTGTAGAATTACAGAGAAATTCCATTTTCTTCTGTATATTTTTTCTTGTTTCTCTATTTTCCTAATGACCACACATTACTTCTTCAATCAGGAGAAAAAAAAAGAAAAGAAGATCCAAATTGAAAAAAATTAAAACATAGTTTCAGCGGAAACCATGGTGGTACAGTGGTTAAGAGCTACAGCTGCTAATCAAAAGCCTGGCAGTTCAAATCCACCAGGCACTCCTTGGAAACTCTATCCTATAAGGTTGCTATGAGTTTGAATCAACTCAATGGCAACAGGTTTTTTTTTGTTTTTGTTTTTGTTTTTGTTTTTTTTGGTAACTTTAGTAAGTTTCAGAAACCTTAAACGTATTTTGTAAGTCTCTAGAACAAATTCCTAAATGTCAATTTTGGATATATGCCTATTTTAAGCTCCATCTGCTTTCACAGATCAACATCTCCTTCTATCTGACAACCCTGTGTATTTTAAGAGACCAACTTAGCTCCCTCAACACTGAAGTATCCAGAATTCAGAACACAAGGTAAGTGGCACGGAGCCAGAATATCTCAGAAGAGGGTTCTTGTAGAACTCTCCTGCTGTGGGAAGTTAGGACAGTGGTTCTCAGTTAGAGTCACTATTCTCTATGCTCAGGGGACACTCAACCATGTCTGGAGACATTTCAGGCTGTCACTATCTAGGGTGTGTTCCTGGCATCTGGTGTCCTTGGGTGTAGAAACAGTCAACAAGCTCAACTGCTAACTGAAAGGTTGAGGTTCAAGTCCACCCAGATGAGCCACTCTGACACACATGGGGTGTCAACTCCATGGCAACTGGTTTGTTTGTTTATTCATGTATCTATTCACTCACTCAATCATTTAACTGGCATCTCATGGGTAGAGGCCAGGGATGCTGCTTGGTATCCTACAGTGCACAGGACAGCCCAGAACAGAGACTATTCCAAGCTCAAAATGTCTAGTGCTGAGGCTGAGAGAATTCGATTTGTAGGAACAGAATCACCATGCCGTTTTTCACATTATTATGAGTTGGGGAATTATATGATCGTGGTCATTGTGGAGTCCTTGGTGGTGCAAATGGCTAAGCACTCAACTACTAGATGAAAGTTTGGTGGTTTGAACCTACCCAGAGGTGCCTCAGAAGAAAAGCCTGGCAATCTGCTTCAGAAAGGTCACATCCTTGAAAACCCCATGGAGCAGCTCTACTCGGCACACACGGGGTCACCATGCATCAGGATGGACTCGACAGCAGCTAAAAACACCAGCAAAATGGTCAATGTGTAAACTACAATTTCCCTTATAGTCAAGTGCCAAGAACACATTTCTACAAATAGTTGTTTTCAGTACTCCAGTACTATTATTAAACATATAACTAATATTATTGTATTAACTTACAGTATATGATTATACCATAATGAGGAAAGACCAGGCAATCTGCTCTACCACATGGAGTTGCTATGAGCTGGAATGGACTCAGCGGCACACAACAACAATGACAACAGCAACGCTGTTCTACTAACTTCTAGAACAGTCATGTGCTGCTTATGTGACCTACATTAGGGTAACATCTGATGGCATATATGTCCTTGGTCCCTTGAGGTTCTTCTACCAGACTTCAGAAATCACAGTTGGCGAATAGAACATAGCAGACATAACCAGACACAGCAAATGCAATGATTCTTTAATCTCACACAAGGTAAAATTGTGCTGAAGACAAAAGTGGTTGCAAAAGTATGTCAGCAAGAAACTGCCAGACTCAGAAGAGGAACAAGGCATATCACTGTTGATGTCAGATGGATCTTGGCTGAAAGCAGAGAATACCAGACAAATGTCTACCTGTGTTTTATCTACTATGTGAAGGCATTTCACTATGTGACTGTAAACAAATTATGGAAAACATTATGAACAACAGGGATTTCAAAACACTTATTTGTGCTCATGAGGAACCTGTACATAGACCAAAAAGTAGTCATTTGAACAGAACACAGGGGTACTGCATGATTTGAAATCAGGAAAGGTGTGCATTAGGATTGCATCCTTTCACCATACTTATGCAATCTGTGTCCTGATCAAGTAATCTGAGAAGTTCGACTATACAAAGAAGAACACACCATCAGGAATAGAGGAAGACTCACTAATAACTTGCAATACGCAGACAACACACCTTGCTTGCTGCAAATAAAGAAGACTTGAAGACTTATTAACAGATCATAGACCACAGCCTTCAGTTCGTATTATATTTCAACATAAAGAAAACAAAAATACTCACCACTGGACCAATAAGCAACATCAAGATAAATGGAGAAAATATTGAAGTTGTCAGGGATTCCCTTTTACCTGACTCCACAATCAGTGCTCACGGAAACAGCAGTCAAGAAAACAAACCACATACTACACTGGGAAAATTTGCTGCATGGGACCTCTCAAGAATGAAAGAGCAAAAATGTCACTTGGAGGACTAAGATGCACCTGTCCCAAGCCACAGTATTTTCAATCGCCTCATATATGCGCAAGAGCTGGACAATAAAAAAGAAGACTGAAAAGGAATTGATGCTTTTGAGTTGGTGTTGATAAATAATATTAAATATACCATGGATTGCCAGAAGAATGAACAAATCTGTCTTGGAAGAAATACAACCACAGCGCTCCTTCAAAGCAAGGATGGCAAGACTTCACCTCTCATACTTTGGACATGTTATCAGGAGGGACCAGTCCCAGGAGGCCACCATGCTTGGTAGGACATGTTATCAGGAGGGACCAGTCCCAGGAGGACACCATGCTTGGTAGGACATGGTACCAGAAGGAACCAGTCCCAGGAGGCCACCATGCTTGGTATAACAGAGGGTCGGTGAAAGAGAAGAAGACACTCAATGAGATAAATCCTTCCAGCGTTGCCACAACAGGCTCTTGTGAGGATGACGGAGGACCAGGCAGTGTTTTATTCAGTTGTGTATCAAGTTGCTATGGATCAGAACTGACTGGATGGCACCTAATTACAACCACCACATACACATACAACCCTGGTGGCATAGTGGTTAAGTGCTATGTCTGCTAATCATAAAGGCCGGGAGTTCAAATCTATCAGGTGTTCCTTAGAATTTATGGAGCAGTTCTACTCTGTCTTCTGGGTCACTATGAGTTAGAATCAATTCAATGGCAGTATAATACACATGTGCTGAGAGTCACAACAAATATCTATGGTACTGGCTTATATACCGTTCAAGAGTAAAACTCAGTCTCTGAAAAAATCCAAATTATTATTAAGAGTACAAACAAGTTGGGAAGGCTATGGATCATATAGGGTAAGACAGACCCCTCAGCAAAAACTACAGCTAAGGGTGTCTCCATCGACTGGTGTTGGCTGCAGGTAGTAGGGTTCAGAGAGGTACAGAGAAAATACTGTTCACTGGGTGACATGGATTAGCTGGAGCACCAGGTTTGAGAATTACAGTTATGGTAAGGCAGGTCAGATGAAGGGGATGTCTTCTGAGAATTAGCCAACCACTAAAGGCCACATTTCCTGAAATAGTAAATCACCCAGGCAGGCTGTGTTAAACTAGTTGAGAGAAGAAGCAAGGATGGCAAAAACTGAAATTAAGTCTACATTATACTGGTAGACACTTTCCATTAAAACATAAAAGCAAAGAATTTATTAAAAGACAAATGAAAAATGCTAAGTACTCTAATGCCCAAAGGGGAGAAAATGTTTTCTTTTTAGTTGTGCTTTAAGTGAAAGTTTACAGAGCATATTAACTTCTCATTAAACATCTCATACATATATTTGTGACGAGCTACGGTGTTGGTGAAGAATATTGAATACACCATGTATTGAAGCACTAGGAGTTGAAACAGACTCAGTGGCAACTAACAACAGCATTGTTTGTGACGCTAGTTGCCAACACCATGATGTGTCGACACTGTCCCCTTCAGGAGCTCAGAATTCCTATTTCCCTTCATCTAGCTTCCTTCTTCTTTGCTTCTTCCCTCTATGCTTTTAGGCTTGTATGCTCAATTAGTCTTGTATATATGGTTGAATTACATGAGATATTGTCTGTTTTATAGGCTTGTTGTGTAATCTTTGGCTTGAAGGTGAACATCAAGAGTGACTTCACTACTGACTTAAAAGAGTGTCCAGAAGCCATACTGTCTGGATTTCAGGGTGGGATACAGGAAGAAAGACACACACAGCTAGGTAGTTATGAGAAAAGAATGCAAGAAATCTTAGAGAAAGACAAGAAACTAAGGGGGAAAAAAAAGATGCCAGGTTGTTGAAGGGAAGGTAAAGAAAAGAAACTGAGAAATTAAAAAGAAGGAAAATATATGTTCTAAGGGAGCCCACCAGAAGTCAGCTCACAGCTGAGGCACTGCACACTCCAATAAGAAGGAACAGAGTTGGTACATGTGTCAAGTATCCAGGACATGGGCAAGGAAAGGAGGTAGAGAGAGATAAGAAACCAAGACAATTACAGAGAAAGAAAAAAATGCGCCAAGGGATCCCACTGATAGAGTAACTTGTACCAGGGAAGTAGCTCCGTCACAGCGCTGCACAGGCATCTATAATGAGCAGAGACGGTACACGGCACCAGATGTTCAGGAGAAAACGGAAGGATGCTGGAGACCGAGGGAAGAAAAAAAAGCCAAGGGAGCCCACTGACTTGGCAGCGGGGACTGGGGGAGTGGCTCCAAAGTGGAGTGGCACTGCACAGCCCATCTAGAAGGGACAGAGATGGCCCACAGCACCAGGTATTCAGGAGACAGGACAAGAAGGAAAGTAGAAAGAGACATGAATACAAAAAGTGAAGAAAAACAAAAATAAAATGCTTGCAGGGATGCCACCCACCTCCATAGTGGCACAGGCCAGGGAAAGTGGTTCCCCAGCAAGGCAAAGCTGCACAGCCTGTTGAGAAGGAATAGAGATGGCACACAGAGCTATGTGTTTGGGAGAAAGGAAGGAAAGGAGTTGAGAGAGAAGTAAAAAGAAGCCAAAAAATAAGTAAAGAGCTATGACCTATAGGTGTTTCAATGGCAGATTTTTCAGAAACAGATTGCCAGGCCTTTCTTCCAAGGTGTATCCATGTGAACTCAAACTCCCAACCTTTATGATAGCAGCCAGAGCCTACTTATTTATTCATTTATTCACTTTTATTTAACTACAGCACACACAAATATGTTATTTCTTTGTATGTACATAGTGTATTACCTCCTGTAAATTATTAGTGAAGATTTAGAAAAGTTTACATTATACGAGGTCTAACAATCAAGTCTGTGAACTTGACTGTTGTAAGTGCTACAGACCTCATTGCTGAATATCACTACAGTCATCTTTGAAGTCCTCCCTTTGGAAAGCCATGCAATGACACCAGTGCCTAGTCCACCCTTCAAAGCCATTTGGAACCCTTCCTGGAACAGTCATTGCACATGGTTAAGTTCATGAACTTAACTATATAGTTGTCTGTGAGGAAGTTTTTAGCCAGTAAACAAATAGCTGTATTGGAACACCCTCCCTTCTGACTTGATCCGACCCCCAATGACTATTTCCTTTACCCAAAGATAAGAGAAATATTGAAAGGAAGATATTTTGATGTCATTCAGGACATCAAGGGTAATACGACAACAGCTTCAATGGCCCTTCCAGTCAAAGAGTTCCAAAACTGCTTTGAAGAGGGGAGCAGGCACTGCCTGGCATGGGTACATAGCTTTCCAAAGGGAGTACTTTGAAGGTGATTGTAGTGAAATTCAGCAGTGAGGTATGTAGTAGTTTTTCCAGGATGAGTGCATGAAACTGTCAGACCTCCTATTTTGCTAATCGTACATATTCTTTTATATCTTGAACACTTCTGCCAACGGTAATAAGATTTAACAGTTTGAAATTCTAAGTAATCCCAAGCCTTGAAGAAAGTACAAAGCCATTGTAGTACGTGACGGAAGGTTCTGAGATGAGCATAAGGGTGAAGATGCGTGACATCAATTTGCATTTTGGTTTTGGCAGGATTCTGACATTCAAGGCCATTGCTCAACTCACCATTTTGGGTGGTTCTTGGATCCTCGGTGTTTTTCTGTTTGGAGCCATCAAGGAGCCAGCCAGGTCGGCAATAGCCTACTCATTCACCATCGTCAATGTCCTACAGGGAGTCTACATCTTCCTGGTTCATTGCCTTCTCAATCATAAGGTAAACCAACCTGCCGTGGGGACACCATGAGTTGGAATCCACTCAACGACAACAGGTTTGGTTTGGTCTTTATGGTTGCCAGATCGTACTTTCTCAAACAATGCCTTTCCATGTGTGCTAAATTCTCAGGTACGAGAAGAATACAAAAATTGGTTCAAGAAGCTTAGAAAAAGAACAAAACTTGACAGCTATGACTTGTTCAGCTTCACCTCCCACACCAAAATGGTAGGCTTCTCCATGGTCCCACTTCTTGCAGCTTCCCACCTCTGACCCTTTGTGGTTTGATGCATATAAGCATCCTGACCCTTATTTGGGTTAACTCTGAAGGATGAAGGCAAAACTGAGTACTTGCCAACAGGTGCCATCTGGCCAACATACCCAAACCCATTTCTGTTGATTCCAACTTATGGTGGCCCTGTCTGTTACATGTAGAACTGTGCGCTATAGTATTTTCTTGGCTGTAGTCATTATGGACTTTCCAAGGAGTGCCTGGCAGATTTACAGCTGTAGCACTTAACCACTAAGCCATCCTGATGGAGGAGTGGTTAAGTGTATGGCTGCTAACCAAAAGATTGGCAGTTTGAGTCTGCCAGGCCCTCTTTAGAAACTCTATGGAGCAGTTCTACTCTGTCCTATAGGGTTGCTATGAGTTGGAATCAATACAATTGCAGTGGGATTTTTCTTTTCTTTTAGGGTTGGTCTTTATGGAAGCAGATCTCCAGGCCTTTCTTCCATGGTACCACTGGGTGGGTTCAAATTGCCTACCTTTCAGTTAATGGCCATAATTGTTTGCACCACCCAGGTACCTTTCACAATACTTTGAGTCAGCAAAAAGATGGAAAGTAAATAATTCAACAAAATGCAGTATCTTGATGAGTTACTCTTTTGTTTTTCCTTCATCCTGGCAACAAAGTCACTTGAAGGTCAGAGTAGACAACTTTTTACTGCAATAAATAATTTACATGGCTCTTGGCTTTTAATCTGGAAAGTACCTACAAACGTCCTGTTTCATTTACAACACATACATCATTAATGTGTTTTCTCTTCCTTCTACCAATTCCTGAAATGGAGATGGAAAAGACAGTGGACTTTCCTGAGAAAATTGCTGATGTGTCATCTGGAAAGTAGAGCATTGCTTAGGTTCATCACCTGCTTCTCCTGCTACAAGGAGAAAAAAGAAGCAAGCAACTTGATCACAGTGTCCTTGGGAAGCTCTTGCATCACATGCTGGAAATGGGAAAAGAAAGTATGTTTTGGTTATACACATGATTTGGAAAGTGTCATTTAAAATCTTGACTTCTATTTTCTCATGCTTGCTACATAAATATCCTATTTGCTATGGAATCAAACTGTGTTTTATCTTTTTTTTTAGTTTGGGGCATGATGTCCTCTGCACACAGATTCTCTGAACATGCTTTTTTCCCCTCAGCATTAGTTTCCTCTTTGTATGTTTATTTTCTGTGTTCTTGCTTATAAATTAGATCTTCTGATCCTTTGACAAAACATGAGTCTTTGAAGATCCAAGGTTGGAGACTTACGAGCAAAGCATAAGGGAGAGAATTTAAAACAAACTGTCTGGTTTGGGCATATACAAGTTGTACTGATTAGCACAATTTTAGAACAATGGGGAAATACAAGGTCTGACAATTAAGTTCACAAACTCATCCTAGAAAAAGTACTACATACCTCATCGCTAAGTACCACTACAGTCAAGTTTGAAGTACTCCCTTGGGGAAGCTATGCACTGATGCCAGTGCCCAGTCCACCCTTCAAAGCAATTTGTGAAACTTTTTCTGGAATGGCCATCAGAGTTGTTCTCCTAGTACCCTTGATGTCCTGAATGTCATCAAATGTCTTCCTTTCAATATTTCCTTTTATCTTTGGGTAAAGAAAAAATTCACTGGGGCCAGATCAGGGGAGTAAGGAGGGTGTTCTAATACAGTTGTTTGTTGACTGGCTAAAAACTCCCTCACAGACAACTGTACAGTTAAGTTCTCAAACTTGCCACCATGCACAATGGCCATCCCAGAAAGAGTTCCAACATTGCTAGAAGGGTGGGCTAGGCACTGGCATTGGTGCATTGCTTCCCAAGAGAAGTACTTCAAAGGTGACTGTAGTGATATTCAGCAATGAGGTGTGTAGCACTTAGAACAATTAAGTTCACGGACCTTGTAGCCAAAACCGCATGAGGTGTATCGGCCAGAAATTACACTCCACTCTCCCTCCTGCAAGGCAGTTGCCTCCATAACATTGACACTTCATTCACACTCTTTTTGAATTTGAAGTTGTCTACACTGTAAAATTATTATATCTGTGTTAAGTAATTAAGCATTTTAAATCAAACAGGGGAAAAAAAAGTTGCCATTGAGTCTGTACCAGAGTGGACCTGTGTTCCACAGGGTTTTCAATGGCTGAGCTTTCAGCAGTAAATTACCGGGCCTTTCTTTTAAGATGCCTCTGGATGGACTCAAACTGTCAACTCTTAAATAAGCAGCATGGTGCTTAACCACTTGTGCCATCCATTACTTCTACCTTATTAGAAACACCTCAGTTTATAACATTTTATATCATATTCTGTAGTGGCTACTGGGTCACTTATAGTTTTTCTGTAGCAGACAAAAATGACGAGCCAATTTTAGTCCAGATTGGGTATATTTTACCTTCAATGTTCTTAGTCTTAACTATAGTCTAAACCTGTGTTCTATAACCAAAGCCTCAAAATACGTGTGTGTGCATGCACGTGCACACGTGTGCACAAAACTTGCTTTGCCTTAGTGCTGAAGAGTTGAGTCCCACTCTTAGAAGATTATCATCTAAGTTATCACGATGGTCAAGATGATAATCGGATCCAAACCAACGGCACTTGGCTTTGGCTTGGCATATGAGAAAGTTTGATGTTACCTCTGTGGGTATCTTTAAATACAATTTTCAGTGGCAATCATTCACTCACTCATTTCTAAAAGAAGAACTAGGTTTGTCATATTCTCCTTCTTGTATTACCTATCTACCTACATGTAACGTTTAGAAGGAAGCGTGTTGTTGTTAGGTTATTAGGTGCCATCAAGTCAGTTCATATTCATGAACATACAACAGGAGGAAACACTGTCCTGCCCTGCACCCTCCTTACAGTCATTGTCACGCTTGAGCCCACTGTTGTAGCCCCTGTGTCAGTTCGTCTCATGAGGGTCTTCTTTTCACTTACCTTCTACTTTATGTGAGATCCTTCTCCAGGGACTGGTTCCCATCTTATAACATGTCCAAAGTATGTGAGATGAAGCCTCACCATCCTCATTTGTAAGGAATATTCTGGCTGTGCTTCTTCCAAGGCAGATTTGTTCATTCTTCTGACAATCCACAGTACGTTCAATATTCTTCACCAACACGATGCTTCACATGTATCACTTTTGCTTCAGTTTTCTTTATTCACTGTAGAACTTTCACATGCACATGAGGCTACCGAAAACACCACGGCTTGTGTCAGATGCACGTTCATTCTCAAAGTGACATCTTCTCTTTTTAACACTTTATAAAGGTCCTTTGCAGCAGATTTATCCAGTGCAATACATCATTTGACCTCTTGATTGATTGTGAATCCAAGTAAAATGAAATCCTTGACAACTTTAATATTGATATTGGATGTGTATATGTATTGAGGAAGGATCTATAAAACGTAATAAAATTCTACTAAACTTCAAAACTGTGTGTAATATTTCTACTAAACAACTTATACGGACATGGATCATGTTTGTAACTGTATAGTTATCAAAGATTAACTTTTACCAGCATAAGACAACCTGGAACAGTGACCGGGAAAACTCTGGATCCATGAATTGTTTTTGTGTCATCCATGAGCTCAGAAAGATTTTTACATTTTTAAATGGTTAGAAAAAATTAGAAAAGTATTTATTCTTTTGTGACTAACTCATTTCATTCTGTATAACTGTATGATCCCACTTATATGAAATATCCACAACAGGCACGTCCATGTGGCACAAACAGTTAACCTCTAGACAAAAGGTAGCTAGCTCAAACCCACCCATAGTTGCTTGATAGACAAGACTGCCAATCTCCCTCTGAAAGATCATGGTGTTGAAGATCCTATGGAGCAGTTCTACACTGTACGTATGAGGTCACCATGAACTTGCCAGCAACTAACAACAACACTGAGACCAAATCTTATAACCCTTGCAGTATAGTAAATTCATTAAATGCTACAGCTGCCGACCAAAAAGTTGGCAGTTTGAATACACCAGGTGCTCCTTGTAAACTCTATGGAGCAGATCTATTCTGTCCTACAGGATTGCTATGACTCAGAATAAACTCAATGACAATGTGTTTCTAAGGGAAGACAGGAGGGCGGGGGAAAAGAGGATGCATTTAGGGACACTGAGCTTCTGTTAACAGTTTTGAAAATGTTTGAAGACAGTGCTCACAGTTGAGTAGCACGATAACATAATTAATGTCATTAAATTACACACAGGAGGAATGTTGAATGCCAAAGGTTTTGTTACACAGATATGGGCCACAAAAATAATCAATAGGATGACATTTTATGACATCAAAAATGATATGAAATTCAAACTACAGTGTACATAAATTAAGTTTTACTGGAACGTAACAATGTCCGTTTATGTATTACCTATGAAGGCTTTCCAGGCGCTCCTTGAATACTCTAGCGGGCAGTTCTACTCTGGCCTCTAGGGTCGTCATGAGTCAGATCCGACTCGATGGCACTGGGTATGAAGGCTTTTATACTACATGAGCAGAGGTGAGTAGTCACGACAGAAATGGCATGACCCACTGAGTAAAAATTATGCACTGTCCATTCCTTTCCAGAAACAGTTTGCCAACCCCTGTCCTAAGATTTTGAGATGGTAGGGACCCCATACAAAGAGGTACAACCCATCATTTCTTAAAACATGTAATTGGAACTCTGAGAACTAACATGACAAGCCCAGATTACTTACTATAAGAGATACGATTAGAACTCATGTCTTCTAACTCTTAGCTGTAACATCTACACTGAAAAACCCACCACTGTCAAGTTGGGTCCAACTCATAGCAACCCTATAGATCAGAGTAGAACTGCCCCACAGAGTTACCAAGGAGCATCTGGTGTATCTGAACTGCTGACCATTTGGTTAGCAGATTTAGCACTTAACCCACCCACTATGCCACCAGGGTTTCCAGTATCTACACTACATCCCTAAAATCCTACACAAATTTATCTCTTCTGATTGCTCTAAATTCTACATATACTTTAGAGCACAAATACAACACACTTATATGAAAAGTTTCCTGAGTTGTTAAATCCCAACTATACACAGAACTCCATGTGCTGATGTTAACTCGAGCACTATTCACAATAACTAAAAAGTAGATTTTGAAGACTACATACTGATGGAAACCCTGGTGGCCTAGTGGTTAAGTGCTGTGGCTGCTAACCACAAGGTTGGCAGTTTGAATCCACTAAGGGCTCTTCACAAACTCCATGGGGACAGTTCTACTCTGTCTTATAGGGTTTCTATGAGTCACAACTGACTTGACAGCAGTTGGTTTTTACATACTGTTGACCTGAACACTTCAGAGATTGATCATATCTGCCTAAAAACACAGTGACATCAGCCAAACTGATCCGTTGTCATTGACTGAATTCAGGCTTATAGCGACCTTATAGGACAGAGTAGGACTGTCCCTTAGGGTATGCATGCTTTACTCTTTACAGGTGTAGAATGCCACATCTTTCTCTCATAGAACAGCTGGTGGGTTCAAACTATCAACCTTTTGGTTAGCAGCCGAGCACTCAATCACTGCACCACTAGGGCTCTGACAACAGTCCACATTCAGTAATTCCCTTATTCACAGTCCCTACCCCCCAAAGAGTCACACTGGACAGCATCAGACAACTTATCCTTTGTTGTTAACTGTTGTGAAGCTAGCCTTGACTCATGGCCACCCCACACACTAGAACCAAATGCTGCCCAGGCCTGTGCCACCTCTATAACCAGTTGTGGATCAGGCTGTCCTGATGCACAGGTTTTCATTGGCTCATTCTGGGAAGTCAATTGCTTGACTTTTGACCCTAGTCCATCTTAGTCAGGAAGCTCTTCTGAAAACTGTTTATCATCCAAGCAACAGACAAGCCTCCACTGACTCATGGGTGGTGGCTTTGCACGAGATGCACTGGATATGTATCAAACCTGGGTCTTCCCCATGACTGCTGGGATGTTTGAGTTTGTTGGTGTAGCTAAAAATACCCATATCTTAAGTCAAATACACTCTTAGCATGTGCTCTATGTCAGGAACAGTACACTAAAAAATTAAGTTCAGTAAGAGCCATAGATTCAATGCAGTAGTTTCAAACAATGTGAAAAGCAAGTCTTTATCATACTATGTGCTAAATTCAGTGATAGGGATGAGGTTACTGCTAAACGGAGGTTTCCCTGAGACAGTAACGCCTCCAATGGGTCCAAAATGGAAGTCCTTGGGCGAACCAAACTGTGACTATGTAGTAAAACATTGGCAGTCTGAACCCACCCAGAGGCAAGAACGGCCCGGCAATCTACTCCCCAAACCCTATGAAGTGTAGTTCTACTTTCCAACACATACGGTTGCCATGGGTCACAACTGACTGAGCAGCAAGGGGTTCTGGTTTTTGGTTGCATCAAAAACAATGATTCAAAGAAGATAGCTCATGCTAGGAAAAGGGTGTCGCGTCAAGTGGAAATATTATTGATGGAACCACCAACTTACTAACTGTGGGAAGGTCTCTGACTCTGCTGTCTTCTGCCAGAGCTTTCTCATTTCGTTCAAAGAATGAGAGGTATCAGAGAAAAGAGGGGAATTTCTCTGTTAGACATCTACTTACCCGTCTCCCTGGAAATCTCATTCTCTGGTCAGGGGGTGCAATCAAAACAGCCTTTCTCTTCTGAGGAATGTTACAGAATCCAAGGCTACAGCTCTGACTGAACACTGAGTGAGAAGTCTGAAGAAAAGCAGGGATATGCTGACAGCAGGTGTGACTTTTACGGGTTGTTGTTATTTGCCTTCAAGTCAGTGCTGACTCACGGTGACCCCACATGTTACAGAGTACAACTACTCCATGCACTTGTCTTGGCAAACTACCAAACCTTTCTTACGTGGTACCACTCAGTGGGATTCAAATGGCCAACTTACTCGTTTGCACCTAGGGATGCAACATTTTTATGTAACCCTCTAATGACTAGAGTGTTTCAGAGTATTGGGCCATCCACACATTTTTAAATACCTAAACCCAGTTGTTTATTGCACCTTATGAAATACACAAATATTTGGAAACAAACAAAAAAAAGCCAAACTTGTTGCCATAGAGGTAATTCCAGCTTATGGTGACCCCATGTGTTACAGAGTAGAACTGTCCCATGAGGTTTTCTTGGCTAGAATCTTTATGGAAACAGATTGCCAGCCTTTTCTTCTACAGTGCTGCTTGATGAGTTCAAACCTCAAACCTTTAGGTCAGTAGTCAAGGAAAAACCATTCACACCCAACTCGAAACCTATAATCGGAAACATATGCTTCAATAATGGGTAGCAAAAATGGTTAAGGACTCAAGTACTAGCCAAAAGACTTGCAGCTGGATTCCACCAGAGGCGCCTTGGAAGAAAGGCTTGGTGAACTACTTTCAAAAGATCCCAGCCATGGAAAACTTTACAGAGTGTTTCTACCTCACATCCATGGAGTTACCATGGGCCAGAATCAATGGCAACTAATACCATCATTGAATAAAGGTATTACTTTCCCACATATTGTATAGTGGGTTAGAAAATCCCTCAAGTTTGAAAATGAGTTGTTAAATGACCATATGTGGCCCTTTAGTGAGCTATGATTGGGCACAAAACACTCAGCTCAAGATTATGGTTTTTCAGGTGTAGTGTAAAGAACTGTTAACTTGATCCAGCCCTGTGACACCCTCTATAACCTTCTCAGAGACAGATAATCCTTGACCACATAGAGCCTATGAGACAAAATGTCCTCCTTTCAAGGAGCCCTGGTGGCACAGTGGTTAACAGTTCAGCTGCCAACCAAAAAGTTAGCAGTTTGAATTCACCAGCTACACTCCTTAGAAACCCCATGGGCAGTTCTACTCCGACCTGTAGGGCTGTTATGAGTCAGAATGAACTCAGCAGCAATGGGTTTTAAGCATTAGGTAAATGGAATCGTATTTAGTTGTCTTCTTAGTCACCTAATGCTGCTATAACAAATACCGCAAGTGGATGGCTTTAAAAAGGGAAGTTTAATTCTGTCGCAGTCTAGAAGGCTAAAACTCTAAGTTTAGGGGATCAGCTCCAGGGGAAGCCTTTCTCTGTTAGCTCTGGAGGAAGGCCCTTGTCATCAATCTTCCCCTGGACTGGGAGCTTCTGAGGCTCAGGGACCCCAGGTCCAAAGATGTGCTCGGATCCCAGTACTGCTTCTTTTGTGATGGTATGATATATCCAACTCTTTCTTCCCTTTCCTTTATATCCCAAGAGACTGCCTCAAATCACAACACAATCTTACACATTGAGTCCTGCTCACTAACACTACTACCACCCATCCTCCCTCAGTAACATCACACAGGCAAAATTCACAACATACTGGGACATCACACCATACTGAGAATCATGGTTTAGTCATATTGCTACACATTTGGTGGGGACACAATTCAATCCATGATTGCAGTCTTTTCATCCATTTCTGTTATTCCACATAACACTCCTGAGGTCCATCATTTCTTCCTGTGTTTTGCTGAGTAGCATTCCATGGGTGGCTGCATCACATTGTTCAGGTGATGGACACTGGGCTGTCAATCACGAACGAAGCTGCTCTAAACACTGGTGCGTGTGTCATTTTGAGGACACGTTTTCATATCTCTTGTGTCAATATCGAGGGGTAAGATTAGTGGGTCAAAATGCAAATTCACGTTTAACTTTATAAGAAACTGCCAGACTATTTCCCAAAGTGGTTGTACCCTTGCTCCCAGCACATGTGATGCCCATGTGCTCAGGTACTGTTCTTTCCTCTGTGCTCCTGTGCAGATGTGGACTCTATACACTCTCTACCCACCCATGAAGGCCCCCTTTCTGTTTGAAACTTAGTTCTCTAAGGCAAGTGTGACACAGGTATGAGGCATTAGGCACCACAACATGCAGGAAAAAGAACACAGTCCACGCATAACCTCATAGTAGCACCCCAAAAACTCCCTCACCTTACCTAGGGTTCATTTCTCACTTTGGGCTGGGCACAGAGGAGACCCCTCTATTCCTGTTGTTCTCAGTGTTGAGACCAGGAAGATGGGCAGAGCGGGCCAGGGACGTCTCAAAGGCCCAGCTAATGATGGTGACCATGAGGGCAGTGGAGGTTACAAGGGGGCAGACTGGGCCTTGGCACAATCACACGTGCGTCTAGGGAAGGCTGGGCTCACTGTACACAAAGGATGACAGGCAGTATCTCATGATATGCAACTTGGTGTGCTGGCCCAGGCAGGGTCCTCAGGGCTGACTGTGGTGCTGGCAGTGAGGAGCGCGGGGGGGTGCAGCTAAGGGGATAGAGCAAGAGAAGTGGGGGTAGGAGGATAGGAAAATCCCAGGGAATGACACAGAGGGGTGGCAGTGGGATGGAGAGGAGGAATGGTATAGAAGAGGCACTCCATTTAAACACCCAGGTGAAGCTGCTCTAGAGAAATCAGACATTTCCAGGCTCAGAGGAGAGAGGGCAGGTGAGAGACTTGAAGCTCCATGTGTCCAGGGAGAAGGTCACAGTCCAGGAGCAGCACTTCTGTCAGACTTCATCACTCCAAAGTCTGCCATGCCTGGGATAGGGAAGGTGTGTGGCCTTGGATCTAGATGTCAGATGGCCCCGAGGCTGGGTGATGACACATTTCTCCATCCTGAAAGTCTAACCACTGTTGCTGAGGAAAGGCTTAAAGGTCACAAGGGTGGAAGTGACAGAGGAGAGCAAATGGCCATCATAGTTCTCGTGCATCACACCTCAGGACCCTCCTCTGAGGGTTATTTGTGCTACATTTAGATATGAGAGCATTTTTCCCTCCCTTAGACACTATGACTCAAAATCTAAGTCTTATTTCAACATATTTATTTCCAACATGATTTTTTCTCCCTTCCAAGATCATCCCACGTAGAGAGATCAGAATGGTAAGTGTCTCTCTCCTGAGAGGTAGTTAGGCCTGGCTGTAGGTACACAATCATCACATAACACAATGTGGTACTGAGATCAGATTTAGGCTTCTGCTTAGAGACAGTCTGTCAAGGGAGAGCTTGCTAAGATAGGGCAGATTAGAAGTGAAGCACTGTCCCTATTCTTGAGGTAAACAGTTTACATCTGGAATGTTGCGATTCTTCACCAACACATGACATTGACACCAAAAGCTGATAAAACAGTAAACTAAAAAATAACCCAAATACAAAACGAGCCACACTACAGTCCTACATCACTTAAAAACATTAATAAACAGCAGACAAAACTTCAGTGAAGAGAATCTAACACATGACAAAATCCACACTATGGCTAAATAGGATTTATACTGGGCAGGCAAAGTTTGTTCACTAGCTGATGCACTAATATCATCCGCATTAATAGGTTCAAGATTCATTCACTTACCTCCATAGTTGATGAAAACTGCCTTTTACAAAATCATAACTATTTCTAAATGACTGAAAAACAAATAAATAGCAATAAGAGTCAATTCCTATGCCTGATGACTCCCATGTGAATGCAAGAACTGGGCTTCATGGGGTTTACAAGGGCTGTGACATTTCAGTAGTAGATTGCTAAGCCTTTATAATTAGTCCATCTTAGTTTGAAAACTCCACAAACTCTTGATCAACATCACAGAAATGTGCAAACCACCACCGACAGATAGTGACTACACACAAAGTGCACAGCCTGGGAAATGAATCAATGGAAGGCAAGATTTATTTACCTCATGCTGTTGTAATCCAAATAACAGAAAAGAATAAAAACTTTTCACAATCTCAGAGATCCAAAGTCAAATCAGAGTTTCAGCTCCACCAGTTCCTTTTGTGAGCCTCTCTCCTAGTTACTGGTGTCTGTCTTCCCCAGTTACTGTATAAGACCTCAAAATACACATCATAATGATGTTAGGTTTCCCTGAGTTAGTTTATAAATTTAATGCAAATAATATCTACATTAAATACCTACAATTAAAATATCTGCAACTTTTTTGTGTGTGGAACCGGACAAGTTCCTAACAAATTCATATATGGGGTGGGGAACCAAACATGGGAAAAACAAAATCTCTAGGAAGAAAAATACAAAAAGAGAATAGCTTCACCAGATATTAAAACATATCATAAACTTTGTAATATATGTTTGATAAAGAAATGGTATCCAAAGTATACACTCATATCTACAAACTCAATTTAAGAAAACAACCCATTTACAAAACACAGCAGATGTACTTCACTAAAAGAAGTGGCGTATAATTATGTGAAAAGATGTTCAATGTCATTAGAAGCTGAAAATTAAAACTGTAAGCTTATTAGTATAGCTGACATTCAAAATACAAACATGAACTACTGGCAAAGAAGTGGAGCAATAGAAATTCTCATTCACTGCTGGTGAGAACATAAAAATCTCTGGCATTTTCTTAGAAAGTTACACATAGGTTTACCATGTCATCCAGCAATTCCATTTACTTCAGACACCGGAGAAGAGGCAGCTGAGTGACTAAGACAGGTGCCCACAAGCTGACATGCTAACTCAGAAGTCCACATCTACTTCTAGTTACCACACCAGAAACACCGTTTAAGAGCTGAGGCCCCAGAAACTGTAGTGACATGAAACAATGACCACTTCCTACAGCTGGAACACAAGTAGGAATGCTGGTTTCCTTCTGCAGGATGTTCAAACCAGGTTAGCAGTTGCAGGGTAGCTCAAAGTCCTATACACCAGGCCTGACGTCTAATTGAAATTCCTCTGGAACACTACCTCTCCTCAGCAAATGTTGGATGCTTGTCAAATGAACCACTGTATGGACTGAATTGTGTTTCCCAAAATAAGTGTTGTAAATCCTAACCCCTAAGCTCAGCAGTTCAGATTCATCAGATGCTCTTTCGAAACTCTATAGGGCAGTTTTACTCTGTCCTATGGGGTCACTAGGGGTTGGAAATGACTCAAAAGCAATGGGCATTTTTTTTAAAATACCTGTGGATGTCATCTCACTGTAAATATGGTTTTATTAATGAGGCCATGTTTGTGTATGGTGTGTCTTAAGCCAACCATTTCAGAGATACAAAAGCAAGAAAACACAGATGAAGTAAGGTAGATGCCACCACATGAAGAATGCCAAAGAACTGAGGAACAAAAAATGAAGAGACAAGGACCTTCCCTCAGATCAGACAGAGGGTATTCCCAAGAGCAAAGATCCTAAATGTTCACTGCTAGCCTCCTAAAACATGAGAAAATTTTTTGAGAAAATTATATACTTAGGCTATTTGTTACAGCAGTACTAAGAAAATTACCAACCTGAAAGAACGCTTGATGCCAGTGTGACACAAAAGTATACCACAAGACTGCACCAGAAATCATTTTGTCTAGATTCTAACATAACAGGAATTACGACTTGCTGGTGGTTGTTGTTAGGTCGAGGCAGCTCCGACTCATAGTGATCCTATGAACAATAGAGTGAAACACTGCCTTGTCTTGTACCATGTCCACAATTGTTTTTATGCTTAAGCCCATTGTTGCAGTCAGTGTCTGTCTATCTCTTTGAGGGTCTTCCTCTTTTTCACTGACCCTCTACTCTACCAAGCATGATGTCCTTCTCCAGGGACTGATCTTTCCTGACAACATGTCCGAAGTACGTGAGACATAATCTTGTCATCTTTCCTTCCAAGGAACACTCTGGTTGTACTTCCAGAACAGATCTGTTGGTTCTTTCGGTGGTCCAGTGAACATTCAACATTCTTCTCCAACACCGCAATTCACAGGCATCAATTCTTCTTCTGCCTTCTTTGTTCATAGTCCAGCTTCCGCATGCATGTGATGTGATTGAAAATATCATGGCTTGGGTCAGGCACATTTTAGTGTTCAAGGTGACATCCTTACTTTTGAGTACTTTGAAGAGGTCCTTTGCAGCAGGTTTTCCCATTGCAATCAGTATGGATTGCACCTCAACATCGAGAAAACAAAAATCCTCACAAGTGGACCAGCAAGCAACATTGTCATAAATGGAGAAAGGAATGAGGTTGTCAAGGATTTCATTTTACTTGGATCCACAATCAATGCCCTTGGAAGCAGCAATCAAGAAATCAAAAGATGCATTTCACTGGGAAAATCTGCTTCAAAGGACCTCTTCAAAGTATGGCTTGCTGGTAGGAATACAAAATAGCACAGCCTCTAAAAAACAGATTGGCAGTTTTTATACAGTTAAATACATACTTAGCCTATGATAGCACTCCTACTTCCAAGAATATAAACAAGAAAAATGGAAACTGTAAGTTCACATAAAAACCAACTTTATTCATAATAACTGTAAATACAATGTCCTTCAATTAAAAATTACAAAACTGGGATATGGTTACACAGTGGAGTACTTACTCAGAAACTAAAAGGAAAAAGCAATCAATACATTCATCAGTATGGATGACTTTCAAATGCATTATGCTGTGTGAAAGCAGCCAGAATCAAAAAGTTACACAGTGCATAGAATATACCTGGAAAGTTTCCAGTGATTTATGGCCAGAGGACAGTTTGACTAAAAAGGGTCAGAGCCAGGAAGAATTTTGGAGGGAAGAATGATAACACCGTGTACTTCCATTTTTATGAGACTTCATACATTTGTCAACTCAGATTCCAAAAGTAAATTGCAGTTTTTAAATTTAACGGCAAAGTTTTTTCACGAGCAATGAATAATGAATGCTAAAAAAATGAAAATCTGGGGGAAGCAAAATGAGAAATTAATCATAATCTCACTTTCAGGGGAAAACCCATGTTATTGGTGTAGAATGGTCTGTCTCCACAAGCTACTCTGTTGGCATTTATAAACTATACATCAATATGCAAATATTTGACAAGCTGAAAACATTATTTTGTCACTCTGCCTTTAATACATTCCACTGATTGCTTCTCCTGAGATCCAAACACAAAGAATGCTGAAAGTAAGTACACAAAAGAACAACAGTGATGAAATTCTAGCTTTTACTTTCTACACTTTTTATTTAAAATAAATATTCCACAAGAATGTACTGACTTATGCACAACAAAAAATGTGGACACTCAAATGTTGCTTAAGGAAACATAATTCTCATCTATACAGATGAAATAACTTGTGTTCTACATTCTTTATGTTCAGAATGTTTCTACTATGCCTTGTATTCTGTGACAGAAGTATGAATAATATCTTTTTTCACATTCCTTATGTTCATCTCTCTGCAATGTAGTGAAAGACTGAGGACTGAAAAAGGGCTTTCCAATATTCATTAAATTAATAAGGCCTCCCTCCAGTGTGAGTTCTTATGTCTTCAGTGAGGGATAAGAAATAACCAAAGACTTCTCCACATTTTTTACATTCATAAGATTCCTGTGAGTCCTTATATGTTTACTGAGGGATGAGGAACAACTGAAGACTTTTCCACATTCTTTACATTCATAAGGCTTCTCCCCAGTATGAACTCTTATATGTGAAGTAAGGGCTGAGGATTGACTGAAGGCTTTCCCACATTCTTTACATTCATAAGGCTTTTCTCCAGTGTGAACCCTTATATGCGAAGTGAGGGTTGCAGACTGTCTAAAGGCTTTTCCACATTCCTTACATTCATAAGGCCTCTCTCCACTATGAGTTCTTATATGTTTAGTTAGGGATGAGTAATCACTAAAGGCTCTCCCACATTCCTTACATTCATAAGGCCTCTCTCCACTGTGAGTTTTCATATGAGAAGTGAGATGTGAGGAACGACTAAAGGATTTCCCACATTCCTTACATTCATAAGGCCTCTCTCCACTGTGAGTTCTTAAATGTTTAGTGAGTGATGAGGAACAGCTAAAGGCTTTTCCACACTCATTACAGTCATAAGGCCTCTCTCCACTGTGAGTTCTTATATGTCTAGTGAGGGAGGAGTAATCACTAAATGCTTTGCTACATTCTTTACATGGATAAGGTCTCTCTCCATTGTGAGTTCTTACATGGATAGTAAGGTGAGAGGACTGACTAAAAGTTTTCCCACATTCCTTGCATTCATAGGGCTTTTCTCCACTATGTGTTCTTACATGTTCAGTGAGGGATGAGGAAAAAGTGAAGACTTTTCCACATTCCTTGCATTCATAAGGTTTCTCTCCAGTGTGAACTCTTTTATGTGAAGTGAGTGCTGAGGACTGACTAAAGGCTTTCCCACACTCCTGACATTCATAAGGTTTCTCGCCAGTGTGAATTCGTACATGTGAAGTAAGTGTTGCAGACTGACTGAAGGCTTTCCCACATTCCTTACACTCATACGGTCTCTCTCCACTATGAGTTCTTATATGTTGAGTGAGGGATGAAGAAAAACTGAAGACTTTCCCACATTCCTTGCATTTGTAAGGACTCTCTCCACTATGAGATTTTACATGTGAAGTGAGGTGCGAGGAATAACTAAAGGCTTTCCCACATTCTTTACATTTATAATGCCTCGCTCCACTGTGAGTTCTTAGATGTGTGGTGAGAGCTGAGGAATTACTGAAAGCTTTTCCACAGTGCTTACATTCATAAGGCCTTTCTCTACTGTGAGTTGCTATATGTATAGTTAAGTATGAAGAATTCCTGAAGCCTTTCCCACATTCTTTACATTTGTAAGGCTTATCTTCATAATGAACTTTTTCACATAAATGCACTGATGAGGGAGAGGTTTTCCAACATACTTCATGTTCACACTTACAACCTCTCTCACACATCCAAAAGGATGAGAAACTATAGAAATCTTCCCCACATTTGTTACACTTGCAGAGTTTCTCTCCAGTGAGTGTTGTCACCTTACAGTTGCAGGGTTTCTCTTCAGTACAAGTTCTTATTTGACTACTTGAGTCAGAGAGACAAGTGCAGGCTTCTTCGCATTTCTTGTATTGATAAATATTGCAACCAGAGTGAAATCTGATATGATGCTTAAGTAATGAGTGATTGATGAAGGATTTTCCACACTCTTGGCATTGTGCACTCTTAGAATTTATAGCAGTAGGAGTTTTTTTTAACACATCAAGATTTGGAGTCCATATGAAGGGTTTTCCACCTTGATTTTCTTCGTTATTTTCAAAGAGGTTCTTCACAATATGCCTCCTGTTAAAATTAGGTAGTATGCTATTAGGATTAAATTTATTTCCATCTCACCATGACCAAACAGCATTTACTTATGATTTTTATCCAAATTGGCTCACGTTTTGTAGGTTAAATAATCTAGCAGACAGGCTACCATTAGTGCCACAGTGTTTCAAAAAGAGTAGGTTTTCTGATAACTATGTATAAGTAAAATATATTGCCAACAGTCAAGATCTAACTTGCATTTATGAAAATATTATATTGAAAAAATTCTGTGAATACAATTTTAGAACTAGTTTGATAGATATAAATTTAATGTCATGGCATTTTAAGATTTTTCTTGTGAGGCACTACTCTGTCTCATGTTAATGACACTCACCTCTTATGTCTTCCTTGATTTCTACGCTGGTCTTCAATGTCATGCAATTTGTAGATATCTCCTAATGTGGAGGACCAGGTGTCATTCTTCATGAATTCCACTATTAAATATTTACTGGATAGCTTTTTTCCATCATTGAAGTTTTGAGAAACTGACCCAGTGATTGAAGTTGACAGATCACAACACAAAACAAAAAGGAAAGAAATTATTAGGAGGAAAAATGCAACTGTGGGCAAAGAAAGAATAATACATATGGCTGTTTCAGGGTTTTGGCAATGGTCTGAAAGCACAGTACTAGAAAATATTTCCAGGATGATTGAGAGTGATAACAAGGTTTAATACTGTTTTGAACTAGTTCAGTCAGAGCCATGAAAGCAAAACCAGAAAAGACTCAAATTTTTTAAATTTTAGTACACTGGCATGATAACTGGAGTGCGAAAACTACAGATCCAAGCCCTGGAATGGGAGCTCAGAAGAGGAGTAGTGAAAGTGGTGTGGAGACTGGATTACTGGCATAACTTCAGAGAATGACATACACTGAAAACAGTGTCCTCAGTCACCATCTCTGAGCCCAACAGTGTGGTTTCTAATGCTGCTCAAAATCGAGCAGTATCTGGCTGCCATATAAACACACACTGCCCTTATTTTCTAACACAGAGATTAAGTTTCAGCTGTGGCCTCAATCCATAATTCTTCCCATTCTGCTTATTATCCTGTTTCACTAAAATTTTAATAAATGTGGTCTGTTCCAGTTTCACTTCCTTGGTCACAACTGAACCACAGCCACAGTGATATAAACAGGGTGCAATGCAGACAGTAAAATACAAAGATGTTGGTCGCACTGCATAGGTAATGTGGAAATGCTCAATATGTATGAAAGAGAAAAAGGACAAGATCTTTCTCCGTGAACATAGGTAGGAGAGGACTAATGAAATTAAGAAAAGTAAGCTCAGGCCTGTGAAGTTCAGTCTTCTCAACCAAAAAGAGAATTTTTCTGGCTGATTTACTGAAATCTAATTCCCTTCATGCAAGGCTTGTCCTTTAAGGAATTCTTGCCTCCCAACACAGTAGTTCTAGACACCCAATGTCCACCCTCAGATTTCTCACTTCTAGGAGAACAAGTGGATATAGCAGATATGGTGCTCATAGAGAAAGAAATATCATGAGGTTAAGACATGAAGAGCAACAAACATTTCCCTGACACTGAGCCAATGCTTTGGCTCTCCAATTCTCTGGAGGTAGGTGTGAATTTATCTGCAGCAAAATAATCATGCTTAAATTGTAAAATTGTAAAAAAACACAGTGAAACTCTTTATAAGGTCCCAAGCCACATGAGTCCACTGTCAATGCCCAAAAGTAATGCCTGAAGTCAATTATCACAACACTTAAAAAGCCTCTAAGCTTTTATCAAGAAAAATAAAAAGCCAGTTTAATTCATGCAGCTTTATGTTCAGGGAAAGGCAGGATACTTCAGGGCTACAGACCAAATGACTATGCCTTTCTTATTTAACAATGCATTCCTATTCTGCAGTCCAAATACTAGAGCAACGCTGATGAGTTTGATAGAGTTTAAAAGATGACACCACACTTACCTACTGAGGCCAGGTTTCTGAAGTTTTCTATCATCACATCTTTGTAGAGTTTCCTCTGAGTAAGGTCCAATAAAGCCCACTCTTCCTGGGTAAACTTCACAGCCACATCCTCAACAATCACTGAGCCCTAAAACAACCCACATATTCTGGTCAGCAAGATACACTGTACTCCAGTGCATGAAAAAGGACAGATGAAGCTAACAGCCCTGGGAAACAGAATTCATAGAGATTTGACACAAGGTTCTGTGTGGTGCCAAGGTCCACTTTCGGGTTTAGGCAACACCCTCATTCCATCACTGTTTAAATTCACTTCCTGACTGACTGCAATCTGTATCACAGATTTAATACTTCCAACACTCTGATAACTTTCTATGCTTTGTGACCAAGTCTAGTCTTACCCAGTCTTTATGGACTAGACTACTCAGAACACATACCAGAAATTAGAGAAATGCTCTACAAATTAGTCTAATATCCACATTCAGATCAAGTCCTGGTATTAAAAATACAGGCATATATATATATATGTATATGTATATATGAACATATCTCCTTCAACAAGACCCACCAGAACTCTCAAAGACCATGAGTCACAAGGTGAAGCCAAAATGAAGTATTAAAAACTGGGAAACACCACAAGATTTGCTGCTTTTGACTTTGACTCTTAGCAGTTATAGGAGGCACAGAGGCCCACACCAAACCACTAGTAATCTAAGGCCCTGAGACGCACATAGTGTCATGAAGTATATATATTAGCAAGAGGTAACAAGACACCTACCGAAAGTAGAATATTATTTTGGAGAATATTAATTTTCACACATCTGTCACCTGTTTTTCAATAATTCAGTCATTGCACTATAATACTCTTCATCTCTTTCATAGATTCAGGTAAAGGAATTGAAAGTTAATTACAATTCAGTTGACAGACGTGAAATCTGGGAATCAACATCTCCCTGTAATTGTCATAAAATCTGAGATCTAATGTTATTGTATACCAATTATTAGTGAACATTCCCCTCAACAAGTATACACCTAAACACTCATACAAGCACACGCTAACGTTATAAGATGACAAAAAGCCTTATCTCTACAAGAACCATAAAATTATGTTCTTGTATTTGCTGACCATGAAAGAGGTTAAAATTGCCATTTAGTAATGCTGGGCAAGATGATGAATGTAGCATTATCACCAAATTATTGCTGAACTGCCAAAATGTATTTTCTGTACAAACAGCCAAAAAAAAAACCATTTCATAAATAAGCTAACTGAAGCACAAAGGGATTAGTTGTTAAATTCTCTGTGAATTCTACAAAACTGAGATTTGCAAACTAGCCCCCCAGGCTCTACTCCAGCATTTTCTGATATCTGCAGCTCCTAGAAAGCACACAGGTCTGACTGCTCAAACCCTGACCAACTGGCATCCCCTGAGTTATAAGCCCGGCTTCTGCAAAAAAGCAAGTCATGTAGTAAGAAGAGAAATGGCTGCTACACTGTACTTTTGATGCTAAAAGTGGACTAAACAGCAGAAAGCTGTGCAAAAGGAAGGCTACTCTTGTCAAGGCACAGGACGAAGTGAGCTGCTGAGATCATCTCCAGTACATCCTGGTATAATGGTGTTACAGCAAACATCAACCCAGAGCCAAAACGCAAAAGTGTCCTGCACTAAAGTGGGCCAGTTTGCATATTTTAAAACCATGAAAAATCCTACTGTCACTATGTTAATAATAAAATGTTGCATTTATTGAGTAACTACCACATACGAAAATTTTTGCAAAATTCTCATAATGACTCTCCCAAGCACAGACATTTCAAACAGATCATAGTTGAAGAAAGTTAATTAGTCACATCCTCAATGGTGTATGACTGGAAATTCGCTGAGCCAGGGTTACAGTGTAGGGATATTTGCCCTTGGAGCCTAAATTCCTGATAATTAAAATACTGTTTGTATAAATATAATTTTGAAGTTATTCTGTTATTCTCCAACAATACCATGAATGATTGAGACAGATCAGTACTAGATAGAAAAGGTAAAAGAACATTCTATTAAATTCAATTCCTACTACCTGCAAAGACCTATGTCTCAGGAAACATCATTTCCCTTCAGGCCCTCACCTCTGGCGTATTTACTTATTAAAACTGATTTTGGTGACATTGACAGAGACTACTTCATTTAGGTGACACAGATACAGCAGTGAACTACAGTATTCTGGCTTTCATCTAAAAACTACAAGGCATCTGTGATGGATTGAATTGTATTCCCCCCTCCAAAATGTGTGTAGCAATTTGGCTGGTCCATTACTCCCAGTATTGTGTAACATTCCTTTATGTTATAAACCTTGCCTCTATGATGCTAATGAGAGAGGATGGGTAGCAGTTGTGTTGGTGAGGCAGGATTCAGTGTGTGGGATTGTGTTGTGCCTTGGGAAACCATGTGCAACATAAAGAGAGGCAAACAGAAATTTGGTGACCTATACCACCAAGAAAACAGTGCTGGGAGCAGAGCACATCCTGGATAGGACTTCAGGGTCCCTATGCCTCAGAAGCTTCCAGTCAGGGGAAGAGTGACAAAAAGGACCTTCCTCCAAAGCCAGCAGAGAAAGCCTTCCCTGGAGATGACACCCTGACTTTGAACGATTAGCCTACTGGACTGTGACAAAATAAAATTTCTCTTTCTAAAGCCATCTACTTGTACTATTTCTGTGAAAGCAGCACTAGATGACCAATACAACACACTGAAGACAAAATATACAGCCTGAAGTGAAAAAGCAAGCATCAGAAACAGCCTAAGATAAGGCAGAGATCTGGGAATAATCAGATCGAAAATTGAAAACAATGATTGACATGCTAGAGGCTCTGGTACACAGAGTATATAACACGCTGCCACAAACGGGCAACGTAAGTCAACAGGTGGAAACTGTCATACCCCAAAGGGAATTCTAAAGGGAAAAAAAATACTGCAACAGAATGGGAAATTAGACAGTTATGATGGGTGATGCTTGTACAACATGATATCACTAACTTGTATACCTGAAAAATGTTGAATAGTTAAAATATTTTATGAATTGGCAATTTTTCTCTTTTTTATTTCTCTTTTTTAATTTTTTTATTTAACATGACTGAGTGAAAATGTACATTCCCGTATAAATTTACATGTGAATTGGCAATTTTAAAAAAAGTTCTAGAGAGAGAACGAAAATGCTACAGATAAGAAACTCGGATCCACATGAGGAAACAATACTAGAGCATGAATAAATGAAGGTAAAATACAATCTTTTATTTATTCCTAACTTACCTAACAGTTTAAACAATTTGTTCAAAACAATAACAGAAACAATGTACTCAGTGATTACAGTAACTACATGTGACAGGACAGAACTACTCCACGAGGTTTTCTTGGCTGTCATCTTTACACAAACAGATCACCAAGACATTTTCCAGCAGAGCTGCTGAATGTCTCTGGAACACCAATCATTTGGTTAGCAGGTGAGCATTCAACCACTGCACCATCAGAGCTACTTACAAACTTCATAATCTACATGAAATGGACTAATTGCTTGGAAAACACAATCTGCCAAAACATACAGAAGGAGAAATCGATAATCTGAAAATGCATGTATCTGTTTTAATTAAATCAATAAGCAAAAACCTTACCCAACAGAAAGTGCTGAGTGCAGATGGTTTCAGTGTTGAATTCTATCATACAAAACACTTTTTAGAAAAGTATATCAATTTCTCTATCTCTTCCAGAAAATAAAAGGAGAAGGCATACTGTCAAGTCAATTTGATGAGGCCAGAATTATAAAGATAACAAAACCAAAGACATTCTCTTTCAAGAAAACAGATGCAAACCTCCCCAACAAAATATTAGAAAAATGAATCCAACAATGTATAAAAAGAGTGATTCACATCTATGTCTAAATAGGATGCATTCTAGGTATATATAGTCCAACATTAGAAAAATTAATGTAATCAATTATAACAAGTTAAAGGAAAAAGTTACATGAACATATCAGTAACCAGAGTAAAAGCATTGGACAAAGCCCAACACTGATTTCATGATTAAAAATATAAAAAAATTTCAAGAAAATGTGAAAGGAATGTTTTAGGAACATCTACCAAAAAAAAACCTACGGCCAGTATTAAAATGGTAAGTTAGAAACTAAATCTCCTCCTGATAAGGCAACAAGACAACAACATCCCTGCTTGCCACTCTGATTTAATGTTGTAACTGAAGTCCTAGGTAACGCATGGTGACAAGAAAAAGAAGGAAAAGGTATATACACAGACTAACAGGAAAAACCTTCTTCACAGATGATGACTGTCTATGCACAAAAACCTAAAGAATGAACAAAAACTCCTGAAACTAATGACCAATGATAACGACGTTGCAGGATAAAAGATGAAAATACATAAGTCAACTGCTTTCCTATACACAAATAGTATTTGTGTACAAGAATTACAATTTGAAATTAAAAACAAATGGCATTTGCCTTCGTTATTTAGTGCGGCTATAACAGAAATAACACAACTGGATGACTTTAACAAAGAGAAGTTTATTTTCTCAGTCTAGCAGACCCAAGGAAACCCTGGTGGTGTAGTGGGTTAAATCCTACATCTGCTAACCGAAAGGTCAGCAGTTCAAATCCACCAGGCACTCCTATAGGGTTGCTATGAGTCAGACTTGACAGCAATGGTTTTTTTCAACAGGCCAAAAGTCCAAATTCAGGGTGTCAGCTCCAGGGGAAGACTTTCTCTGTGAGCTCTGGAGAAAGGTCTTTCTCGTCAAGTGTTCCATGGATAAGAAAATTCTCTGTGAAGAAATCCTGGGTCCAAAGCATGCACTCTGTTCCCATAGATGTTTTCTTGAGGGTATGAGGTCCCCCGGTCTCTCTGCTAGCTTCCTTTATATCCCAAAAGAAATTGGCTCAAGGCATAACCCACACTTGTAGATTGAGCCTTGCCTCATTAACATTAAGTGCTACACACTCCTCCTCAATAGCATCACAGAGGCAGGATTTATTAATACATAGGAAAATCACATCAGATGACAAAATGCTGGGCAATCACACAATGCTGGGAATTACACATAGCCCAGCCAAACTGACACACGTATTTTGGGTGGGCACGATTCAATCCATGACAGCATTTATACAGCAATAAGAAAAAGATGAAACAGTATAAACCTTAAAAAATGCGTAACAAATATATGAGGAAAGCTACAAATCTGATGAAAAATATCAAAGAAAGTTTAAATCTATGAAGAAATATTCCATGTTAGTGAATAGGAAAACTCAAAATTAATAGACAGAAGTTAACTCATGAAGTTATTTTCTAGATCTAAATACAGAGTTCCTATCACTTATATGAAACAAGCAAAGCCTCAGACTAGTCAACACAGTACTGAAGGAGAAGAATAAAATGGGAAGTCAGATACTACACGACTTCAAGATATACTCTGAAGCTATAATAATCAAAAATGTATGGTATCAGAAAAAGAACAATCACATCAGTGGAAGAGAAGAGCTCAGAAACAAACAGACATAGTCATCTGATCTTTGAAAAATAAAATGCAATTCAACAGAGAAAGAACAGACTATTCAATAAATGATGCTATAACAGCTATACATTCACATACAAAAAAGAATCTACATACAAACTTTACATAAACGTTAACTCAAGATGGATCAAAAACCTAAAGTTCAATGCAAAACTATAAAACTCAGAAGATAACACAGGAGAAAAATCTATGGGACACATTCAGTTTGGCAATATTTTAAATAAAACACTAAAATCGCACTCCATGGCAGAAAAAGCAGATGACGTGGAAACGAATGAGTTGGAAACATGTTACCTCAAAAACCTACATGACTATTTATAGAAGCTTTATTTACAATCACCAATCCTGGAAGCAACCAAGATGCCCTCCAATAGGTGACTGGATAAACAAACACTATCACTATTATTAAGTGTCGAGCTGGTTCTGAATCACAGCAACCCCGTGTACAAGAGAAAGCAACACATCTCAGTCCTGCAACATGCTCACAATCCTTATAAACATGGACCCATTTTTGAAGTCACCTTATCAATCCACTTTGTTTAGGGTCTTCCTCTTTTTCACTGACTACCAAGCATGATGTCCTCCTCCGTGGACTGATCCCTCCTGATTGTTCCTGCTCTTAGATCCCAGCCATTGAGTTGATTCCAACTCACAGCAATCCTATCTGCAACAGAAGGAATCACTACCCAGTCCTGTACCGTCTTCAAACTCATCGTGTTTGAGCCCACTGTTGTAGTCACTGTGTCAATCCATCTTGTCTAGGGTCTCCCTATTTTTTGTTGATATGCCACTTCACCCAGTATGACGTTATTCTCTAGAGACTGGTACTACCTGATAATACATCCAGAGATAATGAGAAGAAGTCTCATCATCTTTGCCATCCTTACTTCTAAGGAAAATTCTGGCTGTACTTCTTCTAAGACAGATTAGTTCTTTCAGGCAGTCCCTGGCATATCAATATTCTTGGCCAACACATAATTCAAAGGCACCAATTCTTCTTTGGTCTTCCTTATTCATTGTTCAGCTTTTGCATGCACATGAGGCTATTGAAAACATGATGGTTTGTGTCAGGCATACCTTAGTCTTTAAAGTAGCATCTTTCCTTTTAATGCCTTAAAGAGGTTTCACCCAGTGCCATGGTCATTTGAATTCTTGACTGATGCTTCCATGGGTACTGTCACGGATTGCATTGTGTACCCCCCCAACAATATATGTATTGATTTGACTCAACTATGAATTCCAACATGGTGCGACTCCTCCCATGTCTTGTGAATCCTGCCTCTGATGAGGGAGAATGGGCAGCCGGTATGCTGGTGAGGCAGGACTTATCTACCAGTTTATAGGACATAAGGGAGAGAAGTCAGCAGAGTTAAGTTAGGAACCTCATACCACCAAAAAAGCAGCCCTGACAGCACAGCACATTCTTTGGACCTGAGGTTCCTATGCCAAGATGCTCTCATTGAATTTGGACTCAGCCTACCCTAGGCTGTGGTAATTTCTCCTGTTGAATGGACTTGTAACTTATGAATAGATTTGTGGCTTACTGGATGGTGACAATAAAATTTCTCTTCATGGCCTTCCACTCATGGTATTTTCTGTTACAGCAGTATCAGGTGACTAAATCAGGCACTCACTGTGGATCCAAGTAAAATCAAATCCTTGACAACTTCAATCTTTTCTCAGCTTATCATGTTTCTTACTAATTCAGTTGTGAGGATTTTGTCTTATCTTGAGATGTAACCCACACTGAAGGCTGCAGTCTTTGATCTTCATCAGTTAAGTGCTTCACGTACTCTTCTCTTTCAGCATCCTAGGTTGTATCATTTGCAGATCCCAGTTTGTTACTGAACCTTCTTCCAATTCTGATGCTGAGTTCTTCTTCATATAGACCAGATTCTGGAACAACTTGCTCAGAATACAGATTAAGTTAGCACGGGGAGAGGATACAAACCTGGATGATTACTTTTCTGATTTTAAAGCACTCAGTATCCCCTTGTTCTATTTGAATGACTGCATCTGTGTACACTTTCCTCAGAAGCACAGCTATGTGTACTGGAATTCCCACACTTTGCAATGTTTTCCATAAGTTGTTATGATTCACACAATGAAATGCTTTGCATACTCAACAAAACACAGATAAATATCTTTCTGGTATCCTCTGCTTTCAGACAAGATCTATCTGACACCAACATTGATATTCCTTGTTTAGTGTCATCTTCTGAATCTAGCTTGAATTTACAGCACTTCCCTGTTGACTTAGCGCTGCAATTGCTTTCAAACAACCTTCAGCAAAATTTTGCCTTTGTGTGTTATTAATGATATTGTTCAATAATTTTCTCATTCTGTTGGACCATCTTTCTTCAGAACAGCCATAGATATGGCTCTCTTCCAGTCGATTGGTCAGGTAGCTGTCTTCCAAATTTCTTGGTGTAGGTTAGTGAGCACTTCTAGCACTGCATCAGTTTGTAGAAACATCTTAACTCATATTCTATCAACTACTGGAGACTTCTTTTTTGCCAGTGCCTTCAGTGCAGCTTGGACTTCTTCAACACTGTAGGTTCTTGATCATATGCTACCTTGTGAAATGGCTGAACACCACCAAGTGTTTTTGAAACACTGCCTGTGTATTCCTTCCGTCTTCTCTAGATTCTTCCTGCATGGCTTAATGTTTTCCCCACAGAATCCTTCCATATTGCAACTCAATGCTTGAATTTTTCTTCATTTTTTTCAGCATGAAAAATGCAGATTGTGTTCTTCTGTACTGGTTTTCAGCCACCACTGTAATACTTTGTCTTCTCCAGCCACCCTTTGAAGACTTCTGTTCAGCTCTTTTCATCACTTCTTCTTTTCATATTAGCTACATTACATTCAAGAGAAAGCATCAGAATTTCTTCCAACATACATGTTGGTCTTCTTCCTTTCTTATCTTTTCAGTGATCTCTTGCTTTCATCATGTATGGTGTCCCTGATGTCATTACACAGTTTGTCTGGTCTTCAATCATTCGTGTTTACAGTGTGAAACCTAAGCTTTTGCTGGTCTATAATTTCAGGTAGAATATATTCAAGGTCATGTTTTCACTCTTGCGGACTTGTTCTGATTTTCTTCAACTTCGAATTGCATATGAACAATTGATGGTCTGTTTCACAACTGCCCCTAGCCTTGCTCTGATGATATTGCACTTCCCTATAATCTCTTCCTGCAGATGTAGTCGACCTGATTCCTGTGTGTTCCATCTGGCAAGCTCCGTGTGTACAGCCACCCTGAGTTTGTGAGAAAAGGTATTTGCAATGAAAAAGCCATTAGTTTTGAAAAATTCTATCATGCAACCTATGGCATTGTTTCTATCACTGAGGCCTTACTTTCCAACCACTCTCTTCTCTATTTCCACCTTCCACATTCACTGGTAATTATCAGTGCATCTTGGTTGCATATTCAATTAATTTCAGACCACAGAATTTGTAAAAATCTTCAGTTTCCTCATCTTTGGCCTTAGTGGTTGGAGCATAAATTTGAATACTAATCATATTAACTTGTCTTTCTTACAGGTTTATGGATATTATCCTATCACTGATATCACTGTACTTCAGGATAGCTCTTGAGATGTTCTTTTTGAGGCTGAAGGCAGTGCCATTCCTCCTCAACGTGACATTCTCAGCAGAGCAGACCATATGACTGTCTGATTCTAAATGATCAATCTGTGTCCATTTCAGCTCACTAACACCTAGGTATTGATACTTATGCACTGCATTTCAGTTTTGATGATTTCCAATTTTCTTGGACTCATACTCTCAAAGTTCCTCTTGAACACTGAGTATCTAAAACAAAAGGTAGTAATGAAGTAAAAGAGCTGGAACAGATTTCCAAGTGTGTCTCGAGAACACCAAAATGATATTTACCTGTGTTTTACTGACTATGTAAAAGTATTTGATCATGTGAATCATAACCAATTATGGATAACACTGAAGAATGAGGATTCCAGAACACTTCATTGTGCTCATGAGGAACCTTTACAGAGACCAAGAGGTTCAAACAGAACAAAAGCATACTGTGTGGTTTAAAGTCAGAAAAGGTGTACACCAGGGTTTCATCTTCTCATCATACTTAATCTATATTTTCAGCAAATAATCTGAGAATCTGTACCACATGAAAACTCATTAACAACCTGCAAATGCAGAGGGCACAATCTTGCTTGCTGAAAGTGAAGACTCAATTGAAGCACTTACTGATATAGATCAAAGACCCCCTCCTTCAGTATGGATTGCACCTCAAGATAAACAAAAACCCCCTCATCTAGACCAATGAGAAACATCATGATAAACACAGAAAAGATTGAAGTTGTCAAGGATTTCAGCTTATCTGGATCCATAATCAATCATGGAAGCATCAGTCAGGAAACAGAAAGATGTATTATACTGTACAAATCTGCTGCAAAGATGTCACCTTGAAGATTAAGGTGCACCTGACTCAAGCTGTGGTGTTTCCAATACTCTGGGGGTCAGTTCTACCCTGGCCCCTAGGGTCACCATGAGTCAGATCTGACTCGACAGCACTTAGCTTGGCTTGGCATATGCATGGAGACTTGGACAACAAATAAGTGGAAGGACTGATGTCTTTGAATCATGGTGTTGGCAAAGAATACTGAATATACTACAGACTGCCAAACGAATAAACAAATCTGTCTTGAAAGAAGTACAGTTAGAACACTCCTTAGGAGCCGGGATAGTGCGACTTTGTTTCACTTCCTTTGAACATGTTATCAGGAGCAATCAGTCCTTGGAGAAAGACATCATGCCTGGTAAAGTAATAGTCAGTGAAAAAGAAGCCACTCAGTGAGACAGACTGACACAGCGGCTGTAACAACGGGCTCAAGCATGTAAGGATAGTGCAGGACCTGACAGTGTTTCATTCTGTTATATACAGAGTTGCTATGAGTTGGAACCAACTCAACAACACACAACAACAGCAATCTTTAGGAAGCTGGCTGTCACATGTTTCTCACTCTAAGTGGTTGCTAGGTTCAAAAAACTGCCCACTTGTGTTCAGCAGCTAAGCACTTTAGTTACCGCACCACCAGGTAAATTTTTTTTTAAAGATAAGAAAAAGACTAATATTCTACCAATAAAGTTTAAAATATAATTAAATTAAATCTAAACAGACTGAAATAAATGAAAAGATAGAACATGAAGTTAGAAAACTGTTCACAAAAAGATCATTATTTACAAAGAACTTCCACTGGATGTTAATTCTTTTTTTTAGAACTTCCCCTCAAAATATTTCAAAAGTGGAAATTATGAAACAAATATCTGTAAACAGCCTAGATATTCAAAGGAATAAAACAAAGGGACTTGTACAAATGTAACATACACAAAAATAAATTTTTAGGTATCTGCCTGGCCCCTAGGGTCGCCATGAGTCGGATCCGACTCGACGGCACTTGGCTTGGCTGGCTTTGTAAATAAAGCTATAAAATATTAGTGCAGTGTCAATGTACCAAAAACCCAAACCAAACCCACTGTCATCAAGCTAATTCTGACTCATAGCAACCCTATACGACAGAGCAGAACAGCCCCACAGGGTTTCCAAGGAGTGATGGTGGATTGGAATGGCAGACCTTTTGGTTAGCAGCCAAGGTCTTATAGGAAAGCACAACAAATATCTTGGAAAAAGGCTCACAGATCTACATGAAAAATTGATTCATGACACAGCAAGGGCTGGTGGGCAGTGACAGAAAGCATAGACACTTCAATACAGAGCGCAGTATAATCTAATTATCTAAGTGGAATAATTAATTTCTTTGCATGTACTCCATATGCAAAAATCAATTACAAGTAGATTAGTTCCGAATTTAGAAATGTAAAGTTACAATACCTTTAAAAGTTATAAGCAAATGATCTTATAACATTAGAATGGAAAAAAAATTCTTAAGAGACAGACATAGAAAAAGATTGACAAATACAACAAGATTAAAATTCATAGCTATTCATCCTTATGTAAAGATAAATTACCAACTAGGAGAAAAAATTTCAAAGGGTATAAAGAAGTCCAAAAAAAAAGTCAGAAAAATATAAAGTGGGAAAATATGCAGACTTCTTAGTAATGGAGCAACATAAGGTAACTGCAGAAGAAAATGAAAGTAAGATACCATTTTACAGACTTTACAAGAGCAAAAATTAGATATTGTCTATGGTTGGAAAGCACATGAAATAGACACTTAGTGAGAGGTAAAATTTGTAAAACACATCAGCATTTTCTAGTAAATTTGAATATGGTTACGATCTGTACCACCACACATTTGTAAGTCTGCGGTAGAGAGGTGATGAAGTAAAAGAGCTAAACACAAGACTTTAAAAGGCAGCTCGAGAAGACAAAGTATTGCAATGATATGCAAAGACCTGGAGTTAGAAAACTAAAAGAGTAGAACACACTTGGCATTTCTCAAGCTGAAAGAAATGAAAAAATTCAAATGTCTAGTGGCAAATTTGGAAGATTCTATGGGGAAAATATTGAACAGCACAAAATGTACCAAAAGATGATGGAACGAACACAATCATTGTACCAAAATAATTAGTCAAGGCTCAACTATTTCAGATAGTAGCATATGATCAAGAACTGATGAAATTCAAGCTGCACTGACAGCATTGGCAAAAAACAGGTTCCAGTAATTGACAGAATACCAACTGTCATAGATTGAACTGTGTCCCCCAAAAAGTATGTATAGAAATTTGGCTGGACCCGCAAGAGTGGGTGCCTTCATCAACTTGGGACCAGAAGAACCAGATGGTGCCCAGCCACCACCAGTGATAGCCACAATGGAGCTCACTAGGTTGAGTCTCACTGGCAACACAATAAAAAGGGGTGCATCCTGAGATCTCCACTAAAAGACCTCAACTGATGGTCCAGCGGTTTCGGGGTTCCCCTGAGAGCATGTCTCCCAGCCCTGATGCTGCCCTTACCCATAAATTGTAACAAAGGTCCACTCTTTGGACAGGAATGGATTGGACTTGGCAATGCAGAGTAACCATATATTGGATGCACTTTATGGTTCTCTGCATCTATAGGATATCATCCTGCTGACCTCTGGCTGGAGGAAGGGGAGTGGGTGGAGAGGCAGGGAAAGGAGGTTGTTGGGTGGATGAGACATGTATGGAGCAGAGAGGAATAGTGTGCTGTCACCGGACAGGGAGAGCAGTGGAAGCTGCATATAGGTGGGCATGTAAATTTATACAGGAATGTACATTTTCACTCAGTCATGTTAAAGAAAAAAGAAAAAAAAACAGAAATTTGGCTGGTTGTGATTACTAGTACTGTGTAATTGCTCTCCATTTTGTGACTGTCCTATGTATGTTAAAGAGGATTAGTGCGGGGCTGTAAATCACTTCCTTGTATCACCTCCCTGCTCCACTGTAAAGGGAGTTTCCCTGCAATGTGGCTTGCACCACCTTTTATACTTTGTAGAATAAAAGGAAAGGGAAGCAAACAGAGAGCTGGGAACCTCATGCCATCAGGAAAGCAGCACCGGGAGTAGAGCTCCTCCTCAGACCTGAGGTTCCTAAGCCAAGATGCCTCCTAAACAAAGGCTGATACAATGCAAGGACTTCCCTCCAGAGGTGACATTGCAGGGAAACTCCCTTTACAGTGGAGCAGGGAGGTGATACTAGGAAGTGATTTACAGCCCCGCACTAATCCTCTTTAACATACATAGGACAATCACAAAATGGAGAGCAATTACACAGTAATTCTCCTGGAGCAGACAACCTGAATTTGGATTTGTAGCCTACTGGACTATGTAAGAATAAACTTTTCTTTGTTAAGGCCATCCGCTGTGTGGTATTTCTGTTAGTGCAGCACTAACTGACTAAAACACCAATTGCGATGTTTCAATGAATAGATGCAGCATGGAAGGTATTCACTCGTCTATGTCAAGAAACTTGGAAGGCTGTGACCTAGTTAATCAGCCAGAAGAGATCTAATTTGTGCCCATTCAAAAGAAAAATGATTCAATGAAATGTGGAAATTATTGAACAGTTAACATCAATATTAAACCGTGGTGGTGTGATGGTTAGGTGGTATATCTAACCAAAATGTCAGCAGTCCAAATCTACCAGGCACTCCTTGAAAACTCCATGGGACAATTCTACTATCTTATAGGATTGTGATGAGTCAGCATTGACTCGGCAGCAGTAGGTCTGTTTTGCTTTGATAACATCACTATTACATGAAGGAAAATTTTGCTAAAGAGAAATCAAAAGTGGTTGCAGCAGTATACTGACAACAAATTGTCAGAAATTTAAGCCAGAACAAGTGATACCACTGCTGATGTCACATGGATCTTGGATGAAAGCAGAGAATACCAGACAGGTGTTCACTTGTGTTTTATTGAGTATGCAAAGGTATTTGACCAAGTGAAGTCTAACGAATTACAAGCAACAGCACCAAGAACGGGAATTCCAGGGCATTCAACTGCATTCATGCATAACCTGTACACAGCCCAAGAGGAACAGAGCACGTATATAGATACCGCATGGTTTAAAGCCAGGAAAGGTATGTGTTAAGGTTGTATCCATTTACCACACTTATACTATCCGTATTCTGAGAAAATAATCCCAGAAGCTATACTATCTCAAAAAGAGTGGGGCATCAGGATTGGAGGAAGACTAACAACCTTCAATATGCAGATGACATAACCTTGCTTGCAGAAAATGAAGAGGACTTGAAGCACTTCCTGATGAAGATCAAAGACTACAGTCTTCAGTGAAGATTACATCTCAGCATAAAGAAAACAAAATCCTCACCACTAGACCAGTAAGCAACATCATGATAAATGGAGAAAACATTAAAGTTGCCAAGGATTTCATACTGCTTGAATCCACAGCTGAAGCCCATGGCAACAGGAGTCAAGAAATCAGATGACATGCTACACTGGGCAAATCTGCTACAAAAGACCTCTTTAAAATATTGAAAAGCTAACAACTAAGGTGCACCTGACCCAAGCCATATTTTCAATTCTCTCCACACACATGCAAAAGCTGGGCAAAGGATAAGGCAGACTGAAGAAGAACTGAGACCTTTGAATTACGGTGCTGGTCAAGAATATTGATTATTCCATGGATTACTAGAAGAACAAAAAGGTCTGTCTTAGAAGAAGTGAAGCTAGAGTGCTCCTTGGAAATGAGGAGGGCAAGACTTCATCTCAGGTACTTGGGACATGTTATTAGGAGGGGCTGGTCCCTTGAGAAGGACATTATACTTGTAAAGTAGAATGAAATCAACTGACACAGTGGCTGCAAATGTATCAAATGTATCAAATGTGGTGGGCATGGTGCAGGACCAGGCAGTGTTTCTTTCTGGGGTGGCTGTCATGAGTTGGAACTGACTAAGCTGCACCTAACAACCAATCAGTCGCTAGGTGGGAGAAGATGAGATCAAGGTGGGACATGCTGGATAGCCATAAAAACTGACCAAGGTGATGGAGATTACTGTTATTTAAACTAGACATGAAAATTTTATGTACACTTTGTTTATGATACAGTTCATAATAAAAATTTTAAAGCATTATTTAAAACTTGAAACAAATGTAACATGCATACATTAATTTTACAAAGTCATGTGAAAACTTTCTTTTGACTTAACTTCTCTTAGTACAAGAGAACTATTAAACTTTGGGTACCTGGATCTTAGAAATTTACACTTACATTCACTAGCTCAAGCTTTCCAAAGGCAAGATACTGACAATAATCAAAGTGTTCCTTTATGGTGATATGGTTAAAGACAACAAAACTAAGATCAACTATGCAGTACTGTGGAGTTTTGTTAAGAATTTAGATTTAAGCTCTACATATTTTTAGGAGGCCCCTGGATTGAACTAATGCTTTGACCAAAACTACTGACAAAAAGGTTGTTTGAACACACCCGGTGGTATAGTGTTAGAAAGCCCCACCAATGAACCTCTCCATGAACAGAGTTAGCACCAAGATTAAAGCAAGAAAATTCTGTGGAGCTCAGTTACACTGTGTAAAACGTGGGGTCACCAAGAGTCACAATTGAATCCTGACCTGCAGTTTTGGTATTTTTATTTATATTTTTATATTGTTACTGTTATGAAAGGAGGTTCCAGTAGTGCAAAAGGTTAAGTATTGGATGCCTATCCAAAAGTCTGGCAGTTCAAACTCAACTAGAGGAAGCCTGCAAGAAAGGCAAGGTTCCTTCCTGCAAGTTCTGCGTTCTCCTTCCAAAAGGTCACAGTGCTGAAAACCATCTAGAGTGCAGTTGTGTTCTGCACACCTGGGGTCACCATCTCCGGCATAATTCGTTAATTAAAGAGATAGCATAAATTCCATGCTACCTTTTATGTAACAAGACAGAGTAAACAACAATGTTTATATATATTTGCTTGCTTTTACAAACACACTGGCAAGAAGCCTCAGAAAGCGGTCAAGCTGATTGTCTAAAGGTGGAAGAGGAACAGGTTGGATGAAGACAAGAGTAGGAACAAGTCTTCATGAGGCATTCTTTCAAAATTCATATGGTATTTTAAAATTTGAAGATATGATCTATTATAAATGCATAACTTAAGTAAATTAAATTTACTCCTAAATTTACATTTGATGTCTTTCCTAGGAATTCCCAATTATAATTACAAAGCCATTTAAATCTAACTGTTGAATCTATTATTAAATGGTCTTATACTACCTTTGCGCAAATTATGAAAATGTAAACTAGAGCCTTCTTTATAAACATAGTGACTAGGGATATCAGAGTCTACACACCCATCTTCTCTCAGGTAGGAGGATGTTGCTAAAATGGCTAAAATATTTAACACATGAGAGATTCTGGTGTGACTTGTTAAGTGTAATAGGAGTCTTTTAGAACCTTCTCAAGATTTAAACGAGCTTCAGAGTAACTTTTACATCAGTTAAAACAGACATTCCTGTGTGTTTGAGACGTTTTATGTCCACTGAATTAAAAATTCTCAGTAGAAACACACAAACTGGTCTAAAATTTCCTTCCAGTGATGGAAACTAAACCCAAGACCTTTAATATACACATCTCATATGTCAAGATCCGATAGCAAGAAAGAATACTTTTAGATTCTAATTCAAGGCTGTCAAAAGCGGTTGAAAATTATGGAAATTTAGTACCAACCCCAGATACAGGAAGCCCTAGTGGTGCAGGAGTTAAAGCACTCAAGTGCAAACCCATCTGCTTCTCTGTGGCAGAAAGATGTGCCAGTCTACTTCTGTAAAGACTACAGCCTTGGGCATCCCATGAGGCAGGTCACGGTGTATCAGATTGGACTCCATGGCAACAAGTTTGGTTTGGTTTGGTTTCTCGGCTTTATATAGCCAGGAGGGAAGACAAGGACTTAAGACTGGGGTTTCATGGTTCTCACAGATCTGAGACGCTCAAGGAAAAAGTATGCTCCACTGGAAGAAGAATGGGGCTAGAGACCCCACATGGAATCCAGCTGTACTCTCTCTCCCTGACATCATTTCTTGGCATCGAGCGCCACCAAGGAACCTCCCATGAACAGAGTTTGGGCCAGCGCTTACTAACTACTTCTTCCTGTCTTTACTCATCACACAGAGCCAGAGCTGCAGTGTTAGAACTGCCCTGAAAAGCCCTTACTGCCTGGAGAAGCCAAGAACAATTTTTAGTGATAGTACCAGGACAGCCCTGGGGGCCTGGGGCTCAGCCTCCTCAGCCAGAGCTGCTCCATCCATGGACTCTGGTCAGGGGACCCTGTCATTAGTACAGAGCACCCAAGCCCTGGGTAGTGATGTTATTGCCCCATGGTGCCAGCTGGAAGGTGACACCAGGCATCCAATGTTTAAAAAAGCACACAGAGGAAGATGCAAGGGACAGTGAAGCAAGGCTTAGAATGCCCCCAGGACCAGTCCTTTGGCCTCCAGTACCACCTTTTTACCTCACTGAGGAACCACAGGAGCCAGAGCAGACAGTTGGTCCCCAAACAACACACATTTAGCCTCACTGCTTAATGGCAACAATGACCCAGGTCTCTGTAGTACTCACCATGTCTCTGTTCTAGCTTCACAAAGTCCAGTGAATGTCCTCGTGGAGCTCAAGAAGCTACTTCAGTAAGAGGGATGGGAAACAGAGCCCTCTAGGCCGTCTGGACGCCGATGAGCAACGTCTGGCACACACACCAGTCAGAGCTGTTGGATTCCTTCTCATTGACAATGTGCAAGGTGGCCGCCCTAGGTCCCCAGCTGTCTAGACTGGACCGGTTCTCCCTGTGTCACACCTACAACCTGAAATAGAAGGATGGAGAGAAAACAGTGTTGAAAAGAAGGGAGCGATAGGTTCTTGGCCTTCAGCATTCTCCCTGGACAGGGATTGCTTCTAGGCTCAAGGCAATGCTCCACCCTGATCACAACGGGTCCAAAGTCGAGGTTGTACCTTCACCTGCATAAGCCTGTCCCTAGCAAATCAATCAAGACAAACACTTTTATTTGATATCAATATGGGTGAATTTCTAGGGCAAACATACTTTTCCAGTTTGGACAATGAATTCATTATACTTCACTGATTTTTAATTAAGTACAGTTAAACCCTTCTGTTGTGTTTTTAATTTTTTTAATTTCATTTATAGTATTGTAATAGCTCATCAGTATTTTTTCCCGTTGTTTTTGCAATTAACATTACTTTTTCCCCTTTGATTTTGTTTTTAATTCAACTATCAGACCGTGACACCATGAGTCCCTAAGCTTCTGAGAAATCTGGGATGATTCTAGAACATCTTTTTCAAGGTCATAAAAATCAATCAACTAACATCAGAAAATCAAGTTTTCTCTAAAGAGCACTCTTCCACCAATGTTCCTGTCTCTTTCTACCCAGATTTTCCACTCGCCTGGCACCTACTCTTTTATTTTGTGACCTCACTGTAAATGTTCTCTTTCTCCTGCTCTCTCCTTCTCACATGGTCTTTACACCACTGTCTCCCCTTTAAGCACTACCCTTCTATCATGGATTGCACTGTGTCCCCCCAAAATGTATGTATTGATTTGACTCGGCTATGAGTCCCAACATGGTGCAATATCCCCCATGTGTTGTGAATCCTGCGTCTGTGATACTGATGATGGGGAATGCATACCAGTCGTGCTGGTGAGGCAGGACCGATGTTACCAGCTGTAGGATATAAGGGAAAGAAGTGAGCAGAGTATGTTGGGAACCTCATACCACCAAGACCGAGAGCAGAGCACGTCCTTTGGACCTGAGGTTCCTGTGCTGAGACGCTCTCCTTGAACTTGGACTCAGCTTACTGGACTGTGATGACTTCTCCTACCGAATGGACTTTAACTCATAAATGGATTTGTGGCTTGTGTCAATAAAGCTTCTCTTCATGAAACCATCCACTCACGGTATTTTTTGTTAGAGTAATACCAGATGACTAAAACACCTCCCTTTTATTATTTTCTCTAATAGTACTCTCTAATTTTAAATTTAATGAACTGGAGCACATAAATATTGATATCCTAGGCATTAGTGATCTGAACTTGATCTGAACTTGACCTGAACTTGACTGGCAATTTTGAACTGGAAAATCATGTAGGCTACTGCACCAGGAATGACAACTTGAAGAGGAATGGCATTGCGTTTGTCATCAAAAAGAACATTTCAAGATCCATCCTGAAGTACAATGCTGTCAGTGATAGGATAATATCCACATATCTACAAGGAAGACCAGTTAATATGATTATTATTCAAATTTATGCACCAACTACTAAGGCCAAAGATGAAGAAACTGAAGATTTTTTACCAACTTTCTGTGATCTGAAATTGATCGAATGTGCCATCAGGATGCATAGATAATTACTGGTGACGGTAATGCAAATTTTGTAGACAGTGGTTGGAAAATATGGCCTTTGTGATACAAACAATGCTGGAAATTATGTAAGAGAATTTTAAAAGATCAACAACTTTTTCATTGCAAATACTTCTTTTCACCAACATAAATGGTGACTATACACATGGACTTCACCAGATGCAAGACAAGAGAATCAAATCAACTACATCTATGACAAGAGACAGTGGCTGAATATCAGTCAGAACAAGGCCAGAGGATGACACCTGGAAAGATCATCAACTGTTCACATGCAAGTTCAAGTCAAAGCTGAAGAAAATTAGAACAAGTCAACAAGAGCCAAAGCATAACTTTGAATATAACCCACCTGAATTGAGACACCATCTCAAGATGGATTTGATGCACTGAAGACTGACTGGAGACCAGACAAGTTGTGAAATGACACTAAGAATATCCTTTGTGCAGAAAGCAAAAAGTCATTGAAAATAAAGAAAAGACTGAAATGGATATCAGCAGAGACTCTGAAAATTTAATTCTTGAATGCTGAGTAGATAAAATAAAAGGAAGAAATGATGAAATAAAGGAACTGAAAAGATTTCAAAAGCAGCTCAAGAAGACAAAGCAAACAATTATAACGACATGTGCAAAGACCTGGAGACAAAAAACCAAAAGGGAAGAAGATGCTGGGTATTTCTCAAGCTGAAAAAACTGAAGAAAGAATAGAAGCTTCAACTTGCAATACTGATGGTTTCTACAAAGAAAATACCGAACAACCCAGGAAGCATAAACAGAAAATACAAGCAATACAGAGTCACTATACCAAAAAGAGTTGGTGATGTTCAACCATTTTATCTTCTCATGAGCAAGAATGAATGGTACTGAAAGAAGAAGTCCAAGCTTCACCAAAGGCTCTGGCAAAAGACAAGTCTCCAGGAATTGACAGAATACCAACTGAGATGTTCAACAAACTGCTGTAACACTAGAAGTGCTGCTCACTTACCTATGCTAAGAAATTTGGAAGACAGCTACCTGGCCAACCAACTGGAAGAGATCCACATTTACGCCTATTCCCAAGAAAGGTAACCCAACTGAATGTGAAAATTATCAAACAATATCATTAACATCACATGCACGCAAAATTTTTCTGAAGACCATTCAAAAGTAGCTGCAGCTGTATATGGACAAGGAATTGCCAGCAATTCAACTGGATTCAGAACAGGAGGTGGAACCAGGGATGTCACTGCTGACATCAGGAGGATCCTTGCTAAAAGCAGGAAATACCACAAAGATGTTTACCTGTGTTTTACTGACTATGCAAAGGCAAGCAACTGTGTGGATCATGACCAATTATGGATAACCCTTTGAAGAATGGGAATTTTGGAACACTTCAGTGTGCTCACAAGGAACCTGTAAACTGATCAAGATGTAGTCACGTCAAAAGAACGAGGGAATACTGTGTGCTTTAAAGTCAGAAAAGGTGTGGGTCAGAGTTGCATCCTTTTACTCAACCTGTTCAAACTCTATGCTGAGCAAATAATTCGAGAAGGTGGAGTGTATGAAGAAGAACACGGCAACAGGATTGCAGGAAAGCTAATTAATAACATGCATTATGCAGATAACACAGACTTGCTTGCTGAAAGGAAAGAGGACTTGAAGCACTTACGGATGAAGATTACAGACCACGACCTTTGGTATGGATTACACATCAACATAAGGAAAACAAAAATCCTCACAAATGGGCCATGATAAATGGAGAAAAAAAACAGAAGTCGAGTATTTCATTTTACTTGGATCCACAATCAAAATTCATAAAAATAGCAGTTAAGAAATCACACAACGCACTGTATCAGGCAAATTGTCTGCAAAAGACCTCTTCAAATTGTTAAAAAGTGAAGATGTCACCTTGGGTGCACCTGCCCAAGCCACGGTGTTTCCAACTGCCTCATATGCATTCAAAAGCTGGGCAACAAACAACGAAGACCAAAGAAGAACTCATGCATGTGAATTATGGTACTTGGCAAAGAATGTTGAATATACCATGGACTGCCAGCACAAATCTGTCTTAGAAGTACAGCCAGAATGTTCCTTAGAAGTAAGGACAGTGAGACTTCATCTTACATTCTTTGTACATGTTATAAGGAGGGATCAGGCCCTGGACAAGGACATCAAACTTGGTAGAGGGTCAGTGACAAATATGAAGATTCTCCATAAGACTGACTAATACAGTGGCTGCAACAAATGGGCTCAGGCATAACAATTATGAGGATGGCTCAGGAGCGGGCAGTGTTTTATTCTGTTTTACACAGTTCTGATTGACACAGGGCGGCTTTGAGTTGGAAATGACTCAGTGGCACCAAACCAAAGCAACCACAAAGTTAATTAGTGGCTATTACAGGCTGATGGGACCAAGGCGGGGAGTCAAAACTTAAGAGGTAGAGTTTCTGGAAGGGTGTAATTAATGTAACTAATTAATTAATTAGTAATTAATTAATTAATGTAACTAAATTGTATGCAAGTAATTAATGTAACTAAATTGTATGCAAGGATGGTTGGAATAGGAAAAGCTTTTGTTACATATATTGAACCACACACACAGGACAAAATGAAATGTCACTATTTAAAAAAAAAACTTTTTTGGTATGAGTGTATGAATGAAAGAAGGGATTTTTAGACACTGGGGACTTCTTCTGAGATTTAAAACCAATCTTAGACTGTGTGAATCTCTAGAAATGACATCACATTTGAGGAACTGCAGTGTGTAAAGGATGGACTCTTTTATGTAATTGAGTCTGGATCACCTGATTAACATATGTCAGCACACACAGACACACACATATAAAACCAAAGTCAGTTCTGCCTCATAGTGACCCTATAGGACAGAGTGGATCTGTCACATAAAGTTTCCAAGGAACACCTGGTGGATTTTCAACTGTTGACCTTTTTGTTACCAGCTGTGGCAATTAACCACTATACCACCAGGGTAGTCTATACATATATATATATGTTTATATGTACATATATATAGTAGTCTATATATATATGTTTATATGTACATATATATATGTTTAGCCAAGCATATATATGTGTGTGTATGTCTATGAATACATTGGTAGCATGGAGCCTAGGTGCATAGTGGTTACCAATTGTCTTCTAACCAAACAGTCACTGGAGAGAAAAAGATCACAGCTTTAGAAACCCCATGGAGCACTTCTACTCTGGTCTAGAGGGTTACCATGAGCCAGAATGGACTCTACAGCACGTAATAAGAACAATTTCCATAATGAAAACATCTTATGATTCTAAAAAAATAAAAGTTTACTTTATGGGCACTGCTGTTAGTGATTTCTTAAACAGAACACTTAAAGGCACTTCAAATATTTCAAATAATAAATGCAGCTGCTGACTGACTTTATGTTGTAAATTTTTTTAACTTTTTCCTTTTTTATTGTGATTAAGTGAAAGTGTACAACTCAAATCAATTCTGCATGCCCACCTATCTGCAGCTCCTTCTGCTCTCCTTGCCCAGTGACAGCACACTCCTCCTTCTCATTCTAGACTTCTAGTCCCCTCTTAACCAACTCCTGTCCCCTCCTTTCTGCCCTCTTCTCTCCCACCTACAAACAGACCAGTAGGATAGCTGTGTTGTTGTTACCTGCTGTTGAGTCTTTTCTGACTCATGGCTGCCCCATGTGTGCAGAGTAGAATTTCTCCATAGAGGGTTTCAAAGCTATGTGACCTTCTGATAGCAAATGCCAGGCCTGTCTTTCAGGGCACCTCTGGGTGGGTGTTAACCACCAACATTTCAACTAGTAGTCTTAACCATCTGTAGCACCCAGGAACACCCCACTTGCCACTTTACATTTTTTTTCCTACGTTTTTCCTACGTAAAATGCTGTCCTTTTGTTCCTCTGACATCAATAGCTTCGAAATACACATATAACCTATATTCTACATTACTCTGTTTGGTTCAATAATTTGTGATGTCACAAATTATTTTCTTCATCAATTTAAGCTTCTGCAAGTTCAAAATATTTTACTGTAAGTCATGAGTTTGTGTTAGCTGCATATTTCACATTTAGTTAAGCAAGAATTCTTTGTAAAATAATCATCACAAAAGATGAGTTTCTTTTTGTAAAGCTGTAGCAAGGCTGGAAACGCTGGTGGTAATGTGGATTAAGTGCTATGTCTGCTAACCAAAAAGGTCAGCAGTTCAAATCCACCAGGCCCTCCTTGGAAACTGTATGGGGCCGTTCTACTCCGATGCCTAGGGTCGCTATGAGTCAGACTTGACTCAACTGCGGTGGGATTGGTGAGTAGTAAGGCTTGCCCTCTAGGATCTACTAAGTATTTTGATTACTTTATTACACACGCCTTCCATTTTGCCCTCATTCCCAACATTCCCTGCTCTCACACTGGGAATAGGAAAAGCTTTTGCTCCAAGAAGTTTGCAACCTATTAAGAAGTGTGGTTCGTGCACGATGGTTGCATTCTTTCCTGCACGGATTCTGCCTCCGTCATTCCTTAAGATCTTGTTCAAACACAAGGGTATGTGATCTCTATAAATCTGTAATCGCCCACATTAAGTTTGTTCAGCCACATCACATTTTATATCAGACCAAGTGGGATCGGCCATACTCTTTCTCACACAATAATGATGAAAATTGCTGCCTTAAAAGCAGAAATTCGACAAGTGGGCCTCTGGATAACTTTCCTCCTGAACTTAGGATAAATAAGATCTTAAATGCATGTCGTACCAACTCGTGTTTCTAAATTTTTTCATCTATCTGAAACACCTACAACTGCTAAACTGCAGGGTGGGGGTAACAGGTCTCATCATCATCTTACTTTTTGTATGACCAGTAATACATTTTTAAAAAACTGTTTGATGAAGCACAGAAAACAACGGAGAGCCTGAGAAGCGGTGGGCTGGAAGTGGAAGCAGGAAATTCAGATTCAGGCTTAGGACCCTGGGATTCCATAAAACCTCTGACTCTGCATTTCTCACAAACTGCCAGGGAAGCCATCGCTGGTGTGAAAGCCACACCGTTGCTCGGCAGCAGAGACTTCCAGGATTTACCTGCAAACGCAATGAAAGGTCGTGGTCCAGCCCACCTCGTCCAGCCCTCTAGCGCAGCCTCGTGGAAGGGGGCGGGGTGGGCAGGGTGGCTGCGGCAGGAACACTGGATGGCGATACACACTCTGGGGCTTCGGCTGCAGCAGGGACGGTGACAACCAAGCACTGGCGATGACAGGAAGCCCGGCGACTCTGCAGCAGTCCAGGGAGGATCGAAAGCCAGGACTGGGTAGCAGAGCAGGACAGCGCCCTTAGACCCCAAAAGGATAGGTGGATTGCACCAGTCACCGGGTCGGGACTGCTTGGGACAAAGCTGCCCACCAGCAGAGCTGCGAGGGGCTGTGTCTTTTCAATCAGCTGTGGACGTGCACTTCCGCTTCCGGTTTGAGGGTCTCCTGGAGCCAGAGGGGAGGTATTCTGGGCTAGGAGCTGGATAGCGCCACCCCTAAGACTGAGTTCAGAGGCTTCGTCTTGGATTTGAAATTAATTAACACTGCTTCAACACCGGCTCCACAGAGAAAAAAAGACGTGGCAGTCAGCTTCCAGAAAGATTTACTGCCTTGGAAGCCCTATAGGACGGTTCCACTCAGTCCTACAGAGTTGCTGTGAGCCTGAATATACTCCATAGCAAAGCTTTGTTTCTTTCTTTATGGGAAAAAAAGTGAAAGATTTTTGAAAATGACAATTATAAACACTTTTTTATATCTGTATATTCATTTATATAACCTCCTCTGGGTCGAAACCAAACCTCTTGCCTTCTAGGGTCTTCCAATTCATAGCAACTCTATAGGACAGAGTAGAACTACCCCATAGGGTTTCCAGGGAGCTGGTGGTGGGTTCCAACTGCCAACCTTTTGTTTAACAGCAAAACAGTTGACAATCATCCTAGAAGTATACAGTGTTCTGACTGGTATGGCCGGATATAACTAGTGCACATTCTTCAAATTCACATAACCCGAATCATAAGGTATGCAGCATATTGTGCCTGACTTCATCTACTCAGCACAGTGGCTGTCAGATTCTGTCTCTGTTGCTACACATAGCAGCAATTCCTACTTATTTTGTTCCTGTGTATTATTCCACTGTATGAATATACCATTGTTTTTCTTGCCAAGCCAAGTGCCATCGAGTCGGATCCGACTCATGGCGATTGTTTTTCTTATTCATTTATTTATTACATGTCGTTGTTAAAGTTGACATTATAATTCAGGATTCAATTCATTTTGCTGAGCATTTAATCAGCACATAGAAATAAAGGGAAGCCTGGGCAGCATAGTGGTTAAGAGCTATGGCTACTAACAAAGGTCAGCAGTTCAAATCCAGGCACTCCTTGGAAACTCTGTGGGGCATTTCTACTGTGTCCTATAGGGTTCCTATGAGTCAGAACTGACTCCACAGCAGTAATTTAGAAATTACATGCCTTCTGCTGTTGCTGAGTCTTCAAAAAATGTTAGGTGTTGTTCAAGTCTTCTATCTGCTTTCTAATGTCCATGCCCTTGTGAATTGTTCTGTTTCATTATTCTGTTCTGTCAGCTTTCCCTTCATATATATCAATCTCTTGTTAAATGTATAGGTGTTATCCCAAGAGACAAAAAAACAAAAGCAGAGGAGGAAACAGACAACCCAAATAAGAAATGAGATGAGGAACATTATAGCAGATCCAGGTGAAATAAAAAGGATCCTAACAGAGTACTTTGAAAAATTATACTTCTAACAAATCTGATAACCTAGAGGAAATGGAAAAAATTTCCGGGAACACACTATCTACCTTAAACTAACACACAGTGAGATAGAAAATCTGAATAGACACATGACAAGAGATTGAAGAATTAAAAAAAAAAAAAAAAAGCCAAGCAAAACTCTGGTGACAGAACAGCAGTTCAAATCCATGAGGTGCTCCTTGAAAACCCTGTGGGGAAGTTCTAACCTGTTCTATAGGGTCACTAGGAGTCAGAATCAATATGATGAGTTTGGTTTTTTGGTTTGGGGCCTGTATGGTTTCACTGCAGAATTCTACTAAACATTCAGAGAAGAGCTCACAACAATACTACTCAGACTATTCCAGAGCTAAAAAAGGAAGGGATGCTCCTAAATTCATTCTATGAAGCCAGCATAACCATGCTATCAAAACTAGGCAAAGATACCATAAAAAAAGAAAAAAAATTACAGAACAGTATCTCTCATGAACCTAGACGTGAAAATTCTCAACAAAATTCTAACCAATAGAATTCAGCATTGTATCAAAAACATAATACATCACTGCCAAGTGAGATTTATACCAGGTATGCAAGGATGGTTCAACATTAGGATATCAACCATCATGATCCACCAAATAAATAGAACAAAAGAAAATAATCACATGGTCATCTCAATACATACAAAAAAGACATTTGATAGCACCCAACATCCATTCCTGATTTTAAAAAAAAAAGAATTCTCAATAAAATAGAGATAGAAAGAAAATTCCTTAACATAACAAAGAGTGTCTATCTGAAACCAAAGAAACCCTGGTTAGATGCTATGGCTTCTAACCAAAAGGCCAGCAGTTCAAATTCATCAGGTGCTCCTTAAAAATTCTATGGGGCAAATCTACTTTGTCTTTCAAGGTCACTATGAGTGGGAATCAACTCAGTGGCAACAGATTTGGGGTATATGAAACCAACAGCCAACATTAGTCTCCTTAGAAATAGGCTGAAAGCAGTCACCTTGAGAATGGAAACAAAAGAAGGATGATCTTTATGACCACTTCAATTTAACATTATGTTGGAAGCCCAAGCTACAGAAATAAGGCAAGAAAAAGAAATAAATGACAATCACATTTGAAATGAAGAAGTAAAACTATCCCTATTCGCAGACAGTATGATCAGTTCAAATCTGCCAGATGCTCCTTAGAAACTCTATGGGGCAGTTCTACTCTATCCTATAGAGTTGCTATGAGTCAGCATTGACTAGATAGCAGTGGGTTTGTTTGGTTTTTAAGGAGAACTCTAAAGATTCCACAAGAAAACTGCTGAAACTAAGAGAGGTTCATCAGAGTCTATCAGTTTATTGTACTTGTGGTGGCTTGTGTGTTGCTGTGATGGTGGAATCTATCTAGTCACTAGTATTTCAAATACTAGCAGGATCCCCCACGGTGAACAGGTTTAGGCTGATCTTGCAGGCTAAGACAGACCGGCAGACTACTTATGAGAAAATTGGCCATGAAAATCTTTTGAATAACACCATAAAATTGACTGATACATTTCTGAACATGGGTCTGTCTTATTGGAAGGTACTCAAAATATGACTGAAGAAAATCTGCCTCCTCGAAGTACAGTCAATTTTAATAATGTAAAGGGTGTCAAGCTTTCAAGAACTTCATTTATTGATATAGCACAACTTAGAGGAGCAGTGCTGCAAACATTCATCAGTAATAGGAATGTGGAATATACAAAGCATGAATCTAGGAAAATTGGAAAGAGTCATGAGTGCAATGGAACACCTAAACATCAATATCGTAGGTATTAGTCAGCTGAAATCGGCTGGTGTGGGTCATTTTGAATTGAATGAGCATATGATCTACTGGGAGTGGAAAACTGGAGGGGAATAATGTTGGATTCATCATCAAAAAGAAGAGTTCAAGGTCTATCTTGAATAAAATGCCATCAGTGACAGTACACTACTCTTACACCTACAGGGAAGATCAGTTAATACAACTGTTATTCAAATTTACGCACCAACCACTAAGGCCAAGGATGAAGAAATTAAAGATATTTATCAGTTCCTGCAGTCTGAAGTTAATTTAAAGTGCCATCAAGATTCATTGATAATTACTGGTGATAGGAATGAAAAAGTTGGAAATGAAAAAGGATTGGTAGTTGGAAAATATGGCCTTGGTGATAGAAACAATGCTAGATATTGCATGATAGAATTTTGCAAGACCAGTGACTTCTTCATTGCAAATACCTTTTCAACAACGTAAACAAAGACTGTACACAAAGACCTCAACAGATGGAACACAAAGGAATAAAATCAATTACATCTGTAAAAAGAGATGATGGAAGAGTTTAGTAGCAGTGAGAACAAGACCAGGACAAACTTCAGAAAAGACCATCAATTGCTCAATATGCAAGTTCAAACTGAAGCTGAAGAAAATTAAAATAAGTCCATGAGAGTTTAAGTACAATCTTGAGTATTAAAAAACAAACCCATTGCTCATCCAAAGACTTTATTAATAGAATTAAAAGAACACCTACAGAATGGGAAAAAATATATGGCAACTTTATGTCAGACCAATGCCTGATCTCCACAATCTATAAGATACTACAAAATATCAATAAGAAGATAAATCATCCAATTAAGCAATGGGCAAAGAAGATGGACAGAGATTTCACTAAAGAGGAGATCCAGGCAGCCAAAAAACACATGCGGACATGTTCATGATCTTTAGTTATTAAAGAAATTCAAATCAAGATGACAATGAGCCTCTCATCCCAACAAGGCTGGCCATGATCCAAAAAACACAAAACAACAAATGCTGGAGAGGCTGTGGAGAAAATGGAACGCTCCTACACTGTTGGTGGGTTTGCAAAATGGTCCAGCCTCTTTGGAAGGCAATCTGGTGCTTCCTAAAAAAAAATGGATATTGATATACCATTTGACCCAGTAATTCCACTACTTGGAATATATCCTACAGAATCAAAGTCTTTCACATCAACGGACACATGCACAAGAATGTTTATCACAGCACAGTCCACGATAGCAAAATGATAGCATCTGGAATCAACCCAGATGCCCAACAACAGAAGAATGGATAGGTAAACTATGGTATATATACTCAATGGAGCACTACGCAATGATAAAGAATAACAATGATTACAGGAAACATTTCATAACCTGGTTTCAACTGGAAGACATTATGTTGAGTGAAAGTAGTCAGCGACAAAAGGACAAATATTGTACGAGACCTCTACGTTAAGATCTCAGAAACAGATTTGTGTATAGAAGAAAAGACTCTTTGACAGCTGTAAGAGAGGAAAGGGGAGGGAGAGAGGGCGAGCAGGGGAGGGTTTAGATTAGATAGTTGCTAGAAACCTGGTTGGGTGAAATCGGTGATAGCACACATTAGAAACAAGAACAATATTAAGTGGGCTTCAGCATAACTTGGATACTCCTTACATCTTAACCCAATACTGCAAGGATAGAGTAGCTGGGGCAGGGGCAGGGGACCATGCTCTTAGGCAAAATTGAGGCTAATTGGCACAACTAGCATTTTGCTAAGAGGGCTCTCTGCACCCCACATTGGTGAGTGGTGTCTGGGGTCTTAAAAGCCGCCAAGCTGCCATCCGAGGGCACAGCAAATGGTCCCAACTCAGCAGGAGTGGATGCTCATTGAGGACCAATATGACACGGGGTAAAGACAACCCAGAAGAAAGAGAGACCCACATGAGTGGGTGCCTACATCGACTTGGGACTGGAAGAACTGGATGGTGCCTGTTCACTACCGGTGATAGCCGTGATGGAGCTCACTAAGTTGAGTCTCACTGGCAACACAAGAATAAAAAGGGGCGCATCCTGAGATCTCCACTAAAAGACCACAATTGATGGTCCAGCAGTTTCAGGGTTCCCCTGGAAGCATAGCCCCTGGCCCTGATGCTGCCGTTGCCCATAAATCATAACGAAGGTCCACTCTTTGGACACAAATGGATTGGACTTGGCGATGCAGCCAAGCCAAGTGCCATTAAGTGACCATATATTGGATGCACTTTATGGTTCTATATATCTATAGGATATCATCCTGCTAACCTCAGGCTGGAGGAAGGAGGATGGGTGGAGAGGAGGGGAACACAGACTTTTGGGAGGATGAGACATGTATGAAGCAGAGAGGAATAGTGTGCTGTCACGGGACAGGGAGAGCAGTGGAAGCTGCATATAGGTGGGCATGTAAATTTATACAGGAATGTACATTTTCACTCAGTCATATTAAATTAAAAAAAAAAGAAAAAACCCGTTGCCACTGAGTCAATTCTGACTCATAGCTACTCTATAGGACACAGTAGTGCTGCCCCATAGGGTTTCCAAGGAGCAGCTGATGGATTGAAACACCAGCTATAAAACTTAACCACTGCACTACCAGGATTCCTTAACTTGAGTATATACCTGAATTTAGAGACCCTCTCAAAAATAGGTCTGATGCATTGAGTGCTGATCACCGAAGACCAGAGAACTTGTGGAATGATATCAAGGACATCATACATGAATGAAGCAAGAGGTCATTAAAAAGACAGGAAAACAAAGCCCATAAAACACAAGAGTTAATGGGCACACCAGCTCAGGGCAAGGATGAGAAGGAAAAAAGGGACAGACAAGCTGGGAATCCAAAGTCAAGAAGATAAATAATATAAATATAATATAAAATAAATATTAAATAGATAAATGGGAATTAATAAGAATCAAACACTTCTGCTCATCCAAAGACTTCATCCAAAGAGTTAAAAGACCACCTACAGAATGGGAAAAATATTTGGCAACTGTATGTCAAACCAACGCCTGATCTCCATAATCTATAAGGTTCTACAAAATATCAATAAAGAAAAAGACAAATCATCCAATTAAGTGAGAGGCAAAGAAGATGGACAGATACTTCTCTAAAGAGGAGATCCAGGCAGCCAAAAACCATATACAGACATGTTCACGATCATTAATTATTAAAGAAATTCAAATCAAAACTACAATGAGATACAGTAATACCCCAAAAAGATTGGCCATGCTCCAAAAAACACAGGACAATAAATGTTGGAGAGGCTATGAAGAAATTGGAACTCTCCTTCACTGTTGGTGGGATTGCAGAACGGTGCAACCTCTTTGGAAAGCAATTTGGTGTTACCTTAAAATAATGGATATAGATATACCATTTGACCCAGTAATTCCTCTGCTCGGAATATATCCTACAAAATCAAGGCCATTCACACCAACTGATACATGCACATGAATGTTCGTTGCAGCACAGTCCACAATAGCAAAAAGTTGGAATCAACCCAGATACCCAACAACAGAAGAATGGATGGGTAAACTTTGGTATATATACTCAATGGAGTACTATTCATTGATAAAGAACAACAATGCTAGCAGGAAACATCTCTTAATTTGGTCTCAACTGGAAGACATTATGCTGAGTGAAACTAGTCAGTGACAGAAGGACAATTATTATATGAGACCCCTATGATAAAAACTTAAAAGTATACTCATAAGTAATAGAAAAGACTCTTTGACGGCTACAAGGGTGGTGAGAGTAGGAGGGCGGGAGGGCAGAGGGCAAGGGTTTAGATTAGATAGTGTTAGAAATTTGGTTGGGTGAAATTGGTGACAATACACATTAGTGAGAAGATCAATATTAATGGGACTTCGAAAAATAAAAAGTCTAATATTCGCTCATGAGGACAATTCTTCCCTACCATGCAGGCATGGGGCAAGAACAGGACTGCTAGTTGGCTCAGCCAAGGATAGGAATGAATCAGGAATCAGAAGTTAATAACACGGGCTTTGGGGTCTGAGGGACTCAAGACTTGAGTCCTGCCCCTACTACTTACTAGCTGCAGAACCTGGGGAAAACTCCTTTACTGTGTTCTTCTGTTTCCTTGGCTGTAAAATGGGTACAGTAACAGTATCTAACCTGGAAAGTAATTGAGATGACTAAATAAAATTCACTTGTGCTTAAAAAATAAAAATAAAAAAGTCAAACTGTGTAGGATGTGAAGAAGAAGAGCAAGGGTAAACTCAATTAGCAGAACCAGAAATTTGTGGAAAGTAAAATTCTGGCATTTGTATTTTGACCTCAAAAAATAAAAGAAAAATAGGGCTCTATAAAAAAAAAAGTCAAGAAGAGTAGAGTGTTGACACGTTGTGAGATTGGTGACCATGGTCACAAACACTGTCTGTGTTATTTAATGAGAACCTAATTTGCCCTGTAGACCTTCATCTGAAACAAATTTTAAAAGGAAATGAAAGAAGTCAATAAAGACGATAAAGAAACAATACGTCAAAATGGACATTAGAAGGGAATATGAAACTTTCTCTTAAATGCAGAGTAGCTAAACCAAAAGGAAACAATGATAAAATGAAAGAGCTGAATAGAAGATTTCAAAGGGCAGCTCAAGAAGACAAAGTGAAGTATTAGGATGACATGTGCAAAGTCCTGGAGTAGAAAACCAGAAGTGAAGACCACATCTGGCATTTCTCAAGCTGAAGGAACTGAAAAAAAAACTTCAAACTCTGAATTACAATAGTGGAGGATTCTACAAGGACACTATTAAAAGATACACAAAGCATCAAAACAAGATGGAAGGAATATAAAGTCGCTATACCAAAAAGAATTGGTTGATATGCAACCATTTCAGGAGGTGACACGTGAACATGAACTCATAGTACTGAAAGAAGCTGTCCAAGCTACACCGAAGACACTGGTGAAAAACAAGCCTCCAGGAATTGATGGAATACCAACTGAGATGTTTTAGCAAACAAATGCAGCTCTGAAAGTGCTCACTCATCTACCCTAAGACATTTGGAAGACAGCTACTGGCCAACTGACTGAAAGAGATCCATATCTGTGCCTGTTCCAAAGAAACGTGATTCAACAAAATGCAGAAAATATCTAACAATATCATTAGTATTACACGCAAGTAAAATTTTGCTGAATATATATATTTTTTTAAATTGTAGCAATACAGTAACAGGGAAGTGCCAGAAATTCAAGCCAGGTTCAGATGAGGACATGGGACACATTATAAACAAATTTAGGAGAATTTACCAGGTTATGAAGTTAGAAGGAAGAATGGTTGGTAGTGCAAACCCACCCAGCAGCACTCCAGAAGACAGGACTAGTAATCTGCGTCTAAATCCTGACAGCTGAGAAAATTCTGGGCAACTGTTCTCTGTAGCGTGTAGGGTCATCATAAACCAGAGTTAACTTGACTGCACTGTGTAGGTTGGTTTGTTTTGCTTTAGACACTTAGAACTGAGGAAACTGCAGTGGAGGAAAACCTTTGCAGAGACAGATTAACACAACAGCTACAATAGGCTATGGTAGTGAGTGCAGCACAGGAGTGAGCAGTGTTGTGTTTTGTGTGTTGTGTTGTGTTTTGTGTGTTGTATTGTACATAGGTTCTCTATGGGTCCGAACCCACTGGAAGGCACCTAACCACAATAACAACATCCCACTCTTTATTCCTCTGTCTCTAGCCAGCACCTTATCTTGTCAAGGTTCTTTGGCTGGTCAAGTGGCTACCACTTCCCTCCTGTGAAATTAGTCATCAAGAAACGTTTTCATAAGGAACCCATACTGTTTAATCTGGCTTTCTGCATATCCACGAACAATGGTTCAGGCAGAGTATGGCATGGTCAACATACAGGTGTGTGGCCAGAAAGTACCCAGGTTATCCTGGGAAATTGAATTCTTATGGTTATTTAACAACCTGTAATTCAGCAGTCCATCTCTATGCGTCCCTGTTGGCAAGCCGGAAGCTGTTTCTGAGACGTAGAACAGTTGTTGGTAGAAGTGAGCTTGACTTTTTTGAGTTTCTGGGTGTCTATGTTGTGATTCTCACATAGGGGCTTTCAGAGGCTGACCCTCTCCTCTTTATGTGGCACCCCATGTGGTTTTCATACTTAGCCTTCGCAGAGGGGTAGCTGAACTTCTTTTGAGTGTATAAAGTCCATGTTCTCTACATTTCTGACTTCACCAAACTATCCTTTCACCATCTTTGTGTTAATTGCATAGTGCAGGGGCTAGCAACTACAGCCTGTGGGCCAAATCCAGTACACTGCCATGTTTAGCAGGAGGGGAACGGGAGAGGGCTGCTAGAATTTTCCATAGCTGACAATGAAAATCACTGGGAAAAGGGGTGGGCGGGAAAGTTTAGTAATAATGCACAAAGGCTTAGGGGAGCTGTGCATTGATTATAAGGCCAGGCATTTATTCTCACTCAAACCATTTACCTCCAACAGAATATTATTTTAAGACTCCAAATACCATGTCTTATCCATGGATGTCGTGAAACTCAGCAGTAAATGCTGAACTAAAGCAAGTTTGTTCTGCCTGTCACTGACAGCCAAAATTCAGAGATGAGAGGGGAAAAGTTCAATGCTTTATTAACAGACAGACATGCAGGCCTGGGAGACAGTGAGAATAACTTCTCTCAAAACTGGGTTACAATTTCAGCATGGATTTGCACCTGAGAAAATGTCAAACCTTGTCACAGGCTAGAACAGGGAGTCACAAGATTCCTTTGCATCTTATCAAACAATGTAAATTCATTACCTCTCTGAAGGTCGATTTACTACCCTAGAGACATGTAAAGGAATGTAAGTCTGTGGATCTGGTTGGGACAGGGAATGGAATTTAGTTTAGCAGTCTAGATGATGCTGGTCAAGTCCCAGCTACTAACACAATCAACTCTCATCGTTTAAACTTCCCAGATCTCCCAACAGTACAAGACTGAACTCCTTCGTTTTGAAAGGTGATGCATTAAAATGTCAATCTACATCTGTGTATTGGTCAAGGCAAATTTATAGTCATAAAGAGCAATAACTCCACTAAAATTAACTTAAGGGAAAGTCATTTAACATGAGATGTGAAGAGAGATGAAAATATTCATTGAAGAAGCTATCAGCACACTGACTAGACCTTTGAGGAGTAGATCATACCCAGGCAAAACTCCATGCTGCATTCAAAAATGAAGGGACTGGGGGCATATCTAATTCTTCCCACCACATCCCTACTCTGCTGTCTTTCCAGCTGGTCTTAGACCCTGACAGCTTCTCCTATACTGCGATCCCCTACAGTTCCACTTCCCAGAGCTCCATGTGTGGAAGGAACCAAGCCCTGTCCATATCCTCACCCTACTCCAGTTCCAATAAAGTCTCCTGTGCCTGGCTGCCAATGACCACATGAGGGTCATATGTCATCCTGGGGCCAAAGTTACAAGGATAGGCTAGCATATGTAGCCTGGCTCATAAGGAAATATCAGAACTCCCTGCCCCCATTCCTCCTCCCTGCCCCGTAGACATGGAGTGCACACAGCCCCACAGCAAAGTTGTTGGGGCCAGGAGTGAATTGGCCTTAGGTTAAACCCAGTCTGTTAACAGGAAACAATTCATTCTCAACTACTCTTCCCTGTCCACCCCACCTCTCTGCCGCCATCAGTTGCCATCAGATTGTTTCCAACTCATGAAGACACCATGGATATCAGAGTAGAATTGTGCTCCATAGGGTTTTCAGTGGCTGATTTTTCAGAAGTAGATTACCAGGTCTTTCTACTGAAGTGCCTCTGGACGGACTCATCCTCCACCCATTCAGTTAGCAGCCAAGCATGTTAACCATTTATAAGGGCCATGAACAATACAAGATTGATCCTGCTTGTGTAGGACCTTAGGAGACAATGAGAGTACCTTACTGAGGATGAGACCAGGGCCAAGAAAAAAATGATAAAAGAAACCAAATACCTGACTTCATGCTAGTGTCAATTAGCACAATGATGTGCAACAACCAGTATAACAACCGCCCCATCTGTCACAGAATAAGTGTCTTTTTATGTCATTTACCCTTGCACGTGTTATTTGCTATATAAAACCACACTGCATACTGCCGTATGTGGACTTCTACCCTGGTGACTCAGCATTTCATTGTCATGGCAATCTTGGCATCGACCTCTGTCTATAAGTTTCCTAATAAGGCTAGAACTGGTCAACCTGGATGGTTCCACCACTTTTGGGGGTGGGGGGGTTGGGGAATCTGGCCTGTGCCCCTTTGAGCCACTCCTGCTACTAGTCCGGTGGTATGTGACACCACGGTATGATTAATTACTTTCATGTGGTTTTTCCAGCCATGGTCTCATAACATCTACCCAGGTTATTGGACCACAATCACCAACGAAGGAGAGGCCCAGCAGGAGAAACTTGGCAGCATGAGACAGCATAGTGAACTTCTTGGCCCATGGCAAGAGAAAGCTGAGTGCCTTTGGGCAGAGACTGAGGGCCAAGGAGAGGCATGGCTTGTGAGCACGGCTGAAAAGAGACTATCCTGATAGAAGAACTGTATCTTAAGTGTTTCTGAGGTTGAATTGGAACTGTTACTTCCTAATAAACCCCATAATTGTGAGGATACTTTGTGACTTAAGTGTGGGCATCAGAATGAATTATCAAACCTAGCAGAGAAGCAGAGAGTTGTGTGAGGGGTGATTGGTGTCCGAGTTGATCAAGATGACAAAGAGAGGAAGTGTGTTTGATATCTGCCTCATAGGAATCAGCTTTGGGCTGTTGATCTTGGTTCTTTCCTCTTGTGAAGTTTATGAAGGACAGTGTCCCTGTATCATTTTTTACAGATATCATTTGTACCAAAGACATCACCCTTCTTCTCAGTTGCTCTTTAACCTTCTTTAATAAAGCTTCCTTTCCCACCACTCCTAAAATTGCCATCTGAATTTCTTCAAGGATGTGCAGAAAATGCCATATCCTTCCAAATCCACGAGTCCTTTTCTTTCCTGATCTAGTGAAACATTCTTCTCTCCCTCTTTGGTGACATATTTTTTCCTCCCTGTTACTTGTTCATCCTATGTTTATGGAGTTATTACAATGTACCTTGGCTGTGACCAAGATGGACCAGTTTCCTCCACTCAGGCAATGAGCCCACTGCTGAGGCTCTCTCAGTGTAAATTAATGTCCTCAAAGAGCATATTCTTCATTAAGAATCTAAAGATGTTCTATAAAAAGTCATTTAACAAGAAACCAATAAAACCAAACCTATTGCCATCAAGTTGATTCCAATCCCATATGCAACACTACAACTTAGCTTCATAGAATTTTCTTGGCTGTAATCTTTACGGAAGCAGACTGCTGGGCCATTCTTCTACTGCACTCCTGGGTAGTTAGTGGTCAAGTACCACTGTATCACCTAAGGAGCTATCCAGCAGATAAAAATGCTACTTAATTTATGGTATAAAAATTTTCCGTGTTTGAATTAGTATGTGTCATAGATTGAATTGTGTCCCTCCAAAGCTTTAGCAGTTTGACTAGACCACAATTCCTGGTATTTTGGGATGTTCTTCTATGTTGTAAACCCTGCCTCTATCATGTCAGTGAGGGAGGATGGACAGTGGTTGTGTTAGTTGAGGACTCAATGTGTTTTGATTGTACTGGGTCTTGAGGCAATCTCTTGGGATGTAAAGGAAAAGAAACAGATTTGGAGAGCCCACACCATCAGGAAAGAAGCAGTACCGGGATCAGAGGGAATTCTTTGGACCTGAGATCCCTGTGCTGGAGATGCTCCCCCGGTCTAGGGGAAGATGGACAATAAGGACCTTCCTCCACGGCTAACAGAGCAAGACCTCCCCTGAATCTGATGCCCTGAATTTGGACTTTTAGCCTACTTTTCTATTAGAAAATAAATTTCCCCTTGATAAAAGTCACCTATTTGTGGCATTTCTGTTATAGCAACACTAGAAGGATGTAATGTTAGAATTCAATGTAAAACTAATGAAATAATATTTTATAGTATCAAATTTAATATCACATTAAAAGGACAATCTCTTTAGCATAGGTGACATCTCTTCCTTGAGTATCAATACTAGGAGAAAAAAATGTTATGTACAAGACAAATAATCCTTCAGCCTAGGTTGCTCCTTTAGATTTTAATATAAAAGTGGGTATCATGGATTGTGTCCCCCCCAAAATGTATGTAGCCATGTGGATGGGGCATCATTTCCAATATTTTATGATTTTATGTTAAAGAGGATTAGGATGGGACTGTAAATCCCTTCCTAAGGTTACCTCCCTACTCCAGTGTAAAGGGAATTTCAAATTTCCCCGGAGTGTGGCTTGTACAATCCTTTGTCTTACAAGAGATAAACAGAAAAGGAAGCAAGTAGAGAATTGGGAACCTCATACCATCAAGAAAGCAGCACCACAAGAAGAACACATCCTTCAGACCTGAGGTTCCTGCACCGAGATGCTCCCTGAACAAAGACAGATGCAACCCAAGGACTTTCCTCTAGAGGCAATAAGGGGGAAAGCCTTTCCCTGGCGCGGACATCCTGAATTCGTACTTGTAGCCTATTGGACTGTATAACAATAAACCTTCCTCTGTTAAAGCCATCCACTGTGTGATATTGGTGTTACAGCAGCACTAGCCGACTAAAACAATGGTACATAGAAACTTAGGTATGTGATGAGAAGTAAAGGTCAAATTTCTTGTCCCATGAAATCAAATCTCTCATCCACAAAGCTTGCTAAAGCAGAGGTTCAGGAAAAAAGAGAAAGACCCTCAACAAGACTGAGTCATGCAGCGGCTGCAAAAATGGACTCAAGCATAACAAGCATCATGAGGATGGCACAAAGCCGGGCAGTGTTTTTTTCTGTTATACATCGGGTCACTGTGAGTCAGAACCAATTCAATGACACCCAATAACAACAACATCCACAAAACAATCTACACTTCACTCTTTGTATCTTTCAAAGGAGTTTAATAAAAACCACCTTGGGCAGAACATAAAGTAGCACATTGCAGAACAACAACACAGGATTGACGCAGAAAAAGGTGCTAGTAAACCTCTTAGCTGTTTCTTGACGAAGACTTCAAGGGCGGCGGTAGTCAGCTTCTTCAGCACTCCCCTCTCCTATTTTTCACCTAGCTTTCAGGGTGCCCTACCTGGCTCCTGGCTCTCTGCTTCCCTGGCCAGCCTGTCTGCCCTCAAAGCCATAGACAGTCTTTCTCTTGCTTTCTTCATTTTCTGAGTCTGTCTTCTGATATCTATAGAAGTTACCAGCTGTCCGCTTACGGTCTCTGACAGATACAGACCCACCCCTGGGATGATCTCTGCCAAACCAGAAGACTGGCCAGGGATGGATTCAGGGTAGGTATACAGACTTCTGTCATCAATATGGCCCAGGGACTCACCAGGACCACGTGGTGTAATTATTTTCAATGCATTTGTGAAGTCCAAAATATTTAATGGTTCTCCTGTACTACTGTGTGCCTGGAGTCCCTGCAGCCTCCTATAGGCACACATCTGCTGGGGCTTTTTCATCTTCTCCTCCCACTGACTGCGCTTGACCCCATTGCCTGGGTGGGAAGTCACTCTATTAACTGACCTCTGGAATATACAGCTGGTCAACCTCAAAGGGATTTTAGAACTTAAACCAGGTTTCCATTTGGCCTCAGTTTCATGCTCTTGTTTTCTCTGTGAGGTCTTAGTCATCATGTCTCTCTTGAGCTTCCCCTTAAGAAACAAAATAAAATGAAATTGTAACAAAATGCAGACTGAAGGCTCCCACCTCCCTCTCTCTACAGAAACGTGTTTCAAATTGTACTATGCATAACTGGGAGAGTATGTCAAAACTCAGATGGCTGGGCCCAACACCAGAAGTTCTGATACAGTACGCCCCTGGGATGAGACCTGGGGATATGCATTTCTGAGGAGTTCCTAGATGATGCCAAAGTTGCTGTTACAGGCATCACATGTTGAAAACTGGGTCTTGGGATATCATCCACCAGGTGTGAGTAAAGGAGAGAAAACTAAAGGTCATTAAACCAAAAATCAATGCCAGTTGCCATCCAAGTTGTTTCAGACTCACAGCAAACCCAAGTGTGTTAGAACAGAACTGTGCCTCTTAAGGTTTTCAACTGCCAATCTTTCAGTAGTCTATTGCCAAGCCTTTGTTAATGGAAGCCTCTGGGTGACTTAACTTCCAACCTTTTGGTTGTCAGCTGAGCATGTTAAACCATTTGTACCATGCAGGTACTCCAATTACCCAGCTAATTCCAGGTCACGTCTTCTCCATCATCCTCTGAGGATGTTACTTGCTTCCCATTCCTGCTACTGGTGACAACATATAGGTTATGGTACCCTCTAATCTGCCATCATTTGGACAGATACAGCACAAATTTATTTGTAGGCCAACTTTTTAAGTGTTGTGTATCATTTTGTTTGCTATGTAATAGGTCACCCAACCACCATCCAGTTTTCATTACTGTCTCCAAAAAAAAAAAAAAAAAAAAACTCATCTATTACTACAGCCTTAAAATACTCATTCCCATACCAATCTTTACCAAACATTCTCCTACTCATAAGAAAAAAAAAAAAAAAAAAAACAGGGACAGCATATGCCTAACACAAATTCTCTATTTCTAGTTTTCTTAAACAATTCCACCATAAATAACCATTCTTGAAAAAAAAATAGTTATTTCTTATCTACGCTCTAATCTGGTTCTCTCCTCTCTTTCTACTTGGTCATCTTGGATTCCATGGTCCACTATTTCAGTCACTCCCTTCTTGACTATGATTCCAAATTACTTATTCCTCAAGTATCACTGGTTGCTGTTGGTTTTATATTAACCATGGACACAATATGCTACTTGTGTGCTTTTTCTTAAGTGCTGATCTTGGGGCCATGGATAATCAAGACATAGCAGATATTTCAGGTAACCCAAAAAGGAACTTACAAAGGCAGATAAGATGAACAATATAGAGTTTGTTATACTTTCTCTATTGTTACTTTCAAATAAATTTGTTTCCCTTCTTAAAACAAACACCCATTTTTGATCTCATCTAGTGCTTTGATCTCAGTTGATGTTGTTTTCAACCTCATATACAATAGAATGAAGTATTATCCATTTCTGTGTCATCCTCACCATTACCAGCACGTCTGAGTACGTTATTAGAACTACTGAGCCAACTCATCTTGCTGAGAGTTTGTTTCCCTTGCTCTCATTGGTCCTCTACTTCACCAAACATGATGTTCACCTCTAGTGATTGGTTCACCTAATGATGTATCCAAAGCAAGTAAGTTACAAATTGTTCAGTATCATCTCACTCCAACAAGGTTGGCCATGATCCAAAAAAACCGAAACAACAAATGCTGGAGAGGCTGTGGAGAAATTGGAACTCTCCTACACTGTTGGTGGGATTGCCAAATGGTACAACCTCTTCGGAAAGCAATCTGGTGCTCCCTTAAAAAACTAAATATAGATATACCATTTGCCCCAGTAATTGCACTGCTTGGAATATATCCTACAGATTCAAGGCCATTCACACCAACTGATACATGCACAAGAATGTTTTTTGCAGCCCAGTCCACAATAGCTAAAAGATGGAATCAACCCAGATGCCCAACAGAGGAATGGATAGGTAAACTACAGTATATATACTCAATATAAACTACAGTATATATACTCAATGGAACACCATGTAATGATAAAGAACAATAATGATTTCAGGAAACATCTCATAACCTGGTTTCAATTGGAGGACATTATGTTGAGTGAAAGTAGTCAGTGACAAAAGAACAAATATTGTATGAGACCCCTACAATAAGAACTTAAAAGCAGACTCATGCATAACAGAAAAGTCTCTTTGATGGCTGCAAGGGTGGGGAGGGTGGGAGGGAGAAAGGGGGAGGGTTTAGATAATTGTTAGGAATTTGGGTGGGTGAAATTGTTGACAGCACACATTAGTAAGAAGATCAATATTAACTGGACTTCAACACAACTTGAGTACTCCTCCAATCTTAACCCAATATTGCAAGGACAGAGTAGCTGGAGCAGGGGCCAGGGACCGTGCTTTCAGGAGAAATCGAGGGCAATTGGCACAACTAGCATTTTGCTAATGAGGACTCTCCACACCCCACATTGGTGAGTGGTGTCTGGGGTCTTAAAAGCTGCTGTTTTAGTCACCAGGTACTGCTCTAACAGAAAAATACCACGAGTGGAAGGTTTCAAGAAGAGAAGCTTTATTGTCACAGTCTGGTAAACCACAAATCCAGTAAAAAGTTGTAAGTCCATTCAGAATGAAAAATCATCACAGTCCAGTAGGCTGAGTCCACATCCAGTGAGAGTATCTCGGCACAGGAACCTCGGGTCCAAAGGACGTGCTCTGCTCTCAGTGCTTCTCTCGGTGGAATGAGGTTCCCAACTTCCTCAGCTCACTTCTCTCCCTTATATTCCACAAGCTTGTAGCTTGGGTCCTGCCTCACCAGCACAACTGAAAACCATTCTCCATCATCATATCACAGAGGCAGGATTCACAACACATGGGAGGAAGGGCACCATGTTGGAACTCCAAACCAAGTCAAATCAGCACTACATTTTTGGGGGGACACAGTTCAATCCATGACAGCTGCCAAGTTGCAATCTGAGGGTACAGAAAATGGTCCTAACTCAGCAGGAATGGATGACCATAGCAACACGGGGGAGAGAGAACCCAGAAGACAGAGAGACCCACGTAAGTGGGTCTGTACATCGACTTGTGACCAGAAGAACCAGATGGCGCCCGGCTACCACCAGTGATAGCCACAATGAAGCTCACAAAGTTGAGTCCCACTGGCAACCCAAGAATAAATAAGGGTGCACCCTGAGATCTCCACTACAAGACTGCAATCGATGGTCCAAGGGCTTAGGGGTTCCCCTGGAAGCGTGGCCCCTGGTCCCGATGCTGGCCCTGTCCATAAATCATAATGAAGGTCAACTCTTCGGGCAACAACAGATTGGACTTGGTGCCATATTGTGTGGTCACTTTATGGTTCTATGCATCTACAGGATGTCGTCCTGCTGACCTCATATTGGACAAACGGGAGTGAGTGGAGAAGAGGAGATAGGAGACTGTTGGGAGGACGGGATGTGTATGGAGCAGAGACAGAGTGTGCTGTCACTGGTCAGGGAGAACAGTGGAAGCTGCATATAGGTGAACATGCAAATTTATATGGGAATGTACATTTTCATTCAATCATAATTTTAAAAAAGAAATTGTTCTGTTACAATCTATAAGGTTTTCATTGGTTAATTTCTGGAAGCAGCTCACCAGGCTTTTCTTCTCTGTCTTAGTCTGGGAGCTGTGCTGAAATCTGTATACCACAGGATCTGCTGATATTTGAAATACTGGTAGCATAGTTTTCAGCATCAGAGCAACATGCACACCACCACAGTATAAGAAAACTGACAGAAGATGGTAGTCAATACATTTATTCCTCCAATAAGAGGAAAGAAAAAAAATTCTATTAAGTCAATTCCAACTCATAGCAATTCTATAGGACAGAGCAGAATTGCCTAGTAGGATTTCCAAGAAACCACTGGTGGACTTGAACTGCCAACCTTTTGTTAGCAACTGTTACTCTTAACCACAAACAACGAAAAACAGCCCCACTGCTGTCTAGTCAACTCCCACTCAATGACCCTAAAGGACAGAGTAGAACTGCCCCGTAGGGTTCCAAGGAGTGCCTGATAGATTCAAACTCCTGATCTTCTGGTTATCAGCTGTAACACTTAACCATCATAGCACCAGGGCTTCCCACTATACCATACAGGGCTCTAGTATTCACCTACATCTCCCATACTTTCAACCTCCTCGCTACTGAATTTTCTCAGCTTTTAAATATGTGCACAATCTTTAAAACTACAAACCACATCTCATTCATCATTCCTGGGCCTTCTCCCTGTCCATGTCCCCTCATTCCATCTCATCTGCTTGCCACCAAAGTATTATCAACAGGTCACGTGTATTCATATGCTTTCTATTTCCACACTCTTCCACATTCCCATTTTATGGACGCTTCCCTTGCTGAGCTCACAGGTCCTCTCTGTTGTTGGTATAATGCATACTTTGCTTTATTCCTCCAACATGATGACTATGACACAGCAGAATGTGACATAGTTGTCCACTACTTCTCTTTGGATGCCTACTTGTCCCTGAGATACATTAGACCAGTAGTGTCTTGCTGTTGCCTGGCTACCTGTTCTGAGCCATTTTGCTGGCCCCTCTTCATGACTGACCCATAAAGATTGATACTTTTCAGAAGTTAGTCTTGCTCTCTTATCTGTTCTGGTCTACACCATCCTACAAGGCAATCTCATCCATGTTCCTGGATTAAATACAATAATTTAAATATTTCCAAAGAATCAGCATAGATCTGACTTAAATCCTCAGACAAATATCCACCTGCCCAGTTACTACCTAAATTCTATCTGTATCTCAACTCAGTGACCAGATCTCAAATTGAAATAACCACCATCTCAAATAACTGTGTTCCCAAACTCACTTGTTGAAAAACGTGAGTGTCATTACAAATATTAACACTCTATAATATTGTTATCAGTTTACCACTTATCCATTCTCCTAAACCCATCTACCGATTCCTCACTTTTGAATAATTTGTAATCATCTTTCTGGGCTCATACAAAATATCATTTCCACAAAGTGACTTTTTTGGTCCAGTAGCCTATATGGCAAAACTCTTTTCTCTGTGTTGATATTTTTCCTTTTTCCTGGTAGTATGTATTATCTATTTTTTTATATTGTTCCTTCTCACTAAAATGGATTCCCCGTAACAATAATAATGTGACTTTTTCAAATGTTCTACACAACAGTGCTCACATGGCTTTATACTTAGAAATGACTCACATCTTTACTGAGAGAATAAATCATTGTATCTCTAAAAATTTGCTTTCTCAAGTATTCCCAATCAATTCACTTAACTTCACTTATACAATGATATAACTTCTAAGTCATACACTGCAATAAGTTATTAATTATTGGCCAAGATTTCAAATTCTTTCTGTCTGTACTCCAATCCAAGACTCTAGCCACCCTACCCAACCAGTTGCTGTGGCATTGACTCTGATTCATGATGATCCCATGTGTGTCAGAGTAGAACTGTTTTCCATCGGGTTTTTTCAACGGCTGATTTTTTAAGTACATTGGCAGGCCTTCCTTCTGAGTCATCTCTGGGAGGACTCAATCCTTCAGCTTTTTCAGTTGCAACCAAACAAGATCAACAGAGACAACTATCATCAACATCTACAAAATAACCTTTTGTAGGATATCCTCATATTTGAAGGTTAACAGTCTTCTAACTTCAAGATTTTACAGGAGAAAAGACACGAATAGACATACTTACTGTCAATATTACCAGTGGTCATGAAGACGATGCGGGATCTATCCTGTTATGTGCAATGTCACCATTCATTGAAGCTAACTCACTGCCAACTAACAACAATGTGCAACATGGATTCCACACTCACCAGAATAGGCTGACTTGGAAAACACGTCAACGCAGGCTCAGCCATGTTCTGCTGACCACACTCCTGAGACACAGACAGCTTGCCTCTTGCTGCAAAATGCAGTGACTGTTGCATCCCACTCTCCTTTTATGAAGGAAGATAGTAGGAAACCTAATCAGCCCATAATTCAGAAGTAACCTCCAGTCTACTATTCTCAGTATTTAAGTAATTCCAAACCTTTATAAAGAAACACAGAAACAGAGTATGGACCCCATCAGATAAGGCTAGTTGGTGAAAAAGTCTGAGTCATATCTGTGGTGGTTTGGAGGGGTGGTATTTGCAGTTTCTGCCAATAGTTTGAAGGGTCACTGCAAGTGAGAAAGACCCTCTGTTGAGACAGATTGACACTGAAGCTGTCACAATGGTCTCAAGCATAACAGTTAGGAGGGCAGTGCAGTACCAGCTGTGTCTTGTTCTGTTGTACAGGGGGTCACTGTGTGTCAGAACCAACTTGGTAACACTTACCAAAACAAAACCAACATTTCAAATTTTTTTTAAACTATTTTGATGGTTTTGTATATATTCTACAGAAATAAGAAGTTTCCACGTACATAATTTTTTATACAATATTTGTTCTAATAAGGAAAAATCAGAAATGTTTTAGAGGTTCCTCAGTAAAAAAATGTTTAAAAATGTATTACCTATTCTATAGACTATATAACACAGCCAATAAAAGAACATTAATATTTTGTGCATTCACATTTTACATGATTACCAATTGACTTGAGATTTCAGCCATTGCATGCTTTCCTATGTTAATTTAACTGATCAAAAATGTATCTCTTCATTTAACTTCCTTTGTATTAGCTATTATTCCAGTACTCCCTCTGAAATTGCTAGTTTTACAATCATATATAAACTTTATATAGTTACACTAATGAGTCAATCATGCAACCTTGACTTACATCCACTTCTCATTTTTTGACACAGGTAGCTTCCAAAGACCAGGACATTATATGGAAAGCAGCACTATGCAAAAATCAGATAAAATGAAAAGGCTGGTCGCTCATATCTGATTATAAACAAGCTAGAAATCAATGAAGTGCTGGCAAAGCTATGGAGTAATCGTTATTTATATTTGGAGCTGTTTGGATGGCAGCCAACAACAAACAATGGCTCAACAACAACAAAACCAAACCCTATGCCATCAAGTTCATTCCAGCTCATGGCGAACTTGTGTTTAACAGTAGAACTTCTCCATAAGGTTTTCCTGGCTGTAATTTTTGTCAAAGAAGGTTGCAATGCCTTTCTTCTACAGCACCAGTGGATATATTTGAACCATCAACCTTTAGTTGAATATTCAAGTGAAAACTGCTTGGGCCACCCAAGGACCGGAAAACAATGGCTAGGAGGATTTTAACTGGAATAAATGGGAAAACTGGTAGAATCTACTGAAACTGTTCTGCTGCACACAAACTTCTCCAGCAGAGCAAAAATCAAATAGCTCCATGCCAGAAACTAACCAAGAACAATAGATACATATTATGACAACCATACCCTATGTAACACTGTCTCAGACTGGGTTCCTTAGAGAAGCAAAACCAGTTTAACATGTATGTATAGAGAGATTTATATCAAGAAATTGGCTTACGCAGTTGTAGAAGCTAGAATGTCCCAAGGTTGTCATTCAGGATAGGGGATGCTCCTCCTGATTCACTTAGCTGCAGTTTCTGGCAAATGCAAGATTGTCGGGTCAGAGACCAGGGGTCTTGTCCACAGGCTACAAAGATTAATGTATCCCAGGAAACAGGTAAGATCTCAGGTATACTGTTAGCTGAAGTCTCAAGAACCAGAGGTCAGACAAATAGGAGACAGTTTCAGAATTCAGCAGAAGCAGAAGCTCCTGAATCCTGCCAGAATTTCCATTTATTTTGGATGACAGCTACCACCCCCAAGGAAATTCTGTCAACAAGTTGGCTACTCACAACAGATCCTATCATGGGAGTGATCACAATATCAAAAAACTACTAAACCACCGAAAATCATGACCCAGCCAAGTTGACATACAGCCTTAACCATCGCAAACTCCGTACAGCAACAAGACTTCTTGAGTAACAGGTAGTGCAACATTAAGGAATACTCAAATATTGAGCCACGCTCGATGTATGTAAAACACAGAAACAGAAAAACCAACCTGGGGTTCTTTTAGCACAACGGGTGCCCTTGCGGGTGCAGCACAAGGAGCTTCTGGGATGAAGTTTATATTCTGTTTATTAATTTCAGTGCTGAGCACTTGTGAAAGTTCATCAAGATTTCTGATTTTTGTACTTTTCTGTACATGTTATACTTCAGTAATAATTTAGAAAAAGACAGGGTAGAAATGTGTAATCTGACAAGTAACATTCAACAAATATCTTCAAGCATAAGTAAAACAATCTATGTGATATGATATATTTCTTAAAGTATGTAATTACATATATTTATGTTAGGAATATAAACAGAAAAAGTGTAGGTGGCCACGCACAATTAAGTTTTGAAATGGAATAAAAGAAGGGGGCCCAAAGAACATATCTGTCTTCAAATAAGCACAACCATAACACTTCTTAGAAGAATGGTGTGACTATGTCCCACATACTTTGGACATGTTGTCAGGGAGGATGAGTTCCAAGAGAAGGACATCATGCTTAGTGAAGTAGAGGTTAAATGAAAAAAAGAAAGACCCCCAAGAAGATGGATTGACACAGTGGCTGACAATGCACTCAAGTATAACAACTGTGAGGATGGTGCAGTGTGTCACTCTGTTGTACACAGGGTCACTGTGAGTCAAAGTTGACTCAACATCACCTACCAACAAAGAGGTGACATTACATTTCCTGAGTTTAACATTTTAAGTATTACAGTAAAACCTGTAAAAGCTGGAGTCTGTGTAAAGTGGAAGCCTATCAGAGAAGGAAAACTCAAATATTTTCCACTAATAGGGTTATAGAAGTGATAACACTAAGATGTGGTAAAATAAGGCAGTGTTGGCACGTTCTGGCTCTCAGTTTTCACTGTATGTATATTTTTTTATTTTAAATGTAAGTAAAATGAACTAAAAAAGATGAAAACAGAAATCTACTGGATTTACTAAAAGATAGTTCATAAACTCAGCTCATAGTGACCCTATAGAATAGAGCAGAAATGCCCCATCAAGTTTCCGAGGAGCTCTTGGGGGATTCAAACTGCTGACCTTTTGACTAGCAGCCATAACACTTACCACTATGCCACCTGTGCATCCAGATATTTCATAAAAACTTATTTTTCTCTTTGTAAGCCTCTTGTGAGGTTGAGGCTATAAATAACAGTAATTTGGGGCTCATGGAACAACTCAGAGTGATTTAGGTCATTTCCCCTGGTCAACACAGCGATTACCTCTCCCCCACCCTCTCTCCATAGTAACCTAATTTGTTTATCCACCTCTAGATGACACCAACTAGGCTTCATAAGGCTAATATGTCTCCTTAAATATCGAAATGAGACACTAAAAATTATTCTCTTAAACTTAGCATCTCTGACCACTGCTTAATACATAAAGTAAAAATGAAGCTCCTTCTTACACACACAAGTGATGGTTAGCACAGCTGGCCTCACCGCACAGGGTCAGGAAGAAATTCCTCAGAGTGCAAGGGCTATGCTTCATAAGGAGTCCCTGTGTGACATGAAGAGTGGAGAGCTCAGCTGTTAACTCAATGGGTGGCTGTTCAGACTCATCCAGAGTGTCAGGGATGGAATTGTTTCCCCCCAAAAATGTGTGTAGCCATTTGGCTAGCACATAATCCCCAGCGTTGTGTAGCATTCCCATATGTTGTAAATCGTGCCTCTATGATGTTAATGAGGGAAGATAGACCGCAGTTGTGCTGGTGAATCAGGATTCAAGATGTAAGACTGTATTGTGCCTTGAGGCAATCTCTTGGGTCATAAAGGAAAAAGAAACAAGCAGAGAGTTGGGGAACCTCACACCATCAGGAAAAAAGTGCTGGTGGCAGAGAGTTATCATTTGGGCCCTGGGTCGCTGTGCCTGAGAAGCTCTCCCAGTCCAAGGGAATATTTACTGCAAGGATCTTCCTCCAGAGCCAACAGACAGAGACTTCCCCTGGAGCTGATGCCCTGAATTTGGGCTTTTAGCCTGTTTCTCTGTGAAAAAATAAATGTCTCTTTGTTAAAACCATCCACTTGTGTTATCTCTGTTATAGCAGCATTAGATGACTAAGACACACAGGTACCTCAGGAGAAACATCCGACCATTTGCTTCAGGAAGGTCGTTTATACCCCAAAAAACTCTAGGGAGCACAGTTGTACTCTGACACACAGGGGGTCACCATGAATCTGAATCAACTTGATAGCAAATGATTTGGATTTGGGTTTAAGCGCTGTGCCTGCAGGAAGGGAGGACAGAAGAGGACAAGGATTTCCTCTCCTTGACCTGGATGATGGGCACAGTGTGAGCCTGCCTCTTCAGAGACACCCCAAAAGGAAGCTGGAACATGACGGATGAAGCAAGTGGTTGGATTATTTAGACAATAGCTCTCATGGTTCTCCCTGGAGAAGCCAGTGGTATACCACTGAGTGACCAGGGTCAGTGAATGATGGGTAGTGACATCACTAGAGGCAGGTACATAGAAGCCTACTCACCCACAGGGTCTTTCCAGCCCTCCTTTTCCTTCCCTTGCTGCTGGTAGAGAACATTGCTGTGCTCTGACCCCCCGTTACTTACTGCCTGATCTCCGAGCTGGTCTTCCAGCTGTCATCTTCCCTGTGAGAGCTGCCCCAATGCTGGGCATATATTCTCTCCTAATTAGGTAAAATAGATTCACTTGCTGTTGAAACAACTTCACCAGAGAAAACTGGGGCACCTGGGTTTCATCACCCAACTTCATGAGTGTGATTGGAGTTCAGCTAAGGGAATTTTGCTGTTCTCCACCTACCTTTACATTGAAATCTCCTGGAGAACTAAAAATATACTGATGGCTACACCCCCTTTCAGAATACTTAGTCTACTGGTCTGGAACGCAGAATGGGCAACACCTGGAATTTTGAAAATTCTTAAAAGGCTGTAAAGGACAGTAGGGATAAGAAAGCACTCCTCTAGCTCTTTTGGAGGCTATGATTTTGGACCTTGATTTGCATTAAACACAGCTGATGACGTTCATTCTGTGAATACCTGGGCGAGTTCCAGATCACGCGTGTCTGAATTTCTCTGGTAGGCCAAGGGCATCAGAATTTCTTTTTAAAGACTCGCAATGAGGTAGACTGACACAGTGGCTGCAACAGTGGGCTCACATACCACAACAGCGAAGATGGTGCAAGACTGGGCAGCGTTTCACTCGGTTGTACATAAGGCTGCTGTAGGTTGGAAAAGACATAACAACAACAGTGGTTTCTAACGAGAGTCAAGAATGAGAACCTTTCTGTAATGCCAGGGTTTCTCAGCCTTTGCAGCACCTTAGAGTCACATGGAACATGTAAAAGGACTGGTGTCCGGTCGCACACCAAAGCAAAACCAAACCCACTGCCTCTGAGTCAACTTTGACCCATAGCGACCCTATCGACAGAACAGAACTGCCATGTAGAGTTTCCAAGGAGCACCTGGTGGATTTGAACTGCTGACCTTTCAGCTAGCAGCTGCAGCACTTAACCGCTATGCCATCAGGATATTTCGGTCGGGGAGGGGGGGCCCGGGCCTGAGTATTTTAAAACTTCCCCAGGTGGTTTTAATATGCAGCTAAAGCTGTTGCCTTAGCTTCCTGTCATTTCTGTAATAGAAATACCACAGGTGGGTGGCTTTTAAGGACAGGTCTTTATTTTCTCATAGTTCTGGAGGCTAGAAGTTTGAACCAGGGTGTTAATTCTACTGGAAGATGTTCTCTCTATCTGTATCTGCTCTAAGGAAAAGTTTCTGTCTCTTTCAGTGTCTGTAGTCCTGATATCTGTAGCCTCACCTTTCCTAGGTTCCAATTCCTTGGCAAGACTCTGGTGGCTTCTGTCTCCTCTCTTCCCCTTGCCCCTGTTTGTCTCTGCGTCTATGTAGCTCTTTATATCACTCAGAAGCACTTAGGTTTAGGACACACTTGAGGGTCACGTCGTCATCAACAAAACCCCCTCTCAAATAAGATTATATCCTATAGAGGTCAAGATTCCAAAATGCAATTTGGGGAGACATAATGTAATCCACCCACAACAGCTACTCACCAAAGCATTAAAAGGTAGAGAAAAGTGGTTTTATGGCCGTCAAGAGTGAAAGAATTAAATTACACTATGGTATCACTAGTATAAACAGCCCCCTTGAGATCAATGACTTCAGGACTAGAAAGGCAACTACCATCAAGCAGTGCAAACGGCATGAATAATTCAAAATTGTGGAACAAGATTGGTTTTTAGAGTACAGAACAGCTTATGAAAGATAAGTATAACTACTGTAATGTGAAGCCTGCATAGTGGTTAAGTGCTACAACTGCTAACCAAAAGGTCGGCAGTTCAACCCCACCAGGCATTCCTTGGAAACTCTATGGGGGCAGTTCTCTGTCTATAGGCTCACCATGAGTTAGAATGTATTTGTTGGCACTGAGTTTGTTTGGTTTTTTTTTTTCTTTGGTTTTCTGTCTGTAAAGCAAAAAGGAATCAGAAACATAGGCCCAAAGAGATTCATTTATATTTGTAATGTTTTATTTTTTAAGCAATGTGATATTAATACTGAGCTATCTATAGCATGTTTATAAAAATTGGCTCTTAAACTCTAAAAAGAAAAACCCAGCAATGTTGGATGAAACCAAGTCTCATGTACCCATAGCCTTGCTTCAAAAAAAATTATCATAATCATAACTAATCATAACCAATCTGAATTTCCTTATTCCCAGACCTACTGCCTTGAATTAACCAAAGACTGGATCCTGAGAGTCTCATTTCACCCATAAGTATTTCAGTATATCTTAAACTCCAGAACTCTTTGGAACACAAATGCAACATCGTTATCACACATGAAATAAAAATAAATCCTTCCTATAATCAAACAGATGTTCAGTATTCAAGCTTCTCCAGTTTTCTCAAGTGTATCCATTGTTTTTATATTTGATTCGAGTCAAGAGAAAACTGATACTTTGCAGTGGGTTGTTCTTTGAAGACTCAGATTATCTGTTACCTGCTAATTTGGGGCTTCAGAGGTAGGAATATTTGTAACAGCATGTGTAAGTAATTTCTGAAAAGAATTGTGTTGTTTTTCTTGCAACACTTGTGATAGTGTATATTTGATAATTACAACATCACAGTGTCATTTCAGATTTTGCTTTGTTATCTGTAGTTTCAAGGCACTGATAGCTGGAAATGGAACTTTGATTGTGTTCTTATTGTTTTGTTGTACTTTTATTTTCTAGCAAGATGAATTCGTAATTAGTGTTGTTACCAACCATCAGGAGGCACTCAATGTCTTGTGTTTGTCTTTATTATTGGAGTAAAAACGATGTGACACAAAAATTCCATTTTAACAATTTTAAGTGTATAATTCAATAGCAATAATTACTTTCACAATGTTTTGTAGGCATCACTAGTTATCCCCAGAATTTTATCACAACTCCAAACACAAACTGTGTACTCATTAAGCAATGATTGTGCTCTGCCCCTTCTCCTCAGCCTCAGGTAACCACTAACCTAGGTTCTATATCTGCTCATGTCCTTATTTCAGGTATTTCACGTAAGTGCGATTGTGCATTATTTGTTCCTTATTGTCTGGTTTATTTCTATGAATTTTTCTCAAGGTTGATTGTTATAATGTATTAGAATTTCATTTCTCCTTATGAGTATGCATATACAGAGTTGTAGGATGACCATATATGAAGAAAACAATCATTAAAAATACAGGAAAAAAAAGATCAAAATGGATATCAGAAAGACTCTGAAACTTGTTCTTGAAAGTCAAGTAGCTAAAGAAAAAAGCAAAAATGATGAAGTAAAAGACCTGAACAGATTTCAGAAGGTGGATCAAGAAGACAAAGTATTACAATGATGTGTGCAAAGAGCTGGAAACAGAAAACCAAAAGAGAACAACATATTCTGCATTTCTCAGGCTGAAAGAACTGAAGAAAAAATTCAAGTGTCAAGTTGCAATAATGAAGGATTCTACAGGTAAAATATTGAATTATGCAGGAAACATCAATAGAAGACAGAAGGAATACAGAGTTAACACACCAACAAGAACAACAAAAAACTGGTCAGTGTTCAACCACTGTAACAGGAAGCACATGATCAGAAACCAACAGCAGTGAAGGAAGAAGGTGAAGCTGCTTTTAAGCCACTGATGAAGAACAAGGCTCTAGAAATTGATGGGTTATCAACTGAGATGTTTCAACAACCAGGATAGCAATGGAAACACTCACCTATCTATGTCAAGAAATTTTGAGGACAGCAACCTGGCCAACCAACAGGAAGAGATCCATACTTACCCCTGTTACCAAGAAAGATGATCCAACTGAAGATGGAAGTTACAGAACAACATTATCAATATCACACACAAGTAAAATTTTGCTACAGATCCTTCAAAAGCAACTACAGCAGTGTATTGACAGGGAATTGTCAGAAACTCAAGCCGGATTCTGAAAAGGACTTGGAACCAGGGACATCATTGCTGAGGTCACATGGATCTTGGCTTAAAGCAGAGAATGCCAGAATGATTTTCACTTATGTCTTACTGACTATGCAAAGTCGTTCAACTACCTGGATCATAACAAAGTCTGAGAAGAGGAAATCTCAAAACACTTCATTGTGTTCATGAGGAATCTGTACATGGATCAAGAGGCGGTTGTCCAAACAGAACAGGGGACACTGCATGATTTAAAATCAGGAAAAGGGTGCATCAGGGTTGTATCCTGTCACTATATCTATTTAATATGTATGCTGAGCAAACAATCCAAGAAGCTGAACAATATGAAAAGCGAAGCATCAGGATTGGAGGGTAAGTCATTAGCCACCTGACTTTACACAGATGACACCAACTTAACTTGCTGGAAGAGAAGAAGATCTGAAACACTGATGAATATCAAAGACCACAGCCTTCAGTATGGATTGCACTTCAACATAAAGAAAACAAAAATCCTCACAAATGGACCACTAAGCAGCATCATAATAAATAAAGGACTGAGGTTGTCAAGGATTTCGTTTTACTTGATTCCATAATCAACATCCATGGAAGCAACAGTCAAGAAATCAAAAGCCACATTGCATTGGAAAAATCTGCTGCAAAGAACCTCTTTCGAGTACAGAAAAGTAAAGAAGTCGTATTGAAGACTAAGGTGTGCCTGGCCCAAGCCATGGTATTTTTCAGTCACATCATATACATGCAAAAGCTGGAAAATGAACAAGAAGACAGAAGTATTGATACTTTTGAATTGCAGTGCTGAAGAATACTGAATACACCATGGACTGCCAAAAGAACAGATTTGTCCTAGAACAAGTACAACCAGAGTGCTCCTTGGAATCAAGGATACCAAGAGCACATCTCACGAATTGTGGTCATGTTATCAGGATTGGTCAATCCCTGAAGAAGGATACCACTTTTTGTAGAGTGTCCATGAAAAAGGAGACCCTCAACAAAATGGACTTACAGTTATTGCAACAATGGGCTGAGCATGACAAGCATTGTGGGCATGGTGCAGGACCAAGCAGTGTTCTGTTCTATTCTACACAGGGTCACTACGAGTTGGAACCAACTTAATGACACCTAATAACAATAACTTGTAGGAAGCTTAAAGCCTTCTCATTTTTTATTAATTGTGCCATTATCTGTGTCTTTACTGGGGCACTCACCTCCTTCACACTCACCATTAGAGGCCTCAGTTTAGTGCTGTCATTTTGATGTCTTTTTTGTGTGTTGTTTAGTTTCTTTTCTCCACTTAATTTTATATGCTGCATCATTTTTCTTCATGTATTTGCAGCTTTTTCACTGTCGTTTTCTATTTGCTGAGTCTTTTTCTTCTTTATTTTGATGTGTAGGATTGTTCTGTTTGCAGTTACCTTAATACTCCTATTTTTCTAACTCCTTTTGTCTTTCTATTGCCTTGACTTCCTTTCCGTATGAAAGATCTATGACTTTTTAGTCCCTCAATTTGGTTTTAATTTGGCTTTTACATGTTGATGTCTGTTTCCGACTCTACAGCACTTGGCTGGCTTGGCTTCCCTATTTTCAGTGTTTTAGCTTTATTTTTGTTCCTTCCCATTTGGGTAGATACGTGGTTGCGCTGTCCTGTGTTACAGACTTGGCTTGTTACTTGATGTTATTAATTTTCTAACCAGAGGACCCCATTTAGCATTTCTTGTAATCTTGGTTTTGCAAATTCTGTAAACTTTTTACCTGCAAATGTGCTAATTTCACCACCTTATTTTTGAGATAGTTTTGGTGGACACATACATTTAGGCTGACAATTTTTTCCTTCAAAGCTTTATATTTGTCATCCTGTTGTCTTACTTGCACAGTTTCTGCTGATTAGTTCTAGCTTAGTGTTACTCTCCTTTGAAGATGACTTCTTGTTTATCCCTAGCCATTCTTAAAATCCTCTATTTTTGGTTTTGGCAAGTTGGATTACAATATGTCTTGGTGAGTTTCTTTTGGGGTCTAACTTTTATGAGGTTCAATGATTATTTTGGAAAGGTATCTTTTCATGTTTCATATGAGGTAAATTTTCTGTCAACAAATCTTCAACTATTCTCTTTGTATTTCCTGTTACTTCCTCCACCCCTACCCCATCCTGGTACTCCAATCACTTGTAGTTTATTCCCCCTGATCGAGTCCCATGTAACTCCTAAGGTTTCATTTCTAAAAATTCTCATCTGATTTTTCCTCAAGTAGATTCGTGTCAAGTGGCTTATCTTAATAATTATCACTTCTATTCACAATTCTGCTCCTATGACTATTGACTAATTTGGCGATTTTATTGTTAATCTACTGGACGACTCATTGCTGTCTATGGATTTTTGCTGCCTGTTAAATCTGTCATTATGCTTTCCTGTAATCTTAAATTCTTCTATTGTTTTGCTGTGCTTCTTGGTTTATTCTCTGTTTTGCCTGATCTCCGGCTTGATCTCTTGAAAAATTCTATACACTGGTGTTTGTAGTTTGCCTTCAGTAATTCCAGGACGTTCTCTTCTTCTGGAAGATTTCTTGATTCTGTTTTGGGAGCTTGCTAAAGCCATCATAGTCTATCTCTTTATGTGATTTGATTTTGACAGTTACCTCTGAGTGATCAGTAATTTATTATGTTTACTTATTGAGTCTTAGCTTCTTATTTTCTTTTGTTGTGCCCAAAAGGTTGGTCACATAAACTGGTTTGATATTGGTGCTTCTGAAGCTCTAGTGCCCTGTTACCAGGTGATTAGCTTTATTACTAGGTATGTGAGCCCAGGAGTCAGTTTACTTTTCTCATATGGATTCAGGCTAAGCAACCAGATAGTTGGTCACCAAGCATGTGCTGCAAAGTCTTACCTACCATCAGAGATAGGCAGAGGTAACTGGAGGAGGCCCAGGTAAGTAGCTGCAGAAGAAGGTCATGTGGTGAGCAACTTGCCTGAAGTGTCTGAGAGGAAAGTAGTTTCTGTTCCCTAAAGCATGTGGGTTTTTCAGAGGACTACAGGTAGCCGATGCTGGTGGCTATAAAGATTGGGAGGCACCTCTACTTACTCCTGGCCCCCTGTAAAGGGTGACTGGGTGATATATGTGGAGGCACCAGTTTGCTCAGGTCCCTGATGTGGGTGATGACCCTGCTTAACAGTGAGAGCTGTATCAAATGTCACAAACCTGCAACTCCACCATATATCAGATATAGCTGAAATTAGGATTCTGTATATAGCCTATTGTACTGTGCTAGTAACAGTCTATACTGCTGAAATGGGCCCACACAGGTCTATGCACAGGTGAGATGCAAAGCCCACGGACCCCTTATGCTTGTACCTCAACAAAAGAGCTGTGCCTGTCTCCAGTACCTGCTTTAAGAAAAATTGCAGCTTATTGTCTCCAGTTTGTCAGCTGGTCTACTCTTCAAGGCCAGGAGCAAGGCTCTGGGCATGAAAGGAATCCAGCTTTTGGCCCAGGAGACATGTAATGGCTGATGCTGGCCTTGGACCTGGTGCAGAATGGGGAGTGGTTGAGTAAATGGCATAGTTTCTTTCCAAATGGGGTGATGTTTGATCTGCATTGTAGGTTAGAAGCTTGTAATATTTTGCGTGACTCAGTGCTGCTTTTTGCAGGCTCTGGACATGGAAAACACATCCCTAGTGCCACTGCTTACCTCATTATGCACATGAGCCCCTTTGGCTTGTAGGGTGATGTTTCTTGATGGGTCAGTTCTGGCTATTCTTTACTGCTTCTGAACTCTCCCTGCTCTCCCCACCTCTACCCCAACTCTGTGCCACTCCCTCTGATTCTTCCACTTGCCTTTGAAGTTCAGAGTTTCCAGACAGTCACATAAAATCAGTTCACTGTTTTTCTCAGGTCTTTGTTGTAAAAAGGATGAAAGGAAGGATCTGATTACTGCGTCATCTTGGCCACAGCTTGACTTTTTCTTTTTTTTATGTTGAGGCATAATCCATTCTTAGTATAGACAAGTGAGCCCTTTGATCTCCTTCAGTCAGTACTACAAGTCCTCTTTCAGCAAACAAGGTTGTGTCATCTGCATCATGCTAGTTGTTGATGAGTCTTCCTCCAATCCTTATATCCAGTTCTCCTTCATATCTTCCAGGTTCTCAGATCCCTTGCCCAGCATACAGACTGAATAAGCATGGTGAAAGCATGCAACTTGGATAAATCTTTTTTTACTTTACACCATGCAGTATCCCTTTGTTTTATTGGAATGACTGCCCATTATCTATGTGCAAAATTAAGTGTTCTGAATTCCTGTTCTTCACAATGTTATCCATAATTTGTTATGACTCACACAGATGAGTAACTCTACATAGTCTACATAGTCTACAAGTAGACATCTTTCTGGTATCGTCTGTTTTCAGCCAGGATTGGCCTGACATCAGCTACGATATCCCTGATTCCATGCCCTCTTCTAAATCCTGCTTAAAATTTTTGGAAGTTCTCTATTGATATAGCTCTGCAGCCATTTTTGTATGTTCAGCAAAATTTTACTTGCAAGTGATATTGATAGTGTTCTACAATTTCCACATTTGGTTGGATCAACTTTCTTAGGAACAGACACAAAAATGGATGTATTCTTTACTTGGCTGGCCAAATACTGTTCTCCAATTTCTTAGTATAGACAAGTAAGCACTTCTAGTGCACCATCTGTCTGTTGAAACATCCTAATTTGTATTCTGTCACTTTCTGGTGTCCTCTTTTTCACCAACGCCTTCAGTGCAGCTTGGATCTCTTTTTGTCAGTACCATATACTACCTCCTAAAATGGATGAACACTGGCCAGTTCTTTTTGGTATAATGACTACATATGCTTTCCATCTTTTGATGCTTCTTGCATTATTTACTATTTTCTCCATATAATCTTTTCAGTATTAACTCAAGGCTTGAATTTTTCTTTCCGTTCTTTCAAGTTCTTGGCTGTGTTCTTCCTTTTTTTCACTCTGTAGGTATTTTGCATATGCCATTTAATACTTTGTTCTTTTGAGCTACCCTTTCACATGTTCTGTTTAGCTCTTTCACCTCATTGCTTTCTTCTACTTCAGTTACTTGATGCTCAAGAGCAAGTTTGTGAGTTTCCTGTGATATTCATTGTCATGGATTGAATTGTGTCCCCCCAAAAACAGTGTAGCGATGTGGATGGGCCATGATTCCCAGTATCTCATGATTGTCTCCATTTTGTGATTTTCCTATGCTGTATGTTAAAGGATTAGGGTGGGACTGTAAATCCCTTCAGAAGATCACTATAAAGTGAGTTTCCCTGGAGTGTGGCTTGCACCACCCTTAATCCTTTCATCCCACAAGAGATAAAAGGGAAGCAAGCAGAGGACTGGGAACCTGACACCACCAAGAAAGCAACACTGGCAGAAGAACACATCCTTCAGACCTGAGGTTCCTGCACCAAGATGCTCCCTGGACAAAGACTGATGCAGAGTCAACAAGTGGGAAAGCCTTCCTCTGGAGAGGACATCTTGAATTTGGACTTGTAGCCTACCGGACTGTGTAAGAATAAACTTTCCTTTCTTAAAGCCATCTCCTATATGGTATTTCTGTTACAGCAGTACTAGCTGACTAAATACAACATTCATTTTGATCTTTTCTTTCTTAATGACCCTTGCTTTCTTCTTATATGATGTTCTTGATGTCATCTGGTAACTCATCTGGTCTTTGATCACTAGTGTTCAACGTGTCAAATCTCTTCTTACAATGGTTTCTAAATTCAAGGGTTTTAGTTAGCTAGTGCTGCACTAACAGAAATACCATGAGTGGCTGGCTTTAGCTAAGGAAAGTTTACTCTTACACAGTCCAGTAGGCCACAAGTCCAAATTCAGGGTGTTTGCTCCAGACTTTCTCTCTTTGTTGGCTCTGAAGAAAGGTCCTGCATCACATCAATTGTTGGCCAGGAACTTCAGGTCTGAAGGATGTACTCTCCTCCTGGTGCTGCTTTCTTGATGGTATAAGGTTCCTAATTCTCTGCTTGCTTCCCTTTCTTTTTCTCTCTCATAGGATGAAAGCATAAAAGCTAGTGCAAGCCACAGTCCAGGGAAACTTGCTTTACAATGGAGCAGGGAGATGATCTTATGAAAAGATTTACAGTCCCACCCTAATCCTCTTTTAACATAATGCACTCTGTTAATCACAAGCAGAGATTAGAATTTACAGCATCAGAAAAATCACACAATGGATGGCAATCACAGAATACAGGGAATCATGTCCCAGCCAAATTACTACACATATTTTTGGTGGTGAGAGTACACAGTTCAATCCATGACATCAGGTAAAACACTGATGGTCACATTTTGACTCTCATAGATTTGTTCTAATTTATTCGGTTTCAGCTTGACCTTGCATTTCATGAACTGATGGTCTGGCTTTGTTCTAAGAATACTGAGCTTTACCACTGTCTCCACAGATACAGTTGATATGATTCCTCTGTATTCTGAGAAAGTCAACTTGAAGAGAAAAGGTGCTGCATTCATTTTCAAAACTGGGGTTGGATTCATTGTCAAAAAGAACATTTCAAGATCTGTTCTGAACATCTGTCTCTGAAAATGCTGTGATAAAGCTGAAACACCAGCTAATATGACTATTATCCAAATTTACACACCAACTACTAGGGCCATAGATGAAAAACTGAAGATTTTTACCATCTTCTGCAGTGTGAAACTATCAAACATGCCATCAGAATGCACTGATGATTATTCATGACCAGACTATGAAAGTTAGAAATGAAGAGGGACATGCAGTTGGACAACACGGCCTTTCTGATGGAACAAAGCTGAAGGTTGCACGACATAATTTTGTAAAATTGGTGGCTTTTCTGGAGTAAGTGAATTTGAATCTTTTTGTTGGCTGGACAGTCCAAACAGGGAATTACTGTCTTCTGTAATTGAGAGAGGTGTATTCAAGTTTTAACTCCCTGTGATTTAGCCACACAAAGATTGCTAGGGAGCACTACATATAGTCTTTTCCAATGAAGTGCTGAGGAATCATTTAGTTGATAACTTTTTTAATATAGTTCTCTGGAACAGTATCAGATAGATTTTAGGTTTTTGATTTGGGTTGGTAAAAACTTCTTTAAACCTGTAAAAATACTTCTTAGGGTACTGGATTAACAATTCACAGTTTTTAACACTATTTGAGTCAGTATAAGCAATATAAAAGGGGACAATGTAGTTTACAAGAACTGTTCTATGAGTCATTTTAGCATTCACTTGTTGGAATTCATAGTGGAATTATTTAAACCAATACAATTACCTTTTAATCTATATTCTCTAATGAGCATAATCATATCAGTTATTTAAATAACTGATTCTTACATTAAAATAGAGAAAGAAAACCTAGGTAATTCTTTAGTTTTACTTATCCTCACATACCTAATCTTCACTCCATGTCATTGCAGCTTAGCAGCAACTTGAAAAATCTTGGTTTTGCATGAGGATTCTAAAAATCCCAATACAGTCCAAGACCATTCATTTTAAATACTATTTAAAATAGTATACTCCTTTATGTAAGTTTATAGTCTTTAGATTGAATTATGTTCAAATATTTTAAGCATGTCAGCAAACTGAAACTCATCCATAAATGATAAAATTAAAATGGTCACTTTGTTGTTGTTAAATACTGTTTAGTCAGTTCTAACTCATAATGAATCCTATCCACAACAGAATGAAACACTGCATGGTTTGTGCCATGTCCACAATCATTTCTATGCTTAAGCCCATCATTGTGCTACTGTGTCAATCTATCTTGTTGAGATTTTTCCTTTTTTTCACTCACCCTATACTCTTACCAAGCATGATGTTCTTCTCCAGGGATCCTTCTAATGACGTGTCCAAATTATGTCAGACACAGCCATTCCATCTTTGCTTCCAAGGAGCACTCTGGTTATACTTCTTCCAGAACAGTACTGTTTGTTTTTTTGGTGCTCCACGGTACATTCAATATTCTTCTCCAACACCGTAATTCAAAGGCATCGATTCTTCTTCTGTCTTCCTTGTTCATTGTCCAGCATTCACATACATACAATGGAATTGAAAATACTGGGGCTTGGTTCAGACACACCTTAGTCTTCAGGGTGCCATCTTTTCAATACTTTAAAGAGGTCTTTTGCAGCAGATTTTCTCAGTGTACGTATCTTTTGATTTCTTGGCTGCTGCGTTCATGGGCATTGATTGTGGACCCAAGTAAAACGAAATCCTTGACAATCTCAATCCTTTCTCCATTTATGATGATGTTATTTACTGTTCCAGTTGTGAGGCTGTTTTCTTGATGTGGAGGTGCAATCCATACTGAAGGCTATGGTCCTTGATCTTCATCAGTGTTTCAAATCTTCATTCCCAGCAAGGTGGTGTTGTATGTGCAATGTAAGCTATTAAAGAGTTGTCCTCCAGTCAGTGCCTCGTTCTTCATATAATTCAGCCTTTCTGATTACTTGCTCAGCATACAGATTGAAAATGTACGGTGAAAGGATACAACCCTGATACACAACTTTCCTGACTTTAAATCATGCAGTGTCCGCTTGTTCTGTTTGCACAACTGCCTCTTGATCCATATACAGATTCCTTAAGAGCACAATTAAGTGTTCTGTAATTCACATTCTCTGCAATGTTAGCCTGAATTTGTTATGATCCACACAGATGAATGTCTTTGCATAGTCACTGAAACACAGGTAAACATCTTTCTGGTATTCTCTGCTTTCAGCCAAGATCTATATGACATCAGCTATGATATCCCTGGTTCCATGTCCTCTTCTGAATCCAGCTTGAATTCCTGGCAGTTCCTTGTCAATATACTGTTGCAGTCACTTTTGTTCTTGGGCAAAATTTTACTTGCTTGTGGTATTAATGATATTGTTGGGTAATTTCTGCATTCAGCTGGATTACCTTTCTTTGGAATGGGCATAAATATGGATCTCTTCCAGTCAGTTGGCCAGATAGCTGTCCTCTACATTTCTTGGCACAGATGAGTGAGCACTTCTAGAATAGCATCTGTTTGTTTGTTGAAACATCTCAATTGATACTCCAATTCCTGGAACCTTGTTCCTTGCCAATGCCTTCAATACAGCTTCGGGTTCTTCCTTCAGTTAACACAGGTTCCCAATTACATGCTGCTTCTTCAAATGGCTGATCATCCACCAGTTCTTTCTGTGTATTTCTGTGTGACTCTCTGTATTTCTTCCATCTTCTTTTGATGCTTCTTGAGTCCTTTACTATTTTTCCTGTAGAATCCTTCACTATTGCAACTCGAGACTTGAACTTTTTCTTCAGTTCTTTCAGCTTGAGAAATGTGTTCTATCCTTTTGATTGTCTATTTCCATCTCTTTACACAAGTCATTACAATACTTTGTGTTCTCGGCTGCCCTTTGAAATCTTCCATTCAGTTCTTTCAGTTCATCAGTCCTTCCTTTTGCTTTAGCTGCTCAACATTCAAGAGCAAGTTTCAGAGTCTGACACCTAATTTGGTCTTTTCTTTCCTTCCTGTCTTTTTTAATGACCTCTTGCTTTCTTCATGGATGATGTCTTTGATGTCAATTTACAATTTGTCTGGTCTTCAGTTATTACTGGTCAACACATCAAATCTGTTCTTGAGATGGTCTCTAAACTCAGGTGGGATATACTCAAAGTCATACTTTGGCTCTTGTGGACTTGTTCTAATTTTCCTCAGTTTCAAACTGAATTTGCAAATGAGTAATTGATGGTCTGTGCTGCAGTCAACACCAGGTCTTGCTCTGCTGACCTGGAGCTTTTCCATTGATGTAGATGATTTTATTCCTGTGTATTCCATCCGGTGAGGTCCACATGTACATTCACTGTTTGTATTGGTGAAAAAAATGTATCTGCAACTAAGAAGTCATTGGTCTTGCAAAATTCTATCACGTGATTTCTGGCATACTCCAGCATAATTTCTATCACCAACACTGTACTTTCCAACTACTGATCCTTCTTTATTTCCAACTTTTGCATACTAATCACCAGTAATTATTAACGCAGCCTGACTGCATGTTCAATCAATTTCGGAGTGCAGAAGCTGGTAAGAATTTTCCATTTCTTCATTTTGGGCCTTAGTGGTTGTGTAAATTTCAATAATAGTTGCACTAACTGGCCTTCTTTGTAGGAGTATGGATATTATCCTTTCACTGACAGCTTTGTACTTCAGGGCAAATCTTGAAATATTTTTTCTGACGATGAATGCAACACCCTTTCACTTTACATTTTCGTTCCTGATATAGTAGACCATGACTGTCCAATTCAAAATGGGCAGTACCAATCTATTTCAGCTCACTAACGCCTAGCATATCGATGTTTATGCATTCCATTTCATTTTTGAAAATTTCCAACTTTCCTAGTTTCATACTTTGTACATTCCATGTTCCAACATTAATGGATGTTTATCGCTGTTTCTTCTCATTTTGATTCATGTCACATCAGCAAAGGAAGATCTTGAAGGCTTTCCTCTATCCACGTCTTTAAGATTGACTCTACTTGGAGGAAGGAGCTTCTCTACAGCTGTCTTCTTGAGTACCTTCTAACCTGGCAGGCTCCTTTTCCAGCACTGTTATCTGACAATGTGCTGCTGCTATTTATAAGGTTTTTCCTGGCTAATTCTTTTCAAAAGTAGAGTGTTGGGTCCTTGTTCCCAGATTGTCTTATTCTGGAACCTCAGCTGAAACCTGTGTGTCACGGGTGACCCTGCTGGTAGCCAAAAACTGGTGGCATAGCTTCCAGCATCACTGCAACACACAAGCCTCCACAGTATGACAAACTGACAGACAAGCAGTATCTACTTGATCTCCCTTTACTCAATCTTCCTAGCCTGGTCACTCTCCTTTTACTCACTCTTCCTAGCCTGCTCCCTCCCACTTTACACAATCTTCCTAGTTTGCTCCTTTCCCCTTTACTCAATCTTCCTAGCCTGTTCTCTCTCCCTTTACTCAGTCTTCCTAGACTGCTCACTCTCCATTTACTCAAACATAGCCACTATAAACTCATAATAATGCTTCTTAAAAACTACAGATATGAACAGAAAAAAGCCTAATAATGTAATCTCCTACGATGGGGTATTTCTTCGTAATTATAGGACAGAATGATGTGGTTAACGTCAGCAGCTGGTATCTGAAATATGCATACTGGGTGGAGTAGCAGCTGCTACTCTAGTTGAGCTTGCTAACTGTAGCTTCAGCTTCTGTTCTGGTACATACTCTCAGAACTACAAAATTATCAGAAGTAGGAGTTTTACTGAAAACACAGCCTCTGGGCCTGTGCTGGACAGAAGTTTCACTATTGTTAAGTCACTGTGGGTCCACATCAACCCCTAAAAGGAGCCCACTTTCAGGCATACTCTGCTTATCAGAACATTACTTGCATGAGCCAGGCAGTTTTCTCATGAGTTGTGGAGGATAAATGATGAATGTAGTGAGAAAAAATGCTCAATGTAGCACTATACACACAACTGATATATTTCAGCTCTACACTGCTCTGCATACAAAGAAGCCTAAAAGAAATTACCCAAGACAGTACAAGTGGTGGGATGCTGAATGATTTTTCGGTTTTCCTTGTAACTTCCCACTGAAACCAAATATTCTACAATGAGGACATATATGTTATGATGTGAAAAATTTTTTAAATCTAAAAATAAAATAGCTGATAAAAATAAATCACACTTCAAGGTGTCAAAGGTTGATGAGACTTTATAATAAAGAGAATCTGTAAATAAAGGAACCAAAATAACATTTGGTATTTATCCAGTCATGTGACACAAGCAAAATGTAACTTAGCTTACACAGTTGCTGCATGTGGGGTTTGACTGGGTCCTAAAAGAAGAAACAGTGACATATTCTCTTATCTTTCACACTCAAAAGATCAATCCAGTGTATTATCTCATGTTTTCTAAGAATTCCAACATATCTGTAGATGTTTCCATATTTTTTACACATACGTATTTCAAATATCTGATCTCACATACTTGTTAGAAAAATTTTTCATATCATAATCTTCACACGCTATGGCTTTTCTCATGTCATCCTTCAATTTTTTTAAGAGATTACCAAAAGCCTTCCAACATTACTCACATGTATCTTCTACTTTCTCATGTTCTCAAAAAGGTGAGTGAAAACGGAAGTTTCCCTCATCCCTTAAGTACATAAGGCCTCTCTCCACTCTGACTTCTTAGAATTTTACTGAGAAATACAGAATAACTAAAGGCCTTTTCATATTCCTTACATTCATCAGGTTACTATTCTCTGTGAACTCCTGCTTAGTGAAGCATGAAAAACTAGAATTCACATTTTTCTTTCCACATAAATTTCTTTCCACTAAGACTAATTTTGTGTTCCTTGAGGTAAGGAGTAACAAAGACTTGACCACATTCTTTACATTCATAATGCTTTACCCCACTCTTCACTGTTCTTAAATAGTTAGCAAAGTATGAGGACTAAGGCATTCTGACATTCTTTATACTTACATAAGGCCTCTCTATATTGTGAACTCACTAGTGGTTAGTGAGGGATGAGGATTGATTACAGGCTTTCCCACTTTCCTATCATAAAATCTATCTCCACTGTGAGTTCTAAAATGTTTACGGAGGGATGAGGAAGACCTAAAAGTTTTCCCACATTCCCTACATTCATAAGGTCTCTCTCCACTGTGAGTTCTTATATGTCTAGTGATGGATGAGTAATCACTAAAGGATTTCCCACATTCCTTACACCGATAAGGTTTGTCTCCACTATGGGTTCTTATATGACTAGTGAGATGTGATGACTGACTAAATGTTTTCCCACATTCCTTACATTCATAAGGTCTATCTCCACTGTGTGTTCTTATATGGCTAGTGAGGTGTGAGGACTGACTAAACGCTTTCCCACATTCTTTACATTCATAAGGTCTGTCTCCACTGTGAGCTCTTTCATGCCTAGTGAGCTGTGAACACTGACTAAATGATTTCCCACATTCCTTACATTCATAAGGTCTATCTCCACTGTGTGTTCTTAAGTGACTAGTGAGATGCGAGGACTGACTAAAAGCTTTCCCACATACCTTACATTCGTAGGGTCTATCTCCACTGTGAGCTCTTTCATGCCTAGTAAGTTGTGAACACTGACTAAAGGCTTTTCCACATTCCTTACATTCATAAGGCTTCTCTCCACTGTGAGCACTTACGTGTCTTGTGAGATACGAAACTTGACTAAAGGCTTTCCCACATTCCTTACATTCATAAGGCTTCTCCCCACTGTGAGTTCTTATATGTTTACGGAAGGATGAGGAAGAACTAAACGCTTTTCCACATTCCTTACATTCATAAGGCTTCTCTCCACTGTGAGTTCGTAAATGTGTAGCAAGGAATGAGGAACGACTAAAGGCTTTCCCACATTCCATACATTCATAAGGCCTCTCTCCACTGTGAGTTCTTATATGTCTAGTGAGGTTTGAGAGATAGCTAAAGGCTTTTCCACACTCATTACATTCATAAGGTTTCTCTCCACTGTGGGCTATTACATGTCTAGTGAGATCTGAGACCTGACTAAAGGCTTTTCCACACTCCTTACATTTATAAGGCCTCTCTCCACTGTGAGTTCTTACGTGTTTGGTGAAGGATGAAGAAGAACTAAATGTTTTTCCACATAAATTACATTCATAAGGTCTTTCTCTATTTAGAGTTCTTACACGTTCAGTGAAGGGTAAGGAACAACTACAGGGTTTCCCATAATCCCCACATTTACAAAGACTCTCTCTTACAAAAGGTGTTGTTGTGTAAGAGGCACAACTGCAGTCTTCTCCACATTCATGACAATAAGGTTTGTACCCAGGGTGAGATCCAATGTGATTCTCAAACGATGAATGGTCCATGAGAGCTCTGTCATACTGCAGGCACTCAGACGGATTTAGGCCATTGTGAGTCTGTTTGAGGCTAGCAAGGTTTCCAATCCAGTTGAAAGTTGATTCACATTGATTTTCTTCTCTACTTTCTTTACTTTCGTGGAGGCTCTCTACTGTATGTATTCTGTTAAAAACAAAGTTTTTAAAATCAAATCTGTCACCATTTCACAATTACTACACAGAATGAATATGTCATTTTCCAGCATATATTGTCTCATGTTGTTGCACATATTGAATCATCTCACAGATGGTGTTACCAATACCCTTTCTCTAAATAATAGAACTTCCTGATAATCATGTGCAAGTAAAATGTTACAAATATTGAATTATGTGATTCACATTTATGGAAATACTGTTATGAAAATCATGTAAATATACCAGTTTAAAGCTGGTTTTATACACACAGACACAGAAATGTTGTGCCACCTTAAGACTCTCCTGAGGCACTGTTCAGTATCACATAATACTCACTGCTCATGCTTTCCCTGGTTGCTGTGCTGCCATTCAATGTCATGGAATACACAGATTTCTCCTAACATGGAGAACCAGGAGTCGCTCTTCATGGATAACCTTTGGTCATTATTATCCTGTTGAAAAACTGACCCAACAATTTTTAGAGGAGTTCCATAGTAGGAAACACGACAGCAAGGAAAATTTTTGAGGAACAAGATATATGTGGATAAACAAAGACTTTGAAGCATTTGGCTGTTACATGATTCTGCCAGTGGTCAAAAGGGTAAGAAATGTATCAAGAAATTGAGAGTGATGGTGACACAAAACCTGTTGCTAATGAGCCAATGCCAACTTATAGCAACCCTATAGGACAGCATAGAACTGCCCCCTACATTTCCAAGGAGTACTTTGTGGATTTGAACTGCTGACCTTTCACTTAGCAGGCACAGCACTTGTCCACTATGCCACCAGGGTTTCAGTAAGCTGTAATTAGGAAAACAAAATAAAAAAGTACTGCAAACAATGCATGCACATAAAGGTAGTATTAAAAGAGGAAATGGGGAAGTCGTTTCTTAGAAACACAGGAAGCACGATTTAGGACTGACGAAAATCAAACATCAAATCAGGTATGTATGTACGTTTTACTCCTGTGATCAAAAGGGATTATTTTAAGTTGATTTCTTCAAATGTAATTTCATCCCCACAAGCCTTCAAAAGATTATTGCTTTTCTGGTGTTAGATGACATTACAGCTCTGGATAAATCCTTGGTCCACTCTCTTAAGATCTTTCCTTTGCTTCTCAGTGAAAAAACTTAATATAGTTCATATGCTGCTCACAGGTAAATACAGACCATGAGGAAAGATAGGCAAGCATATTTTCCTGACATAGCACCACTACGTTGGGCTCCCCAGTTTCTACAGATGGACAGCTGTGAGTTCATGTGCAGCAAAATCATCAAGGCAAATGTATAATAAACATCATAAAACCATACCAAGATATCAAAGCACAGATCTCTTTGCTTCAAAGTGATCCCTCAAAGTCAAGAGTCACAAAATTAAAACACTGAAAGAGTCACAAGGCTTTTACCCAAAAGAAAAACAAAATCGTTTTAATACATGGGGCTCGCATGGTATAGTGGGTAAGAGTTTGGCCTCTAACAGCTGTTCCTTGGAAACCCTATGGACAGTTTTACCCTGCCATGCAGTGTTGCTGAGTTGGAATCGACTCAAGAGCAAAGGGTTTGGATAATTTTTTTGTTTGTTTATTATGACTGAGTGGAAAGTTACAATACAATTCAAATTTGCATGCCAGCCTATCTGCAGTTCCCTCAGCTCTCCTTGCCTGGTGACAGACAGCACACTCCTCCTTTCCATTCCATACATGTCATAGCCTCTTAATCACCTGTCTCCTCCTCTCCGTCCTCTCCACTCCCCTCTAGTAGAGGCCATTAAGATGACATGGATGATTTTTTGAGTACAAAGATTTTTAGTTTTATGAGAAAGCTTCTCAAGTCTAAGGCCTACAAAGGCAGTGAAAACACGTCACATTTGCCAATGTTGTCCAATCCCACAACCTAAATTCTATCAGGTCAATGAGTACAATGTATTTGCCCACAAAAAAGTAAATAAGAAAAATAAAGCCAAGCTTACCTGAGTCCAGGTTCCTAAAGGTTTCCATCATCACATCTCTGTAGAGTTCCCTCTGAGAAAAATCCAACAAAGCCCACTCTTCTTGGGTAAACTCCACAGCCACATCTTCAAAGACCACTGAGTTCTAAAAGATCACATAATGCGGATCAGCAAGGTGCCAGCTTTCCCAGGACAGACAAGAGGATAGGGGAACCTGAAGTCCTGGGGATGTGAGACTTCATACGGAGATCATGCAAGGTTCTGAGTCCTACTGCAGACTTTACCAATCAGTCTCATCCCTTTGTTGTTTACATTTACCTCCTTGCTGGGGGAATTCTACCAATGAGATCTAACAACATTTGAAACATGGTGAACTTAGCTCTCCATGGTTTGACTATGACCAATTCCAGCCTTATTCTTCTTTGTAATTATGGCTCAGAACAGACTGAAAACATAAGGGAAATAAATCCTCTATCAATAAAAATACCTATTTCCACCATCAAATCATCATTTCTCTGTGGAAAATAAGAATTTCACCTTCATCCATAAGATCCACAAGAAAATACAATGAAAACATAAAGCACTGGTGAAAGGAGGATGATATTAATAACTGGGAAACACCAAGTTTCTGGTAGTGTCCCCTGCTGACAGAATAGATAAAGCAAGCATCAGACTCAGATGTGACAGATTTTAGAATTACCAGACTAAGAGATCATCCATGAGGAAAGCAATAGGTCATTAAAAAGACAGGAAATAAAGATCAAACCGGATGTCAAAAGAGACTCTGAAACTTGCTCTTGAATGTTGAGCAGCTAAAGAAAAAGGAAAGAACAACAAAGTAAAAGAACTGAAAATTTTCAGAGGACAGCTTGAGAAACCAAAATGAAGTATTATAATGACATGTGCCAAGAGTTGGAAATAGAAATACAAAAGGGAAGAACATGTTCTGCATTTCTCAAGCTGAAAGAACTGAAGAAAAAATTCAAGCCTCGAGTTGCAACAGTGAAGGATTCTACAGAAAAGTATCAAATGACTGGGGAGCATCAAAAGAAGATGGAAGCAATACACAGTCATTATACCAGAAAGTACTGGTAGATGATCAGCCATTTGAAGAAGCAGCGTATGATCAGTGCCTATGTTACTGAAGGAAAAAGTCGAAACTGCATTGAAGGCATTGGTGAAAACAAGGATCCAGGAATTGCAATATCAAATGAAATATTTCAACAAACAGACGGCATGCTGGAAGTGCTCACTCATCTATGCCAAGAAATTTGGAGGACAGCTATCTGGTCAACTGACTGGAGGAGACCCATATTTATGCCCATTCCAAAGAAAGGTAATCCAGCAGAATGCAGAAATATCATTAATACTACACGCAAGTAAAATTTTACTCAAGATCATTCAAAAGTAACTGCAACAGTATTATTAATAAGGAACTGTCAGAAATTCAAGCTGGATTCCCAAGAGAATATTGAACCAGGGATATCATAGAGATGTCAGATGGATCTTGGCTGAAAGCAGAGAATACCAGAAAGACGTTTACCTGTGTTTTATTGACTATGCAAAGACATTTCACTGTGTGGATCATTACAGATTATGGTTAACACTGCATAAAATGGGAATTCCAGAATACCTAATTGTGCTCTTAAGGAATTTATAAATGAATCAGGAGGCAGTCATGTAACAAAACAAGGGGACACTGCGTGGTTTAAAGTCAGGAAAAGTAGGCATCAGGGTTGTATCCTTTCACTATTACTTTTTCAATTTGTATGCTGAGCAAATAATCTGAGAAACTGGATTATATGAAGGAGAACAGGGAATCAGGATTGAAAGGCAACTCATTAACAACTTGAGTTACATAGATGGCAGCACTGTACTTACTGCAAGTGAAGATTTGAAACACTGATGACGATCAAAGACCACAGCCTTCAGTAAGGCCTGCACCTCAACATCAAGAAAACAAAAATCCTCACAACTGGACCAGTAAGCAACATCGTCATAAACTGAGAAAGAACTGAGGTTGTCAAAGATTTTATTTTACTTGGGTCCACAACCAACACTCATGGAAGCAGCAGTCAAGAAATCAAAAGATGGACTGCACTGGGAAAATATGCTGCAAAGGATCTCTTTAAACTACAAAAAAGTAAAGATGTCACACTGAAGACTAAGGTGTGTGTTTTAGTCACCTGGTGCTACTCCAGTAGCAAATACCATGAACGGACAGTTTCATGAAGAGAAACTTTGCTAACACAGTCTGGTAAGCCACATATCAATTTATGAGTTACAGGTCCACTCAATAAGAGAAACTAACACAGTCCAGTAGTTTGAATCCAAATTCAAAGAGAGCATCTTGGCACAGGAACCTCAGGTCGAAAAGACGTGCTCTGCTCTTGGCGTTATGAGATTCCCAACTCACTCTGCTCACTTCTCTCCCTTACGTCCTACAGCTGGTGACTTGAGTCCTGCCTCACCAGCACAACTGCTGCCCATTCTCCCTCATCAACATCACAGAGGCCGGATTCACAACACATGGGAGGAACTGCCATTCCTGGGACTCACAGCTAAGTCAAATCAACATACACATTTTTGGGGGAACACAATGCAATCCACGACAGTGGACTCAAGCCACGGTATTTTCAATCACATCATATGCATGAGAAGGCTGGACAATGAATAAGGAAGACAGAAGAAGAACTGATGCCTCTGAATTGTGATGCTGGAGAAGAATACTAAATGTACCACGCACCGCTAAAGAACAAACACCTATTCTGGAGCAAGTACAACCAAAGTACCCCTTGGAAGCAAAGATAGCCAGAATACGTCTCACATGCTTTAGACATGTTGTCAGGAGGGATCAATCACTGGAGAAGGACATCATGCTTGGTCAAGCAGAGGGTCAGTGAAAAAGAGGAAGACCCTCAACAAGATGGACTGGCACAGTGGCTGCAATGCTGGGCTTAAGTGTAAAAACTATTGAGGCCACAACACAAAATTGGGGAGTGTTTCATTCTGTTGTGCAAGGGTCACCATGAGTCAGAAACAATGCGATGGCACCAACAACAACAACATTCCCAATAAAGGTGATCCAACAGAATATGGGAATTATCAAACAATATCATTAACATCACATGCAAGTAAAATTGTGTTGAAGATCATTTAAAAGCTGCTATAGCTGTACAAGGTCGGCAGTTCAAATCCACCAGGCGCTCCTTGAATACTCTGGGGGTCAGTTCTACAGCTGTACAGTGACAAGGAACTGCCAGAAATTCAGGCTGGATTCAGAAGAGGCCATGAAATCAGGGGTACCATCATTGACGTCAGATGGATTCTGCCTGAAAGCAGGGACTACCAGAACAATGGTCACCCGTGTTTTCTCAACTCGGCAACGGCATCCAACTGTGTGGATCAAATTGTGAATAGTGCTGTGAAGAGTGGGAACTTCAGAACACTTAACTGTGCTCATGAAGAACCTGTGCATGAAGTAAGCCGGAGTGTTCAAACAGAACCGAGGAAGACCGCGCGGTGTCAGGAAAGGTGTGCATCAGAGTTGTGTCCTTTTCGCTACATCTATTGAATTTGAATGGCAAATGAATAATCTGAGAAGCTGAACTATGGAAAACGGGGTGTCAGGACTGGAGGAAGACTCATTATCAACCTGTATCAAACAGATGTCACAATCTTACTTGCTTAAAATGAAGTGGACTTAAAACACTGATGACTGTCAAAGCCTAGAGCTTTCAGTATGGATTACACCTTAACAAAAAGAAAACAAATATCCTCACAAAGGGACCAACAAGCAACATGATGATAAATGAAGACTGAAGTTTTGAAGTTGTCAAGGGTTTCATTTTACTTGCATCTACAGTCAGCAACACCCATGGAAATAGAAGAAATCAAAAGATGTAATGTGATGAGCAAAGCTGCTGCAAAAGAGTTCTTTAAAGTGTTAAAAAGCAAAGATGTCAGCTTGAAGAATAAAGTGTGCTAGACCCAAGCCATGGTGTTATCTATTACCTCATATGCATATGAAAGTTGAACAATGAATAAAGAAGGCAAAGGAGAAAAAAGATCTGTGTGAACTATGGTGGTGGCAAAGAACAATGAATGAATGAACACAGCACGGACTGCAGAAGAGCAAACAAATCCATCTTGGAAGAAGTATGGCTAGAACGATCCTTAGAAATGAGGACGGCAAGACTATGTCCCACATACTCTGGACATGTTATCAGGCAGAACCAGTCCCTAGAAAGGGGCATCACACTTGGTACAGGGTTAGCGAAAAAAAGAAAAAGGAAGATCCTCAACGAGTTGAAGTCACAAAGTGGCTACAACAAGCTCAAGCAGAACAATGACAGTCAGGATGGTGCAGGACGGGGCCATGTTGCGCTCTGTTGTACACAGGGTCGCCAGGAGTCAGAACCAATTCGATGGCACCTAACAACATCGGAGTTGGAGGCTTCCATATATAAAACACTCTACCCCACAAGGGCAACACGTACATTCTTCTCCAGCATATCTGGATCATTTGCCAAGGTTCAAAAGCAACTCTCAATACATTCAAAAAGATTGAAATAATAAAGTATATTTTCTCTGACTGTACTGAAATGAAGCCAAAAAATTAGTAACAGAAGAAAAAGACACTTCACAAACACATGAAAATTAAATAAGACACTTAAATAACCAATGGCTGATAAATCACAAAACAAATTAGAAAATACTTAAGACAAATAAAAGCAAAAGCAAACTTTCCAAAACTTAGGGTACAAAGTGAAGAAGTGTTAACAAGGCAAGTTATAGCACCAAATACCTATGTCACAGATTGAATTGTGTCCCCCCAAAATGAGTGTCAACTTGGCTAGCCCATGGTTCCCTATACTGTGTGACTGCCCACCACTGTCACCTGATGCAATTTTACTGTGTTGTAAACCACACCACTACATACTTAAGGAAGCAAGATTAAAGGCAATTATGTTACCAAGTCAGAACTCAACCTAAAAGATAAGGCTATATATTGAGTCAATCACTTTTGCTATATAAAACAAAGCAAGCAGAGAGACAGGGGAACATCCTGCCACCAAGAATAAAAACCAAGTGGGAACATGTACTTTGGAATCAAGGTCCCTGTGCTGACAAACTCCTAAACCAACCAAGGGAACAGAGCCAACACAGAAGGTCTTCCCCTGGAGCTGTGCCCTGAATTTGGACTTCTAGTCTACTAGGCTGTGAGAGTATAGAATTGTTTTTACAAAGCCATCTACTTATGGTATGTCTGTGACAACAGCACTAGATAACTAAGATAGTTCACAGGAGTTGGAATAGACTCAAAGCAACCAGTTTAACTTGTCAGGGATATGAAGGAATTATCCAAGGGAACAGTTAACAAAAGACTGTTCCAGAAAGAGTAATGAAGTGAGAAGGAAGAACCGTATCCCAAGCGTTCTTCCATCTGAACGAACCCCATAATCATGAGTATTGTCTGTGAGTTATGTGTGGCCACTACAATGAATTTTTCAACCTAACAGAGCAGTAGTTGAGTGCCATGGAAGACAGAGCTGGTGTCACAACTCATAAAGATGGCACAGAGAGTAGGTATGTCCGACCTCTGCCTTGTAAGAATCAGCCTTGGGCTGCTGATCTTGATTTTCTTTTCCCTCTGTGAAGTGAGAGGGGGACAGACACCACCTCCCTGCTGATTTTACAGCTGTACAATGGATAGTAGATTTTGGATGATTTGTCAAGTGGAACACATGCAGACATAGGAACACAGACCTACAGGCACCAAGAGGTATAGCATTCAAAAACATCATGAGGAAAACAAGTCCCTAAAGATCCATAGTCAGTGCATTTATAGAAAGCCCAAAAGGTACAAAACTCAACAACAGATAGTTTAAGAATTAAGCCTTGAATGGTAACAGTCTAATAACAGCAATAACAATAACAACACATTTCTACGATGCTTTGAATAGTTACCTCTAGGTGAATGAGATCAGGACAAGACACCCTGAGAGGCTCTAAGAACTCTCTGCATCCTATTTGTGATCAGGTGTTTAGATCTGTGGTATTCACCTTTCCATGAAAAGTTTCACACATTCTTTGTTTATAATGTACTTAAAACTACAAGGAGCCCTAGTGGCACGGTGGGTAACAGCTTAGCTGCTAAGCACTAGGTTGGAAGTTCACCAGCTGCTCTTCAGAAACCCTATGGGGCAGTTCTACTCTGTCCTACAGGGCTACTCTGAGTCAAAAATGACTAGACAGGTTTTTTTTTAGTTTTATAGTAGAAAGTGTAAAACACAATTTAAAACCAGGAAATAAATGTAATTTTCATGTATTAACTTATCATCTGACAGACCCTTCGGGAAGGCTTTTATATCTCATCTTTTTATATCTGGATCTCAGCAATTTACACTGACATTCACTAGGGCAAGCTTTGTAAAAGGAACATACTGGTGCTACCTCAGTTTCCACTCCTGGTGGTGAGGCTAAAATGGAAAAAATGAAGACAGAGCCACCAAATGAAGAATTAGAGACTTTCAGACAACTTCAGACTTAACCAGTCTCTGTATTGCTATAAACAGGTCTACAGGATAATCTGTTAGCTGAAAAAAAGGGAAGTAAAATAACAAGTATCTCTGAGTAACAAAGTAGAGAAACTAAAAGTTTCTAATGCTCTTTGCTTGCATTTATATAAAGAAATACCAGGAAGATGGAAGGAAAAAGCAGCTGACAATCAAGTTGGTTACTGAATGGTCTAAAGCTGGTGTCAGAATGGTCTAGACGAGGACTAGGTAAGGAGCAAGTCTTCATACAGTATGCTTTTAAAATTTACATTCAGATTTGCTTTTGAAAGTGTAATCTATTGGGATAACATAATTATTTTACTTCTAACCATAATGTAGTCAAATGTGATATTTAATGTGTCTTCCAGAAACTACTATTCATAAGTACTGAATTATTTAAGAATTAGTCATTCAGGGCCTAGGCATTTGAAAAAGTCTAATATATGAATGCAAATCATAAAAACCTAAGTTAGAGTTTTGTACTTAGACCCAGGTGGATATGACCAAGGATATCAGTCTGTACATCCACTTTAACCCTATCAGGAGAATATTCCCAAAATGGCTAGAAGATTTAAAACACCAGGGATTCTAGCATAACAGAGCAAATGCAGTAGGAGTCTTTAAGATCCTTCTCAAGATTACAGTAAGCCATAGAGCACCTTTTACATTAGTTAAAAAAGGCATTACTCTGTGTTTCAGAGGTTTTATGTCCATTACATTAAAAAATTCTCAGCAGAGCCTGATTTCAAAATTTGCTGCCAGCAGAAACTATGACCCTGAGAACTTAAATACACCAATCTCATATCCTGAGCTGCTGTGGCAAAAAAAGAACACTTGGGATTGTCATCTAAGGCTGAGGGGAGTGGTCAAAAATTTTAGACATATCATACTAGCTTTAGGCACGGACAGCCTGGAAGGACCTGGATTGGTATCATGTTTCTCACACACTCCCGAAAGATTCGAAAATCTTCCCCAGTGGAAAAAATGATGGTTTGTGAGACTCCAGATATGATCCCATTAACTTGTCTTCCAACTCTCTCCCTTGCTGAGGTCATGAAGAGTTCCAAGCCCCACCCAGCACCCCATAAACAGTCAGAGTACTTCCCAAATAACTCTCTCAGCTACCACCCTATGTGAGAGGTGGAACTGCCCAGAAAAGGCTCCAATGCCCGGAGAATGCCGATGACACTGTGTGCAGTGAAGGGACAAGGTGACTCTGGAGACCCTGGGGCTCAGCCTCCCCAGCCAGAGCTGCTGTCTTCAGGCTCTGCTCAGGGCATTCTGTCACTCAACACAGTGTGCTGCTGCCGAGGGGCAAATGTGATGCCCTATGGTGACAGCTCTCAGAGTCCCAAGTGGAGGGTGACCCCAGGTATCCTGGACTGGAGAAACCACAGACGTGTAGAGGAAGTAACTGGTAGACAGCAGGGACTTAGGACACCTTTTAGGATTTTGTCATCATCTGCCAACATTTCCTCCATACAAGAAACAGAGCATGGAGCACACAGCTGGTCCCCCACCAAACCGTAGTTAACCTCGCTTCTTTAGACTGAGAGTTACCTAGCTGTCTGTGGTACTCACCATTTCTAGGCTACAGCTTCTAGAAGTCTAGGAGAACGTCCTTCCCGAGCCCAAGCAGCCACCTCAGGAAGAGGGATGGGAGTGGAAGCAGAGCCGCTGGCAGTCTGGAGGCCGCTAAATGTTCGGTCCACACAGCCAGTCAGAGCAGTTAAACCTTATAGCAGCAAGATGCGCAACGCGGTCACCCTCGGTCCCCAGCCGCCTGACTGGATTGCTTCTCCGTGTGCCACACCAGAGGCCTGAAATGTAAGAAGAAGGGGAAGAGCCAGCGCTGAGTAAGGACGGAGTGCCAGGTTCCTTGGCCTCCAGCTCTTTCCCTGGGCAGGGGTTTCTCTCAGGAGCAAGGCAGTGCTCCACCCTGAGGGTATCTGCATTTCAGACAGGACAGGCTCCAGCCTTGCAGGTCACACGCCTGCACTCTTCACATAAACACACAGGCCTCTTTCTGGAAACATCACCAGAAATGGAGGAAATCACTTATACCTAAGAAGCATTCAGGCCTGGATCAGCTGGGATGTAGAGACCTGATTTCCTCCAAGGATTCAGGGGCCCAAGGCTGAGGCTGTGTGTTCACCTATGTAACTCTGCCCCTTCTAGGGCCACACACACAATGCTGTTTAATATCAACATGGATGAATTTCCAGGGAGAAAATACAAGTTTGGTCAATATACTCATCATGCTTCATCGACTTTTAACTACATGCAGATAAAACCCTTTTATTATACTCAGTTGTCTTTTTAAAAGTTTTCATTTCATATACATCATTGTAACACGTGACCAGTATTTCTTCTGCCGATCTTGTCATGAACACTTCTTGACTCCTCTTCATGTCTGCCTCCCTTTTGCTCTCAGACCCTGGTAAACCCTGTCCCCAAAGTTTCAAGAAATTGGGCAGGATTCTTGCCACTTTCTCTTTCAACATTATAAGGAACCAATAGGTCAGAGAATCATTAAGTTTTCTCCAAGGAGCCCTCTCCTCTCCTGCCTCTCTTTATTTCTTTTGACTCAGTTTCCCCATTCAACAGATTCCTACTCTTTAATTTCTTGGTCTCACGGTGAATGTCTCCCCTCTCTCTCTCTCATGATCATCATACCAGTGTCTCCCCCATTTAAGTACTGTCTTTTTATTATTTTCTCTAATAGTACTGTCTAACTGTAATTCACACCTTTTATTTCTACACTTACTATTCTCAGCATATACTGGGAGCTTGTTAGTTGTGCAGACGCCCATGCCCCACCCTAGACTAATCCAAGTTTGCATTTTTACAAGACCCTTGAGTGGGCCACCTGGACATTCAAAGTTAATAAGCGTTTATTGCTCTATAAGCCTGTAACTGAAGGAACGGGTCAACCTTTGAACCAGCTACAACTTTCCAAAACCTATTTGCAGCATTCACACCCACCCCTGCTGAATACCCATCACTGCCCGTCTACTGACCTTCAAAAAGCCCTGAGTGGTCAGCAGGGTTCTAAACGATCTGCTGCCATCGCCTCATCCAGTCTGGCTCACACCCACAATTCCTACCCCCACCTCCTTCGCCCCCTTCTGTACTCCCCCTCCCAAAAGACCTTCCTTTTCTCTGCTTCAGTCATCTGACTGTCATCCAGGAATGGAAGACAGTGTGTTCTCTGGTCGCTCAGAGATTTAGGCATTCATTTCTCCCAAATGAAATACTCTTTCCACCCCTGCTCCTACTGCTATCAACCCTGCATACAGCCAACTCCAACAAATTTGATGATTCTGTATTTAAATGATTACCCCTTTCAACTAGTCTAACCTGGCTCTGGTTAAATCAAACCAAATCCACTGCCATCGAGTCAATTCTGACACACAGCAACCCTATAGGTCTTTTAACTACAAGTATCAGTTGTCCCTGGTTTTTCATCATGTACTTTAAAATGCCTCCTATTCTAGAGTGGAAATCTATGGGTAAGACATTCTGTATACTGCTTTCCTTTTTTCATCCTGTTGTAGCTTACAACAATAACTGAGGTCACACACAGAGTAAGTCACACATGGATTATCACTCACTGTATATACTCTTGAGCTGCACTATCCAGTGAAATTCTTTGAGGACAGTCTTGTTCTATTTGTACAGAGTTCAACACAGTAGCCACTAGCCGGTGGCATAGTGGTTAAAGAGCCTGGCTCTAATCAAAAGGTTGGCAGTTCAAATCCACCAGCTGCTCCTAGGAAATGTTATGGGGCAGTTGCACTGTCTTGTAGGGTTGCCCTGAGTCAGATTGGTCTCCATGGCAACCAGTTTTAGTCCCCTGCCGCTAGTGACGAGTCCAACTAAGGAACTCAATTCTTTCTTTTTGGTTTTAATTATTTTAACTGATACAGCCACATCTGGCTAGTGGGCATCGTGGGCTCCCCAGACCCCTAAGTGACCAAGGCATCAGAGAGACAGTGTGAAGGCTACTGTCATCACAATGCGGAGCTTCACATCTTTTTTCTACCGGAAGCCTGTCACATAGGGAAACAGAGGTGATAAAAGCAAACGTAACATTCAATTCAATTCAATTTCACTGTGTTTACACAATTACAGTTAAGGTCAGTCTAGACTGGATCTACCACATGCTGAAAATGGCAATGAAATCTACACAGGGAAACGAGGTGTGACCAAATGGATGAGAAGAGTAGTCTCCGTTCCCCGGAAGGGCTGGCATTTGAGTGAGACCCAAATTATAAGAATTATCAGATTCCTGAGGTTAAGACACTTTCCTGTCATCAGAGGAGACACCTGGTGCAAAGGCAGAGAAGACCTTGACATGTTTAAGAAGTTTCATCCTTTAAACGTTTTAAGAGATTATCTAACACGAGGGTGAGTGCTAGAACTCTAAGTCACAGCGCTATACACAGGCGTCTCCAGATTACAGTTGGGTTCTCTTTGTACACCTGTCTTCAAACTAGCATGTAAACTGGGGCAGTTACGTTAGACTGGCTGTCAAATGTTTATCTTCGTACAGCATTGCCCTTCTATTAGCAACATTAAAGGAACACGTCCAAGTGCACTGAAACATCTTTAACCCAATAATCCAGTAACCATGTTTGGATGCTCACCAAGAGTACAGACTCCATTTGTCATTTCCAACAATTTAAGGTACCTTCCCCACAGATGAACAAATGCTTATAGGGCAACACCCAAAAGACTCAGAAGATGCAGATCTTTAAAACCTGTGACACCAGTTAGACGCTTCATTGTAAGTGCAGAGCTAAAGAAAATCGACATGGTCCCACCAAGTGCATTCCTGGTGGGTCCTGAACCCACCTCAGCAGAGGCAGGGAAGGTGGGGGGTATGCACAGGATGGTGCTGGGGCCATCACCTCCTTACCATGCCTGTCAACTCAACACACTGACTATGAAGCCCCTGCTTTGGGGTGCAGGGGAAAAACTGCCACTGAGGACTGCTCAGAATGAGACCAGGGCTCAGGGATTGGGAAGAGGATGCTCAGTAAAACCAAGTCCAAAGTTCTCTGCAGATCTCCAGAAACAACATGGACACACAAAGGTCAAGACTTCAAGGCTGCAAACCCCCTCTTTCGCAGTCAGCCAAAGGGCTGCAACAGCGAAATCCCCCACTGTGTAGGGCAGGGGAAACAGAAGCCCAGACAGGTTCTGCAATGGCTGCACAGCACTGGGGGGTGGGGGGCAGGGACTGGATAAGGGGGTGCCCAACGTGTGCACTGAAGGGTTACACTCAGAGAACACGCAGAGCCCAGCACCTGTGTCCTGGCCTCTGTTTGCCACCACCTGGACGGCCTGTGTAGAGCACATGGAAGGTGGGGGTAAGTCCTCTCTGAGTCCAAGGGAGGTGGGTACATGTGGGCTCTCGGGGCACTGCAGGCCACGCGGCTGTGCACACCATGTGCAGGGTCCCAGCCATCACAGGGCCCACGCTGGTGCCTGAGCACACGGGAGAAGCAGTCTCTTGTGAGAACCCAGGGGGCCCAAATACCCTGTCAGTTTTTCCTGATATACTCTGCAGGGGTTGACTTATAACTGTGGGTTTGTAAGTCCCCTAAGCTGGACATCTATCTTCTGTGAACCGCCTCTATACGAGCCTGACCACATTAGCATCTTATTAGACAACATAAAATAAACGCAAGTTATTCTACATATAACTGACGCTTTACTTGGTTAACATTTTTTTAAATACCCCCCTTACTACTAGGTTAATTATACCTTCTGGGGACAAAAGAAGTAGAAGAAAGTTCCAACTGTTTTCCTGAGGGACAGCTGTCAGCGTAGCTTAGACCAGAGTTGCAGCTACACTGACGCCAAGCCCCCAAAAAACAAATCCATGCTGCTGAGTTGACTCTGACTCATAGCGACCCTATAGGTCAGAGTAGAACTACCCCACAGAGTTTCAAAGAAGCATCTGATGGAAGTGACCTGTTGACCTTCCGGTCAACAGACGTATCACTTAACCGTTAACACCACTACCAGGGTTTCTACTATAAAGACAGCAGGTGTATTGTCACTCTAAACCAACAGGACTTGGTGCTTTCTTGAAGGTGGAGGGTGAGACAGAGAGGACAGAGGTGGACTGAGTGTTATCTGCTACCTAGTGAATGGATGCTGGTGCCACTTGACTGAAAAAGCCAGGAGAGAAGCAGCTTTGTTGGGGTGAGACTGGAGACCTGTACTAGACATACCATGTTCCAGAACATAAGCTCTTTAGTGCTCCTGGTAGACTATGCGAAGGGTCTGAGTCTAGTGGTACCCAGGAGTCCGTACCTCAATCTGTAAGTTGCCTCTTCTAGGAAAAGAACAGTCATCAGACTGTGACAGCTGAAACTAGTTACACTCCCACTTCTGAAGCTTCAAGCTAGGCAGCAGGAAGAACACAGGTCTTGCACACATTAGGGTTTTAGGAAATCTAAGTTGATACAGAGTTATCGGAGGAGAAAGTCTCACGATTCTGAACAAGGAAAATTCAGCAGGTTCAGATGAAGGTTTGAACTGGCCACAAAGGGACTACAGTACCCATCCAAGGAGGAACAGCAGTCCATAAAGCGAGTACTTTCAGAACTGTTCTCTAGGGAATGAAGGAGAAAAATAAACATACCACACTTGTCCACTGATGTAGACACTTCAAATGGCATTTAATGATCATATTTCCTCTATGCATTTCTTTGATTTTTTTTTTGGAAACATCCAATGTTGTCATGATTTCAAAAAGAATATTTCTCCACATACTAGTTTTCAACAATGGATCTTACATATACTACCAAAAGCACAAACAATAGACAAAAGAAATAAATTGAACTTAATGAAAATAAAGAGTATCAAAAGACTGCACACCAAAGAAACAACCTATAGAGTGGGAGAAAATATTTAAATATTTGCAATCATGTATCTGGTACGGGTTTCTTTCATAACCAAGATATATGAGGTCTGACAATTAAGTCTGCGAACTCACACTAGAAAAACTGCTACATACCTCACTGCTGAATATCACTATGGTCACCTTCAAAGTTCTCCCCTTGGGAAGCTATTCACTGACTCCAGCATCCAGTCCACCCTTCAAGGCAATTCTGGAACTCTTTTTCTGGAATGGCCGTCAGAGCCGTCCTTGTATTACCCTTGATGTTCTGAATGTCATCAAAATGTCTTCCATTCAGTATGTCCTTTGTCTTCAGGTGAAAAAAAAAGTGATTGGGAGCGAGATCAGCTGAGTAGGTGGGAATTCTAATACTGTTATTTGTTTACTGGCTAAAAACTTTCTCACAGACAACGATGCAATGAAATTTGCAAACTTGCCACCGTGCCATCCCAGAAAGGGTTCCAAAAATGCTTTGAAGGTGGACTAGGTGCTCATGTCAGTGCATAGCTTCCCAAGGAGGGTACCTTGAAGGTGACTGTAGCGATATTCAGCAGTGAAGTATGTAGCACTTAATCAAGTAAGTTCGTGGACTTATTGTCAGACCTCGTATAAAGAACTACTACTCAACAAATGTAAACATCCATTTTTAAAATGGGCAAAAATAATCTTAAGATGTTTTACAAAAGAAGAGACACAAATTGCCCATCTAAATGCATGAGAATATGCTTCATGCCATCAGGCATGAGAGAAGTCAAAATCAAAACCACAGTAAGTTACTAAGTTCCCCCAACCAGCATGGCTAGTATCAGAAAAACAGAAAACAAGAGTTAGGAAGAATATGAAGAAATCATTGGCGGGACTATAAAATGGTGCAGCCTCTGTGGAGAAGTTTGGCAGTTCTTCAAAAAGTTAAATATACAATTACCCTCTAACCTAGACGTTTCCGATCCTAGGTATACACCCAAAAACCTTCAAAGCAGGAACACAAACAGGTATTTTACAGACGGCACTTGGCTTGGCGTTCACTACAGCACTACTCATAATAGCCAACAAGTGGAAATGACCTAAGTGTCCATCAGCAGATACACAGTTTAAAAAAACGTAGCATATCCACACACTGGAATATTATTCACTCATAAAATGACGGTGTCCTAAATGCTATGACAATGGATGCATCTTGAAAACACTACGCTAAGTGAAATATCAGACACAAAATGACAAATTGTGTACAATCCCATTTCTATGAAACATCTAGAATTGGCAATAGAGACCAAAGTGTACTAGTTGGCTACAAGGGATGAATAGGAGGGGGAAGGGGAAGCTGATGCTTAAAGGGTACTGGTTTCTGCTAAGGGTGATGGGAAATCTTGAGAGGCAGATAGTGGTGACAGTCACACACACAGCAAATATCACCAACCTTACAGAGGTCTTAAGTGAACATACTCACAACAGCAAATGTTCTGTTACGTAGGCACTCTTCCTGTGTCAACATGGTTGGTTCCAAAGACCAGATCACTGTGTGAAAATCGGCGTTACGTGAAAATTGGAAGATGACCATATCAGATCACAAAGCGGATGGAGACAGCATCATTACATTTCCAGATTACATCACTGCACAACTGCCAAGCTGCTGAGAATCACGGCACAGCCAAAAGTGACACAAAACGTTCACCACCACAGCCAGCGTTGTTCTCACGTGGTACCTCAGCATCTCTTACTGTCAGATGTACCTCGTTAATGCAGAAAAGAGTCGGGTATATTTTTCACTATTATTGTAAATACAGAATGTTGTATAACTAGACATTAAGTGAGGAGTGTTTTTACTTCTGCAAAACACCAGCTGTCTCACAACTGGGCATTAAAGTGTTCTTGTTTTCAGGCACAGAACCCTTCAGATTAAAACTTACTGATAATTTAGTATCTTCACCTAGTCAATGAAAGTAATAACTGCACCATCAGGTAATCTCTTTCCATAAAGACTAAAGTCAAGAAAACCCTCTGCAGCAGTTCTCCTCTGTTAACACAGGGCTGCCATGAGTGGAATCGACTCAACAGCAATTTTTTTTTAAATGATGAAGATGAGGATTAAATCAGTGCAAGTGGAAGTGCTTAGAAAAGTGCCTGAGACATGGTAAGCGTGCAACCATTAGTTAATATTATAATCTTTATTAATACCAATAAAAGGATGGTTCACGTGTGCAAAGAAGGAAAATAATTTTAGTCTATTAAGTGCCAGAGACTTTACTGGATTCCCAACTTGATCTGAGCTAGGTATTGCTATTACTGTAATCTTTTAAGAGAAAAACAAAAATTCAGGGAGAGAAATACAATCACATTAGAGGAACTACAGTATGTAAAGAATAGACTTCTTACGGTAAATGGATCTGCATCACTTACTTGGTCAAACAAAATAGGACTACTTGTATATCAAAAATTCTAGTGAACTGTACTTCTAAAGACAAGAGATTATGCTAAGGACACTGGAGTCACCAGTGAGTTCTCACTCAGAAACCACCTTTTTGAAATGATACATGTAGCTGCTGCTCTGTTTAATCAAAAAACTGTCATCGAGTTGATTCCAATGCAAACTGACCGGAACAGCACAGAACTCCCTCCAAAGAGTTTCCAAGAAGCACCAGGTAAATTTAAATTGCCAAGCTTGCATTAGCAGCTGCACCACTCTTTAGTCTATATATGCATTATTCTTCTTGTTCTGTCCAATGGTCTTTTGTTGCTCTCAAAGCTTCACTCTACATTATTACATTTCGTTTAAAAAATTCTCTAGTTCTTACCGATGTCCCTTCATTTACTCAAGTTAAGCTTTACTTCTTCATGTTGAAAACTACTGACCCATACAGCATGACTTTCTAATAACTGCACAGTTCACATTTACATAAGCGAGAGTACTTTATGAAATAATTCTTAGGAAAGATGAGATAATTCCTTGGAACACTGTAGAGTGGCTGGTCCTCCAGGATCTGCCAAGTATTTTGATTGCTTTCATTATACACGCTGCCCATTTTTCCTTCTTTCGCAATAGGATCTGCTCTGACACAGGGAACGTGCCTGGGTTTGGCTGCAAAAAGCCTGAAGCCTTTGACCTATTAAGAAATGTGACTTGACAGCAGAAACTGTCATGCTAAAAACTTCCACTCACAGCCAAAGAAATTTCTGGAAACCTTCCTTTTATTTATGTTCATTCTGAAACGAGGATTTAAAAAAAAAAAAAAAGTCCTCAATGCACGCACTAGTTCCAATCATGGTTTTGAAATTCTTCATCCACCTCAAAGATCTGTAAGTGTTAAACCAAACCAAACCTGTCACCAGAGAGTCGCGTCCGACTCATAGCGACCCTAGAGATTAGAAAGAACTGCCCCAAAAGAGTTTTCAAGCAGCGCCTGGCGGATTTGAACTGTCGACCTTTCGGTTAGCAGACGTGGCACTTAATCCACTACGCCACCAGGATTTCCCTAAATGTTAAAGGGAAGGGTATTTTTCTCACCGTAAACTTACTTTTTGTCTGACTAGCAATACGTCATTTAAAACAAACACCCCCCCCCAAACAAACTCATTGCTGTTGAGTCAACTCGACTCACAACGACCCTACAAGAGACAACAGAACAGCCCCACAAGATTGCCAAGGAGCACCTGGTGGAGACAAACGGCGGACCTTTTTTGGTTAGCAGCCAGCCTCATAATCCCTGCGCCATCAGGGCCCCAATTCCTAATGAAAGTCGGCCTCAACCAGGCACAGAACTCACAGGGAAGCCTGGTGAGCGGCGGCTGGCGCGATGGGCGCTGGGCATTCAGACTCAGGCCGAGTGCCCCGGGCTCCGCTGCCGCCCGTGCCTCCGCCTTTCTCACAGTCTCCCAGACGCAGCTGTCGCTGCTGGCCTGGGAACCACCCTTCTGCTGGGGACGATTTTACCTGTTACCGCACGACAACAAGGCAACGCCCACCTACTCGGAGGTACAGGAACCGGCCCCCGCCAGGGCGAGCACAGGTGGGGTGGGCCCGGCCCTCAGAGGCGGTGGCGGCAGGAAAGCGGCTGCTGCGACAGCGACAGAAAAGCCGCAGCGGTGCCCGCAGCAGCAGGAAAGCGACGGCGGCGACAGCGGAAAGAAGGCGGCGGTGGCGGTGGCGGTGGCGGCGGCAGGCCCCGGGCGCACCGCGGCGGCAGGAGGCCCCGGGACTCCGGAGCAGCCCGGGGAGGGTGAGAGGCCAGGAGCGCGCAGGAGAGCCGAGACAGCGTCCTGAGACCCAGCTGCGTGTCCCCGAGGCTGCACCCGGAGCCGGAACCGCTGCGACGCGGACACAGACGCCCCTCCTCCCGGGGCCGAGCCGCTTCCCACTCGCCGGCCGGCGTGGACGCACACTTCCGCTTCCGGGTTTGGGGACTTGGCTCGCGAAAGGGGCGGGGTTCCGAGCTCGGGATTTCTTTCTTTTTTTTTTTTAATATATATGCTATATTGGCTTGGCTGGCTATATTGGACACCCTGGTGGCCTAGTGGTTAAGCGTTATGTCAGCTAACCAAAAGGTCGGCGGTTCGAATCCGCCAGGAGCTCCTTGGAAACTCTATGGGGCAGTTCTACTCTGCCCTTTGGGATCACTATGAGTGGTTATCGACTGGACAGCAGTGAGTTTGGTTTGGGGGTTACCTGTTGTAGAAGATTAATCTACTGTTTCCAAATTTATTGCTTTTACTACTTGTCTCTTTTGTGCATGTTTGTATTTTCAACTCTTGTTTACTTTAGATTGGATTTGTTAAAAATCCCAAACTGAAAATAAATTTTGAGTTCCAAAGTCAATCTAAACGTAGTTGTCCTGGTCACTATACACTGTCGCTATTAATGCAAACCTAAGTTCCTGCTGCCTGATGCAGTTAGCCAGCCTTTGAGACAGGTGAGCTGAGAAGACGTTGTATTATGCACTGATACAGAAGGAGATGAAAGGGATAGATTCCTCCGAAGTCAGTCTAATTGAACAAAGAGCTGTGAGAAGTTTTATATTAAGTAGGAAAAGAGGAGTTATATATATATTCAGTAAATTCCCGGAAAATAGCATGCATATTCAAAAGGGGCCAGGCTGATACTTTGTAGAGAAACCGGGGTCAGACTCTGCTTTCAGATTGGGTTTGGCTATATATTCTATTGATGTATGTCTGGAATTTTAGTTCCTTGGCACAAGTTTCTTGGTTCCTAGGTGGGACTCTTTATGAGACAGAGTCGTTCAGCTATGTTTCATCAGAGCCTGGCTATGTAGTCAGCCTGAGTCTGAGTGCCCTATGCCCAGCGCTTCCAACCTGCTACTGAATAGGCTCCCTTTGATTTCTGTGCTTGATTAACCCAGACTTTTCTGTTGGCGTAATTCTAGGCTGCTGGCCTTAAAACTAACTACAAACAGACAAGAAGGAAGTGGGATCAGGGTTTTACCCTTTGACGCTATTCAGTGGGAAAAGTAACTGCAAGCAGGGGGATGAGAAGAGAGTGGGGTGCCATTATCAGCTTCCTGGTTATTTAAGCAAGAGAATATTGTCAGCTGTTTTTTGCATTCCTAGGAGGAGTACTGACTAATTCCAGACTTTCTTGTTGAGGTTTAAAGAAAGAAAGGAAAAAAAAAAACCTAACAAAAATAAGGTTAGTACAATATGGGAAAAACCTACTGCTGTTGAGTGGATTCTGACTGAGAAGCCCCATAGGGCAGAGTAGAACTACCCCATAGAATTTCCAGGGAGCACCTGGTAGATTTGAACTGCTGACCTTTTGGGTTAGCAAACAGTGCTTAACCACTGCACCACCAGAGTTTCCATGATATGTAAAAGGGAGAGTATAATTCTTCTTATGTCTGTCATCATTACTGTCTCCACCATCTAATTTTGTGATTTCTACTCACTCTCTTTACAAGTTTGTAATGGTATCATGGATTGAACTATGCCCCCCTCCCCCTGCAATGTCTGTAGCAATTCAGCTAGTACATGATTTCCAGTATTGTGTGATATTCCTCTATGCTGTAAGTCTTGCCTCTGTGTTGTTAATGAGGGAAGATGGGCAACAGTTGTGTTGGGGGGGTGCCCAACCTAATGTGAGAACTCAGCATGCAAGATTGTGTTGTACCTGGAGGCAATCTCTTGAGATACAAAAGAAAGAAGCTAGTAGAGAGATTTGGGGACTTCATACCACCAAGAAGCAGTGCTGGCTGTTAACAGAGTGCACCGTTTGAGAAAGGACCTGGGGTCCCTATGCCTCAGAAGCTTCCAGTCCAGAGGAAGAATGCCAACAGGGACCTTCCTCCAGACCAACAGAGGGAGACTTCCCCAGGGGCTGCCACCCTGAATTTAGACTTTTGGACTACTGGACTGTGACAGAATAAAATTTATTTTTTTAACACCATCCTCTTGCATTATTTCTGTTTTAGCAGCACTAGATAACTAAACAGTCAGGGTCAAGGTTATATGAAGAAAATTAAATGAAAATGTACAAGTTTTCATGTTAAACAATATAGAGAATGCCTATTTACCCACCACCACACCATCCAAGAAATATGATTACTTGCCAAAGAAGACCCTGCAGTATCCATTCTGTAGTTCTTCCTCCTCATTCTCTCTGAAAAGAAACTATTTCAGGGTACTTCTCCTGAGTGGTTACAAAATATTATCTCACCCTGGTTTAATTCTGTTCACTTCTGCATTGCTCAGCAGTTTCCCATTCTGTAGGATGTACACTGTGTTCATCCTTTCCCAAGCTGATGGGCATCTAGGTTGTTTACTCTTGGTGAAGCTACTCTGAATGTTTGTGGAAGCTCTGTTTTTTTAATCTTCTTTAAAAAATTTTTTTTTATTGTGATTAAGTGAAAGTTTACAATCCAAGCCAATTTTCCCGTAAAACCCTGACCACCCACCTCTCTGTAATGCTATTTCCTCTCCTCACCCTGTGACAGCACGCTCTTCTTTTTCACTCTTTACTTCCAGTATCCACTCAACCAACACTTGTCCCTCCTCTCTACCCTCTCCTCTCTAAAAAGAAATCAGTGGGACAACCTCATGTCTACATTAAACGATAAAGTACACACACCACATGCATCTCTCTGTGTCCCCAAGTCCAGTCCATTTGTACAGGCATTGTTTTGATGACATGTGTTTTCATTTCTCTTGCATAAATACCATGAAATGAAATTGCTGGGTCATACGGGAGCTGTGTATATATAGGAAACCAACAAATTACTTTCCAAAGTGGCTGTACCTCCCCTTCCCCTGCCTCCTGCCATCCTCAGCAACAAGTGTGTTCCCAAGTGCTCAGCTAGAGTTCCCACCTCTGTGCACATGCAGGCAGACAAAGTCTCAGCCTCAGGTGGAAGTAGGGCTATGACTACTCTATGTTCTCTGCCTGTACATGCAGGCTTCTCTTTGGAATGCAGTTCTTCAAGATTTTCTCTCAGCGGCTGCTATCCTCTGAAAAATACAAAAAAAAAAAAAAAAAAAAAAGAAAGTCATTCCTTTCAAGTCAAATCTGACTCAGGGTGACCCAATGTGTGACAGAATAGAACTGTGCTCCATAGGGTTTTCTGGGTAATAATCTTTATGGGAGAAGATTGCCAGGCCTTGCTGCAGTGGTGATGCCGGGTGCATTTGAACCTTCAATACATAAATTAGTAAACCCACGGCTGTCGACTTGGTTCCAACACGTGGGGACCCTGTAGAACAAAGTAGAACTCTCCCATGGAGTTTCACAAGGCTAGAAATCTTTATGAACGCGGAATGCCACATTTTTCTCCCTGGAGGCAATGACGACCTTTTGGTAAGCAGTTAAGTGCTTTGACGCTGCAGCGGCAGAGCTCCTTACATAGGCTAGTAACCCAATCAGAAAGCCAAATCCGTTGCTGTAGAGTTGATTCTAATTCATATTGACCCTATAAGACACATCTTATAGGAGATTTCTGAGGTTTCTGAGGGCTGGCCAGTGATTTTAACTGCCCTCCTTTTGGTTAGCAGCCATAGTTCTTAATCACCATACCACCAGGATTCCATGTAGCTTAGTGGTCAAATAGAAACCCTTTGTACCTCTGCTCTGCTCTAGTCCTGTAGAAAAGAATCATTTCTATTTTGTCCAGATGTTTGCTGTTACCATAGAGTGAAAGTGTTGTTACCCTTTTCCCTTACTGGGAGTTGAAGGCTGTTGTGTTAATTTGAGATGTTCCTACAGGGCAGTGATCTGTCTTCAGAGCACACCAGTGCTAAGCCTACTGAAACACCAGGGTGTTGTGGATATTGCTGAAGGAGGCTACGGTCACAGCCAGCTGGGAGAGGAAACGAGGGCCAGGGGTTTCAGGTGGGTGAGTCTGAAAAGGGGATTGACCAGGATGGGACAGAGACTTGGTTGTCCCTGCTCACAGGTCTGAGTGTTCAGCAGGTCAGGTTGGGGCCTGTTGTGAGTGATAGATCACCAGGTGTCCTCATATCCTCCCGCTGGGTGGGACAGGCAGAGGGCTTAGGGTGGAGAACCGGTGGGCCGGGAAATCAGTCAACTGGTGCAGCATCATGGGAGGGAGGAAGAGGGTGGTACAGGCGCCCACAGGAACTGTGGTTCTTAGCCCAGCAGTGAAGATTTCTGAGATAGGTGAGGGTTGAATTCTTGACTGCTGTACAGGAGAAGTCTGGGGAGGAGGGGAATCCTGGAATAGGCACAACACCCCCTCTATGTCTCTGTGTCACCCTCAGCTTTCCCTTCTCTGTTTCTTGTTAGACAGTGAGTGCTCCAGTGTAGAACAGGCCACCTTATCTGACCTTGGTGTCCCCAAGGGTCCCCCACTTTGGGCAAAGTCACCTGTCCCTGAAAAGTGTGGCCACTTGAGCAGGATGGGTGGGTAAATAGAGAGCAGAGCCAGAGCTGATCCAGTATAGCTGCTGGGGAGCCCAAGGCTGAGGAAGACGAAGTACTCTGGGAGGGCAGGACCATCTGGCCAGGGGTCATGGACACAGAAGGTCTAGCCACTGACATGGACCAGGCTTGGGTGGGCAGGGAGGAATCAAATGTGTCTTTGTGAGAGCCATTCACTTGTGGTGTTTGTGACAGAAGCATTAGATGACTAAGATGTGGGGAGGGAAGGGGAACCCAGTACATGGGGAGACTAGTGATAATAAGTTGTGACCCCAGGAGATGAGAATGGAGCATAGCAACATAGAGATGGGACCTAGGCACATGCAGAGAGGGGCAGAGGGATATGGGAAGGTTCCCTAGTGAGGTAGAAACGGGACCCAAGGACGTAGAGGGGGGTGAGGGGTACAAAGAAAGGGGATCAGGATACGAAGATAAAAAAAAATTAAAAAACTATTGCCGTCAACTCGATTTTGACTCCTAGTGACCCTATAGGATAGAGTGAACTGCCCTATAAAGTTTACAAGGAGCAACTGGGGGTTCAAACAGGAATCTCTTGGTTAGCAGCATAACCATGTGGCCCACATGGGGCAGACGTTCAAGGACGACAAGGTTGGTCTCAGGACAATGAGGAGTGCCATGGAAACAGGGGAGAGGACCCAGAGGCCTGTGGAAGGGGCTCACAGATACAGGGTGGGAGTGTGGGGACAGGAGGAGAGGACTGGAGAACATGGAAACTGCATTGACAAGGAAATGGAACATGGCACAGGGGCCAAGAGACATGGGAAAGAAGATCAGTGTCATGAATTGAATTGTGTCCCAGAAAAAATATGTGTAGCCGTGTGGCCAGGCCGTGAATTCCAGTATTTTGTGATTGTCCTCCATTTGGTGATTTTCCTGTGTTGTATGTTAAAGGATTAGGGTGAGACTCTAAATCCCGTCATAGGAGCACCTCCCTGCTCCACTGTAAAGGGAGTTTCCCTGGAGTATGGCTTGCCCCACCCTTAATCCTTTCATCCTACAAAAGATGAAAGGCAAGAAAAGCAAGCAGAGAATTGGGAACCTCACACCATCAAGCAAGCAGCACCGGGAGAAGAGTGCATCCTTCATACCTGAGGTTCCTGTGCCAAGATGCTCCCTGGACAAAGACTGATACAATACCAGACTTTCCTCCAGAGCCGACAAGGGGAAAGCTTTCCCCTGGAGTCGCCAAGTCCGGACTATGTAAGAATAATCTTCCTTTGTTAAAGCCATCCACTCTGTGGTATTTCTGTTAGAGCAGCGCTAGCTGACGAAAGCAATCAGCAACACAGGGAGGTGCACCTAGACATGGGAAGGGGCCCAGCAAAAGAGAAAGAGTGCAAAGGGACGTGAAAAGGAAGCCCAGAGACATGGGAGGGGTCCCAGGTACACAGGAAGAGGTTACAGAGACACGGGGAGGGAGCTCAGGGTCGGGGGAATCTCAGGATATGAGGTAAGGGCCTGCAAATAAGGATCAGGGGCTCAGTGACGTGAGGCGGGCCTAACAACATGGACAGAGGATATAGGGACATATAGAGGGGTCCCAAGGACATCAGGCAAGTATTCAAGGACCTAGAAGATGCCCCAGAAAAATGGGGAGCAGGTATAAGGACATACCGAGGTGGCCCAGGTAAACGGGGGGTGGGAGTCCTGTAGACATGGTGAATGTGTCCCATGACAACCCTCACAGAGACCCTCTGGGGAAGTCACTGTGTCTGTGTGGGTGCTACAGAGGGCTTTCAATACTGCCCACTGCATTCTCAGTTTGATCCAAGAGCAACTGTCTCCTCTACACTGTTCTCAGGCAGTCCAGACTCCACGTTGTAGACCTGGGACTCCAGCCTGTCAGAGCTTGGAGCTCACCCTTGGAGTCGTGTTCTGGTCCTTCACTTTCTAGATGGTTAAACTGATGCTCTCCAGAGTGGCTCCTCCCTCCCAGTGATGTCTGACTCACACCAATCTCCAGGGCTAACATTTTTTAATCTACCTGCAAGCTGGTCAGCCCCCATCCCCACCCCCAGGTCGCTATCCCTCTCAGCCTCCGGGTTGCATCTAGCCCTCCTATCCTCAGCCTGCTTTCTGTTGCCCTTCCCGTTGAGATCCCAAACCTGAAATGGAAATGTGCATTGTTCCTGTGGGGATTCCAACTTGTTGCAGCCAGAAACCAGGATTGGAGCCTGTGGTTTGACTGTGCAGAGGGAGTGGCATAGGATTTGAAAGGTTAACACAGCAGTTAGAAATGTGGGTCACTACCAGTTCAGGGCTCCTGGAATTTGAGCTTGGGAGACAGTTTGGAGGGTGGAGTGATGGGGACTGGGGGTTCTAGCAAAGGCAGCCTAAGGCAGCTGGAGGATCAGATTCTCTGGTGGACAGGGGCGAGAAGAATGCCCTCAGGGTCCGAGGTCTGCTGCTGTGTCTGCACTTCTGCTGCAAGTATTTTCCATGAAAGCTCTGCACATCCACTGCCCACTTTGTAGGTGGAGAAACTGAGTCTCATACCTCCAGTGGCTAGTCTAAGATCCACCCTGTATGAGGTGACAACATAACTTTATCTTTTTCACTTGTAGTCCCATCATCAGGGGATTTTTTTTCCCCTGAATCATGTCACTGGCCTGCTCACAGAGCCCACCAGCCTTGTCTGTCCCCTATCCATGTCTGCTTATTCAGTGTCATCATCTCAGGGGCTCCATCTCCTCAGACACCCATGCAGCTCCCCTGGCCTCCCTGCCTCCAGCCATAGAGCCTCTAGTCCCTACTCCCAACAGAGCTCTTCCCTCCTTCTGTGCTCAAGTCCCTCCCTGTTTTAGTCACCTGGTACTGCTCTAACAGAAAATACCATAAGTGGAAGCCTTGTGGAGAAATTTTACTGACACAGTCCAGTAAGCCACAAATCCATTTATGAGTTACAAGTATGCTCAACATGAGAAATCATCGCAGTCTGGTAGGCCAAGAGTCCAGAGTCAACAAGAACATGTCAGCACAGGAACTTTAGGTCCAAAAGATGTGCTCTGCTCTCAGTGCTGCTCTCTTAGTGTATGAGATTCCCAGCTTACAGTGTGCACCTTTCTCCCTTATATCCCACAAGCTGTTAGCTTGAGTCCTGCCTAACGAGCACAACTGCTGCCCATTCTCCATCATCAGTATCACAAAGGCAGGATCACAACACATGAGAGGAATGGCACCATACTGTGACTCATAGCCAAGTCAAATCAGTACATACTTTGGGGGGGGACACAATGCAATCCATGACACAACACCCTTTGCCCCCCAAAATCATATCATCAGAACATGTAAAATATGTTCATTTATATTATAGCAAAGTTCTTAAGTCCAAGTCCAAAATCCATAAATTTCTCTTCAACTGTGAAATCCAGAACACAAACTATACTCTAAAATACAGCGGTAGAACAGACAGGCACAAATTACACATTTTCATTACAAATGGACAAAATGGCAGGGAAATAAGGCATTAACAGGCAACAAGGAAGTCAGGAGAACACATTACAATAGCCTTCAAAGCTTTGAAAATAATTTTCAGTTTTCTGAGACATTTTACACAACAGCTTTGCCCTCCAGACTCTAGGTATTGGCCACACTCTTTGGATTCTGGGTGGAGATCTCCAGCCCTGTGCTACAACATTACCTTCAAGGCCTGCTTGGACAATAACTCTGCCACCTCAGCTTTAGATGTACCCTAAGCCCAACCAAGTGGCAATCCCACCCTTACAAGTACAGAAAGCTATGGTTCCACCCTTTCAAACCCCTGAGGTCATGACCACACCTTTTGAGACTGAGGCAGCTCAGCTTTTCCTCAATTTTGTCTCTTCAGATGTCATGGCCTCATGGCCTAGGCCTCAAGCCCTCATCTGCCCTGTCAAGGACAAGTGTTCCAAAGCTCTGAAGCATCACTGATTCAAGTGCCCTGAGGCACCCCATGCTACCAGGAAGCCTCCTGCACACAGGCACTCAGCAAGGTACTCAGCTCTCTTGTTCCATGGGTCAGAAAGCCTAGATCCACCAATTCAAGTGCCTAGAGGCACTCCACCCCACCAGGAAAACTCTGTGCACAGGCACTCAGCTCTCTCGCTCTGTGGCTTGGCTCCTGTTTATGCTGTTGCCAGTTCACTGCTGCTTCTCTTTACCCTCTGCTGCCTTCTCATGTGTTAGCATTTCTTTGGGTTTCCTTCCACCTATTTCACAGTTTTAAAAAAAAATTCACATTTTAGGTAATTGTTAGAGCAGTACCCCACTCCCAGTACCAAATTCTGTTTTAGTCACCTGGTGTTGCTGTAACAGAAACTACCATGAAGAGAAATTTTACTGACACAGTCCATTAAGTCGCAAATCCATTTATAAGTTACAAGTCCACTCAGTGTAAGAAATCATCACAGTCTGGTAGGCCAAGAGTCCAGATTGAATGGGAGCATGTCAGCACAGGAACCTCAGGTCCGTAGGATGTGCTCTGCTCTTGGTGCTGCTCTCTTGGTGGTATGAGGTTGCCAGCTTACTCTGTTCACTTCTCTCCCTTATATCCCACAAGGTGTTAGCTTGAGTCCTGCCTCACCAGCACAACTGCTGCCCATTCTCCATCATTCATATCACAGACGCAGGATTCACAACACATGGGAGGAATTGCACCATACAGTGACTCATAGCCAAGTCAAATTAATACATACATTTGGGTGGGGGCGCTAAATGAAATCCATGACACTTCCCTAGCATGAGGTCTGCCATCCCTGGGGGCCTTCGAAAACTTCTGTGACCCATTCTTCACAGCTCCCTCCAGTCTGACCCTGTGGCCATGTCTTCTACTGGTCTTCTACTGGATGAACTGGGAATCCTTTTGTGGTCCCTTCATCAGTGGAAACCCTCTGCTTGTCCCACTTCTGTATCCATTCTTGATGTCATCACAACCCTCCAACTTACAAAGCTCAGCTCTGTGCAAAATTCCTGGAATAGAAGAGGTGGCTATGGACGGTCTTGGCTGGGTGTACAATGCTCACTGTATTCAAGCTCAGCAACTGTAGAGTGCTTTTTCCCATGGGTCTTATGTGACAGATGAGGACACTGGTACTCAGTGAGATCACTCAACCTCTGTATGACCATCTGGAGAGTGTATGACCAAATTCCTTACTCTTTGCCCTCTTATTCCACTGCACCCTTGAACAGATTCCACCCCATCATGTGGAAAAGAGGACTCATTCATTCCATGAATGCGAAGCTCCTCCCAGTCCCTGCTGGCTACATTTGAGCTCCCAATTTCACACAGCAGGAGTCCCTATCCCTCAGCTCCCTCTGAGCCAGGCTGAAATTTTCCACTAGGAGCTCTTAAGAGGCCTTGGCAAAAGTGAGGAAGGATTTGTAACCTCAGAAGTGTTATGTTAATGGTGTTCTCATCTGTGAGATGGCTCCTTACAGAGAGGCCAAGTGATGGTTAAGGTTTTGTGACAACTTGTCTGGGTCATGACACTCAGTGGTTGGCAGTTCTGTAGTTCGGCATTTACAGAATGATGTAATCATCTCCATGATGAAATCTGCTAGGAGAGGTCAGTCAGCTGAAAGGTAGTTTCCTTGGGGCTGTGACCTGCTTCGAACAAAAGTTGACTTTCAGGCAAAGCTTGCCAGCTCTTGGGCATTCTGGATCCTGCATCTTGCTTCTCAACATCTAATCTCCAGTTCTTGGGACTTGAGCCAGCAAATTGCCATCTTCTCTGCTGACCTTCGATTTGCCAGCCTCCACAGCCCATGAGCAAACATCCTTTGTTGGTTGCTGAAGCTCTGTGTGTCAAGAGAATCATCCACCTTAATGCCTGAAACTCCCACTTGTCTGTCAGTTTGTTATAATTGGGGGGCTTGAGTGTTGCTGTGATGCTGGAAGCTGTGCTACTGGTATTCAGATACGAGCAGGGTCACCCATGGTGGACAGGTTTCAACTGAGCTTCCAGACTACAACAGATTAGGAAAAAGACCCAGCAGTCTACTTCTAAAAAGAAACAGCAAGTGGAAACCTTATGACTGGGGGAGAGCTACCTCCTCAAGGTAGAGCTGAGCTTAATGATGTGGATGGAGTAAGGCTTTGAGGTTCTTCATTTGCTGATGTGGCATGACTCAAAATGAGAAGAAACAGCTGCCAACATCCATCAATAATCAGAATGTGGAATGTATGAAATAAAGATCTAGGAAAGTTGGAGATAGTAAAAAATGAAATGGGATGCATAAGCATTGATATCCAAGGCATTAGTGAACTCAAATAAGTGTTGACCATTTTCAGTCAGGTAATCGTCTAGTCTACTACGCTGGGAATGACAGCTTGAAGAGGAATGGTTTTACATTCATCATCAAAAAAAAAAAAAAAAAAAACCAAAAAAGAAATTTCGAGATCGATCCTGAAGTACAACGCTGACAGTGAGAGGATAATATCCATATACCTACTAGGAAGGCCAGTTAATATGACGATTGCTCAAATTTACACACCAACCACTGAGGCCCTAACTCTGGTTCCCATGTGCTCCCTAATCCAAGTGATCATCTGTGGGATCTGGCTGGGAACCTTACCCTCTTTCACTGACATAGACCCACACTCTGAGCCCAGAAACCTCATCATTGTGTGTAACAAGGGCTCAGTCACTACCTTCTACTGTGTCCTGGGATACCTGGGCTCCTTGGCCCTAGGAACATTTTCTTTGGCTTACCCGGCCCAGAACCTGCCTGACGTCTTCAGTGAAGCCAAGTTCTTGCCATTCAGCATGCCGGTGTTCTGCAGTGTCTGGGTCACCTTTCCCCCGTCTACCACAGCACCAAGGGGAAGTGGTAGCCGTGGAGATCTTCTCCATCTTGGCTTCCAGTGCAGGGCTGCTGGGCTGCATCTTTATCCCCAAGTGCTACATTATTCTGATAAAAGCTAATAAAAAATGGCTTGAAAGGTTTAAGGGGAACAACAGATTCCAGTGGAAACAGGTGTTCCTAGAATTTACCTCAGTAGAACTTATCCCCTTGTTAGGCTGTGGAACGGTAAACCACATTGATTTCTCATTCTGATGTTATAAAATAACTGAGACTGCTTTACTTCTTTACTTTCCAACAAGTTTTTATCCCTTTATTTCAGGAGTCCTTGTGCATGGGTGACATCAGCCAACTTTCATGGCTTAAAAATATGAATGTTATCTCAGATTAATGACCACCCACAAAATTTTGTTTAAGAATTAATCACTATACTTTCTTTAATCGACTGACAGCACTGTAAGCAATCATTTTGGGGGGGAGAGTAAGTGAATATCTAAATTATAATCTGGCTTTCTATTCTCTTCTGACCTCTTTAGTGTTTTTGAATTTTAATTGTAGCTTTATATTTAGTATGATTCTGAATTCGTGACATAATTAGTCAACTTTTTTTGCACAAATGTATCATCTATTGTCCATAACACTCTTTTTAAAATGTCATACCACTATTTTGAATATTATATTTATTGCATACTAAATTCTCACATACACATGGGGTGGTTTTTTAACTACATGATTTCTTCCTTCTGTTGATTGCTTTTCATGTTTGCACTTAGTTTGTGCCCAAATACCAGACTAGAGAGAATATATTTATTGTTTAGGTGGAATTCTGATAACATAAAACAAACTGTTTGCAAGAAAACAAGCAAATTGCAGTTAATAATTCCACAAAGACTCTGGAAGTTACTTTATAACATCATTAAATCCAAAATGTTATGCAACCACCATTTTGTTCTAGTTTTAGGACATATTCCTCAGTCCAAAAGAATTCTGGATACCCATGAGACATTATCCTCCTTTCTTCTCTTCTCAAACACACTGGAAAGCACCATCCTGTTGTGCCTTTGTATGGATTTGTCTGTTTGGGGAGTTTCTTGAAGTAGGAATCACACAACATATGATATTTTTGCCTAGTTTCTTTGGCTTTCATAATGTTTTTTATTTGTATCTATGTTTAACGTGAATCAGTAATTCCTTTTATATGATTCAATATTATTTTGTTACATGTATTTACCATAATTTATTCATACATTTTTCCACTGATGGATGTGGGGCTATTTCCAAATTTTAGGTGACTTTCCACTTTTAATTTTGGGAAGTGTATGGAGTGATCACGTGATTTTTTTTTTCTGTTTGTATGTGTACATTTTCAAAAATTTTAATAATAAACAGATATTACTTTATTTTGTGGCAAGTATATGCATAAGTGACACAGGAACCACCAAAACAATATGAAAGTAATACTCAGAGTCACAATACTAGAAAGAACTGGTCAGCATTTAACCATGTCAAGAGTATTATATTATTAAGAACTACCACTAATGATGGAAAAAGTCCAAGTTTCAGTGAAGGCACTGGTGAAAAACAAGGCTCCAGGAATTGATGGAACATCAGTTGAGATATTTGAACAAATGGATGTGCTCTGAAAGTGTTCACTTGTCCATACAAAGGAATTTGGTATGGTATATTTACATAATGGAACACTACGCAATGATAAAATCAACAATGATTTCATGACATATCTCGTAACCTGGAATCAACTAGAACACACTGAGCTGAGTAAAATCAGTCAGCTACAAAACGAAAAATATTGTATGAGACCACTATTGTAAGGACTTAAGAAAAGATTATGCACAGAGGAAAATACTCTTTGATGGCTACAAGCCTGGAGAAGGAGAAAGATGGGTATTCATAAATTAGATATGGTCAATAGGAATTTGATTAGGAAATGGGAGAGACAACATACAGTAGGAAGCAGGTCAGCACAACTGGAGCACACCATAAGCTCTCAGTTTTTCCAAATAAGACCCAACATTTTAAAGGACAGAGTAGAAGGACAGGGGTCTGGGGACCATGGTTTCAGGGAACACCAAGGTCAACAGGCATATCTATTTCTTTTTTCCTAAGCAATTGTTGTGCATCTCACATTTGTGAATGGTGTCTGGGGGTCTTAAAAGCCAGAAAGCTGCCATCTAAGGAACATTAGTTGGTACCAACTTACATGGAACAGATGAAAAACAAGAACATCAAAGACATGAGGGCTGTATCAGCCTAGGAGACGGAAGGGTCCATATGACTGGGAGACTACATCAGCATGAGACCAGAAGAACTAGAGGTGCCTGGCTACCACCAAAGACGGCTCCATCAGGGAACACAATATATAGTTCGTGATGCGGCATGAGAAAAAGAGGTGTGCAGATCAAGATATCTATTAAAAGACCAGATTTGACAGTCCAACAGCCTGGAGGGTCCCCTAGGAACATGGCTTCCACACTTACTACTTGCTCAAAGCTGAAATCAATGCAGAAGCCAACAAATCAGAGAGTGATTGGAAAAGAGTAAGAGGCACAGAGTGATGCAGGCAATGTGTGCATTTTATGGTTTAGTGTATATACGAGGCTGTCCAACTTGTCTCTTTTTAGAGGGAAGAGGAGAGGTTAGAGAGACAGGGACAGGTGTTGGTCGAGTGCACACTGGAAGTAAAGAACAGAGGCGGTGAGTGTGCTTTCACAGGGTGAGTAGAATGTATAGAGTTGCATAAGGCGAGTGCCTGGCTTTTTGTATGGTAAATTTCCTTAGGCTGCAAACTGGATCACAATAAAAAATTAAATAATAATAATAATAATAAATTTTAAAGGCAGATACCTGGCCAGTCTAATGGAAGAGATCCGTATTTGTGCCCTTTCAAAAGTAAAGGGATCCAACAGAATGAGAGAACTGTTAAAGAATACCATTACTCTCACGAAGCCAAGCCAAGTGCCACAGGCAAGTAGAATTTTGCAGAAGGTAACACAAAAATCGTGAAAGATGTGCACCAGGGTTGTATTTTTTCATCACATTTGTTTAATCTGTGCTTGTTTTTAGGTGATATCTAGTTGTTTCTGCCTCGTGGGGACCCTACATATAATGTAAGAAACACTGCCTGATCTTGTACATCAACACAGTTGTTGCTATGTTTGAACCTGTTTGTGCAGCCATTGTGTTAATCCACCTTGTTGGGGTCCTCCACTTTTTCACTCACCTTCTGTCTTACCAAGCATCATGTCTTTCTCCAGGGACTAGTCCCTCATGATACCATGTTCAAAGTACTTGAGATGAAGCATCACCATCCTTGCTTCCAAGGGGTACTCTGGTTGTACTTATTATGAGACATTCTTCTGTCAGTCTATGGTATATCCAGTAATTTTCATCAAAACTGTAATTCAGAGGCAACAATTCTTTCATTTCCCTTAATTACTGGCCAGCTTTCAAATGTATATGAGGTGATGGAAAATATCATGGCTGCATCAGGTGCACTGTAGTTCTCAAAGAGACATCTGTGCTTTCAACACTTCAGTGAAGTCTTTTGTAGCATAATTGCTCAATGCAATATGTTGCTTGACTTCTTGATTTCTGCTTCCTTGGGCATTAGCTGTGGATCTAAGTAAACTGAAGTCCTTGACCACTTTAATATTTTCTTCGTTTGTTGTGATGCTGCTTACTGGTCCAATTGTGAGGAATTTTCTTTTCTTTATAATGAGGTATAGTCCATACTGGAGGCTCTAGTCTGTGATCTTTGTCCAGTAGGTTCTTCAAGTCCTCTTAGCTTTATGCATTTCATAGGTTATCAATGAGTTATCCTTGAACCCTTAGGCCATATCCTTCTTAATATATTACAACTTCTTGGATTATTTGATCAGTATACAGACGGAAAAATGATGGTGAAAGGATAGGACCCTGATGCAAACATTTCCTGAATTTAGACCAGGAAGTATTCCCCTGTTCTGTTCTAACAACTGCCTTTTGGACTATGTACAGGTTTCTCACGACCAAAAATTAAAGGTTTTGGAATTCCCATTCTTCACAGTGTTATCCATAATTTGTTACGATCCACCCAGTGAAATACCTCTGGATAGTCAATAAAGCACAGATAAACATCTTTCTGGTATTCTAGGCTTTCAGCCAAGATCCATCCAACATTAGCAATAATACTGCTTAATTATGGATCTTGCTGTACTTCTTCTAAAACATTGGTCTGCCAGTCTGTGGTATATCCAATAATATTCATTAAAGCCATAATTCAGAGGCAAAAATTCTTTCATTTTCCTTAACTTCTGACCATGAAATACAGAAAGTATGAAAGTAGGCAATTTGGAAATCATTTGACATATCGAACACTAGTAATTGAAGACCAGATGAGTTGTGTTATGACATCGAGGGCTTCATACATGAAGAAAGAAAGAGGTCATTAAAAAGACAGGGAAGATAGAAAAGACCAAAATAGATGTCAGAAGACTCTGAAACTTGCTAAAGAATAAGTAAGAAAGGAACAGGTAAAAGAGCTCAGTAGAAGATTTCAAAGGCGGCACAAGAAGACAAAGCAAAATATTACAATCATGCGTGCAAAGAGCTGGAGATAGAAAACCAAAAGAGAATAATGTACTTGTTGTTTCTCAAGCTGAAAAAACTGAAGAAAAAAATTCAAGCCTCCAGGTGCAATACTGAAAAGTTCTGCAGGGACAATAATAAATAACACAAGACGTACTAGAAGAAGATAGAAGGAATACACATGAGCACTACATCAAAATACATCTGTAGGATATCATCCTGCTGACCTCTGGCTGGAGGAAGGAGAGTGGGTGGAGAGGAGGGGAAAGGAGACTGTTGGGAAGATGAGACATGTATGGAGCAGAGAGGAATAGTGTGCTGTCACCAGGCAGGGAGAGCAGTGGAAGCTGCATATAGGTGGGCATGTAAATTTATATGGGAATGTACATTGTCACTCAGTCATATTAAATACAATTTTTTAAAAAATTGGTAGATGTTCAAACTTTTTAGAAAGTTGCATGTGAACAGGAACCAATGTTACTGAAAAAAAAAAAGTTTGAGCTTCACTGAAGGCATTGGTGAACAAAAATAGCTCCAAGAGTTGATGGAATACCAACTCAGATGTTTCAACAAAGATGTCCAGCCCTGGAAGTGCTCATACAATCTATGCCAAGAAACTTGGAAGACTGCTATCTGCCCAATGACTGGAAGAGGTCTATATTTAAGCCTTTTCCCAAGAAAGATGATCTGACCATATGCAGAAATTATCGAACAATATCATTAACATCGCAGGTAAATAAAATGTTGCTGAAGATAATTCAAAAGTGGCTGCAAACTTGAGACATCTTTCTTATGTAAGTCATGATGGCTCAGTAAGGACAGCTGTACACATGGACTCTTAGAAAAGAAAGAAAGGACCAGCAATGTATTAATAAATTAAAAAACAAAAGTATAAAATACGAATACAAAGTCTGGGTGGCTTATTGTCAAAAAAACTAAAATCCTGTTAAAGACTTTAATGAGAGAAATCCTTAGCAGTTCTAATTCTTCAGGAATCTTTTTAGCTTTTAGTCCTTTCAAAGTGTTCTTATCAGGCTTTATCAGAATAATGCAGCACTTGGGGAGAAAGATGCAGCCTAGCAGCCCCACACTGGAGGTCAAGATGGAGAAGATCTCCATGGCCACCATGGCCTTCCCCTTGGTCCTGTGGTAGACAGGAAGGTGACCCAGACACTGCAGAATGCCAGCATGCTGAATGTCAGGAACTTGGCCTCATTGAAGGTGTCAGGCAAGTCCCTGGGCTGGTAAGCCAAGCAAAATGTCCCTAGGGCCAAGGAGCCCAGGTATCCCAGGGCACAGTAGAAGGCATTGGTAGAATCCTTGTTGCACTCAATGATGAGGTTTCTGGGCTCAGAGTGTATGTCTATGTCAATGAAAGTGGGTGAAGTCCCAAGCCAGATCCCACAGATGATCACTTGGATCAGGGCACAGGTGGGAATCACAGAGTTAGAAGCCCCTGAAACTAGCAGCTGCCTCATGGCTCTTCCAGGTTTCACAGCCCTGAATGCCAGAACCACAACAATGGTTTTAGCCAGAACAATGGCAACAGCCACAATGAACACAACTGCAAATGTCACTTGTTGGAGGATGCAGGTGGCTGTGTTGGGATGGCCAATGAAGAGTAAGGAGCAGAGGGAGCTCAGGAGGAGGGAGAGGAGCAGGACGTAGCTGAGAGCCCGATTGTTGGCCTTGACTATGGGAGTGTCTCGGTGCTTCACAAAGACCCCCAGAACCATGGCTGTCACAATGGAGAAACATAGAGCTGTGTAGGCCAGAGCCATCCCCAGTGTATCTTCAAGGGACAGGAAGGTCACAGCCTTTGGGAGGCACTGATTTCTCTCACTATTTGCAAACTCATGAACTGAGCACTTGACACATTGCTCCACATCTGGAGAAAAAGCAAAGATTCAGTGTTGTGATTTCACAAATCTTTCCTTCTTTTTTTTCTTTTTTGACCATTTCTAACAACTGATTATGTTTTCCTCAGTGTGACCTCTTCATATGTAATAACCACACCACATAAGTACTCTCTATTCCTAACACAGGGAGGGTGCTTCCAGCTGCAGGTAAGTCAAAAGCCTTTCAAACTGGATCTTTAACATGTATGTGATGGGTGTAGGTTAGTTCATCCTATGACTCAGTGACATCAGTAAGCGTGCAGATTCTTCTGATGTTTTCTCTACTGTTCTTGTATATTTCTCATGATTAGCCTTGTACTGCCATGGTTCATAGCATTGACACAGAGCAATCAGGTGTAATGATTTCCTTATTAATATTCAGGTTGATAGAGTGGAAGAAGCTTCATACAGCTCTTAGATATGTGTGGAAGTTTTTTTCCCCAAGAAAAATGCAGCATAATTTTTCTGGCCATAAAGTGTTGCCTCTTGCCTTTTCCCAGAAGTCCCTAAATGGTGCAAAAGACTAACCGAGAAAAACTAGTGGTCTGAGGCCACCCAGAGATGCCTTGGAAAATCCTGGCAAACTGCATCTGAAAAATCAGCCATTGAAACGCCTATAGAACACAATTCTACTGTGACACATGGGGTCAAATGGAGTCAGGATGACTCAACGGCAACTGGTGTACTGGTCTTTCCCAAATCAATCGATTACTGGTCAAAGTCTGGGAAATTTATGTAGACCAATATGAAACCGTGACCATGTCTGAGGGTGGAGCTGGCTTTCTCCAAGATTTGTGTGCATGGAATAAAGAAAGCTATATCAAATCAGGCTTAAGGATTTGGCAGACAAGGAGAAAATGCTGTGGAGGCAAACCTCACCATTCTGTGAAATTTTCCTTCTGTTTTTTAAGAAGGGTGGTATTTCTTTTCATTATTCGTATTCCACGTGGGACAGAACTCACTATGTATTTACCACCAGTGAAACAGCTACAGTCTCCTAGGCACTTAAATACCTTTTCTGTAGGTCACATAGTCAACTGATTCTACTGAGAAACTCCAGGTACTTTGCTTAGTTTCAGTTTTTACACTTAAAAATTTGTGATTTTCTTCTTTATTTTCCCTTCCACTAACACAACTTTATTTTATATTCATTATGCTTACCTCTACATTTCCACAATAACTTTCTGTCTCAAGTCATGGATTTTAATCACTCTAGACTTAATGTTTCTATCTATATTCAAAGTTGGTTATGTCAGTTTTCTGTCTAAAATCTTAGAATTTCCTCAGTGTTCTTCAGTTTAGAGTCAAAGTACTTTCATAACAAAACTGGACCTCTTTATTTTTGTGCCAGCCTATTTCTGTAGTTTTATATCTTTCATAAATGGTATTATCCCACCTCACACATCTTCAGGGAATCCCCCAATTTCCCCAGGCTGACTCAGTCTCCAAAATCTGCTCATCCCTTTTATTTTTTCTTGGAAAAAAAGACATCACTATGCATTTTTTTCCCCCAATTGAGATAAAACTTATGTAGCATAAAATGAACTACTAACCATTTTAAAGTGTACAATTCCATGGAATTTAGTTCATTAACAATGTTGTACTCTAGTTCTGAGACATTTTCATCACTCCAAATGGAAACTCTGTACCCATTAAGAACTAACTGCATGTGTTGTCATCCCTCAGCCACTCACAACTAATAATCTTCTGTCTCTGTGGATTTACCTAATCTAGGTATTTCATGGAAAGCCTAGGGGCATAGTGGTCAATCACTAACCAAAAGGTCAGCAGTTCAAATCCACTAGGTGCTCCTTGGAAACTCTGGAGCAGTTCTATTCTGTCCTATAGGGTCACTATGAAATGGAATAGTACAGTATGTGGCCTTTTAAATCTGGCCTCTTAGCATAATATTTTCAAGGTTCCTCCACATTGTAAAGTATATAGGTGTTTCATCTTTTTCATGCCTGAAAAATTCTTCCAATATTCCATTGGAAGAATACAACAAAATTTGGTACTCACTCATCCACTGACAGCTATTTGGATTGTTTCCACCTTTTGTTGTTGTCAGTAGGGTTGCTATGAGTATTGTGTAAAAGCATTTGAATACTTTTCAATTTCACTAGTATATACCTTGGAGTGGGAATATTGGCTCATGTAAGTTGTACTTAATTTGTTGGCAAGGGTTTATGTTAATTATGTGTTTAACTCATTGAAGAAATGCCAACTGTTTTTCTTTTTCCACAGCAGCTGCTTCATTTTAGATTCCAAGAAACATTGTTTAGGAATTCCTGACTCCACATTCTTTCAAACATTTGTTAACTTCCATTATTTTGGTTGCAGCCATCCCATTTGGTGAGAAGTGGTGTCTCATGGTGGTTTTGATTTGTATTTCCCTAATAACAAGTGATATTGAGCATCTTTTCATGTGCTTGGTGGCCATTTGTGTATCCTCTTTGGAGAAATGTCTATTCAAGTGCTTTTCCTGATTTTAAATTGGATTGTTTATCTTTTAAGTTCGTGAATGTCTTTATATATTTTGAATAGTAGAATCTTATCACATATATAATTTGCAAATGTTTCTCCTGTTCTAGAGACTGTTTTTTCTCTTTCTCAATAGTGTTTTTTGATATACAAAGGACAGATTTGTTCATTCTTTTGGCAGCCCATTCTACATTCAGGATTCTTCATCAACACCATAATTCAAAGGCATCAATTCTTAAGACTTCCTTGTTCATTCTTCAGCTTTTTCATGCATATGAAGAGACTGAAAATACCATGGCTCAGGTCAAGATCAACTTAGTCCTAAAAGTGATGTATTTGCTCTTTAACACTTTAAAGAGGTCTTGTATTTTAGTAATTGACACATTGCAAGTTCATTTGTTTTTATTGTGTGGGATAAGTGTTTTGTCTGTCTGTCTCTCTTTCTTTTGGCAGATGTCCAGATGTAACAGCTTTCTTTGCTCCACTGAATGATCTCGCCAAGTTTGTTGAAAATCAGTTGATTCTAGGTGTTTGGGCTTATTTCTGGATGCCCAGTTCTATTCCAGTCATCTATAGGTGTGGAAACCCTGGTGGTGTAGTGGTTAAGAGCTATGCCTACTAACCAGAAGGTCAGCAGTTCAAATCTACCAGATGCTCCTTGGAAACCTCGTGGGGCAGCTCTACTCTGTTCTATAGACTATGATTCAGAATCAACTCAGCAGCAATGGATGTACGTGTGTATGTTTGTACAATACCACACTGCTTGGATTATTGTAATCTTGTATTAAGTTTTGAAATTGGCAAGAAAGCTTGTTTCTCTGTTTTCAAGATTGATTTGACTTTTCCTTCTTGGGCCAGCCTTTGAAATCATCTATTCAGCTATTTTCCTTCATATGTTTTTCACTCACATCACGTAATTTTCTTGCAAAACAACATTTAGAGTTTCTTCTGACATTTTGTCTTTTCTTTTTTAAAAAATAATCTGCTGTGCACTTCATGTGCAATGTCCTTGATATCAGTCCATACCTTGTCTGGTGTTCAGTCACTAGTGTTCAGTGTGTCAAATTTATATTTGAGACGGTCACTCAGTTCAGGTTGGGTATACTCAAGGTCCTACCTTGGCTCTCACAAATTTGTTTTAATTTTCTTCAACTTGAACTTGAACTTGCATATGAGAAATTGATGGTCTGTTCTACAGTTAGCCCCTGGCTTTGTTTTGACTGATGACATCGAGCTTCTCCATCATCCATTTCCACGGATGTGGTCAATCTGATGTCTGTATTCCATCTGGTGAAGTCCACATGTACAATTGCTTTTGATATTGTTGAAGAAAGATATTTGCAACAAAGGAGTCATTGTTATTGCCAAATTCTCTCATATGATTTCTAGTATTGTTTCTATCACCAAGACTATATTTTCCAGCTACTAATTCTTCTTTGTTTCCAACTTTCACATTCCAATCACTAGTATTTATCAATGTACCTTGATTGTATGGTTGATCAGTTTCAGAATGCAGATGTTGGTGATCTCAGTTGCTTCATCTTTGGCATGTGTGATTTGAGTGTAAATGTGAACAGCAGTTGTATTAACTGGTCTTCCTCATTGTTGTTAGATGCCATTGACTAGGTTCTGACACATACCTAACACAACAGAATGAAACACTGCCTGGTGCTGTGCCATCCTCACAATCAGTACTGTGCTCGAACCCATTGATCTTGCTTGTAGGTATATGGATGTTATCCTATCTCTGACAGTGTGGTACTTCAAGATGAATCTTGAAATGTTCTTTTTGATGATGTATGTGAAGCCATTTCTCTTTGATTTGTTATCTCTGGTACAGTAGACTATATGATTTTTCAATTCAAAATGGCCCAAACCAGTCAATTTCAGCTCACTAGCCTAGGAAATCGATATCTTTACATGTTCCATTTCATTTTTAATGATTTCCAGTTTTCATAGATTATACTTCATAATTCCACATTTTGATTATTCATGGATGCTTGCAGCTGTTTCTTTCATTTTGAGTCGCTCCAATTCGAGAGACACAAATCAAAACTACTTTGAGATACCGCCTTATCCTAAAATTACTGGCACTAATTTTAAAAAAGCAGAAAATAGCATATGCTGGCTAAGCATGGGGAGATGGGAACTGTTATACACTACTAGTAAGAATGTAATGGTAAACGACTGTGAAAAAGGGAACAGCACTGCTTCACATAACTAGAAATATAAATACCACATGGTTCGTTTCCTTATTGATCTTTTGTGCAGTTATTTTTTCACTGTTGAGAGTCAGTATTAAAGTTTTCCACTATTATTGTTGAACGATCTCTTTTCCCTTTCAAATACAACAGCGTTTCTTCCATATATTTTGGGATTCTGTTGTTTGGTGTGTTTATATTTATAATGACAGTGTCTTTTTTTTATTATTACTTTTATTGCACCTTAGGTGAATGTTTATGGAGCAGTTTAGATTCCCATTCTATGTTGTGGTTGTTGTTGTTGTTAGGTGCTGTCAAGTTGGTTCCAACTCATAGCTACTGTATATATAACAGGACAAAACACTGCCCAGTCTTGTGCCATGTCCACAATCATTTTTATGCTTAAGCCCATTGTTGCAGCCACTGTGTCAATCTGTCTTGTTGTTTTAGTCAGCTAGTGCCACTCTAACAGAAATACCACAGAGTGGATGGCTTTAACAAAGAAAGATTTATTCTTACACAGTCCAGTAGGTTGCAAGTCCATATTCAGGGTGTCCGCTCTAGGGGAAGGCTTTCCCCTTGTCGGTTCTGGAGGAAAGTCTGGTATTGCATCAGTCTTTGTCCAGGGAGTGTCCTGACGCAAGAACCTCTGGTCTGAAGGACGCGCTCTGCTCCTGGTGCTGCTTGCTTGATGGTAGTGAGGTTCTCAAATTGTCCTTTGTTTCTTCTTCCTTTTATTCCTTGCAAGCTAAAAGCATTAAGGGTGGGGCAAGCCGTACTCCAGGGAAACTCCCCCTACAGCAGGAATTTACAGCCCCACCCTAACCTTTAACATACAGGTTAGCAAAACCACACAGTGGAGGACAGTCCCAAGATACTGGGAACCATATCCTAGCCACGTGGCTGCACACATTTTTGGGGGGACACAATTCCAACCATGACATCCCACCCTTTGACAACCCAAAAGTCACATCACAAAAACATTTAACACATTCATCTCACCATAGCAAAATTATGTCCATCCATATAACAGAAGTCTTAAATCAGTTCCAAGTCCAAAATACAAAAACTCTTCTACATCTGTGAAACTTAGACGGCATTAACAGGCAACAGGCAAGTCAGCAGAACACATTACATTAGCCCTCAAAGCTTTGGAAATACTCTTACATTTTCTGAGACATTCTACACAACAGCAATGCTCTCCAGACTCTAGGTATTGGCCACACTCTCAGGTTTCTGAATGGAGACCTCCAGCCCCGTGCTACAACTCTGCCTTCAAGGCCCACTTGGACAGAAACTCTGTCCCATCAGCTTTAGGAGCACCCTAAGCCCAACTGAGTGGCAATTCCACCCTTACGAACACAGCACGCCATGGTTCCACCCTTTCAAACCCCTGAGGTCATGGCCATACCTCTTGAGACTGAGGCAGCTCAGCTTCTCACACTATTTGTCTCTTCAGCTTCAGCTTCCTATGGCCGCATGGCCCGGGCCTCAGGCCCACATCTGCCCTGCCGGGCAAGTGTTCCAAAGCTCTGTAGCTCCACTGGTTTAAGTGCCTGGAGGCACCCCACTCTTGCTGGAAAGCGTCCTGCCTAAAGGCACTCAACTCTCTCACTCCGTGGGTCAGCAAGGCCAGCTCCACCGATTCAAGTGCCCAGAGGCACCCCGTTCCAAGAGGAAAACTCTGTGCAGGCACTGACCTCTCTTGCTGCATGGGTCGGCTCCAGCGCTGCCTCTGGTTCTGCTGCTGCTGTTCCTCTGTTGTTTCTCACCATGTGCGCCTTCTTCGTTCCTTCTAAATATTCTATCCATTCACAGTTTCAAAGTGGCTTCCACATTTTAGGTATTTGCTAGAGCAGCACTTTTAGTCAGCTAGTGCCGCTCTAACAGAAATACCACAGAGTGGATGGCTTTAACAAAGAAAGATTTATTCTTACACAGTCCGGTAGGTTGCAAGTCCATATTCAGGGTGTCCGCTCCAGGGAAAGGCTTTCCCCTTGTCAGCTCTGGAGGAAAGTCCGGTATTGCATCAGTCTTTGTCCAGGGCGCGTCCTGACACAAGAACCTCTGATCTCAAGGACGCGCTCTGCTCCCGGTGCTGCTTGCTTGATGGTAGCGAGGTTCTCAAATTGTCCTTTGTTTCTTTTTCCTTTTATTCCTTGCAAGCTAAAAGCATTAAGGGTGGGGCAAGCCATACTCCAGGGAAACTCCCCCTACATCAGGAATTTACAGCCCCACCCTAACCTTTAACATACAGGTTAGCAAAACCACACAGTGGAGGACAGCCCCAAGATACTGGGAACCATATCCCAGCCACGTGGCTGCACACATTTTGGGGGGCATACAATTCCAACCATGACAAGGGTCTTCCTCTTTTTCACTCACCCTCTATTCTACCAGACATGATGTCTGTATCCAGTTACTGATCCTTCCTGACAACATTTCCAAAGAATGCGAGATGTAATCTTGCCATCTTTGCTTCCAAGGAGGTCTCTAGTTATACTGCTTCCAGAACAGATCTGTTTGTTATTTTGGCAGTCTATGGTACATTCAACATTCTTCTCCAGCACCACAGTTCAAAAGCACCAATTCTTCTGCCTTCTTTGTTCATTGTCCAGCTTTCATGTGTATGATGTGATTGGAAATACCATGGTTTGGGTCAGGTGCACTTTAGTCTTCAAGGTGACATCTTTACTTTTCAATACTTGAAAGAGATCCTTTGCAGTAGATTTTCCCAATGCAATGCATCTTTTAATTTCTTGATGGCTGCCTCCACGGATACTGACTGTGGACCAAATTAAAATGAAATCCTTGACAACCTCAGTCCTTTCCCCATTTATGATGATGTTGCTTACTGACCCAGTTGTGAAGATTTTTGTTTTCTTGATATTGAGATACAACCCATGTTGAAGGCTGTGGTCCTTGATGTTCATCAGTCAGTATTTCAAATTTTCTTCACTTCCAGCAAGTAAGGTGGTGTTGTCTGCATACTGCAGGTTGTTAAAGAGCCACCCTCCCATCCTGATGCCTCATTCTTCTTTCTGTAATCCAGCTTCTTGAATTATTTGCTCAGCATACAAATTGAAAAGGTATGGTGAAAGGATACAAGCCTGATGCACACCTTTCCTGATTTTAAACCATTCAGTTTACCCTTGTTTAGTTCATATGACTGCCTCTACTTCCATATACAAATTCTTTAAGAATACAACTAAGTGTTCTGGAATTCCCATTTTATGCAATGTTAGCCAAAATTTGTTATATCCACACAGTCAGATGCCTTTGCATAGTCAATGAAACACAGGTAAACATCTCCCTTGGTATTCTCTGCTTTTAGCCAAGATTCACTTTGCTCCAGTTCCATAGTTTGTACATAAAGAGTTTCATGACCTTGGCTTCATTCCCCACAATACGACCATATTCTCCACATTTCCACCCTGGGTTCCTGATCTTGTTACATCTTTGGTTTCTACCTTTTCTGCCTTCTTATCCTTTTTTTTTTTTTTTTTTTTTTTGGCCAAACATCACCCTTTTGATCATGTGTAATTGATTATTCTAAGGAACATGTTATTGTTGAATGTTATTATTTTATGGGTTTGTCTATTGTTTGGCCAGGCCATGGTCTTTATGATGGCTTCGGTTACAGGTTAGAAGAGTGTCTTTACGTCATAGTCCTCGGGATTCCTCCAGTCTCTGTCAGGAGTAAAGTCTGGCCTTTTTTTTTTTTTATGAGTTTGACTTTTTATTCTGTTTTTCTCTTGCTCCATCTGAGACCCTCTGTTGTGATCCCAGTCAGAGTGGCTGGTGGTCATAGCTGGACACCATCTAGTTTTTCTGGTTTTGGGGTTGTGCAGGCTGTGGTTCATATTGTCCACTAGTCCTCTGGATTAATTTTCCTTTGAGTCTTTTCTTTTCTTCCTTTCTTTTATCTTTTTCTTTCTTTTTTTTTTTTTTTAACACCCCTTTGCTCCAGATTGGCAGCCAGCAGTAGATGCTTCTTAGATGGCCACTCACAAGCTTTTAAGACCCCAGATGCTACTTAGGAAAACAGGATGCAGAACTTTGTTCTTGTGAACTATGTTGTGCCAGTTGATGTAGAAGTCCCTTGACTCTATAGTCCTTTGCATTTGAGAGTAGGAGCATCACTCCATGAAGTGCTTAGTTACATATTAGTGGTCTTTCTTACTGTGCCCCTTGTGTGCTCTAGTATGTATATTAGTATATAAAGAGCACTTACCATTTTGTATGTTAGAAGTAGCTACTACCACATCTGTATCTGTCTGATTATGCCCCCTTATACCTTCTCACATCTCCTGGCCTAACTGTCTATTCAAGTATCCATTCATAAACTATTCTACACTAATACTGTTTTTGCAGGATTGTCTGTGCTATGGTCATACTCTGCCATTGTTGTTGTTAGGTCTGTCCAGTCAATTCTGACTCATAATGACCCTATGTACAACAGAATGAAACACTGCTTGGTCCATCATCACAACTGTTGTTATGCGAGAAGCCCACTATTACAGCTAATTTGTCAGTCCAACTCATTGAGGGTTATCCTCTTTTCCTCCAGTTCTCTGCTTTACCAAGCATGATGTCCTTCTCGCTCCTGGTAGCATGTCCAAAGTACATGAGACAAAGTTTCACCATCCTTGCTTCTTAGCTTGTAATTCTCAAAAGATAGATTTGTTCCTTTTTCTGAAAGTCCATGGTATATTCAATATTATTTGCCAATACCATAATTCAGTGGCATTATTATTATTATTATTATTTTGCTCCTTCTCATTCATTACTGACTTTTGACATGTATATGAGGAGACTGATAATATCAAGACTTGGATCAGGTACACCTGAGTCCTCAAAGTGATATCTTTGCTTTTGGATGTTTTGTTGTTGTTGGGTGCCACCGAGTCAGTTCCAACTTGTAATAACCCTGTGTATAGCACAACAAAATACTGCCATGCCCACAGTCAATGATATGCTTGAGCCCATTGTTCCAGTGATGATGTGAATCCCTCTTGTTGAGAATATTTTTCTTTTTTGCTGATCTTCCAATTTACCAAGCATAATGTCATTCTCCAGGGACTAATACCTCCTGGCAACATGTCCAAATATGCAAGATGTAGTCTCATCACTTTTGCTTCTAAGGAGCACTCTGGTTGTACTTTTTCCAAGACAGATTTGTTCATTCTTTTCACAGTCCATGGTATATCCAATATTCACCTCTAAAACCACAATTCAAAGGAGTCAATTCTTCTTCTATCTTTCTTATTCATTGTCCAGCTTTCTCATGGATAAAATGTTATTGAAAGTATCATATCTTGAGATGGCACTCCAAGGTGACATCTTTGCTGTTCAAAATATTAAAGAAATTGGCAGGTGGGGCCAAGATGACAGACTAAATACATATCTCCTTAATTCCCCCTGACAACCAAGCCCTGGAATGATATTGAATAGAGTAACATGGAGATCCTGGGAGCCCTAGGATCTGGCATAGGGTTGTCAGGTTGGACTAGGTACCAGTAAGGGGGAAACTACCTCCCTCAAGGACAAGGCAGTGTCACAGTGAGTCCTGCTTCTGCTGATTCATTGTTTGGGTGGACTGAAGATATGGATGCCTTCTTTTTTATCCAGGAGGTGGGGTCTGGACATGAACTGCTTAATACAATGAATCACAGTGCTTAAGTAAACAATGTATAGTGCATCAGAGAGGCTGTGCTTGAGATGGCCACATATTGAGAGCCCAGCTGCTGACTGAGGGCACCACTACCCCTCCATCCTCCTTTTCTGAACCTTGTCATAGATTCTGCTGTTTCATGGCAGGAAGGGCAGCTCAGGTGGGAGGCCATCTTGGTCAGCTGGAAGGTAGAGTCAGCCACCCAGAGGTCTCAGCTGGGGCTAATTTTCACACTGAACAGCAGTCTCTGTCTGGATAGTGCTTCTCCAACAGAAAAGCTATATTTAGAATGGTGGTGCCTAGAGTTATGGGTGGGGCATGGCAAGTGCAAGTGGGAAAGCCTATCCCTTCTCTTCTTTGAACCATGTGATAGTGTCTGGGGACAGCCTATGAGGTACTTTTGTTGTCAGATGGGGCCTGCCACAGCTGAGGGCCTGACTGATTTTGGCAACTATTGGACAGCTCCTCAGCAGTAAAGCATCTTTTTAAAGTAAGACCACCTGGAAGACTGAACACTGAGTAGGGTGGCAGCATCTCCACATCCTTCACTGATCCACATCATAGCACTGGCTGATGGCCCCCAAGCAACTCCATAAGTAGGGTGCTGTCTTTGCCAGCCAGGAGGTGGAGCTTGTCACACCAGAAAGTCCACCTGGGGCTAGTCACTAGAGTACACAGAGGTAGCTGGTGACCAAATCCAGCAGAGCCCTTACTCTCCTGTTAGAACCAAGCCTCAGCTCCTGTTGAGGTAACACCAGAGAAACAGAAGAGCTTCTTGATGGTGTGAAGACAATAATCAATAGCTAACCATTTAAAGAAATAGTCCACAATGGCTCTGGAAAACTCCCAAAATAAAGAATCAAAAAACTTCACAGATTAAGCAGCCTTTCTGAAATTATCAGAGGCTAAGTACGAAAGAATTATGTATAGAGCTGTCCTAGAGATTAAACAAAATGCAACAGAACAAAATGAAAAATTAAATGAGCTATTTGAACTGACAGAACATCAATGATCTGAAATCAATCAGATCAATAATAAAATTACAGCATTAGACAATTCAATCTGAAGCCAAAAGAGCAGAATTGAGACGAAAGCCAGAGTTAGTGAGCTGGAAGACAGAGCAACTGACACCAGCATTTATGAGGAGAAATCAGAGAAGAGAAATCAGAAAAATACAGAAGCATTAAGAAACATATGGGGCTCTCTTTAGAGGAAAAATCTACAAATGACTGGAGTTCATGAAAAGAGAGAGAGAGCTGAAAATACAGAGTATTATTGTAGAGTTGCTGACAGAAAACTTCCCTGAAATTATAAGAGAACATAGATATACAAGATGCTTATCAAACACTACAAAAACTAGACCCCGAAAGAAAGACACCAAGATCAATAAAAATGAATCCTACAAAGAGGCTCTTAAAAGCAGCGAGGCTGAACGCAAAGCTAATGCACAAAGGGAAGCCCTGTAGGCTTTTGTCTGACTTCTCAGTAGAAATGATGTCGGCAAGAATGCAGTGGGAAGCCACATTCAAAGCTTTGAAGGAAAAAAATGTTCAGCCAAGAATTATACATCCTGCAAAAATGTCTTTCAAATATCAAGGTGAAATTAAGACTTTCACAGGTAAATAGAAGCTTAGAGACTTTATAAAAATCAAACCAAAACTACTAGAAATACTGAAAAAACTTTGTTTAGAAAAACAAAAATATCAAGTGTATGTTTAAGGAGGCAATGCAGTGCACAGCATCCAGAATCCTACTCATGTTAGAGAAGTCGCAAAGCTACAATATTAAAAGAAGGGAACCAGCAGTCTTAACATGAAAGCTATGACATGGTCATACTAAGAAAGGGATACATTACACTAGGTATAACCTTTTCAGATGAAGAGAAAATTAAAAAGATATGCAGAAATTAAAGTTTGGTTTAAACTTGGAATATTAAGGAGGACCATAGGGGCAGCCACAAAGAAAATAACAATGAAACATATCAACACAAGAAACATAATTCAGGAGACTCAACAAACATAAAGCCAGTACTGAAAAAGATGAAAAGTCATAAAGATGAATGATCCAGAACAGAATATTAAGAGGAACACAGTAAATATCACTGATGCAAAAATAAAAGCATCAAAATGACAGCACTAAACACATACCTACCAGTAATTACACTGAATGTAAATAGACTGAATGCTCCAATAAAGAGACAGAGAGTGACATCCTGGATCAAAAGACACGATCTGTCTATATGTTGCTTAAAACAAACACAGTTTAGACTCAAAGATATGTATGAAGTGAAAATCAAAGGATGAAAAAATATATACCAAGCTAAGAACATACAAAGAAGAGCAGGAGTGACAGTACTAATCTCAGATAAAATCAACTTTAATGTAAAATCCACTATCATGGACAAGGGTGGTCACTATTCTTGAAAAGTTTGATACATAAACAGGACATAACCATATTAAATATTTACAAGTCCAATACCAGAGCATCTAAATACATCAAACAAACACTGACAACGTTGAAAAATGAGATGGATCACTCCCCAGTAATAGTTGAAGACTTCAACATTCCACTTTCAGTAATAGACAGCTCATCTAGAAAAAAGGTCAGTAAAGATACAGAAGATCTTGTTGCTATAATTAACCAACTAGACCTCACTGACATATAGAGAACTTTTTACCCATCAACAGATATGTAAACCTTCTTCTCCAATGCACGTGGAACATTTTCTAGAATTGACCATGTATTAGGATGTAAAGCAAGTCTCAACGAAATCCAAACCATTGAATTATTGCAAAACATATTCTTTGACCATAAAGCCATAAAAGTTCAAAACAATAGCAGGAAAAACATACGCAGAAATTTGAACTCACGAAAACTGAACAATGCCTTGCTCAAAAATTCATGGGTTATAGATGAAATCAAGGAGGAAATAGAGAAACTGATGGAATCAAATAAGAGAAAATACATCCTGCCAGAAGCTATGGGATACAGCCAAAGCAGTGCTCAGAGGTCAATTTAGCTCTATAAATGAACACATCCAGAATGAAGAAAGGGCCCAAATCAAAGAATTAACCCTACAGCTTGAATAAGTAGAAAGAGAGCAACAAAGGGACACCTCAGGAACCAGAAGAAAACAGAAAATAAAGATTAGAGCAGAAGTAAATGAATTAGAGAAGAACTATTGAAAAAATTAACAAAACCAAAAGCTGATTTTTTTGGAAAAGATTAACGAAATTGAGAAACCATTAGTCAAATGTACAAAGGAGAAATAGGAGGGGAAACAAATAACCTGAAAGAAAAATGAGATAGATGTCACAGTAGCCTCAACTGAAATCAAAAGTATCATGACAGAATACTATGAAAGACTGTACTCAAACAGATCTGAAAACCTAGAGGAAATGGACAAATTCCTAGATTCATATCACCTACCAAAATTATCACAGGGATAATTAGAACAAATTAATAAACACATCACAATGAAAGAAATTGAAAAAGTTGTCAAAAAAACTACCAACCAAAAAGAGCCCTGGCCCAGATGGCTTCACTGGAGAATTCTACTAAACTTTTTTAAAAAGGAGTTAATTCCAGTACTACTGAGGATGTTTCACAGTGTAGAAAGGGATGAAATACTCCCTAATTCATTCTATGAAGCCAGAGTAATGCTGATACCACGAGGGAAAGATCCCACAAAAAAAGAAAATTACAGACTAATATCACTCATGAAGCTAGATGGAAATATCTTTGACAAAATCCTAGCCAATAGAATTCAACAACATATCAAAAAAATAATTCGTCATGACCAAGTTGGATTCATACCAGGGACTCAAGTCTGGTTCAACATCAGTAAAACAATAAATGTGATCAATCACATTAATAGCATAAAGGATAAGAATCACCTGATTTTGTCCACTGATGTAGAAAAGGCATTTGACAAAGCCCAATACGCTTTCATGCTGAAAACTCTCAGCAAAATAAAAATAGAGGGGAAATTCCTCAGTGCAATAAGAGGCATCTACATAAAGCCAACTGCCACGTCATTCTGAGTGGAGAGGGGCTGAAAGAATTCCCCTTGAGAATGGGAACTAGACAATGGGAACTCTGACCACTGCTGTACAGCATTGTACTAGCGGTTCTAGCCAGAGCAATTTGACAAGACAAATAAATGGCATCTGCATCAGCAAAAAAGAAGGAAGTATCTCTCTATTTGTAGATGATGTGATTGCATATGCAGAGAATCCTAAAGAATCCATAAATAATCTACTAAAACTAATAGAAGAGTTCAGCAATCTATCAGGACATAAGATAAACACAAGTACTTTATACCAACGAGATCATCAAAGAAGAAATCACCAAATCAATACCATTTACTACAGCTCCCAAGAAGATAAAATACCTAGGAATAAATCTAACTAGAGAAATAAGAGACCTATACAGAGAGAACCAAAAGACCGTACTGCAAGAAACCAAGAGACTTACGTAAGCGGAGAAACTTTCTCGGCTCATGGATAGGAGACTTAACATTGTAAAAATATCCATTTTACCCAAAGTGATCTACAATACAGTGTAATGCCAAATTAATGAGATGGAGAAACAAATCAACAACTTTGTCTGGAAAGGAAACAAACCTGAGATATGTAAAGCACTACTGAAGAAGAGGAACACAGCAGGAGACCTTACACTACCCGACCTTAGAACCTATTACACTGCCCCAGTAGTCAAAACAGCCTGGCACTGGTACAAAAAGATATATAGACTAATAGAACAGAGTTGAGAACCCAGAATGCCACCATCCTCTTACGAACAGTTAATATTTGAGAACAGCCCCGAGGTTGTAAACTGTGGTAAAAACAGTCTCTTTAACAAATGGTGCTGGCAAAGTTGGATATCTATCTGCCCAAAATTGAAATAAGATTCATATCTCACACCTTACACAAAAACTAACCAAAAAATGATTGAAAAGCTATCAAACTTAAATGATAAATATCATGCAAAAAAAAAAAAAATAGGCTCAGCAATGGAAGTTTTAATACACTACTTGGGCTACAAAATCTGAGGGGCAAAGCACAACCAACAGAAGAGAAAATACATAAATGGGAACTACTAAGAATCAAACACTTTTGCTCATCCAAAGACTTTATCAGTAGAGTTGAAAGACCCCCTACAGAATGGGAAAAAATGTTTGGCAACTACATGTCAGACCCAAGTCCAATCTCCATAATCTACAAGGTACTGCAAAATGTCAACAAGAAAAGGTAAATAATCCTTCTAAGCAATGGGAAAGGAGATGAACAGACACTTCACCAAACAGGACATCCAGGCAGCCAAAAAGACACATGAGGAAAAACTCACAATCTCTAGCTCTTAGAGAAATCCAAATCAAAACTACAGTGAGATACCATCTCAGCTCAACAAGGTTGGCCATAATCCAAAAAAACACAAAACAATAAATGCTGGAGAGGCCGTGGAGAGATCAGAACTCTCCTACAGTGCTGGTGTGATTACAAAATGGTACAACCTCCTTGGAAATCAGTTTGGCACTTCCTTAAAAAGCTGGAAATAGGCATACCATTTCATCTGGTAATCCCACTGCTCGGAATACATTGTACAGAAACAAATGTTGCCACGTGAACAGACACATGCACATAACTGTTTATTTCAACACAGTCCACAATAGCAAAGAGATGAAATCAACCAAAGTGTCCATCATCAGATGAATGGATAAAGAAACTATGGTACATACTCTCAATGGAACAGTATGCAATGATGAAGAACAATAATGATTTTAGGAAGCATCTCATAACGTGGTTTCAATTGGAAGACATTATGCTGAGTGAAATCAGTCAGTAGTAAAAGGACAAATATTGTATGATACCCCAGCCCTAAGGACTGAAAAATAGAATTATGTACAGAAGAAAAGTCTCTTTGATGGTTACAAAAGTGGGGAGGAAGGGAGAGGTTTGGTCATAGATCAGACAGTTGATAGAAATTTGGTTAGGTGAAAGCAGTAATAGCACACAGTAGAAAACAGATCACCTTAACTGAACTCCACCATAAACTGAAACCTCTTCTAACAACAACCCAATATTGCAAGAATAGAGTATCAGGGGCGGGAGTCCGGAGCCGTGCTTTCAGGGGACATTGATGCCAATTGGCATAACTAGCCTATTGCTAAGGGCGTCTTCTGTACCCCATATTGGTGAGTGGTGTCTAGGGTCTTAAAATCTAGCAAGCTGCCACCTGAGGTATACCACATGGTCTCAACTCATCCGGAACAGATGATGACTGGGAACAACAAAGACACGAGGAAAAAAGAGCTCAGGAGACAGAAGAACCCATATGAATGGGAGGCTGTATCAATAAGTGACCAGGAGAGCCAAACGGTGCCCAGCCACCAACAAAGACAGCCATGATGAGGCACACAATGTAGACTGCCTGTGGCAACATGAGAAAAAGAGGGGTGCAGTTCAAGAATTCTTCTAAAAGACCAGAATCCATGGTCCAACAGTTTGGAGGATCCACTGGGAGCTTGGCCCCTATACCTGTTTCTCTCCCTGACCAGAAAACACTAGTGAAGTCAACTCTTTGGAGAAAAATGGAATGGACCTGGGGACACAGTGTGACCGTGTGTGTGTGTGTGTGTGTACTTTATGGTTCCGTGCACTTATAGGAGGCTGTCTTACTGGTCTCTTTCTAGATGGGAGAGAAGGGGGTGGAAAGGAGGGGACAGGAACTTGTTAAGAGGATACTAGAAGTAGAGAATGAAAAGGAAGAGTGTGCTGTCACCAGACAAGGAGAGCAGAAGGAGCTGCAGCTAGGTGGGCATGCAAAATTGATTTCGATTGTATATTTTCACTTAACCACAGTAAAAAACAGGAAACAAAAGAAAAGCTTTAAAGAAATCTTTTGCAGCAGATTTTCCCAAAATTATGTGTCTTTTGACTATAGCTTCCAAAAGTGTTGATTGTGGGTTCAAGTATGGTGAAAAGATACAATCCTGACATACAGCTGTCCTGATTTTAAACCACATCATACTCCCTTGTTTTGCTTGAATGACTGCCTGTCAGTCTATGTACAGGTTCCACAGAAGCATTATTAAGTGCTCTGGAATTTGCATTCTTTGTGATGTTATTCATAATTTGAAATGATCCACATAGTAGAATGTCTCTGCGCAGTTAATAAAACACAGGTAAACAACTTTGTGGTATTATCTGCTTGTTCAACATCCTTTTCTGAATCCTGCTTAAACTTCTGGCAGTTCCCTGTCAATATATTGCTGCAATTCCCTTTGAATGATCTTCAGAAAAATTTTGCTTCTATTAATATTAATGATATTGTTCAATAATTTCCGTATTTGGTTGGATTACTTTTTTCAGAAACAGGCATAAATAGGACTGTCTTCCAGCTGGTTGGGCAGGTAGCTGTCTTATAAATTTAGTGGCACATACTAGGGAGTGCTTCCTGCACTGAATCTGTTTATTGAAACATCTCAGTTGGTATTCTGCCAGTTTCTGGAGACTTATTTTTCACTAATATCAACAAGAAAGTTTTAAATTCTTCTTTTAGTACCATCAGTTCTTGATCATGTGAGGTCTCACAATTAAGTCTGTGAACTTAATTGTTCTAAGTGCTACATGCCTCATTGTTGAATATCACTATGGTCACCTTCAAAGTACCCCACTTGGAAAGCCATGTGCAATACCAGTATCTAGTCAAATCTGTCTTAGAAGAAGTACAACTAGAATACCCCTTAGAAGCAAGGATGAAGAGACTGAATATTATGTAGTGTGGACATGTCAGGAGGGATTAGTCCTTGGAGAAGGATGTCATGCCTGGTGAAGCAGAAGGTCAGCCCAAAAGAGGAAGAATCTCAACAAGGTAGATAGAGTGGCTGCAAGATCAAGGCAGACTGACAACAGTGACTCAAACATAACAATGATTGTGAAAACAGCACAAGATCAGACAACGTTTAGTTCTGTGGTGTGCAGGGTTACTATTAGTTGGAACAGATGTGGTGGCACTTAACAACAACAGACTGTTCTCATACTGCGAGGTGGAAAGCTCTTCCTCAACGTCAGCTGACTGCTTTCGGGATTCTTTATGACTTGTTTCTGACAGTTTTTGATGGCTCATTAATTGCTTTCAGGGAGAAACGGAGTCCTAGTTTTCCCTACTCTAATCACTTTTCCAAGTGGTTAGAGCTAAATCATTCCTGCTAGCAATATGATTGAAATTTCAATGTATTTATGGAGGAAATTAAATCATTACACTAGTCTTTTTACTTTAGAAAACATTTTTTTATTTTTATTATGACTGAGTGAAAATGTACATTCCCGTATAAATTTACATGCCCACCTCTATGCAGCTTCCACTGCTCTCCCTGTCCGGTGACAGCACACTATTCCTCTCTGCTCCATACATGTCTCATCCTCCCAACAGCCTCCTTTCCCCTCAACCCAGATGCCCAACAACAAAGGAATGGATAGGTAAACTATGGTATATATACTCAATGGAGCACTACACAATAATAAAGAATAATGATGATTCAGGAAACATCTCATAACCTGGTTTCAACTGGAAGACGTTATGTTGAGTGAAAGTAGTCAGCAACAAAAGGAAAAATATTGTATGAGACCCCTACGATAAGATCTCAGAACCAGACTTATGTATAGAAGAAAAGACTCTTTGACAGCTGCAAGGGAGGGGAGGGAAGGAAGGTGGGGGGGAGGGCTTAGATTAGACAGTTGCTAGAAATTTGGTTGGGTGAAATCGGTGACAGCACACATTAGAAACAAGAACAATATTAAGTGGACTTCAGCATAACTTGAATATTCCTTCCATCTTAACCCAATATTGCAAGGGGCAGGGGGCAGGGGACCATGCTCTTAGGTGAAATTGAGGCCAATTGGCACAACTAGCGTTTTGCTAAGAGGCTCTCTGCACCCCACATTGGTGAGTGGCATCTGGGGGTCTTAAAAGCTGCCAGGTTGCCATCGGAGGGCACAGAAAATGGTCCCAACTCAGCAGGAATGGATGCTGACTGAGGACCAAAATGACATGGGGTAAAGACAGCCCAGAAAAGAGAGAGACCCACATGAGTGGGTGCCTACATCGACTTGGGACCAGAAAAACTGGATGGTGCCTGGCCACCACCAGTGATAGCCACAATGGAGCTCACAAAGTTGAGTCTCACTGGCAACACAAGAATAAAAAAGGGTACACCCTGAGATCTCCACTAAAAGACCTCAGTTGATGGTCCAGTGGTTTGGGGGTTCCCCTGGGAGCATGTCCCCTGGCCCTGATGCTGCCCTTGACCATAATCATAACGAAGTTACACTCTCTGGACGTGAATGGATTGGACTTGGTGATGCAGAGCGACCATATATTGGATACACTTTATGGTTCTATGCATCTATAGGATATTATCCTGCTGACCTCTGGCTGGAAAACATTGTTTTTTTAATTTCATTAGCTCTTTTATATTTTTCTTCTCAACAGTTTTGATATATCATTTTGCAGAATTTGTGTGTTCTGTAATAGCCACTTTGGGGTATGTCAAATTGTGACTTGTATTAGAATGCTGGGAAGCTTTGGTGGTGTAGTGGTTTTAAGTGTTATGTCTGCTAACCAAAGATCGGCAGTTTGAATCCTACAGAAGCTCCTTGGAATCTCTATGGAGCAGTTCTACTCTGTCCTATAGGGTCACCAAAAGTCTGAACTGACTTGATGAGAGTGAGTTCTGGGGTTTATTAGAATGTCATATCTGTGTTATTACTATCATTATTATTGTCAGTTCTACTGTGTTATAAACTTCCTGAAGGCAATCTCTGGTAACACTTAATTTTATGCACTTAGTGCATTATAATAAGAATGTAGTACATAAAATTTCTCTATAAAAATATGTATGCATTGTCCTGTGAATATCATCTGTAGAATTATAGGTCACACACCTTTCAGGGCACCTGCAGATTGCCTTGATGATTATAATTGCATATGTTACCATCATGGTATTATGAAGCCTGATAATTAAGTTCATGAACTTACCACTACGCACTTACATTGGTAGCCCTGTATAAACAACTTGGTAAGGTTTAGTAACTATAGTGTATCTGAGTCTTGTAGCTGTGTTGTATCAACATGAGATGGTGTCTTGCTGAGTGGCATTCATTATTGCTGCATGTTTTTGTGCGTCAGCATGAGAATATTGGAGCTTGAATTATTGCAGTGAACAAACATTAAATTTCTTGTTAAACTTGGCAAGAGTGGAAATGAAATCAGGGACATGTCAGTCCAAATTTATGGGAATAATGCCACGAAGAAAAATAGTAGTATACAAATGGGTTGAACCCATTTTCTTCTGAGGGAAGAGAAAGCACCACTGATGAAGAGAGGTCAGGGAGGCCAGTAATGAGCAATACTGACAAAAACGTTGCAAAAATTTGTACCAACTAGACAAACAATTAACCAAGTTTACTGTTTGGAAGTGCTGAAAAGGCTGTGTGAAAAAATGACCTGCACTTTTTGCCGACAACTCAGCGCTCTTGCATCGTGACAATGTACCGGCTCACACAGCACTGTCTGTGAGGGAGCTTTTAGCCAGTAAACAAATAGCTGTATTGGAATACCCTTCCTGCTCACCTGATCTGGTTCCCAAAGGCTTTTTTTTTTTTTTAACCTGAAAATAAAAGAAATATTGAAAAGAAGACATTTTGATGATGTTCAGGACATCAAGGGTAATACAACAACAGCTCTGCTGGCCATTCCAGAAAATGAGTTCCAACATTGCTTTGAAGGGCGGATAGGCACTGGAATTGGTGCAGAGCTTCCTAAGGGGAGTGCTTCAAAGGTCACCATAGTGATATTCAGCAATGAGGTATGTAGCACTTTTTCTAGAATCAGTTCACAAACTTGTCAGACCTTGTGTTATCAAGGGTCACTATGTGGTTGAAGCTGCCTCACACAGCCGAAACGGCAGTGAATGTTGTAACTTGGTGGGCACAGCCAGACCAGACCTTACTCGTGATGAGAAAGTAATATTGAATAGAAAAGTATTGTAAGTGAATAGGTGAAAGAAGGAATGGAGAACAATAATGGCCTAGGAACCCGTTGCCCCTCCCTACACCTTTCCTTTTCATGGAGAGAATGTTCAGGGGGCTGGGCTTATTATAGAGCAGTCAAAAATAGTCATACCTGTCTGATTCTAAATCTCCCTTTCTGGGCAAAAGTCACAAGTAAATCAGCAGACAGGCCTTCCTTCCTGTCGAATTTTTCTGAATCCTGGACCACAACCCTGGCTACACACAGACTGAGGAATCTGAAGGGGAAAGAGACACATTGGTCATCATTTTGCACATCATACCAGTTACGTAGAGATTTGCATATTTCTTCTTTGATGAGAGATTACGACTAGTTAAGAAACACCACTTAAAATGTGAATTTGGTGCTGCATTGAAGGGGAACAAATTTAATCTCTTCTAATGGCTCTGTTCAGATAAAGCTATAAAGTATATATCCAGTTTTGAAACGGTTGCATACCTCATTGAATCCAACAGGCCATTCTATCATCTCTTCATGGATAACCAAGCCTTGATTGTGTGGATTATTGTAGACAGATTCTCCTACTTTAACCAGCATCTCAACAGTAGCAGGAAAATTTATGGAGTTCAAGATATCGTAATGTCCTGTAGAGTTTCTTTTCTCTTCCAAGGATATATGTTCCCCTAAACTATTTTTAAACTGAACATTACTCAGAAATGAGGCTATATGAAAGACACTGAGAAACCAGAAGTACATTCAAATTACAGACAGAAGTCCTCTACTTACCCAGCAATCCTTCTTTTCCCACACCCCTACCATTAGGCTATCTTTATGGCAGTGGTTCAGTTCTTTTTGTGTGTTTACCATCTCATGATCTCAAGGGCAATGAACTCTACCTTTTCTGCAAGAACAGTGGAGGCCTAATCAAATTCAATCATGACACTGTCTAGATCTTGGTTTGCACCTGGGTTTTGTTGCAACCTTGACTAGCAGAGTTTGTTCACAGCTTGCTGGAAACTTATAATTATATATGAAAAAGGACATAGTAAACAAATAAAAAGGGGCACAATATAGAGATTTTAATATCCAAGCTAATCCATTTTTAACCTGGATACTCCTGGGATCCTATAGGCATCATGTGAGTTTTTACATGTAATGTTGGAATAGTCCCTGGTCCTACTATGTTGCAGGCTTAGCAAGAAAAAAAAAATACACAAAATCATCTATTAGAATGTCACCAAGTATGGTTTAAAAACTAAGTCCATTTCCCAGAAACTGTTCAGGATACCATAAAATAGGAAGGTGTACATCCTAGGGAGTAATTTTGACCTTTTTTTTATTCTCATGTTTTAATATGAGTTATTGATAGTTTGTGTTTTACATATTTTCTTCAGATATAGTAATTTCTTTAGATAGAAATTTCTATTTGTATAGCTTGTAACTGAAGCTCCTTTCCCATGGGTTTTCCAGATTGATATTCAACAATTACATATGCGAGTATACTCAGTGTGAGTGACCCTGCATTCATTTTGCCTCGTCTTATTGACCTGGAATTACACGTTTGGTCAAGATGATGTGGATTGATAGAATACTCCCACTGCCATCAGGAGGTTGATAGAAATTTGGCTTCTGGGGGAGTTTACCTGCCAGGGGAGACACATAGGTCGATCTGCATTGCCTGTAGATCCCTTCTCTGTGCTCACCAGAAGCATTTCATGGAGGGCTTGAGCCATAGCACATACAGCATTGTAGATGAGATAAATGGAGTCAGATGAAGTGTTGATGTCAATATTTTCTGCTAATAATTCTGAGGAAGCATTTGGTGAACAGTTCCTGATTTCTCCACAAGGTGATCCACCAAGAGAACAATCCAAAATGTAGAACCGGAGTTTACTGAAGTGAAAGTCCTCTGGGTACTTGGAAGGGTTAACTGTCTTGAGAAACTGCTTGAAACCAGGGATTTCCCTATTCCATTGTGAAAATGAAAAGCTTCCATGTAAAGAGTTGAGCATATGCTCTGCCTTATATAAGACAGCATCCCACTTTCCTTCCATGATCCACAACTTTCCCAAGGTTAAATAAAATTCTCCCACCATGCTTAGAATCATGAGCATCTCGGCATCACCACACATTATATACACATTGGAAGATGAATCTCCGATCCTGTCTATAAACATGAAATCACTTAGCTCTTGTATTCTGTTATTGGCACGAAGCTTTACAGTAAAGGCAACGCAGACACCTTCGTTTACCATCTTTGTTTTCAGCTCCCAGAGAAACTCCTCCCTTTTTATATCATCAGACACTAGAAGTCCTACCCAGGTCCAACCAAAATGCAGCAATAGCAAGATTATTCCACGGGCCAGAGAGCTGTCCTTCGTGTTCATCTGATAAAGTGATTGGAAGTGGTCTTTATCACTCAGGACAGAGTCAAAGGGACCCTATGTGACCTGAATATGGAAAGAAAAAGTGCGCAATTTTATGTTGAGTGCAATTCGAGTTGTCTTTATTGGGGAGGGAATGAAAGAATTCTCTATGGAGGAGGGAGGGAGAAATTAATGGAGTACTTGCTGAAGAGAAAGAGTCTGCTGTGGCCATTATACAATTCTCACTCTGGAATAGCAGAAGGCCATGTTTTTCAGGCTCTTTGCTTTCAAAAGGTGGTATGTGACCAGATTTAAGCAGTTGTTTCACTTCCAGGCCAAATTATAAAAAAAAAAAAAAAAAAAAACTGAGTTTTCAACATGCTTCTCATTTCCAGAGGTGACAACTGAGTTTTGGATGGTACACCAACAAGACGGTGGTATCTCCACCAGCTTTTCCCCATGAGACTCTGGAACCGAACCCTCTCATCCCAGCAACAAACCTTAGCTAAAAACTCCAAGAAAAAAAGGGATATTTCCTGTTTTAAACTCTTGATCCCCTGGGTTTATTACCTCAGCATAACAGGTTATCTTGAAGAAAACAATCATATGTCTGATTTCTAAGAAATAATATTTCGCTGACAGAATTCTCCTAAGCTAATACTGTCTTATTTGACCATACTGCCTCCTGACTTCTCCTTTTCTTACACCGAGTCCCCTGAAAAGAGACTCTGAGATGGAGGTTTGTCTGTGGAAACACTACAGAACTGCTCACAGGAGGTACACTTGAGTGGAAGTGAGGAAGATGGAGATGCTGAACGGCAAGAGAGTTGTGTCTCAGCTAGTTGTGGGGCCCTACACCATTGACCGAAATTGAGACTACAGAACTAGGCATTTGTATCCTTGTGTCAGTCAGTCATTAGCCTATAATGCTTCTTGAATGGTCGTATTTTGGGATAGAGGAGTTATTGTTGCTATGGTCGTGCCCTGTGTGGCATGTAGCTGTGGGCAATCAGCAGTCTACATTCCTAGGTGCTGGACTGGAGACATTGACCTTGAGCTGCAATATAGGCTGGCCCTCAGAATATGCGTATCACTCACTGTCTTTCCTCCATTCTCTTTCTTTTTGCCTCAGAGAACAATCTCACAATCCAAGGAATTCCCTGGGACTTACGCTTAACTGGAAACCCTGGTAGCACAGTGGTTAAGTGCTACATCTGGTAGCCAAAAGGTCAGCAGCTTGGATCTACAAGGTGCTCTTTAGAAACTCTATGGAGCAGTTCTCCTCTGTCCTGTAGGGTTACTAGGAGTGGGAACTGCCTCAGCAGCAGTGGGTTTGGTTGGGTTTGGTTCGGTTCGGTTCAGTTCGGTTCAGTTCAGTTATAGGGTCACTGTGAGTCGGAATTGACTCAATGGCAATGGGTTTGGTTTTGTGCTTAACTGGAGGGGTACAGTAACCCTGCTTCTTCCTTTCCCTTGACCACATGGGAGGGAATGGTGTTGGGGAAGATCTGATCTCCCTCCAAAACTAACAAGCCACGCACCTGTGGTATTTTATAGAGCTCCAGCAGGCCTGCGGTCTCTTCTGAAAGTGCTGACTTGGTTCCCACAACCATGGCCACAGATTTGCTCTGTCTCTGACAGTTGTAACTAGGGAGAGTCTGATTCTCTCCAGAGAGCCGAAACGGGGCATTCTCCAAGGTCTTGGGGTCACTGACAAAAGCATTGTAGAGATAGAAACCCAGGGACAGGTTGGGGAGCAGGTGAGGTTCTGGCTGATCTCCTCGATGGCAAAGCCAAAGGCAAGAAAATATCAGTAATTCTTCAAGAACCACCTAAACAGAACGGGCATCATTAGCTAGAACAGTCAACGGCAAGTCTTAAGGCAAGGGAAAAGGAATGGTTTACAGTCTAATTTTTCTTGAGTTTATTTTCTTTTTATTAAATCATTATTAGACCCCTAAGAAGTTGTTTTAGATGTTTTCTTACCTCATCCCTTGTAAAATTTCATTACTATGGATTGTACTGTACATATGTCAGGGTGAGCAGAACTTTGAAGGGCCACAAACTGCAGCAATCTCCAAAACTCCAGCCTAATTCATACTCAGTTTCTGCAGTTCCAAAGAAAATTGTGTCACTGGTGTGCTTTTGTCTCAGTGACTGTCAATCTCATTTTCTTTGGCTGATCCAGGTGTTGATACAATAGAAGTGAGGAAAGTGTTTAATTAGCATATTAACCATTGTGAACTTTATCTCCTGAAACTTTCACAACAACCTTCAAAGTTTGCTATCAACTTGGGAATTACACAGAGTTGTTGTACAGATTGTATAAGTTAATGTGTATCAGGTATGTAACCTAGTTCCTGGCATGAAAATGATTCATTTAGTGTTGGTTAGTATTGTTGTTAATGTCTTTTTAGTTTAAGAATTGATACAATGAGCTCCTTATTTTAAATGTTTTATTCGAAGCCACCAGGCAAGTAAGGATAATGCTGACTCTGAATTTAAAACAAGGATTGACTGAGCCAAATCTTACGTATTTTCTCTACCATTGCACTTCATCACAAGCTCTCCCTTTCACACACACACACATACATGTACAATGATACAGTACAGTTGTTGCATATTGGCAGTAAGAAAGACAAACAAGTAGGTGACATGAAATGAAAGCCTCAGTACAACCACATAATGTTTTAAAGACAGTCACTAGTTTTCATGTGTTGTACACCCAAATTCTTGTATATGTAGTCTTTGTCAATCACTGAGGTCTTCTTACCTGTCCTTTCTCACATGGCTAAAAAGATTATTACCGAAGCAGAGAAATACTACTTAAAATCAGTAATTACTATTATAAAAAAATTAAGGTGACAGGTGACAGTCAAGACCTGCGTACATGTATATAGTATTTAAAACAATTTTATTTTGAAACCCTTCACAACCACTAATCTCTTTTCTCTTTTTCCTTTAGGAGAAGTTGTCAGTCTGGTTCCAAGAATTACAACAGAATGTTTATGGTATTAAAAATACCAATTTATTTTGTTTTTCTTCCTTCAAAGCCAGATTTTGTCTCTGCCTCATTGTCTGCCGGCTGAAGAAATGCTGATAGCTTGATTCTATCAATAATACCTTTCTCTCTCTCCTTTCAGCAAGGATATTCAGATAGTATTCATAATTGTCATTTAAATGAAGAGTATGAGCATATAGTTTAAAAAATTTGTCCTCAGTAAATAAATGATTTCTTAAGTTCAGTGACTATTTAACATAGCCTGAGGAATATGTTTCCTGTAACCATTAAATCAGGTCCTATCACTTTAAGAAACAGGCCATTTCCTAGGAAAGAGAGATGTGTTTTTAGACTGATAACTGGGCATAGTGTAGGGGAAGAATTTTAGTCATTGACAGTTACAACATGGGACCCCAAACCCTAGCTCTGAGCCTTAAACAAGTTTAGTCATTGACAAATGTCACTGTTGCTTGAGAGACAAGCCATAAGATGGGCAACTACAGTTCACAAGAGATTCTTTCACTCATCCATTCATTCAGCATTCACATACTCTGGGCTTGAAAGTATTCCATGCACCAGGAATAACTTAAGAAAGAAAGAAGACAGGTCTCTTCTTTCAAGGAGCTCCCAAACTAGGAAATGTACTGTGTGCACGTGTGCCTATGTGTTTACATGTACGTGTGTGCATGTGTGAAAATTACACAAAAAATAATTGAAAAAGACTTTCAATACTTGGTATTGAGAAAGATAGGTAAAAAATAAAATAATCATAATGAAATGAGGAGGAAATAGAGATAAGCAAACACTGCTTTTTTTAGGAAATAGAATAATATTACAGCAATTTTTTAAATCCAAGATTTTATTTTTAGCTACCTAATTAAAGACAAAATATATGAAGTTCAATTCATAATGAGACATGGCACAATGAAATAAACGATTCAGGCTGAGTATCAAGCTTACATCTGATTTTTTGCTGTTTTTTCCGTTGCTTTTGTTTTACACTGCTTTCAAATATTTTAAATAAAGTGCTGTATATTTCAATAAAGAAAAAACATGCAGTTTCCATTTCTATATATACAAAGAAATGATATGGAGAATAACTGCAGACTATTCTGCAATTATTGAGGGAGCAATTTGCTGAAGCACATGAAAATAATATAGAAGACTTAAATGAAACGTTTATTTTTTGAGATGCCATGATTGAGTAAAGCTGGCTTCAGGAAAGTAGACATATTCATTAGTGCCGAAAATACTAGAGAAAGCTTCTCAAAATGTTTCATTAATACAGTTTTGGGGACATCTTTTCCAGATATCTGGGAAACCCAGTAAGTCAGATGCTGTGTACTGTGTTCTACAGCACAGGAGAAACAGAAAGTTTGCATCTTGGCTTTCAGCTGTAGGTAAAAAGGAGATCACGTTTTAGGATACACCTTAACCTTTCCAAACAAGGTTTATGAGGATGAGTGTGTGACTCCCCACTCAGGTCTTGAGAACATCTAGCCGTCTTGTCCAGCACCGATGGACCTCAAATATCTAGCTCATCTTTGAATGGGTTGCTTGTTTTCTTGTTATTGAGTTCTAGGAGTTCTTTACATATCTGGGTACAAATAGTCCTTTTTTAGATATATGTACTCATAGGACCTTAAAAGCAGAATCTCTAGTTAATGTTCACTAACACCATTCCAATTCATTCCCAAAGCTCTGAAGACCTCACTTGGTTGTTTAGGTCATCATTTCCTAAAATACACTTGTAAACTCTACAGCCTGAGAGTAATAATCTAAATGAATTGCTTCCATGCAGAGTTTTATGTAAAAATGATGGATAATTTTCACACACATGCACATACACACAGTATACATTCTAACTCAAAAACTGCTTGGAAGAAGAGCCCTTTCATTTTTTCACCCAGATAGTAAATTAGAGTTCAAGTCTCCATTAAAAGATCATAGTTGATGGTCCAAAGGCCTGGGAGTTCCCATGGGACAGTGGCCCCTAGACCTGATGCTGCCCCTGATCATAGATCATTAGTGAGGTCAACTCTTTGGATAGGAATGGATTGGACTTGGGGACACAGAGTAACCATATCATGTGTACACTTATGATTTTTATACATCTATAGGATGTCACCCTACTGATCTCTTACTAAAAGGGAGTGGAGAGGCTGGAGAGGAGGGGACAGGAGATTGTCAAGAGGATATCACATACATGAAATGGAAAGCAGGAGTGTGCTGTCACCAGGCAAGGAGAGCAGAGGGAGCTGCAGATAGGTGGGCATGCAAATTTGAATTGTATTGTAAATTTTCACTCAATCACAATAAATAAAGAATAAAAAACAATTAGAGTTCAAGTAAACTAAGAACTTGCTCTTTCAAAGAAACTTTTGAGAGAATTACTTTATTGCAAGCCACAACTGGGGAGTTAATACTTGCCAACAATACATCTGAAAAGGGAATGCCTGTACGCAGAACATGTCAGGAACTCTCAGAACTTAATAATAAGAAAAAAAACTTATTCAAAAAATGGGCAGGATATTTGAGCTGAAGCTTGATCAGAGTAAGCCCGGGGTCTTGGTAGATCCATGAAAAGATGCTTAACATCTAGTTACAATAGAAATGTTAGTTAAAATACAACATAATGCACAGTAAAAGCTCCACCATCAAACGATGTTGATGGTGAGGGGAGATAACAAGAATTCTTACAAACTTTGCGTGAGGGTGGATACACTTTGGAAAACACTTTGGAGGCCGTACCTAAACCAACTATTTTATCTCTGGGATTTCTTTTTTCCCAAAATAAATTAAATCACATGAGAAGATTTATACATAACTGTTCTTAAAAACTTTATTTGCAATAATTAGAAAACAACCCAGATATCCACGTACAGACAGCTTTGTAAACATATTGAGAGATATCCATATAATGGAGTAGCACTTAGTAATCAAAAAGAATGAACTCTTAATTCAGGCAATAAAAGGGGTAAGTGTTAAAATAATTATGTAAACAAAAAGAACACCGGTAGAAAAAAGGACACACACCCAACGATCCTAAAAACGCAAGCTGGTCTACAGTATCAGAAAGCTCATCCGTAGTTAGCTTGAGTAACAGACAAGCTTGAAGACGGGAAGAAAGAGACTTTTGTGGGTGATGAAAGTCTTCATTTGCTTGACTTAGGTCAAAACTTGGGTTCACTGGAGTGTAAATACACAGGTCTGACTCCCTCACAATTTTTAAAAATGTTGATATTAAAATAATTTTGAATTTTCTTTTCTGAATGCAATCTGTAATGATTCCAAGTAGTTTTCTCATAAATCAATAATCTCTAGTTCACAAACCTTTTATTAAACTGTTGTCGTCCAACTATTTTGAAATGCTGTCTTTGGCAATGCTGTTTGCAAGTACACAAAAAACTGTTTCCAGCTGACTGAATAGACCATTTTAATTATTTGTACATATTTAATGTCAGTCTTGCCTCAGTGTAGCTATTGGAAATAGGTAATGACAATTGGCAGGACATAGTCTGTGTCAGAGCAGGCACTCAGAAACCTGTAAGCCTTCATGGGTGCTTATTTCAGCAACGTGTTTCTCGATTAATGGAGAACCAGACTGAGCGTTGTGCTCCCTAACTCAACTTAGAGCAAGGGGGTCAAGGTCGGAGGACCCTTGGGTATCCCACAGCGTGGATGCTAAGATGAGTTTAAGGAGACTGAAGTGAGGCTGAGGAGCCCCTGATGCCTTACCTAGTTTGAAACCTTCAGGAAATGACCACAGAATCAGACCAATGGAAAGAACAAAATGGGAAAGGCCCATGAAAGGTGCTGATTTCTCTCTTTCTGTCACATGGAAGGGAGAAAAAGGAAAGAGGAAGGTAGTAGGGGGACAATTTAAGGACAGAACATTCAGAAATTTACTGATTTGTGTATCTGCAGTTTCTGTATATACCACAGTAAATTCTTAGGGGGATTCAACAGGAGCACAATCGCACACTTACATTTGCACATACATTCAGATACACACACTCACACACCAATGCTCACACATGCACAACAAGGAACTTACGCATATGGTGTCACTTCTGGGTTTGGTCTGAGTTCAAAAGCAAGCTGGAACTTTTCCGAGAGCTGGAAGTAGAAGCAGAGTGGGAAAAACCCACCCAGAATGAAGTCTCCATCACTATGGACACGGGGCTTCTGGACTTTTAAACATGAAAAGTAATTAAATCTGCACAGCACAGGTAAAGGCCACAGAAGTAGGATCAGACAAACCAGAGTGACTGGGATGGCAGGATCTGTTCTACAAAGAGGCACAGCCCTGCATCTAAGGAGAGCCCAGGAGATCACAGAGCTGTGGGTGATAGTGGGTTCAGCCCTCAGCTGGGAAGATTCTTCCCTGTGTGGGCAAAAGATAAGCCCACTATTGTCTTGCCCTTATGTTGTGGAAACATAGGAGGACACATGCCAGGCTGATGCTCTGGACAAAGGCATAGCTAGAAACAGCTGTAAGTAGAAAACTGTCATCTCTACAGGCTTCACTGTGCTGAGAGATCCCCCTCCTGACACCGTGACCGGAGCAGCTTCCTCTCCTCTTTTCATTATTTTGATTAGTCCCCTTCAGAGGCTGTGGGAATCCCCTTGCCCTGGGGATCTACACCTGCCCCCTTCCACCTGGTGAAAAACAATTTGGAAAAACATGTTTGGGGACTTTCCTTCTCCCCCTGGTCCCTGTTATTTCATTAGGTTCTGAGGTCAACAAGGCTTCAGGGACCACCCTAGCCTGAGACAGATGGCTCTGAGTATCTCTGCTGGGATGGATATGTGAGGAAATTCCTCCGAGGGTTTGTTGTGGTCAGAAGGAGTTGGTGTTGGAATCAACAAATATCCTTAAAGAGTTATTCCACCTGAAGCTTTAGGACCAGTCGCTGATGACAACCTGTGCGTCTCAGTGGGCACTTAACAACCACGTCCTAGCATCATTCACAGGTCCAACCACTCTCCTGGTAGAAATGGGTGTCATGGTTACAAAACAGTAGGCTTTATAACCTTGTTCTTTTCCACCACGGGTTGACCTGGCATCCTGGAGATCCAATGCCCAGCTTACTTCTCTGAGTTCTCTGAGAATTCTGTCTCCCAATTATCATATGCTTTAACATGTCACAACTAAAAGCAGTCCTACATTTGACCCACAATCAACATCCATGGAAGCAGCAGTCGACAAATCAAAAGATGAATTACATTAGGTAAATGAGCTGCAAGAGACATCTTTGAAGTGTAGAAAAGCAAATATGCTGCTTTAACGACTAAGGTGCACCTGATCCAAGCCATAGTGTCTTCCACTGCCTCATATGCATGTGGAAGCTGAATGACAGATAAGGGAGACTGAAGAAGAATTGACACCCTTGAGTTGTGATGTTGCTAAGGAACATTGGATGTGCCATGGTCTGCCAAAAGAATGAGCAAATCTATCTTGGAAGAAGTATAATCAGAATGTTCCTTAAAAGCAAAGACGGCAAGATTGCATCTCACATACTTTGGATGTGTTATCAGGTGGGTCAATCCCTGGACATCATGCATGACAAAGTAAAAGACCAGAGAAAAACAGGAAGATCCTTATCAAGATAGATTGACACAGTGGCTACAGCAATGGTCTCAAGCACAGTGATGCTTGTGAGGATGGTTAAGGTCCAGGCAGTGTCTGGTTCTGTTGTACATGGAGTTACTATCTGTTGGAGTTGATTTGATGGCACCTAACAGCAGCACCCTTTGACCTAATATCTCTCTCATCTTGTCACACCACTTATCCATTCCTAAGATCCCACACGATGTGTGGTTATCTTAGAAACTTCAGGTCACTCAGCCTAATGCGGATGAGGGAGAGGAGTCTATAGATCATTGTTGATAGTGCAGCTCATTCATATTTTGTCGTGGTTCATCTAGGTTTTCAATTGAGTTAACAGATTTTTAGGAAAGGTTAGTAGTTATGACGGCTGATTTTTGCCCTACATGTCTAGTATAGGAGTAAAATTACTTATTTTTTCCAAGAGTAAGTTCTTTAGAAGTCTATCTATGTATCTATCTATCCTATTGTCTATTATCATCCATCATCTCTATGTATCTGTACATCTATGTATCTATGTCTTTATCTAGGTATCTATCTACATATCTATGGAGGAAATTTAATAACACAGAAAGAGTTCTGGCTCAGGAAAAAGAGGCAGAGGGAGGGACAGACAGTCTTTGAGCTCTAAAGTGTTTAATAAAACAGTTTGGACAAAACACAAACTATCACAGTTCAGAACAAGAACACAGGGTTGATACTGAAGACAGATGCTACTGAACCTCAAGGATGCTTTGCGGGAAGATTCTCAAGGACCACAGAAGTTGGTTTCTTCAGCACTCCCTTCTTTCATTTTTCATCTAGCGTTCTGGATGTCCTACTTGGTTCCTGGCTCTCTCCGCTTCCCTGGCCAGCCTATCTGCCTTCAAGGCCATAGCCGGTCTCTTCCTTGCTTTCTGCACTTTCCAAGTCCGTCTCCTTATATTGCCATAAGTTAACTGTTGTCCCTGGAGGGAAGCAGAGAGATGAAGACCCACCCCTGCAATGACCTTTGCCATATTGGAATACTGGCCAGGTATGGGCTGAGGCTGGAAGCAGGGACCCCCTGCTGGTCCAAGAACGCCCCCAGATCACTTGGTACAATAGAATGCATTTTTAAAATCCAAGGTATTTAGGAGTTCTCCTGTGCTGCCACAGGCCTGAAGCCCCTACAGCCTCCACAAGCACACACCTGCTGGGGCTTCCTCAACTTCTCCTTCCATTGACTGTGTGTGATCTCATTTCTTGGGCCAGAGGGGACTCTAGTAACAGGCCACGGGAAAATACAGCTTGTCCTCCTTTGAGGGAGGCCAGAATGTGATTGGGGTTTCAACTTGAACTCTGATAGGTGTTCTCGCTGTTTCTCCTTTGAAGCCTGGACCATCATATTTCTGTTGAGTCTCCCCTTTAAGAGTGAAATAAAATGTGATAGCTAAACATGACAAAGAATTCTCTCTTTCTTTAAGTTGAATCTTCCATCATCCCTGTGTCCCTGGAGACATGTATCTCCAGTTCTACTAAAATAATAAATATTATGTGATTCCCACTAAAGGGAGATATCTAGATTAGGCACGTGAATAGACATCACAGATTTTAGTGTTTACCAGGGGTCGGGAAAGGGAAAGTGGGGTTTATTAAGAAGTCTGAGTTTCCATAGACGGAGATGAAAGTCGTTTGGAAATAGAGGGTGGTGATGGTTGCACAACTTGTTGAATGTTGTTGGTTCACTGGATTACACACTTAATGAATAAAATGGAAAATGTACATATAGATACACGTATATGTGTACACATATACAGATATGTGTACACACAGATACATGTGTACGTATACACACATGCATGTACACCTGTACACATGTGTGTACTATATATATACATACATGCCTCAACCAAACCCACTGCCATCAAGTCAAAGCTGATTCATAGTGACCCTATGAGACAGAATAGAACTGCCCTATGGAGTCTCCAAGGAGCATCTGGCAGATTTGAACTACCAAAATTTTGGTCAGCAGATGCAGCACTTAACCAGTACACCACCAGGGTTTCTGTACATATGCATACACACACACACATACACATATACGTATATATACATGTATGTATATATATATGAGAGAGAGAACCTTTATGATGCTAATAGATAACGTCACTGCTGCTAATGGAAATTTCAGAAGCTAAAATTCAGCCAGAGATACCTAGGAAGAAAGGCCTGGCAATCTACTTTTGAAGGTCTTAAACAAATTATGGACCAGAGTTCTACTCTGACACACATGAGAATACCATGAGTTGGATGGATATATACTACATACAGGTAAGAAAAAAATCCCTGTCAACCTACTTCTGCAAATCAGCCAATGAAAATCCCATGGATCATAAGAGAACATTGTCTGATACAGAGCTGGAAGATGAGACCCAATGTTGAAAACCAAAAACACCCAAATCCATTGCCATCAAGTCAATTCAGACTCTCAGCAACCCTGCAAGACAGAGTAGAACTGCCTCACAGTTTCCAAGGAGCATCTGGTAAATTTTAAGTGTCAATCTTTTGTTCAGCAGCTGTAGCACTTAACCCTATACCACTAGGGTTTCCCTAGATTAAAAGACTCAAAATACACAGTAGCTGCAACAGAGAATTCCGGTGACTGCCAAGCTGGGTTTTTGTTTTTGTTTTTTTTTAATTTTTACTTATGTGCACATTATTAAAGGAGCTCTGGTTGCACAGTGATTAAGCACCCAGCTGCTAACAGTTCAGACTCACCAGGGGCTCGGCCCACCGGGCAGTCTTCTTCTACAAGGATGACAGCCAATAATATCCTATGAGGCAGTTTTACTCTCTAACACTTGTGGTCAATGAATTTGACTCAACAGGAAGGAAATGGCTTGGTTTTACATATCATTACACTTTTTTTCCACATTGTTCTTTCTCACTAAATTGAAAATCCATGAAGACAAAATGAATGTGAGTTTTTCAAATTTTTCACACAGCAAGGTTCACATGAGGGTTAGCACACAGATTTGAAAGGTAACTAAAGAATACCTGAATGATTCAAACCCTGAAATTGTGCTTTCTCAAGTATTTCAAATCAATCCGCTTACCTACAGTTCTGTACTTACTTCATCTTTTGAGTGCTATTCTGTACCTTGTCATTGATGAATGTTTCAGATTTCAAGTTCTTCCCTGCCCTGAAGTGAATCCAATCTCAGCATGCTAGTCAGAACAACTTATTTAAAATGTAAACGTATCATCTCTCCTTTTGAATGCTTCCTCTGTCTTCAGAAGGCATTTACAGAAAGGGGACCAAGAGTCTCAGGTTTTTCCTCTTGTCCTAATTGCACTATCCATACTTCTCACTTTCATGACCCTCAGATGTCTCAGACATGTCCCAGGAGGGCTGTGCTCTGTAGGGTTTCAGTGGCTGATTTTTCAGAAGTAGATCCTCAGGCCTTTCTTCTGAGGCACCTCTGTGTGGACTCAAATCTTCTGCCTTTTAATTAGCATCTTAGACTTTTTGCCATCTGCACCTCCATGGACTCCAATGCAACATCAGGGAGAAATAAGTGCTGTCATGAACAATAGTAAAGCCCTGGTGACAAGGGTTTAAGTGCTTAGTTGCTAACTGAAAGATCAGTGGTTCAAACCCAACAGCGACCACTCGGGAGAAAGAATTGATAAGCTGCTTCCCTCAATGGCACTTGGATTGGCTTTCATAAATAATACAGCCTTGAAAATCTTATGGGGTAGTTCTGTCACATGGAGTCATTGTGAGCCAGAATCAACTTGACGGCACCTAACAAAAACAACAGCAACAATAATGAACTATCAGACAAAGGGAGAGAGAGCGAGAGCGAGCGAGAGCCAGCCAAGAGACAGAAAATGAAGAGCAGTGAACTGCAATTAACAGGGAGGAAATTTGGGAAGCAGGCACTGATGCTGTAGCATTCCAGTAGAGAACTAAATACAACAGAAGGCAAAGCAATATTCTGGGTAAAGAATCTCCCAGAGAGAAGGATGATGTGAACAGACAATACAGAGGCAAATACTGCTTCCCACTCAGAGCAGTCGTGGTGGTCCAAAAAAAAACTTGTCTATAACCTTGAAAAAGCTACTTTATATACCAAAAACTTACAATGTCTTGAATATTACCTAGCATATATCACCAGTCAACACTTTGTTGTTATTGTTGACAAGCTGATTCCTACTCAATGACAACCTGATGTGTGGGAGCTGAACTCCTCCCTAGGGTTTTCAAGGCTGCGACTTTTCAGAATCAGATCACCAGGCCTTTATTCCATGGTGCCTCTGGATACTTTTGAACCAGCAACCTTTTGGTCAGTGGTTAAGTGCTTCATCATTTGCGACACCCAGGGAATTCACATTGATATCTAGGAAATAACTTTCTGTAAGAGATTGTTTCATTTGAGAAAAATTGATCAAGAGGTTTCACCAAAGAAGAAACTACACAAGTGGAAGCTGTTTCCGCCAACTTTGATTCCATGCTTACCCGAAAAGGCCAGCTGGGAAAACAGGTTGATGGAGGTTCACCCTTGTTCTCAGAGTCGGCCTGCTGACTGAACTCCTGAGATTCAGCAAGCCCATCTCTGGCTAGGAAATGCAGTAACTTCTCCACCCTAATCCCTTTTTATGTAGTCAGAAAGTCAGTAACACAATAAGCTTATATCCAGCCACATCCCTCTTCACGCTGGAATTTGAGTGAATTCTATGTCTGTAGAAAGAAACATGCAAATGCAGGTTCTTTGACCACTGATGGAGAGGTTCAATTTAGGACGTTGTATCTACATGTTGGGAGGGAAGGCGCAAGTGTTCACAGTTTCAATCAATACATTACCCTTGAGTGGTGAATTGCTTAAGTTCCCAGCTGCTCATTGAAAAGTTGGCAATTTGAGTCCATGCTGAGGCACTTCAGAAGAAAGGCCTGGAGATCTACTTCCAAAAAATCAGCCACTGAAAATCCTATGGAACACAATTCTATTCTAATGCATGTGGAGTTGCCGTGAGTCAAGTCTACTTGAGACAGCAATTGTTTTGGTTTTTCGTATTATCAACATACGAAATTTCAGTATCTTTGAAAATAATCTCCAGAATAGGAGCAAAAATTTCTATGTACATAAGTTTTCATGCAACTTAGATTTGCTGAAGAGAAGTTTTGAATGTCCATAAATAAAACAACATTAACAAAACATTCTACAAATTTTTTTGAGCACATCTCATAGCCATGGTGGAAACTAACCAAAAGTCACAAACAGGAGAAAAGCTGGTTGGTGTGTTGGAGTCACAGTTGCAGCCATAGTCTATTTTGAGTGCTTTCCCACTGAGGAGGCTCGACTTCAAGCACTGTTATCAAAGATCTTTCTGCTGATATTTACACGGTTTTCTTTTTTTTTAAGTAGATTGCCAAGCTTTTCCTTCTAGTCTTAGTCCAGAGCTCTGCTGAAATCTCTTCACTATGGGTGATAGTGTCATTATTTGAAATACGAGTAGCATAGCTTCCCTTATCGTAGCAACACATAAGCTTCCACAATACAACAAAGTGACAGACAGGTGGCAAGGAAAAATGTTAGAAGCTACAAAAAAAGTCCTAATTGAATTTTGAAAGTGAATAAAAAAGGTGGCAAAACTTGGCATAAACACAGATTTTATATTTTATTCTACTTATTTGTGTTTTTGGTCTATTAAATAAAGCTGTATTCATATGCATGGAATTTACTGAATGAATTGTAGCAAAAGGGCTGTGCACTGTTCTAAGAGTGCTAAGAAGCATATCTCTGGTGAGTCAATAAAGCCAATGGATCGTGACATCCTTTAAGATGATTTTCAAAATTTTCATTCCTAGAGATGACAAAAGAGAAAGACTTTGTGATTTACTTCTGAAAACCAGCCAGTGAAAACTTTAGGAATCACAACAGAATATTCTCAGATATAACACCCACAGGTGTAAGGCAGTAACCAACAATGACAACCACAGACTGGAGAATAACAATTGTGATGATGGGCAGCACTGGGCAACAACTTGTCCTGTTGTACAGGGTTCCCATGAGTCAGAGCCAACTCATTGCCAACTAATAACAAAAGACAATAATATATATTGTGAATGACATTTTTTTTATTTTAACATTACATGTATTTCCTATTTGGGTCAACTACTGAAAAACAAACACAGCCATTGTATCAAGTTGATTCCAACTCCTAACTATCTGACAGGGCAGAACAGCACTGCCTGCATAGGTCTGCAAAGGCTGTAAATCTATACAGAAGCTGACTGCCGCATCTCTCTCCCCAAAGTGGCTGGTGAATTCCAATCACTGATCTTTCTTTTAGCAGTCAGCACTTGACTACAGAGTCTCCGGGCCTCCTATTTAAATAGACGGCAGGAATAAAATGGTACTTAGGATCTCCCTTTCAGCAAACATCCGCAGGTAAAATGAAGGGTAATTCCTTCAAAATGAAGAAATGGTGAATTCATGAAATTTGCAATGAAGCAGATGATTGAGACGGGTTGCATGAATGGACTACAGTGAAAAAGGTTTTGGAGTCTTGGCAGCCATTAATAATTTAATGTTGAATACATGCCAAAATATATATTTTGGATGGTATTCAGCATTAACTTATTAATGGCTGCCAAGACTCTTTGGAAAACAAAAATTGTTGGGAAAAAAGCTGGAAAACAAAAATCCTCACAATTGGACCAGTAGCAACATTGTCATAAGTGGAGAAAGAACCAAGGTTGTCAAGGATTTCATTTTACTTGGGTCCACGACCAACACCTTTGGAAGCAGCAGTCAAGAAATCAAAAGACACACTGCACTGGGAAAATCTGCTGCAAAGGACCCTTCAAAGTATTCAAAAGTAAGGATGTCACCTTGAAGACTAAAATGTGCCTGACCCAAGCCGTGGTATTTTCAATCACATCATATGCATGCAAAAGCTGGACCATGAACTAAGAAGACAGAAAAAGAGTGATGACTTTGAATTGTGGTCCTGGAGAAGAATATCAAATGTACCATGGATTGCCAAAAGAACCAACAGATCTATTCCGGGAAAAGTACAACCAGAGTGCTCCTTGGAAGCAAAGATGGTAAGACTGTGTCTTAATATACTTTGGACATGTTGTCAGCAAAGATGAGTTCCTGGAGAAGGAAGGAGTGTTTTGAGAGCTGTGAAAGGAAATGAAGTCCTGATAGCTGCTATAAAATGGATGAACTGTGAAAAACATCATGTGGAGAAAAATAAGTCGGTCAGAAAAGGGCAAACATTGCGTAGGGCAAACCGCTTATAGGAAATACCTAGACTAGGCAAATGCATAGAAACCAAAGTTTATTGGTGATTACCTGACTTGGTAAGGAAAGAGAATGAGGGAGTCATTGCATAAGGAGCTCTAAGCTGTCCAGGATGGGGGAAAATTTTGGAAGCCAATAGTGGTGATGGTTGCACAACATGATAAATGAATAAGTATCATTGAACTGTACATGTAAAAATATTGAGATGGAAAATGTTTTACACACACACACACACACACACACATTCATGCTTACAACAATACAAAGTAGTACAAGTTCATTATTAAAATGTTGTAAAATGGAGATAAATAGGGAAATAAAAATAACATGTAAACATCCTACATTGCCCCCGAATAAAAGTGAGAAGACAACTAAAAATTTTAAATAAGCCAAATGTCCATCCATGGAAAATACATGAACAAACTGTACTGTATGTATCTTACAAAAGAATAATATTGAGCCATAAAAAATGAAGCACTCATACGTGCCACACCTAAATAAATCTCAAAAACAAGCAGTGACAGAAGCCAAACAAAAATGTCACATACAATATGATTCCATTTTTATGAAATATTAAGACTAGACAAATACATACAAAGACACAACAGTTGGTGGTTTCTGGGGCATCAGATAAGGGAGGTATGGGGAAACACCTCTCAATTGCCAAGGGGAATTATTTTGGAGTGATAAATATGTCCTGGAACTAGTCAAAGGCGGCGGTAGCAGTACAGTTTGGATTTGTTGTTGCTGTAAGGTGACTTTTAGCGGATTTCAACTCATAGTGACCTGAGCTGACACATTAATACTTCCACATACGGTTTTCTAGACTGTTACCTGTGTGGGAGCAGATTGCCTTGAAGCCTTGAGTAGGTTCAAACCATTGACCTTTCTGCTATCAGGTGAGCACTTAACCTCAGTCTCACCAGGGCTCCTATTGCCACACAGTTTACTTTATTTTATAAGTATTTTTCTTCAGTGATGAATCCATTCTGTCAAGTCTAGTATCTGGGCAAGAGAATCTCACAAAAATTAGACAACAAAATGAAGAAATCAGGTAGGTAAGAACTATTCTTCAGGTATGTGATAAAGATTACATTTAAAACAATGAGACAACAATTTTTTAATAAGAGATTTATGGACAATAGATGATACATCTGTGAAAGACAAGTTTAGTAACTACATCTCGAATTCAGGAATGTACTAAATACATTACAGAACTACAGTGCACATTCCAAAGCTCAAAGAGGTAGGAATACAACAGAAATGCAACTTCGGTTGTTCCAAAAAAAAAATAGTATCATTTATTGTATCTGTTACTTGATTAAAGGAAAATGCAGGAATTAATTCATAAGTAACATTTTGTAGATAGCCATTAACCTGAGATGGCATTGACATTTGAGATTCAAGACGTTCAGTTAATGGTAGTTGTCAACAAGGACCATGAAGTAAAGGGGGAAGGACTTGCTGAAAAATCACAGAAGTTATGTTGTTCTGGTTATTTTCCAACATCTGAGCACAAAATCAGAATATTTTTCTGTTTGCTAGTCTAAAAGAGTAATAAACACTAGTGAGAAAAATACTTCAAACACCTGTTTCACCCGGCATTGAATTCATCCCTTAGTCCTTTCAAAGAGTTCTCTTCAGGCTTTAATAGAATAATATAGCACTTTGGGGCAAAGATGCAGCCCAGCAGCCCAGCACCGGAAGTCAAGATAGAGAAGATCTCCACAGACACCATGGGCTTCCCCTCGGTGCTGTGGCAAACAGGGAGGAAGGTGACCCAGACACTGCAGAACACCAGCATGCTGAAAGTCAAGAACTTGGCTTCACTGAAGCTGTCAGGCAGGTTCCGGGCCAGGTAAGCCAAAGAAAAAGTCCCCAGGACAAGGAGCCCAGGTACCCCAGGACACAGTAGAAGGCAGTGACTGAGCCCTTGTTACACACAATGATGAGGTTTCTGGGCTCAGAGTGTGTGCCTATCTCAATGAAAAGGGATGAAGTCCCCAGCCAGATCCCACAGATGATCACTTGGACCAGGGTGCAGATGGGAACCACTGAGTTAGAAGCTCCTGAAACCCGCAGCTGCCTCATGGCTCTTCCAAGTGTCACAGCCTTAAATGCCAGAATCACAGAAATGGTTTTAGCCAAGACAGTGGAAACAGCCACAGTGAACACAACTCCAAATGTCACTTCAAAGATGCAGGTGGCTGTGTGGGGACGACCAGTGAAGAGTAAGGAGCAGAGGAAGCCCAGGAGGAGGGAGAGGAGCAGGACACAGCTGAGAGCCCTGTTGTTGGCCTTGACTATGGGAGTCTCTCGGTGCTTCACAAAGAGCCCCAGAACCACAGCTGTGACAACAGAGAAACACAAGACTGTGCAGGCCAGAGCCATCCCCAAAGGATCTTCAAAGGACAGGAAAGTCACGACCTTAGAGAGGCACTGATTTCTCTCACCATTTGGATACTCTTGGGCTGGACACCGGACACACCGCTGCTGTGCATCTGGAGATTAAAACAGAGCAAAATGAAGACTGGGTGTTTCGGTTTTAGAAGTTTCTCGGTTTATTGTGTTTACCTTCGTCTTCATCATGCACACTCACCTGCTCAGCTGTAATACTGAGATACACGAGATTAAAGCTCGCCGTGCCTGACCCATGGAGTAGGCTTTCAGCTACAGGTAGAATGAAACCCAATCACACCGGATCTTCAACCCATGATCGGACTAGTTTGGTGTATCTTGTGGTTCAGTGACATTGCTAAGCACTGAGATTCCTTTTAATGCTTGTCTCTGCTCACCCCAGTGTATTCCTCATAACGTAGTGTACTATCATAGTTTACAACATTTTCATGGAACAATCAGAGCCAGAAGATTCCTTATTCTAACTCAGACTGGTAGAGAAAAGAGTTTCATGGAGCTCTCCGAAGTATGAAAATGAGCTTTCCCAAAATAATATAATCAGCTCCTGTAAAAGTTTCATTGAAGCAGAGTAACCATATATTGGAAGCACTTTATGGTTCTATGCATCTATAGGCTATCATCTTGCTGACCTCTGGCTGGAGGAAGGGGAGTGGACGGAGAGGAGGGGAAAGGAGACTGTTGGGAGGATGAGACATGTATGGAGCAGAGAGGAATAGTGTGCAGTCACCGGACAGGGAGAGCAGTGGAAGCTGCATATAGGGGGGCATGTAAATTTACATGTGAATGTACATTTTCACTCAGTTATGTTAAATAAAAAAATAAAAATTTAAAAATTTAAAAAAAGTTTCATTGAAAAAGTATCCCTCTTACCAGGCCCCCCCCCCCACTTTTTTCATGAATCAAATCATTGGTTAATGTGTGGGAATTCATGTTAGGCAATAGGTACCATGATTATTTCTGAACTTCAATCTGACTTCTCTCTGGACTGAAGTATGAGGTAGAAGGATAGACATCAGGATGGATAGCAGGGTATTCTTTGAATCATTCTCACACTTCAGAGAACTGCATGAAACTCCTTTCTCTTCCAATCTGAGTGATCTGGTGATAAGATGTGAAAGAGGGATGCTTTGGAGGCAAATAATTAGGTCCTGTGTCATTTTTTTCTATTTTAAAACTAAGGAGTATAACTTTTGACATGTTGAAACTTTTATCCATCTATAATGTTTTTCCTTTGTCTGTTGTAATGATTTTTGACTTACTGTTGTAAACTATGACTTACAGTCAAAAATCAATCCAGTAGGCCAATCTCTGTCTTCTAATTAGAGAGTTTAATTAATTTAGATTGAAATAAATTACTGATAAGCGAAGACTGATTGGGCTGTTTGTTTTCTGTCTTAGGTCTTTTTTTCCTGAATTCTTTCACTATTCTCCTCTTTATGATTAACTTGTGTGCTATTTTGAGTCTGTCTTATGTATTTTTCTGCATATAGTTTATGGTTATAAGCCAAGTGTATTTACACATTAAGATTAGTTGATTTCTACCTTATTTGGATTTTCTCTTGTGTATTTTTCTCTCCATGTTTTAGACTTTTCCTTAATAGTGGTCATGAAACTTACAATGATCTGGATTTTATAACAATCTAGTCTTATTAATACCAACTTTCTTTTAGTTTATACTAAAAGAAGTGTCCTAATCTATTCCCATAACAACGCAATTGTATCAGGTGTAAAAGTAAGTACAGTGAATGAATGAAGGAAAGAATGAATGGAACATAATGATAGGCTAGGACTCATGGCCACAAGCCTTCCCCATCTTTTCATGGAGAGAGTGGTGAGGGGCTGGGGTTACTAGAAGGCAGGCATAAACAGTCATACCTGTCCAATTTGAAAACTCCCCCTCAGGGCAAATAATACAGGTAAAGCAGCAGACTGGCCTCCCTTCCTCTGGAATTTTCCTGAATCCTGGGCCGCAGCTCTGGCTACACACAGATGAAGGAGTCTAAAGGAAGAGAAGGATGCAACAGTCATCATTCTGTACATTATTTGTGGCTTAGAAAGTCTGTCTCTATTTCTCCTGTAAAAAGCAAGAAACTGCATCTTCCACTCCAGTTTCTGTTGATTTTCTAGCTGTGTCTTGTCGATATTACCTAGATCTGTAAGTATATGTTACCACTGATAGCTTTCTTTTCACTTTATTTCAGTGGTCACACAAAAAATCAAAATTTTACCATGGTACCTGGTCACTTGTGCCTCACATCACTGAAAACATCCTGAGTGTTGCCATCCTTTATTTATTTATTTATTTTGGCTACCTCTCTGCAAAAAACCTTTCAGTGCAGGTCAATGGACTTTAAGGTTTCTGAAGCCTTGTATGTCTGAGGATGTTTTATAGTGTCCCCATACTTTGCTGAAAATAGGATTTTAAGTTCTATAAAAAGAAGCTGATCACGAGACACACAGGCATCTTGCTTTTAGTACCCACATAAATCAAGTATATCAGCAAAAACTATGACTGGATGTTACAAACTTGGAATTGAGAATGATCTAAGTCTGGATTTTTCAGTCCAAGTATATCACCCTTTGTCAGGCATTTTTGATATCTAAAAGAAAAAATATCATTTCTCTAAAAATCATCTGTAAATATAGTCCATGTTTGATTCACTGTGGTATGCTAGATGAGGTGACATTTAATGCTTTCAGAAGATAAAGAAAACAATGACTCATTGATAGACAAATTACCAAAGGGAAGAAAGTGAGAAGAGAATCTGTTAAGAGATGGCTAAAATCTAGAAGCTACTTGGATTTACAGTGCTTCTAAACATACAGTTTTAAAGGGGCACACAGTCCAAAGACAAGGACTAGAAGGCAGGAGGGAACAGGAAAGCTGGTACCAGGGAATCCAAGCTTGAGAAAGAAGAGTGTTGACCTGCTATAGTGTTGTTCACCAGTGTCATAAGACAGTACATGTAGTGTTGAAGGACAGGCTAGTTTCTTCTGTAAACCTTCATCTAAAGTGCAATAAAAATATATATAATATATAATAGACAACAGAAAGATAAATATGATGTCATGGAACACAAATGAAGATTTGTTTATGATATATGGAGGATAACCAAGTAAAAAATAGAAAGCCTCAATTTTTTAGCTCCAGTCAGTATAGGAATACTTTACCACTTCCACTTCAGGGTCAATCAAACCCCAAGTGAAAACAAAAACATTAGCAAAATTCCCAATCATGTCAATAAACTTTTTTCCAGAGGCACTGCCTTATCACACATGAGTATAAGATTACATAATACAAGGTTAAGGTGCAGTACTCAAAATGTGAACTTACTGGTGAGTTAGTAGATGCCAACACAACCTCTTGGATTTCTTTTCAGATAAACTTAAGGTATATAAATAGTTTGGGGATGATACCATACCTCTTTGAATTCAACTGGCCATTCTATCACCTCTTCATGGATGACTAAGTCTTGATCACACAGATTATTGAAGACAAACTCTCCTACTTTAACCAGCTGGTTAAGACCACCTGGAAAATCCACAGTGTTCCAGATATCATACTATGCTGTGGAGTTTCTTTCCTCATCCAAGGATATGTTGTCCCCAATGTTGTTTGTAAATTGAATATTCCTTAGAAATGGGTGAAGCTACGGGTGAAGCATAATTGGGAAATGGAAGTGCATTCACATGAAAGGTGGAAGGTCCATATCTAGCAATCTATCCTTTTCCTCACCTCCCCAGGATCTCTTTACAGTAAAGGCTCATTTTTGTCGGTGTGCTCATCTCATGGTCAGCTCTTCCCTCCCTCATTGCAATAACGGAGGCCTACTCAAATCCAGTCATGACACCATCAAGAGTTTGGCTTACGTATCGGCCCTTACCGAGAAAGTCTGCCCAGGGCTTCTTAGAAACTAAGAATTACACAGGCCCGCTCTGGTTATCAACGTTTCATTTACAGACTACTGGTGCTTGCTCTTTACTCGCATGTCAACTTGCCCTCACTGTGAAACTAAAACAACTCCATCTAACAACAAACTCATCATCACGGTTGCCTTCCCGTCCTGCATGTGTACTTTCAAATCACTAAAAAGCCTTCAAGGCTTTTCTTGCACTCAAGTGAGGTTAAATAAGACCCATATACACCTGTTCCCATTTACCTACAAATTCAACTTAAAAACACTGTTAGGCACAGATCTCTTTGATCACCAGGTACTTTCTATACGTTAAAAGAGGTGTCACACGCAGAGTGACCATATTGTGTGGGGACTTTATGGTTCTAGACATCTATATGAGGTTGTCCTATTGACCTCATACTGGAGGAAAGGGAATGGGTGGACAGGAGAAGACAGGAGACTGCTGGGAAGATAAGACATGTATGGAGCAGAGAGGAAGAGTGTGCTGTCACCATGCAGGGAAAGCAGTGGAAGCTGCATGTAGGTCAGCATGCAAATTTATATGCGAATGTACGTTTTTATTCAATCATAATAATAATATTAAAAAAAGAGGTGTCACATTGTGATTCTAACACCATCACAAATCTATTTGCATCCTCGATCATTCCAAAACCTTACAGGTATCCTGTGTGTTTTCACACATCCACCTGGATATCACATTACCCCTGCTCCCATGATGTGTCAGGTTTAGCAGGGAAAAACTCATAAAGTGCTTGACAGAGCATCATGAGGTATGCCTCAAGAAAGTTGTTCATTGCCCAGAGTAATTTTAGAATATCAAAGAATACTAAGGGATAATCCCCATTAGAAATAAAGACTTGACCTATTTTAGACTTTCTATGTTTTGACGTGCGTTATTATTGCATTGTATCTTACATATTATCTTCAGACATCAGGAAACTTTTTCTGATGACAATTGTCTAAACCATAATGGAAACCTCTCCCACACTGTGACCAGGGTTTTCTAAACCAGTAGTCAGCAATAGTGCATTATCAGTTTATCCAGCTATTCCATTCATTTGCCTGATCCTATTCACATTGATCCACAAGTCTGATCAAGACGTTTTCACAATAGAACAGCCCCAGTGCCTTCAGGTGGACAATACAAATACAGCTTCTGGAGGAGTTTACCCACCAGGGGAAAATCACAGGTCGGTCTGCATTTCCTGGAGATCCCATTTCTGTGTTCAGCAGAAGCATTTCATGCGGTGCTAGGGCCACAGCATGTACAGCATTATAGACAAGATAGCTGGAGTCCAACAAAGTCATCATGCCGATATAAACTGGCAGCAACTCTAAGGAGGCATGTGGTGGGCAGGCTTCAATTTCTCCACATTGTGACCCAGTAAGTGAACAATTAAACAAGTTAAGCCAGATTGTCCTGAAGTATAGGTCTTCTGGATATCTAGAAGCGCTGTCTTGAGAAACTTTTTGAAACCAAGGTTTTCCTTCACCCGCTGTGAAAATGAGAGGCTTCCATGAAAAGGATGCAGCATCTCTGTGATGCATACAACTCACTCTTCCACCTGTTTTGAATGATCCATACCTTCCCTGAGTCTAAAGAAATTACCTCCCAAACCTGTGGATCTCCACACATTATGTACACATTCACTGATAGATCTCTTAACCTGCCTTTGTTTATCAAATCACTGTCTTCACCTGTTCTGTAGATCTCAAGGATGTTTTCTGTAAAGCCCACACAGATACCTTTCTTTGTCATCTCTGCTTTCAGGTCCCAGTGGAACTGCTGTGATTGTATATCTTCAGAGACAAAAAGCCCTACCCAGCTCCAACCAAAATGTAGCAAGAGGCAAATCATTCCGTGGACCATAGAGCTGTCCTTGAAGGCCACCTGATACAATGATGGAAACTGGTCTTTATCCCACAGGGTAGGATCAAGAGAACCATATGAGACCTGAATAAGAAAAGAGAAAGACTGTGCTTCTGATTTGAAAGAGAGTTTCAGTCTTCTTCATTCGAGAGTAAGTAGAGAATTCTCAATATGGGATGGGGAATGAGTGGAATATTTGATGAAGAGAAAAAAAAAGAGTAACTCTCATGGATATTCCACAGTTGTATGCTCATTCTGGGCAAACAGAAGACCATATTTTCAAGCACTCTTGCTTTCAACAGGTGATAGGTAACTCACAGAATGACTGTCAGTAAAAATCACAAAAGAAGATGTGAAAGACTTCCAAGTGATTTTGATCTCCTACTGGTCTGTTCAAAATTCACAAGTATAAGTTTATATATCACCAAGATGGTAGTGTCTCCACCACTGCCCTATTGGCTTAGTGTCAGAGTTCTTCTTCTCCCCAGTCAAAAATAGTGTTTCTGATCTCTGATAATCAAGAAATATTTTCTTGTTATGCACTTGATATTTTGGTTTTAACCTAATACCTCAGTATAATTTAGACTGTTCTTAAGAATGTAATCATATGCTGATTTAGAGAAAAAGATTTTTCCATAACTAATTTTTCATACGCTAATGTCTCATTTCCCCATGTGTCTGTTCATTTGTCATATTGCAAGGCCTTCCTATTGCTGCGATACTAGAAGTTTTGCTACGAGTATTTAACTATTGGCAGGGTCTCCTACAGCAGACAAGTTCCAACTGAGCTTCCAGATTATGACAGACTAGGAAGAAAGAACTGGTGATCTATTTTGGGAAAGAATTAGCCTGTGAAAACCCCATGAATAGCAGCAGAATATTGTCTGATACAGATCAGCCCCTCGGTTGGAAGGCACTCAAAATATGACTGAGAAAGAGCTGCATCCACAAAATAGAGTTAGCCATAATGACACAAATGAAGCCAAGCTTTTGTAACCTTTGTTTCTGATGTAGGATGACTCAAAATGAGAAGGACATTTTGCAGACGTATTTGGAATAGACTGTATAAAATATGAATCTACAAAAGTTGGAAAAAGTAAAAAATGAATGGAATGCATAAATATGAATATCCTAGGCATTACTGAGTTGAAATGAACTGCTACTGGCCATTCTGAGTTGGACAATCATATGGTCTACCATGCAGGGAATGACATATTGAAGAGCAATGGTGTTACTTTTACTGTCAAAAAGAACATTCCAAGATCAGTGCTGAAACACACTGCTGTCAGTGATAAGGATAAAATATATAAGATTCCAAAGAATACCAGTGAACACCAACTATTATTCAAATTTATGCACTGACCACTAATGCCAAAGATGAAGAACTGAAGATTTTACCAGCTTCTGCACCCTGAAATTGATCAAATCTGCAACTGGGATTCATTGATAATTACTAATAATTGGTATACAAAAGTTGGAAACCAAGAAAGAAGATTGGTAATTGGAAAATATAACTTGATAATAAAAATGATGCTTGAGACAGCATGATGGGATTTTACAAGACCAAGGAATTCTTCACTGCAAATATCTTTTTTCAACAACATCGATGGTGACTGTACAAGTGGACCTTGCAAGATGAAGTGCACAGGAATCAAATTGACTTTATCTGTGGAAAGAAATGAGGGAAAAGCTCAATATCATCAGCTAGAACAAGGCCAGGGGCCTACTGTACAACAGACCATCAATTGCTCATATGCACATATAAGTTAAAGCTGAAGAAAATCAGAACAAATCCACAAGAGCCAAAGTATGACCTTGAGTATATCCCATCTGAATTTAGAGACTATCTGAAGAACAAATTTGATGCATCCAACACAAAGGACCAAAGGTCAGAGGATCTGTGCAATAACATCAAGCATGATGAAAGCAAGAGCCATTACAAAGACAGGAAGGAAAAGACTACGGTAGATACCAGAAGAGACTCAGAAAATTGTTCTTAAATGTTGAGTAGCTAAAGCCAAAGGAAGAAATGATGAAGGAAAAGAGTTGATCAAGACTTCAAAGATCAGCTCAAGAAGACAAAGGAATACAATAACATGTGTGAAGAACTGGAGCTAGAAAACGAGAGGGAAGAACAAGCTTGTCATTTCTCAAGCTGAAAGAGCTGAGGAAATATCTCAAACCTAGAGTTGCAATATTGAAGGATTCTACAGGAAAATATTGAAGGATGCAGGAAGCACCCAAAGGAGACGAAAGGAATACAGAGTCACTACACCAAAAAACAAAACAAAACAAAAATCTCAACATTCAATCATTTAAGAAGGTAGGGTATGATCAAGAACTGAAGGTACCGAAGGAAGAAGTTCAAGCTGCACTGAAGGCTTTGGCTTTGTCAAACAAATCCCCAGGGATTGATGGAATGCCAATTGAGATGTTTTAACAAAGAGGTGCAGCACTGGATGGGCTCACTCATCCGTGCTAAGAAATGTGGGGAGGCAGAGCCAATATGGCACACAGACAGGAGAATCCCACCACCCATCCATAGTAAAGACCTGAGAAACTAAGTAAAACAGAGACAAACGTCAGTCTCGGACTCCTAAGTGTCAAATGATAAGATAAAGAACTCAGCCAAGCACTGAATGAAAGAAGCAACTAACAGAGAACAGAGAGTAAAGAGAAAAACCTACAGACATTCTCTGTCAGCCTATGCAGCAAAGATTCGCTATTTGGACCCCTATTGGAGATCAGCTGACTGGGAATATTGGAAAGTGGTTTCATGGAATCTCACCAGAAGATTAAGTAACCAGCAACCAGTGATATACAATTTCCCACCCCCATCTTTCTTCACCCTCCTATAACTCTGCCACTTCCTAGCTGGCTGATAGCTGTGCCTACTGGGAAGTGCACGGTCCATGTATCTTGGATTCACTCCACCCACATCTGAGATTGAAGGGCAAGGAGTATTGGAAAGCAGCTTCACAGAACTCTCAGCAGGAAACAGAGCACCTTCCCAACCAACCTCCTTCCTTCTTTCACCCCCACCCTTCTCCATTGCTTGGCCTCCTCTGATTCCCACTGATGGCAGTCTCCTGATTGGGAGGCACCAGCTTTGGCTCTGCACCACTTGAATTTGCTCTGCCCACACTGATCAAGCTCCCTGAGCATCATTTCTTTCTTGCTGGTATTGCTTTTCCCACTTCCTTTGGTTTCTTCTATGCCTCTCACCACCTCCTCCTCCTTTCTCTCAAACATCAGGCAGTGTGTGCCACCTTGGCTTCTTCTTGAAATGCTGCAAAATACTGCTCAGCTTGGTAATGGCTTCTCTGGACCACTCCATCACACTGGTGACATCCCTGGGATTGTTTGTTTCATTTTGTTCTATTCTGTTTAGTTTTTTCCCCCTCCCCCCCAAAATGGAAGTCCCTTCTAGCCAGGCTGTACTGTGCAGTCTGGGAATCACTTCTCTGATCAGCAGTGGCACCGATAGGATCCCTGGGGCATTTCTTTTTTGGTCTTTCTTCATCTATCAGTTTCTCATCTCTCTATGTTTACCTTCTTTTCCTGTATCCTGAATACCTGAAATTGCATGATGTCACTACACCTTCTAGCCAAGCTGTACTTCACAGATGGGGAGTCACTTCCCCTATCTTTGCAGCTACACTGGTGGGAACTTGGGAGGCTTTGCCTTTCTTTCCTTTTATATACTTAGTTATCTTTTTGCTTTTTTCCTTTTTTTCACTTTTAATTTTTGTCCGTTTCTTGGTTTTTCATCTCTCCACTCCAATGGTAAGCTCCCTTAGCACTCTTTTTTACTTTCAGTTTCTTTGCTTGGTTTTGGCTCCTGTTTCTCTTTCCTCTTTCTCCTCTTTCCCGTAGTCATCTTAGCTCTACACATCACAGTCTTCCCCCTCCTTTCTGTCTATCTGAAATGTGCACCAAGCATTAGTCCCTAGTCACCACAGGCATAGCCTACCAAAACCTTCCACACACTGATTCCTGGCTTGCTCTTCCAGTCCTAGTACATGCCACAAACAACCCATTCCAGCCCCTCTGATTCAGCTGGAGCTCCCTGCGGCACCTTAACTGAGTGAGTGGTCCCACCCATTGGACACGGGGGTGAAAAGTATTGTGCCCACTAGCAGACAGACAACAGAAAAAAGGGTCACCATGAGTCGGATCCTCCTCGACGGCACTTGGTGGCACCTGCTCAGACATAAGCAAATTAATTTTTTTTAATGATGACATAAACAAATCTCCAATAAGCAAGTGAAGAAAATTAAGTGAAGACAGCAGACAATATCAAACATACTAATAATTAAAAAAAAAAAAAGACAATATGGTTCTGGTAGACACCCAACATAAAACAATGGACAAATCTCTGGTAGAACAAAAGACACTTGAATTACCTTATGGAAAATTCAAAACTGTAATACTAATAGCTATCTGTAAGTTAAAAAGAATGAAAGTAGGAGAAAGTGAAGGAAAAATAGACACATTCATGGAAAACTCAGACAAGAAATGGAATAATTCACAAAAACAAGACAGGGATAAAATCCCAAAATCAATTTGCAACTAGAAATCATTCAAAAATAATTTGAAATCTAAAAGATAAACAAGATTTCAGACACACAGAGTCATACAAGCTCTGAAGAACAAGTCTGAAACAATGGAAGACAAAATAAGTGAAATTAAATACAGACACTTGAAAACAGCTCTGCTTGAGGAAATATCAGAAAAAAAGAAAGAAAGAAAAATTAAGAAACCTTAAGGTGATGTGGGATACAAACCAAAGCCAGTTTACAAGTGATTGGAACTCCAAAACAGGGGATAAAACATAGATTTACTGAAGATTTGCAGGCAGAAAATTCTTCAAATATAATGAAAAGTGGTAAGCTGAACATCCAAAAGCTCAATGAACCTCATATAGGATACACCCTAAAAGAAAATCATCAAGGCACATCTTGCTAAAACCAAATGCAAAGAAAGACTGCAGCTCAAGAAAAGCTAAAGGTCACATAGAAGGGAGAAACAATAAAACAAACCTCGGGTTATTTGGGAGAGACTATGCAAGCAAGAAGGTAATAGGGTGACATATTTAAAACCTTGAAAAAATATTGCCAAAAAAAGAATAATATACCCTGCAAAACTCTTATTGAGATATGCTGGTGAAATTAGGACATTTCCAGATAAACAGAAATTAAGGTGATATGTAAAAAACAACCCAAACTTATAAGAATTATTCAACACAATCCTTTGGTCTGAGAACAAACAACATCAGACCACAGACTCAACCTAGGACACAAGATTATACAAGCCAGATACCAGTTTAGGAAATGAACTCTCAAGTAGTATCTCAAACCAAAAGAATTGCAACAGGGAACCAGTGAAGTCAGTCTATAAATGACAAAAATGTCAGAACAATAAAAGAAGTAACAGCCGGTGTAAGTATAGAATATTCTAATGAAGACTAAGACAAGACTGATCCTAATCTAGGAAGATAAAGGTAAACTTCAAGATAACCACAAAGAAAGCTAACAAATCTACTCATGCAAATGAAGAACAACATAAAGTCTCAGTAAAAACAAAATCTACAAAAATAAATGAAAAAAGTCCAAAAACAAAAGGAACTCAGCAAAATACAGTAAGAGAAATGAAACAAAACAAAACAAATCAGCACACAGACACACATGTACATAAACTTACATACACAAAAATTACAGTATGACAGCAATTAAGTTCATGGTTATCAATAATTACTCTGGATATAAATGGCCTGAATCCACCAGAAAGAGACAGAGAGTGACTGACAGATTAAAAATAAAATATAACCTGGATCCACCAACATGCTATCTACAAGAAACACCTTAGAAACAAAGACATAGATTTGGTAAAAATTAAAGAGTAGAAAAAAAAAATGTATCAAGCAAACAGTTTCTAAAAACAATTTCTAAACTGTAGCAATACTAGTGTGTCTAATAAACTAGACTTTAAAACAAAATCCACCACAAAAGATGAAGAAGGGCATTATATAATGATTAAGATATAATGGTTATGTCGTCAAGATATAACCATAATAAACATCTACATACCCAATGACAGGGCTCCAAAATGCAAAAGAAAACTCTAATAGAACAGAAAAGAGAAATTGACAGTTCAACAACAATAATAGGAAACTTCAACACAGCACTCTTGGCAAAGGACAGAACACCTACAAACTCAGCCAAGACAAAGAAGAATTAAAGGACACAATCAGACAACTTGTCCCCACAGACATTTGTAGAACAACTCTACCCAACAGCTGCAAAGTACACATTCTTTACCAACGCACATAAAATAGTCTCTGGAATAGACTACACTGTAGGCCACACACCAAAAAATCACAAAATCCAACACACTGAGATTATACAATGTATCTTCTCTGACAAAGTAGAAATTAACAACATGAAGAACAAAGGAAAAAATAAATAAATTACATGGAAACTGAGTCACACCCTGCTTAAAAACCACCGGATAATAGAAGAAGTTAGAGATGGAATTTAAAAATTCCTAGAATCAAGCAAGAATGAAAACACATCACACCAAAACCTCTGGGAGACAGTAACGTAGTTGTCAGAGATTGACTTATAGCAATAGATGCACACATCACAGAAGAAAAAAGAGGTGAAGTCCAAACCTTAGCTACAAAACCCAAACAAATAGAAAGAGAACAGCAAAAATACCCACAGTGGTCAGAATAAAGGAAATAGAAAAGATTAGAGCAGAAATAAATGAAATAGAGAAAACAAATAGAATCAACAAACCCAAAAGTTTGTTCTTTGACAGGGTCAACAAAGTCAACTAAACACTGGTCAAACTGACAAATGAAAAACAAAAGATAATGCAAATAACCCAAATAAGAAATGAAAAGAGAAACATTACAATGGACTCAAAGGAAATAAAAAGCAGAGGACTGTGACATGCTGGTGTCACAGAAGTTAAACACTACAGCTGCTAACCAAAGGGCTTACAGTTCAAGTCCACTGGGTGCTGCTTGGGAACACTCTACTGGGTGATTCTACTGTATCCTATAGAGTCACTATGAGTCATAATCAACTTGATTGCAATGTTTGCTTTGTTTTGCATTTTTTAATACTTCAACAAATTTGAAAACTAGAGGAAATGGATATATTTCTAGAAACACGCAACCTACTCAAACTAACACAAAATGAGGTTGAAAATTCAAACAGAACATAGCAAGAGAAGAGACTGAAAAGGTAATGAAACGCTCCCCCCCCCAAAAAAAAAAACCAGCTTCACCAGTATTACTCAAAATATTTCAGAAGATAAAAAGGAAATCAGAGTTGCAAATTCATTCTATGAAGCCAAAAAAACCTTGATACCAAAAACTAGACAAAGAAACCACAAAAAAAGAAAATTACACACCAACATATCTCATGAATCTCAAAGGAAAAATTCTCAGCAAAATTCCAGCTAATAGAATTCAGCATTGCATGAAAAAAAAAATACATCACGACAATGTATATTAATACCAGGTATGCAAGGCTGGCTCAACAATACAAAATCAACCAATATAAATAAAAGGAAAGAAAAGAATCACATGATCAGAAAAGGCATTCCTCAAAGTCTAACACCCATTCCTGATTTTTAAAAGTCTCAGTAAAATAGGAATAGAAGGGAAATTCCTCAACATAATAAAGGGCACCTATGTAAAACCAACAGATAACATCATTCTTAGTGGAGAGGAGCTGAAAACATTCCCCTTGAGAATAGAAACAAGAAAAGGATGCCCTTTATCACCTCTACTATTTAACACTGGGCTGGAAGTCCTAGCTAGAGGCATAAGGCAAGAAAGAGAAGTAAAGAGCATCCAAATTTATAATAAAGAAGCTGAACTATCACTCCTTGCAGATGACATGATATCATACAAAAAACCCAGAAGACTCCGTGAGAAAACAATGGAAATAATAGATTCAGCAGAGAGAAAGATACAGGATAAACATACAAAAATCAGCTGGATTCCTAAATACCAATAAAGAAAGCAATGAAAACCTGGGAAACAGCATCATTTGTAGTGGCTCCTAAAAAAATAAAATACTTAGGAATAACTCTAACCAAGGATGTAGAAAATCTATACAAAAAAACTACAAAAACAACCAAGTTACCTATGTACATGGAAAACATATACCATGCTTACAAATATGTAGGCTCAATATTGTGAAAATGGCAATTCTACTCAAAGCGATTTACAAATACAATGCAATCCCAATTTAAACGGTGCAACATTCTTGAAAGAGAGGGAAAAACTGATCCTTAATTTTGTAAGGAAATGGAAGAAGCCCTGAATAAGAAAACTACTATTGAAGAAGAAGAAGGTAGGACATGCTCTATCTGACCTCACAACCTTCTATGTAGGTACGGTAGTCAGAATCCCAAAAAGACCAAACCCACTGCCGTTGAGTTGATTCCAACTCATAGCAAACTTATAGGTCAGAGGAGAACTGCTTGATAGAGTTTCCAGGGATCACCTGGCAGACGTGAACTGCTGACCTTTTGGTTGGCAGATGTAGCACTTAACCACTAGAGCACCAGGGTCAGAAGAGACAGTTACAATGACAGACACATGACCAATGGAACAGAATTGAAAACTCAGATATAAATCCATCTACCTATGGGTGTCTGATCTTTGATAAGTGCCTAAGTCCATCAGATGGGGAAAAGACAGTCATTTCATCAAATGTTACTGGTAAAACTGGATGTCCATGTACCAAAAAGAAAAACAGAACCCATACCTCATGCTGAATACAAAAACCAATTCAAAACAGATCAAAGACCTAAATACAAAATCAAAAACTTAAAGCTCATAGAAGGAAAAAAATGAGATCAACGCATCAGGCCCCAGTACACAGCAGTTTCAGCTACAATTCATAATCAACAACACACAAACTACAGATGATAAGGTAGACAATTGGGATTTTCTAAAATTAAACACTTATGCTCATCAAAAGACTGCACCAAAGAGTAAAAAGAGAACTTACAATGGGAAAAACTTTTTTGATATTACAGATCAGACAAAAGTCTAATCTCTCAAATCTACAAGACAGTCCAACACCTCTACAACAAAAAGACAATCTGATTCAAAAATAGGCCAAAGAAATGAATAGATAATTCACCAAAGAAGACATTCTGATGGCCAACAGACACATGAGAAAATGCTCACCATCGCTAGTCATTTAGAGAAATGCAAATCAAAGCCACAATGAGGTAACATCTCTCCCTGGTATTTCCAGCACAAATCAAAAAAACAGGAAGTAACAACTGTTGAGAGATTGGAAGTCTTATGCACCACTGATGGGAATGCAAAATGATACAAGCATCTCGGAAAGTGATGTGGCACTTCCTCAGAAAACTAGAAATACAAATACTATATGATCCAGCATTCCGACCCCTAGAAACATATCCTAGTAAAATAAAAGTCGTCACAGGCATGTTCACTGCAGCATTGTTGACAGCAGCAAAAAGATAGAAACCGCCTAGATGTCCATCAACAGACGAATGGATAAGCAAACTATGATATATACACCCAGTGTCACATTATGCAGCAACAAAGAACAACGATGAATCTGTGAAGCACCTCATAACAAGAATGAATCTGGAGGTCATCATGATGAGTGAAAAGGGTCAACCACAAAAAGACAAATATGGTATGAGGCCACCACTGTAAAAACTAATGAAAAGGTTTAGAAACAAAAAGAAACAATGTTTGACGGTTATGAGGGAGGGAAGGTGCAGGGATGGAAAATCAATAAATAGGCAATAGATAAGTGGTAACTTTGGTGAAGGGTAAGACAACACAAGATACTAGGGAAGCAGGTACAACTTGTACAAGGCAAGGTCAAATAGCTTCATAGACACATTGAAACTTTCTGATGGATCAAATTTCTGGTTTGAGGGCTGTGAGGACCAAGGTCTCAGGGAAGACCCATCTCAAATGGTATGGCATAGTTTGTAAAGAAAATGTTCTACATTCTACTTTGGCGAGTAGTGTCTGAGGTGGTATCAAGCCTGTGTGGCCCTCTAAGATACTCTACTATTCTCATTCTTTCTGGAGCAAGGGAGAATGAATAAAACTAAGGATACAAGGGAAAGATGAATCCAAAGGACTAATGGATCACGTCTACCACAGCCGCCACCAGACGGAGTCCAGCACAACTAGACAGTGCCTAGCTATTGCTACTGACTGCTCTGACAAAGATCACAATAGAGGGTCTCAGACAGAGCTAGAGAAAAATGTAGAACACAATTTAAACTCACACACACACACACACACACACACAAATATATATCTATATATTGCAAACTTACTGGCCTGAAAGACACTGGAAAAACCAGAAGACTACAGCCCCTGGACACCCTCTTAGCTCAGTAATGAAGTCTCTCCAAAGGTTCAGTAGTCTGCCTAAGATTACCCGTGTACTCTTTTCCATCTAATTCATAGCAGCCTTACAGAACAGAGCAGTACAATCCCATAAGGTCTCCAAGGAGAGTCTGGTGGACTCGAACTGCCAACCTTTGAGAGAGAAAATGTCACCTCTTAACCACTATGCCACCACAGTTTCCAGCCTAAGATTAGACAGGCCCATGAAACAAAATGAGACTACAGGAACACAACAGCCCAGGGACAAGGAAGTAGGGGGCAGGAAACCTAGTAACTGGTAATCCCAGCTGAAGAAGTGAGAGAGATGACCTGTTGTGGTAGTTTATCAATGTCATGAAACAATATGCATACTATTTTAGGAGAAGCTGTGTCCTGTGAAGCTTCTGATCAACTACAATAAAATAAATACATGAAAGAAATTTGGAAGACAGTTAGCTACCAGGCCAAATGATGGCAAGATACCCATCTATGTGCACACAAGGTCTGACAATTAAGTCCGAGAACTTGATTGTTCTAAGTGCTGCATACCCCATTGCTGAATATCACTAAGGTCACCTTTGAAGTACTCTCCTTGGGATGCTATACACCAGCACCTAGAGTATCCTACAAAGCAATTTTGGAACTCTTTCTGGAATGGCCATTGCACAGTGGCCCAGGGACAAGTTTGCAAATTTAATTGTATAGTTGTCCATGAGGGAGTTTTGAACCAGTAAACAAATAAGTGTATTGGAATACCCTACCTACTCACCTGATCTGGCCCTCAGTGACTTTTCTTTAACCAAACACAAAGGAAATATTGAAAGGAAGGCATTTGGATGACATTCATGACATCAACAATAATACAACAACAGCTCTGATGACCATCCCAGAAAAAGTTTGAAAATCACTTTGAAGGATGGACTAGGCACTGGAGTGACTGCCTAGATTCCCAACGGCAGTACTTTGAAGGTGACCACAGTGACATTCAGAAAAGAGGTATATAGTGCTTTTTAAGGAGACTCAGCCTGGATTCAACAGAGGACACGGAACCAGGGATATCATTGCTGATGTCAGAAGGATCTTGACCGAAAGCACAGAATACTACAAGTGTGTTTAACTGTTCCATTGGCCATGTAAAGGAATTCGATTATGTGGGTCATAATAAATCATGGCTAACATGGAACAGAAAGGGAATTCCAGAATACTTAGTCATGCTCAGTAGCAATCTGTACATTTATCAAGAGGCAGACTTTGGAACAGAACAAGGGGACACTATATGCTTTAGAGTTGGGAAAAGTGTGCATCGGGGTTATGTTCTTTCACCGTAACTATTCATTCTGGATGCCAAGCGTATAATCTGAGAAGTCGGACTGTACAAAATAGAATCAGGCATCAAGATTGGAGAAAGACTCATATTATTTGGGTCCACACTTGACCTTCTTGGATAAAGCAGCTGAGAAACCAAAAGGCACATTGCATAGCACAAATTTGGTACAAAAGCTTTTCCTCTTTAACCTGTTGAGATAACTTGTTTATCATCTTTTCAATTGACAGTCTTTCACTTTACCATTTGTTCTGTATTGACAGAAATTACAATTGCATGTCTCCTCCCTTCCGACGTATAGGCAAAATGTCCTAAAGTTTAAGTCTCCATCAGTCGTATCTGACACAGTCAGTGAATCCACACTTGTATGTTTCTCGCTAAGGTTTTAGGGTTTGCTAAAATCCCATCAACATAAAGAAGCATATGACTGGATATGGGCTGACTGCGCTACTGAACATCTGACTCCACAGAAGGGGACTATAGTAGGGAAGTCCCTGCAAGGTTGTGTCATCTGTATAACACAGATTCTGAGTCTTTCTCCAGTCTTGACACCCTGTACTTGTTCTAGAGTCTTCACAGAGTCCAGCTCAGCATTCACACTGAATAGGTACGGTGGCAGGATACAACCCTGATGCAACTTGCCTGACGGTACAACAAGCAGCATCCCTTTGTCTGTTCAAATGATTACCTCTTGATCTATGTGTAGATCCCTCACGAGCACAATTAACGGTACTGGAATTTCTCTTCTACTCGATGTTACTCATAATTTCACTTGATCCACATGGTCCAATGACTTTGTATAGTCAATAAAACACAGGTACACATCTTTCTGGATATTCTGCTTTCAGCCAGGATCCATCCATCATCAGCAATGTTATCCCTGATTTCCTGTCCACTTCTGAATCTGGTTGAATTTCTGGCAGTTCCTGTTGACACACTGCTGCAGGTGCTGCTGAACAATCTTCAGCGAAAGTTTATTTACATATGAAATTAATGATAATGTTTGATAATTATCATGTTCAGTTGGATCACCTCTCTTTGGAATAGCCATGAATACAGATCTCTTTCAGACAAATGGACAGCTTGCTGTTTTCCAGGTTTCTTGGCAAGAATGAGTGAACACTTCTAAATAATCTCTCAACCTAGATTATTCTGTATACTTTAATATAAAAAAGAGTTTAAAAATAATAATAATTGCAGTCAAGTTGGTTCCAACTCATGCAGACCCTGAGTGGCATATTAGAACTCTACTCCATTGGGTTTCAATAGGTGATTTGTCAGAAATAGATCATAAAACCTTTCTTCTGAGGCACTTCTGAGTGGACTCAAACCAACAAACGTTTAGTTAGCAGGCCAAATATTAAATATTTGTGCAAACCACCCCCACAAAAAGAAAACACGTTGCCATCCATTCATTTCCAACACAGAGTGATCCTGTAAAACAGAGTAAAACTCTCCCATAGAGTTCCCCAGGGGTGTCTAGTGGACTTGAACTGCTGACTTTTTGTTAGCATCTGTAGCATCTAACCACACACCAACCAAGGACTCCTAAAATTGTATAGAAATCACGCTATATAGAATTGAGACAAACAATGGAAAAAAACATCTCCTTCCTCATCTCCTTGAACTTCATCTCTTGCCACAGAACAACCTATTCTTCACACTGTGTGTTTCTCAAAAGGATTTAATAAAGAATAGTTTGGGTAGAACATAAAGTATCCTAGCTCAGAACAAGAAAACAGAACTGATATTGAAGACAGTCTGCATCTGTGAGATTACAGGCTTGGAAATGCTGGGAAGTAGTGCTACTCTGTCCCACAGCATTGCTCTAAGTCAGATTCAGCTTTCTGGCTATAGACTTGGATCTGTTCATATTTTAAACCTGCAGTGGGGGAAGAGGTTTTTCAGTGGAAGAATTCTCAATTACTATGTGGGAGACCCAGGTTCGATTCCCAGTCACTGCTCCTCATGTCTTGTCTGTCCATAGAGGCTTGAGTGTTGCTATAACTCTCAACAGTTTCAGCAGAGCATCCAGAGGAAGATAGACTGGTGACCTACTTCCCAAAATCAGCCTATGAAAACTCTATGCATCACAGCGGTCTGATCTGTAACCAGTCATTGGGATGGTGCAGGATATGGTGCCCTGAACAGAGACTGACTCAAAGGCAGTGGACAACAGCAAGCTGGGATGGAGTCAGTCCCACAACTTAGCTATGGAGATGCAGATGGAGCAGTCCTGAATTTAATAACCGTATGTCTTCCGGAGACATGAGGCACAGCTCTCCGCCTCCCTTCTTTTCCGTCACTCTTGGGTCCTCTGAGACCAAGAGTCCTTCCTGAATTACTGAAACAGCTGTCCGAAGTTCCCTGAAGGATATCCAGAAATTGTTGGATCTTTCCAAATGACCCACATCAGTCTTTCTCCTTCCCCACCTGGTGACACTCTCTCCTCTTCAGCCATGACTCACGTAGTGTAAGAGCCTATCCTTGTCTTCATTATCTAGTGCTGCTCTGACAGAAATGCCATACGTGGATGACTTCAACAGGTAGAAATTTATTCTCTCACAGTCTAGGAGACTACAAGTCCGAATTCAGGGCTCCAGACCCTAGGGCAGGATTTCTCACCCAGCCAGTTCTGGGAAACTGTCCTTGTGTTCATCATCCCTGGTCTAGCATGGAAGATCCAAAGGACACACTCTACTCCCAGCACTTCTTTCTTGGTGGTAAGCATTGATCAGAATTGCCAGCCTTTAGTTTAGCAGCCAAATATATTAACCATTTGGGAAATCCAGAGATTCCGAGGCAGCAAATGAGGGCTATGTATGTCTTATACAAAAATTTCTTATCTGTGAGTTAACATGGCACAAACATGAACAGATGGATCCTTTGCTGGTATTACATGTATAACCAACCATAATAAGATGCTATTTTATGGAATCAAATGGAACATTGTAAGGACATAATCTCTTTCCATAGTTATCAACTCTTCCTTGAATATAAGTACAAGACAAAAATATAACCACAAAACAGTGTAGATTATTCCCCTAGACTTCAATATAAAAATGAAAAAAAAAGCTTGCTGTCAAGACAGTTCCAACTGATGCTGTCCCCATGTGTGTTAGAGAAAACCTGTGATCCATAGTATTTTCAATGGCTGATTTTTTTGGAGGTAGATCTCCAGGCCTTTCTTCTCAGGCACCTTGGGTGGACTCCAGTGGCTGTCTTTCAGTTATCAGCCCAACACTTCATGGTTTCTGCCATCCAGGTCCTGTAGAAATTGAACAGAGATCCCTGCATCTAGTAATTGTTGCATGAAACTCCATCTCTACCACAGACAACAAGGTACTCTTCACACTATGTTTCTCAAAGGGGTTTAATAAAGAGCGGTTTGGACAGAACACGAACTATCACAGTTCAGAACAAGAACACAGGTTAATGTTGAAGACAGATGTTAGCAGGCCCCAGGACTCTCTCTTGGTGCAGTCTTCTCAAGGGCTGAAGTAGTGGACTTTTTCAGCACTTCCTTCTCCTATTTTTCATCTGTCTCTAAGGACATCCTTCTTGGCTCCTGGCTCTCTCTGCTTCCCTGGCCAGCCTGTCAGCCATCAAGGCCGCAGCCAGTCCCTCTCTTGCTTTCTTCACTCGCCGAGTCTGTCTCCTGATGTCTCCGTAGGTTACCTGCTGCCCCTGGAGGGGAGGGGACAGATGCACACCCACCCCTGGGATGATCTCTGCCACACTGGAAGACTGGTCAAGGGTGGATTCAGGGCAGGTGCCTGGAACTCCAGCATCTGCAAGTTCTAGGCTCTCCTCTGGACCACCCAGTGTAATCCCTGTCGGTAAATTTGCAAACTCCAAGGTATTTAACAGTTCTCCTGCACTGCTGCATGCCTGGAGCCCCTGCAGCCTTCTGTAGGCACACATTTGCTGGGGCTTCTCCAGTTTCTCCTCCCACTGACTGCGCCTGACCTCGTTGCCTGGGTGGGACCTGACTCTAGTAACAGGCCTTGGGAATACACAGCTGGTCATCCTTCGAGGGAGGCTAGAGCATGAGCCACGTTTCAATTTGACCTCTGATTGGCGTTCTCTCTGTTTCTGCTGAGAAGGCTGGGCCATCGTGTTTCCTTTGAGTCTTCCCTTTAAGAGTAAAATAGAATGGGACATTTAAACATGACCAAGAATTCTCTTTCTTTTTCCAGTTGGATCTTCCTAGAGAAAGGAGTCTCCAGTTTGACTAAAAGGATGAATATTGTATGATTTCCATTAACGTCAGCTACCTAGATTGGGCACTTGCGTAAGATTGAAGTTTTAGGGGCTTTGTTTTGTTTTGCTATTTACCCAGGGCTGTGGGAAGAGAAAATGCTGGGTTATTCCTGAAAGTGCACGGAGTTCTGCTGAGGGAGACAAAAGTCATTTGGAAATGGATAGTGGCAGTAGCTGCACAACGTGGAGAATAGAGTTGATTCACTGAACTATGCACTTCAAAATGATTAAGGTAGAAAATGCTTTCATATACGTACACATCTTACATAGTTAGTACTTGTCAACAGGGGGATAAATCCCTGGACAAGGCCATCATGTTTGGTAAAGTAGGGGATCATTGAGAAAGAACAAAACCCCAACGAGAGGGACTGACACAGGGGCTGCAAGAGTGGGTTTTGATATAGCAGTGACTATGAGGATGGCACAGGCTGTGTTTTGTTCTGTTTTACATGAGTGCCACACAAGTTAGAACCAAACTCATCGTATCTAACAAATATTTATATATATACACATGCAATGTAAGTATATAGTTATGTATGCAATGTGTGTGGGTATATACATAGAGAGCTCTTTAGAAGTGAACACGGTTAATGGTCTTGGCTGCTAATGCTAATGAAAAGATTACAAGTTAAAGTCACCTACAAGCACCTAGGAGGAAAGGTCCGATGATCTACTGCTGAACGGCACTGCCTTGAAACAGCTATGAAGCACATTCGTACTCTGACACACATGAAGACACCTTGAGTCCTACAGGTGTGTATCACACACGTGATCTGACGGTTAAGTCCTTGGACTTAGTTGTTCTAAGTGCTGCATACCTCAGTGCTGAATGTCACTATGGTCATCTTCGAAGTACTCCTCTTGGGAAGCTGTACACTAATGTCAGTTCCTAGTCCATCCTCCAAAGCAATTTTAGAATTCTTTCTGGAATGGCCACTGTGTACTGTTGCAAGGTGGCAAGTTCACGAACTTCATTGTGTAGTTGTCTGTGAGGGAGTTTTTAGCCAGTAAACTAATAACTGCGTTGGAACACCCTCCCTAGTCACCTGATCTCGTCCCCAGTGACTTTTATCTTCACCCAAAGGTAAAGAACACACTGAAAGAAAGGCATTTTGATGACATTCAGGACATCAAGGGTAGTACTAGAGCAGTTCTGATGGCCATTCCAGAAAAAGAGTTCCAAAATTGCTTTGAAGGGTGGACGAGGCACTAGTGTCACTGCATAGCTTCCTAAGGGGCGTACTTCAAAGGTGACTGTAGTGATAGTCACCAATGAGGTATGTAGCACTTAATCTAGGATGAGTTTCTGAACTTAGTTGGCTGTCCTCCTACAGTTAGGAAAACAGGCCTGCCCATCTACTTTGGAGAATTAGCCAATGAAAACCCGATGGATCGCAACAGAACATCACCCGCTATAGCAAGGGAACAGGAGACCTTAGGCTGAAAGGCTCTCAAGATACATATATGCAACTGAACACACCAATGATTGTGAAGCTGTTTTTTTTTTTTTTTCTTCACCATTTTCACTTCTGTACGCACTATTCAGGAGCCCTAGAGGCTCAACAGTTAAGCACTTAGCCGCCAACAGACAGATGGACAGTTCATACCCACCAGTAGCTATCCAGGAGAAAGATCTGGCTATCTACTTCTGTAAGGATTACAGGCAAGAATACTCCAAGGTAGTTTTACTCTGTTCCATGTGGGGGTCTCAGCATGAGTCAGAATCTATTGCAAGGCAACGGGCTTAGTTTTATGCATTACCAAGTTCTTTCACATTATTCTTTCTCACTAAATAGGAAACTCCATAAAGACAAAATGACTGTTTTTCACGTGTTTCACCCAGTGGTGTTCATATAGAGATTAGCACACAGCTTTGAAAGGTAACTAAGCTTTCTCAAATATTTCAAAAAACCCACTTAACTACAGTCCTGCTACTTAACACTGATAAATATCTTCATTTCAAATCCTTTTCCACTGAAATCCAAACTCACAGTACTAGTCAAACTAATCAGTTTAAAAATAAATCCAGTTACCTCTCCTTTTAAATCCTTCCTTTGTCTTTAGGAAAACCTGCTGGCATAGTGGCTAAGTGTTAACCAAAAGGTCAGCATTTTGAACAAGTGCTAGCTAGAAACTCTGTGGAGCAGTTCCACTCTGTCCTATGGGTTGCTAGGAGTTGGAATCAACTCAACGGCAGTTAATTTTTTTGTAGGGGTGTTGCCTTCAGAAGATATTTCGAGAAAGAGAACGTATCTCTCCATTTATTCCCACTGTGCTCACATAACTCTCCACACTATTCATTTTCATTACCCCAACAAATCTCAGATGCATCCCAGCAAGACTGTCCTCCATAGGGTTCGAGTGGCTGGTTTTTCGGAAGTAGATCTTTCTTCCTTCTGAAGCACCAGTGACTGGACTTAAACCTCCAACCTTTTTAATTAACGTCCTAGAGCATCTGACTCAACAGCACTTGGCTTTGGCTAGAGCATATACCACTGTACAACCCAGAAACTCCAACACAATGTCAGGGAAGAATAAGTGCCATCATGAACGATAATGAAACCCTGGGGCACACTGATTAAGCAATCAGCTGCTAACTTAAAGATCAGTGGTTCAAATGTAATGGTGGCTTCTCTGGAGACAGACTTGATGATCTCCTTGCATAACGGTTACAGCCTGGAAAATCCTATGGGGCACTCCTACTGTTACATGGGGTCTCTACGAGGCTGTACTGACTCTATGGCAACTAACAACGACAGCAATGAACAATCAGGCAAAATAAGAGAGGGCAAAAGCTAACAAGAGAAAGAGAATGAAAAATGAACTACAGTGAACTGTGAGGATATTAGGGAAGAAGTCACTAATGCTGCAGTGTTCTGGTAGAGAACCGAATACCTTAAAAGGCTGAGCAACAGTCTGAGTAAATAATCTCCTACAGACAGGGCCAAACACTGCCTCTCCCTCAGAGCAATGATGCTAGTCCAAAAGGAAGAAATAGTTCTCTCCAGAACCCCCAAGAAAACTGCTTCGTATATAAAAAGCTTGCGATATCATGAATATCAGCTAACATGCATCAACAACCAACACCTTGTTAACTGCCATCAAGAGGTTCCCTCCTCACGGCAACCCAATATGTACAGAGTAGAACTGCTGCCTAGGGTTTTCAAGACCGTGACCTTTCAGAACCAGATCATCAGACCTTTCTTCCATAGCATCTCTGGATGGGTTCAAACCACGAGTCTTTCGGTCTAGAAATTCACATCAAAATCCACAAAATAAATTTTACGAAGATATCATCTTGTGTAAGAAAAACTGGTACCCAAAAGAGGTTTCACCAAAGAAAAGAATAACCAATTGGATGTTCTGGCTGCCAACATGGATTCCACACTCACCAAAAACGCCTGGCTGGGAAGAGAGGTTGCTGGGAGTTCATCCATGCTCTCGGAGCCGTCCTGCTGGCTGAACTCTGCCTAAGGAATGCAATGACTTCCAACCTTACTCTCCTTTTGTGGAGGCAGAGAGTCGGTAACACAATCAACCCATATCTGGCCACACCCCACTTGACATTGATGGGATTTGACAATCAAATGGAGCCTGTAGACTGTGTCTGTAGAAAGCAATACAAAAATGCAAGTTCATTGACCCTGCCAGGTGCCCCTGATGGAGACATAAACCTGACAACGTTTTGTCTGTGTTGGGAGGGAGGGCCAGGTGTTGGCAGTTTCAGTCATTATCCCTGGGTGGTGAAATGCTGAAGCGCCCAGCATCTAATTGGAAGGTTGGCAACTGGAGCCCATCCAGAGGCACTTTAGACAAAGGGCCAGGAGATCTGCTTCCCAAAAATCACCCATTGAATACCCTAGGGAACACAATTCTGTTTGGATTGCACATGGGCTTACCATAATCCAGTTGCTCTGAGACAGCAATTGCTTTGGTTTCGATTTTGTCAATCTGTGACATACTTTCCCTTTCTGTCCCAGCATTTCAATAGCTTTGAAAGTAATCTCCATAAATAGGAGCAGAAATTTCTAAGTGTATAAGTTTTCACATAACCTTGCATTTGAACTACTAAAGAGAAATTTGAAAAGTTTTGAATGTCCATGAATAAAGAATATTAAGAAAACTTTCTATCAATTCTATGAAGCACATTCTATAACCATGTCAGAAACCAATGAAACAGAAACAGGGGAGAAGACGGCTGGTGTGTCTGAGCCACGGTTGTAGCCACTGTGTGAGTGCCTTCCTACCTAAGGAGTTCCTCTTCCAGCATTGTATCAAAGGCAGTTCTGTTGTCATTCATAGAGTTTTCGCTGGCTGTGTTTTAGAAGTAGACTGCCAATCATTTGTTTCTAGTCTGTCTTAGTTCAGAGGCTCTGCTGATACCTGTCCACCATGGGCAATCATAGCATTATTTGAAATATGCTGGGGTAGCTTCCAGCATCATCGCAACATGTAAGCCTCCTTAGTACAACTCAGTGACAGACAGGTGGCAGAGTAAAACGTTTTAGACTTCAAAGACACTCTTTAATTCAATTTCAAAAGGAAATAAAGTGGAAAGACTCAGCATAGAACACAAATTTTACATTTTCTTCTACTTCCTTGTCCTTCTGGAGTACTAAACATACATGGAACTTACTAAACGAACTGTAGCAAACTGAGCATTCTTCTAAGAGAACCCTAAGAAGTGTGTCTCCAGTAAGTCAAAAAGCTGATGGCTCATGGCTTCTTTTAAGCTAATTTTCAAAATGCTCTTTCCCGGAGATGCTTTGTTTTTGGCAGCTGCTCATTCAAATCGTGTCTCAAGTACGAATCTGGTACAAGTGCGCACGTGTTGAAAACTTGCTTCTACTCAGTTGAGACAGGCAGAGCTCCCTTAGATGGGTCACTCTCTTATTTCTCCTATAGTTAATTTGGTCTTTCTCCTGAGCTCCCGCACCTAGTTAGTGGGAAATGGTTCACTTTTATTCCTGTCCTTTAGGCCATATTGTCTCTTTGAATAAAGTTCGTTTCTGTGAATGGCTATTTCAGGTTTCTCAGTTATCTGCTTCCTTTCTGGCTCTTCTCTGAGAGGGCCGTTGAAGGGGATAGGTTTGGAGTGACTTACATAATTTCGTGGTGACTGGGGAAAGTTGGGGTCCGGTAAGTTGTTCTCTAGCTGCTGAGGCCTCTGACTCTTACATGTCAGCCCATGAAGGGGTTTCCTTCCAGAAGCACACGTGAGGAGCCACATAAGACTCCTACCCTCAACACGTTCCTGTCTGCTGACTACCTCAGCCTGGAGTCAGAACAGTTTGCTCTCTTCCACCCTGCCCTGTCTTACCATCTCTCAGGGTGAAAAAGAGATGGACTTTTAGTGCATCCGTGGAGCACTGACCTGGCAACTGGGCTGTGCCGTATAGAAAGATTACCTTCTCTTGGCTGTGCATGTGATGGTCCATGTGACGGACCATCTAGGTTTTGCTCTTGATGTGTACTGAGTTAGAGGTAAAGAAATCAGAAACAGCCTCTCTCCAACAAATCTTTTCTATCAAGCCTATTGCTTTGTTTCAAAATCATATTTTGCATGTCAGAAGCTATTTAAGTCTTTATTCTTTTCCTTTACATTCTTTCTGTAACACATCTGAGTCCTCTAGAAGGCAGATAAATACATCTGACAGACTAGGCGCAGATCACATCATCACTGAGTTAAAAGAGAAAAGCACATTAATAATTCTCAAAATATTATTTCTGTTACTTTGGTATTCTTTTTGTGTTTATTTATTTGTAGCCCATTATCCAGGAATTTTTTTGCCTAGCTTTAATACTGTAGCTTGTATTGTAATCATAAAGAGTTTGCTTTTGTTTTATAAACATAAGCTTATGTAAAAAAATTGAAATAATTTTAGTTATGCAAGTATTACATGCATGCATTATTATCGTAAATAAATTTAGATAAAGCTAAGAAACAAAACAAACAAAATCACAAAACAAGTTGTTGTTGCCCAGTAGAGCTGCACTTCATAGAGTTTTCATGAGCGTGATCTTTCAAAACCAGATGGCCAGGTCTTTGGAGGTGCCTCTGGGTAGACTGAAACTACTGACTTTTTGGTTAGTAGTCAAGAAAAACTCAGGTAAAGCTAAAGTTGCTCTTAAATAAACTGATGGGTTGAGTCAAGTTGACTCTGACTCGTGGCCATCTTCTATGTCTCAGAGTAGCGCTGTGTGCCACGTGGCTTTCAATGAGTGATTTTTCAAAAGTAGATTGCTAGACCTTTCCACCGAGGTGCCTCTGGATGGTTGAACCTCCAGCCTTTCAGTTAGCAGTTAAGCACATTAACCGTTGTACAACCCACGGAAGTCACTGTTAAATATCACCCCCTGCCCCATACCAAGAACTTCTTACAGGTAATTACTTCTATCTAGCCTGTGTCATTCCAAATCGTTTCTTTATTCATATATGTACTGACAATACTATCTATAGAAACTAGAGAATGTGTTGTTTTTAGATGAGTTCTGTTATTTTTGTACATTGTTTTGCAGCTTGCCTTTTATTCACTTACAAGATGTCTTGAAACTCTTTCTGTGTCGGCTCACATACTTTAACTTCATTTTCTTTTAGCTGCTCATTAGTGTTCCATAGCACAGAAACACCAGGGGTAACTAAGCCAGCTCCCTGTTAATGGGCATCTAAATTGATGCTTATTATTACTACTATTGTCACAGAATAATAGAGGGACATTCTAGTATATGACTTTTTATGCACATAGGTTCTCTAAGTAAGCTACTCAGAAGATAAATTGTTGGGTTAAAGGGTATTCACGTTTAACATATTAATACATGGCATCAAATTGTCATCCTGAAGGTCTGAACTTGGATTATATTACTGAATGTGATTTTTTTTTTTTTTTTTTTTACAAATTGTTCATGTACTTAATTCCCTACCTCTGGTGATTGTGATTTCCTCATTTATTCCTTGGGGAATCAATGGTTTATATTTCAGTACGCATATAATCACTGTGCTTTCTCAACCAGAGAAATCTGCATTTGAAGACTTACTTGTAATTGTAGAATAAAGCACTTTGTATTCTGATGAACTAAGTGCAGGCATCAGTGAGCAAGTAAGAGAAGACTTTTGGGTATGCAAGCTCCACCCTACCCTGAAATAACTCCACTGTGATAACTGGACCCCTGGTGAGGCGTACATAAGACATTGCTCTCCTGATGTCTTTCACATTCTTAAAGGGAGCCGGGTCTATGCTAAAAGCTTGTGAATGGGGTGGGAAGACTCTCCGTAACAAAGTCTTAGTCCTTAGTTCGTGATTTCTCCTTGCAGAAAGCTATAGTGGGCCTGGCAGAACACAGATCTGTCAAGTGGAAGGAGGTCAGAGCTGCAGAAGTCAGACAGGACACAAGGAACACCTGAGACTCCTAGGAGAGGAAGGAGCAGGGTCAGTCCCTTACTAGGTATGAGGGGTGTTGCTGGGCTGCAGTCAGGAGACTGCAGAGAGGACACAAACTAAGGCCACGTGGAGAAGAAGCAGGAGAGCAAGGCGTACGGCTGGCCAATGGGGATGTGGGCTGTGAGCAAGCTGCCAGCACCGGACAGTATTCATTCTTGTGGGGTGCTAGCGACATGCTGCAGGCTGGGCTAGCTGGCTTGGAGACACTAGAGTTGTGCTTGTAGGTGAAATGCGCTGTTTCTATTCATAGAAAACTCACAGCAACTCCGACAGAAAGACATTAATGGTCCAGTTAAGCAGATGAAGAAATAGATGCGCCCGACCCATAGCTGCCTCTATGGGAATGAAAGCAGAACAGCGAATAAGGAAGATAGAAGAACTGAGTTATTTAAATCATGATGTTACTGAAAATACCATGGCCTGCTGGAAAAGTGAACAAATCAGTCTTAGAGGAGATACGGCAAAAATGCTCTTTGGAAGTGAGCGTGGTGAAATTTTGTCTCTCTAACTTCGGACACATCCTCAGAAAAGAACATGAGATGGGCTGATGCAAGAGCCACAACAACAGACTCAAACGTGCTGATGATTGTGAACATGGCACACCACCAGGCAATGGCCAAGCTATAGTAACTAAAAACAACTGTTGAAACAGCATTAGTAGCCTCTCTCCTTCCATTTTCTGTGTCTGTGCCACCAGCTGTCACCTGCTTGTGTGACATCCACTATGTGCTATACGCTTGTCACTACTCCTTGAGCACTATCACAAGGATGAAGAAGTGGAGACTCAGAGTGGTCTCCTCAGATAATAGACTGCATGAACCTTCAACTTCCTTCCTGCCCAACTGTTAGGTTTTACAACTCTCTGAAGATTGATATTGGGTTTCAGGTTCTGAGAGAAAAGGGAATACTTCCAGTGGTGCTGATGCCACTGCCTGACAACAGTGGTGAACTCTGTGATCATGAGGATCTCTGGTCAGCCTTGGCTGTAAGTCAAACTTACATGGCCACAGACTAGTGATGCTATGAATAAACAACAGACTTCCCATCGTGAATCTCTCTTTTTTTATTATGATTCAGTGAAAATGTACATTCCCATATAAATCTGCATGCCCATCTATGTGCAGCTTCCACTGCTCTCCCTGTCCAGCAACAGCACGCTATTCCTCTCTGCTCCATACACGTCTCATCCTCCCATCAATCTCCTTTCCCCTCCTCTCCACCCACTCCCCTTCCTCCAGTCAGAGGTCAGCAGGATGACATCCTATACACGCACAGAACCATAAAGTGCAACCAATATATAGTCACTCTTCATCACCAAGTCCAATCCCTTGCTGTCCAAAGAGTGGACCTTCATTATGATCTATGGGCAAGGGTAGCATCAGAGCCAGGGGCGATGCTCCCAGGGGAACCCGGAAATGGCTGGATCATCAATTGCGGTCTTTTAATGGAGATCTCAGGGTGCACCCCTTTTTATTCTTGTGTTGCCAGTGAGACTCAACTTTTTGAGCTCCATTGTGGCTATCACTGGTGGTAGCCGGGCACCATCTGGTTCTCCTGGTCCCAAGTCGATGTAGGCACTCACTCATGTGGGTCTCTCTGTCTTCTGGGTTGTCATTTTGGTCTTCAGTGAGCATCCACTCCTGCTGAGTTGGGACAACTTGCTGTGCCCTCAGAAGGCAGCTTGGAAGCTTTTAAGACCCCAGACGCCACTCACCAATGTAGAGTGCAGAGAGCCCTCTTAGAAAAATACTAGTTGTGCCAACTGGCCTCGATTTCACCTAAGAGCATTGCCCCTTTGCCCCCCACTCCAGATACTCTGTCCTTGCATTGTTGGGTTAAGATGGGAGGAGTACTCAAGTTATGTGGAAGTCCACTTAATATTGTTCTTGTCTCTAATGTGTGCTATCACCAATTTCACCCAACCAAATTCTACCAACTACCTAAACTAAACCCTCTCCCCATCATCCTTCCTCTCTCCCCTCCCTTGCAGCCATCAAAGAGTCTTTTCTTCTATGCATGAGGCTGTTTTTGAGTTCTTATCATAGGGATCTCATACAATATTTGTCCTTTGGTCGCTGACTGCTTTCACTCAACATAATGTCTCCCAGTTGAAACCAGGTTATGAGATGTTTCCTGGAATCATCATTGTTCTTTATCATTGCCTAGTGCTCCATTGAGTATATATACCACAGTTTACCTATCCACGTGTCTGTTGTTGGGCATCTGGGTGGATTCTATCTTTTTGCTGTCAGTGGACTGTGCTGCGATAAACATTCTTGTGCGTGTGTCCATTGGTGTGAATGGCCTTGATTCTGTAGGATATATTCCGAGCAGTGGAATTCCTGGGTCAACCGGTGTATCTAGATCCAGCTTTCTAAGAAAGCGCCAGATTGCTTTCCAAAGAGACTGGACCATTTTGCAACCCCACCAACAGTGTAGGAGAGTTCCACTTTCTCCACAGCCTCTCCAGCATTTGTTATTTTGTGTTTTTTGGATCACGGCCAACCTCGTTGGGGTAAGATGGTGTCTCATTGTAGTTTTGACTTAAGTTTCTTTAATAACTGAAGATCGTGAACACATCTGCATGTATTTTTTGGCTGCCTGGATCTCCTCTTTAGAGAACCATCATAAATCTCTAGTGCATGCATTGGCTCCTGGATGTGAAAGCTTGATTTAGGCTCAGGGTGGGCCCTAACAATGAGAAATTGGGGGATTCCTTCAAGAGAAATAGGGAGTAGTCATTCAGAACTCATCGGAACTTCCAGTCTCACGACTGCAGAACACTGGGTTACAGTGTCGCTCGATCCGCCCCTACCCCTCAACCATTCCCCACCCAAAGAAGTGACAATAGCTCCTATTTTATAGCTAGCTCCTCTTGGCCTGGTACAAATATGTGTTTTAACCTCATTTTGACAAAACTCCTTCAAGAGTTTCATTCCTTCCCTATTTTATGTGAGAAAACAGATTAGCAGAGGTTTACTACTTAGCTCAAAATCAAACAGTTGTTAAGAGTAGGAACTAAGACTACCAGGCTGGTTGGCTCTGAAGTTTGGACTTTACGCTCTAGGTGTTGAGTTTTCACTGAAGTTCTATTGGTTTGTTACGTTTTTAAGACCATTTCAAACTCTCTGTAAAGTGGTGGAAGGAAGATAATAGTTACTGAATGTCTACCATGTACTTGTTCCATTTTTTCCACTTTTCCTTGCAAAATCCTGTGAGATAGATTATGGAATTACTTCATTAGAAATGCAATCATTTCAATAGGAAAAGGGGTTAGAAATCAGGAAGTTCAGCCTTCACTTACGAATTATTTTTAAATGTGTATTTCAATAATAAAAATGATTTTTAAGAGTGATTAGTATAAGAGCTATGCTTTGAAAGCAATAAAACATCACCCAGGAAATCCTGAATAATACATTAAAACCAAACCTAAATTAATGAGTTCCTAGAATATCAATAAAAAGAAGTCTTGGTGATGCAGTGATTAGTGCTCTGCTGCTAACCAAAAGGTTGCAGGTTGGAATTCACCAGGTGCTCTGCCAGAGAAAGATGTGGCACTCTGCATTCATAAAGATTTAAAGCCTCAACAATCCTATGGGACAGTTCTGCTCTAACCTACAGGGTCAGTATGAGTTGATTCATCTCAACAACAACAGATTAGAAAAAATCAACCATCTCCTGTCAGTTTGTCTTACTGTAGAGGTCGTGTGTTGCTGTGATGTTAGAAGCTACCAAAGTATTTCAAATACTGGCAGGGTAATTTCAAATACCTTGATAGACAGGTTTCAGCCCAGCTTCCAGACTAACACAAAGCAGGAAAAATGACTTGCTGATCTATTTCTGAGAATAAGCCAACGAATACCGTATGGATCTCAACAGAACATTGTCCAACTCACATGCTTTGGACACACTGGCAGGAGGGATGAATTTCTAGTGGAGGGTATCATACCTGGTGAAACAGAGTGCCAACAAGGGTGAGTTCCTCAAAGAGATGGGCTGGCTCAATGACTACAGTGATGGATTTGAATATGCTGTTCATCACGAGGATGATGCAGGGTCAGGCAATATTTCATTCTCTTATACACAGGGTCACTGAATTGGAATTGATTGGACAGCAGCTATCTATCTTCCAATCACCCATGTCTGTCTATGTATCCATCGTATCAAATTGCGGTGTAGTTTACAACCTCTAACAGTAAACAAGAGACAGCTGGGCAACTGGTTACCTGAGAAATAATCCACAAGTTTCTAAGGTGCCCATACCGCAAGTTTCCTCCTGTGCTTCTGGTGTGGCTCTCAACCATGATGAAGCTGTAGCAATGCACACTACGCTCTCTAATTAAGGAAGTTTCTGTTACTCAGTTGTCTTAGTGATCTATAACAGAAATAACACAAACGAGTAACTATAACAAACAGACATCTATTTTCTCACAATATAGGAAAGTAGAATTCAGGGTGGCAGTTGTAGGGAGAAGACTTGACCTATCCTGGCCAAAGGAAGGTCTTTAATGCTTTTCAGTTTCGGTTGTGTTCCTTCGTTCTTTGGTGATCTTCATGTAGTATGGCGTCTCTCTTCCCCCGTCTCTGCTTGCTTCTCTGTGCTTGTTGTTAGGTGACACAGAGTTGGTTTCGATCTTCGTATAAAAAACAAAAACTTGTCTGTCATGCACCATGCTAATCTACCTTGGAGAGGGTCTTCCTCCTTTTGCCGACTACTTTAGCAAGCATGATGTTCATCCCAACAATATATCCTAAGTAACTAGGAGAAAGTCTTGCCATCTTACTTCGAAGGAGTGTTCTGGCTGTGCTTCTTCCAAGACAGATTTGTTCATTCTTCTGGAAGTCCATTGTATACTCAGTATTCTTCACTAACTGTGTGATTCAAAGGCATCTATTCTTGGTCTTCCTTATTCAGTGTTCAGCTTTCACATGCATGTCTTGTCCTCAGGCGCTGTCTGGTCATTTTTAGCTCATAGAAATCCTTTGTATAACAAAACAAAACACTGCTTAGCCCTGCACCATCCTCACCGTCGCTATTGTGTTTGAACCCATTGTGGCAGTCTCTGCCTCAATCTGTCTCCGTGAGGGTCTTTTTTGTTTGTTTGCTGACCGTCTACTTTACCAAACATGATGTCATTCTCCAGGGAATGTTCTTTCCTGATAACGTATCCAAAGTATGAGAGACATGGTCTCACTGTCTTACATTCGTAGGAAAATACTGTGATGCTTAAAGTGATCTGTTAATTTGGCTGGACCATGATTTTCAGTAGTACGGCTGACGCTATGTATTTGTTGTCTAATGGGAGCAGCCAGTCAGTTAAAAGCCAACCAGTTGAAAGCCAATCAACAGAAAGCCTGTCAGTTGAAATGCGATCAGTAGAAAGCCAATTATTTGGAAGTCAATCAAATGGAAGCCAATCTGTTGAAAAGCGATCAGTAGAAAGCTATCATTTGGAAGCCAACCAGATGGAAGCCCATCAGTTTGAAAGCCAATGAGTTTCCTCGTGGGAGTGGCCTGAATCCAATATACATAGAGGGAAGGTTCAGCAAAGCATTCTTCGTTGACCGCCTACAACTCTGGCCTGCGGTTCAGAGACCTCGAGCGAACAGCCTGGCAACGGACCCGCCAATTTGGGGTTCACATAGCCAGCCTCCACAACTTTTTCACTGGTGTTGCTCCTCTGGAGAAGCCAGTTGAAGACAACTTCAGCCACTGCTCTCCGTGTGCTCCTTGCCAAAATGGATTTGACCAGCGCTTCAAGTGCCTCAGAAAAAACACGACACCAAAAAAAGAGGATCGTTTTCCAACAGACTCAATTAAACATTCTGAAGGCATCATTTGAAGAGAACCCCTACCCTGGCATAACTACCAGAGAAAAACTTGCCAAAGAAACTGGCATTCCAGAGTCTGCAATTCAGATTTGGTTCAAGAACCACCGAGCAACACACCTAAGGAAGAGCAAATTGACCCCTGGATGCGCCTTAGAAAAAGGGCCCTTCCAGAATCCGGAAGAGCCTCAGCCTCGCTCTCGAGAAAACTTCCGCCAAGCAGACAGACGAAAGCGCACCTCCTTCTCCGGGTCTCAAATCAATCTCCTAGTGGAAGCCTTTGAGAAGAACCGATTCCCCGGTATCAGAGTTAGGGAAGAACTGGCCCAACAAACAGGCCTTCCGGAATCCCGAATTCAGGTATGGTTCCAGAACCGACGAGCTCGACACCCAGAGAAGAGCCCAGGGGCATCAGTGAATTCTCTGGCAGACAGCCCAAGTCAGAATCCTCATCTGACGGTGCAACAGGACCGAAGCAAGCTATCCACGAGCTCCAGCTTGTCTCGTCATGGCTCCCCGTCCCATGCTTTCAGCAGGAGCCAAACTATGCTACCTATTCTCTCTCAGCCTCGTCCACAGTTTCTTCCTCGGGATCTTGTCCAGGCACCGGGTGGCGTAATGGTCCAGCCCGTGCAGGCTGTGCAGAAAGGACAGAGCTGCCACCGTGCGGTGAAACCTTCGGATCAGTTACCAACAGAGCCGACACTGGGAAGGGGCCTGTCAGATACTCAGACCCCTTCCTGGCTCCGAGACAAGGAAAGGGACCGTGATGACAGTCAACGTGCTGGAGAGGCAGCGCTTCATCGCCAAGGGCCTTCTCAGCCTCAGCCAGAGAATCCAGAGCAACAGCGGCAGGATCTGGCTCTTAGAGCCACCGCTTCCTTCGTGCAGCATGAGGGCGAGTGGCCTGAGGGTGTGACTGCCGAGTCGGAAGCCGCAGAAGAAACGTTTCAGGGGCCCAAACACCCCGAGAGACATCGATGGCAGCAGCAGGCACAATCAGCTCTGCCACCATCCCATGTGCTTGAGCAAGCTCATCATCACTCTGTGGAAACCTCAAGTCTTTTAGATGAAGTCTTCTCAACCACAGACTTTCAGGAAAAGGCACAACTCTTTGTCAATCGGGATGTGCAGGAGGAGGAGCCTGAACAACTCCCACTCAGCACTGTTATCTATCAGGCCCTTCTCCTTCTGCTGCCAGACGCAGCAGGGCCTCAGCTTTAGGAGCGTGATCCAAGACCAAGTTCTATTTCCTACTGTAGGGTTGCTGTGAGTGGGAATGCAGGGCAGTGTGTGCTCTACTGGTTTTAATGGGAAGTGGACAACTGGGTGGGACCAGGGGGCAGTTTTGGTTTTCCACTGGGTTCTATGGGAACAGGAGTCCCTCGATGAAACACTTAAACACTCAGCTTCCAGTTGAAACTTGAACAGTTATACTTATCCATAGACCTCAAAATAAAGGCCTGGCAACCTACTTTCCAAAAATCAGTCTTTACATAAACAGAACACGAAACGTTATTAAAATTCACAACCATCAGAAGACAAAATACAATCCTGGCAGCTCCTAGAAATCAAACACTTAGGCTCCTCCAAACCCTTCACCAAAAGAATAAAAAGACAGCCTACACAACGGGAAAGAAGTTTTGGTTGTGTCTATTTGATCAAGGTCCAATCCCTAAAATCCCCAGCCAGCCAAGCCAAGTGCGATCGAGTCAGATCCGACTCATGGCAACCCAATATATTGTAAAACCTCAACAATAAAAAGAAAAATAACCCGATTATACAGAAGGAAAAGTGAGGAAGGAGAGCTTACAATTTCCAACAATTAAGTCTGCAAACTTAGTTTTTATAAGTGCTACATACCTCACTGCTGAGTGTCACTAGGGCCCCTTTTGAAGTACTCCCCTTTGGAAGGTGTGCTTGAATGTAAGTGCCTACTCCACCCTTCAAAACAGTTTTGGAACTCTTTCTAGAATGGCCATCAAAAGGGCTCAAACCTTCTACCCTTCAGTCAGTAGCTCAGCATGTATACCATTTGCACCACCCAGGGATTCCCCACAGAAAAACAGAGGCAGAGTATTTCCAGTGCAGGCAGAGTAGTGGGATAAACTATTAAAAAAAAAAAAAAAAAACCCTTCCTCAGTCAAGACACTGGGATTAAACACCAAAAGCCTATTTTGAATAAACTACTTTTTATGTATGAGTCGGAGCCGACTCGACAGCACTTGGCTTTGGCTTCTTAAGTCGGATAAAACAAAAATTAGAAATCTGACTTCCAAATGGTGCTCCGTGGCAAATACACCATGACAGATAAGCCTCAACATCTAATTAACAGATGGTGGCACCGTGGAAACCATGCCTTCGTCAAATGAACAGGGATGGTCATCCACCTGGCAGTAGAGAGAGATGGTTAGCACCCCCTTTTCTTTTGATCTGCCATGCCCATTTTCTTTTCTAATGGATAAACAAAGGAGAATGGATTAGAATAGACCATATGTAAATTTTCCCAGCTGGATTGGCTGCCATTCTGCAAACCCCTTCCCTACCTTCCTACCATCTACCTCCCCAGCCCTGACCTTGACCCTGAGCCTGCCTTGGAATGTGGCTTTAATGAGAATTATTTCTGCCTAAAGTAACATAGAGAGGCAAATACAAAATGGACTTCAAAGGCCACCCTCTCCCACAACATCTTCATCACTAGTCAACACCAGCCTCACATGTCAACAAAGATATGCTTAAACATGTAAAAGGCAGGAGCCCTGCTGGCAACGTGCTCAAGCATTGATCTGCTAACTAAAAGGTGGTCAGTTCCAATTTACCAGCCACCCCATAGAAACAGCCTTATGTGGCAGTTCTACTCTGTCCTGTAGGTTCATTATGAGTCACAACCCACTAGATGCCAACAGGTCAGCCTCCTAAACTGTGAGGGGAAAAGTTTCATTTGTTAAAGCCATTCAGTTGTCATATTAAGCACTGGATAATGACAAACATCTGACTTTTAAGATTGTGTGTCAACTTCACTGGGCCAATAAGTCTCAGTGGTTTGGCAGATCTTATTTAATCGTCCTGCATTTTGTGATCTGATATGAGCACAGAATCAGTTGAAAGCCAGTCAGCTGAGAGCCAGTCAGTTAGAAGCCACTCATTTGAAAGCCATTCATTAGAAAGCTAATCAGTTGGAAGTCAACCAGCAGAAACCTAAACAGCTCAAAGACAGTAAGTTGAGAGCCAATCATTTCAAAGCCAGTCATATGAAAGTCACGTAGTTTGCTCATGGTGTAGCCTGCATCCAGTATACATAGGCCCATTAAAGCAAAGCTCTCTCTGTACCCTGCGTGTGACTCTAACCTCAGGTTCATAGGCTGTGAGCCAGCGGTAGCCTGCCTCCAGACCTGAGGATTTGGGGATCAGGCAGACAGCCTCCACAACTCCTTCACTGATGTCACTCCTATTGCGAGGCCACTCTAAGATGACTTCTGTCACTAGTCTCAGTGCGATCCAGGTGACTCTTATCAAAATGTATTTAACCAGCAATTCAAGTACCTCAGAAAAAACACAACACTGAAAACAGAGGATGGTTTTGCAGCCGACTCAATTAAAGGTCCTGTAAGCGTCATTCGAACAGAATTCGTACCCTGGCCTAACTATCAGAGAAGAACTCTCCAAAGAAACTGGCATTCCAGAGTCTGGAATTCGGATTTAGTTCCTGAATCACAGATCAATACACAGATTGGCCCCTGGATGCGCATTAGAAGAATTGCCCTTCCGGGGGTCAGGAAGAGCTGCGTCCTCACTCTCGAGGAAACTCCAGCCAAGCAGACAGACGAAGGCGCACCTCCTTCTCCAGATCTCAAACCAGACTTCCAGTGAAAGCCTTTGAGAAGAACCGATTCACCAGTATCAGAGAACTGGCTCGACAGACAGGCCCTCTGGAGTCCCAGATTTAGATACAGGTTCAGAACCGACAAGCTAGACATCCAGCAAAGAGCTCAGGGGCGTCAGTGAATTCTTCGGCAGACAGCTCAACTCGAAGGCCTTGCCAGACTGTGGAACCGGATCAAAGCAAGCTGTCCAGGGACCCAAGCATGTCTAGTGATGGCTCTGCTTCCCGTGCTTTCAGCAGTAGCCAAACCATGCTATCTGTTCTCTCGCCACCACACACTCAGTTTGTTCCTTGGGATCTTATCCAGGTACCAGATGGCATAATGGTCCTGCCCATGCAGGCTGTAAGGAGAACAGAGAGCTGTCATCTCCCAGTCTGATTTCTGAATCAGTTGCGAATAGCGCAGACTCTGGGAAGGGGCCTTTCAAACACTCAGACCCCTCCGTAGCCCCAAGATGAAGGAAGGGGCCACTATTAGAAGCCAAGTGCTGGAGAGGCAGGATTGCATGGCCAAGGCCCTTCTCAGCCTCAACGTGACCATCAAAAAAAGCAATAATGGAATAATCTTGCTCTGAGAGAAGAAGCTGGCTCCATGGAGTGTGAGAGTGTGCTGCCTGAGGATGTAACTGCCGAACGGGAGGCTGCAGAAGAGAGGCATCAAGGGTCTGAACACCCCCAGATGCTCCTGTGGCAGCAGCAGGCTGAGTTAGCACAACAGCCACCCCATTCTTTTGGCCAAGCTCTTCCTCATACTCCCAAAACCTCAGGCCTTTTAGATGAATTCTCAACCGCGGACTTTCGGGAAAAGGTGCAACCCTTTGTCAATCTGAAGGAATAGGAAGAGAACCCTGAACAACTCCCTCTCAGTAGTGCCATTTTTCAGGCCCTGCTCCACCTGCTTCCAGATAGTTCTGAAGTGGTTTAATGTTGACCAAGCCTTCTTGGTATAGTGATTCTGTGTTCCTTGCATCAGCTTTTGATATTTCCTCTGTCTTTCAATACTTTTCCTATAAAATCCTTCAATCTTCAACTTAAGGCTTGAATCAATTCTTCAATTCTTTCATCTTGAGAAATGCTGAGTGTGTTCATCCCTGTTGGTTTTCTAGCTCCTGGGTTTCCACTTCTCATTATAACAGTTTGTCTTCTCAAACTGTCCTTGGAAGCGGTCTGTTCAGTTTTTCCATCTACCACTTTTTCTAATACTCTAGACATGAATGAAGTGCAGTGTACTGATATTGGTCACTTTGAATCAATCATATGGTTTACTATGCTGATATTGAAGAGGAAATTGAATTTGTGGAGGTACAGCATGGCATTCATCATCAAAAAGAATATTTCAAAATATATCTTAAAAGTCCATGCTGTCAGTGATAGGATAATATCCATACAAGGAAAACCTACAAGGAAGACCAGTTAATATGATGATCATTCAAGAATACACACAAACCACTAATTCCAGAAATAAAAAAATTGAAACCTCTGCAGTCTGAAAGCGGTCAAACAGCCAGTCAAGATGCTTTGATAATTACTGATAATTAGAATGCAACAGTTGGAAACAAAGGATCAGAAGTTGGAAAATATGGTCTTGGTGACAAAATTGACACTGGAAATCACATGGAACTGGAGCACAGAGCGAACTTCAGATAATATTTTTAAAAATCCTACAAAGACTCACTCCCTTCAGTCCCATCTCTGCTGACAAAGGGTCTCGCTGGACCAAGGTGAAACAGTAGTGGTACACATGGAATACTTGAAGGACGAGAGGAGGTCATTTTTTTTCCTTCAGTAGACTGATTATTTTTTTATATAGCGATTCTATATTCCGTCTACCTTCTTTTGATGCATTCTGCGTTGTTTAATACTTGGGTGTTTTTTTGAGGATGAATGCAATTTCATTCCTCTTCCATTTGTCATTCCCAGCAGAGCATGTTGTATGTTGGTTCATTTCAAAGCCAGTACCAGCACTTCCAACTCATTAATGCCTAGAATATCCATGTTTATGAATTCCATTTCATTTTTGGTGATTTCCACTTTTTCTAGATTTTCACATTGTATATCCCATACTTCTATGGTTAATGGAGGTTTTCCGCTGTTTCTTCTCATTTTGAATCATGCCACAGCTGTAAATGAAAGTCCCCAAAGTTGGACTCCATCCATGCCATTAAGGTTCACTCTACTTTGAGGAGTCTGCTTTTCCCCAGTTGTATTTTGAGTGCCTTCCAACCTGAAGGGTTCATCTTCTGGCACTGTATTGGACAATGTCCCATTACTATTCCTATAATTTTCACTAGCTAATTTTTTTTCAGAAGCAAGTTACTGGGTCCTTTCTCCTAGTCTGTCTTGGTCTGGAAGCTCAGCTGAAACCTAGTCACCGTGGGTGACACTGCTGGTATTTGAAATACTAGTGCCATAGCTTCCAGCGTCACAGCGATACACAAGCCACCACAGTATGACAAGCTGACAGTTGCGCAGGGTCCAGCCTGAGAGCAACATGAAACCAGTGCAGTCCAACAAACTGACAGATGTTTTTATGCCATTTGGGACATAATTAATCTGGGCCCAGGAAGTCAAACTCATTTCTAGTTGTTGTTCATTTTCTCTTATACTGAACTGTCACAAATTTAGCCCTGTAAACCAATACAAATTAATTATCTTACAGTTTTGTGGGTAGAAATCTGACACAGGCCTCACTAGGCTAAAAGCACAGCATTAGCAGTACTCTGTTCCCGTCTGGAGGCTGCTGGCAGGATTCAGTTCCTTGAGGTTGTAGGACTGAAATCTTTGTTTCCTTCCCTTTTGCTCCCTGAGAACCAGTCCCAGCTTCTAGAGGCCACCTGCATTGTTTGATTTATGACCCCTTTCTTCTGTCTTTAAAGTTGGAATTGGTGAGGTGAATCCCTATTCTGCTTCAGAATTCTCCCCTATCTTCATCATTTCTCTGACCATAGACAGGTGAGGGGAAAGTTTCCATTGTTGATGACTTACGTGATTAGAACATGCCCACCATGTTTTAATCCAGGAGAGTCCATCTCAGAGTCATATCTTTAATCACATTTGCAAAGTCCTGGTTGCTGTACAGTAATGTAATCACAGATTCTTGGGATTAAGTCATGGGTGTCATGGTGGGGGGGAGGGTCTACCTACCTCACATACCTAGTACTTACTTTCCACATTATTAAGTTTCAAGGTGAGAGATCCTTCTCCCAGAATCAGAAGATGAATGGAAGGCTAGATGTGTGTTCTGCTACCTTTCATTTTATCAAACTTCATTCTTATTGTTAGTTGCCATCAAACTAATTCCACTTCGTGGTGACACCGTGTGTGATAAAGATTTTAAAACTGCTCCATAAGGATTTTTTAAAAAAATATTTACTTTGTGGACAAGTTTATTGAGATATATAATTTGCATACCATACAATTCTCCGGCTTAAAACATATAATTCAGCTGTTCAGTCATTACCATTGTCTAATTGAAGAACATTTTATTCCCCCAAAAGAAACCCAAGTAGTCTTTGGCAGTCACTGCCCCTCCACCAACCCATCCTCTCTCTCCTCAGCCCCTGGCAAGCGTTCACCTTCTATCTGGAGTCTCCTGTCTGAATGCCATGGTTGATGTTAAGGTCAACTTGGTTAGGTAGTGATACTCCATTGTCTGTAGGTGCCACAGTTCATTTATCCATTCATTTGTTGAGAAGCACTTAGGTTATTTCCTTCTTTTTGCTATTATAAATAATGCTGCAATGAACTTTGGTATACATGTGCCTATGCTCTTATTTCTCTAGAATATATGCCTAAGAGTGGGTTTACTGAATCATACAGTGCTTCTGTTTCTAGTTTTTTAAGGAAGCATTGTATCACCTTCCAGAAACGTTGTACCATTTTGCATTTCCACCAGCAGGGCATAAGTGTCCCCCACAGCTTTGCCAACATTTGTTATTTTCTGTTTCTTTTTTTTTTATTTGTGTGGTAATACCAGGGTGAAACATTTCATTGAGCTTTGATTTGCATTTCTCTAATGACTAGTGACTGTGAGCATTTCCTCAAGAGTCTGTTAACAGCCTGAATGTCTTCTTTGGTGACGTGTCTGTTCATATCCTTTGCGTATTTTTTAATTGGATTATTTGCTCATTTTTAAATTGGATTATTTATCTTCTTATAGAGATTGCCGGGAGCCAGCCCCAAAACTTTTCAGGGTCCTGCATGGAGGGAAGGAAGGCATCGGTGGGAAATGAATAAAGAGAGACAGGAAATACTTTTCTGGTTTAAGGCAGCCCGACCCAGAGAGCAAGAGAGAGAGGCTGTCTGTCTTTATTGTTTTTATAGAAGAGGTGACGTAGTGTTCACCCTCTTTTCTTCATCATATAAACTATTGGTTAACAAGAAACTGACCCATCATTATTGGCTAACAAGAAAGTGACCCCTCGTGGTCTTCTTCTTCTACTTAATTGCCAAGCCTCTTTGGATAATGGTTTGAACCAGGTGTTCGTGGTGATAAATGTCAGGGAACACAATTAATGGTTCTATTCATACCTCAATGTGGAAGGTACAGAAGGGTAAACTTCCCAAGGCCTCACAATTTGGCTGTCTCCATTTGTTCCTCTAAGTTTTTATTTATATCCTCCTGTGTAGATAGTGTTTGTTGTCCCCTAATCAAGCCCAGCTGCTTTAAGAAAGATGTTTCTTCAGTATTTATCAGTTTGCCATACCAGCTATAATGAACCTAAAAGTTTATTTGTTCTTTCTGTTGCAGGGAGTGAGATGCTTGTGTAGTTTTAAGGACTGTGTGGAGAATTGTCCTTGGAAAGCCTTTCAAGGGTTACTTTGTAAACCTGTGTATGTGGAGAAAAGGGAGGGGGGAATGCAATTAGGGGGAAGCCAGTGAGGCTGGGCCGGCCTCAGTGCTATTAGGCATGCTGTATTGAAATCCATTTCTCTGATCTCTATTCCTCAGAAGTTTCTGGTCAGATTGTCCCAATATAATCTCATAAACCGAGGGGTTGTGAAGCTCCTTTTAGAAGGCATCCTTCTTAATCCTCATATTAGGAGGGGGTATCTTTTTAGGAAAATTTAATTAGGAAGCAAAATATTATCAGGAGTAATAGGCTAAAAAACACGTCACGGGTGAGATCCTTCGGCCTGTCATTTACAGAACTTTGTGACTTTGTCTACAAGGGCCTTTCCGGATGGCGGGCCGTCACAAGAGATGTTGGATTTTCCTATATGTTCTAGAGATTAGACCTTTGTCGAATATGTTATAGCCAATTTTTTTGGTGAAATCTTTTGCTAAGTGTTGGATTTTTAGAAGATCCATTTATCTAACTTATCTTCTGGTGTTCATGTATTATTATGGTTTGTATCCTATTTATGCTGTGTATTAGGGCCTTTAGCACTGGCCCTATTTTTTTCTTCTAGATCTTTATGCTTTCTGGTTTTATATTTTAAGTCTTTGATCCATTTTGAATTAGTTTTTGTTTATAATGTGAGGCATGACTCCAGTTTCATGTTTTTACAGATGGCTTCAGTTTTGCCAACATCATTTGTTAAAATGACCTTTTTCCCCCCTGTCCTTTTAATGGACTTTGGGCATCTGTCCAAGACCAGATGACTGTAGGGAGTTGGCTTTACATTTGGATTCTTGATTCTGTTCCATTGGTCAAAGTACCTGTCCTTGTGCCAGTACCAGACCGTAAAGCAGATTCGGAGGTGGAGCAGTGCTATACCTCTTGCTTTCTTCTTCTTCTTCGGTGGTGCTTTAATTGTTCAGGGCCTCCTTCCTTTCCATGTACATTTAGTGATTAGTTTCCCATCTTCTCAAAGAACATTGTTGGTATTTGGATTGGGATTGCATTGTATTTCTAGATTGATTGGGGTAGAATTGACATTTTCTCACTGTTGAATCTGCCTGTTCATGAGCATGGTGTACTTTTCCATTTTATGTATGTGATCTCTTTTGGTTTCTTGCAGTAGAGTTTGGTAGTTTTCTTTGGATAGGTCTTTTGTGCCCCTGGTTAGATTTATTCCTAAGTATTTCATTTTTTTATTCCAGGGGCAATTATAAGTAGTATTATTTCCCTGATTTCCTTTCAGAGGTCTTTTTATTGGTATAGGAGTCCAGCTGATTTTTACACGTTTCTCTTGTATCTTGATACTCTGCTAAATCTATCCCAGCAGTTTTCCTGTGGAGTTGTTTGGGCTCCATATATACAGTACCCTATCATCCTCAAATAGGGATATCAAGGCAGATGTTGTTTTGTAGTTAAGCTAACCTAGCTTGGTTTTAAGAAGACTTTGGGGAATATCTTTTGGTTTGTGGTTGAAAGATTATCTCAGGGCAATAGTTTCAGAGGTTTCATCAAACATGGCTTCAGGAAATCTGGAGCCTATGAGAATTTGAAATTCCTTTCTGCATTTTCTCTCTTTCAATCAGGATTCTTCTGTAGAATCTTTTATAAAACTGTTCAGTAATGGTAGCTGGGTTTCATTCAGTTCTTCTGGTCTTATCACAAAGAGGCAGTTGGTCAAGGGTACAGTTAGCCACATTTCTCATGTCCTCCTTCTGTTCCCTGACTCTTCTTGCTCTGTTCCAGGTAAGTAGAGGTCAACTGATGTGACCTACATGGCCACATGCAAGGTTTTAGGACCCGAAGCATTACACAACAAACTGGAAGGTAGAACAGAAAGATTAAACATGTTATTAGACTAATTAACTTGGATGTCCTATGATTCCTTGAGCCTAAAGCATGAACCATAAAACCAAATCTCATGATGTATTTGGTTGTTCATAAGCAGCCCCAGCAGCTAGTCTTCTTCTTGTTTGGACTCTGCTGTAGATGTATCAATCACATATTTGCCAATTCAACTTTTCACAGGTGTAGAACTTACTGACAGTACTTACAATAATCAACTGTGCAGCCCTACCCTTAATTAATGCAAAATATCCATCACCACACAAATACTCTCAGCTTCTGTTTGGGAATGTTTTCATTTTACCCTCGTTCTTGAAAGACAGTTGCCCTGTACATAGTATTCTTGTCTGTCAGTTTTCTTCTCTTTTCTTTCTCTCAGTACTTTCATTCCATTGCCTTCTGGCCACCAATAGTTCGGAAGAGAAATTGACAGTCTTATTGGGGATCCTTTGTATGTACCATTTGTTTCTTTCTCACTACTTTCAGTATTCTCCCTTTATCCTTACTTTTTGAGAAACTAACAATATGTGTCTTGCTGTAGATCTTTTTGGGTTTATAATGCTTTCCCCAGTCATTACAGTGAGGAAATTTTCTGTGATTATTTCTTCAATATTCTTTGTGTTCCTTTCTTTCTGTCATCTCCTTTTGTAACTCCCATGATATGTAATTATGTACCATGTTGTTGTGCTGTGGTTTCATTAAACTGTGCTCAGCCTTCTTGGGAAACCCTGGTGGCATAGTGCATTAAGTGCTACATCTGCTCACCAAAAGGTTTGTAGTTCAAATCTGCCAGGTGCTCCTTGGAAACTCAATGGGGTAGTGCTACTCTGACCTCTAGGGTCGCTATGGGTTCGACTCAGTGGCAGTAGGTGCGTATTGGGTGTTCAACCTTCTTTAGCCTCTTTCTTGTTGCTCTTTGGTGTCTGTGTTTTAACTCTTATCTTCTAATTCACTTATTTTTTGCTTATTCCTGACTAAATCTTTGGTAAGTCCTTTCGCTTTGTTTCTAATTGCAGTTATTGTCCCTTTCAGTTGCAATGTCTCTATTTTAAGATCCTTATTTTGTTTTTCTTTATTTTCCTTACTTCTTTGTCTCTCTTTTTCCTAAATTATCTAATTATGTTTAATATTGTTGTATTATGTTCTTCCTTTTTTTAAAAATTATTTGTCATTCTTAGATATGCTTTCACTTTCTTTGTTGTGTTTATTTGGATAAGTCATTGTCTCTCTGTTCTTTGTGTGTCTTGTAATGTTTTGTTAGGGCACTGGAATTTTCAAAGGTGCTAGCTTTCTCAGTATTCCTCAGTATTTGATATTTTTGCCTCACCGCTTTCTGCAAAGAAGTCTCTGTTGAGAAGAGCATTTGGCCTTTGTTCACTATCCTTTCTGTAATAACTCTTCTCTTAGCCTGGTTTTATTAGGATTTTAAAGTCTCAGATCTCAGTTTCTAACTTTCAGTTTCTTCCAAATACAGCAGAGGACATGCTGTGGTCAGTCTGGGCAATAGTAGGCACTGCCACTTAGGCAAAATATCATGTAATAATTAATCTGACACGAGGAAGAACTAGCTAGGGACTCATTTGGAGTGTGCCAGCACTTCCCTCACCTAGACACTGTCTACTACAAGCATCTGCAAATTGATACAGAAGGCTTGTGCAATGGTCTACTCTCATAGTCAGCATTCTACCTGCTGTCCTACCCACCCCATAACTGTAGCCTCTGAAACCAACAAGACAAACTTCCCTGGGGCTCAGTGAGATTTTATCTGCCTCCACATCCAGCTGGCACTAAGGATGGTTGAATCGTGCTCCTATGTGTTAGGCCTCTCGAGGTTTCTGGAGGCCTCTGTCTCTGGTCATGACTCCCTTCCTTTTGTTTTGCAACCATGTTTTTAGTCTGAAGATCCATACCCACTGAGCCTTTTTCTGGGATTGGTGTTGTCCTCTGTTTTTTTTTTTTTTTTTTTTTTCTTCCCAAGCCGTTATTCCCTTTTCTGAGGGGGCTGCTTATGTCTGAGCTGGCATTCAGGGGAAGCACAATAGCCTTTCCTTTTGTTCAGGAGGAAGAGTAGGGGCTGGCACTCCAGAAGGACCTCTGAGATCTCTCTTGTTGGTTTCAGAGCTCCAGTGGCTCTGTGGTGATTGGAGTAGTAGTTTCCTCTTAGGTAAACCACCTCCTGAGTCTACTACAAGGAACTTTCTGTAGGAGTTTATATTAGCCCAGCAGCTGACAGTTACTAGTCAGGAGAGGGGCTATCATCCTCTTAATGTACTCCCAGGGGGGCTTGCTTTGTTGCTATTAGATCCCTTCTCATAGTGTGTTGGCTGTGCAGGTAGTGTCCAGCCAAAATGCCTGCTTCCTAGCACACAGACACTTCAGTCAGCAGTCTTCACTGCCAACTGGAAGGGAAGCAAAACAACCCAAATTGATGTCCAAGGAGGTCTGTGTTGTTGGTGTTAGAGGATTGAGTTAGGAATTGTACAGGGAGGCAGGTAGAACTCTGGCATGGGAATGAACTCCACTGCAGTGGCCTTCCATAGCAGTTTGCAATATCCTGGTAACCAGTAATTCCAGGTGGGGGAGGAGGTGTCGTGTGTTGGTCAGATCACGATAGAGGTTGCCTTGTCATCATCAGAGCCTCCCTGGTAGATTGTTAGCTATGAGTGCAACCTCCACTCATGCTTTCTGCTTCCTAAGACATGGCAGCACCATTCACCCATCCTTAGTGCCAGCTGGAAGTGGAGGCAGATAAAAATCTCATTGAGCCCCAGGGAAGTTTGTCTTGTTGGTTTCAGAGGCTACAGCTGTGGGGTGGGTAAGACAGCAGCTAGTGTGCTGACTATGAGAGTAGACCATTGCACAGGCCTTCTGTATCAATTTGCAGATGCCTGTAGTAGACAGTGTCTGGGTGAGGGAAGTGCTGACATACTCCAAATGGGTGCCTAGGGAGATCTGCCTTGTTGATTTTAGAGCAGAATCTTGGGCTCCTGTTTCTTTGTACATTGTAGAGACTTTGGTGATTAGGGAAACAGATTTCTTTTCTGGGAGCACAGAAGCCAACAGCGTGTACAGCTGTGGGGAGGAGCAGGGACAATAGAAGTGATTTCCTTAACATATGTGACTTGTTGATTTGTTGATTCTTGCTGTCTGCAGTTCCCTGCTGTTTTCTACTCCCCACGTCGGAGTCTCGCCATCATTGCCTCTAAGGAATATTCTGATTGTGCTTCTTTCCAGACAGATTTATTGGTTCTCTTGACAGTCCGTGGTATATTCTTCACCAATACAACTCAAAGGTGTCAATTCCTCTTTGGTCTTTATTTATTGTCCAGCTTTTGCTTGCATATGATATTGTTGAAAGTACCATGGCTTGGGTCAGGTACATCTTGGTCTTCAAGGTGACATCTTCGCTTTTTAACACTTTAAAGAGAATTTCCACAGCAGATTTGCTCAATGTAAGCATCTTTTGATTTATTGATTGCTCCTCCTTGGATATTAACTATGGATCCAAGTAAAATGAAATCCTTGACAAGTTCAATCTTTCTTTCATTTATCATGATGTTGCTTATTTGTCCAGTTGCAAGAATTTTTCTTTTCTTTGTGGTCTTTGGTCTTCACCAGTAAGTGCTTCTAGTCTTCTTCATTGTCAGCAAGCAAGGTTGTATCATCTGCATAAAGCAGACTGTTAATGAGCCTTCCTCTAATCTGATGCCCTTTTCTTCATATGGTTCAGCTTCTTGGATTATCTGCTCAGTATAAATTTGATTGAGTGGATATGTTGAAAGGATACAACCATTACACATACTGTTCTTGACTTTAAACCACATGCTATCCCCTTATTGTGTTCAAACAACTGCCTCTTGATTTATGTACAGATTCCTCCTGGGCTCAGTTAAATATGTTCAGGAATTCTCGTTTCTTGAAATGCTACCCATAATTTGTTACAGTTCACATTAAAGCATTTGCAGACACAGGTAAACATCTTTCTGGTCTTCTCTGCTTTCAGCCAGGATCCATCTGACATAAGCAATTATATCCCTGGTTCCACACCCCTTTTTGAGTCTATCTGGAACTTTTGATCATTCCCTGTGGGTGTGTTGCTGCATTTGCAGCATCATCATTGGAAAGCGTTAGTCCATCCATCATTACAAACACATTGTCAACAATAAATGTCTGCCCACTGCTATACCTGCTTTTGAATGATCTTCAGTAAAATTTTACTTCTGTATCATATTAATGATGTACTTTGACAGTGTCTGCATTTGGCTGGATCACCTTTCTTGGAAATAGGCATAAATATGGATCTCTTCCTGTTCTTTGGCCAGCTGTCTTCCAAATTTTTTGGCATAGACAAGAGAACACTTCCAGCACTACATTCATGTATTGAAACATCTGAATTAATATTTCATCAATTCCTAGAACCCTGTTTACACTACTGTCTGCAGTGCAGTCTGGGCTTCTTCTTTTCACTATTAATGGATCCTCATCGTGTGCTATCTCTTGAAACACTTGAATGTTGATCAATTCTTTTTGGTATAATGACTCTGTGTTTTCTTTCCATCTTCTTTTGATCCTTCTTGGGTTGTTTAATATTTTCCCCATAGAATCCTTCACTACTGCAACTCGAGGCTTGAATTTTTACTATGGTTTCTTCAGTTTGAGAAATTTTGGGTGGATTCTTATTTTACGGTTTTCTATCTCCAGCTCTCTGCACATGTCATGGTAACATTTTGTCCCCTTGAGTTTCCCTTTGAAATCTTCCGTTCAGTTCTTTTACTTCACCATTTCGTCCTTTTGCTTTTGTTACTCAACTTTCAAGAGCAAGTTTCAGAATCTCTTCTGAAACAACTTGATACAATAATAGTTGTATCAAACATTTTGGTCTTTTCTCTCTTTCCTATCCTTTTAATACGTCTTGCTTTCTTCATGGATGATGTTCTTGATGTCATTCCATAGCTCCTCTGGTCTTCAGTCATTAGTGTTCAGTGCTTGAAATTTATTCTTGAGATGGTGTCTAAATTCAGGAGAGATATATTCAGGGTTGTACTTTGGCTCTAGTGGACTTGTTCTAATTTTCTTCAGCCTCAAGGGAAGTTGCATAGGAACAAATGATAGTCTGTTCCACAGTTGGCCCTGGCCTTGTTCTGACTAATGATACTGGGCTTTTCCATCATCATCATCATTTTCCTGTGTGTTCCACGTGTGTAGGTGAGGTCCACCTGTATTATTGCCATTTATGTTCATAAAAAAAATACTTGCAATGAAGAATTTACTGGTCTTTACTTCTGTATCATATTAATGATGTACTTTGACAGTGTCTGCATTTGGCTGGATCACCTTTCTTGGAAATAGGCATAAATATGGATCTCTTCCTGTTCTTTGGCCAGCTGTCTTCCAAATTTTTTGGCATGGAATGACTACATGAATCTTATCATGTAGTCTTTGCCATCACTTTTATCACAAAGGCCTTTTTTTCCAACTAGCAAGCCTTCTTTGTTTCTTAGTTTTACATTCCAATCACTGATAATTATCAATGCAAACTGATCGCTTGTTTGACCAATTTCAGATTGTAGAAGCTGGCAAAGTCTTCAATTTCTTCATCTGTGGCTTTAGTGGTTGGTGTATAAATTTGAATAATAGTTGTATCAACTGGTAGGTGTAGGTGTATGGATAATATTCTAGGTGTATAGATATTATTTTATCAGTGACAGTGTTGTTCTTCAGGATAGATCTTGAAATACTCTTCCCTACAATGAATGCAACGCCATTCCTCTTCAGTTTGTCATTGGCAACATAGTAGACCATATACTTGTCTGATTCAAAATGGCCAGTATCATTCCATTTAAGCTCACTAACACCAAGGGTATCGATGTTTATGCCTACATTGAAGACATCGGCAAAAAAACAAGGCTCCAGAAATTGATGGAATCTTGACTGAGATATTTCAACAAACAATGCAGCACTGGAAGTGCTCACTCCTCTATGCCAAGCAATTTGGAGAACAGCTCCCTGGCCAACTGAATGGAAGAGATCCCTATCTATGCTTGTTCCAAAGAAAGGTGAGCCAGACAAATGTGGAAATTACTGAACAGTATCACTGATATCACACACAAGTAAAATCCTGCTCAAGATCATTCAAAAGTGACTATAACAACATATTGACAAGGAACTGCTGGAAATTTAAGCTGGGTTCAGAAGAGGACATGGAACCAGGAATAGCATCACTGATGTCAAATGGATCTTGGCTAAAAACAAAGAATACCAGCAAGATGTTTATTTGTGTTTCATTGACTGTGCAAAAGCTTTCGACTGTATGGATTATACTAAATCATGGCTAATGTTGTGGAGAATGGGAATTCCAGAAAACCTAATTGTGTTCTTAAGGCATCTGTATATGGATCAGAGGCAGTTGTGTGAGCAGAACAGAACAAGAATCAAGAGGCATGTGAACAGACACTGAGTGGTTTAAAGTTAGGAAAGGCATGTGTCAGGGTTGTATCCTTTCAATGTAACTTTTTAATCCATATTCCGAGCAAATAATGTGAGAAGCTAGATTATACAAAGAAGAACGAGGTCTCATAATTGGAGGGTTACTCATTAACAACCTGTGTCAGGCAGATGATACAATCTTACTTGCTGGAAATGAACAAGTTTGTTTTTTTTTAACCCCATAATTTTTTTTATTATGATTGAATGAAAATGTCCATTCCCATATAAATTTGCATGCTGACCTACATGCAGCTTCCATTGCTCTCCCTGCCCAGTGACAGCACACTCCTCCTCTCTGCTCCACACATGTCTTACCTTCCCAACAGTCTCCTATCTTCTCCTCTCCACCCAATTCCCTTCTTCCAGTGTGAAGTCAGCAGGAGGACCTCCTATAGATGCCTAGAACCATAAAATGCCCACACAGTGTGGTCACTCTGCGTCACCAAGTTCAATCCATTGCTGTCTGAAAAGTTGACCTTCAATATGATTTATGGACAGGGGCAGCATCAGGGCCAGGGGCCCCACACCCAGGAGAACTTCGAGGCCCCTGGACCATCAATTGTGGTCTTTTATTGGAGATTTCAGGGTGCACCCCTAGTTATACTTGTGTTGCCAGTGAGACTCAACTTTGTGAGCTCCATCATAGCTATCACAGGTGGTAGAAGGGCACCATCTGGTTCTTCCAGTCACAAGTGGATGTAGACATCCACTCACGTAGGTCTCTCTGTCTTCTGGATTTTCATTTCCCCATGTCGTTATGGACCTTGGTGATCATCCATTCCTGCTGAGTTGGGACCATTTGCTGTGCCCTCAGATGGCAGCTTGGCAGCTTTTAATACCACAGATACCACTCACCAATGTGGGGTGTGGGGAGACCTCATTAGCAAAATGCTAGTTGTGACAACTGTCCTCGATTTCCCCAGAGAGCACGATCCCTGGTCTCCCACCCCAGCTACTCTGTCCTTGCAATATTGGGTTAAATGGGAGGAGTACACAAGTTGTGTTGAAGTCCCATTAATATTGATCTTCTTACTAATGTGTGCTGTCACAAATTTCATCCAACCAAATTTCTTTCTTTTTTTTTTCTCCACTGGTTGTTTTATTTATTTATTTTTGATTTTTTTTTAATTTAATATAACTGGGTGAAAATGTACATTCTCGTATAAATTTACATGCCCACCTATATGCAGCTTCCACAGCTCTCCCTGTCCGGTGACAGCACACTCTTCCTCTCTGCTCCATACATGTCTCATCCTCCCAACAGTCTCCTTTCCCCTCCTCTCCATCCACTCTCCTTCCTCCAGCCAGAAGTCAGCAGGATGATATCCTATAGATGTATAGAACCATTAAGTGCATCCAATATATGGTCACTCTGCATCACCAAGTCCAATCCATTCATGTCCAAAGAGTGGACCTTCGTTATGATTTATGGGCAAGGGCAGAATCAGGGCCAGGGGCCATGCTCCCAGGGGAACCCCAAAACCGCTGGACCATCAATTGAGGTCTTTTAGTGGAGATCTCAGGATGCACTCCTTTTTATTCTTATGTTGCCAGTGAGACTCAACTTAGTGAGCTCCATCGCGGCTACCACTGGTGGTGGCCGGGCACCATCTGGTGCTTCTCGTCCCAAGTCGATGCAGGCATCCACTCAAGTGAGTCTCTCTATCTTCTGGGTTGTCTTTTCCCCATGTCATTTTGGTCCTCGGTGAACATCCGTTTCTGCTGAGTTGGGACCGTTTGCTGTGCCCTCGGATGGCAGCTTGGCAGCTTTTAAGACCCCAGATGCCACTCACCAATGTTGGGTGCAGAGAGCTCTCTTAGCAAAACGCTAGTTGTGTCAATTGGCCTCGATTTAACCTAAGAGCATGGTCCCCTGCCCCCTGCCCCAGCTACTCTGTCCTTGCAATATTGGGTTAAGATGGAAGGAGTACTCAAGTTATGCTGAAGTTCACTTAATATTGTTCCTGTTTCTAATGTGTGCTATCATCGATTTCACCCAACCAGATTTCTAGCAACTATCTAATCTAAGCCCTCACCCTTCACTCTCCCTCCCCTCCTTTGCAGCTCTCAAACAGTCTTTTCTTCTACACACAAGTCTGTTTTTGAGATCTTATCGTAGAGGTCTCATACAGTATTTGTCCTTTTGTCACTGACTGCTTTCACTCAACATAAGTCTTCCAGTTGAAACCAGGTTACAAGATGTTTCCTGGAATCACCATTATTTTTTACTGATCCTTTCTTCTGTCGTTGGGCATCTGGGTTGATTCCATCTTTTTGCTATCATGGACTGTGCTGCAATGAACATTTGTGTGCATGTAGCAGTTGGTGTGAATGGCCTTGATTTCGTAGGATGTATTCCAAGCAGAGGAATTACTGGGTCAAATGGTATATCTAGATCCATTTTTTTAAGGAAGCGCCAGATTGCTTTCCAGAGAGGCTGGACCATTTTGCAACCCCACCAACAGTGTAGGAGGGTTCAGTTTTCTCTACAGCCTCTCCAGCATTTGTTGTTTTGTGTTTTTTGGATCATGGCCAACCTTGTTGAGGTGAGATGGTATCTCATTGTCATCTTGATTTGAATTTCTTTAATAACTAAAGATTGTGAACATGCCTGCATGTGTTTTTTGGCTGCCTGGATCTCCTTTTTAGTGAAATGTCTGTCTATCTCCTTTGCCCATCGCTTAATTCGATGATTTATCTTCTTCTTATTGATATTTTGTAGTATCTTATAGACTATGGAGAACAGGCATCAGTCTGACATAGAGTTGCCAAATATTTTTTCCCATTCTGCAGGTGGCCTTTTAATTCTGTTAATAAAGTCTTTGGATGAGCAAAAGTGGTTGATTCTTAATAGTTCCCATTTATCTATTTTCTCTTCTGTTGTTTGTGGTTTGTTGGACAGATTTTGAAGTCTGTCTACGTTGTGCATTAAACCTTCCATTGTTCTTCCTGCTTTTTCTTGGATGAGCTTTATCATTTTTGATTTGGTGTTTAGGTCTTTTACCCAGTTTCAGTTGATTTTTATATAAGGTGTAAGACATGGGTCTTGTTTTAATTTAGTGCAGGTGGACATCCAGTTTTGCCAGCACTATTTGTAGGAGAGATTGTTTTTACCCCAGTTTAATGTCTTAGGGCCTTTGTCAAATATCACCTGTTCGTAGGCAGATGACATCATCTCTGGGGTCTCGATTGGGTTCCACTGATCTATCTGTCTGTTTTTGTACCAGTACCAGGCTGTTTTGACTACTGTGGCAGTGTAATAGGTTCTAAGGTCAGGTAATGAGAGGCCTCCCAGTGTGTTCTTCTTCTTTAGTAATGCTTTACTTATCCGGGGCTTCTCCCTTTCCATACAAAGCTGGTAATTTTTTCCTCTATCTCATTTAAAAAAATATCACTGGAACTTGTATTGGGATTGCATTCTATAAGTAGATTACTTTGGGTAAAACAGACATTTTCACAATGTTAAGTCTTCCTATCCATGAGCAGAGTAGGTTTCTCCATTTATGTAACTCTCTTAGTTTCTTGTTGTAGTGGTTTGCAGTTCTCCTTAGAAAGATCTGTTATTTCTCTGGTTGGATTTATTCCTAGGTACTTTATCTTCTTAGGGGCTACAGTAAATAGAATTGACTTGGTGATTTCTTCCTTAATAATCTCATTGTTGGTGTAAGGGAATCCTACTGATTCACTTATGTTTCTCTTGTATCCTGAGACTTTTCTGAACTCTTCTATCAGCTTGAGTAGTTTCCCTATGGAATCTTTGGGATTCTCTGCAAATACAATCATATCATCTGCAAATAGGGAGATTTTTAGTTCTTCTTTGCTGATGCAGATGCCCTTTATTCCTTGGTCTTCTCCAATTGCTCTGGCTAGAACTTCTAGTACAATATTGAATAGAAGAGATGAGAGTGGTCATCCTCGTCTAGTTCCTGTTCTCAAGCGGAACTCCTTCAGTCCCTCTCCATTCAGGATGATGTAGGCAGTTGGCTTTCTATAAATGGCCCTTATTGCATTGAGAAATTGGTCATCTACCCCTATCTTGCTGAGAGTTTTTAGCATCAGTGGGTGTTGGACTTTATCAAATGCTTTTTCTGCATCAATAAACAAGATCAGGTGATTCTTGTCTTTTGTGATATTTATGTGGTTCATCACATTGTTTTTCTGATGTTGCAGCAAATGAAGAAGATTTGAGACACTTACTGATGAACCTCAAGGACCACAGCCTTCAG